>OU565287.1:1382857-2652857 GCA_913789915.3 Sphecodes monilicornis
AATGTAGTTTATTCAGATCGGTTTAAAAAGTGCAATTTCAAGTCTTTGCCAATTCATAGACATTTCTACTCTTAATAATAATAAAATTCAAATTAACGTAAATATTGACGGTCTTCCATTGTCAAAGAGTTCTAGCAGCCAAGCATATCCAATTCTTTGCAGTATAACAGGATATACATATTTGGAAATGATCGGCATTTATCATGGTTATGAAAAACCAAAAGATGTCAATAGTTTTTTATTCGATTTTGTTGAAGAGGCAATAGTCCTTTGTAATAGTGAATTGTTAATTAATGAACATTTGTACCATTTACAAATAAAATCTTTTATTTGTGATGCCCCCGCAAAATCGTTTATCAAATGCATAAAAGTTCATGCCGGATATAATTCTTCTACAAAATGCCATATTGAAGGAGATTTTATTGTTAATAGGGTGTGTTTTCCAGATTTAAATAATATTAGACTCCGATTATTAATTATTAATTTGCAGGCCAAAGAATTAGCAGTTACCGGCGGTACCAATACCGCTAATTTTGTAAAACCTGCGATGTAGGCGTTGATGACATTTGCCATGGAGTACAGCTGGCTGGGCAAGAAGAGATTTGACGCAACGCTATTGGCCAAAGTACTAATAGGTAACTGTTCGCGTACACTTTATTATTTTTAATATTTCGTTGCATACAGGCAAATATACAATATTATTCAACTGAAATTCTAATTTTTAGATGCAGCAAAAAATGCAAACACTTCAGCGAACCATAAAGACGCGGAAGTGTCTATACAGACGTGGCTCAGGAGGGCCGCGGAACGGACCAGAGGAGTGCAAAAATTTATTTACGTGCTTATGATCATAATATATTGTTTACGTATAACTAACCTATCTTGCGTCACACAAAGCACGAATCATTTGTACCATTAATCTAAAAGCCATTTCAATAATTAATGTAAAATATGAACTATTTATATTTATTTATTTAATACTGTAAAATAGATTACTATAAGAAGATCATGAAATAATTATAACGTATTATCTCAAAAAATGTAAACTAATATATATTTATATAATAATAGAACATTACCCTACCAAATTCTAAACAATGTATATACCTTATCCATTATTTATTAATTGATCCTCTCCATAAATAAAAAATATATGTACACGCCTTAAGAAAACAAAGTTGAACGTACTGTCCCTTTGCATTTTACCTTATCATAAATAAATATGTATAAATAAATAAATTGTTATAAATAAATACAAATACATGTATATATACTGTTATATATAAATATGTAAAAAATAAATATATTGTTTTAAATAAATAATTTGTTATTAAATAAATATGTATAAATAAATATATGTGAATAAAAAATATTGTTATAAACAAATAAATATATTTATATGAATTTTCATTGCATTCCACCTTATATACGTATATACGAACGTTGTTTAATAGATATAAACAATAGGAAAACATTTTATAAACACGCTTTTATATGTCCGACAAACGTCCAATTAACGTCCAGAATATGTCCGGCCGTACGTACATTGTACGTCCATAGGACGTCCGCGCGGGACGTCCTATGTACGTACGAAGTTGTAACTGGGACCTCTCTCGGACATACCTAGGACGTAAACCGGACATATCTCGGACATACCGTACGTCCCTGGGACGTACATATGTCCGGTAGCGGACGTACATTGGACGTACATTGGACGTACGAGTGCTATCTGGGTATATACGTATATAAGGTGGAATGTAATGAAAATTTATACAAATATATTTATTTGTTTATAACAATATTTTTATTCACATATATTTATTCATACATATTTATTTAATAACAAATTATTTATTTAAAACAATATATTTATTTTTTACATATTTATATATAACAGTATATATACATATATTTGTATTTATTTATAACAATTTATTTATTTATACATATTTATTTATGATAAGGTAAAGTGCAAAGGAACAGAACGATCAACTTTGTTTTCTTAAGGCGTGTACATATATTTTTTATTTTTGGAGAGGATCAATTAATGAATAATGGATAAGGTATATACATTGTTTAGAATTTGGTAGGATAATGTTAATATATATATATATATATATATATATATATATATATATTAGTTTACATTTTTGAAGATAATACGTTATAATTATTTCATGATCTTCTTATAGTAACCTATTTTACAGTATTAAATAAATAAATATAAATAGTTAATATTTTACATTAATTATTAAAATGGCTTTTAGATTAATGGTACAAATGATTCGTGCTTTGTGTGACGCAAGATAGGTTAGTTTAACGTAAACAATATATTATGATCATAAGCACGTAAATAAATTTTTGCACTCCTCTGGTCCGTTCCGCGGCCCTCCTGAGCCACGTCTGTATAGACACTTCCGCGTCTTTATGGTTCGCTGAAGTGTTTGCAATTTGTTAAGTGTTAAGCTTAACACTAGTTTTTGATACAAAGAAAGCCAATGGAAGTTTCCAATTACTGAACAGCCCGTGTATCATAAATGCAAGAACCTGTGTACCCACAGCTACATTTCCACCCAAAAATCCTAAATCTTCGAAAGCTTCAATGACTTGTCTTTCTGGGTGGAAATCGAGACACTTTTTGATAGCCATTTCATCAAATACAAGAATGCAATTACGATTTGCTATTTCCATATATGCAGATTTTAGTTTCAATGCAATAAATAAATTTTAACAAATTCCTGGCCAAATGTAAATTTTCCCGAACCATCGAATAATTGTGGCTGGACTTGGCAAATGAAACCAAAAATATTACGCATTTTGTGATATAAAACGGGAGAAGTGTAGTGCATTGTCATGCATAATTCTTGCTCCTTTTTCGAAAAAATTAGCCACGATTTGGGTTTAAATAAAATAAGAATAACAAATGTTAATAAATAACCGGATATTCTTTTAGAAATTGCTTTCTTCAAACATGTATCATCTATATTGCCTGAGGAAAGCTTATTTTGCAACCGATTCATTGCCTTATACTTTGCAGACATAGTGTCTGATTTAGTGCTGAAACTATTATTATTTATATTGGACGAATCAAAAATTTCCAGCACCGCATCTTTGCGCAGTCTACCCGACGCGTGAAAAGAATGTTTAGAAAAATGTTGACTGGACACATACTTTTTTTGTAATTTGTTATCAAACAATTCCATTTTCACCCAATCATCTAAACCACAGGTAATCAGCCACGTTATGCACCGATCACTATCTCTCTTTGGAAACGAATGAAAAGAAATACTGTCAGCTCTATTACGGTTTGTTAAACCCCAAAAAGAATAGACACATTTTTTATAATGGGTTTTATTTTCGTTTCGCCTCATTGTTGCGAGAAATAGAATAGCAAAGCGATTAGATAGAAATAAGTAAGGAAATAGATTAAGAAACGCTGGTTTTTTATAAAAGTAAATGCAATATTTACTAAACGCATGCAATATAAAATAATATATGTATATGTAATATTCAGGTAAATCATATATATATACTATTATGTATGTATACGATTTACTTGAATATAAGCTTTCCCACGTAGAAACGTCTTCTTTGATGCAGTCGCGTAACAGACGTAACGGAATTAAAAGGACACAATATTCTTTTGTTTCATACACCATTTATATAATCCCCGATATTTCGATACCAAATTCTATCAGTAACAGCGCCGTTGTAGAATATAAGTTCCACAATACACAGACTTAAGACTACTACAGACATTGCATCTTATGGGCTTTTCTGTCTAGGCCTCGGGGGGCCACAGTGGCCCCCGTACCATTTCGGTGTCGCGCTCAATATTACCGATAGTTCACGAATTTACGCGTATTAGCAAGAACTGAATATTCCGTATACTGTATTTTTACGAATGCATACGGCGCGTGTATTTGAACGGTGAAAATAATATTTATGAAGAAGTATTACAAAAATACGAATTGTAGTAAAATAAATTTGGTTTCTATACGTAACATTATTTTTATTACTCGTGTCACTAATGAATGTATATTACAATAATTTTATACACTTTAAACCAGTAGTTTACTTTCTTATTTACACTTAATTAATATAAATTCTATGCAGTTGTTGAGTGCGTACACAGTACACATATATTAACTATTCTTGTGTTTCCCTATTTTTAAAATGAGTACTTGCATTCTTTTCATCTGTAGAGAAATAAGAATTCATTAAATTTTCATAAATTTATTAAATTCATTAAATTAAATTTTCGTTATAATATTTTTATATAATTTATATGTAAAGCAATACAAATTTTCATCTATTGTATTAGTTCAATTCTATTGTGTCCAAGGAAACATTGCTTTATTATACAATATGTAGAAAACAATATATTTTATTGAAAAGATATAAATTTTTTTTTTAATGACATGCGTCATTAATTCTTGCTAAAATTTTATTAACGTGATTTATTATTCGTATTTACGTCTTTTTGCGACTCACCGCACAGTTTTATTCGATTAGACATATATACATATTTAGCTACGATGATTTTTGTGTGCAACAACAAATAGCGTAAGCAACTAGTGGTCAGGTACAAGCACTACCATATTTATCGAGCACGAGACTTTTCAAATTCCATCGGCTTCTGTAGACAGATTTTGTCGTCGGAAATGTTTCGAATGCAGTTTTCAGTGCAATGTACGCTGCATGATAATCCGATTTATGTCGTGTTTGGGCTTATTTTGATCAGAAAAACATTTTCAATCGATAGGTCATTTTACCATTATGATAATATTAATAATAAATAAAATTGGATTTATTTATAATACAATGTGTGTTACAATGTTGCCTCTGATGCTGAATCACGTCCATATCGAACGTCGCCGCTACGTGTGCCTCCTGAAGACAACAATGTAAAGGTTTCACTAACGCGTATTAATAACAATAAAATGTTTATTATGGTTCACAATTCTGCCACGGAAACATTATGAGTCGATTGCAAATGCTTTTTTGATGAAAATAAGTCTAAACATGCCACAAATCGGATAAGTTAAACTGTATTTGTATGGAAAAGTTTTCATCGAAGTTCAGGAAAGAATTTTATTTAAGGCTTCCGACGACGTATTCTAATCTGCATAATTTTTAATATATGAATATTAGTTTACACATGCTCGTGTACACTGCAACAATGATCATGCCGCGAATGTTTACACATTTCTTAATATTTTCATATCGGAAAACAATACCTTTCGTGTTAAAATTCAAATTAGTTATGTTGATAAGTTAACATTTGTTAATAATATAAAAATGATGAAAATAATATTAAAACTACACGTGTGCTCTGCGAATTGCTTTGGTGAACATGGTTTTTATCCATATAATCAGGCGTACATATATGTATTAAAAAAACCACGAATTGAAAATTGCAAACTTTTTAACAATTTTATATTCGCATAAAAAATTTTAAAAAATGATAATGATTTTTGAAGAAGTCATCGAATATTCAAATGATCGTTCAATAAAATTTTCAACGATTGGAATTTTTGTGGTATAGATTAAAAAGCAACGTGTCTCTGAATTTCCACAGCTTCGAAAAGCAGGACAAAACAATTATCTCATCGCTTGTGATAGAAACCGCTTTCGATGCGAGCATCGATAGTTTCTTGTACGAACGTAATGCGGCAACATTGCACTTTTGAAGCTGACAACGCTGTAAAATCGATCCACCTCAGATACACACTTTATGTGTTGCATCCTCATATAGTTCACCAGCTGACCGTTCCATTTCGATAGAGTCCGCTATCGTACTAGGGCATTTTCTACAGAGTCGGTAATTCAGAACCGTAGACAGAAAAATACATTGCATCACCGACGAGATACTGTTAAAGACAGCCAGCCTTACGGGAGTTCGTGTGCCCGAATAATTCAAGCGTTCTCTTACGCCCTCTAGGACATATTTTGGCTGGAGTAAGAAACAGAAGGCCACCGACGATATTTCGTCGGTGCAGAAGGCCTCTGAGGAGATTCTTGAGACGGTGAGACGGCAGACAGCAATGAGATCAGATGTTACATTATCGAACAAACATTTTGGTGTTGGTTTTTAAGGCTTAAAATATTAAAAGTAAAATTAATATCAAAGACAAAAAATCCTAGAAATTTTGTACGTAAGAAAGTATGAAAGCATATTTAGGAAAATCAATATTCAATAATTCCTACCTCTGAATTCATACGAAATACCTCATTTTGTAATTTAAAAATATTTCATAAACAAACATTATTTCCTTACACTTTTTAATAATAATTGTTCTAAGAATCGATCTCTGGAAACATACATATGTTGAAAAACAGATTAACGTTTATTTGACATACTATATCGAATAATATAGAGTTCGAAAGAGACTCGCGAGGATAAATTAATATAATACATATAATATAATTGTAGGAGCATCGATGCAAACAGCGATTAAAAAATAAAAACATTATTTGTCACGCGACAAAAGAAATGATTATGGTTATCTGTATTCGACACGCGTCGAATAAAGTTTTATTCGATGAAAATTGATTCGGCGAATAAAGATAATTTTTTTATTCATCGTTAGCGGTGAATAAAGTTATCATTTTCATCTGTACCTTTATTCGACGTTTTATTCGACTTCGAATAATTTTCTGAGCCGCATTCGAATACTATAGCGAAGACCGAGCAGTCAAAGATTGGCACACGCGTTACAATGTACTCCCAATAACTAGAGCAGGGATCGAATAAACTGTGAACTCTCATAAATCGAAGTTCTTTCTGGATATGTTGCTACCGTAAAAATTTGTTCGATGTCCTTTTTCAATTTCCAAAGAAACCTGAAATTTTCGAATTCTTATGTTTTCCTTTTTTGTAAATAAGATTTTCAACCGAAAAATCGGCAAAAATTCTTAAATATATATGTCGATAATCGCAATTCGTCAGATTTTTTCAATATTTTTGCATGCAATTAAATACGGGTGATTGGCCGAAAACCATTAAAACGGGACTGCTCTAGGTAGATCCTTTAAAGAGAAAATATTCCAAATTTAATTATAAAAAAATATTTTAAATAGGAAGTTAAATTTTGACAAATAAAATAAGATTAGATTAGATATAAAATAAGACATTCAGCGTTCAAGAGAGACTGTTCCGCGATCACATGCCGAACGGAGAAAAGGATGGAGTAAAGCTCGAGGGCCTGGGTCGCCGAGGAGTGTAACACAATACGGGTCGGGTATATCGGTGTGAGACCACTACTAATCCAACAACAAAACTTCTTTATTTTTCATTATTTTTTTATCGGATTTTCACAAACATACTTGTAGCATTTTTCTGATGAAAATGATACGAAATATGATGTAATTCCGATGATATTTACTCGTGTAATGAACGGCGAAAGGTTCGGGTGCAAGGAAGGACAGCGTATGGGAAAGAAAGAGAGAAACGCGGAGAGTCCTACTTTTAAACCTTCGCGTTCGACTGCCCGATTTTCGCCGCGTCGCGCGTCGCACAATGGTCCCAATCGAAGAATTAGCTGTTCAGAACTATTGTAGTCGTTGAATTCAGCCCGACGTCAGCAATAACATTATTAAGTAAAAAATATATAGTGACGATTAGAAAATCAAGGAGACCTTACAATTTTATCGAATAAAAAAAATTGTTTTATGTAAGGCATGCAGATGTCTTAGAACTCAGATCGTACGTGTCCAAAACTACCGTAAAAGTGCGTATCAATACAAATAATTTCGCTCGGAGTTCGTCGATGCTTTCTCAAGCAATGTCAAAGTATTCTGTCCTCCCGAGTCCTTCGGCTTCCACCTTATTTCGAGCTTCGCCTTCCGGGGTCTGGTGCGTCAACGTGACGCCTAGGCTGGTCGTAATTCTGGGGCGCGGGCGTTTTACATTTAATTTTTTATATTGAAATTTATAGAAGAGTGACTACCGAGTAATTTTTATCAGAGCACTGGAAATGCTTGAAAAATTACAATAACGTGTGAATAATGAATGATATTTAATATATTCTTACAACAACAGGTGATATTTGAAATCTGTCTTCACATCTGTAATTCTTATACGAAGCCACACAACTTTACCATGTACAGTATTTCATCGATAATGGTCCACAACACGGATCTGCGCAGGGACGTTTGTAGTATAATAATTTAAATTTTATAATTTGTTTCTATATTCATTATTTGAATTGTTATTTCAATTATTTATTGTTAAAATAATTGATTAAATAAATAAATTTTTACAATTTGTTTCTATGTTCATTATTTGAATTATTTCAATAATTTATTGTTCAAATAATTGTTTAGACAATGTACACGTATTTACCCAATTAATATAGGAACACGTTTCTATAGAGTATAAAAATTTATAATCTACAGAAATTTTTATAATCTATAGAAATGTGTTTCCATATTCACTATGTAAATACTTGTACATTCTTTAAATAATTATTTTAATAATGAATTATTGAAATAATTCACATAATGTATATAGAAACAAAATATGAAAATTTATTCATTTAAACCGTTATTTTAACAATAAATAATTGAAATAATTCAAATAATGAACATAGAAACAAATTGTAAAAATTTATTTATTTAATCAATTATTTTAACAATAAATAATCGAAATAACAATTCAAATAATGAATATAGAAACAAATTATACAATTTATTTATTTAAACAATTATTTTAACAATGTGCTATCGAAAAGATAATTCAAATTATAAATATATTATCGTAACAATAAATTATTGAAATAATTCAGATGGCGAATATAGAAACAAATTATGAAAATTTATTTCTTTTATCCGTTAACTGGAAACGAATCAAAGGTTCGAAGGTCCGAAGGTCCGAAACTTCGATTTTCATCACCTTCGTAGTTTCCTTCGTTCCTTCGAATCCTTCGAAGCTTCGAAGAGTCGTAGCTTCGGAAAAGTAACAGTCCTTGTTTATACGCGAGGAATATCATTGTCTAAGGTCTGCCGAACGTAGAGAAGGATAGCCAAGCTCGAGAGGCCTCGGTTACCGAGAAATGTAAACATACCTAATCCGAATTTCCAACTTCTTTATTTTTCATTATTTTTTTATGGGACTTCGATGACCATATTTGTGGCATTTTTCTAATAAAAATCATACCAAATGTGATATAATTCCGATGATATTTACTTGTGTAATAGACAATTAAAGTTTCGGGCGCGAGGAAGGATAGCGTATGGAAAAGAAAGAGACGCGGAGAGTCGCAGTCGGCGGCACAGTTCAAAGGCTCGCGCGTCCTCACAATGTATTACCAAGGAATAGCTTTTTATTATTACTTATTTTTTTATGAGACTTTTGCTAATAGATTTGTGGCATTGTTTTGATTAAAATGATACCAAACACGATATAATTCGGATCATATACAGGTGTATGGTCATTATGTACAGGTAGGTACATAACATCGGTGAGGCAACAGTAATGCAATGATGACACTTTTTCATTTTTAGTTAATCTTTTAGGAGACTTTTACCATCATATATGTAATATTTCTCTGATCAAAATAATTGCATTTAATAATTGCAGACAGTGCTGTCGAGCATTAGAAGTGGTATTATCGGAAAAATAAGTAATCAAAATTACGTTTCTGCTTTCTACTAAGGATCTCGATAAGAACGATTGAATTTGATCGTTTCTTGTAGATTGTATTTATTCTTCCTTTTTATTCTATAATTATTACAGAATATTTTTTCTTTAAGAACAATTATTTTATAAATATCCCATTAATTAAATTAAGTGTAAATTCTGATATTTTATAAATTCCTACATCTACAGGCTATCGATTATAAAACAGTGATTCCAATGCTGAACAATAAGGAAAATAAGTAGGCGATAAGAATTTAATGAAATTATACAATAATATGTAATTATTTTCCAAGAAATCACAGAATTGATAATGACAGTCTTCATTTATTTATTACCTAAGGTATTACATCCATTTACCTCTACGCCACTCATGCAGTCGTGCGCAGTTGACGAGCAAATGTTCTATGTAGGTAGAGAGCGCGGAACTTTTAGCACCGTGGAACTTCATAAGTCTACTTTATCCATTCCACGAAACCACCGGCGATGCCATCGGACCCGTTACCGACCGGTTTGAGAGCCCATCAGAGCCCACTTTTCGGCGACACCGAATACACGGGGGCTGGATGTCTTTAACGATTCGAATAAAAAATACTTTATCTTTATTCGTTATTAGAAGATCCGAATAAAAAATATTGACACCGGCACAGGTATATCGGTGTGAAACCACTACACTACTAATTCAATTGTAAAACTTCTTCGTTTTTTATAATTTTTTTATGGGACTTGCGCCAACATATTTGTAGCATTTTTTCAATTAAAGTGTTTAGTGTCATTTTAACCGGAAGGGTACCACAAATAAATTGGCGCAAGTCCCATTAAAAAATTCTGAAGAGTAAAGAAGTTTTGCAATTGGAATAGTAGTGGTTTCAAACCGATATACCTGACTCGGTGTCGGGTCAACCGGTCCCCTTTATTGCACTACCCAGCCACGGCTACCGAGGCAGCCCGAACTCCAGGGCCTGGGCATTTAGCACTCGTCGTCGTCTATTCAACGAGCCGACAAAAAATTATTTGACCGCACAGTGGTCACAACTAGCTCGCTAGGCCGACACAACTGTTTTTGCAATGTTTTAAGACCCAAAGCCATAGTAAAGTAGATCATTGGATTCGTCTTGACATCAGCTACAGCAACATGTAATAAAAAATACTTAGTGTTTTAGACTTATGGGATTTAAAAAAATGAAATCTAGTTTAATGTCAGTCTAATGTACATTCGATAGCAAATGAATCGACGAATCTCTTACGAATCAGACGGGTAGGAATCAAAATCGCGTAGGAAGTGTCGTTGTGTTGTCAAGAGACGAACTGATCGATCAGCTGATCGCGTCGATCCGCCGCGTCCGTCCCCCAGCGGCACCCGCGAGTCACGAGCTGCTCGATCCACCCTGGGCGCTCTCGGGGAACGAGGGGCATGGCGCGTCGAAGTTGATCGATAGATCGTTGTCGATATTTATTTGTCGATATCGTAATCGTCATGCAAACGTAAATTCTGTAAACTGATACATGTGACTTAGTGTAATATGCACAATGCTGAATAAAATGAAATAAAATGTCTAACACTTAGTGGCATTTAAATAAATAAGGGGACCATTTTTTTTATCAAAAAAGTTAATTTTTTTTATTGAGATTTATAGATAACTGAGTAAGTAATTAACGTTTGTTGGAAACATATTTTTGCCAGATTATCCGAAATGTTCAAAACATCCCCAGAGGGCTTCTTTTGGGCCGCTGGTGACGGGCACAATGCCCTATTGTGCTGAAGTGCACTGATTTCAGGTCTCTAATCTTCTAGGTGCGAAGACCCAGTTTTAATAACGGCGTATCGTCCGCGTCCATTTAAAGAATGGACATTGCCTTGCACTAAAAAGATTATTTCGTAAATGAAAAATTAAATGATAAAAGGCACGTATTTTAAGGTACAGCAATCATAATAATAAAAGAATTTTAATTATTTTTTGAACTCCTCTTCTTTGTAATAATAATAATTTAAAGCTCAAAACTGTAAAATACATGAAGAAAATGATTTAAAATAAAAAAATAAATATGATTCATTGTCAAATTCGGAAAAAAGAACTAATAATTGTATATTCAATATTAACATATAATAACAGACCCGTCGCACCTTGTAACGAATATGGAGCCTCGCATAACAACTGTCATCAAAATTTTTCCTTGACAGTCTTTTGATTATTTTTTGTCGTTCTTTTGAAAATCGTATTTCATAGCAGAAGATTCAATGAAACCAACAACTGTTTATATGAATCAATTCCAAGATAAAAATAGCGTTAAATAGGTATTTCAATTTTCAACAACAATTATTATTTTGTTTACTATAAATAAATAAAAGTTTATTTATATGAATCGAAAAAGCATTTATTCAGCTTTAAAATGAGTATAGAAACACGGAGCCTTATATTTAAACAGAGATTAAATATTCAGGTTGAATTAATCATGTATTAACTCGTTTCGTTTACTTTTCCAAAATTGTGACAATAACGTGGAAAATAGCCAAATTACGCGCTGCGCATTACACGACAGTAAAAATTGACAACTATGTGACGAATATTCTCGGATATTCGTTACCTCCGGTACGATTCCTTCGATACCTTAAATTCAATATAATTCCTAAACTCACCACTCTAAATCGTAGAGGGCATACCAAAACCTCTGATTTTTTATACAGTCGGTATTTCAGAACATGTGACACGAAGTCCCATAAGATGTTAGGTCTATCCTATACCTGGTCGGTGGTCGCACAAGCTTTAGCGGTTTTCGTATTTTCGCGCGCTATTTTCACCACGAACGCGGTACGGACGCTACGGCCAGAGAGGAATTCCTCTCTGTTATCTGCTATCGGGTAGCCGGCACGTGAGCAAAGAGGAGGTATAATAAGAGGCGTCACTCGACAAGGACAGAAACAGTTTGGAGGAAATCACTAGAACAACCAATTTAAATGCCCATTCGGCAATGATCGGAAAACTTCGGGAATAACCAGCAAACTGCGGTAAGGTTTAAATATTTCGTATACTGTCTGTTTGCAATGTCCCGCGAATAATGCTAAAACGTTTGTTTTCTCTCTTTTGTGAAAAAAAATGCGAACTATGGAATATGTTAGAAACATTTCCGGTACGTTCGCCTTGCAAACAGGGCGCGATCCGGGCGATCCGGGCCGGTCCCGGCTATCATAAACTGCAATAAACTGGGAATTTCCCAGGTTAGCGTCGCAAAGGGGCAAGTTTGCCTTTCAGCTATGGCACGATCATTCCTTTACTGTGTATTGTTTCGCGTGTGTGCATTTAAATTAAGTATTTTCCTATATTTCCTTTTTACTTTCACTTTTTCTTTTCTTTAGTGCAGTTGCCTTTTCCTTTCTGAGTAAGGTGCTATTATCTTACACTTTCTTTTTTCTTTTCTTTAGTACATATGTATTATTGTTCCTTTACCTTAGTGCATCAATTTCTCCTTTCTATTTAAATATTATTATAAATATTATTAGTGTTTTTTTTCTCTAATACATATTAGTATTTCTGCTTTCTTTTAAGTACTATTTTCTTAAAAGAAGTCTTTTATTACAGTTTCTTGTTTTATTTTCGCTTTCCCTTCTCTTTTTTCCTTTCTGTTCATTTTTTTACAGCCCTTATTACAGCATTGTAATGAGTTCCAAGAAGAAGGGTGGTATTGTATGCTTTTACGAAAATTGTAAAAATGCATTTAATTGCCAAGAAGAAGGAACTCATTTTTTTAGATTTCCTAAGGATGAGAATTTGTAAGTATTATAACAAAATTTCTACCTGACTTATAAAATATTTAATATAGTATTAAACATTGTCTTCTGGTGATTGATTTATAGGAATTATGATATATTTGCAATGATTTTAGATGTAGGTTGTGGCTTCAAGCATGCGGCAGAGAGGACCTTTCAGCATCGGAGTATTTACACCATTATAAAACACGCCAAGTTTGCAGTAAACATTTTGAGGACCAAATGTACATGGGTCCTTCAAAGACCAGATTGTTATTGACAGCTGTGCCAAAGCGAATTGAATCAGGTTTTTTTTTTGCTCACATACTGATATAGTACTTAATGTAATATTGGATAAAAAATTAAGCACATCTATTACATATTTTTTAATATATATGTAAACATTATACATTGTATATGTACATGTACAGGGTGTTGCACTAAGGTCGAAGAAAATTTAAAGGGTGGAAGAGTAAGGAAATTGCGATTTGAGCCATCAATTATAATTATAAGCGTTTAAAGATTTGGTAAAATCTGCCTGGAATCCAACGCAAACTGCCTAGCACCATTACATTGGAAAGAAGTCGGGGCATAGATAGACCAATCATGATCAAAGTCACTATCGTGCAAGCTGAAATATCTCATAGAAGCATCAAATCATGTTGTTTTCTCTATAGATTGATTTTGTGTTTTCATTGTAGATTACAAATATCGAGACAGCGATGGAGCATGGTGAATGTTCAAATTATGAGCCTCCGACAAAAAGAATTCGCATTGAAGAAGATATAACAGGTAAGAACTGATTGGTCTAAGCAAATGAAGATTTATTATATTTCCATTGGCTTACGTATATATTTTATTCATTTATATAAATTAGAAAAGTTTTTTCATATACCTGTGTTCCAGGAACCCCAGGACCATCTTTTCATAATGAGATTGCTGTGTGAGTAAAAGTCTCACACTACCCCGACGTCTCCAAGGGAAGGCGAATCCAAGCCCTCCCTTCGAGACGTCGGGGTGTCCTATGAGGATTTCCCCACGTTAAAAAAGAAAAAAAAAAGCGAGTTAATTTCTTGGCAATTGCATTGAAATAAAGATTAAGTATATACTTCTTTAACATACTTGTACACAATATGTATTATTATAATTTATTTTTAATAAATATTCTTTAATTCATTCATAATGTATACTTTTGTTGTACATTTGTAATACATTTTTATATTTTAGCATTTTTTTATACGTATATGTCACTTCAACCTTAAACTTTTCAAATCTAGAAGTTATTAATATATCACGAAAAACGATACTGATAAAATACAGATAGTTTATAACATAAAATTGTAATACATAGAAGTGAAGGAAAACCCGTATTACATTTAGTCGATTTGAATATCCCGCTCGAGTGTACAACCAATTTAAATGCCAAGGTCAAGTAAGGACTTCAAAGGTTCCGCCCGGAGTGACACCTCTTATTATACCTACTCTTTGACGTGAGGAGCACTGATATGTATCAGTCGTGAGGGGCCCCCACGGACGGGACCCCTACCGTGGACAGCACTGCTTAGAATTAGAACCACGGACTTAAGGACTGTGCATTATGCTGCGGGGGTGAGGCGAAAGACGGAAGGGGTATCAACTTGTCGGCCATCTTGGTAGGGTGAATTGGTGGCGCGCTCTATAGGCAACTTTAAATACTAATGTAACCCACGCCACGGACCCACGCACGGCCACTGATCACTCTGTACCCGGTACATGTGCGGCAAGGTTGGTGAATCGTCGTGGCTTTGTTTGTTTTGTGCGTTGATACCCATTAATTTACAAAAATGCCAAGCTGTATTGTAAAGGGATGCTCAAATAGAATATCGATCAAGAATCGCAAGCAAGAAGAATCGGAGAAAGCTATGAAAATTACTTTTCATTTGTAAGTAACAGCAAAATACATTGAAACTTTTATTGCATGTCTCATTAATATAATCTTAATATACGTGAAGAAGGAATTTCACGTACAAATTTTAGTTTACGAAAAGGCAACGTTTTTGTATAATTCATTTTCAGATTTCCCAAATGTCCTATAAAACGCGAATTGTGGTTAAAGAGTCTGGGACTCCATAATTCAGTTCTACCGAAACGTGCGGCTGTTTGTTTGGTTCATTTTAGACATGAACATTTGGATAGAACATCTTTAGTATGTACAAGATTGAAGGAGAATGCTATACCATATGTATGTAATATTTTATAAGCTCTTTACATTATACCATACATTTTTGGAATGAAATTTCATATATTTTTCAAATTTCAATATGTTCATTTTTGGCGTCAAATAACAACATTGTTAGTAGATGTTCTTATATTTTCACTACAAGTACCCAAAAATTCATTTTGATCGGCTTCGTCGTTCATAGGTCACTACAGACTTTGGAGTAAATTTTTGGATTATGTTCACATTTAAATATTCTGTAGTCTGTAGTGTCTATGTTCTCACGTGGAATGACCCATAAGTGATATTAATAAATGTGTTTATATTTATAGGTAAAATTACCAGAAATTGAAAAGGAAGAAAATTTTAATGCGTGCGAAGAAATTTCAATTGAGGAGCCTTTGACTTCTGTATGTTCAGATAGCTATAACATAAGACTTTTACTTTACATACTATTTCATTTGAATAACAAACTCATTTTGTGATAATATTATTATTTTAGGCAAGTTCTGCAGTAATAAAAGTAGAAACTAGTGATTCAGTTGGATTTACCGAACCAATGGTCGTTATAGGAAAAAAGAGAAGGCATTTGATAAATACTGGTTCACATGAAGTTATTGAAAAAGTATTAAAAAGTGAACCTGAATTAAAAAATGAAGATGTAAGTTTTTACTATCTAATGTATACAGTTTAAAATGAAAAGTTATCTGGCGTTGTGTAATATGGTAAAGAAATGATAGGTTTATTTATAAAAAAGTAAAAATGGCTTTCAATATCTAAATTTCAGCAAAATCGGTAGGGTGTACCCTAATTTGATCATTTGCTAACTGGTTTTATTGTATTGCAGGTGGGTGCATTATTGCAATCGAATAAATCGGTGGACAAATGTACGTGCATCTCCCCGAGAAGATTGTTTCATTCCCCAAGAAAACAAATGTTACGGGAGCAGATCTCTAAATTAAAAAGAAGACATCAATTGGCATTGAAAGTCTTAAGAGAGAATAATAGAAGAAAAGACAGGAAAATGTAATCATGCGGGAAATAGATACAAATAATTTATTTATACAGTTACTCCACCATTGCAATGATCAAAATGCCCTTTTCGACCATAGGATACACCTCATAAAGTGTATAGTTAATAAATATGTTAAGGTTAGATATAATTATATATGTAAGCAAAAAAATAATGTAGCTAGTAGTAAAAGATCTCATTTTAATAAATTAATACTGTTTTCTGAACATTAGATTGTAGGGTAACTTGAGGTGATGGAGTAGCAGAGCCCTGAGGCAGTTATATTGGAGCATGATATGCAACTATTTGTTTATTCATTTTATTTTTATTTTTCAGAAAAGACTGAGCCAAATGTGCAATATTTTTTTTTGTTTTATGTATTCATTATTAACGTAAGTTTTATTTTAGTTATAATAATACAATGTAATTTTTGTTTTGTGAATACTGGTAAGGTTTTGGCAGTTTTCCTTATCCTAGCAAAAAATGTTTGTATTCTTTAATTGTTTCTGCCAAATAAAATATTTTATTGTTTTATTATATATTTTGCTTAGTTATTGTAGCACTCCTTCCCTTTCCCTAAATGTATATTAAATTTTAATATTTAACAAATACACTTGTTATACATTCATTTTTCAAAATCAATTCATATCAAATTTTTAAATTTATCGAGAATCTTGATTTACTGAGTCCGAATTTTCCATGCATGCGCGAGAAATCTTGTACTTTTGTAACATCACTGAGTGATGTCGGGTTTCAGATTGTAAATTATTACGGCGTGGATTCGAGTTCGGTGCGGAAACATTTGTGATTCGAGACGTAAATCGTAAAACTCAGACGGAGATTGAGACGCGAACTTAAAAAGTGTAATTAATTGTATTTATTGTGACTTTCTCTAATTAAACTATATATATTTTTCGTATTACCGTCTCTGTTCCTACAAAATATATCGTGTTGTTATTGATTCTTTATACATTCCTTATAAAAGCACTGATAATTTTTCAAAACACATCCTTTACGATAACAAATACTTAAATAAAAACAAATTTATTACGCAAGTCACAATTGACTTACTTAGAATATACGCCATTCAATTGTACATTTTAAATGTTCCCGCTCATAGATGGCAACACTTGTTCGCCCTACAAACATGGCCGCAGTCTACCTTCCCTCCCCGCTAATGGCACGCCCCCTCTCACCCATAAGTCCACTTTACGCTCAGTCCTTAAGTCCGTGATTAGAACGAATACAATTTGGTAACCATCATCTGGCGCGCGCACGGTACATCCAGTGCGCATGCGTCCGCAAGGGAACTTTAACTACGAAGAATAGGCGCGTGCATCGGAAGATCTCTTACAAAAAAGTTAATTCAGATTCTGCAGAAAAACATTAAATAAGTGTAATATGAGTCTTGTACTAAAATATGAAGAGACGTTTTATAATCTACTGCGACAGTATTTTGTACAATTAATTGACGCCATGCCAAGCATTTTAAAAGTCATTACACTCACTGGAGGAATTATTGCCGTTACCTCGTATGCACTTCATCTTGCTCATGGTACATTCACTTTTATATATTAAAGAAATTTCAGCACACGGAACTTAGTAACATTCTTAATTAAGTATAAGCAATAGCAATCGCTCAAAATTGCTCAATTAGAAAATATAGATATTTTTTTAATTGAGTTGTAGCACATCGTTATAGAAGACGCACGCGCGAAACAATACACGATTCAACAGGCTTACAAGAAATTCAAAATTATAATCGTTTGATCGTTAGACAACGAAGCATAATTAGCCACAAACAAATGTTTCGTAAATTAGAATACTCTGCTGACGTAAGTAACATTTTGTTATAAAAAATGTCAGTACAAAATGTTATGAAAATTGTATTTCAGAGATGCACTTATTAAACTCCTTTGATTATTTTTATTTTTTTATAGAAATGTTACGACAAGGTATATGCATTGAAATGTATTGATATAGTTGTTTATTGTCCGCAATTGTTGAATGTAAAGAGTCCAATTACTGGTATAACACCCTTCCATCGAGTTTGTTTTCGTGGTCACACATGCTTAATAACGTTTATGTTAGGAAAAGGTATACATAGAATACAAAACAAATAATATTTAATGAAGTAGTTTTAATTAAATTTGTGAAACGAACATAGGTGCAGATCCTTCTATAACTACAATAGCAGGAGAAAATTCCTTGTGCATGGCTGTGTATTATTATCTTAATAATCCATTACAAGATGATTTTTCATGTCTTGAAATTTTACATAAAACAGGTTTGTTATTTTAAATACATAGTTCTATATACACCAGTAAAGAAGTTTCTATTGTAAACAGGAAAATGTGCTTTTTTTAGGATGTAGCTTTGGTACTAAAAATGTATGGTACACTATTTTGCTAAAAATGGCAATTACTGACAACCATACAAAATTGATACAATGGCTAATTTTACATCAGGAAGCGCCATTGCATAAAATTTCTAGAAGTTATTCCACACCACCACAATAATGAGTAGTTAAAAATAATAGATAAAAATAACATGCGATATAAAATGAAAGTAATATGTATATATTATTATTATTCATTAGAAGGACAAAAAATATCTTAAAATTATACAAAACGTTAAGTTTTGTTTTAATATGTAATTTGTTTTTAGCTTAACTGTATAAACTATCAATGAGTATTTTACATTAGTAACATAGCTAAAGTTAATAAATAATAACCATTTTTTATAAGAATAAAAAGTATTTTTAGAGAACTTAAATATTTTGTTACAAATTGAATTATCATTTTTTGTATGTACGTATAATGTGAAATGCTTCTTTTTATAAGGCTTTTAAAATGTTTATAATATAACCGTTTTCCAACTCGAGCACTCGCACAATCCTTATCAACATAGAGTAAATACTTACGTACATATCAGTGTATGTAAATAGGTACCTGTGTACATAAATATGTGTATGTATTTATACTTATACGTAGACGGAAAAACCTATCCTTGCAACAACGTTACATAACCTCTATTTATCTACTGGGTTATCTGGATCGTCCCTGTTAAAAAGTCGACACTTCTAACATCTATCTAGGTATCACTAGGTAATTATTACAATGGCAAACACCGGTTTATTAGTTTTGACGAATCCATCAAAAGTGAAAAAATTAGTGCCAATTATTAAAAAACATGTATTAAAAACTTTGTACATACAATATTTTCCGGAAAAGAAATACACAGTCACGAATTCTACACGGAAATTAACATATTATGCTCAAACTATTTCGAATATTTACATTGACACGTCTACGATATCTCCGCTACTTGACATTCGAGTTTTATTGACAAGCATGAAGAACTCTAATTTATCAATAATAAATACGAAAAAGCCTGTCGAAATAGTAATTTTTGATCACAACTATAGTAAAAGTGAAGCTGATACATTTATACAGAACTGTCTAGCTAATACTTCTATGAGTTGCAACTTTATCAGCTGGAATGAAGATCAAAAAATAGAGAACACAGATGAAAAGGTATGTGTAGAGGAAAGAAAAACTTATAAGAATGTGGTACTTGGTGGTACATTTGATCGAATACATAATGGTCATAAGATATTTTTAAGTGAAGCTGTATTGCATTGCGTAGAAAAACTTACAGTTGGAGTAACCAGTTCGAGTATGTTACATGGTAAGAATTCTAAACAATGTTATCAAAATGAAAATCTTTAGTAATTCATGCATAACAATGTAAAAATTTCTATAGGGAAATTATTATGGGAGTTGATAGAACCATGTTCAAAAAGGATAACTGGTGTTAAAGATTTTTTAGAAGACATTGACTCAACGTTAGTACACGATGTGGTTGAAATAAAAGATATGTACGGTCCAACAAAGGATGATCCAACATTTGAATTAATAGTAGTTAGCGAAGAAACAAAGCGAGGTGGAGATAAAGTCAATGAATTGCGTATGCAAAACAATCTAAATAAATTAGATATTCATGTTGTGCAGTTGGTAAAGGACGAGAACCATAAAGAACATGAAGAATGTAAAATTAGTTCAAGTAATAACAGAATACGATTATTAGGAACAAGACTTCAACCTCCTGTATGTATTAATCCTTAGATTGCGAATCTTTATACATTTGTGACATATCCAAATGTCTAAAGCGATCATGTATACCTACATATTTATTTTATTTTTACCATAAGGAATCTGTTAAACATTGTTATTATTTAAACATTGTTACTATTGAAAGAAATCTTAATTTAATTTTTTTTAGAAAATAGGAGACGAACCTTTGAAACCTTACATTATTGGTTTAACTGGTGGTATAGCAAGTGGAAAGTCATCAGTAGCTGAGAAATTGGAAGAATTAGGGGCAGGTCTTGTAAATTGTGACAAACTAGCGCATGACTTATATTTACCTGGAAATCAATGTTTTGATGCTACAGTTAAAACTTTTGGTCCAACAATTCTAGGATCAGATGGATTTATTAATAGAAAAGTACTTGGAAACATAGTATTTAATGATAAAGTAGGTTTACATAAATTAATATTCTTTGCAATCCTGTTACTATGTTCAAATTTATGTTTGAGAACATAAATTTATTTCCAGACACAGTTAGACAAATTGAATAAAATAGTTTGGCCCATAATTTTAGATGAATCAAAGAAAAAGATAAGTGACTTTTATGCGAAAGGGTTTCATGTAATTGTCATGGAAGCAGCGGTATTAATTCAAGCCAAGTGGCAAAATCATTGCCATGAAATTTGGACGTGTATAATCCCTCCAGAAGAAGTCAGTGTTTCTTGATTGAAAATTTCATATTCAATTTTTTTTCAATTAACGTTGATCAATTTACAGGCTGTAAGACGAGTGATGGACAGAAATGGATTAACCGAAACTGATGCAAAATTACGTATTCAAGTCCAACCTAGTAATGTGGAACAAGTTAAAGAAGCTAATGTTGTTATATGTACTTTATGGAATCACGATATAACCCGAGACCAAGTGCAAAAAGCATGGTATGAACTAACGAAATTTCTAAAAATCCAAGAAAAAAGTTAATACAACAAGAAACATGTCTGAATGAATTATAGATTAGGCATAAATTGCATTTGAATAAGTTTACAAGATATTTTTAGCAACGTGGGGCAAATATTACTGGGATAATTGTTTTTAGTATATTTGTTAAATAAATATGAAATTACATAATTCCATGTAATACAATTATATGTATATATATTCATGGTACAAAGATTTTCACGGAACTATTCCAATGGATAATATAGTAGGAGGAAATGTATATATTTAATTATATTACAACATTTAATAAGCATGTAATTTTATATACTGTGTATAATGTATATATAAATTTGTTATTAATAAGAAATTTATAATTACCCATAGGTATTTTTGGTATGTAAAATAATAGTAACATTAAAATAAAAATATTATTTTGCAATTAGTATATTTTCATTTAACATATTTTTCATTTCTTCGTCTTCGTAATTATACATTTTAGTAACTATTGTACTTATAAATGAAGAAAAATCAGTTTTAAGTTTATTTCCACCACCATCTACATTACATTTCACATGAGATACTTTCACAAATGTCGAAGCTATATTTAGAATAAAATAGGAATATGTCATTATTTTTATAAATTACAGATTATTAAAAGTTAGTAATATTATTAATAAGTTAGTATTTATACTTACAAATAATTTTTGATATTTCTGGATTTTTTTTCTCAGGGTCATAACAAAGTATAACACATTTGTCTGGTCCTAATTTTGTTTGATTGACAAAATAATCGTAAAATTCTTGAATCTGTTTCAAGCATTCACCTGATCTTTCACTATATACCAATATAACACCATGTGAATGTTTTTTTATAGCTGACCAACAATTTTCAAACCTAAAATATTTTCGTATTGCATATTCTACATTTGATATTGCAAATGAAACAATATATTAAAGTAAAATATTGACAAATACTTGCGATCTCCACTACAATCCCATAATTCGATATCTTTTGTGATATTTTTGTTATTCACATTTATATTTTTTATTTCGAATTCTAATATTCGAACGCCTTGTGTAGGATG
The DNA here is from genome assembly GCA_913789915.3 of Sphecodes monilicornis. Taxonomy (NCBI): domain Eukaryota; kingdom Metazoa; phylum Arthropoda; class Insecta; order Hymenoptera; family Halictidae; genus Sphecodes; species Sphecodes monilicornis. Next base: position 1,405,568 of record OU565287.1, read on the forward strand.
ATAATCATAAGGTATTTCAGTGGCATCAGCAAGAAAATTGGTTATCGTTGTCTTACCACTCTAAAACATGTATCTTTATAAATTGTTGAAATATATTAAAATTGAACTCACATTTTTATCAATAAGAAAATTTAATAAGTGTTATTTATTAATTAAAACATTACCCTAACAGGTCCTATAACTACAATTTTTAATGGTTGCATATTTGTATATAGTGTAGTGTATTACAATTCAACAGAAATGTCTCACAATAAACTTGAATGTTTTGAGAATTGTTGTCATAGTAACCAATCCTAATCTGCTACGTGTGGTTCATTAAGGTTCAGGCAAGTCAGTGAATTAATTACATGTATAATAAAAGACGGTCAAAATTGATAAAAACTATTTACGATCGAATAAAACCACTATAATACTTGTTTATATAGACTAATTTATTGGGCTACAATAAGATTTCAATATCAATATAACATTGAAACGGAAATATTTAGATTGAAAATAGGACCAGTAATATACTATCTACAAAGTAAACTAGCTAAACATGGTGAATCTTTTTGGAGATGTATATTTTACTGATTTCAACACAATGATAATATTTGTATCAATCGTTGCATCTACTTACAATTGCATTTACCTCAGTGGCATAAATATATATTGTTACATACAATAATTCACATACATTAAATCAACAATCATGATACGTAGGAAATTGCAATTTCACAGTTCATTAGAAGTATAATGCTGGATAAAATGTCACTTTTAGATAGATACAAATTATAAGGTCTACAGGGTGGTCTATGATATTTCAACTGCACTTGTTAGTATAATAAAATATTTCAAGCAAAAGTTGTTCCTCAAATAAAAAATTGGAATTATTTTGTGTGGTTTTAAGTATATACTTTTTTTAAAGTTAAAGATACTTCAATATATATTCTTTTTCACACAAATCTTATTTAATGAATTTTTATTTGAAACATTTTTGTGCACTTTCAAAACCAGTTCAAATACTACTGAATACGACTGAATTATGTACCACCCTATATAAAACATGCTGTATTTAATAAGAAACAGACACTTAGCATAGAAAAGATATTTAAATTAACTACAGTAGTATCTATTTAAACATTGATACAATTTATAAGAAAGAATACTTTTTAAATATTTCTTAATGTTATAGACAGTTGAATATCATACATATGTTTCATATATGTATGTGTACACGAATTCTATATATTTATAAATATAAATTGAAAAAAATCTTATAATATTATTGCAGGTTATTCAAGTTTTAGAGTCTCGTCTGCAATATGCAGTTGTTCACACAATATATAAATTGAAGTCATAAAATTAAAAATTAAGTCATTTAAATGTTGTTGTTTTAAGCCATTGGGTGATCTTGAATAACTGACTGATTATCATCTGTGTAGACCAAATTGTACAAGTTCTCCAGTGCTGATTTTGCAGCTATTTTCTTGGCATCTTTTTTGTTTTTTGCTGTAATATATACATGTAGTTTTAGTAAACTGTTAAAATTATAAAACATATGCTTGTTTGGATGTAAACATATTTTAATTATTCTTATAAATACACTGCGAATCTTTATGCAAATTCTTATTTTATACTTAATTTTATGAAAATTAAAAAAGAAAATTTTTTGGGCTCATTTTTTAAAAAATTCCCAGTAGTCAAAATAAACTGAAAATCTTATTAATAAATAAATCATAAATGCATAAAAAACATCAGCCTAGTTATAAATGTTTGTCTATAGTAAATATGCAATATGTTACCTGTTCCTGTATATTCAACATCATCAATTTCTACAGCAAGTGTAAACATTGTGTTAGGTGGATTACCAACACGATTGAGTTCCACATAAGTTAAACCTGGTCTCATTTGGTTTAATAACATTACAGGGTGTATATTTATGGCATTCGGTGGCAGTTCTTTTTGAACTGGAGCTTTTGGAACTTGGGCAATCTCTTTTTTAACTCCCTTCACAGGCGATGGTAATCCAGGTCTTGATACTGGGACTGATGTACCTTGATTATGCCACTCAAGGAACAGTTTGTACAATGCAAAACTAGCCAACGAACTCCATGGAATTTCGTCGGTCTCGTCTACATTAGTATCCATAGGCGTTGAACCTTCTTCATTATTATCATCCTTCGATGCATTAGATGACTCTACAGATTGATTTATCAGACCATCCGACTCTGCATCAATACGTGCCTTCAAAGATGCAGCTGTCATTTTTTCAAGCAATAAGGCTTTCAGTGCATTTTCAGCAGCATTTTGTCGTGCAAGTGGCTTTGACAATCCTTGTCCAACATAAGTTTTTCCATCAAGCTATTATTAATAATGATAAATTAAATTAAATTTCAAAACATTGATAGTATTTTTTTAGATGCATGAGAATTAGAGGCGTACGAGAACCCGATGGTCGAGACGAACCGGGTGTTCGAAAATTTCAGAATTTTCAAGAATATTAAGATTCTCGAATATTTTCGGGGATCCCAAATATTCTCGAGAATCCCGGAAATTCTTAGGAATCCCGATATATTCGAGAATCCTAAGTTTTCACTAACCCGTCTCGATCCTGAATAAAATTCTCGACCCGTTCCCGACCCGATATTTTCGTGTTCTCGCACACCTCTAACGAGAATACATTATTTGAAATACCTCCGCGTGAACAAGATAAAGAGAGTTTGGCATTCCTTGGGTTTCAGGGAATACAAACTGTACTCCAGCTTTCATTTCATTCAGTACCATAATTGCATTCTTTGGTTGCAATGTTTTCCTTAAACGTTGATTCAAACGAAGTCGCTTGAGTCTTTTGTTTACCCTAACTGAATGCATAAAATTGATTTAGCATGTAAAAATCAAAATTATATATTAATTTCGGTTCCCAGAAATGTCAGAAAATATAGTGTTCACAAGTATTACTAAAAATGCTATAGCTCAACAATAAAATATTGGAGCACTTAGCAATTGAAATTTTCAAATTTGCGCAGTGAATTGTCATCATTGTAACGTATTTGTAAGAAAAGAATTTTTTTAAAATCTATTTTTTATAATTAATTTGTTTGATAATATACTTCTCCAATATTTAAGAATACTTACATCCAGGTACTTTACGTCTCCATCTTGGCTGTTGTTCTTGCATTTCAACATCGGTATTCTCAGGCACTTGCTCATTCTTCCCATCAGCAGCATTGTTTATCGCAGGTGGTGTAGGATTGGAATTGTTTGGTAACGGTGTTGAAGCAGGAATTGGTGGTTGAGAAGTTGGAGCAGGATTAGTTTGCACAACTGGTGTAGCTTGCTGCTGCTGTGCATGAGATGTCTGTTTTAGAATTGGCTTTAATCGCTGAGGTTGTGCTGTAGCTTGTAGTTGCGCTTGAGGTTGAGGCTGAGATGGTTGTTGAGGTTGAGGTTGAGGTTGTGGAACAGGTTGAGGTTGAGATGGAGGTTGCGATTGCAATTGAGATGGATTTGGTTGCTGTGGTGGTTTAATTTGTTGCGGTTGTTGCTGCGGTTTTCCTTGTTGTAAATTCCTTGATGCAATTTGCTGCTGTTGCGGTTGTTGTTGTTTAAATGCTTGTACATTTTGTGCATTTCCTTGCTTATAATTGCTTTGTTGATTAGGATTGGGTTGTGAACCTTGGAAGCCTCCTTGGTTAAACTGTAAAAAAGAGGGTGGGTCGCCGCTACACAAGGAACCTCTACGGTTGTGCTATCCCACCAAGGTCTAGCATCGTGTGTGTACTCGGAAGCAGTCTAATGCTACCCCCATAACTCATACCAATACTGTTGTGGCCAATATTTTTTTTCTCATAACTGAGCCGTGTTTATGAAATGTTTTAACACTTTAGCTACCTAAAGCCTATTAAACCTTTGACTTTTATAGATGCATATATGTGTTCAGCAATTGATTCTATCTTACACATGCAATAAAAGCAAGATCAACTTTAACGATAGACATGGACCTTTACATTGCATAGCAAGAATGAACAGAATTGTGATTATATCAGCCACTTACTCTTTGTTTCTTAGAGAGTTATTTCTTCCACGTGCAAGTCACATGCCGTACACATAGAGCATTTAAGTTTGGAGTACTTTGCAATCATAGGATTAATAGGCTCTCCAATAATTGTGTTATGTCTGAAGGGAACAATAATTTTCTTTTAAACAATACTCTAAAGAGAAGTTGTTAGATTACTTTACTCAAAACACTTTGTTGCCTTATGAATCAAATTATTCCTGCTGTTAAACGATTCATTAAAGAGTCACCTATAGTTTGCCTCTGAGTTTTAAGAACTGTTACATATAACTGTCAGTAGATAAAGTGTTAAATAATTTAAAAAATGTATACATGTAAATATAAAATAATGTTAACTATATATGCATACAGCTCCATGAAGACTAAAAAGATATAACTAAATTGAAACAAATAATGGATACTTTAAGTAACAAACAACTTGATCCATCTGAATACCTTGGAAACTTATGTACTTATATACCTTGTAAACCAATGTGTAAGTTACATTGTTTAAACATCAGTTCAGTACATTATCAAAAATATGGCCTGTAGCAGGCTATGCTATGTGGGTAACTGACGAACTAGTCCCTGGCTGAATAGACCTCCTCGGTATTGTTGTATAGCTACTAGTTCCTGCATTGCAGGGGAGGGGAAAGTAGGGACCACTAATTAGTACATGCAAATGGCTGAAATATTGGGAACAACAAATGGGACAACTACACAGATCGATCGCGGGGAATATATAAGATAATGACTTTCTTTTTTTCTATATCAATAGAATTTACAAATGAAAGTATAATAAACTTTCATGATTTTGTTATTTGGACTTATTATAGTAGCCAATAGAGAAAAATTATTTTTATTTCAAAAGATGGTACTTGACTTGGTTCCGAATGAATAACTTCTCTATTTTGTATGGGTACTCCTTATAAGTCCTATATTTTCTTTTTATTATATTAGATTCTCTTCTTTCAGACAAAAAAAGGTAATATCAAAAATGTGAATAAACAATACCTTTAAAATCGATTCAGAAACATTTTGTTGTTGCGTAAATAACTTAATTCAGTATATCAATATAAATATAAATTCATATTATCATCTTAATGAATATACATATGCTTGTATGTATGAAACACTTTGTAATAGATTTCTGGTATACATACCAAATGATATTTTAGAGTGGAATGAAACTTTGATATAGTTTGGTATACGTACCAGAATATTATCAAAAAATGCTTCCACTATTTGCACTTGTATACTGAAATTCTGTGTTCGTATACATATCTATTAAATACATGTACATTTTATGCTATAGAAGAATGTACTCATTATATTAGAAATTGCCTTAAAATTATTGTTACATAATTTTCGTTAAATTAAGAAAAAATAGAGTATTCAATAAACAAAAGAGAAGAATTAATTAAAGAAATAAAAATTTGTGTTTTAAAGTATCACAATGGAACAAATGAAATCTCAATCTAGTTTCTCAATAAATCTTCTTGTGTAAACCAAAACTAGTTTTTACTATTTAACAATGGAAAGACAACATTTACTTTTAGATAAAGATTTAATATTTCTTTAAGTTTCTCAATGTACAAATTGGAATCATATAAAACAGATTTTTAATGTGAAACATAGAAACTACTACACTTATTTGGATTAAATTTTTTTTCTAAAATTACCTGTTAACCTAAGGTAACCATTTATATAAAGCCACAATTATTTGTACAAGTATTTCCTAAATTTATGTAAGATGCTACTGTACTTATTCTATAATCAAAATAAAGAAACTTACTGCATTTTGACCTTGGTAATTCATTGTTGGATTATTTTGGTTTCTCGCTGTAAATATAATTTTAGGAAATTATTATATTCCATGCATTATTGTTTTTACTATAAATATGTACCGTATATATTTGTACGTCTATATCTGATAACTGTGTGTATGTATACATATACATATGCGTGTCCACATATACAATATGTGTTTTCTTTTATATGTCCATATACATAAACATTATTCCAAGCATGATGTTTCTAATACCTATATAACATCATTTTGGGCCTTCAGAAGTGTATGCAAAATTAAGGCGTGAAAGAAATGTGAAATAATGTCTATTGAAGTAATGTCGGATCTGAGACGCCATTCCCGAAAAGCCGGTGTATATAAAATATTGATTTTTTCTCTATTGAAACTATTCGCGTGTTTATAGTATATCTCCATTACATAAAAATTGCTGTACGATATGTAATTCTCTATTCGCAGATTATCAAATGCTTACCGTTGGCGTAGCCTTGGCTCTGTCTGCTTCTCGTATACATATCGACTCTAACGTTTAATTCAAATCACTTTAAATACGATTGAGAGCAAAATACTTAGTATAGAATATGTATTTTGACTACACTCAATTCTAAAACATAGAAATCAACTATTTTACGAGAAATGCAGGCACAATTTAGAGTTCTATACAGTGTGATTCCCACTGGTCACGTAAAGGGGAATGAATTACAGTCGCGTTACAGAGAAGAAGGAAATGACGTTGTTTACTGTTGTCGGAAGTGGAAATTCCGCCATTTTGCTCATTCTACGCATGTTTCGATCATTGAGTTATGTGGAATGGAGAGGACAAGATGAGGATTGTTATAAAAAATATATAAAAATATATGTGCAGGAGGTGTCTTTTGAATTTAACCATGCAATTATAGGGTTTCATGTATAATTTCTTCTGTTTCAAGAGGGACATCGTATAATGGCTATCAATTTGTTTTAGGTGGAGTCGCTTTCAAAATTCCGGGGTAACTTTTGTTTCCTTAAATGGATTTTATATATGTTCTCATTTATTCAGACTTGTAGCTTGTTCCATAGTAAATTCATTAACCTAAACATCTTTGTGTTTGAAGGTCATTCAAGCTTGTTTATTGCTTTTCAAATTTTACCTGTAGAAATTATTCCCTATTTCCTGTATTCGAAAAGACATCCTTGCACATCGATGCAAGGATTTATTTTGTCCCCAAAGGACATTTCGTCTCTCTCTCACTCTCTTAAACATTACTCAACTAACGATAATTATCATGACATATTCTTGTAAAGAAAATCTTGACGAAATTCATTGAATTTGTATAAATTAAGGATAGAAATTTTATTTTGTCCCTAAAGGACAGTTCGTCTCTCTCTCTTTCTTAAAAATTGCTCAACTAACGATAATTATCACGAAATATTCTTGTAAAGAAAATCTTGACGAAATTCATTGAATTTGTACAAATTAAGGATAAAAATTTTATTTTGTCCCTAAAGGACAGTTCCTCCTCAACTAATGATAAATCACATGAAATACTCCTGTGAACGAAATCTTGACGATCCTCAACGAATTTTTACAAATGAATGACAAAAATAGTTTGTTATAAAGTTCACCTAACGAAAATACATAATATAATTGTAATAATTTTCGATATCTTATGAATATATTATAAGAAAAAGTATTTTAAATAATAATCTCTGCATCTATATACATATAATGATAAATTTTCACAATAATTTTTGATTTACGATTGTAAAAATCGCTAACTGTAAGTACAATGTTAATATCCGTACTAAATAATAAATTGTATAAATTTTGTATAGGTATATATGTAAGTAGAAACATAGAAGTTCATAAAATATTGGATTATGAATCAAGGAATTTATATTAATTACTTTATCATTGCAGTAATAGTAATAACATATTTTACAAGATTTAAGCATTTTCTATCTTAATAAACTTGTGGTACACTGCAATACAAATTTAAAGCAATCCTTCCATTTCTTGCATAAACTGCATGTATGCGTCGTCTTTAGTCTTGGGTTGCGTCGTTCGCAATGGTTGCGTTTCTGGTATTCTTTCTGCAAGTCTCGACAAAGTACTTGGCTTTTTCTTATCGTCTCTTTTCACTCGAAGAGAGGTAGGTAAAAATCGTGTAACATCGGCAGCCAAATTCCGAATTTGCGGCTTCGCTTCGATAGTTGTGGTGCTTTTCCCGTCTTTGTCTTTCCTATTAATTAATTGTGGCGCAGCAGAAAGAACATTAGGTGTTTTGGGTTGTGAACCAGACCCTGGTTGTGTCTGCATTTGAGGATTTCCTATATTCGTCATATTCGATAGGTTTGGCATTTGCATTTGCGGAGGAGGCATTCTAGGCATACTTGGTGGACCAGGTCTTAGCATCCTCGGCATTCCTGGTGGGGGACCTGAATATCAAATATAGTAATTAGAATAAATTTTCTTTTGTTCGTGTGACAATGAGACCCAAGTGTACTGTAAGGTTCATTAGGTTGTTGCATATGAAATGTGCGATTTTAGAATGAAAAGGTTATAAAGCGTTTCGATCAAGAAATACAAATTACAGTCTGCAGGTTTATTATAAATCACTTTAAGGTATAAAGCCTATCTAAATTTTTAGCTATTTACTTTATAATATATGTGTACCCAGAAATAAATTTGTTGAGTAACTCCTCATGGATGCATCTTTACAAATTTCAATAATCGTAAATTAATAATATTGGAACTCGTCATTTTTATGGGTACTGGTTAATCTAGTGTTAAGATCCTATCTTCAATTTTAATTTAGATGTCTATGTTTACTTTTAAATAAATGTGATTTCAACTTCAATTAATACAATTGTCATGCATACTTTTTATATGTTTGGAAAAACAACATATTGATGACTGCATTATGTGAATTTTGGACAAAATATGGTGATTAATCAACATATTATTTGTTGATGGTAAAAAAAACTACAAAATGAAGATGACAATCTTGAAAATGAAGAACGTGAATGACCAAAAAATTCAATTTCTACTATAATACAATCAAGAAACATGAAAATTAATTAACAATATACGTTGATTACAATAGTGCTTACTTTGATGAATAAATTCATTCATTCAACAATCTAATATAAAGTTCTTACCAGGAGGTAGCCGTAGTCCAATACGAGGTGGTGGTGGTGGAGGCATTCTTAAATGCAGAGGTGGTGGCGGTGGTCTATACATTAAAGGATGAGGTGGCATTCCCATAGGAGGCATAGTATGAGGTTGAGTATGTTGAGAATGGGAATGCGAAGATGTGTGTTGATTATGATTGGAAGAGTGATCCGATGCTCCTGGTGGTTCAAGATCTTCTTCTTCTATTTTATTACTGTTAGATTTGTTGTTAGATTTTGAATTAGATTCGTTCTCCGCCTCAAGCAAAGATAATCGAGCATTCAAATCCTGAGCTCTTTCGGTTTCTCGTTTTTTATGGACGACTTCCATTTCACGCATAAATTGATCGATATCTTGACCCGCCATAGCCAACATCTTCTGCTGTAAAGTCGTTGGCTTCACCTTAGACATATCTCTTTCCTTTTCTCTTTCTTTATCTGTTTCTTTCTCTTTATTGTCCAATTCTTGCTTGTCTTCTTTATCGTCTGCAAATCGGATTGTCCTCGACTTTTGCAAAGGTTCTTTACCCTATATTAAAATTACACGATTATTAGACGATAATAACAAGTAGACTGCGGATCTTTATGCAATATAAACAATTTTTACCTGAATTGCAACAAACTGGAGTAAAATAGAAAGCTATTTTCTTTTTTAATATGTTTGATAGGCTGAAAAGAATACAACAGCATTTTCAAATTGTTCTAATGTCTTTGCTGTTTTAAATTATACCTACTCATTTTTTTTTTCATAAATGCATAAAATCCGCAGTCTAATAATAAGAGAAATTTTTCAAGTACCTACCTTGTCAGGTACATCCTCTTCGTCGCTAGATAAATCTGGAGGTGGAAATGGTGGAACACCTGGCGGTTCCTTATTAGGAGCTAACATTGGTATGGATGGGGACGTTGCATATGCACTTGTCTTTTTTAGAATACTTGGTGGTATTGGTATGTTCATGAGAGGATGGTGTTGAGGTAAATAATGTGGATGAGGGGGGTACATATGAGCTGGGGGCTGTGGCATGTCTGGTAAAGGTATTTGCGATGTTAGAGAACCTAAAAAAATATCACTATTCAGAGATTTGAGGCTCTTATAGCCTCGCATTGTATAGTTGTTCATCATCAAAAGCCTTAATAGTGAGAACAGATATTACTATTGTAATACAGACAGGAAAATTTGTAATAAATTAAGATATAAACGTTTAAATATACCAGGGTATAATCGGGATATATCATTGCCAGCCGAAGGTAAAGGAATTTCGTCGACTTGTACTTGTTGTGCATGCCGCACAGCTTCAAAATAAGAAACTAAATCTATTCTTCTACGTTCGTACTGTATTAATTGCTCTTTCAACTCTGCCCACTTCTCTTGATCATCCTTTGCCTAATAAAACATTTTGTATGTATTATACCCTTTACAAAACTTTTGCATCTGAATTCAATCTTACCAATAACTTTTGAAGGAAATTAATACATATTATTTCAATAGTATGTACTTACATACATTTTCAATACACGATCTAGAGTCTCCTTCAGCTTTTTCCTTTTATCTTTCAAAACTTTCTCATTGAGTGGAGGTGGCTGCATAACATTATACTCTACAAATAACACATACAAAATAAGAATTATTAACAGAATTTTATACAAAGTTGTCCATGAAATTTTGGAAAATAGATATTTATAATAATTATGTAAAAACCACTACAACTTGTACTAACCCATTTGATCTATCTTTTCCATTTCTTCAATGATTTGAGCAGGATCTTTGCCCTTTAAAACAGCCGCTCGTACCAGCTGTCTTTGCTTTTTATTCTTTTTTAATTCCTTTTTACGTGCTTCTTTTCCTGTAATACATAATAATTAATTAGCGATTGTTTAAAGTGGAGTAAACTGATAGGTTATGCTATTTACTAACGTGCTTGATCCGTGGGATTCATGTACTTTCCACTTTTCGTGGTGTTTATTGAACGACGACCCATTTTTGATAATTAATAACACTTGCTGCACTATAGTTTTATCTTATATTTTCACAAATTTTGTATTTCACTATCCATTATTTACATTCATTGCAACTACAGATTCGTCATTAATTTCTAGCATATAGTTAGTGAACTCATAGGTCAGAATGAGTTCATAGGTGAAAAATTATTGTACTCGTATACATATTCGATACTCCTTTCAACACAGAGGAAATTTCCTGAATTTAAACGTGAAGAATTATTCGTTAAATTACAAAACCGTATAAAATGTATGCTGAACAAAATAATAAATTAAACTAGGGTACACTTACGGTACAATTTGCAATCGTAGCGATCGAGCATTTTGCCAGAGAGGCCCCATGCCCGGGTTTTTTGTGAAGCCGGTACAGTGCTGCTCCCTAGTCTCCAGAACCGAGGTTTAGCGCGGTGCGGCCACTGGCGGCCACGCGGCCCAGAACCAAGGTCCACTCATAGATATAGTATATCTATGGGTCCACTAGAGACAACTAGAGAGGAATTGAGATTGAGAGGAATTCCTCTCTGATAGCATAATATTGCATAATATATATATCAGCTGATATCAGCAGAGAGGATATCACACTGATATGCTCTGATAGTATCTCGTCGTCGGTGACTTGAATGATCGACTCGATCAGTGATCGAGTGCGCCCAGTGCGCTCGCCGGGCTCAGGTCGGCTCAGGGTGGCTCAGGGCCCAGGGCACAGGTGCTATCAGGTGCGCAGCGATCCAGCGATGCGCAACTCTCCCCACCCCTATTTTTGGTAGATCTCGATCACCGTGATAGTAATTATTGATCAATTTAGTATTTCTAACTGTTCAGTGAGTTCAATAAGCTCTCCCTTGATTATCTGACTACCTAAATTTTTAAATAAAAATTTAGCTAGTAGTTCTCGAGATTATCTGTGCTTGTTTAACGATTATAAAAATGCCTTTTGCCAACTATGTTGTTGAACACTCCTTTGGCTATCTTACTAAAGGATTTTTTAGTAAAAATGGCTAATAGTACTCAAGATACATATAGAGTAACTGTAGGTCCTTAAAAATATTTTTTTTCCAAAACAAATAAGTTTTATGCATCTTGAAGTAACAGTGTTTTATTAGAATATCTTGTACATAAAGAAGTTTGGTGATACATATTGCAAAATACATTCGTCCTTCTATTATTCTTTTGATTATAAAAATGTTTCTTATCAGTGTTTCATTCAATATTGGGCATGGATGTAATGCATTCTTCTGCGTTTAAAATTATATAAATAAGTAATGCAATGTAATACACGCAATCGACTGTATCAAAGAATAAAACACTTGATTTTTCCTTAGTGGAATTCTAGAAGCTACACTAGAGTATAAGAGAGAATAAACGTAAAAGACATGGCAATTAAAATAGGATGATCATACATAAGTACTATATACATATTTGCACAAACGTACAAAAAGTGTATTAAAAAAATATTAAAAGAACTGAATAATACAAACGGCCTGGTAATTAACAGCGGAGAGAACCGTAGAAGTTCTATGTAAAAAAAGGAAATAATTTCCTATATAAAATCTTTGGTATAAAGTTCGTTATTGCATTCGCTCGTACGTGTACGAGTTTAAAAAATAGTCGTCGAGCAAAATGGTAAAAAGACAGTTCTATACGAGTCGTTAAATAAAATAGTCTCCGTACAAATGGACAAATAATATCCGGTTTGGCTAGCAATTCACTAATATCGACATAGTATTTCTTTAAAAGATCAATTATGAATTTCTATTTTAAATAAAATTGCGCTTTCTAAATTTTAAGCACATCGCACTAATGTACGATAACCTTCTGATTTAAAAATGCGTCTTAATTGATTTTGAAGTTACTTCTAACCACGTATCGCGTATGTAATGTAGTATAAAATAAATGCATGTAAGGCACATGTAGCAATATGAAAGTAAAAATGAAACGATCGCACTTTTCTATAGTAATTTGTAACATTACTATTTATGGTTCTAATCGCAAACGTTTGTGACAATCGTTTGGTAAAACTTTTCGAATGTCACTGATATTTTCGACTTCCATTCTTAATCTGCTGACTTCGTCTTCGTAATTCTTCACCCATTGCGTTTGTAAATTCTTAGCGTCTGTTAATGCACGAATTCTTTGATCTAAATTTGCTGCTGCGATTTCGTTTTCAGCTGCTACTAGACGTTCTTCCAGGCGGTTCAAATCAGCATCATCTAAGTGCAAAGAAAGAGTATAAATATAAATAGAGTTTTACAAAAAATACAATTGCCTACGCGAGTACTTTTTACAGCTGGATAGAAGTCACCCGAAAAGAATGCGGGCCTGGTTGATTATAGGTATATACAATTTTACTATTGTTTGAAGTGACAATGTTATCTCGCGTAACTTCTTTCTAACAGCACAGTAATCGAATATCAACCGACCTATTTCTGGCAAAACTTCGAGTTCCTTTATAATTTCAGCTACGTCCGCTAAAGCTTTATCCACTTGCTGTGATGCTAATGTTATATTGATTTTTGCTTGAACAACTTTGTGATTTGCCTAAGAAATACAGAACATAACATTTATATGTACCATATATTACAATTAAACGTAAAATTATAAAGATTACGCTATCGGTTAACTATGTAACATGTAGATAGATACGTATGATGGTTTACCTCCGTTGTAATGTTTGAGTCCTGACCAATTTGTATCTCGTACTGTCTCATCATGGAGTCTGTAGTATCGACTCTAAGATGCAATTTTTCAGCCTCGTTTCCTACACGAACCGCTTCTATTTTAGTCTTATTTGCTTCGGTTCTAATAGCGTTTGCTTTTGCGCTAACATCCTCTGCGTATGTCTGTCACACCAAATTTTTCCATATAATGCAAAATGAACTATATCGTATTACCTTCTCGACGTATAGTTAATGTACCTGTGCCTTTTGAGCCGTTTCACGAGTATATTTAGCGCTATCTTCGGATCCGCGTAATATTTCTTCCGCTTGCTCAACTTGTCGAGTGGCGTCCATAATTAGTGTCTCGATATTGTCAATATCTCTCAAGGCATTGTGTGCTTTAATACGTTCGCTCTGTACTTCGGCATCGAATTCTATAAAATAATGCTACAGTTAAACGAAATGTTCTGTTATGCCATTATCGAATAAAATAAAATAATGCTAATCGAATGATAAACACCGCTTAGTTTCTTTAACATTTCTTGAGCTTCTTTCAAAGTTTGATCGCCGCGTTTCACAGCATCGTTTGCCTTCGCATTAGCTTCATCCAGTTCTGCCAGAAGTTCAGCGGTAGCTGCCTGCTGATCCTGTGCTTTTTCTATCAATTCCTCACTTTTCATTAGCTTATTCACCATTTCTTTTATAAGATTTTCATTGCGATCTAATAACAGTTGCGCTTGTTCTTTCAACCGCAGTCCCTGTTACAATAATTCCACGTTAAAGCATAGATATTTAACCGCATGTACAGCGTTTATCGTCAGCTGAAACTCACCTCCATATTCACATCATCAACCTGACTTCGTAATTGTTTAATGTCGACGGTGGGAAGTGTCAAATCTAGAGTCAACAAAGCTATCGCTTCTTGTGATACAACAGATGATTTAGTAGCCGCTATGCCGGTCAAGTTTTTCACTTCGTTCATGCGGTGTTCTAACAATTCTAATTTATTTTCTAATCCTCGGATGTCCTCGCTGAAAACGCAAAACGCTTTTTAAAAAATGCTTTATCTTTCAATTAGGTTTAGAATGTAACGACGTACGTCAGGTTAGAATATTTCGATATTGCTTTCTTTGCAAGATTGTAAGCTTCTATAGTTGTATTTCGAGCTTGTTCTGCCAAGGTATGAATCTTCATGGCTTCGTTGACATTTCTGAAAATGAAAATTTAATTAGTATTTATTACCTAGGGATAAATAAAATTTTGTATAATTTTGTATCAGGTTATTAAAATTATGAAATAATTATGTGTAAAACAACTCATTCTTACAAGTCAGCTGATCCACGCGCTTCCTGCGCGAGAGCTGTCATCTGTCTGTTTTGTTGACCAACTTGTTCTGCACGGAATTTCGCATCGTTTAAAGCCGTTGTTCCATTCACGGCTAAATAATCCTGTGCTTCCTAATGTTTAAAAAATAACTGTTTGTAATTTCTACGAATAACACTCTATTGTATTAAAAATCTTAAGAGAATCGTGCTTACTTTTAACTGTTCGTGGATTTTATCGAGCACCTTTTCCGCTTCGGTAATACTCATCAATCCTTCAGAAGTAGTTCTCTGCACCTCGGAAGCAGTTAGGTCTACCGTTTGAGAAATCTCGCCGATTTCATTCAATTGATCACGTAGTTCGTCCAATTGTTCCACCAAGGTTTTATTTTCACCTACAGCATTCAAATTTGTAATTTCGTAAAATTCGGATAAAATTGGATTATTTGAATCATACGTACTGCCAGATCCTTGTTTCGCAATTGTCAAAAGATTTTTAACTCTGTCTTGAATCGTTAACAACTCCTTTTCGAAGTCGCTATCCTTTATGACAGTCGGACTACTATTGATTTTTCGGAGTGTATTTTCTAATTCGGCTAAACGTTCCCTGTGACTATCGACAGCATCCTGAACAAGATTATAACAATCTGGACAATCAACGCAGCCATTTTGTCTGTTGTGTTTGTTTTCCTTGCAACGGTCACAACGCCTTCCTTCTACATTTGTGAGACACTATAATAAAAAATAAGCCATTTTACGAAGCACGTCTTAAGACTCAGAAGAAATATCAATACCAATCGAACTTACTAGACACTGTCCATTATCGTCGCATTGCAAGTCCTGAGAACCGATACGGTCGCAATCGCAAGGCTTACAACCTTCTCTGCTGAAACCGTATTGATGAGAGAGGCAGGAATCACAATGTTGACCGGTAACACCAGGTCTACACTCGCATTGACCGGTAATAGGATTGCATGTGTGATTGTAAGAACCTTCCGGGTCGCAATTACAAGGCGCACAACCCTAATGAAAGAATTCACATTTCAAATAAGACACATTTGCATTAATACTATGCGATAGATTCAAGATAATAGTATGAAATTGTATGCACCTCGTTACTCAATATATGATAATATCCTTCTTCGCAGCTGTCACAATTTTGACCGATTACGTGTGGCTTGCATTTACATTGGCCTGTTAATTGCTTACAGGGTGCTATTCTGCCATCGTCAAGTTCAACTGTACCAGGGGGATAACACTGGCATAGTCTACATCCATCTTCTCTGCGCTCAGACAGAGCGTCTCCATAATATCCTAATGACGAATATTATTTAGATTAACTCTTAATGACATGGGATTTTGTAAAATTCATTGAAAAATATTAAATGGCAACTTATGCACGTAGATACCTGGCAGACACTCTTCGCAATGGAAACCGGATGTGTTGTTGACACATTTTAGACACTCCCCAGTTTCTTGATTACAGTTTCGAACAGCGTTCAAATCGATATTATTGTTACAATCGCAAGGTCGACAAGCTATACCTTCCTCGGGATTTCCAAAGTATCCATCTGAACACGTTTCGCATCTAGGCCCTATAGACAAAGAACGACAATGGTTAAACGCTTAATTCATGGAATTTTCTGAATACTGGTTCTTACCTGTTCTACCCGATGGACACTCGGAGCAAATAGGATCCGGGTTGTTTCCGAGCAATATACATGGCCCATTGTCAGGACAGGGACAAGGTTTACAATCGTCGGGTGTACGTTTCAATGGGTGGCCATAATATCCGCGTCTACACAGTTCACAGTTGCTGCCCGCCGTATTATGCTGACAAATGCACTGACCGGTCTCAGCTTCGCAAATATCCGCGTGACCGTTACAGTTGCAAAGAACACAGAGAGCGAAAGGACCACCATTTGGCGGATCATGGTGGAATCCAGGTGCACAGGATTCACAAAACTGCCCTACGTAGCCATGGGGACACTGGCAATGCTCTACCCAATCGGCAGGTTCACCCGCTGCTCCTCGGTGAGCAGTTTCCAATTTAACATCGTCCAAAAATCC
Organism: Sphecodes monilicornis; assembly: GCA_913789915.3. Lineage (NCBI taxonomy): Eukaryota > Metazoa > Arthropoda > Insecta > Hymenoptera > Halictidae > Sphecodes > Sphecodes monilicornis. The sequence goes on from OU565287.1 coordinate 1,422,611, forward strand.
TCTACCTTGATGAGTGTAGGTTCCACGAATTTTTATAGCCGTCAGATTAGACAAAATAGACATGAACGCTCGAGAAGATAATCGCGGTTCCCAACCGTACTTTGGATGTTCATGAAGTTTAAAATGGTATTCTTGAGACGTCACGCTAGGTAAACGATTGCTCTGTCCAAAGATCGGTTGCGTGATTTGTTCACCATTCCCTCCTTCGAGTATTATATCCCGAGCCGTTGCAGCAGGACCAACTTCCCCAATTCTTAGAGTAAATGCCAAATCTTGATTATAGGATGCTCGTTGATCGCCAAGAAATCTGTCGGGTGCTAGAAAATAGACGTTGTCTCGATCCAATGCCGTAGCTGATATCGTTTGAGTCACAGGATCGTAGAGAAGCGGTATAGTGTTTCCAGCAACAGTTGCCGCCCATCGTTCTGCTCCTCTTACAAACATGCTTTCAATTACAAGTTTAGAATAGCCATTAGCCGGTCTGCATACCGAGGAATGGCCGTAACAGAAGCACGGTGTGCAACCAAATTCGTTGTCCATCGCAAGGTTAAAGAATCCTGGTCGACATCTGTTAAGAAAAAAAATAGACTATCGTTAAATAATTATATTGTTACAACAAATTCTACCTAAGATTCCAGACAATAAAATCTCATTTATATTGTTGATTTTCTGTAACGCATATTTTACTTCAAATTATTATTTTATCATACTACCAGTATTATACAATTATATTTGTCTATTAGTCTATAAGTGGAGATTTTACTGTGTTGTTCAGAATTTGATATTTGATCTGCACTGACATTCGACAACGTTTTCCTTCAACGTTCTCTTTACATGTGCAAGTGCCGGTAACAGAGTTGCAATTCGGTACATTTGCCAAGGAACCTGTTACATCGCAATCGCACGAGGTGCAACCGTATGAACCGAAGTTGAAATAATTAGCAGCGCAACGGTCGCATTTGTTCCCTGTGACACCCGGCTTACACTGACACTTTCCTTCGCTGTTGCACTGCAGGCTTCTAGATCCTGAAATTGCATTTAGTTAAGATTTTCGATCATACGATTTGTAAAGACTGATGCATAACAATTCGAAAAATAGAAAATATTCAATTCTACCATTGGAGATTTTACTATGTTCCAAAGAACATCTTATTGAACTTTTTGGTAATTATATAGAAAAGGTCTGCGTACTCCGATTTTGATGAAATTTTAATATATTATAGATTTCGACATTTTGAACAACTTTTTCCTTTTCCAATATAGGGGGGTCGCTTTTAGTTTTCGAGATATTTGCAAAAAGCTATCGGTAATGTTAATCTCATAACGGAAACCTTCCTTTTAGAAACACTGAGTGCGTGTGAAACACTGGGTGGGTGTGTGTGGTATTGTCGCTTCTCATCTCCACAACGTGTTTACAAACAAAAAATAAACAGATGCGGCCCGAAAATCCAGGAAATGTCTTTGAAAATTGAAAGCTCAGCCTATCTATGTATGATCAGAGTTATCTACAGAAGTTAATTCTGCTTGTTTCTTGTTATTCCATTTCTTGGATTTTTGGGCCGCATCTGTTTATTTTTTGTTTGTAAACACGTTGTGGAGATGAGAAGCGACAATACCGCACACACCCACCCAGTGTTTCACACGCACACAGTGTTTCTAAAAAGAAGGTTTTCGTTGTAAAATTAACATTACCGATAGTTTTTTGCAAATATCTCGAATACTAAAAGCGACCCCCCTATATTGGGAAAGGAAAAAGTTGTTCAGAATGTGTTGCTCCATAACATATTAAAATTTCATCATAATCGGAGTACGCAGACCTTTTCTATATAATTACCAACTTTTTTCAAGATATTGCGACGTTGAATTTTAAAAATCCACAGTCTAACAGTTGCACTTGCAGGTGCGTAATAATTCGTAAGAAATTACTAAAAGTATTTTTGCTAAAATTAACGATACTGGTGAAATAAAGATGCCTCGGTTTACCAATTTCGTTGCAGCCACAGGGAATGCAGTAGTCTCCATCCGGATGTTGGTAAAAATTTTCTCGACAACGTTCGCAATTCGCGCCATCACGATTTGCTCGGCAATCCTGACAATGACCACCGTGACCGGTGGTCTTATACAATTCCTTATCGAAGTAACATCTATCCGAATATCCATTACAGTTGCAAGCTGGAAAAACAATCAAATTAATAATCCAGTACAATTTAATAGAAAATCAATGTATGATATTATGTATTAGATGTACGTGGAGAATAAAAAAAATTCATTTTAATAGATTAATAATTATACTGCAGATTTGTATATTAACCCTTTGCGATCGGCAAATTTCTCTGATGGGAGTACCAGATAGTCGGAGCAAATTTAGCTTTCCGGAGTTATTTTTCCTTAATGATAAGTGAGCTAAAGCAAATACATAGATATTAAAAAACATGTTGAAGCTTATCTATTGTGTTCAATAGTACATATAATACATACAAAGCAGAAATTTTTGTAATTTTTCAAATGCAATTGCAATTTTTTACAAATTCAGACGATCATGCCGCCAGGGTGGCGACGCCGACTTCTACGACAATTTGAAAATGCCGTCACTGTGGCGGCACCGATCGCAAAGGGTTAAAAGGGCCGCAGTCTATTAATAACGTTATCTAGATATTTACTAGATCCAGAGTACCACGGTAGAATCCCGTCCCATCTCGAAGAGACAGAGATCGTTATGCTCGAGAATACCAAAAACACGATCGTTGCTACTTTCAACAGAAAATCCATGACAGATCTTCAAAGTAACAGGAGAATCTGTTTCACTTTGATTATCCGCAAGTTCTGCATGAATTGTTATTCATTATTCAGTTCCAAAGTAGTTAACAACATCACATGTTTTAGATATTTAAGCGCATTTGAGATTATTTGTAACTCTTAACAAACTTTGCCATTAGTTCGTTCGGTAGAGTCAATTAGAGCCCAAGGAACGGGAGAGCAGCTCGATGTAATATTATGGTTTGATCGTTCGATGGTATTGTCACGAAATTACGATCCAGTTCTGTTGTACAATCGATTGCAGAACCAACGTAATAAATAAATAAATAAATAAATGGTGACTCGTATCTCGGTAACGCGGTAACGTGTGCAACTGAGCTCGCGGGCTACAGAAAAGCTGCATTGTGTGCCCCTGCATTGCCAACAATCCCCACTTCAGAACAAGCAATGAACGTAAAAGGTAAAGCTGGTTAGGTAATGCCAGCATGATCGTGAACGCAAACTCTCTTCGGCTGACCGAGAACGCGATACTCATAATGACGAAGAAATGTTTCATCGGAGCAGCCTGCTAACTTTAACACTAAACCTACCACGGTCAAAATGGCCGGTATTCTATTTTACAATTATTTAAATTCGAAAAACGATTTCATAGGAAATGACTGAATTGACTTATTGACTTAAGCACATATTGTAATGGAAACGGTACAAAGTTTAAAGAAATTCAATATTTTCACTTCTTTAAGGCGTTTTATTTTTTAATGTTTTGCGCTTGGTAGGTTTAGTGTTAATACTAATAACAGTAATGCTATATCTACGATTAATTTCTTTTTTTTTTTTCGTTCGGTAAAAGTAAATTTTATTGATGGGATATTTTATTCAATATGAGAACTGGTGATAGATTCTTGAAATCAGAAATAAATGATTCTTCAAGCTGTAATAAATACCGCATCCGATTATCATTATTACGAACGTTCGAGTTATTATGGTCAAGGAATGTCTCATATCGATTATAGGTAGTTTGACTTTAATCGGAGACAGATAATATATCTCGAGTAAGTTGTCTTAGGTATAAAGTAATTGTTTAAGATCCATCGAGATGTATACTCGATAACGTTAGATAAAATTGGATCGCGGCTAAGTAGGGAATGATACGTCTATCAAATCCATTATATTGAATCGGAAAGATTAAATTTGCGTTAGGTCAGGTAAAGAGATTTCATCGTCTCTGGTTAAATTGTACACGCTGAATAACAAAAATGAATGTTTAAAGAGTAGGTTCATCAAAGCACATCTAAACATTGATTATATATTTATTGTAGCAGCCTATCAGGGATTATGTGCGAGTTCACAACAGTCGCGAGCATACTTCTACTGCTCTCTTCAATCATAAACATTGTGTGTTCGTTTCAGCTATTACTTATAAAAGTGTCGGTACATTAGGATATCTGCTTCGTACAGTCACTCCCATTAATATTTGTACACTCTAAAAGGCGATTACGTTTTTAATATTGGATCATGTGACTTGGATTTTTTTTTTAGAAGTTAGAACAATTAGTTTACTACACGTTGAAAAAAAGAAATTTTGAAAAAATTGTAATTGGTCGGAATTACAAATAAAATACTAAAAGTTGTTATTTATAACTGTTTTATGTGGGTCCATATTGAAAATTCAACAAATACGTTTTGTAGATCTGTGTCAACTGTATATACTCTGAATATTTCACCAAAATCAGCAAACGTTGCAATGAGCTACAACTGTTTGAAGATTGTAAAAATTGCAGCTTTTCACAATGTTCGGCCTTAAACTGTAATAAATCGAAGGATTCTTACGTCATTCGATGCCTGTCGCTGTTTTCCACGTAATCCAAATTGGATGAAAATTTGAAAATATATACAATTGATACAGATCTACAAAATGGATGTTTTAAATTTTCAATATAAGCCACATAAAAAAATTGCAAAACACAACTTTTAGTATTTTCTCTACAATACCGATCAATTGCAATTGTTTTAAAATTTCTTTTTCACGTCATGTAGTAAACTAATTATTCTAACTTCTCAAAAAAGTCCAAGTCGTATGGTCCAATATTAAACAAGTTATCGTCTTTTTAAGAGTGTCCGAATATTAATGGGAGTGACTGTATATACGAACAATGAATACCAACAGGAGTACCGAGAGTCCTTAATGTATAAATACTTTATAAAAAGTTGACAACTTGTTCAGGGAAGAATCAAAGTGAAATTATACAAGTATGGAATGAGTACTCACGTTTGCATGCGTGGGCATCTGTAGCGGTGGCGCGTCCCCAAGGTGCATCGTTGTAAAATGGTAAGCATTCGCTGCAATCTGGCCCCGCAGTGTCGTGCTCGCATCTGTATAGAATACGTTCCATGCACACACACACGTTTTAAAAAGGTGTGAAAATTATGATTACTGTGCGGAAGCTGTTTCAAAGAACACGCTACCACATCTTTCATTTTATCTATTCTATCAACGAAACTTGTAGAATCTATAGATAACAATATGTAGTTCGGAAAGTAATTTTCTCGATAAAAATGATTTTCCTCTCTCTCTCTCCAAAAAAAATGATAGAATTCATTCTACTTTTTACGTTCTACATGTGCGAGATAATTAAGTCAATTAACTAACTTTTGATGATCTTAACGTAATTACATTGTACATCTTACCTACATACTCTGCGAGTTTTACCATCCACGCTGGTACTGTTTACACATTCGCCAGCGTGGCCATTACAGGCGCAACGTGCTCCGACAGCGACGTCAGCGATAGCATAGTAGTAGGATTTCAATACGTTATCGTCGCCAAACACTTCGTCACCGAACGTATTCTGTCTATCCAGAGTAATTCTTAGGTCTATCGCTTGAACCCAATCCTTAAAACGCAAGCAACATTCGACGTTTACGTGAAATGTTTACATACTAATTAACTTGAAATTCTGGACTCCAGAGTCAGAATGTATTAAATCATATATTTAAAAAATTAAGGATAGATGCGTAACATGTTTAACATTAGGTTTACAGAACATTAAAACTGACTATTTCACATTATTTTATAAAACTAACAAAAATGTATCTAGTAACCCGTCAAAATGAGTGTAAACCCAGTGTCCTCGCAGATGAAAAAAATAAAATTGAAATAAAAGTTTATGGGAGCAGTTAACAACGATATACCTGCAAAGCAGCGTTCGTTTCGAAGTTGTAGGCCGAAGGTCGACCCTCTAAGGTGGAGAATGCGACCGTGCCTTTTGTTAAGGGCGATATATCGGAATATTCTGAGGTGCAAAGCACTCTCGTGTCATCACCCCTAACAGTTTCTTTCGAATCCGGCAAACCATAGTTGTCTCTGCAAGTTGCAGAATAAAACTGATAAGGCTCCCACGGCGCGTCCTCATTTTTCCTCTTGTAAATGCCCCAACTCTCTGGACGTGGCGACTCGAACAGTACTCTGACATAAGTGATGTCGAAAGTTTTTCCTACAATCATATTTATTTCTTACTGTCTTGAAAACAACAAGGAAACTCCTTATAATTCTATTTCGTTTAAAAAGATACAAGAAAAGTAAGTCCTACGCCGCTGTAGCGCTTCTGCAGTCATAGTCATTTCAATAGAAATAAAATTAATCTTAATACTATTTCTATTTTTTATGTAATTTCAAATTAATAAAAAAATCATTTCACGATCGTGCGCCGTGCACTTGGAAAAAAAGAACAAGATATAAATTGAAATAGTCGATCTAAAAACGTTAAAATTAGTTTGCATTAATTGCACGATTTGACCGTGCACGCAATGAATAAAGTGAAAGAAATAAAATTTAAAAAATCATGAAGCCCTCGTGGATGCTGTAATCGATCAAAGAGCGCGTTCTACGCCACTGTGATTCTCCACTGTAAAGCCAGCGGGGTGCAAGTGGCTGATTCTTTCGTAAATGAACATGTGGCGCACAGACAAAGATTTCATGCGGTTCCCATTTTTAAGACCACTGTTCTTCGAATCCCCGAAAATGTCGTAGTCTTCCGAATTTGTCATATAAATTGAATGATATAAAAAAGTTACGTAGCGATAAGAAGTTAAATTTAGCGTCTTCGAAAGCATTTGCGGCAGAGAAACGTGGTAGCACAAAACATTATCTTCTAACGGCACACGCAATTTGCGGATGCAGGAGTGGCAATGTAACGTTTACTGTGCTATTCATTACGAAGAAACCATTCCTCCGTCTTTAAGATTAAAGTAGTTATTTTTGCAAGAAAGGAAAGTATCAGGTGGAAACAGTAAGAATCGCTGCCGTTGAAAAATAAAATATTCACGCTCGAATCCCATGACTCGCGCCTATGTTTCTTCATTCTTCATCGTTCATGTTCCGAGAATTATCTCATCGCGCACGCATCCTGATAGATAAGGAAGTAAAATGTGAAAAGATGGCGCTGAGAGAAAGAGAGCGACAAACATTGAGGACGTGTTAAAAGTTCATCATGGATACCGATGAATGGATTCTTTCTTTATCTATAGTTAGAAAATTCGCTAAGTTTGATTCCGTGAAGCATTCACACGGTCGACCCTAATCAAAATCAAACTATAATACTTGATATAATTGTGATTTCTATCTATCGAATTTTGAACTATGTTAAAGAAAATGCTATCGGCGCAAAGGTTCGATCTTCTTGAAGTTTTACAGCAAATTTGCAATTTTATTAATCACCCAACGTTTCGATCCAGGTGTGGATCATTCTCGAGGGATAATGCGTTTGCTGTGCAAACAGTTGGGTGATTAATAAAATTGCAAATTTGCTGTAAAATTTCAAGAAGATCGAACCTTTGCGCCGATAGCATTTTCTTTAACATACAGTGGGTGTACAAAGTATTCGTACACCTTCAAAAATCGAATAACTTTTTTAAAATTGGATCAAACGACTTCAATTATTTTGAGATGTTAGACGCATATGTTTACCAGGTAGCGTGTAAATAATTTTTTTGTAAAAATTGCTATTGGTCGGAATTGCGACGAAAATAGTAATGATGACAATTTTTAACTTTTTTATCTGTGCCTGTAATACAAATTTAAAAGACGCATTTTATAGGTCTAAGTAAGTTATGCACATGTACAAAGTTTCATCGAAATCGGTTATCGTTGTTACGAGTTACAAACATTTAAAGGTGATTACATAAAGACAAAATTCCCCGAGAAGATCGGAAATCTGCGACTTTCACCCTGAAATTTTAATCTTGTAATGTTTTTAGCTCATAGCAACATTAACCGACTTCGATGAAACTTTATGCATGTATATAACTTGCGTAGATCTACAAAAAGCGTATTTTAACTTTTCATTATAGGCAAAGATAAAGAAGTTAAAAATTGTGATCTTTCCTTTTTTCTTCACAATTTCAGCCAATAGCCATTTTTAGAAAAAAGTATTTACACATTATCTAGTAAGCTAATCCTTTTAACATCTCAAAAGAACTGTAGTCGTTTTGTCTAACTTTGAAAAAGTTATTTAATTTTTAAAGATGTACGAACACTTTTTACACCCAGTGTATAATACTTGATTATTGCAAGCATAATTAAGATAAATTTTCTGTCATCAATAATAAGTAGGTAAAAATAACAATCTCTGTAAACTCATACCCAGATGAAGCGTAAGATTCACTTGATTTGGATACTCGATGCCTTCGAACATGGTCTCCGATTGCCACCAGGTTGCATTGTCATTATTATCATGATCAGTGAGAAACAGAGCCGAATGATCGCCATACCGACATATCTCGCATGATTTTTTGTGCACGCCGGTCTGTTTACAGAATTCAGTTGACCTTTCCTGGCCGCATGTGTTCGTTGCTTCCATGGGCACGTTGAACGCTGCATTTTCGAAAGGCGGTATGCACCTCTGCAATCGGAAAACATTAGAAATAATTTTTTGAGTTGATACGATTCATACTCTTGTTTTATACCGACTTTCTACACGCGCAATTTGGAATATATTATTTTATTCATTCAAAATTTACTTATCTATTGGTACATACACTTCAAATTCTTTTTCTCGAGTCAACGAACGTACTAAGCCTTAAAATACATGAATAGAATTGTGAAATACTTGGAGAAAGAGTGAGATGGAGTGGAGGGGTGGGGGAAGAAGACAGGGGAGGATAGTATTATTATGGGCCATCTATGGACCGGTCATGCATTGTGTTCGACTAATAGCAGGTAGTTTCCTGCCAAACAATTCCCCGAACAAATTTTACGGGGAAATCCCTATAAGGGTGTTCGAGCGGTCCCTAAAGCTGCGTAGTACTTTACATTTTGTAAACGAAATTTATAAAATAACCTGCATAATTTAAGATATATTTTTGTATATATCCTTTGAAATTTTGAATTTAAAACTTTTCGATCTGTGCACGGAGATATTCCCGCCATTCTTTCGCATGTATACTTCATCAGCGATTCATTCATAATGTTATAGTGAGTAATATAAACATATAGTAAATACTAGCTATTTATACAGGGAAAAAACGAATTTATTTTTAAAATTTTTGTAAATACTTCAAAGATGAGTATGTTCATCTACTTTTATCTTTCCGTTCCTATCACGGGACGTTGATGTAACTTCGAACCATACTTTGATAACCTAACGTAGTATGCAATACTCTACAAAAAAAGGTCGAAATTTCATTGACTAAGAACAAACACGAATTAATTCTGACTTATATCTAATTTCTACGTTAGTGTTACCACGCATGTACATATGTATACCTATTTGAAGTCGAGAAATAATAAATATTTTCATCAATTCCTCAAAAAGTTGATCGAAATAATACATCCAGAAATACCTTGAATATCCCTACGTTAAATTAATGGCAGAAAAGTGTATAGATAAAATAACTGCGAGTATACAGACCTGTGGCTTTCCATTGTCATCGTAACATTTATCTTCGTCCCTATGTGCGAATCTAATGTATTCTTCTCCAGGATCGGTTTCTGCAAGTACTACCACCATAGAGATAGCAAGTACTATTAACATTTTCTTGTGCCTTCCTCGCGTCATGTTTGAAATTAGTTACGTAACCACTCTTTATTTTAATCTTAATCCACTTTTGCACAGTGAAAATTCGCAGTCCAGTTTGAATTCTCACTTTTCCCGATTTCTTTAGATGTCAGGATGACCACTTTTTGTCGAATGGGTCCATCGACAACAATGGGATTCGCTACGATCGTTTATATTTTTTATCACCAAGACCACATTCCGCGAGCCGTTCTCCCCTTCTTTTCCGTCTAATGTAGAGAAATGCCTTAAATTACTAATATTTCATCATAACAAATTGCAACAATACCGTTATGTAGATTACAGTTCAAGAAAAAAAGAACAATAAAAAAGATGTGACTAGAAGTTAGGTAATAAATGTCAGAAGTTTCAAATTCTAACATGAAATGAACTGAAAGAGACGTTTTGTCGGGTAACTACTAAATTTAAGGGCTCATATCGTTTCTTAAATTTCAAGTTCCTTTCATTGGCAATATCACTCGCGCCAAACCAATGTAAGAGCATGTACTTACACTAGGGTGGTCTTTATTTTTCGATTATCGATTTTTTCTGGTTTTACCCACCTAAATTGCGAGAAAATGATGTATGCAAAATTGCGAAGCAATCGGACAACGAGAACCCGTGCCGTATTAGCATTAAAGTTTGTAAACTAATAATTTCACGTCACCTTCAAACGTAATTGTATTTTGTTATTTTGGAAATATCGTTAAACGTGTTTGGAGAAAAAATAATGGTTCAGATGAATGATGATGAGATTTATGTGTTCCTTCTAAAAACATACGAAATCATGAAATTTGAATTACCCCTAAATTCCGCGTACAATGCAAATTCTGGCAAAGGGAGATATATAAAATCGGAACACACCGATTTTGATAAAATTTTAGTACGAGGTAGTTTCCGGAAAAATATTTGACACGTAATTTCTTCCGAAAATGTAAAAACAGCCCGTAAAGTTTAATGAAATCAGTAACAATCAATTAAAGATGTTTTCACCCTTTCAGAAAAAATTACGTGTCAAATATTGTTCCGAATATTACCTCTCACTAAAGGTTCATAAAAATCGGTGTACCTAGATTTGACATATACACAGGTTGCGTTCTGTAACGTGACGCACGATTTTTCATCAACTTGCAGCTATCTGACACAAAATGTTTAGAACAAAAGGTGCAGTGTATGGAGTGTACAATAGATATCAGTGAAAAAATGTCGAAAACAGGTTGTTTTCATGGCGAAATAAAGGTCACGTTGGGTGTTACGAATAGGAACACATATTTCTTTTTTTTTTCTTATTTAGAGAACATCAAGACGAATTCAAAACACATATTACATGATATTTTTACTAACGCAGCACTCAATTTACAATAGTGGAAATATGAAATATTTAGCTTTTCGTCGTATTTGATTTTAAGTCAGTGTAAACAGTATTTAGCGCTACTGTACATCGAGTAATATGTTAGTAAAAATAGCGTGTAGAGCGCGGAGAAAAAAATATGTGTTCTTTTGTGTAAAATCCAAGGTGACCTTGATTTTGCCATAAAAACAAACTGTTTTCAAAATTTTTTTACTGATATCTATTGTACATTCCATACCCTGCACCTCTTGTTGTAAACTTTTTTTCGTCAGATGGCTGCAAGTGGGTGAAAAATCGTGCGTCGCGTTACGGAAACACCCTGTATATCGTATATATAGTGTAATTGTGTTTTTTGAACTGCATTGTCTTTTACTTAAGAATGCTTCATGTCTAAAATAATGAAATACAGTTATGTTTAAACATGACATGAAATCATTAATATTTTACAACTTTAACGCAAATGCGGCATGGCTTTCCGTTGTCCGATTACTTCCAAATTTTGCACAGATCATTTTCTCATCAATTTCATAATTTAGAGGGTAAGATCAAAAATTTCAAAAAAATGTTTGACTCCTATAACCAAGGATCACCCTAATGTAGACCCTCTTCCGAACGAAAAATTTGAAATAACTAATTATTTGAAGTTGGTTCGGCGAATTAATATTCGCAAAACGAAATTCACAATAGATATTGTTGCATTCTAGACTACAAACAGAAGCGAGCGAAAAATGTCAAACTATAAAAATTCTCGCGCCTCGCACGAAAGGAAAGGTGATATATCTGCCGATAGTTCACAGTCACATGCAGATCATACACGAACCGATCCCGAATTGTTTACAAATTTACGGGACGAACGGAGTTTGCACTAGGTGTCGCGGATTGTTTGAAGCGGAAGGGAAAATTCTTGTTCTAACCTCTTCGACCAACAGAAAACTGGGGAACTCCAAAGAAAGACTCTCACCGCGCGACAGTTCACTGAGAAACTGAACGAGAAGAGCCGTGAGCCGTGAGTGAGGCTCAGTGAGGCTGTAGCTGTAGCCTGCGTGGGCTGTGGAACTGTGGACTGCGGATTGTGGATTGTGGGGAAGTCGAGTGCCCAATGCGAGGAGCCAGGAGCTTGTGATGGTAACACGTCGCCACTCGTGGTAGAAAGTGCAGGCAAAGAGCAACTTGGAAGAACCAAAGCGATGGCAACGTTAAGGTTACATTTCATACATTATCAGGGCTGGGTAAAATACTACTATAGTAAGTAGTATTATACGAAATAATTCGATTTATTTTAAAGTATGCGCACAACTTTTAAAATGAAATATTTTATTTGATACAGCAAGTTTTCAATGTATGTAGTATTTAATACTTTATCTGAAGAATATTGAAAATATTTTTATTTCGTCTCGAAATATCTTATCTATTCTAATTTATTTCCTCTATTTTAAATAATACTGCTGAAAATAATGATACGAAATCAATACATTCACGAGTACAAAATAATCTCGGTAAACTGTGTCAAATCTTATAGCTACTTATACAAATATAAATACCATTGCTTTAAAAAAACCTCATTAAATGTGGCATGGCCCAATACTTTAAGGCAATATTAAAGTGTTTTATTACAGGTCCAGATAAAAAAAAACCGTAAAATTAATATTATTTTTTTGTAATTCCTAATAATCGAAATTTTCTTATAATTTTGTGTACACAGTATGTGATAAACCAATCTTTCTAACTTGAAACTTCTAACTGAAAGAGTTACTCCATTTACAATGATGCATGGAGACTTTTTTGGCTGATTGTATGTTGACAATTATTGTATGCATATGCAACCTGTACACAATATATAATAAAACTATTTTTTGGTATACGACTTTCACCTTTGTATAATTTTATTTAATTCCATACATTATTATTTTACAAACTTTAATATTAGTACCGAGAAATTAATGCTTTCGCGAGTAAAATTTGACAATTATAGATCATTTTGTTAGCGTTTGTGGGCAACAATCGGTATCTTCGTGGAACGGAAGTAAGAAAGAGATTACTTAGGAAACGGTGACTTATTCTTTCATCTCTCCCTCGAACGATTTTATGTGTATAACGTTCAATTACATTAAATATGTATCCTCATTTTTGTTTGTCTTTTGTCCACTGCAATGCTATTATAATTTCTATTGACGATTAAATAAAAAATTTTCGAAATCACGAAGAAATAAATGCTTTCGTAGTTGCGGTAAAGAAAGTTAATTTTTTTAATTTGTACATTAAAATTGGTAGATCGTACAGCTGAAAATATTATCTAATATTCAAAATTTTTTTCTGTTCATCGTTTAGGGAACGTTAAGATAATTATCTTTTTACCAGGAAATATGAGGCGGTATCATAATACCACCAACGCGTTCACAATTTCTTGATTAGTTGAACGTTAATTAGACGAATGATAATAATCGTCTAAAAATTATAAGAGCAACAAAATTCGCCTATCTTATAAGAATGTAATAGTCAATTGCTAATCATTGTATCGTTAAACTTATAAAACATTAATTACTCGGGTCAATCTCACAATTAATGTCACTCATCGGTGCTTATAAAATAATTACTTTGATATGCGATACAAAATTTAAATATCTTCATATAACTAGTAATTTTTATGTGAGGTATTTTTTAACGAATATATGTATCGAAATAATCATTTCTCTAGTTTATCACATTTAATTTCTTTGCTAAGGAGCATTGAGAAATATTCCTGCAGTTCTTGAAGATTCGTAAAAATGTCCTCTTTGGGAACGTCTTTCTCGATCGCGTCGTCGTTACCGTGTTTAATGAGGATGGCCTTCCAATTAGCGTTTTTCGCTCCGATGTAATCATTGCTTATGGAGTCGCCGATATGAATCGCCTCCTGGGGAGCCACGTTGATGTTATGTCGTTCCCTTGTTAATCTAAGCGCCTCATCGAAGATCGAGGTATCTGGTTTTTCCACGCCGAAATCATAGGACGTCAAAACGAACGAAAAATAACAACGTATTTTGGTGTCCAGAAGTATCGCTTCCAATCTCTCATCGAAATTTGATATCACCCCCAAGATCAGTCCCTTTTTCTGCAGATTCTCAAGTAACTCGATCGTGCCGGGATACTTGTGCCAGCACAAGCTAGTGCCGTAGGATTTTATCAGAGTGCTAGCAACCTAAGGGTCACAGTGATAAACAGGGTCAGAGATAGTTGCTACCAGCTCAGCTAAATGGGCTAGCACACGGCGCTTCCCGGTTCTTTCACTAAATCCCTACTATTGCGATTCCCCAGAAAAAATTTTACGTATTTTACGAATTATTCTCTAACGTTCTTTCCAGATAATACGAACGACATTAGCCTCTTAACTACGGTAAGTCTAAACGCCGAATGTGCCAAAACAACATTAGTACCGAAATTGGTGTTTTACACTAGGTTTACGGGGCCCGTCAAAATTATAATATTTTTAATTTATGATTATTAAGATTGTAAAGATGCAATCATGAAGAATTATTCAATAAATTTATCTTTCAGCATATATTCTAGAAAGAATAGCTACAAATTTTGATAGATACATTTTTGTTATTTTTAGAAATTCATGTAAAATATGTAGTCCCTCTTATTGCTCCGTACACTACATTTTGTCGCACTTACGTTAAAATAAAGTTACAGTTAAATACGAATAAATGCTTTAATAGTTAGTGGTTTAAATACGAAATAAACAAGTGAGCCGCTATAGTGGTGTACCGTTAAAAAGATGGCATCGAGGGAAGTCACTATAGTGGCGTACCGTAGCTAAAAGGTTAAATACAGAATTATATCAAATAATGCAAACTGTCTGCACGAGGGTTATTACTTTATCCAAAGTAGCATCCGAAATATAATTATGTTGATCCTTGAAAACGTTGTGCACGATCCGTCGCCACCAATTTTCCCATCCAATGCCAGTGTGCTTGCCATATACAGGATGCTCTAAGCTCAACCTGTGGAAACTGTTTTTGAAACTTCGCGCCAATTTGCGTTGATCGACCGATAGACCGTGCTGACTCCCAATTTCAACGTAATGCTCCAACTTTGTCATGAGCAACGTACCAGTGACATCGAACGTAACCAGCCGTGGTCGGATGTATTTAATCATCATAGAGTCTACCTGGAAATCGTGACACAGGATATACGAAATACCGTTCCTCTTTTCTAGCATGCCGTTCGCAAAAAGAATCACGTTCGTTTCGCGTCGCGAACAGTACGAACCGTACTGCCAACGCCAATTCACTTCTCGACAGGAAAGCACTTCGAACATCTCGAGCGCCACCAGAACATGATAATGAAAGTTCAAATTCTAATGTACAAAAGAAGTGATTGATTTGACACCATTTTATCATCTGTTTTTTGACGCATTTCGTATTGTTTTCATATTGTCTCAACGTGACCAATTCGTTCAACTATATAATATTCTCAATGCTGTAAAACCTATATATATATATATGAACAGTTTTTAACTTTAAGTAACGTATATATATATATATATATACGTTACTTAAAGTTAAAAACTGTTTTGTAATGCGTTTAGATTACGAACATAATTGTATAAAAGAATTGCGATAATGAACATAAAAGAATTTACGCATAAAATTAGTTTGCAATGGCATAGCTTACCTGCGTAATAAAGAAGAGTTACTTATACGAAAAACAATCGGTTTTAGTAAATGGCGTTTTAGATAATCTCGTGCACCTCCCTCGATGCAAGCAAGAATGCTAGGACTATTTTCACGCCGGTATATATTTACGAGAACAATATTAAACAGCGTACAACGTTTACTAGCTATTGACATTCTTCTATAAAAAAAACTGTTCACAAGTATTTTCACAATCAATTATGTACAATAAAAAGATCTTTGTTCCGTAATCCTGCTTGTTCTATTTATAGTTCTATAAAACTGCCTTTACACGACAGAAAATGCTTCAAATAAAATTCATGAATAACAAAATGAGAGAAGAGTAATACCACAAGCGATTTCGTACATAATATTTTAATCAATGTTTAACAATTGAAATAAGTACATAATACTTTTTCGCAGTTTGATCACGGCGCTATAATTAAAAATGTTCATCCGCTATGCAATGTACAGAAGCATTTAAAAGACTATGTGTATACAGTGTGGGCCGTATGTCGCAGTACAAGTGGGGTGACGGAGATTCTTTTTACGATTTCACCTTATTTGGCGCCATAGAATTTCCCACATCCTATTGGCACGATGCGCGTATACCATGCTTCCAGCTTGTACGTATGTATATATTATGTCGTAGATATTATATGATGTAAAAAAGCTCTTATGTACAATGGTACCTATACATGACCGCACATGTATAATATGTATAGCTATGTAAAGATATAAATTACAAAATCTAATTATTTAGAGTGTGGTATGTCGACTTCACGTTGTTCAGGTGATTCGAAATTGGGCGGCAAATGGATTGACCAGTATAAATCATCGGAGCAGTGTGCGTAATAATATTCTGGTAATAATACGCGTGGAAAATGCAAGATTTTAGTTTATGTATAGCAATATTGTAGCAACCAGGAAGAAACAAATTTTAAATATTGCTAATCTTAGTTATTGCATGTGTAAAGGCGACTTCCGTCGTTCCAATCACACTACTGCGATCGATTCCAGGTTTCAAAACTAATTTGTGTTTCTACTAATGAAGAGTCAGGAGTTATCGCCCCCCCTAAAAAATAGAACATTCTTGGAACATGATTCGGTAGAGCAGGGTTTCTCACATTTCTTGACACCGCGTTGTTCGTCAAACGCTATCTTCAATAATTCGTTAATTTTTAAATTTTCTAATTTTTCTTTTATTACGATTAATTGAGTTTAGGATACAAGGAATTTCTACAAAAAAAGTTTCCATTATGGGATTATTTATATGCATATACGTATATATACATATACATATACACACACACACACACACACACATATATATATATATATATATGTATGTATATATATATTATTATTATATAATTTGGTGAGTAAGCATTTTGCACTTTCATTGGTACAAGTTTAAATACAAGTACTACAAATTATAGTACTATATAGTACTTATAGTACTTAAGTAGTAAGTACTACTTATGTAGT
This sequence comes from Sphecodes monilicornis, assembly GCA_913789915.3. Lineage (NCBI taxonomy): Eukaryota > Metazoa > Arthropoda > Insecta > Hymenoptera > Halictidae > Sphecodes > Sphecodes monilicornis. The sequence goes on from OU565287.1 coordinate 1,439,914, forward strand.
ACTTATAGTCTATAATGCAATTTTCTCGAAAATATTCAATGTCTCATTTAACCCTCTAAATGTATAATTATATCAATCCTTTTGAGGAGATACACTGACCACTTTAACATTTTTAATTGCACTTTCATTATTTTTCATATTTTAGACATTTCACGAAAAGATTCTTGGAATCTTTTTGTTTCCGAGCATCGTTTAATTTAATTCGCTTATCAATCTACATACAAAAACCGTAGAGGGTTAAACTATTTTCAAATGCAAAATGCTTCGTGCCGATGTTTTAAATTTAAATAATTTCGTAATCTTACACACTTTAAATAAATCTCTAAAGCTTTCTATGCTTTCAGGTAAGAATAGAAACTGAGAATCCCCGCAATAGCGAATTCTCGATTACAATCGTTCATCAACTGTACCTTCACAGACAGTCATACTGACTAATCATCACAGCAGAACAGCAACGACATAATTGTAGACTTCGTCTCCATAAATCTGTCTAAACCGAGAAATTGTAGAACGAGAGATGTATATCTTAATAAGAATATGACAAAAGAAGAGAGATTATTGCGCATCCCCTAAATACGTCTATGGATATACTATATATATATACTCTATATATACACTGTATATACTACATATATATACTATATGTATACTATATATACACCATATAAGCTATATATAGATTATATATACTATATATACAATATATATACTACATATGTACTATATATATACTATATATATACACTATACATATACTATATATAGAGTATATACATACTATATATTCGTACTATATATACATACTATATATTCGTACTATATATACATACTATATATAGAGTATATACATACTATATATTGGTACTATATATATATATATATATATATATATATATATCATATCATCGTTTATTTATCTATCAAAATTTGGTATCTCACAGACTTCTTTTATATGTGTGTGTATATATAAATGTACATATATTTATTTCGTTTTTATTATTTCTTCTCTCAATATAGTATAAATCCATTGATTCTCAATCAGTATGTTAATTCATTTACCTCTTTTTTTCTCTTATAAAAAACAGTTTGACAATATATTCAATACGTGTATGTAGTCTAAGAAATCGAATCGAAGTAAAACGGTCGCTCGGTTAGAGTTAGTTCTATCCATATTTTATATAATGTTCACGATAGTATTATTTATTCTCGGTTTGTATGACTGATAGTCTTCAATGTTGTATCGTTCTATTACAAAGTTGTACATAGCTTGATAGTGGCATATTCCGTTCGAAGTAATGGAACGATCATCTCAGCGGTTGTCGTCGAACCAGCGAGATCATCGAACAATTGTAATACTTCCACGATCATTGTAGAATCATTGGAATTGGTGCGTTAGAATCTACAATTAACATATATGTATATATATAAATATAAATATATATATATATATATATATACATATATTTATACGATACAATATAATAATCATTCTATAACGAGATATATTTGTTGCGGCAGTCATCGTTCCTTATTATTAGAATTTCATTAATATACGCAAGAAATGGTACAATATCCTTGCTTATCTGTAATAGTTGTAAATAAAAGTTATCTGCTAAATACATCAATCAGTCTCTCAATTGTTATATAAATATTGATGTAAAAGTTGTCATTCTTCTCTCGGCTGTTTGCTGCAGCGCATCGTGATGGACGTCGAATCGTCCCACAGTGTTTATAGCCGGAACAAAATCAATTGCACACTAAACGATCATCGAAGAATCGTCCCCAGACATTATTGAATATCGTAGAAAGGAGACAGTTTGAAGTGGCCGACTGAATTTGATCCAATTATAAATATTATTGCGAGATCGAATCCTCTCTTAGAAAAATGCCTATGCACGTAATATGATGTACACGTATAATAATGACCATTTCATGTATATCATACAAATATTTACACATATGTTTTGCTTGTTATGCCACAAACTTGTATCATTCGTTTCATATGCCTGTCTCTTTCGGTTTACGAATTAGAAAAATCTAGTAGTACACATCAAGTTCTACTACCCTCGAAAAACTCAAAAAAAGAAAAGTTAACGGAAAAAAAAGGAACAAAGATAGTTGTTAGGAAATAAATTTCTGTATACATACAGAACATCTATATACATACATAGTAGATGCACAAGAGAATTCGTCTACAAAAAAAAAACCGTACCAAATGTTGCACCACAGGGTTCTCTTCTCCGCACGTGTACAGAACATAAATGCAATTATAAATTATCATGCCTTGATAAATACTTAAAATTACAGGACATACATAATCACCGTGAAAAAAATGATCCTGCCTTGCTATCAGACAGACACAGCGAACCGTACGAGCCCCTAGTGTTTTTACCATCTACTTTCGCCTATGTCGCCTATGATCTCTTAAAATCTCAGATATAACAAAAATCCGATGTAGAAAAAAAAAGTTACAGAATGCCCTTCAAAAAAGTCGTTCGTACGTTTAATTTTTCTTTGTTTCTTTCATTTTTTTGTCATTGCAAAATATTCAATATCGGAATCTGCCAGGTCACTGTAGTAAAATACTTGCACCACATTTTCCACTATCTAGATTTCTTCTCATCGCTCTCCCTCTCCCTCCCTCTCTCTCTCTCTCACTCTCTTCCTCTTCCTCTCTTTCGCTACCGCTCTCGTAATCAGTCAATTATGTTCTGGTCTCCATGAAAATTTAAAGAAGTTACACGAGTTTTGCAAAATCACATTCATCGATATCATAGACTATATACACAAATATGTATATACATTAATTTTTGCACATTCTGAGCTCCTTACTACACGTTGCATTCCACCATAATCGAACGATGCATCGCGTATTCCGAAATTTCGGCGGTAGTGATCTATGCGTGTCTACCAAAATGCATATAAAAGTCAGCAAGACATGTCAATCTTTTTCTAAGATTTGATCAAATTTTTTTCATTCTATTATAAAAAACTCTCTCTTCTTGTAAGAACAAGAAAAAAATTGACACGTTGTGAACGCGTATAAGACTCCAAATGTTGTGCATCGGATGGACTACGTGTAATGTTTTCTTTTATCGTACTACTTAATACTTGCAAAACGTTTGTAAGATTTACTGAAAAGTAGAACAGCGAATCTTAAAATGAACAACAAGAAGAGAATATTTTCTAATAACTTAATTGCTACTTTTCTTATCCACGCATTGGTTTAATCATAACTCACTGTAATGAAAACTGTTCAGGAAGACAATTAAAGCAGAAGAAAATTTTTAAGTACATTGGTGTTTCAATAGATCTCACAAACTGTGTGGCTTAAAGTTGTATTTTCTTTTTATTTGTTTATGAATCAAGAGAAAGATTAAGTATTTCTGAACTGTGTAATTATTTCCATGTATCGTCATAGAAAAACGTAATTCATGTTGTATACGATAGCAATGCATACGAACTTCAATCATGTTATTTTATTTAAACAGTTCTGTTTTTTTCAAGGACGTTTAACATATTGGAAATGACACATGTACTTCCTTAACTTTAATGTAACATCCCAATTCCTATATAAGATAATTTGATGTTTGTCGACAGCTATTCGCATTATCCATAAATAATATTATTTTTATAGCTGCACATACAATATATTCATTTATAATCTTTCTATCGATAAAGTTTTAATTTGTCATCCTCTTTCTGTTTTAAAAACACACGCAATTATTTGTATTCTTTATGTATCACGCAATCATATTACTTTGAATGAGACCATTTTATATATATATAATATATATATATATGTATATATATATAATATATATATATATATGTATATATATATATATATATATATATATATTCATGTACAAAATTTCCTTACGCACACTTATGAATGTTCCTAGTGCCTAATCAATCTGTGGGCACCATTTATATATTTTATTTCTTAAGTTACGTATTATAACTCAAGAACTATATTAATATTCATACTAATTGAAAATAAATAATTTTTCGAATATTGCCAGCAGATTGACCTGGAATCGAACGCGAACGCGTTCTTCTTCCCTGGCAGTGCTACAGTAGGTTTATTTCATAAAAAGCAAAGATTAATTTGTATAAAAATATATATAAATTTACGTAGAAAAAGAATATTATATATTGCAAGTAAATAAACTTACAAAATAAATAAGTTAAAGAAGTATTTCTTATATTTTCCGTTTAGAGGAAGGATCATAGACTAGATATAAAGGTTATTTAAAAAATTATATTAGTTATGTGCTGAACGAGTATATTATAGAAATCTTAATTGTAATTTGAGCGTCTCGAGTAGCAAGATTCATTATATTCCTGACTGTTAAAAGATCAATCTTACACAATAGTGCTAAACATATGGCTTGTTCATCTATGATCCGACCTTAATTCTTAACATATATTAATTATTATAAATCATAACGTGCGAGTTACAACAAAAACCATAGCTATTAATATTCACAGTAAAGAGATCATAAAGTCTCCTAGGCAAAGAAATGTACAATTGAAATTTGTCCAAGGACAAGGTTGTCAACATTGTCCTTTGACAAATTGTAGTTTCGATGTTTGATTTCATATGAAAAACTGTTATCGTTTCCTTGTTACGTAACGATTGTCAATGAGCTTAAGCCAGATGGGCAGCAAACACAGTACTCTAAAATGTAAACGAACTATTTTTGTCAGATAAGAGTTCATTGTGAAGATTGCCAATATGCCAGAAGTAGATTACTCTTATTGTTAAATCTTTGATTACTATTACTCTTATTTTGCTTGTGTTAAATTCTAAGATTTTCTCGTTTCAATTCCGCAGACACATATAACGCTTTCATAAAAATTTGCAGTACCGACCAAATGATTTGTCGTTGCTATAAAATAATGTCTATCTCTCTCGTATCTTTGGCGTTATCGTTGAAGTTATTATGTTAACTGTACGTTTACAACTGTTATGGATGTTAGCTTTTAATAGGATTGAGTTTATATCTTGCTTCAGGTGCATCTTACATGTAATGTAGTCTTAAAAAACTTGTTTGTTGCGATTACTCCTGGATTCCACTGTAAAAACTACACTGTATTCAAATTTGGATGATCATTGTGCGTGTGTCGTTCGAATGTTGACCGTGAAATGAGAAAAAAAATGTATTTGAAAAATCTGAATAATCCAATGATCACAGTTAATTGGTTTCCAACAGGTACTTTTATGTGCTTTTCGATCGTGTGCCCATCTCTGAAAACTAGGAACTAACAGTTTTCACTTATTTACCATTATTATACTTATTTCCGTAGGTCAATTATCTGCTGTTAATTAATTTCGTTTTTACATTAATTATACAGTAACCCTGAAATATTATAACAAATTTTACTGGTCCAGTTTGCCAATCTGATTGCCTTATTCTCGTTCAATTTCACTCTCTAGTAATACTGCCTAAATATATCATCATACTGATATGATGCTATTCAACAGACTTCGTTTAGTTTATTATAAAGTTACCCTTCGTATTATTGCTATTAATGGGTCAGGATTTACAGTACCCGAACACATTCGTTCCTTAAGTTGAATTACTTATTTTTAACGTCATGGACCTTTGCATGAATCATATTTTTCAAATGCATCTGGTACAATGTAGCTATCGTGACCCTAAGTGAATTCGTTCTTTTTTTCTCTCTTAATTTTTGGACCCAAATGTTTGAAAAAATGATTGGCATCTTGGAACTTCTATACATATATTCACATTTACGATTGCAATTTTATGTAAAGCCCAGAAAACGAAAAGCTATGGATAAGAAACTTTTTTCACACTCATACAGTTACTTCGACTAATGCTTAGAACAAAGATACCATAAACTGCCACTTGCCGAATAATAATCTTATACCTCATGTTACATTATAATGTCATCACAGTATTTTGATGTACGTAGCTAATTATTACACTTAGAAAGTAATTGAAAACTCTTTGCATACTGAAAAAACGTTCACAAAGAGTTAACAATTATATACATTTATGGCAGTTTATAAGTATTTTTTTATCTATGCTACAAACAGCATTCCAGTAGAAACATTGTGCTCTTTCTCAACTATGCTCTGGTAAGAATCATCTAACAGACGTGGAACGTACTTAAAAGAGCTCACGTCCATAAAGACAGTATAATATATAATATGTATAATATGTATATATGTATATATCTTTTTCAACAACCAACGATCGAGGACAAAAATCCCGTGCAACCAATCCCAAGAGCACCATATATCTACTGTATGCTATAACAGTTCTTCTAATCACAAAAATTCACTTTCCCACCATTTATAACGTTATAAACTCTCTGTGTTCGATATGATAAAACTTAAACACTCTCATCCAGAGCCTTTGTAATCTGGGATAGTAAATGGTAGTATATTTAACACACAATTTTGCATTACAGCATACGTCTAACTATGTGTAAGAAGAAAAAAAATAAATTAAAATTCTATGAGAGACTGACATTAATTAGAAACTGATTGCCTTGAAGAGGCTGCGTGCATGGCAAAATCGACGAGCGGATTACTTGGGACGGTAACAATGGAGTGTGAAGTACTACTGCTTAAAGTAACATTGGTAGAAGAAACTAATGACAATGGCTTACAGGACAGTTGATCGATCTGCTTAATAGGTACCAATTTGATTGGCACGTCTGTCTTTAACCTGACAGCTTCCGATACTGGTATAGCTTTTAGTTGAACACTTTTCAACGGTTGTATCTTGACCGCTGATTTTACGGTAGCACTCGTACTTTGTATAATTTTCGTAATCTTACTTTCACCGACCCCTTGGTTGGAGGATTCATCGTACCCAGAATCTGATGACGAGTCACTAAACGTCTTACTTGTCTGTTTAGAGACTGTGGTCTCTGTACCAGACTCTACACTATGGGCAGGACTAGCAGACGCAGAACTGTGGGCAGGACTGGCTGATGCAGAACTATGCACAGGACTGCAACTTAATGCATTTGTTGTTTGTTGTTGTCGTTGTTGTCTAGCTATACAACCAATGCAAGGTTTTATTAGCGAAGGATCTACTATTACTTCCCCATATGGACCTTTGAATATTGTTCCACAACAAATAACCTCCCTAAAATTATAAATAATTTATGGTACATTTAGAACAATTAATTCAAATGTACGAATTGATCGAGTTGATAAGAGTTAGTTAATTTACCTTTTGAAATATGACATATCAATAAATCCATTAACAGTTAAGTCATCCTTTGATTCGGAAATATCCTGCATGTCTAATTGTTTTTCAGTCACTGGAATATCGTCGCTACCTACAGGACTACCGGCGCGACTTGATCCTTTACTGCCATTTCCATTCAAATAGTCTTCTATACATAAAATTAAAAAATTTATTTTTATGAAGTAAAATTATGTTAATTCTATATGCGTGCACCCTATAAATGCATAAAATGAGCGAACTAATTATGACCAACCTGTTAAATCGTCACTCATTGCTGGGCTTTGTTCACGATCTCTGTCAGTTTTCAAATAGATATGTTTCTTCTTCATTATCTTTTCAAATTTTTCTGGTATATCTTTTATTTTCTTTTTATTTTTTGATTTAAATTTTGTTAATGATTTTATGCCAGGTCCTGCACGTGCATCGACAACCTGTATAAGATAGAAATTTCATTTTCAAATAAGAATATAGCTAGAGAAGAAATCAAATCACTAATAATAATAGATTTGTCAGAACTCACATGTCTCCAATTGCGATTGCTTCCTGCTGGTAATTTCTTCCACCTTTTGACTAATAATACGCACGCATTACAAATTTCTCCGGTGCGCCTTTCCTCAAGTTGGAAACATTCCATAAAATCATCCTCGTACTTTTTACTGTCTGTGAACCGTGAGCTATGTGGACAAAAAAATATTCTTGGTTATATTCTTAGATTCTTGAAGAAACAATTTATTATTTCATTATTAGAGGTTATTTTATAATGTACCTGCTAGACTTGGCTTTACAAATGCAACACCCGGTACTAGATCGATACACCTTTGGCTTGTGAAAACTAAACATTTTGCACGTTATTTTGACGCTGTTCCTGTAAAAAGCAAAAATCGTTAAATATTATTTTCAATGCCAGTAAAAGGTATCTTATTAAAATTTTGTATAAAATCTTACATAAACAAAGTATATCACACGATAAGAAATTCATAATAAAACCAATAAAAGTTTATTCCAATTGAATTCACTCCAATATCGTCGATAATTTACAACTGATTTACATTTATAATTGTAAGTAATTACCTACAAAGAAGAATTTCATATAGGTACAACGATATGAAAAAAACAATTAACCGTATGTGAAGAACGCGTCCTGAAAGTAATGTACCTTCATTGAATACAGCATGTTTCGATGATCGTGTGACCGTAGTCGAAATTAGCTTTGTTCTGTCCGTATGGTATGTATAAAATCATGTATAAAATTCATTCGCGACAATTTCTCACGACAAAAAAATCGTAGATCATCACCATCTTTATTATACTTGTTTACATTGATTCGTTGCCAGTTCAGTAACTAACACCGCGATTTCGGCTTGACAGTGTATACGTGCAAGACGCTACGCGCCGTGACGCCGTGACACACGCACTGCTACTAGGGGGCGTCCATAATCTCACGAATCCCCATTATGTATATTACACGATAAAACTGCAAAGAAAAACAATGTTCTGAAGGAAATCGACACTTCACCCAAGCGCTTCTTTCTACAAATAACCACCACACTTTGTCACTTGTAATATTATGTTACACGTTGACTACTTGGTTTATTCGCGTTAATGTTAAAACGTATGCAACACGTTGAGCAATTAAATCACACTTTTATCCAGTACAAGTATATACCCTTCTCTCCAGAATATTATCAATGCTTTTCTCCTTCCGCAATGCAGTCTTTATAATTAAAGAGTAAAACGATCGTATTGTTTTACGATACAACGTATTTGTCATTTTAATGTTATTTGTAATACATACAGAGATATATTATGCCTGTAAACATCGATTTCGCGTGTGTGAATGACGGTACATCAATGCAACGAGTCCCATAATATTATACAATGTATATTTAGAAGCGTTTCGAGTAGTAACTTATCAATGAATAAATACACGTAAGAAGGAATCACGATGATGTTAGTTAAATAAGATTATTTTCGATTTGAAAAGAAGAGAAGAAATAGAGAAATATGCTGTCTGTCGACACAACAAGAGTCTAAAAATAGGGAAGCGTGAAACCACAACAAAGTGCAGTACGCGACTAATACGATGAAGCACCGGATTTCTTGAAATATCGTCTCTCTTTTTCTGATTAATTTTTAGAACTACAATTAAGCCATACACCAGCCAAGAAGCGTGCGTATATGTACGGATGTTGATTTTGTTGTTCCATAAACATTAAGTGCAGTCACTGGCATTAATATCCAGATGCTTTTAAAAACACGATAAATTTTTAAATATTGGACCATACGACATGTTTTTTTTTTGATTTGAGAAGTTAGAACAAGTATTTTACTAAGTACATGTCGTGAAAGAAAATTTTTGAATTGCAGAAAAAATACTAAAAGTTGTATTTTACAACTTTTTTAAGTGGGCATATATCGAAAGTTTAAAAATTACGTTTTTGTAGATCTGTGTCAATGATACATGTTCTGAAAATTTCATAAAAATCGATCAACGTTGCAATGAGCCACAAACTTTAAAGATGTTAAAAATTGCAGCTTTTCACAAAAAGCAATAAAAATTCTTAAATCTTCCGATGACTGTCGTTTTTTAACTTCAGCGATACCGGAATACTTCTGAAGTGTCATCGAAAGATGGAGAGATCCGCGTTGTTTTTCCAACCTCGTTTTCAAAAACGATGGTCAAGTTCGTCAACATGACGTGCCTGACGAATGATCGAGCGAATTTTCGATGTCTACATATTATAATTATTTGCTCTTCTCTCCTAGCTCTTTTTGTTTCGAGTAAATTTGAAAAGCAGGTCAGTGACGTCATAGAACAAATCGCAGACCACGGCCAATGAACATTTGTAATCTAGAGAGGCGTGTTTGACTTCGACAAGTCCGTTGGTCGCTAAGAAGAATATACATACGTACGCGAGCGAGACGGTTATTCGATCGAGATACACATGTTGGAGTAGGTGCAACACGCGGAGGCAAACCAGTTTTCCTTCGATATTCCGAATTTACTCTGCATAGTACCTCATCCGTCCTTGTCTTTCTCAAGGATGATTTTATCCAGGAGCGTAACAGCATTTTCAACGATCTAGAGGTTCCAAATAGCTCAAATACATTTTATGTACGTCCGTGCCGGACATTCTGGGGACATCCCGATAAGGTCCATATGTCCCCTATACGTTCTCGTTACGGTCTGTAAATGTCGGAGGAGGTCCCATTTATGAAGCGGGACGTTCTGTGTCGACATCCTCCCAACGACCAAAAGTAACATTCTCTGGACGTTTATAGAACTTTTGAAAACCTAATCCCTTCGAAAGTGTATACGAAACGTTTTATAATAATATAAAATTAATTAATTAACATATGTATATATAGGATTGAGATATGGTGGCAGTCTAACTCTGGCTTTAACTAATAATAAAAGTTTAGTATGAAACAAAATATAAATGCTATGAGATCGATCTGAACGTTCTAATGGCTGACACAAGACTGAATTTTTCGACATTCGTGATCCTGCTTCCGAAATGATCATACATTGTTATAGCCGGACTTTCGAGAGAGACGTGCCTAGAACGTAGTCTTGCGAACGTCTTATTGTTAGGGATGCCCGGGCATAAACTGAACATGGAACGGACGTCCTATGGATGTACGATGCTATCCGTGGTGTCGTTAATATCGTGTACATAAATAAACGGTTCCATTCAACTATATCTTCGCAAACATTTTTAATTATTGATAACCAAAAACAAATCTGACTTTTCGATGAAGTTATTAATAAAAAAATTTAAGTAAAATAATATATATGTGCCAACTATGATAAATATTCTTTTCGTCGAATGTGTTCAGAAAGAATAGGTGAATTATTCAAAAAGGAAAAATGCAATTTAGATCCTTGCGTCATGAGCATGCACAGGGCCCTGCATATCAATGGCTTTCTCGGTCTCAACGCACACGACACATTTTTTTAGTGATTCTGGGAGTGGCGCCATCGGTAGTTGAAACCACAAAGCAAGAATGTTGCAACGCACCTATACGCGAAAAAATGTAAATGTGCTTTCGCCTCGTTGCAGTCGATGAGCATGAGGGGTGGGAGAAGGCAGACGATGTAAGGAACATCAGACAACAGGGAGAGAGGGGGGGGGGGGGGAGTTATAGCGATGTTGCCACGTGGTTTGTTGATCGGTTGCTTCTTCATCCCGATACGACTCGGATCTCTGACCCCGCTGCGCGGATATTAAATAGTTATTCGTACTTTGCTTACACAACTGTACGGTTTTCGTATCGATAAAATAAAAAAAAAACAATAAAAATGTGCTAACCAATTAATAAGAAGCTCACTACAATCGCAACGCCATCGGATGCATTGTATATATAATTTCAATTGATACATTGTTGACGTTCGTATAAATTTAATCTATTTATCATTGTAAAGATTAATATTATCGTATATGTACATTTTTGTAACAAGATAAAATTTAGAAAAACAATTAGAGAGCTTCGTTGAGATGTTTTCGCCCATTATTTTTGTTATTCGAACCATAAATAAAAATGAAACTCTCGCTTTAAGGGAAGAATGGACAAAGAAAAATTGCATCGAGCCGAAACGACGTGTCCCTGACATGATAACTCGGTAGTTCAACTTTCCTTCTCACTTTTACAGTTGCCCTGCCGTTTTAAAAATAGATGACGGTACCACCCCCATGTAAATACGTGTCACACGATTCTACGAGTTGTTCAACAGATTACTGGGTATTTCGGTTAATTATTTGCGCACTGTATAAACAATGGGCAAGACCCTCACCGGCGATTAAGTTACTTCGAACCCCGAGACTTCGATTTCGTTCGGGCGATGTTTAACGATGTCGCAAGTATCTGATCAAGATGACCTACATTACGATAAAACAGGTTCCGGTATTTTGGTTGGAATAAAAATATTAAGACATATTTCTTTACCATTGTGATGTACCTACAACCTCGAAAAATGATTTTATATTTTTAGAAATGAAATTTACATGTCATGAATATTAATAAGCAATTGCAAGCGATGTCGTGCGGGATTAAATAATTTCTTCGATTGCAGTAATAAATATCACATAATGTTTGTACGATCCGTTTTGGCTGATAATATTTTTTAATGCGGCTCGATATTTAGAGTTGTAGATATGTATATATGTATAAAAATTAATATTCAATTTGAAAAGAAAAGAAAATATTCAAATAGCATTCGAGCTACAAGATCGAAATAACACCGAAAAGTTTCGGAATTTCGGAAAAAAATGTTTTGGGCTGTTTTTATACGGCAAGAAGTGAAAAAAGCTATCATTAATTTTGAGGGCATACATATGAGATTGAACGCGTACGTGAGGCTCCCTTTTCCAAACACGTTGGGCCCCTACCGAAGATTATCGGTGACAAGTCGTGTGCCATTTTCACGAACAGAGACAAAAAAAGAAATCTACGGACGAACGTGGTGCACCGAACGAAGGACGTGCGCGAGCAAGAGACCGACATGGCGCGTGGCACAATACGGTCGCCGCCATGGTCGGCTCTTTCCCTTCCCTCCGACCTAACCAACCCCGTCTCGATCAACTGGCAGTATGTCGATCCGAAAGATCGGATAAATGCGACATTGACGTTGATCGATTATCCACAAATTATTCGAACGATCCCTCTCGAACAATTTATGTGACAATAAAGACTGACACGAACCTTGAGCAAACAACAAGGAGAAAAGTCAGCGACACGATACCCGCCACAAGCGGGCACGCCATGACAGATGATACGGCACGCACAAACAAACAAGTCCACTTGCCAAGTGGAACACCACGCAGGTAAAAACGCGGGAATTATCGCCTATCCGAACGACGAATAACACGCAATAATCGTTTGACTCTTAAGATGATCCACCAACGATGTTTTCTGTGGATTATTCGACGTCCTATCAATGGAATGACCAGTGCCGACAATGAAAAATCCGTGAAGGTACGCGCGGTAACTACGACAGTCTGGTGAAAGTTTCTTGTCGCACTTGACATAAACTACGAAAATGTTCGCAATTAGAGTAGCGTGCAGCAACGACGGATAAAGAGAATAGCCACTGAGACGGACGAAACAAGAAATAAATGTCAAATGTATTAGCGTTAATGCAACAGTAGCCTGGCAGATTTTCGTCATAGTGCCGAAGACGCTGACATCTCGGAACATATTTATTCAGAACACGTGAGTAATTTCGCATGACAATCTACGAGGTTACCGACAACGCGTCATGTTATCAATATATCAGATTTTTGTAACACGTGCTCTCGAAATTCACATTAAGATGTTAAGATTAATGACAGAAGACTCGCTTACCTTTTCAATACAGGTGACGGCCAGATTTGAGAACTCTTTTGCGCAGACTCACGGCGCTGGCTCTCTTCTATACGCTAATCAAGCGAGCGTTTGTAACCGACGAAATAGAAAATATTATTTTATAGCGTTGTTACATTTCTTTGTTCTCGACATGTACATTTTCTGTGTGAATAAATTTTTATACAATGTATTTCATTTACTTTAACGATATACCGAGTTCGATATACAAGTTTATGTTGAATAATGAAAACTTAACTTCCGGTGAAGGATTTGATTTTTGTCGGACTCAGTTCGATAGAGTACCACTAGGGTATTGAGACAGTAATAATTCAATTTTTAAGATACAAATGCAATTAAACTAGTCATCTGGATCAAAATTCAGCTTGTACACCCATAAGAGAACGACAATGTTTGTGGAATTCATTGGAAAATTTCTTCTGTCAGAATAATTAAAAGATGATTGCGGCAGCTTGGCAACAGAGAATGCAGCGCCATCTTTGCGAGTAACGAGTAAAGTAAAAAAAATAGCTTTTAAGTACAGGTTTTTTAAATGCAACGCAAATGCAACTCGTAAAAGAAACATTTCGCCTAATATGCTATAATACCCAGGATGCAACTCGATTGAATCGCGTTAATGCACAACGATTGTGCGAGGGACAGTATTTATTCTTTTAATACAACTTTTCTGTTGAATATTCGGTATACAATATTTTGAACTTCATGGCAGGAATACCGATCAAGTATTCATGATTTGCCATCTATCGGCGGTACCTTCGAATCACGAAAGTACATAGATGCAGAGATACATAGATGTTTTTGCTTTTTGTTTGCTCAGTGGTCATTGAAATGAAAACAGCTGATTGTTTCGTTTTAACCTTATTCGGCAAAAATAGAAAATTAAATACTTTCTGTGACAATTCCGTGACAACTCCAATTTGTTACATTATTTGCTAAATATAGAAATTAGTTAGTTGTAAATTATGGCCAGTTTAATTAGCACCACTGGTAACGATTACAATTTTAAAGTGGTTTTACTCGGCGAAGGATGTGTCGGGAAAACTTCTGTTGCGCTACGATATGTCGAAGATAAATTCAATGATAGACATATTAGCACACTACAGGTTACAAATGATACTTTCATTAATTATTTTACGCTCCTCCCTTTGCCAATGCTTTAAATTTATTTGCATGTAGATACTCGACAGATATAGTTTGACGTATTGTAATTGTTGGTTTTCAGGCCTCATTCTTAAACAAAAAATTGACTATAAATGGAAAGAAGGTAAACTTGGCAATATGGGATACAGCGGGTCAAGAAAAGTTTCATGCTCTTGGACCAATTTATTATAGAATGTCCAACGGTGCCATTTTAGTTTATGATATCACGGATGAAGATACCTTTCAAAAGGTGATGCTCGAAGAGAAAAGATATGTTTGTACGCTTTCTACCATTACTTGTTTTGCAGGTGAAGAATTGGGTTAAAGAACTTAAAAAAATGTTAGGTAGTGAAATTTCTTTAGCAATAGCAGGAAATAAAATGGATTTAGAAAAAGACAGAAGTGTTGCTATAGAAGAAGCTGAAGAGTAAGTTTTTTCCTGTACTACAAGATATTGTAACTTATTGTGAGAATTTGATAAGTTTACCATGATAAAATTTGTGTAATGTTAGGTACGCTAAACAAGTGGGAGCTATGCATTTTCACACTTCCGCGAAATTAAATCAAAATATAGAAGAAATGTTTCTGAACTTGACAAGACGAATGATACAGCACGCGGATGAAGTAGAACAAAAGTCAACGCTAACAAGGACAAGTAGTACACGACGTAATGTTGTTGTAGTAGAAGACGAGGCTGAAGAAACAGAGCCAGTTAAGAGTTCCTGTTGCGGTGGCTCTTCGCAAGCATCTTAATTTCTGATGTATTGGGTTCTAATTCTAATCATATTGTATGTATATATAAAACATGTAACTGTTTTGTAGGCTGCTGTAATATTTTTTCAAATTTTTTTATAGTTTTATAAAATGATCATATCATGATTATAAAATTGTCTTAATGAATCTTTTTAATTGCATTGGTACAATGCAAAAAGATCTATTATGATATTTTTGTACAGACTGCCTCAGAAAGAGGAACCTGTCGAGCCCACTCTGCATGCTATACACCATCATTCTGGACTTGTGCAATTATGGCTCCGAATATGATGGCCAGGAATCGATTTTCTTTTGGGGCCAGACCATGGAAGTACCCATGATCAATAATTCAAGCCCAATGGAAACTATGTTACACATTATCTGCTCTTGCTGCGTGACATAAAAGCAAATGATAGTTTCCCAGCCTAACAGAAGTTCAATGGACGCTCATTTCTCCAGTACTCTTAGGCAGCTCGACGAATTTAGTTTTTCTCATCAGCTGCATTCTTTCCCAATTCCATCAGTCGGTTGTAGGCATTCAGCAGTGCGCTCGACATGTTTTTCTTTTACTGTGAAGTCAATCATGCGAAAAGTATCTTGATCCTTCTCAGTTATAGTAATGTACATATTAATATTGGTAATATATTATTGTACAAAGTCTATAAAGGCAGCGACTGATAAGCTATATGTATATCACGAAATTTGTAATATTTTATTTCCTTGGGAAGAGCGATAAATATAGGTATAAATTGTGATGCCTAAAAATAATTTAACTGAGCGTACTATAAGAAATACTGACTATTTTGTGAGTTTATTTTAATGTATTTCAATATTTCATTACATTAACAGATCCTCAGTTCACTCGTAAACCAAATACGTTGTTATTCATGTATATCGCGTAGTTGGAAAATGTATCATAATTACCAGATGTATGTATTTCTGTCATATAAATGTACGTATATTTAAATACCATTGTGTTTTAATAAAAAGTTAATTAACATATACATATGTGTAATATGATGTTATTTCTTGGGAATGTTATTTATAGTTTATTTTATAGAATTGTCATTTATATTATAGTTCACAATTTCGATTAATCTATAATTAGTTACAAATTAAAAGACTGCTGGAAAATATAGTTACCTTAATTTAATTACATGCACGGCATTCATGAGACTAAAAGACAAATATTCTACTCTATCACAGGTACATACGTGGATCTTAAAATCCACAAATCTATCTACTGTAGCAACATAACTATCTTTCACAATAATTCATTATTTTTAAACATAATTTTTATCGTTATTTTCATGTAAATTTATGGATGGACTGCCCGTGGCCGTTTGTGAACAAGTAATTAATTTGGAACATTGGAAAAGTGACAAGAAATTATTAATTCTGTAACATACACTTAATAACATATTAATTATTCTACTTCTTGTATAAATAATCATGATTTATTACAGTAATTTTATTCTACCATTAATAAGAAGGAATGTAATTAAATTGTATCAGTTCTATATAGGTCTGGGTTAGTCTTTCTGTATAACAAAAAGAGTTGTATTAGGCAATTAGCCTCTATTTTATCCCAGAAACCCATAATGGCAGGACTATTTAAGAAAATGTACAAAGATACGTATTAAATCTGGAAATGATTAGTGTAAGTTTTTGATCATAAAAATGATAATAGACGTATTATGCTAAACAGTACATTACATAATACCCTGACAATTACTTTTAATCTAATCGTAAATGTTCAAATAATAATGAATAACAGTTTCTCTTAGTTTCCATTATTATTTTGAACGGGAAAATAACCATATAGATCATTCTCTTTCTATGTCCATAGTTGTTATTTTACAAGCTGTAATTGTGTACAAGCTTATGGATCAAACATCACATAAGCATGTTAGTCACATAAACAATGTATTTTACTGCATTTATGTGGTAATAAGTTTTATTGCAATTTATACTCAGCATGTCGGTGTATTGCAA
Organism: Sphecodes monilicornis; assembly: GCA_913789915.3. NCBI lineage: Eukaryota > Metazoa > Arthropoda > Insecta > Hymenoptera > Halictidae > Sphecodes > Sphecodes monilicornis. Next base: position 1,457,403 of record OU565287.1, read on the forward strand.
TCCTTCAAAAAACTCATCATTTCCCCCGTTTCTATAGTTAAAAAGACAAACTCATTTAATTCGACTAAAATTTTACATTACTATCAATTTTTGTACGTATGTACATCTTTTCGATACAAAGGATGCCTGCCATATGCTATCGACACTGACTAATTCGTTATATGTTGCTTTGGCTATATTATTCAACTATAACAAGACATAATTAAACATTAAATAATTATAATTTCTACAAATCTTGTCATATTCACTCCTCTTATAAATTAATAAAATTATGCGACCAAGGCATCCTGTAGATTGCCGTACTTCTTCTATTTTTATTATATTGTACTAATTCTAACTTTTACCATAATTGTTTGAGATTTGCATGTATCTTTGGTATATCATTAATTTCCATGTACGTTTAAATGTTTGTCATCTAGTACTCGGGTCTTTCTCTACATTATTTCGATAATCAGTATTTGTTCATTCGAAAATTATGGTACCAATTCATTAAAAAATCTTGTGCAGATTGTATAACTAAGCGCTATTTGTGACATTAGTAGGTATGCAAATATTTCTCTGTTTGTATATTCAAATATAAAAATATTTTAATCAACGAAGTACGGATGTTATAATTAAATATGAATATTATACATGATTTGTTATGTTCGTTCTTCAAGTTCCAACAAGTTTGATATGACTTCGAAGAGTTAAAACTGATACATAAGATTCCTTTGTTCTTTTTTTATACTCTAGGATGAAGATCTCAAATACTTGTCGAACCTACCATTAAAAACCCTATAAAATTTTCCTTCGAAGTTAGTTTGTGTTAGTTTATACAATATCAAACTTGGCAGCAAACTTTGTAGGATTTCTCTTTTATAACATACATAAAGTACTAATTTCGTTTAAAATTAGGCCTCCAAAATTTGCTTCTACAATTTTTTAAATAATGAATATCGTATCTTGATGAATGAATAGAAAATCTACGAATTGGTTAATAGGACCTATTGCTGAGAGTGACATTCCACGCGATGGTGGTGCTCTGACAAGATTTGGACCAAATACCACAGCAAGATTACTGGATGTCATTTTGTTTAAATCGCATCTATCCATTACCTGTTGGAACAGTATGTTTTACTACAAATTGTTATTTATAACAGCAAACGAGCGAATATGAATATTAAAATAACATTATCTTACCCTTGATAAAAATTGTACAATATATTTTAAAACTTGGTAGTTATCCTCGGGGAGTTTCTCAAGTATTAATATTTTAACTTTTCTTGGACGTTCGTCTTTCGATAGAGCTGAAATAGTAATATTTTATGTATGTAAATAAGATTTCTATAAGCTACGAGCAATGGAAATGTAACGAAAAAGGAAGGACATACTCTGAAATTGTGTGATTTCATCGTATAATTCATATGTCATAAGTGGTTCATCTAGTTCACGTAAGAACGTTTTGAGAAGAACTGCTGCTATATGTGGATCTCCATGGAAATCGACAGGTAACCCTTGGTTGCAACGACTCTGGAGTTCTTTAACTACTGCTACATTAGCTGATCGTCTAAAAATTCCTTCCGTTTCTAATGCTGTAAGAGTACGATATCTACATTATTATTACACCTTATTAATGACAATACGATTACAAACGAATAGTTAATCAGTACTACCGTCAGGAGTATCGAGAAATTCAACACACTGCCGTACTATTGGTGGTATGGGATCTCCATTATTGTTTTCCTTTATGAAAAGGAGGCTTGCTCCAAATTGAGTGGTACCAACTGGAGTCGTTACCGTACTCTGAGGTGGACTTGTAGGCAAATTCTTTTTGTTCTTTAACATTAGCTGCTCATTGTGTCTATAATGAATATAAACTGCTAATAATTTATCAAAGCAAGACGAACTAAATTCTGATAATCATGAAGAAACATGCTTACTCTATTACTTGAGGAGGTATAATAAGTTGATCGAGGTTAATATATTGTGCCAGTTCTTCTAAGTAATTAACATACATCATTTTCCGACCAAATTTCGCACTAAAATAATAAGAATGACAAGTATTAATGATAAAATAGAACAAGCTTAATGCAGCGATGCGGGAAAGGTATTTAATATCCGAAAATAAAACGAGCAGTTACCTAATAGCTGGCTTAAATATTTGCCATACGATCCTGATGAAATTGGTTGGATGTACTAGATATAGAGCTTTTAAATTCTTTTTATACTTTCTATCAAATGCTTTATATGCTTGCCATAACCAGGATAATGGTGGTTTATTTTTAGAAGTAAGACCATAATGAAAATAAACGAGGCTATAGTCTTGTTCCACAAATGTGTCTAAAGTATGCGTAAGATACCTGTTACATACATATATTATTACATATTTATTGTAGAAATGGATAATCTTTAAGAATATTAAAATAAAAATAATCAAACCTGAGGAGCTTGGCGTGATTAAATGCTTCTTTTCCAACAGGAGGTAACTTACATGCGGATACAACTATTACTTTGCGACCAGCACTGTCGTCTCCAACCACTTCTACAATACCGTATCTCGATATATCAATATAATCTTCTTCGTCTGCAAGGTCACCATCCAATGCAGCAAGGTCCTCTGCTACTCAGCATGAAAGATTATATTCACAAAATAGTTCAACATTGATATTTCCATTATCCTTTCAATTTTCTTACAAAATAGATACCCAATATAATTCAATTAGATTAATGAATGTCGCATAACTCTCGCTTCTGTGCATTGTTATACCATGCAATGAATAAACTGTACAATGGTCTACATAATTCACCTGCTATGCCCCAAATGCCATGACATTTAGTGGCTACTAACAGAAGATAAAAGGTCACACACCAGATTCGATAACTGGAGCATCTACCAAAGCTTCTTCAAAGTTCTCTTCGATCGTCCCATCGCTCACTGGACTCTCTAGATAATCAATCCTGGTACCGACACTACTGCTAATTAAATCCAATTTTTCTTCTAAAAGTTGTACAGCTATAAAATGTTCATTTTAATTAAACTCTATGACAATTATGGAATATATTTACAAGTAACAAACATTTATTGATTCTATGGAAATGGCAATACATTTAATTTAGATTTATCAAAAATTAATATTATTTTGATCAAAATACCTTACCATTATTCGAAGTAGTCTGTAACTCGGTGTCGTCAAACTCCAAGTTGGGCTCATAATCATGATAGTCTGACAAACTTGGGTATGGATCTTCGACGTCATTAGCTGTTGCTATTACAAAAACAAAAGGATGCACCTTATTCTCAATACCAAATATGCATCAATGAACCGGAGATCATTGCACTGACCAATGTAGTTCTTTTGTTTGACTAATGGTCTTGTTTTATAAGCAGTTAATTAGAAATTAGCAAGCAGTAATTTAAAAAAAAAATTTATGATGAGAAAACCCGTTTCGCGTGAGAGGTATCATAACAAATTGATGTCTTGTATACATCTCGCGGTTTCACGTTATAATATCATTTTCCCGATCGCATTACACGGCATACGATCCCCAATAAACATTTTATTGAGTTTCGTCGATGTTTACAAACCACCATGGATTCGTGAACCATTAAAAATAAATTCTCTACCAATACGTGTGTATATTGAAATCAGGCGACAGGATTGTGTCAAGATATATTGGTCGGTCACCGATTTTGCGATACGCACTATCGTCTCAAAACGCGAAATTATTCATCTCTTATCGACGTGCGTGTCCACATAGCAGACCGAGGTCCATCGTTATATGTTCTGTCGCTAGAACGAACACAAAAAATATCTGTGTCGATTGCCAGATGAATTTTGAACAATGATCATTTCTAAGAGAATAAGCATTTGACGTGACGTTTATTTGACACCTTGGGCAGCGTCAACAATCTTGAGAGATCATAGAACACTCACCTGTCAAAGTTCGCGTTGGGCTGAGCGTTGGTTGATAGTCTGCTTCCATTTTCTGGCGACTACACGAATAAACAGTGCCCGAATTAATTTACGGGGCGTTCCGTGTACTCTGCCTTTACAAACGGACAACGTTTCTCTTCTCGAACGACATTATCTCGACGCGGTATGGCAAGCCGACGTATTCACGTCACGCTTTCATCTGTTGTGTCGCTAATTGTAATTCGTAGTCGCTCGTCACTCCCTTTCCCCACCGTGCGATTAACGAATATCTTCATACTCTATCTCCTATTGGTCGGTCTTGCGCTTTTGCGATTCTATCAACGGCGCGCTAAAAATATTGAAATATCACGTGACAATATTCAAATTTAAATTCCGACCAAATACGTACATATAGATATATGTATATGTTTTGGAAATAAATTAGTGTTTACACGACAATAAATTGCACGTGAAATTCATGTAGAAATTATCCACAGATAATCTTGAAAACGATTGTGAATCTTTCTTGAACATGTAAGTTTTTACATAAGTAAATACATACATGTGGCGTTTTCCAAGATACATAGTTTGGAACCTGAAATCTCATGATGTACTTGCATATTTGTTAAATTTTTTTCTTGATCATTAATTAAATTGCAAATATTCTGTTAAAATAATAACAAAGGAAGTTCACATTGTGGTTATAAAATAATCCAACTACAAAACCTACCGAGAGCTTCCCTGGAAGAATTTTTTATAAAATTTCCATGATTTTTAAGAAGCCCAGTTTCAACTATAGAAATACACCGTGTAATTAAGCCTAATGTAATTGTGCTTCAATAAACATTACACAGTTTTTAATATTTCTTATTTATTCTTTTTTAATAAACTAGCTTTATTTGTAAAAAAATTACACAGTTTCATTAGGATTCACAAAAACTTAAAATGAACACATGAGCTCCCAGTTTACATTTCTTTTCGATTACATATGTTGCACAATTCCAGTTTCTAGGCACACGTGATTCCTAAAATGATAATACAGTTTCCTAAATATGGTTTTAATATTGTATTTTAGTGTTTGAAGAAATTGGTTAATTAATTTACAATTATTATAGGCACAATGTTCGATAAAATATTTTGATAGTAGAAATTATCATTAAATGAAGTAGAATTAAGTCATAATATATTATATGTACATTGTACACACTAGATATCCAAAATAAGACTAGTATCAAACTAGAAAATGTGGATATATTAAAAATAAATTTGGTTATTAGTTTTAAATTTACCATATTCTTCAATTTAACTGCTGAAATCTTGATTGTGTGAATTCTAAACGGTACCATGTCATTCAGTATATATATATATATTATTAGTCTTTAATTCATGTTGTTATTACCAGGAAACAATTCATGTTTGAAGATAATGCTCTTTATTTTTCTTCTGTCATAAATACTTTATATTGCATATATTTTATCAGCATATCTATAATAGCATTATTATTACATGAAAATACTTTTACATACTACGTTCATTTAAATTTTGATGATTAATCTAATGCTACATATTTTCTACTTGCACTTTGAAGTTTTGTTTAGCAACGTTTACAGAGAAATTTTTTTATCAATTGTATTTATTTATTTAGTAAATATTATTATATCATTCTACGTCATTTAATTGCTCTAATGTCTAACTCCTGAGGCTAAAAAATCGGCAGCTTGCTTTCGATGTATGTAACTAATGATGCAATTTATAATAATGTAATTATGCATTTGTGTATGTGTAAATATGTATAAATTAAAATAGTACAATTATACATATATATTTAAATAAATATTTATACGTTGAATAGAGCAAGGAAATCAGAGGCTTACTTCAAAATCTTTTTCTGATTATAAATATAAGTTCATTTTCCAATTGTGATTACATTTCATACAAAATTTTACACGTTTGTGGCTTATTATTATTTCATAATTCTGCGTACATTTTGTTTACCAGTCTCTTTGTAAACATAAAAATAGATTTCTACATCTTATTCAATTATAGAATATACATATGATGCACGTGTGTATACGTAAACAATATTTGCTATTATCACTTCTTTTGTAGTTATTCTGTCAAATTGTAAAATACAACATTTCATGTATACGATAATCGAGTGTATATATGTGTATGTATAACGATTACATTTTGATTAATGTACACGAAAGGCAAAATGATCTTTTTCATGATAAATTATTGTACGACAATGTCAATAATATTTCACGCTGACAAAATATATGTATTCACAAGATATTTTTTAAAATCCGTTTGTCACATTGTGTTTCTGTACAGATTGCACGATGCGCGTGCAATTATTTTCATTGTGGTTGTATAAATATTTCTAATCGTATTACTCATGATTCGTCTTACCTTATGTTTTAAGCAATACGGAACGAGGTTCATTTCATACACAATTCCACTTGTTTGGACAATTTGAAAATTGCACGGTTAATATAATACAAACTGTGTATACTGTGAACGAATGATGGACTATTAAAAGAATACACGGTGTGTAAGATTTTAAATAAAAGTCTGCTCTACATAATTTATAATGTAAATAATTTAAAAACATGACGTTTGGTCCGTGCTTATAAAAGTGTTAATATGCACGATTCGTTTATATGCGCAAATGAAACTTGTAATTCCATGCATATTTCAGTATGCATAAAAATTATTTGCAACTTAAGCTGTGATTGGTATAAGTTACTATCTGTTTCTTATTTACAGTATCGTTAATTCAGTTAATTGCTAAAATTCATCAATGAAAATATAGAATGGAGTATATGTACAACATTAATGTGTTTCCTATTAAACCGAATACTTAGGACCACACTTTTTTATTGGCGTTAATCTGAGGCCTTTAGCCAACATTTGAGCTTCAAGGTCGCGATCTTCGTCTTGATACCTAAAAGAAAAGCATGTTTCTATTAACTGCTAAATATTAAAACAAGATGCATTGGTAACATCTTTTATTTCGTGCAGATGATAAATCTCTGTTATTTATTAATGAACAAGCAAAAAAACATTTAAATAATTTGTTATGTGACAAAATTTCTTGTATCTTCTCATCGCAGTTAAATTAAGTGGGTCTACAGAAAAGTATAAAATAGATTTCCATTCTTTTAAACATTGCGGTGTATTACTATTAGCGATTGTTTATTTCTAAATACGTTTTCAAAAATGTAATATGTGTTTTTTTAGGAATAATTACCATAAACACATATAATAATATATTTTATTCCTTTTAAGGTATCCTTTAAGGATAATTAAAAATTTAACAACAGTTACATCGCTATACTTGTAATGATGCTATAAATATTTTTCAACAGTGTATACAACTAAAAAATAGTTTTTAGTACAATTGAAATAATATTATTCTTACATTGATGTTACAATACAGCCATGTTTATAAATACATCATTTTATCACGATGCAAAATTAAACACTTGTAACAGAAAATAAAAATAAATTGTGTATAAAGGACTTTCATGCGCAGTTGGATCATGATCAAGTTTAAACTTCATAGAAGGAATTTATAAAAAATTCATGCTTTGTATACTTAACGTATTTCATAATTCATGCTTTGTATACACCATGCATTGTAAACTTAACAGTAACTAGATAACAAAAAGGAATTGTATAAAAAAAAAACGCTATTTTGTTCATTAGTTTCAATAGGAAACACATTTTCAACATATATTAAAAAGTAAATCGAAATTATATTGCACTGTGAATCAATTTAAAATTGATTAAAAAATATTATATTGATTGGAAATATTTGTTTGCATTCATGAAATGAAAATGCAATGTGTTAATCGATACGTTTTAACAAAGCATCATAATCTGAAAAATGTTAGAGGCTCTTTGTAAAGATTAGCAAAGAATTCTATCAAGTTAGCAAAGAACATGTATGCAAATAAGATGACTAGTAATGTGAGCACAGAAGATGTATTTTTTGAGTCACGAGAAAAGAACGAATGAGGTACGTGCGAGGAACAGGCAACTGTATATGTAGGAAAGGGAATTAGTGTTTGATATGTAGGTTTACACCACCTTCGTCGCTCTTCCTCTAAAAGGGCGATGAGCGAATCCCTCTTTGCGACTATTTCCAACATTTCTGTCAAAATTTCCCCTTCCTTTTTCACATCGTCGCTGGTTTTCTTGTCATCTGTGTAATTTTAAAACATTTTAATCTATGTAATGTTGTTCAAGATTTAAAGCATTCACATTCATAAAGATAAAATAAGAAGAGAAGGAAATATTAACCATCGTCAGCTAAACGTTCTCGTAATTCTTGTTGTAGTCTGTCATGGCGATCTTCAAGCTGTACCTCCTGAGCCCGTACTAAAAGTTCTTTCTCATATCTACGCAGTTCAGTACGTTCCTTCATCAGGTCAAACCATTCTGTGAGCAAATCCGCTTCTTCTCGATCAGAACATTCTATGGAAAGAGTACATTTTCTATCAATATCTAATCATGGGACTTTGGTAGCATACACATAAACGTGTACGTTAACGAATACTAATAGCATTTTTCCTATAAAAAATGGAAATTTGTATAAAGATCCTCAGTGTACCAATAATGCCTGATTTTACCTCCTTCCCCGCGCAAAGCTTTTTCGACGCTGACCCCTCTGCTTTCCAGTTCCCTCTGTTTGACTTCCGTTTCTTCCAATTTTCTTTGAATTTCTTGAGCCATTCGTAACCTATTAAGTATTTAGAATTTTAATTTATGTCGTATCATTGTTTAATCTTTACCGACTGCGTACCTTTTTAATTGTGCTTGTCTAGCTATTCGTTTTGTAGTCTTTGATTTTCGAGAAACACTATTACACGATCCTTCGGTTACTGTAGCCTTCAGCATGCACGATGTAGATACTGCTGTCGTTTTTGTGTCATCTTCTGATAAACTGTCGTCTGTTAAATATAATTTAGTATATATTTAGTATATATTATAATGTCCTTTTTAGTGTCTGCAAATTGCAGTGGTCAAAATTATAATTATTTACCCGATACATTTGTAGTAGGAATAGTATAGTTAAGTGGAGGTGGTGGAATTGGTGGTGGCTTTTCATTCAGGAAGTTCCTTGCAAGCATTCCTTCGCATACACTTTTTGGTCTTGCATTAATCTTTGGCGGTGTAACTTTATCAAGCTGAAAAGAACAATTTACTGTAGTAGTATTTTTTAAAACACGTTCAGCGTACATGTAAAACAAAAAACATTGTAGAAATTATATATTGCTTTAACAATCAAATTATTCGATAAACGTTGCAAATTATAAAGAAACACACTGAAAAAACTGTGAAAACTTGTAAAGAAACTGGAAGCTCAAATTTGTACAGTTAATGCAATTATAAAACACATACATACACATACACATAATTTTAAGAACAATTATAAGATTTTTGGCCCCATCAAAGAAACAAATTTAATTTGTTATAAATACCTAGAAATTTGTTGTTAACAATGTTCTCTTATGATGTAAATCCAAAATTAATGTTAAATACATTTTACAAAGCACATTAAAGAAACGAATAAATAAAACAATATAATACAAATACTATGTATAATATACAATCGACAGCATGCTCTTTTTACAGGGATTGTTACTACGAAAATTTCATGATTGTATACTGGAAATGGAATTGAACAGAGCTTATACGCCAAACAGTATGTTACCCCTTGAAAGCAGACGATAAAGTGCAGCAAAAGAAAAATAAAATCATAGTACCTGCACGATATACAATAGCGAATACAAATAGTGGCATAAGAAAGCTAATACTGGAAAAATTAGTATCAATGACTTATGAGTTGCTTACATCAGACCCTTCCGAATACGATTTACATAACTGAAACATTTTAGAATCTAATTAGTCGAAGAAAATCAGAGACATATACTTCTCGAACAGTAGAAGAGACTTCAAAAGTACAGAGTGAAAAGAAGACTGTGTAGATACATACTTTGCCTTTCGATTTAGTGGTCAAGCGGAACATAGACAACTTGTCTTTCTGATTGGTCGGCGACTGAGAAGAGTCCTTTTTGAAGAAGAAATCTGACACTGCTTGAATGATACTCTTTCTTCGTTCTGGGTCCTTTGCCTTTTGCTTTTTATCTCGTTTCACGACTGCTATAGAATTATCAGGTTGCGGAGATTCACTGGCACGTAACAACTCGTCCATCGATTTTGCATTGGTAGCGGATAGGCCTTCAAAGTTTATTGTTTCTGCGACAAATTTCACGTTGTCCGTGCTTTTACTTGTCTGCAATTTCAGACCACTCTTTTGTGTTCCAGCACTGTAAAGTCTGGCTCGAGGTTCAATTTGTGTTTCCTCTTTACTTTTTTTCTCTTCCATAGACAGCTGTCTTCGCGCCACTTTCATTCTTAATTCTTTGATCTTGTCTTCTGGGCTAAGACCTAGATCTTCATCGCTCATCAATCTAGCTCTTTCCCTAGCGTCTTGTCTTGCTTTCTCAGCGGTTCTTTTCGCTTCCTCGTGTTTCAATCTGGGTGGAGCTGTCGGCGTTTTGAATGCATTCTCTGCTTCGTGACGTAGTTTTGCTGTATCGCCCACCAATCCAACATTGTTGGCATTTTTCTCGCTATTTGTATCCCTTTCAGTGTCCAATTTCCATAGAAACTGTCGTGGCTCTCGAGCTGTTGCTGTCTCCAACGATGATTTATCTTCGGTAAAAGTGGTTCGCAGTGGACTATTCGTTGGTGTTGCTATCGAAGTAGGTACAAATTTACTAACCGAAGAACCGCTAGGTAGAGGCGGTTTTATTGGTGAAAGAGCAGGTGTAGAGTTGAACGAGGAAGCTCTGGCAGCCCTTCTTGCTTTCTTTTCCGCGGATTTTTGTTTGTGCGCTTCTAGTTTATCCATCAGTAAATCCTGTATCACGTTCTTTTGCTTGAACCTTTCTCTGGTAATTTCTTCTAATTTTCTAGAGGTAACTGGAGAATTAAAACTATTACTTACTACAGCTTCCTGACTCTTGATCTCCTCCGATATCATTTCAGCTGTACGAGATTGTATAGAACACTTTGAATTTTTCCTTTTTGATTTCCTGACGTCTATAGAGTCTTTCGCGTTGCTAAACTCTGCGATCCTAGACTGTAGACGCTTTACGTATTCCAAATAATCTGGATTGCTGGAATCTGCAACAGTTTTTGCTTGTTCTTCTTGATTCGACGGCCCTTGCATCTGAATGTTTTGCGATTGAGAATTTAAATTTGGAACTATCGATACTTGCGGATTGACTGGGCTAGCAAGAATTGTAATTACTTCACTAGTGGTAGTATCTTCGGCTGGTTCGACAATGAGCAGACTGTCTTCTTCCATCGAAGGATACATTTCTTTGTTCGTTGCTTCTGTAATGAGTTGATCTTGTTGGCTAGTTAATTTTAAGTCTACGTTTGTCTTAACTTCATCTTCCGGTTTATTTATCGTACTGTTTAGCTTGTTCATGACATCGTCCATGGTGACGGGGTTTATCTCTATGACATTTCTGTCGTTGTAGACTTCCTCGTCCGAACACGAGTCATTCTCAATTTCTAATTTTGCTATGGGAGCATCCGCGGTTACTTTATCTTGAGAGCTTACGCGGATTGGAGAGCTTTTAATATTCACAAATTCAACGTATCCCCTGTTCTTGAGCATAACCATATTGGAAGCATCTTGTAGACTATCATCTAGTAACGAATCATTATCCGTATCCATAAAGTCTATATTTTCACCATTCGCCAAAAGCTGAGAAGTATTATTGACAGGTACACTTTGTTTCTTATCGATTTTAAAGGAATCCAAGTCCATGTCTGTCAAGTCTTCTTCCTTAGCAATCGTAATCGAAGGGTAATTTACTTTCGCTGAATTTGATAATGTTTTTCTAGTTGTTATAAATTCTGGGTTGATGTTGAATTCTGCGTCTCGTAGATCATCCGAAGCTAGAACCTCTCCATCTCGAGCCCATTCCGAGAACTCGGTTTCAGTTAGCGCTGCCGTAGTGACATCATTCTCTTCGGAATCATCACATTTATTGGATATAGTAGATGCCACTGATATAGGACTACTGCAATTGCTAAAGCCTTTCTTGACATCGTCTTGCAACTCCAACTGTTCAATCTCATTTTTTACTAATTCCAGTTCAACGGACGTCTGGTTTGCACAAGTAATAGCATCACGAGCAATAGGATTTACTTTTTGGTTCGATTCCATTTCTCTTAAGAGAGAATATTCTATAGAGTCCGGTTCAAATGACTGACCGTCGTCGAAATCCTTGCACTTGTCGGCTTCTTCGTCCAATAACAGATCTCCATCTGTGCTGTGAATTTGCAATCTTGGAGGAGACAGATTAATGGCAATCATTTGGTGATTCTTTGCCTCTTCTTCGGCTTCGTCACTCGATGACAAGGAATCACTGTCTATCTCCGAATCGCCGGTGCTAGCTGCATCTTTTGTTTCTTCTTTGTTTTTACTCCAGTTCACTTGTGGTACGATGATCGACGTCTCATGCAGTGGACTACGTGGCCTGAAACCATTATTCTCTTCTATATTCCCTGTGAAATTAGTCTCGATAATTTGCGAGTTCTTCGCGTTCTCTAGTACTTCAGTACTTTTAACTTGATTAGGGACAACTTGTTCTCTCTGGAGTTCCTTCTCCGCTGCGCTCTTTGATTCGCTGCAGACAATATTGGGGGCAGTTTTTGACTTCAGGATACTAGACTCTTTCACCAAATCTGGCAACTGAATTTTCGAGATTTCTGGCAAGATTGTTGCCTTGTAAATGGGGTTGTCGTTGTTTAGTAAATTCTGGGTCGAACGGTTGATTGTATACGGGCGTATAGGGGTAGACGAAAACACAGCTGTGGGCGATATTGGAGACAGTTGAGTATTGTTAGACCTTAGTTTGCTAGTTCCCTGTAAAAATGCTTGCATCGTTGGACTTGGTTCCGGAGCTGGATTCAGGAGCTTCTGGTGTTGAGAAATGGCATCTGTCAGATTCCGTAATTGAGTATCTACGTTCGATGCTGATCCAGATTTCATAACAGATCCACCGAAAGCCGATCCACCAAGCAAATACTTCTTCTTCAGCTCCAAAGACAACTTGGAAGCGATACACTCTGTCGAATGAGTTCGGTTCAACAAGTAATCCCCTTTTCTTGAATTTATTAGTGGAACTCGGTTTGCGTTATTGGACACCAATAAGTTTGAGTTACTTTCCTTCTTCTCAGGATGAGAAGAATTTACGGGATGATCCGACGTCTTTAGCTGTGATTTCAGATTTCCCTCTGTGGCCTGTTTCAAGTTCCCATTAACAGATGATATAACTTTGCTTTTCACTTGAACTCTCTTCGGTTCAATATAATTCCCTCTAGTCTTCCTGATGTAAGAGTCGTTGATTGTGATCTCTGGAATCTCGTGCTGGGTTGGAGTCGCTCCATCGTGCTCGAATTCGGAGTCCGTTGATATTTCAGTGGCCGAGTTCTCTTCACTCTCTTCAGATGTGCCATCATTTGAGGCAACCTGTAGAAAAATGTGCCGTTTTCAATCAATGAAAATAGTATTACAGGTGTAAATATTTTGGGTTGTTACAGCAAAACAGAAATGTATTTTTAGTAGATTAGTGAAAGACTAAGGAAAATGCTGAAGAACAGACTGCATTCTATCAGGGTAGCGTTCTGCGTATAAAATCTCGAACATTTAACACATTTTAAAACTTGACAAAACAGAGACGTGTCTGATTAATAAATAAATTGTGAGTTTAACATGAATGTATTAAAAAAAAGTATATGATGCTCCGAATTCATAATCACTCACACTTCTTACTGCGATATGGTTCGTGATGATGAGTTTGTATTTCTTTCAAGATGACAGAGTGAGATTATTTAATAAAGTATTGGCTGGTGGTAATTTCAGAATTAATACAAATTTGGTCAGTTACATTACCAGTTTTAGCATGAACACTAAACAAAGCACAAACGATTAATCGGTTTGAGTCACTGTTAATTCAAAATTAGTTTAATAAATGTCACTCTATTTATATATAAAAATGCTTTACCTTTTCTTCAATGGCCTTGGGTACTTTTTTTTAGAAAAAGAAATACATGTGACATGTATCACCATCAGCCAACTATAAGTAATATCTAAGTTTACTTTATTAACGTATCTCACAGCATTTCTTTAAATGTAAGTCATAAAACTGAAAAATACACTTTCGTAAAGATATAACAATCGCGCTTATATGTTTCTTCATCGTACTCGATGCAATCGTATGCAGTATATAAATTAAAATATATATGTATATGTATGTATGTATATGTTACGATACTACGCATTTATCTTTTCTCGATCTGTCATTCTTAGGAGGTACAGATTTGGTAGATTCACGCTGATCAGTTTTAATTGATGGTGGAGACATTGTGGAATAAGAACATTTCTGTTCCATAGAACTATTTCCTATTGTATCTGAATTGTAACTTGTGTTGTTGCAATTATCAATACACCCTGGTGTCTGACTCATGCTATTCGTTTCTACTTTGTGTTTATCGGTAGATGTAGTTGGTACAGCCAATCTTTCATTCGATGTAGTGCAAGACGGATGCACATTGAAGACAGGTCCTTCCAAAGCAGGCGCAACATTAATCTTTTTCTTCGCAGATCTTTTTCTTACAGGAACTTCGGGTGCAGATAATGCACTCGAAGAACTCAAATTTACTAGGGAACTGAATTCGTGCGGTGTATGTTTTCTTTCTGGTTTTTTCGGTGCTTCGTTTAACGAGTTCAATGAAATTGCATTATTACCTACATTTATTTTATCCACCTTCCTCAATGCTTCCACATTTTGCTCTACAACTGTAACTTTCGAAATTGAATCATACCTCGGTGAAAAGCTTGCTAGTTCACAAGAAGATTGATAATTTTTATGTAATTCCTCAATTTCATTAGCAACATCTTTCTTTATGTTTAAGTTACTGTCGCTTGCACGTAAATTAGTCTTATTGTTAACATTCGTTATCTTCACTTCGTTGAATTGCGGGCTTAACGTTATTTGCGCCCCGTTGGTTTCAATATTTTCATTAGATTTAGTTGTAGTATCTGCTTCATTTATGTCCAGTAAACTATTTAAAATATTACTCTTACGTCGTGGTAGTAATTTCGGTTGTGTTACATTAGCGTCCATCTTATTACGAGATTCAACGGACGTATTTGTTTCATTTGGAAGCGACTTACTTTCTAAGATGTTACTGTTAACTCGACGTGATGTAGTTTCCAAGATATTAGTATCATGTTGTGGAATTGACACTTTTTTCTTCGAGTCGGTAGCAATCTGTTCTGAAGTCAAGTTTTCAAGTTCTGATTGCAACATTGTAATGTTTGACTTCTTCGTATGTAATTGCTTGTCCAGAATATTATTTGCAGCATTCATACTTGCCCCTTCCGGAGACTGCACTTGAGATATATCAATTTTATTTTCTGCAGTTCCAGACAAGTCTTCTATTTTGTTTGCAACTTCTGTGTTATCCTGGGAATCTACGTTTCCTAAATGCAACATCTTGGAGGGAACATCGAACTCTAACGCAAACTTCATATCTCCAGTGTCAATCGAAAGTATTTCTTCATTCTGCAATTCTATTTGGTTAAACTGTTTAGTGACAGAATCGATATCATTGTCGTCAATGCTCATGCTTATATCACATTCATCTTCAGATTGTTTATGCTCACTCGAGTCTCCAGATTTCTCATCGTTATCGCTTTTTGGCATATCGGAAGTTTCAAGCATGGACTTCTGAAAATATTTCATTATGTCTTTCGCTTCAACTTTGTTAGACAATTTAGGTTTAATGTCTAACTCGATAACTTTAACATCGATTACTTCCTCGTTTTGACTTTTTACTTTTGACCTTTTTGTGCTATTTTTCTTCCCCTTGTCGAAATATTTATCCATCTTTTGTTGAGCATTTTCTCTAGATAGTGGTCGAAGTTCACCGATAGGAATCTTGTTCTTCGCTTTCCTTTGTCGCAAGTCTTGCTTCAGCTTATCGAATGAACTATTTCCATCGGACTGAACCGGTTGGGGACAAATTTCTTTAGGAACATTTAATTTAGCGGCTTCGACGGATGTTTGTTCCAACGGTTTCTCATTGGTTGGAGACGGAGAAGTAATCGTCACAATTGGGATTTGCTCGGGGCCCATTATGGATAGCTTCAGTTCACTATATTTTTTCTTCAATGTGTCACTTTCCAATTCTTTTACATCATCCGATTCGAATTCCTCTGTAGTTTTGGCAAAAACGTCGGATACGCATAATTCGTCGTACAACGTTCCTGTCGAGTTGTAAGTTTCAGACGAGGACGACGGTGACGATTCTCTACTGCGCTTTGAGAAGGAAGTTACCAGATCTGGAAGTTTCTCCGTGAAGGAGGCACCCTCTTCGGTACCAGGTTGCATTGCACTATCATAATTAGCTTGACTAAATGGAATAGCATCTGGAAGCATAATTCCTGCAAACGCTGTTTGCAGTTCAGTTTCTAATGTATTACTGGCATCAGGAGTCGTAACATCTAAACCAAGGGTTACTGTATTATTTAATTCGTTATCGACAGAAGTTATTTTTTGGTGCGATTCGTTATCAATGAATTGTGCTTTACCTAACGGTTCACTGACATAAATTATTGTATTGTTTAAGTGACTGTTATCGTTATCGTTATCATTTATAATTGTTTCAGTTGAATTTATATTTGAAGAAGCATTCTCTTCCGGTAAACTTTCGTGTTCCAAGTGACCCTCTTCTGTATTATTGGAGATATTACTCTGATTAACAAATTGATCGAGCGAGGTACCTGATTGAATGGAGTTATCTATCATTGTATCTGGAGTTATATCAAGTGGGAAATCAAGAACTGGAATTACGCTTCCACATGCTTCACTCTCGGATACGTTTTCTATCTGTAGACCTGTATCTGCGGTGGGTACATCAGTTTTTAACGCTTCTGCATTCAACAAGTTTTGAACATTGTCTGTGCTAATAACGTCCTGATTAATTACAATTTCACTATCGGTTGTACGCGTCTCCTGGGGCGATACGGAGTCAGGAATTTGCACGGAAACGGATTCAGGGAGTACAAGTGACTCTTGAGCTATACTATCTACAGAATCTTGAGAAATTTTCACCTCCGTTTCCGAACCAGAATCCGTGTCGGAACTGCGAGTAGGATGCTTCAACCATACTTCTTGTTTTCTGAGTTCCCGAGCACGTATGTCCTCTTCATCTTCTGTGGCTGTAGTACTCTCCTCATCTGTACCGGAAAATAGGATTAAAAAGTATCTCTGAATACTTCTCATTTGAATTTAAAAGATTTCATTTAGAAAATCTACTGCAACGGTTTAGTTGAATTATCACACCTAGTTTGAATATCCTAAATAGCTCGCTTATTTTCTATGACAAAAAAAAATGTCAAAGGGACACGCTCTTTCATAATTTAATCTCGAATTAAATATTTGCACTATTTTATATGTTTCCTACTATAAGAAATAAGAGAACACTATTACGCATAACAATACCTTCGTTCGTGTATTCATTGCTGGAGTCTTCGTACTCGTTGCTGCCTGTATCCGATTGTCCCATTGTAGCATGCGGATGAGAATATCGTAACGTCCAATTTTTAGCGAGTTCAAGAGTTCCTTCGGTTGTCAAGGGCTGATCTATCGCTTCCTCGTATACTTCGTTGTCATCTTCCGAGTCGCTATTAAATCAATATAAATAAGGTGATAAGGATATTTAACATGTTCACGATGAGACCATATTTTGACTGACGTATTTGTTACCACCCGTAAGATGTCCCGTCGTGAACGTGTTAAACGAATAAGTCAAAATGTACCTCATATCCGAGATGTCGTCGCTAGAACCCATTTCCGCAGTAGACGCACCGAAATTTCTATCCGTCCATTCATCCTCGTCCATTTGACTTTGTGGTTCTTCGGCGTCTGATATACCCGCCAAATTTTCAAATTCTATTCTCTCGGGTGTTTGACCACGATCGAGCAAATCGAGCCCAACAACACCTTCCAAAGGCGTCTTTACCTAAATTATATAAGAGTGGAAGTGTGGATGAACTATGTTTATGTGCATGTTAACAGACAACCCTATATATAGCTAAATTTATAAAAGGAGAAAATCAATATTAACAGAAGAATTTAATGAAATAACGATCGTGAGAGCAGCTGCAAAAACTCGTCGGTCGAAACGCTTTGGCTATCCGTGTGCCCAAATATATTAGTAAAAATCGCTTTTCTCACGGCTTTTCCTTACAAATTTCAGAAGTAGAACATTTTTCATGTACGAATTTGTACAAATTTTTTTAACGTATTTATACGGTTGAAGTTTGGGTTCTACCTTTTCAGGTGATTTTACATTTGCAGACGCGATAGGTATATTCTCCTTGTTCAGCGAAGTAAGTCTCTTCTTTTCCACGCGAGCTTTTATTGTTCCCGAGAAACCGAAGTGTTGCGTACAATAGAATCGCCCGCTATTTTTCTCCCTGTCGAATGTGTGATTTCCTACAAATAGGGAAATATGGATCAGCATACATGTTTGGAGTTATTAAATTCTAAAGAGAACCAACGAACCTATTCTTAATGAGGTAGAACAATATTCGCAGCGGAAACAGCCTCTATGGAAGAATTTCCCTTCAGCGGTTAGTCTCTCCATCAAGTAAACTCTCTTATTGCAGAAATGACACATCTCCGAACCTCCTTGAGCAGGCAACGTTATGGTAGGCTTAACGTTCTGTAAGAAAAATTTTAAATGGTGTAGAAATTATTAATTGGAAATCTTCAATACAATAAAATTTTAGCCAGCACATATGCTTTATTCTTTAAGGTGTATTATACTATAGTAGATATATTACTCTAGAGTATATTACTCTAGTATTAATGTGATTAGTAGTTCATGTTTCAACATTTTAGTAAAACGTTTAGTTGTGGACAATTTGCGTGACATAAAATATTGAAATACTTTACACGTGTTTACAGGTAGACGGGTACACAAAACTAGTTTCTCCAACTAGACGATACAGTACGAAATAAGAAACGTGACACGTTCGAACACCTTGCTGACTAGATCTTCGAGTATTGAGAGATTCTGTAGTATCGTATTTACCGATTTCTGCACCTTGGGCTCCGCGTCCTGATTTTTATTCGAAAATTGTTCGGCCATAGCCGAGACTTTATTGTACCCGAGCACATTACCCTCTTTGATCTTCTTGTCTATATTCTTCAGGGTATTGTCAATATCAGCGTACTTACTATCTGACTCCTTCTGATCACGCCCCTTCTTCTCCATCTTGATTTGTCGAGCTAAAAACTGAATCAAGCATATACACATCTGAAAAGGCGTTGACTATCGTCGTTTGATAATCTTTTGTATGCCAACCTGTTCTCGACTCCATTTTGGCACCCGTTCTACTTTGTCGTGCCGGACCGATCGGCCCATCTTACTCTCTTCGATTTTCTTTTCGATCTCCTTCACGTTCCAGTCAGTTTTCTCGATCTTGCCTTTATTCAAATTTTTCAAATATTTATTCCAAGTAATTACTCGAGACGCGTTCTTCCGTTAATCGATTGGTTTTAGTTTGTTATGAATAAATGCGAGTTAAGACGAACCAATTGCGCGTAGTAGATCCTTTGGTTTCTTCTCGGATGGTGCCGAACCCTTTAGTTTGTCCTCGATATTTTTTATTCTTCCAGAAAACTCTTCGTCTATGCTATTTCTACGGTGTCCGGCGTGTATCTTGGGTTCCCTGTCCTAAAAGTTCATGATATAAGATGAATCGGGTGCATACACGCTACGAAGACTTACGAATTCAAAAAACTTGTAAAAGGAAGCGTACAAACAGAACATTAACGTTTCAAGTTTATGTTCCCCTCAATTAACCATTTTAATGTTAGTGTAATAGCGTGAAAAAAAAACTATACAGAAGTAGTAGCCAGTTTAAAAGTGTACAAAATGTAATTGAGCTTTCGTAGAACTATGCAAAAATAGTAGTCCGATTATGAAAAGATATACAGGGTGGGGCATTATAAACAGGTCACCTGAATAACTCGTTTGCTTTTAAAGATAGAAGAAATGCATCAGACCAAACTTACTTGATATCGAGGGGCTCGTAATCTAATGTCATTAATTTTTTTATAGGTGGAGACGTCAAGGAGATATGAAGGTCAACTCTGTCTTTTTAAATGGAACGGTATGGTTTTCTATTTACATTCTGATAGTGTGTTTCAAGACGAATACAATGACCTATTATGAAGGTCATTCAAGGTCACGCAAGGTCAACTGCAATAGAAAATAAAGTGTCTCAAAGCACTCTTCGAACACTACGACGACTTACATGTAACATGTTATTTACGTATTCACTGCTACTTCAAGTGTTCAAAATGGCGACCTTGAACACGGAGACATAATCTAAAACGCTGCAATACTGGTGATACTGCCTGACAAATTTCAGTTGTATCTATTACAGAGCAAGCTCTTTTTATACGTTCTTGCATATCAACCGTGGTTGTTGGTTTTTCGCGGTACACTTGTTCCTTCAATTTTCCCCACAAATAAAAATCTAGTGGTGTCAGGTGTGGGGAACGTGCTGGCCATTTCTGCTTCCTGATCGACCAATCCAATGACCTTCAAATGTCCTGTTCAGTAATTCTGTAACATTTCGTGCTGAATGAGCAGGACATCAGTCTTGTTGGAACCACATGGACTGTCGCTTGCCCAGTGAAATGTCCTCTAACAATTCTGGCAAAACGTCTTTTAAGATTCTCTCGTATTTATGACTATTTAGCGTGCCATCAATGAAATATGGACCAATTGCAAATTCAATGTCCTCATTTTGAACACTTGAAGTAGCAGTGAATACGTAAATAACATGTTACGTGTAAATCGTCGTAGTGTTCGAAGAGTGCTTTGAGACACTTTATTTTCTATTGTAGTTGACCTTGGGTGACCTTGAATGACCTCCATAATAGGTCATCGTAAATAAAAAACCATACCGTTCCATTTAAAAAAAACAGAGTTGACCTTCATATCTCCTTGACGTCTCCACCTATAAAAAAAATTAATGACATCAGATTACGAGCGCCTCGATATCAAGTAAGTTTGGTCTGATGCATTTTCTTCTATCTTCAAAAGCAAACGAGTTATTCAGGTGACTTGTTTATAGTGCCCCATCCTGTATAAAAATTGTTTACGGTATAAGTATTATACTCTGTCAAACCGGTTAGTAGCATAATTTTGTAGCCATCAACTTATACAATATTATTGTATATCGATCGCATGCACGAAATTCTCGTATGTTGCGTCTGTTGTTTTCCTGGTATCGTATAATTGTTAGTGTTAAACACGCTTCTCTTTAATTTCCACTGAAGTCTATTCGAATCAATTAGTATGTAAATGAGCAGTACATGCCGAAATCATTCACATACAAGAATTATTACGCGATCCACTGTCGGATCGTCGGACTAATAATAAAAGTTTTAATACACAAAACTGTTTGTTAAGAGGAGCAAAAGTGTATTATGTACACTCCGAAAAATCGTTCGGTGTCTCTGGCTTACTGGGTATAATATTTTCTGTTCAAGGTATTTCACTCTATCCTTGAAATCCGGCGCCGTTTGACGGTACAAGAATATCGAATAATCTTCGAACGGCTCGTCTTTCTCGCGTTTCGCGTTCGCCTGCAGCATCTGCATACTTTTGTAGAATTGCTGCGTCGCCATCTTTCGTAAATATTGCCGTCTTCGCATACGATCTGCACGATTCTTTTCGATATCGGCCAGTCTCTTCTGCCTTTCCTCCTTTAACGCGAGCATCGCGAGAACGTGAGAAAAATATCGTCAGATTAATCTCTGGTCCCCGTCTACTTTCAATGGAGTTCGAAGCTTTAGCCTCCAAGGCAACTAGTTCTTAAAAATTGTCAATTAATTGTAACAACACACCGCTTCGTATTAGGTGGTTCGATTCTTTCTCGATTAAACTCGTACGATCACAAGTCACATAAAAGGGTAGAAAAAAAGGAAGACTCGGTCTTTTGCGTCTATCATTTACACAAGAAGGTTAAACATTACTTTGACTTTTACGATTTCTACTCTACTTTCTCAACAACTACGGAAACTCTACCATAATCTATTTGAGCCTAATTTATTTGTTTCTTTCCAGTTTCATCTATTTTCTTTTTTTTAGTCAATAGGACAAATACGAAAGCTTGCGTAGCAAGTATATTACAACATAAATATAAAGAGACATAGATAGAAAAAGTTTTACAACATAACCGATACGTATTCGCAATGTTCCACTGTTACTTTCGTCGATCTATGCGAAGCGATTAGAATGCAATGAACTCCTTCTGCGCCATGGTTATGGTAAATCCAATAAATACGATTGACGATACGATTATCCCAGAATAAATAATTGGTTTAATCTTCTGCCAGCGTGACTATATAGAATATAAGCATTCGAAGTTTTGTGTAAGTGTATGTATGTGAAACGTTAGTGGTCGATTTTTCAACCCCTTATAAAAGCGACGATTTTATACATTCTTTTTAAAATATTGTCTATCACCGCATGATTTCTACCAAATAATTATTTACAAGTATTCGTCGCATAAGGGGTTGAATCCGCGAAACAACCCTTTGCCTCAAAATATCATTGGTCTTATTTATGAAAATTCCAAAAAGAAACGTACCGAATTATAGTAAGTGCAAAGGGTTGATCTTGAGTTTAACCCATCCATCCAGTTACTTTTTATTCGTTTCATCAAATAACAAAATTTTATACGCATTAGTTGTTCATTGTAATTTCAAATTTGTTCTCCTAGCAATAAATTAAAATTATTTTCGGCCGAATGGGTTAAATGGAACAAGAACACTCTAACCTTTGACAGCCTGCTAACTAAAAGCTTCCAAAGAAACGTACGATTAAAGAATTTATAGATGAACAGTCGATATTTCGGACGACATTGTTATTAAACGTACACTGTAAATTGAAAGAGAGAAACGAAAGGAAAACTTACAACTGTCGCGCCCATCTTCTCTGTGCTTCGTCTCTTCCGAGAACGTCGACTGATAGTATCCCCCTTTTTGTCAGCGGGATTCAAATTTTCGTTGTGTCTTGATCGCGAGTGTCTAGTTCTCGTTCCGCCTTCCTCCCGTTCCCTATTGGCAATCCGTTCAAGCAACTGGACTTTTTGATCGGGTGTCATTTTGCTCAATTGTTTGCTGTGCGATGGTCTTTCTTCGTTTTCCGGTTCCTTCGGCAAGTACAAAATGTTTCGTTAAAACGAAGGTATTTACTATACGGATATTCAACAAGTTCCATAAAAACGTTTCTCAATAAGGAATAGATATGCTTGGTTCTTTAACTTTACTATTTCCCACGCGACATTCTACATCGTTATCATCGGCAAATTTCAACATTCTTCTCAGCAATTCAAGTTTCTTTCGTATCCAACTGTTTTCGGACCTCTGATCTCCTGTGGTTATTTGCCTCGACGATGTCCGATTATTATTGTAATCTAGCGAGTCGATCGTTGCTCGGGAACACGATCGGGAAACTGAGTTTGTGGATCGAAATTCAGATTGTTGTTCACGGACATTATACAATCGAGAACAGGAGTTTTTATTCGACGAAGGATCAGGCATTTTAGGACAGGGGTACGTTTTTCTAGGGTAATGATACTCCGACGAGGGTACATCATGTTTGGTCCGCGACTTAGAGCACGCCGGTGAACGCTACAAAATATTCTTTCCTTTTGGTAATCTGTTTACCTAATATGAATGTTAACACTTTACCGACCGGTAGCCGATTAATCGGCGTTTTCTCCCCAACGCTCATAGAGCCGGTGCCAGGGAAGATCTGCGGCCGAGTGGCCGGTGAGAAGTACATAGGATGTTGAACCGCTACCGGTCGGTAAAGTGTTAATATTTTGGCATTGCACTTACGAATTTTGGATGCTTGACGTATGGAATTTCACCGCGGAAAACGTCGTATATCTGTGTCAGATAGGAAAACATGGCGAGTTTGTCGGGAACGTCGCATTCGGCCATCTCTTCTCCAGTCATTACCTAAACAATTCATTAAGGAATTCAAGAAAACTGAATCGTTTGAATCTTTTGAGGTAGTTAGATTTGTCATGCTAACTTACCGGCGGTATGCCCAACTCTTTCTCAAGAATGTCGAAGGCCAGTTGGTTATTCTTTCCCACGTCGTCCGGTTGCAAGCTATGGAAATCGATCAGATTTGGACGGTATCTGTGGATGATCGCGCAAATGGCAAGACCGCTTTTGAACGAGACACCCATGTCTTGAATCTTTACCGAGTCGTAGAGAGCTACCTGCTTTTGCAGCCAGCGGAGTAGCATGTCTGGATGGATTTGGGAATCTCCATGGAGATCTACACAGATATAGCATAAGACACTTTAAATGAAGAAATGGCAATCCATCATCTTACCATCATAACTGAATAAGATTCCTGAAACTCACCGCGGCGACGGCGTTTCTTAGGGATATCAACGTCAGATGGTAATGGAAGCTGTTTGGTGCTGTCGGGATCATCTGTATCGAGGAGACTTCGCACTTGTATTGGTGTTACAGAGGATACATTCAGATTTGGGTATCTTAAAAAGAATTCAGTTAATGTAGATAACCAGAATAAGATTGTCCGAAACTAATTGTAACGGACAAAAATAATTATATTGGTGCATATAAAATATCAGTTTTATTGATTGCCTCCTTCGATTACACACTTTTATTAAATGAACGCTACTAGAAGGACATACCTTGGTTCTCGAGAAGGGAGTTGCAAGAAAGCAATCAATACTGTACACGCACACAGTGATCGATTTTTCGAGAAAGTGGGACAAAAATCAGTATGATTTGAGTATTTAATTTATTCGCGTATAATAGAATTGAATACACCTGTTGTTAAGGCTTCGAAAACAGTTCGATTTACGATCTAGCGACGGAGGATTTTTAGTATACTTGCAATTTAGTTGTTAAGCCAAAACAGATGTAACTCGGACTAGGACCCCGAAGATTGTTTTACGGCTTCCAGTTGGTACCCACGTGCATCTCGGGTCTCCTAGCCTTCGAGCAATAAAACAATAAACTCTTACAGCGCCAGGTAAACAGCGGTAAGACGAGCGGGCCTAACGGGCCTTGCCGTCAGAAATCCCCCAAAAGGAAAATTCGCCAGTTTCCTCCCTCCTTGGGCCTGTCCATAGCGGCCATCTTCTACCCCCACAAGGCTCGTAGTGGGTGGTAACTAGCAAATTCGAAAAGGGCATGGCCCAAAATCCACTTGATGCCAATAGGCTAATAGTTAGATCCACCCACAAACCGATTTGTATATAAGCGCGACACACTTATCCACAGTGTGATTCATGAATACACACATTCTTAGTCCACGTAGTTGTCCGCGTTTTCTACCAACCTATTACAGTCCACTTATACAATCATACATCTCGACAGGACTTCATATTCGGTGAAGTTCCTCCGCGTTGTTCGATCGTCGCTAACCTAATTGCCGACGCCGCGACGCACATGCACCTGTTAATCTTCGTAGATGTATCATTTTTTAAAAGTAATGACATAACATCATCATCGATCATGATAGGGTTTTCTAATGAAAATCCAAATCTTCCATGCTCACAGTCTTCGAAAATTGAATTTTATTTTCTCAAAAGTATATTTTCCAAATTTTTTTATATTTATTGAGTATCAGGCGTTTGAGCCTCTTTATGACTTTCACAGACCATAAATCTCGAGATACCGCAAAAGGCCGCAGCTACTTTTGCATTCAGCAATTGCAGTAATGAATACTGAAGTATATTGGATCGGATTGTTAAAATTGAAAAAATTTTCAATCATTTGAATTTCCTTAGTTATAAATGAAATTCAATAAAAAAAACAACTTATCCGACACGCGTATTAGACATTAATGAATCAAATTAAACAACAATTTTGAATTTCTAAAATAATTGTTTTTACTTGTGTCCCAGTTTTCGTACTTGTCGACCATTGTGGCGCGTAGTCCCAGAAAATTGCATTTGACGACTCTTTGAAATTTTGCCATAAAAAAAAGTTTGCAAAGATCACCCCCTATTTTTCCGTGTTCTAAGTCTATGAGGTCTCTTCAAAGAATTGCGGTATACCTGGTGTGCGGATCCAGAGTGTACGCAGCGTAGTCTCGGTTCAAGTTTTCCGGAGTGGTTTGTCCGAGAAGTCTGTAGATTGATTCTCGTTCCCCGATTACTTCTAGGGGTGACATCGACGATCCCCATTTCTTGATCGCCCAGCAAGCGTCCAACGAGCTCAAAAATCCCCTCGCGCAGCCGGAACCGGTTGGCCAAAACGGCTGCAATAGGTTTTCATTTAATCTTCCATTCCTTGTAAAAAGAGTACCGGTCGCATATCGCAGTTTTATTTAGGTACTGTACAGGAAATACGATCGAACGAACCTCCAGCAGACTGTCGCCGACAAGGATCATGAGCAATCTATGGCCGCGACGCTCTAAAACCCGACTAGCATTCTCTGCCGCGTACATAGATGTGAAATCGAACATAGCCACGTCTGGTTGCCCGTAATGATTCACTGCGAATTCCATATCCATCATTTGGTATTCCGTCGAGAATTCAGCTGCCTCACGAGCGTAAAGCATCAATGCCTCGCGATCCACGTTCTCTTTGGCGAGTAATTTGGCAGTGTCCGCATGATCCTAACGATGTTATGAAATCGTTATTGCATGGAATACTGTTCAAGCTAGCAGCGGCTTACTACAGTATTTCATCGATAATCGTCGTCATCTGGGGTCCGGCCGGTGACAATTAACGTTCAGATAATAATTCTTTGACTTGTGCCGAACGTAAAAAAGGACAGCGAAGCTCGAGAGGCCTCGGTCGCCGAGAAGTGTAACATAATACGGGTCGAGTATGTCGGTGTGAAAGCAACACCTAACCCAGTGACAAAACTTTTTTATTTTTTATTATCTTTTTACGGAATTTTCACCAACGTATTCGTGACATTTTTCTAATGAAAATGATACCAAATAAGATATAATTCCGGTATTTACTTGAGTAACGGACGATGAAAGTTTCGGGCGCAAGGAAGGACAGCGCATGGGAAAGAAAGGGACGCTGTGAGTCGCTGTCGGCGGCACAGTTCAAAGGTCCACGTGTCCTCACAGTGTAATAGCAATAAAAAAAAACTTTCTTATTATTACTAATTTTTTTTTAGACTTTCTCCAATATATTTGTGGCATTTTTCTGATTAAAATAACACCAAACACGATATAATTCGGATCATATTTACAATAATTTTCCGAAACTTTCATCGTCCATTACTTAAGTAAATACCATTGGAATTGTATCTTATATGGTATCATTTTCATTAGAAAAATGCCACGAATATGCTGGCGAAAGTTCCATCGAAAAATAATAAAAAATAAAGAAGTTTTGTCATTGGATTAGTATTGGTCTCACCGATATACTCGACCCGTATTATGTTACACACTTCTCGGCGACCGAGGCCTCTCGAGCTTCGCGGTCCCTCACGGGATATAACCCGCGGAAGGAGGGATTGTTTTGCGACAATTATCGTTCAGAATTTCACGACATTAACGATGAAATACTGTATTATCATTTTCCCCTATAACGTTTGAAATGTAGATACCTGCAGAATAACTCCCTTGTCAATCAGACTGTGCTTTTTCGCGGTCATCACGAAATAATGTGTGTCGTCTTTGTAATACACGATATTCTCCAGATCGATACCAGTCTCCTGGTACAGTTCTTTGAAAAACTTCTGATTGAAGATAAAAGCCACTCCGCTGATCTCTTCTACTCGAGCCTCCGCCTCAGTGCGTTTGTTTATAAAATTCGCCGTTATGGCGATAGCCAGCTTCCCTCGGAACTCTTTTCGCTTAAAACCTTCGAGTGTGTTTCTCTTACCGTCCGCGCCGATCAACACGTCAAACTCGTACTGGGAAACCGGATGATCCGCGGGGGTTGTTGTCGCTCGCCAACCGATTTCTGAAACGAAGATCACCTGATAAACAGTTCCCTGACACATACAGTCAGGTGGACAAAAAGATGGGACACCATACGTTTCTTTGTGTTTGCAAGTTTGCATACGATATCAGATGAAAATGTACGTTTTAGTAAATGAATTGTATTGTACACATAGCTGTAAATATCTGTACGGAAGATTGACCGTAGTATCCGTTTGTAAGAAATATTATGGAGAAAGACGTACACATTGCAGTCCTCAAGTGGAACAATATGAGAGGACATACGTCGTATTTTCTCTTGTTAGTTGCAAATCTGCACAGTTAATATTATATGTCGTGACAAGCCTCCAGTACGTAGTATTTATTATAAATAGTTCAGTTTGTTCAGCTGATAAAATGGTTCGTGGAAAAAAGATAAAGTGCGTCTGAACTGGACACCGCTTTAAAACTGTTTCAAGAAAAAGTTTCTATTGTCAACATTATTAGTCTTGAATCGCAGTAAAAGCGTAATTAATAAATTTGTTAAGCAGATAATTATGGAACAAAAAAAGAGTTTTAGTCGTCCTCCTGCGTTAACATTAATTCGAAAATGTCCGATATACAAATTGTCAAAGTTGGTGGTGTTAAAACACATGTAAAAAATATACAACGAGTTTTACGGAAGGTTAAGCGCTTAAAACGATCAAAATTGCAGGGGAAACGCGTATCAACGGAACGGCGCAGAAGTGTTCGATTGCCATTTTTAAAGAAACATACTCAGTTTAAAAAAACTAGCGAAAAATCGTGTTTAGACGGTTTTAACTACTGTTACCATGATTTACGGAAAGAAACTCTAGAACCGTCGTCAAATAGATGGTAGCGAAATTATGATTTGAGACGGTGCAGCTATCATACAAAGATAGTCAGAAATATTTAGAGATTATTAAAGAACAAATATATAAACATGCTACAAAATTGTTGGTACTAATTTCATATTTCTACATAATAATTCTTCACACAGACAAAATCGTTAAAACCTTTTTTTTGTTTGTTACAATTGAAAACATTAAAATTCTGTACTCGGCAGACATATCTCCGGATTTTAACATTATTGAAAATATCTGGGGAAACCTTGCAAGAGTGGTATATGCCAAGAGCCGGCAATGTTTAACTCTTGACGATTTAAAACAATGCATTGAACGCGAATGGCACCAATTAAGGCAGGAAACAATTTAAAAAAATTATATACATCTCTGCGCAAACGAATAATATCCATGTTAAATATAAAGGAAGCTTTACAAAATATTGAACATTAAACACAACTGGTAAATTCTTTTCGTACGCTGTATTTTTTAAAACACATGTCCCACCATTTTGTTGCATTACTTTGTCTTGAAAATTTGCGTTTTTCTAGATAAATGCATGCGAAGCAACAATATTTTTGTTTTACCAACTGAATCAAATGAACAAAAACATTGTAAAACGATATATGTATAAGAAATTTCACTTGTTGTCTACTATATAACCATTAACAAGTAGATAGGGTGCCCCATCTTTTTGTCCCAGACTGTGGAAGTTCAAGTACTCACTGCCTTCTTCCTGGTTCTCCGGCGGTGGTATCAGAGAATCGAAGCTTACGTTCTCGTGGAACTCGACGCCCAGGATCAAAGCAACTTTGAGCAAGATACACTGAAGCTGCCGGATGCTAATATGGTCGATAGATCCGGCGCAAAATTTTCCAAAGAATTTCTTCGCCCCGAGACCACGGAGATCTTGTATGACGAATGGCCAAAGATGAAGAACATTGTTCCTGGACATCCGATCTCTTTTCTCCACGACTACCACCTTTGCTCCCAATAGCTGAGCCTCTATAGCCGAACGAAGCCCGCAAGGACCGCCTCCGATGATCAACACCTGCAACGATATTTCCATTCAGTGTTTGTATCCCTTCACCTAACGGGGAATGAAAATAAAAATGACAGTTACCCTCGTATTGGGGCATGCTTTGCCACGATTGTAACATTTATGGTTCGCCCTTTGATCGAACTTCTTCCACAGAGCCTGCGCCTTCCACGATCGCAGCTTTCCCTTCAGCTTCGGGTAGAACTGAGTGACCGTGTTCGGTCTGATCTTGAGCAGCTCGCACAAGTGTCTGAAGTGACCGAGAATGGTCTTCAGAGTGGACGCGTTGCAGAACAGATTAAACACCTCGTTCGCCAACGCCACTTCCGGCGAGTTTACCGCCTGTTTCCGACCGGTTTGCTGATGATCCATCTTCCCGATTCTGTAGAATGTACAAATATCTTGAATGTATAAATTGTACGAATAAATTACACCGGTAAGATTAAAATTTTCCAGAAATATCCGCCGTTTGATATCGTTAGCAGACTTCACGAGAGAACGAGAGACGAAGAACGTGTTCGCACGCGCGTTCGCTCGACTCGCGACGCGGCGGTCATTAGTTTCGCGTGTACATACCGAGCATTTATCGAGACGCGGAGGAGTTAACGCTCAGCGAGCACACTCGTTCAAGACTAGAAATGAAAGAAACCGTCGTCGCCATTGTTTCGCTACTAAACGATAACGTTCCGCGATGCAAAACACATTCGACGGAAATAACACGTGGCTGCGAGGAAAATTCCAGGGTAAATCTGGTGTGCCGTGCACCGTGTGTCGGCGCTAGAAAAAGAAGCTTCACGCGATGCACGAGAAGAAAACCGCAAACAAGCTAACCGTCACAGCCTGTGAAAATCCCTTCTGGAGCGACACCGGATACATGCTATAAATTCTAGCTACCAAAAGCGATTTCCACACCCTAATGCTCTCCCGGTGAGCCGGTAGAGCATTATCGATTCCCCTTGAACCGCTATTCTCAGCCGAATCCAAGATATTTCAGAAACCGTGTAGCCGGGCGTAGGATCCTTCTAAGCAGAGTAACGGGATAACGGCTTGTTTTACAGATATTTATTGTTAATTGCTGGCCGACCCTACCGTGCACGGAGAAAGCCACGTAGTCGGTGTGCAGCATTGTATGCATTTAATTGCGAAATTTCATGCTCGGCAATCGTGCTCCCTTGATAAACGAGACTCGATCGTTTTCCTTCGTTTGATCGCTTGTTGGTAACAGCTCATGAAATTCGATCGGTGCTCTCGCAATCGGGCTCTTGGAAAATCGAGATGCTTTCGAAGACGACACACAGAAGCTGTCGGACTAGGAAAAGTGTTTCTTTGTAAATCAACGTGACGCGGTTATATTCCAGCGTATTCGTCGTCGGTTCTAGTACCTTGCTGCTACATAATCGTCGTTTCTCTGGGAGGCTTCAGTGCCAATAAGATTAGAGGATTATCGATACGTGGAAAATCAAATGTGATCTCCAGCAGAGAGCCACCGGAAGCAGCACGTGACGCCGCTTTACCTCGCGAATCTGCACCAAACACTAGCCACCAGACACCTATTGATTTTTCATTACCTAAGACAGAGCAAGCCGGCGGACGGTTAGAAACGAGTCTGCAAATAACTATCTCCCTCCTCGATGAATCGACGATCCGCAGAGGGAAGAAGAACGGGCTAGCTGTGTCCCGGAGCATCCTCGAGCCACTTGAAATGTCACGAGGTACTGCCCGAGATGCCTTCTGCGTGCCTTTCGCCGTTAGGCTCGATCGTTGTAGATCGCGCCGATCGCACAGGCCTGCAAACGTGCGCGAGAATTCCGAATTTTTTCCTCGACCAGTCTCGAGAAAGAGCAAGCACAAAAATATCGCCGCGATGGCTCGAGCATTCCAGATTCGGATAAAAAAAGAATCACTTGGATCCGATGAATAGTTTCGGAGATAAAAATTCTCGAATGCAGCCCTGGTTTCGCGAGGACGAATTCCCGTAGGTACATATATTCAATTTAAAGGATTTGATTCCGACCTATTGGTCGGAATTGTGAAGAAATTTTAATCTATGGTTAGAATGAAAATTTAAAATATGCATTTCGTAGGTCTAAGTGAATTATATACATACACAAAGTTTCATCGAAATCGATTAAGGTTGCTACGAGCCACAAATTACTAAAAATGGCAAAAATTATGAGAAAATGCGATTTTACACCGAAATTTACAGGTTTTTTTTGACAAACTCGACAACTCCAGCTAATATCACTTTAAAAAACAGTTTATTATTCACACTGTCTAGTAAACTAATCCTTCTAAGGTTTAAAAAAGAAAACTCACTGTAGTTGCCAACCTAATGTTTTTTTTTATCCCGAAGTGTGTTTTTTCTTTATTTGCGAAAGAAATGCCGGACTTGTTCGAACGGATATTTTTTTCTATTTCGGCCGGATAGAATTTTCTCTGGCAAAGCAACCGAGGCGGTAGCGAATGGTAATTTCTCCCTGTGGCGCACAATGACTTGTTATGCACGGGCACGTCCTGAACTCCGCGAGCGAGCGCAATATCATGTCACGAATACGTCGATGCTCGACACGATGCACTTGCGCGCACGGTTCTTTGAACTTACGACCTGATAATTCTCCTGAGGATGCTTTCATCGTGCACCGGACGCATTAAACCGGGAAAACGGAAGAGTCCGCGGAAAACTTTCTCCGATGGACGTCCTTCGGAGATCAAAGTAGCTGCAAGCTCAACCTTTCCTCTTTTTACCTTCGTCGAAGATGGAAATATTCTCGATATAATTATCATACGACTATTTTTACTTCGATTTCCCTCGACGGGACGAAGCAAACGACAACGAAGGTGAATAAACACGCGCGCGTTCATCGTTCACCGACCCCATTATGCGGGGATAGTTGACATTTTTAATTATACATATTTACGAACGTACACTAATAGCTATAATTGTGATTTCTATCGAACGAATTTTGAATTATGTTAAAGAAAATGCTATCGGCGCAAAGGTTCGATCTTCTTGAAAATTTTACAGCAAATTTGCAATTTTATTAATCACCCAACGTTTCGATCCAGGTGTGGATCATTCTCAAGGGATAATGCGTTTGCTGTGCACTATTTGTAATAAAAGCGGAACGAAGAAATTTTTTTTTAATAATATAAATAAGTATGAATTGCGATGGCAACGTGGTTTTACCATCGTGGCCAATACGTAACTATTATTAAAAAAAATTTCTTTGTTCCGCTTTTATTACAAATAGTGCACAGCAAACGCATTATTCCTTGAGAATGATCCACACCTGGATCGAAACGTTGGGTGATTAATAAAATTGCAAATTTGCTGTAAAATTTTCAAGAAGATCGAACCTTTGCGCCGATAGCATTTTCTTTAACATAGTACACTAATAGCTGCGTGTATACATATATTGTACATTAAAATCGTGATCGTGGTGTGTTGCCAGCATAAAGCGGAACGCGTTAATAGGTTAGTACGTTGCACGCATGTAGAACTTTGACCGAGCGCAATACGTAAATTGCGCTAACTCGCAAAAACAACGTAACTCCGCGAGACGTTTGTTACACATAATTTCCTAATTCGTTTGAGACCCTAATAACCTAGGAGGATAGGCGGCGAACCTTTCGACTAGGTGATGCAACGGCAATTAACATGCAGATATCTTGGCCATTAGCTCGTATCTTCTTTATTACGTTGCGTTTCGCTAAATGATCTGCGGCGTGTACTTACGGAATGAGGTCATCCGCCATCGCGCACGCCTACGAACTTCGAATTCGAACTGGTGCACCGACTGCAGACGTCATGCTTTTCGAGTAACTTTCCGATCATTGGACTGCGAATAGTTTGAATGTAGCTTCTTTGGAGCTCTATGGAGCACATAACTGTTTCGTCTCTGGCTGTACGTATAAGCGGAGGCCGGTGTTAATCTCCTTAAATTGCGTTCAACAGGATAATCTTGATCGGTGGAACTGAGGCACTCGATGCGAATCGAGATACGGTAGGATTTCACGCTGGCAGCGTAGGAACAGTTTCTCGTTGTGCGGTCACGATCAGCTGTTCCGGCCATTATCGCAAATTGTCAGAGCCAACGAGCGTCATCCGACGTCCACGTTATACCTACGCGAATACTTTTACGCCTTCTGTACTCCCTTTCCTCTTCCCGTTTCGCGAGGAGCGGCTTTTGAACGCCTTTTAGGGGTGTGCGGGATCTCGGAATTTCGGGTGCCTCGGGTCGGGCCGGGCGGGATCTCGAAAGTTTGTCCGACACATAAATATCTGACCTATAAACATTCATCGATTGCAGTTTGATTCATAATTGCTAGGAGTGTGCGAGTACTCGAAATTTCGGGTCGGGTCGGGTCGGGATCCCGAAAGTTTATAAACTTCGGGTATCCGAGAAGGTAGTCGGGTCGGGGTCCCGAAAGTTTGCAATATTCGGGTATTCGAACTTAAAGTTGGAGCAAGTCTGCGGTCAAATCAGCGATAAATAACGCTGTGACTCTGTGCATATGAAGACGTCCAATCATCGGTTGTAATAATATTTCGATTTGTAGTAAACACTGTTTACGAAACAGTGCTCTTATACGAACAGTGTGCGGACGAAGAGTCCTTGTCTTGTAAAAACAGTGTTTACTAGAAACAGAAACGTCCTTTACGTACATTATTTCACATAATGTATTCTAAAATATTTTTTATATAAATACAACTTTAACTTCGAGTACTCGAAGATTGCAAACTTTCGGGACCTCGACCCGACTCGAACCGCCTACCATTTCGGGTACCCGAAGTTTACAAACTTTCGGGATCCCGATCCGACCATTGTCCGCCTCGACTCGAGGCTCGGGTACCCGAAATTTCGGTCACTCCCCTAATAATTGCGACAAATGCCTGGTATGAAAATAAAATGCTTTCAAATTAAAAGATTAGTTTGACAATTTATGATTCGAATCAAATATCGGATGCCGAAATTCTCAGATACCCAAACATATTTATGGGTCGGAGAAACCTTTGGGATCTCGCACACCCCTAACGCCTTTCCAACGTTATTGGCAGACTTCGCAGTGAAGATGCTGCGAGAAAGAACGTTTCCGCAGACCCCGACGGGCTATTGAAAGTCAATCGAAAAGCGATGTACATTTACCGTTCGGTTTGTGTCACCTGCGACGTTTGATCGACCAGGCAAGTGACCCGAATGTTAAATGTTGAACGTAGGTTGAAGAACGAGCGCAACCGGGCAAAGCGGTTCACTGGGTTATCTATTAGAAGTCTCGGGACGCTATTGAGCAACGCACGATACCGCTGTACCAAGGTGTCATGCTACGTTTTGGAACAACTTGGAACCAAGCCACTGTCTCTCGCTCCCTCATTCTCCATTCTATCGCAGCAGACGACGTAGAAACGCGATCATCTGTCCCCGATTCGAATGGCAACGCTCGAAAATTCTGTAGAAACCATGGCCCGTCCTGTTCTACTTGTCTACCCGACTCGCGAGTCTCTTGAAAAATGGAGTTTCTCGGAAACTGCTCATCGTTTTTTCCGATCTTTCTCTCAGCGAATAAAAAGCGGCACTTCTATCCGCGATTAATCACGTTTCCGGATTTCTTCAAGCCGACCTTGCGCCACTTACAAGATAAACGGCTTATACGATCGTTCTTTATCTTCTCGATGTTAATGCGTACAGTGTTATTAAACAGCGGAAGTTCGCGTTATCTTCGCTTAAGCGTTGCGTAAGCATTTATTTCTCATTTGTAGACAGTAATATCGTATTTTAGTCCAGGTTTCTTTGTGCTTGCAAGCCACATTGTAGGTACGTGAAACACATAAATCGAACCGCGTTGCAGAATCGCGAATTCATTGTCCGTAATTCGTGACCTGTTATGTTCGCCGTTACGTGTTCATTGACTGTTTAGCGTTCAGTATATTTTAGGATCGGTTTGCGCAAAGGATTCTGTGTCATAGAAAAACTGTACAACAGTCGACGGAGAGAGCATTCAGCTGTGAATGGTTATCGATGTTTAGGCGGCGTCCATGGAGCAGCTATGTCTACAGTATTCTGGGCGAGGAGAAAAAATTCCCCTGGCGTTCGACTTTACTCGAAATTTAATAATGCAAAGCGTAGACGCGAGACCCTCCACCTCGCGAAGAACAATTGATTCTCGTGTCTCGTTCGCCGGTCGGAGCACTACTTTCATTCGGGTCTCGCTCCGCAGGCGACAAAGGGACACACCTCGTTGCGACTTTCTTTCATCTTTTCTCTTTGCTTTCATTCCGGCGAGCTTCAACTCGAATTCTGACCCCGTCCCGATCGATTTCGTTCATTAAAGTACACGAATTCTGGCGAAGGCGAAATTTATGAAAGAAGGTCAAGCGAGACTACCGGCTGAAAGCAGTTATCGATCTGAACGAGTGAGAGTTATTATTCGGCAACCGAGTAAATGTTTAACGAGCCTCGTCCTCGAAAACATGTCGACGGGAGCGAAAAACTTTTGCGAACGTTTCTCGAGTTGCAGATGGCGTGGGAGATTACTCGGGGGAGTTAACACTTTCCGGTCCAATGTCGAGCCAGACTCTACGTCAAATTTTGCATAGATAGTTATTAGGTTGTTGCATATGAAATGTCCGATTTCAGAATGCATATATTATGAAGTGTTCTAATCCAGAAATAATATCATAATCTACAGGTTTATTATATGTACAGTCACTCGCATTAATATTCGTACACTCTAAAGACGATTACGTTTTTAATATTGGGTCATGTGACTTGGATTTTTTTTTAGAAGTTAGAACAATTAGTTTACTACACGTTGAAAAAAAGAAATTTTGAAAAAATTGTAATTGGCCGGAATTACAAAGAAAATACTAAAAGTTGTTATTTATAACTGTTTTATGTGGGTCCATATTGAAAATTCAACAAATACGTTTTATAGATTTGTGTCAACTGTATACACTCTGAATATTTCACCAAAATCGGCAAACGGTGCAATGAGCTACAACTGTTTGAAGATGGTAAAAATTGCAGCTTTTCACAATTGTCGGCCTTAAACTGTAATAAATCGAAGGATTCTTACGTCATTCGATGCCTGTCGCTGTTTTCCACGTAATCCAAATTGGATGAAAATTTGAAAATGTATACAATTGATACAGATCTACAAAATGGATGTTTTAAATTTTCAATATAAGTCACATAAAACAATTGTAAAACACAACTTTTAGTATTTTCTCTACAATACCGATCAATTGCAATTGTTTTAAAATTTCTTTTTCACGTCATGTAGTAAACTAATTATTCTAACTTCTCAAAAAAGTTCAAGTCGTATGGTCCAATATTAAACAAGTTATCGTCTTTTTAAGAGTGTGCGAATATTAATGGGAGTGACTGTATATGATATATGTATGTAAAAGAGAAGAAACTTCGCTTTGGAACGCGAAGGGTTGAAAGTTTGTTTTGATCGCCGACTCTCAAGCCTTTTGTCTGTCGAACATTGGTGTACGTCGATCGTGGAAAAGAATGGTAGTCATCCCTCGGCAGATGGAGAATAACAAACGGTGAGCATTCGTTTCAGCGAGTGACCGAAGAAGAGAAGGTGAGTGTTACTCTATAAATACGATTCTCGAGGTGGTCGAGCAAAAGATGCGATCTTGTGGAACTAGAGCGATCCGAACCGACGCGACGAGCAATTTTGCAGGCGTCGTGGGCGTCGAGAAGAGAAGAAGCTGCCCAGTGTCACAGCACGCGTATGCCTGGACACGTACCACCGTGATCGCCGGTTGCCAAACGGATCGAGCGAATTCGATTTCTTTCGTATCTTCCCATTCCAATTTTCAATCGATTTTCTTATCCTGGCGGTAGAAGACAGATGGCGAACGCAATCTCAAAGAGACGATACCCAGATGGGATACCTCTTATAAATTGGAAAACAAGGAAAAACTGATATTACGTACAGGACCCGCTCTAGGAGCGGGCAACTCGGACATTTGTCCGGGACGCCAAAATTTAGGGGCGCCATTTTAGCTGTAAGCGTGAGAAAAGTATTGATGTGTTAAATAACAAATTAATGGAAAATTTCTTTTCATGCAAAAGAACTTGCTACCGAAATTTATGTGGAGGCTAATTTTGCATCAACAATATCACGATACCGCGTTAGAAGAAGAAAAAGGAACTTCGCATACGAAGCACGAGATGAACCCATCAAAGATCCAAAAGAAAAATATAAAATAGATTTTCAATTTTTATATAATATATACGATTTAAATACCATGTCCAAAGAAATGCTACTAAAACACTGTAAGGATTTAGAATGTATTTTAACTGATGGTGATTCTGTTGACATAAATGAGGTCGAATTAGCAGAGGAAATTTCAGCAGGATCTGCGTTTTTGGGCAAAAAGAAAGCCTAAGCAATGTACTGAGCTTAATTACAAAGTTAAATGTTGCCCCAAACCTTAGTATTGCTTTAAGAATATTGCTAACGATACCAATAACTGTAGCAAATGGCGAAAGGAGTTTCTCT
This sequence comes from Sphecodes monilicornis, assembly GCA_913789915.3. Taxonomy (NCBI): domain Eukaryota; kingdom Metazoa; phylum Arthropoda; class Insecta; order Hymenoptera; family Halictidae; genus Sphecodes; species Sphecodes monilicornis. The sequence goes on from OU565287.1 coordinate 1,495,794, forward strand.
AAGTTAAAATTAATTAAGAATTTTTTACGTTCGACTACTGCACAAAATCGTCTTAATGGTTTGGCCATTTTGGCAATTGAGCATGAAATTGCTGATCAAGTAAATTTAAAAGATGTAATAAAAAGGTTTGCAGAAATGAAAGTAAGAAAAAAAGTTTTTTGTGATTTTAGCGTAATTGATGTTACCTTGTTTTGTTTTCAAAATAATACCATTTTGATTGTTTGCGCAATAATATACATTTTTAATAGCATTTAAAAATGTAAAAAATTATATGGTTAACATTTTGTGGCTAGGTACAGATATTTCTTAATTAATTTCTATCGTTTTGTACTGCTTGATTATCAATCTTATGTTATGCTATATGTTTCTGTCTAAATATATGCTTTGAAAATAAAAAATATGTACCTTTATTTAAAAAATATGTATATATTCTTAAGGGGCGGCAGTTGTACGTGATGCCATTGTAAGGTAGGATTTAATTGCAGAATGTCAGACAAGAAAAATCCAAAGTTTATACAGGTTGGATCTCATAACTGGTCCGAACAATAGCCTTGTTTATCGCTGATATGTTACGACGCGACAAGATACTTCAATGTTAGTGGATCTCGAATAAAATTTGAAATGTCTCACGAATTATTATTTTTTCGATATAGTATCCCTATACTTTTTTGTTCAGAATGGCATAGGAAATCAATGAATGTAAAAAAATGTATGGCGTTCCATTTAAAAAACAAGTGCAATTGTACTTTGCAACAGCACCGATGTACTCCTGCAAAAACTCGCACTACTCGATGGTAGAGCTTGTTAAACAATGCAACATTTTTCTGTACAATTTTTTTCAATCTGCAGAAGAAACAAAGTTATTACCCGGCCCAGTTACTATATGTATTCACCCTACATATGTATGTAGTAATCGTATAATATGTATGCATATGTATTTTATGATCTGACCGAGGTACAGGCTCAAACTGGAAAATTTTCTCCAGACTGATTACATCATTGGAAAAGGAGGGGACGTTTAGTCTATATGGGACGTTTCTCACGATAACCGAATCCTCGTGCACAGCCTCTTCGAGGAAAGTATACAACGCTTCAACAGATAAACGCCGAAGTTTCGAGAGGCTGCGCCAGCGTCAAATAAATGGAGCAGTATTCTCGGCGTTAGTAGGCTTAGACTTTATAACTTAACATTAGGTTTACAGGACTCGTCTAAATGACGGATTCTAATATTTTTAATTTACGATTACTGAGATTGTAAAGATATTTCCATGAGGAATTATGCTGAACTGCAGTGTGAAGGAATCGAACGCAAGTTAATATATTAATTGCGCTTTATTCGCGATCGTCTTTCTCCGTTTCACAACTTATTTTGAAACCCGTAAATATCAGATCATTATTTTATAAATCAAGTTCTTTTTAATTTTTTCAAGCAATGTAATTTAAAGATTTTAAGTTATGTACTTAATGCGTTCTATTCTACTGTACCTTCACTACTAATGTAGAACTGTAAGAAGTCATATTAACCAATTTTATATCAAACATTATGTTAATCCTAATGTATAGCTTTATAACTCCCCATGGGGAGTTCCACTTAAGCTTTCAATAAAAAAAAAGCTTATTTTGAAGAGTTACAACGATGCCATGCGACGGCGCATGTACTGTTCAACAGAACTCCGGCGAAGCGTTTAAGAATGGTTAAAGAGTGTTTGAATATTACATGCTTCATGCTGGGTTAGAAATCCTGCATTTGTAGAGTTCGTACCCCAATACATAAACTAGGTACGAACGGCGAAAAATAGCGGATTATCGGATTAGCGCATTATAATATCTCATTGTGGACAATGAGACAGCTTTCGATGGTTGGTCATCCAAAAATTATTCAAACTTATTTAAGTATACAGGGTGTCTCACGCAACTGGAACAGGCTGTACTTCCTAAACGGTTGGGAATAGAAAAAGATGTTGTAAGTAAAAGTTGAATAGTATCAGACGGTGCATATATGCAACTAATTGTTTTGCACGTTTGTGTATCGGTGCATCAGAAAGATGCAATTGCACTTTTTTTAAAAATGGAAACGTACGTTTTTGACTGCACCAATCGATGCAGTTTCTTGTACTCTACATAAAAGTACTAACATACATATGCCCTAAACTTATTCGTTGAGATGTTATCGTAGCTAAGATTCTTGTTAGATTTGTGAATGATTTCGATCTGTCGGCATGTGTTCTGGAGTATCACGTGATGCTCCATTATAATGTTTGTAACATTTAGTTACGATAACGTCCTAACGAATAAGTTTAGGTCATAATTGGTGCAGTAAAAAATATAGGTTTGTATTTAAACTAAAGTGGCAGATGCATTTTTCTGGTGTACTGATGCACAAAAGTGCACATAGTTACAGTGGCCCACAAAAGTGTTCGTACCCTTTAAATCAGAATAACTTTCTCAAAATTTGACCAAACCACTTGACTTTTTTTAGCTTATTTAGTAAATCACGTGCAAAAGAAATTTTGAAAAAATTGCAATTAGTAGGAATTACATGAAGAAATAAAAATGGCACTTTTTAAAACTTCTTTAGTTTAGCCCATAATGAAAATTCAAAATATGCCTTTTGTAGATCAATGATAGTTATACATATGCCGAAAATTTCATCGCAATTGGTTGACGGAGAAAAGAACGACGCGCATCGAAAGATGTAAGAAACTATGGATTTTAAGCAGAAACTGACCAAAAGTCGTGAAAAACTGCGATTACCACCACTTTCAACCGCTTGTAGCTCATATGTTCGTTAACTGATTTCGATGAAATTTTCAGCATATATGTAAATAACATAGATCTACAAACCGCATATTTTGAATTTTCATTACAGGCTGAAATAATAAAGTTTTAAAAAGTGCCATTTCTATTTTTTCATGTAATTCCTACTAATTGCAATTTCTTCAAAATCTTTTTTGCACATTTTAAAAGTAAATCAATGTTTCTAATTGTTAAAAAAAAGTCAAGTGGTTTGGTCAAATTTTAAGATAGTTATTCTGATTTAAAGGGCGTACGAACACTTTTGTGGACCACTGTATATGCATATAATGCATCGTCTAATACTATTTAACTTTGACTTATAACATCTTCTTCTATTCCCAACCGTTTAGGAGGTACAGCCTGTTCTATTTGCGTGGGATACCCAGTATATTTAAAAAAATGTCTACAAATTTAGATACACATTCTTGTTATTTTTATAAAGTAATGTAAGTTTAGTGTTCCTCACAACTAGTGTCATGAAACCCCGGTGCATCAATGGGGAATCAACAGAAGAAGATCGTCAGGTACATACAACGTGATCGTTGACCATGCCCGAACGATTTTTTGATTCCGCTTTGATCTTCGCCGACAATAGCGACAATGGCCAGCCTTGTCCACTTGGTGGCGTTCTTTTAACTCGCCGCTAGTCGCCAAGGGACATAAATTTACGGCAATTAGCAGTATCAAGTCCGATAGACGAGCAGCAGACGAGCTCGCAGGTTGTGGACCTCGCCGTGTTATTGTCAGACGTGCAACGACACCCGCGACCGTTCGTTCGCTCTCTCGCATTCTGCACAATAATATGCACATCGCCGGTCAAGCACATGGGCCGCCACGCCAACCCGCGCATCGTTCGATGAACGACCACGAGCACACACGATTATTTTCGCTCGCATCGATTTTATTGGACGAACGTGTGTCTCCGGTACGCGGCTCTGCGATATACGTTCTATCGTCTATTATTGTCGCTTCCGTCTTCGAACGAGTTCCATTCAGGTTGCGAAACAGATTTAATTCAGGAATTGATGTCCACCGGCAGAATACTAATTATACACGGATGAATATTAGTTGCTTAGATCGTTCCTCGCGCGTGGGCCACACGTTACGAAAACCATCGTACGGTCACTTTCCAAAAATTATTCTTTGCGATATACAGGGTGGCCCACATAACTCTGAACAGCTCAATATCTCGAAAACTATGCCATCGATTTTAAATTTCTTAGTCTTAAATTTCATGGAACTGAAGGGCCTTTCTGACTACATAAACGTGAAGTGGCCTCCCTTCCCCTTTAACGGGGGAGGGGAGGTACCTTTGTAATTTTAAATGGAACCCTCTATAAAATGTTACATATTTAGATTCGACCGGAAAAAACAAGTCAATTTTGTCTGAAACATTTTTTTGTCAGATACTTCCATGATGAGATATAACAGTTTGAAGTTTCGAGTTGTAGGTACTTGAAGCTCTCGGAAATAGCGTTATGGAATTATACGCGCTTGAGTCCATTGCTTATTCATGAAAAAACACAAACAATAATATTTACAATTCTTGAGTTTGACTCACTTATCTATGAAAACGTTTTCAGTTTAGAGCTGTTATTCAAGCTGTAACATTGCGATTATGGCTACTTTTGACACAGAAGTGAATATGTTATTAACGTTAGGTGAATGCCAAAAAAATTATCGGCGTGCAGCAGTGATGTTTTTCGAACGTTATGGGATCAAAAAATGTCATGCAACATTTCATAATTTAGAAAAGCGGCTTCGCGAGCACGGTGAATTGTGTAAAAAAAACTCGCAATAAACCTAAAGCTGTCACTAATGAAAATAATAGTGCCAGTATTCTTGCTGCAATTACATTAAATTCTCATATTAGTCAACGTACACTCGCACAAACATCACATATTAGTCGTTCATCGATTCAACGAATTTTGAAACGGCAAAAGTATCATCCATGTCACATGGTTTTATCACAAGAGCTTTCGATAGCAGATTACGATCACCGCGTAAGATTTTGTGAGTGGCTTCAGGGTGTTGTGGAAAATGACTTTTTGTGCAAAATACTTTTTTCCGATGAGAATACTTTTTTCCGATGAGGCCACTTTTATGAATTCAGGGCATGTAAATAGACATAATCTGCATTATTGAGCCGTGGAAAACCCAAATTGGATGCGATGTGTTCCCTTTCAACATCGATGGTCTTTAAATGTTTGGTGTGGCCTAATAGGAGATTTTGTGATTGGACCTTATTTTTTCAAGAAACTGTAACATCTGCAAGTTATTGTGATTTATTAAAAAATCATTTGCCTGCGCTTTTGGAAGATATGCCACTGCACGTTAGAAGAGAAATGTGGTTCCAACAAGACGGCGCTCCTCCACATTTTGCAATCATCACCAGGCAATTTTTGAACGAAAAATTTGGGAACAAGTGGATAGGTCGTGGGGGACCTCGTCAATGGCCTCCTCGATCCCCCGATCTAACACCATTAGATTTTTTCTTATGGGGATATGTAAAGGACAAAGTTATGTTTGAACCACCGACGACAAAAGAGGATATGAAACAAAGAATACGTGACGCTTGCGCTTCAGTGGCTCCCGAAATGTTAAAAAATGTTAGAACAACTTTGATGTTTCGAGTAAATAAATGTTTACAAGCTCGTGGTGGACATTTTGAACATTTAATTTAAAGTACATTTTATTTCTTCACGAATAAGCAAAGGACTCAAGCGCGTATAATTCCATAACGCTACTTCAAGTACCTACAACTCGAAACTTCAAACTGTTATATCTCATCATGGAAGTATCTGACAAAAAAATGTTTCAGACAAAATTGACTTGTTTTTTCCTGTAGAATCTAAATATGTAACATTTTATAGGGGGTTCCATTTAAAATTACAAAGGTACCTCCCCTCCCCGTTAAAGGGGAAGGGAGGCCACTTCACGTTTATGTAGTCAGAAAGGCCCTTCAGTTCCATGAAATTTAAGACTAAGAAATTTAAAATCGATGGCATAGTTTTCGAGATATTGAGCTGTTCAGAGTTATGTGGACCACCCTGTATACCAAAATGTTCGCTATGATTCCAAGATCGTCGATTGTCCAAGCGGTTAAGGAGTTGGACTACCAAGCGGTAGACCAGGGTTTTTCGAATCCCGTTGGGGTAAGAAAGTTTTTTTCTCCGTTAAAAATTTTCGTTACACTCGACTTCCGTAACGCTAGAAAGTTGTAGCCCCCTCAGTAAAGAAGTTTCAGTTCAAAAATCGAAAAGACGTGCTACAGATGAAATTTCGTTGAATCTTCGACGTCAAGATGTTCACTTCGAATGTTCACGAAAAACGCGGTCTAATCGTAACGATTTGCGCGAAACCTTGTTAAAAAATTAAGTGTAACACTCGAGGACGTTCTCTTAGTGAATCTCATTATCCGCGGTGTTAAATTAACGAACTCGATGGTGTTGACACCCGGCTCCCAACAACGAATGAACAGGAATACATTCACGGTAGAAAGTGAGCACGAAAGAAATCGTCAGCGTCGCAATTAGCGGGTCTTCTTAAATTCCCTCGACAATTAGCGCGTTCCTCAACGGCGCCAGACTACCCTCAGACCAAGAAAACAGAGAGAAAGAAAGAAAGAGAGAGAGAGAGAGAGAGAGAGAGAGAGAGAGAGAGAGAGAGAGAGAGAGAATGAAAGATTGCAAGTTCGTCCGAGGAACAAGCGCGCAGGTCTTTCAACTTTTATTTTGCATAGATTGTTTTGTTAGTTTCGTATAAAATGTTCTACAAAAAAAGAAAAATTCCACCAGCCTTCTGTCTTAATTACGAAATCTGGTCTCCCGCACGAATCCTCGTGACAAGTGTCGCGCGATACGTGTTTCAGGGTCTACGCAAGTTAAATTGCTTCTCGGTTACCCAACTCGAGCACAGAAGACTCTCCTTGCACAGACAGAAGGAAGAAAGTGCACCAGCGATGAACACCGTTACACTTCTGCGGAACACTTCTGGTAGAAAATCGGAATTACATTAATCGCAATGGCTGCGCGTTGCGTTGAGTTAATTAGATTGCTATTACAGAACACTGTTTTTTTTTTTGAGGTATAGATCGTTGTTTAAGCAGATTCCAACGCATTAATGTTTTCGATCGATAAGAAAGTACAATTAATAGGAGCCGGAGCTACGGACGACCGAGATAACATTGTCTAGAAAACGAACTGGGTTGCAAAACACGTTTCGAAGTATGCGCGATAGGTCTCCACAATTATCGGAACGAGTATCGATCGTTGAAAACAGATTTTGTAGTCTTTGTAACCAAATCGAATTCTATGCGTAATTTGTTCTACATGTCCGACGGTATACAGCGTAATTCTAGAAACTAGACTTTGCTCGTTCTTGCAGCGAAACTTTAAACGATTTCCGCAGAAAACGGCGTTAAAGTAAAAGAAGTTTGTCGCTTCACAATACCGATTCGAAAGCGATTCGGTAGACGGCAGCTGCCACGAAGACGGCGTTCTATTTGCCGTCGCGGAATCCTCGCACGAATTCGAATAACTTGGACGTTGCACAACGGGAAATAGCGCGTTTCGATGAGTGAGCCGTCGCTCATAGGTCACTCGTGGAGCGTTAAAAAAAGAAACTGAGTAAAGTATTCGTATAAATTGAGGGCGAACTGCGGCAATCGTTGGTCTGACCTCGCTCCATCTTCCCGATTCATTCGTTCAATACCGAAACCACGAGGGGAAGACACATCGATGGCGTCTTCCGAACGCCTTGGGAATTCAACGAACCCATCCGAAAGAACAATTTCAACCCCTCGGTCCATCTCTTATCTCGGAGAAATAATGCCAGCAATGCTGTCAAATCTGTAAAAATATCATTATCCTAGTTCCAAGAAAGAGTTCCGTAAGATAAACTTATAAAAAGGCTGAAAAATACAAGAATAGACCTGAATGGTTCCAGTAAGTGGAACGTTATTGTTTATGTGTATGCGGTTCAACGAGCTCGAGGCTTGGGAGTATTTGACAGAATGCCCGCTCGGCGTCATCCCTCGATCGTTGGAGTCATGGGCCCGCGGCCCACGATTCTAGCATCATTGTTGTCCAAGCGTTAAGGGTCCGTTCTTCGGGCCACGGTCTTGCTGCATGCTTTTCATCCATACAAGCATTCGGGTCCATTTATACTCAACAGTGCAGTGTCAGCTCAGGGGACCGGACAGAATTTGATTATCCTGTTTTTGTATGGAGCGTTTATACGTATATTAGGTACCAGCCTGACTAACCCTAACTCTGACTCATCAGGATTAGTCAGTAAGTGGTTCAAAACAATTTAGTCACTAAACCAAACCGACCCTTAATCTCTTCCAGCTCCTTCACGTCATTTTGCCATTCAGTCTTTTGCATTTTCCTCAACGTCATCCTCAACGTCATCTCCCTTCCACATCGTATACGAAATTCTCCTTATATACAGGGTGGGACACTATAAACAGGTCACCTGAATAACTCGCTTGCTTTTGAAGATAGAAGAAAATGTATCAGACCAGACTTACTTGATATCGAGGCGCTCGTAATCTGATGTCATTAATTTTTTTATAGGTGGAGACGTCAGGGAGATATGAAGGTCAACTCTGTTTTTTTAAATGGAACAGTATGGTTTTTTATTTACATTCTGATTGTGTGTTTCAAGACGAATACAATGACCTATTATGAAGATCATTCAAGGTCACGCAAGGTCAACTGCAATAGGACCTTCATAATAGGTCATTGTATTCGTCTTGAAACACACAATCAGAATGTAAATAAAAAACCATATCGTTCCATTTAAAAAAACAGAGTTGACCTTCATATCTCCTTGACGTCTCCACCTATAAAAAAATTAATGACATCAGATTACGAGCGCCTCGATATCAAGTAAGTTTGGTCTGATGCATTTTCTTCTATCTTCAAAAGCAAGCGAGTTATTCAGGTGACCTGTTTATAGTGACCCACCCTGTATATACCCGCATTCCGAAAATCCTTAGACATTTTGCGCACTCTTGCACCGGACGATCGCCAATATAGACACGTTTGTAAAACTCGTAGTTGAATAAACCTCTAGATTTCATATAATCGTGTTGTACTCATTTCGGTAACCCGAAATCCAACAAGTAGCTGTCTAAACACTAGATACGAAAACGGTAATCGAATTCTGTCCAGGCCCCTGAGCTGACACTGAACTGCTGATTATAAATGGATCTTCCCAGTCCGTTTAACCCTTTGCACTCAAACAGTGACTCTGAGTCACCAATAAAAATTGCCATACCATTATTCAAAACAGTTTTCATATTATCAAATTCGTCTTTAGTCTATAAATTGCTAAACATTACACTGTTTTATATGAGAAAATAGATTTAATTGTAGGTGCACGATGTAAAAAAGATACTCAGAATAAAAATGTTCTAGGTTGAAAGAAATATCTTAATTTTGGACTGCAAAGGGTTTACTTTCCACTTTGCAGCATTGTTCTTTTCGATTCGTTTGTCTCGCGAAGCGGCTGCTCAAACAGGAAAGGATGCTTCCTCGAGGAAAGTCTTTGACAAAATGTTACGCGAGCCTCGATAAAAAGAATCGGAGATGGTGGGACTTCCTTATCGGGTGTATACTGTTGGCACAAGCCGAACCGGCAAAGGGCTAATACGAACCTGACGATAAGAGCCTGTCTCGGCGTAGAGAGTCAGACAGAGACGGATAAACGTTTAAACGCGATAACGCTTATCGGACCGGTGTTTTTTATCTTTTTCTAACGAGCGACAGGTTCACTGCCAGTGGATACTCGACTCGATGATTCATGCCAACGTTTGTATTAAAATCCTTCCTGATCATATTCCATTTTTTTTCAAGTACAAGTCTTGTGTACTTATTTGGTAACAAGATACTCGACTATCGTCGTCGATGATGATGGTGATAGTGATAAGGGACGCAGAAAATTGATATACGAGGTGTTTGATTCGACGCGATAGCAAACGGTAGTGGTGTAAACGTGCCCGTATATGGTTCGCTGTTTCTACTTATTGCGAACGCAGACCGATACCTTTGCACGTTAAGGGACTACATCTGGTTTTGAACATTAAAAAAAAACAATTTTTTGGGTGATTTTTTCTAACCTGTTAACTGTTTATGTCGAGTATACTCGTCATGAAAAGATGACATTTCTTTGTGTAATAACGGGTATACTCGTCATGTAGGAGACAAGATTGCATTTGCTATTAAATTCAATTTAAGAGAGTGCGCAGTGTAGTATAAAAAACAGGCACAAAATAATGCTAGCTTAAAAATAATTGACACCAACCGGACCGAGCACAACATGTGACTGGCATACGTTGTTTCACAAAATTTACAAGACTGAATTTATTTAGATTTTTTGCAATTTTTGTAACAATATGTCTTTGAACGAAGAAATTGATCAATAATTTCTAATGGAAGCATTTCAATAAATAGGAAATAAAAAGTGTGAATCCGGCCATTTGACCAGTCGTGGAACGATTAATGTTAAACACACAAGTGCACGTTCTTAAAATGAAGCAAAGCGGTTAACAGGTTAAGTATAAGTGTTCGTGAACACGTGTACAAATATGTTATTTTTTGAACGTGCTAAATGTGGAAAATATTTAAAAAATGAATAACTTGATTTCAAAATGGTAGCATTTTGTAAATAATCAAGATTTTTAATTTAGTTTGGCTCAGACCATATCCACAGTCTTACAATCATAGCAACAGTGAATATATCTTTTTAACAACATACTCTAAAAAACAATATATGACTCATACAATTTTTATTGTTTTTTCTTTAAAAAAATTGGTATACTTCAAATATCATAAATGTGTGTGCAAAATCCTAATCTACAAAGTTCAGTAGTTCTTCTGCAAAAAATTCTAGTACCGAGTACTATGAGAAGCTAGAGATAACTTCTGGATTGGAATTGACACTAACAATTCATAGTTCATAAGTGTAGGGTTCTAGGAAAAAAGGAGGGCATCGTCACAACGGAAATCGAACCCAGGCCTCGGGATTTGATCAGCTCCTGCACACACCCATGGGAGCCACCGAATTTTTCTTAATCTCCATACGCTATTAGGTTTGGGGGTCCTGGTCCCACATAAGAGTGGATATCATTGGTCCAAAAATCGTAAAAGTCGATGCAAACGTTTCCCTTCTTCACTTATGTAATACCAGACGCGTTCGAGTCAGTTGCTACAAGAGTTAAAATTATTTCTAATTCATAAATAAATTGTATCCAACTTTGCAGTGTCTTTTACAAACTTATAGGCGCCATAAACACACACAGTCTATGCGATTTGAAAGCGAGGAGAACGTTCAACGTTCTCATTGGTATTGGTACAAACTGTATATTAAATGTGTATCGTTAAACGTCAACGAGTATGCCAAGTTCATGATCGAGATTGGCATCTCTTGTTACAGCATCTATAGTAGAACACAAAGATAGTTGAGTGCACTTATATCCGGCAATTCCTCGACCCTCCGACGACGGGGATGGGTCGTCAATTAATTGATTAATATTACTGCTTGCACAAAGAAAATTATCAGACAATAAAGATCAAGGTATTTATACTCTATCGTTTAGACCAAACATTCTCTTCCGTCCATATTGGTGCGCGCACGGTGCACAATACACTTTGCATAAGTAACAAGTTTCAATTAACCATTGAACCCGGGGGTGTCGTTAGTTATCCCCCTCTATCATGGCTGCGATCATAATCCCCAGCGGAGCACAGTTTAACAGAACGGTTTAACATATAAAGGACACCATGGCGTGTCAATCTTACGGTTTTATGCGAAACCAGCGATCGCCGTCTCACCCGCGACGTCCAAGAGGCTGCGATCTACGCGATGCGATCATAATTGCGGATAATTGCCACGGTGGAAATTTCACGCGATCGTCCGAATGGGATACACGGCTTAACGATGCTATCATGATTGGGATGCCTTCCAATAATGCAAAACATCGCGTTAAATTATGGGGAGAAGCACAAGGACGCGAGAAGCCGAGTCGTTTAGCATACAATGATGACGAACGAAGAAAAAATAATTTGACGAACGCTCAGTAATTAGATGAAATCTTTTTCTTTCGGCCGCTTGTGCATTGCGTCTCCAGATTTCTTCGACTATTTCGTATTCCGAGGGGAAAAATGCGTACGATCGGTATAGAGGATTGGTTAACAGACGCATTAGTTAACTGGAAAGCACCAGACGCAATAAATGTCTCGGTAAAGTTCATCTAGATAGCAGGAGCCGGATGAATCAGACGGTGGTGCGCTTTCAGATTTTGTCCCGATGAGTAATCCACTATCCCGGAACGTATATGTACACGCGAAAGCGAGTATTAACATGCTCGCTGTCCAAACACCAAGCTCGAGCTCTCAGAAAAACAATGACTCTCCTAAGTGCAACAATAAACCCATCTCGTTTGATCGCGCAAGATTGGACATTACCGATTGGTTTTTCAGTAATTTGATTCGTTTCATTCCCTCTAGGAAATGTCGTCGAAAATGTTGATAAGTCACAGAGACCCGTAGATATTTCGGCAAAGGAGTCGGCCACCCCAATGTAAAAGCAACAGTGACTTTCGAGCACGGATATATCCCCCAGGTTCTACGCTCGCACGCGTGTATAGCAGCGGCGCGATCTCTGCTGCTGACGTCAATCCTTTCCCAGGACAAAGCTCCTGCCACCGCGCCACGCCATACCACGCCATACTACGCCATACTACGCCATAGCGAGGGGTGCGTTTATGTATCCCGGAACACAGTGGGGGGCTGTTCGACGGCGCCGCGCCGGGCGTCGAGACGCTTCTCAAACTCTCCCAACAAAACATTCGTTCGTCGGCCCTCATAATACTACCAACTTCTCCCTATCCTCTACCACCCAATGCTTTCCCTCTCGTTTCGATCCTTCTTTTTCCTTCAAACTCTTGCTCCACGAGTTTTCTTCACGACTACGTTCCGCGGAATTGCATTGTCAGAAATATTCCACCGTAAACGTGATAAGTTCTGGACACAGGAGATTGTGCAGAATGAACGGCGAAGAACGCAGCCCGCGAATCGTTGAACCTATTACCAAAGTGGTTGTCGTACAAATGAAATATTTCGGACGAGAAATATAGCGACGAATTGAGGAGCGACGGTCGAGATGCTGTTGAACATCACGTTGAAAATCCAGCGAATCCGAAAACATTTGATCGGAGAAGATTCATTGAAGGAGGGTGCGGCTTTTTATCCTAGCAACACGCGAGGGAGCCGAGCGAGCGTCGAGACGCTTTTCAGACTGTCGCAATAAAACGTCCGCCAACCCCTATCCAACACAACCAAACCAACATTCCCCAAGAATATCGTTGTATTTGCATGAGAACGCCATTTACCGAGCAAAATGTCTTCCGATGAGCAGCGTCATCATGAAAATACATTTTACCTAACAACTGCTCCTCTCTTCCATTTTTTGTAACAAGTTATTTAAACAATTTAACGCTGCTTTCATTAACCATCTTTTCCAGTGTTTTAGAACTTCTTTGTTGTTCATTTCCTAGAAGTAGAAAATTTATATCGATCGTATACCCATATGTTCTCCAATTGTATATATTTACAACAACAAAATAGAATTCTATTTCGGTTCAAAGGAAATTAACCTTTTGCGAACGACATGCGTAACTCTTAAAGTTGTAAAGGAATGGTTTAATGACTATAATGTCTTTACTATTGCTAATTATACACATCAGCTTGTAGCCAAAATCTTTAATTAATATCCGCTCGCGACGTACGCACAACCGACCGTCTCGTAAAAACAAATTCATATCAATCCGTCTATATGAAAAACGTCCTGTTCGGTGGATACCATTCATACAATGTTAACACGTTAGGCCCGGCGCCGGTCCGTGGGGACCGGCGGTGAACTTTCCGTGTGGCCGGCGCCGGTCCATGAGGACCGGCACTAGAATTTTCGTTTGACTGGCGTCGGTCCGTGGGACCGACAGTATTAAAGTTAAAAAATAAATATAGTCTCAATGAAATGTGATCAAATGTAGTTTTAATGAAATTTATTGAAACATTCTAAACAAAAATGCGGCTTATCTTTACACATATTACAATACGTAACAACTTTTTTTTGTAATATTTGTAGCTGTCTTTCATTATTTTCAGATCTAAACTCAACTTTCTTTTTACGAACAATCTGTAAACTTCGGTAGGTCTTTTCCAACTGATCGCCTCTCGAAGGTACGTAAGTGGCTTTCCTATACATCAGCGGTGGGCAATTTTGTCTCAATTGAGGCAAAACCGTCCACACCGTAGCGCCTTCTGTCCCCTTCCAGCAAGCGCGGTACAATGGGGCAACGAAGACACGAGACATCAGCGTACGCAACGAACGTGCGCGCTGCATGAAAGAGAGGTTGGTGGGAGAAGCAGGCGTTTGAGGGGCTCCACCCGTACCCACCGCTGCTATACATCATACGAAAATATAGTGAACATAATCACACATACACCTAAAAGATGTCGAAAATAGCGCGACAAAGAAGAATTCTTTATCCTTCGGCGATACCCTACAACATTGTATCGCTCACCGGCTGCCGGCTGAACGGAAAGGACAGTAAATTCGGCGCCGGGCTCAACGTGATAATATCGTTACAACATTCATACCATTACACACTACAATGATTTCAATAACAAAGGATCACGGTATTGTTTTCTTTCTTCATAATATTTTAGACTTTAACCCTCGAACAACGGACCGTTTTTACAACTATATAATTGATGATGTTTATGACTAATCACTATACTGCGGATCATTATACAAAATAAAAATTGTCTACATCAATTGCAGGAAATAGGAACCATTTTTCGTTTACTTTAATGGCTTCGGTAATCGAGAAGCAATACCTTCATATTTTAAAATTTTTTTAATCTTTCTATTCTTTCAAATTGCACCTACTTATTTTTGTCATAAATGTATAATATCCGCGGTCTACAGGTAACTGATTTATTTATCAATTTTTGGCAACATATTCTCGAAAGTATTTCTTGTAGATACGTTAGTCTTTCTTTTCTTTCTAATGTAACAGATGTCCATTTAATTTAATCGTCAGAAAATGAGTAATTAAATGTCGATTTTCATATTCTGGGTCAAACAACTCCAGGCTCTGCTGTCGGAGGTTTAATGTGCAATTTAATTCCACGAGGAAAATATTTTTAATATTTCAAGAAATCCTTATTCGCAAAGCGTCAACTTGATAACATACATATTTAGTCGATTATGTTCGGAATCTTCATCCGAAGTCGGAAGGGATATTATTGTTGTTGACAGGGTAAATATCATTTTGGACTCTAATACTGTTTTCTGAAAGCGTTGGTTTATTTTGAGACTGTTAGATCACGAAACTATAAAAGTATAACGTTAATAGAGACTTGAAGGTCAAGAGCAACGAACGAGCTCACGGACGGTAGGCGTTTTCTCCGACAAAAAGCGAATTTTCCTACGGGTTTCCGCGAGTCGGCTGCTTTTCCGAGAGACTTTCTCTTCCCTTGTTCAGACCTCTTCTCCGTTCCTCTGTCCTCGTTAGAGTTAGGTAGGAGAACGACGCGTGAGGAAGGTCTCTCCCGCGTACATTGCACCGGCTGTTCACGATTTGTTGCTCCGTTAATTAGATCGTCCGCAAGCGTCGCATCGCCTCGACGCGACGCGATCTCTTGCTGCCGACGAGCCGACGAGTAGCTTTCGACGTGCAAGCACAGACACGTTAATTCGCGGAGTTCGCTTCGCGATTTGAGACGTTGCACAGTGTGACGGTTCGCGACGAAAAATAAAAAAATCGATTTCTAAAATTTTATATTTCTTTTTACGAAATAAGTAATAAACACTCTTCCAATATGAAAACAACATAATATAGCAACACAAATAACCGATGAAGGTTAGAAATCTAGCTGAAGTCGAGTAACGACACGCAAGCCAATATACATATGTACATTACCTACAGTTAGTATTTATGAAGTGATATTTTGTTGTATATGTAAATTATTTTATGTTTCTTTTTTAAAAATAAGTTAAAAGTGTTTTGTTTTAGTTGTTATATATATATATTTGAAAGTTGTCGTGTTTACAGTTATGGGCGAGTTACAGTTATAGGCGAGTTACAGCTATTCATACTGCGTTACATTTTTGTTGCATTTTCCAATTTTCAGAGAGGACTTAAAAAAACGAAACATCGGATTTTTCATTTCTCTGTTAACATTAGTTCCCTCTATTTCCTTTAATTTGGTATAAATTTTATCTGCTCTCGAGTGCTCTATTCTCAGATAATTTATTTCTCAGAATCTGTCAATAAGTGTTAACAATGATAATTAAAAATATATTATCGCTGTAATCTATTTAAATATTATTTGCTACAAATTGTTTTGTTTTCTTGTTATTTATTTGTTCGAATATGTTAAAAGATGTGTATATTTAATTTATTTTCTCCTTGTTCCATGAAAAATATTTGTTATTCAATTATTTTATGTAAAAAATAAAGTTTGTAGTATACAAATATGATTAAGATATTAATATTAAAATATGAGTTTAATGGAAAATTGATTTTTTTACTTATGTACTCGTTACGCTGTGCTGAATTAAGCAACCATTGGTAGAAACCAACAAAATATTCGGCCTCGAGCGATATCGACGGTAGCTTCCATCCAAAACCCGCAACACCGCAAGCGAAAACATTACTAACACTAGGTTTACGGGACGCATCAAAATGACGCGTTCTAATGTTATTAATTTACGATTATTGAGTTTGTGAAGATGCATCCATGAGAAATTATTCAACATATTAATTTCTTTAGGTACATATTATAAAAAAATGGCCGAAAATTTGAATGGACACATTCTGATTACTTTTGTAATATCATGAAAAATATACACTTTTAGTTCTACGTAAACCTAGTGTTAGTTAACAATAATGAAGATTTCGAACAAAATTCACTAAATACAGTAGCCCACGAAAGTATTCGAATGGCTTTTAAATCAGAATAATGTTTTTAAAATTGACCCAAACGACTTGACTTTTTTTTAGCAATGAGAAGCATTGATTTACTAAATGACTACCTAAAAAGGTACTTTTTAAAACGTTTTTTTCCGAACTCGTAATGAAAATTGAAAGTATGCGTCTTACACATACCGCTATTAATATAATATTCTACCAGTGGTTCATGCTAGCGCGGCGTGAACATGGTAAACTGATACAATAGTCTACATACTTTGTTGTTCTCAATATGTAGAATGTGGCCTGACGGATGTAGATGATTCTACATGTCAAAATTAGTCGTAAAAAGGGAATAACAATTCTCCGTTTAACAACTCGCTATCGAGAAAATCGATTTTAAAGATTCGTCGAGTTCGCGTGATTTGGTCTACACAAGAAGTAGAATTGGTTGGTCATGGTCAGACACGTCAGACGATTCCTATCTAATAGCATACTGTTATTCCTTTTTTTCAAGTTATTTTTACATATAGTATCATCTTCTGCCCGGTTGTACCATCCTGTATCATCACTGGAGAATCCAACAGCATGCAATAGTTAATTCTTTTCTTCTTCTTCTTTGAAGAAATTATGAACAACAAGGAAGGTATAATCACTGTAACAGTATAATAAATGGCAGTGCAAACGGCATTTTTTGATTACTATTATTAAGAATCTATAAATTTGCCTTGCAAACAACAAGCACACAGGGCCATGTTCTGGAAGTGTGTGTGTACAAGGATAAGACAATATTTGCTTAGCCAATGTGTACAAAAACCTCGATCACTGTATCGATTACAAAAACATAGGGCGTTTTTATTGATTTCATTCATGAAAGAATCGGGTAGCGAAGAATAAAATCGAAGGGAAAAATACTTTGTTATTAAGCTGGCACCGTTGAATTTTTCGGAAACAAGCGTTTGAACCGAGGCGACGAGGCTCGCCGATCAAACGGGAACCACGACATGCCGGTCGTCAGAAATACAAGACCTTTCGGCCGGCGAAAATAGAACCCGAAACACGTTCGTCTTCTTTCCGTCTTTTCCGGACTCTATGCAGTTGAAGTTACTTCTAAACGTAGCGCAGAGAGCACAGCCGGCCCGCCACTCGAGGCAATTAAATGCGGAACATGATTCACGGGACACGGCGGGAAACGGGGGGATCTACGGGATCGTGATGCAACGATTCTTTCTGCGTGCGGATACTCGATTCGCGCGTCACAGATTGCGAGCAACGTCGTCGATCTCTTTGCGGGAAATAGAGAAGGCATTTGCAACACTCGTGTCAACAGCCTGCCGTCAACGTCAATGGGACAAGCCGTGTATTTCCGTGTTGATGAAGACAACAACCTAATTTACTTCCAAGCGAAAATTGCGCCGCGAACAACCGTGCTTCTTTGTATTCGAGAGTCGCCGTGATACAGTGCTGGGCAAAATAATAAACACTGTTCATATGTACAGTGGCTCATAAAAGTGTTCGCACACCTTTTAAAATACCATAACTTTTTTTTTAAATCATCACAAACGAGCCGAGAGTTGTTTTTTAACAATTAGAAATATTGGATTACTAAATGATTACGAAAAGATTGCAATTGGTAGGAATTACATGAGAAAATAAAAAAGGCGCTTTTTAAAACATTTTTATTTGATCCCGTAATGAAAATTTAATATATGCTTCTTGCAGATCTATGTTAGTTATAAACATGCTTACAATTCACAGTTTTTGGCCAGTTTGTGCTTAAAATCCACTGATTCTTACATATTTCGATGCGTGTCGTTTTTTCTCTGCATCAACCGATATCGATGAAATTTTCGGCATGCGTATAACTAACATATATCTACGAGACACATATTTTAAATATTCATTACGCGCTCAAATAAAAATGTTTTAAGAGGTGTCTTTTTTATTTTTTCGTGCAATTCCTACCAATTGCAATTTTTTCAAAATCATTTTTGCACGTCATTTAGTAAATCAATGCTTCTAATTCTTAAAAAAAATCAAGCCGTTTGCTGCAATTTTAAAAAAGTTATTCTGATTTAAAGGCCGTGAGCTATTGTAAATGTTTCTCACACAGAGATCTGCAAAAGTCTTAGGCTACTTTTATTTTTAAATATGATAACAAATAATCATTTGAAGTAATGAATTATTATTTGTATTTTACAAGTAACATAAAAAATATATTTTCATTTGGCGTTTAAATCAAATAAATTATTTTCAAATAATATTAAATTTGAACAATTTTTTATTTCAATTACATAGTTCAAATATTGTAATATATAATTCCATCTCAAGAAGAGGGTATTGAAGTAACTAAATTAATTATTGATGTGCCAATTTTGGTAGTTTAATGATTACAGTTTAGTTGCATCCGCTTTTAAAATTGTCTTTTAGTACACGAATAAAATAGATTTTTGGAGAGTACGTATTATTTGATCAAATAAAAGATGAAATGCAAAATTATTTCATTTTCCTTTGAAATTCAAATAATGAAATAATTTTTAAAAAAAGTCATTTGTCTGTACAAATAAACTAACATATGATTATTTCAAGTGACATGTAGTCAAATGGGATAATATATTATTTTAACGATTACTTTTCAAATAATTTATTTCGATAGTGCCCAAGCCTAGATTCTATTGCTGTTACATGATTTTAGAATGAAAATGTTATGAAGCGTTTTGATTAAAAGATACTATTATAATTTACAGGTTAATCATATCTACTTAAATTTTAAGGTACAAATCTGATCTTTAAGATCCTATCATCAGATTTCATACATTTCATATACAGTCTGTCCCGCAAGAACGAGTTGGCGATATCTCTGCAAAAATTAATGTATTTGGAAAAATGTGACATAAATCGAAAGTACATACATTTCAAATACCAATACGATCTGACAAGGGATTAATAAAACTGGAAGCAAATGAATTTTATAAAAGAATAATGACTTAAAACGTCGAAGCCACGTATGACCAAATTGCACGATAGCGAACGTATCATCATGATCGACTGGCTATCCCGGTCACCAGATAGAAATTCCATAAAAATTTGTTGGTCTATTGTGAAGTAGAAGCATAAAGAAAAATGTATATTGAAATTCAGAATTCAAATTTACCATATTAAAAAAATATAGAATTCACTAGTTATTTCGTGCGAAAAAATTAGTAGAAACCACTCCAAGACGTTGCCAAACTATGATAGATAATGGAGAAAAGTGGGTGCGTTATTAAACAAAAGTGTAGATTCGACCCATATAAATTTTTCCACGAATAAATAAATATTTACAGAGATATCGCCGACACGATCTTGTGAGACAGACTGTACATACATTTCAGTGTATTCTTTTAACAAAACGCCCAAATAGTAGGGGTGTGCGAGTATTCGATTTATTCGAGTATTCGAATTTCGAGTCGAGTAATGATCGGTTTGTCGAACCGAGTCGAGTCGAGCGTTTGAATTTTTCGAGCTACTACGAAAAAATCAACCAGCTTGAATATTCGAGCCCTCGTGAAATTTCGATTTACTCGAAAATGAATTTTCAACTCGAAATTTTTCGAATTACTCGAATATATTCGAACAGATCTTTCACTTTCGTGTTACTCGTACAAATTCGAATATGTTTTCTTCATGAAAACATGAATATAAAACAGAAGCATTAAATTAGCGTCATATTTTTCTTCCTTATAGTTAGAATAGTATTTGATAGTAAATAAATGAATGTTCGAGAAACTCGAGCAATTCGAATATTTACGAGTAACTCGAAAGTTAAAGATCTGTTCGAATATATTCGAGTGATTCGAAGAGATGAAAATTCATTTTCGAGTAAATCGAAGTTTTACGAGGGCTCGAACATTCGAGCCGGTTGATTTTTTCAAGTAGCTCGAATTCTTTTCAAGCAGTTCGTCGATTTCAAGTAGCTTGGAAAATTCAAACGCTCGACTCGGCTCGAGCAATCGAATCGAGTTCAGCTCAGCTCGTAAATTATGGGTACTCGCACACCCCTACCAAATAGTATCAAAATGTAGTAGTAAATGAACGCAATATTCGTTGATGGTAGTAGAACTTACAAATCAGACATTTCATATGCAACAACCTAATAATACTTCGTTGTGCTATACTTTGTCTATGGGATAGAGATGGTATGCAATATGCAGGGTGTAAAAAATTTAGAATTCCTACCTTTAAATGTACGAAATGTATAAAACGTCTTATTATTTTGTCCAGCCCTTTACGTTCCACTGCCGTGCATCTGCGGATTGCAATTAAGAAATCCATCACGTACTTTTCATTTACATTCGCTTGATAAATACGAACAAAAGATTCTCACCCCGTGGCGTTTGCCCTTTTGAACTGAATATTGTTGCTCGTAAAACTCTTTCCATCGTCGAGAACGAAGTAAATACCTACTTCGAGCATTAATCTTAGCTGACTCACCCTATTATTTTTCAAGATTAGGCGCAGCAGCAGCTAAAACTGCGCATCGCCTTATCAGTCGTAATTTGTCAGTACAATTTGCGATTACTCGGTAAAATCTTTCGTTCGATAAAACTTGGGGGGAAAAGAAGGAAAGGTCGCCGAACGATCGAGACTCGAGTGGAAGAGCAAATTAAATCCCAGACTTAATCTTGTAGTCACTTTTCA
The DNA here is from genome assembly GCA_913789915.3 of Sphecodes monilicornis. Classification (NCBI taxonomy): domain Eukaryota; kingdom Metazoa; phylum Arthropoda; class Insecta; order Hymenoptera; family Halictidae; genus Sphecodes; species Sphecodes monilicornis. The sequence goes on from OU565287.1 coordinate 1,517,257, forward strand.
AGAAACTCGATATTTCCACAACTTACCGACGAGATTACCAATCTTGCGAGGCATTACTATTATTGCAACCCTAGTCTATATTTGCGTTGCAGCATCGCAAATCGCGCTTCAAGCTTATTTCTACCTTTCTGTGATCGTGTTACGTAATACACGCTATCATAGCTGAAAGCCGAGTGTCTCTGCTATCCGGACGATAGAGAAAGGATTCGATGAATTTATTCGCTCACGTATTACGAGATAAAAAATCAATCGTAACAGAGAGGCGAATGAAAAACAACGTCGCGGGCATTGGTACATTAACCGACGCGTTTCATCGATAACCGGTTAGGAGTTCCGCTCGAACCAAGCCATCAGCGTAATTACAGAATCAGTTTCCATTCGCCTACCGAACGGTGCTCTGCTATTTACGATAAAACGAACAGCTTTGGCGCAAAGTGCGTCAAACGTGGGCGGACAAACAACGGATTAACGACGACACGCTCTACGATAATATAATTCACTGTCCCGGCGGTCATTTAATTTTCGTCGAGGCTCGATGATTATGTCTCCCCGGTGAACGTATAAATCACCGATCAAGCAAATTCCACGAATCGGGAATTTTTCAATGCCGCACCAGTCATTCCCGAGAATTATTAACTCGGCAGAGACACTGGCAAGTAAACGAACGAGACAAAAAGATTCCGTGACTCAAGGTAAAGATAATGCGCTCCGGCTTGTGTAAGTCTTTAGTCATTATGCGTCCAGTCGCCTGCTCGTGCCGGAGACTGCCGGCATTGATCATTCGACGAAGACAGAATCAAACGAGTTTCTCAGCAACTAGGATTAAACGCTCGCTTTCCGAAAAACAAGAGATCAACGGGCGCGTGTCTCTCGCATCAAGCGAGTACACTCAACGTTACATTTTAGTCGCGCTATGTGGGAGGCGTGCACCAAGAATAGAGATTAGAACGGTATTTCGGTGCATCCAACGAATACGACGCCACGGAATACGATAATTTCTAGCATTCCCGTTCTTTCCCGGTGATCAACGGTTTCTCATATTTTCTGGTCTATTTAGTTCGCGCGCTGTTATTTCGTAGTCTCTGGTACAAGGTGTATAAAAAGTAATGGTCATCCGTTCTAGGGGTGAATCTACACCTCTGGATCGGTGGACATTTGTAAGAGAAACTTGCCGCAAAATTGTTCATAACAAAGAAAACTATTGTTAAAGTTTTTTTTACATCAACGCCTTCTACTCATCGAGAAGAGAAAAATTTTGAAAGGAGCCATGTATCGCAAACAAATAGTAATTGAGATATAAGCTGTTAAAGTTTTTGCAAAATTTTATTGTGTGGAGTTATACGTATAGACAAAAGCCTACTACTACAGTCCACCCGACGGTATCGATGAGACAGAACATGGTCGTGTGCGTGCCTCGAACCAAAGGAGATTTAAAAAGACATTCGTCGCTAGGCCCGTACCATGTCAACGTCACCCTGCCCATTCAGATTATACATTTGAATTTGCAAACTATGAAATAAAACCTGATACATATATATTGTTGAGGATAAGAATATTAATCCAACATGATAAAATACTAATGTAAAGTATACTTACAAATGTTTCATAATCTCCTATTCCTTCGGCGGATCGACAAGACACTACCATTTTCACGAATCCGTCTTAATAATTGTGCCTGTTTTCCAGCTACAATAGTATCACCACTTATGTTAGAGAAGATGTTATCGGCGCAAAGGTTCGATCTTCTTGAAAATCTACAGCAAATTTGCAATTTAATTAATCACCCAACGTTTCGATCCAGGTGTGGATCATTATCAAGGGAAATGCGTCTGAAAAATTATATTATTATAATGCAAATACATCAGGATGTTAATATTCAATCATATCTTGAAGAAAAGCAATAATGGAAACAAAATTTTTTTTGAAAGGTAGACACCTGCTGTGCAACTTTTTTTTTCTTTTTTTAAATAGTTGCACAGCAAGTGTCTACCTTTCAAAAAAAATTTGTTTCCATTATTTCTTTTCTTCAAGATATGATTGAATATTAACATCCTGATGTATTTGCATTATAATAATATAATTTTTCAGACGCTTTTCCCTTGATAATGATCCACATCTGGATCGAAACGTTGGGTGATTAATTAAATTGCGAATTTGTTGTAGATTTTCAAGAACAATCTCTAACATAATTCAAAATTCAATCGACAGAAATCACAATAGTATCACCACTGTCTTTTATATCGTCTATTTGAGAATGTAAACTTGATGGAATCAAATGCCTGTACTCACAAAAATCGATATTTCCAGATGATTCTCGAAAAATCAATATCTTCTTGGAAACGATTTCTTCTGTTTCAATCGCAGCAGAGTTTTCGCGCGGGGATCGCAAAGAACACAGAACTTTTTCGATCGTTGTCAGAATAATTCCAAGTTAGCTATCACCACTTCTAAAAGTGTATTGTGTAGTGTTTAGTGATTGTGTAAAAGTGTGGTGTTTTGTTCGAAAATAGTGTTTACAATCTTAAATGGACGATATAAAAAACACTGGTGGTGGCCATATTGAAGCTGGCTTACAGGCGCAATTATTAAGACGTATTCGTGAAAATGGTAGTGTCTTGTCGATCCGCCGAAGGAATAGAAGATTATGAAACATTTGTAAGTATACTTTACATTAGTATTTTATCATGTAGGATTAATATTTTTATCTTTAACAATGTATATGTGTACGGTTTTATGCAAATTCAAATGTATAATCTGAATGGGCAGGGAGACGTTGACATGGTACGGTCCCAGCGACGAATGTCTCTTTAAAGGGTATAGCGGTCAAAACTCTCTGCCTTGAGCCGGATGATATCGGTATGATAGGGCATCCAAAAAACCATACTGTGTAAAATTTTAACCCTATATCTTGATCGGGAGGGTAGTTATGGGGTAAAATTGCAAAAATCAGTTTTTGGCCTATTTTCCCTAGTTAACGGAGTTTAAAAATTCTTAAAAAAATCTGAGACATGTCAAACACCCGAATACATATTCTGCAATTCGTTTAGATTTTTAAATTGAAAATCCTGCTTGTAAAACATCAAAAACCTCAAAAAAATTGAAAAAATGCAGATATCACATGGAAGTTCTAGAGTGAGTAACTTTATATTTTTACAGTATCGATATATTATTATAAGTATCATATATGAATTTTTTCACATTTTTCGGTTTCTTGCGCCGTTGTTAAAAAAAATAAAAACCGATTTTTTCGCCATTTTTTCCGTGAAAAACGAAGCTAACCTTGAAATTGTAACATTTTATTCATTCTGTGAGCCTATTGGATACTGATAAACCTTGAACATTTCACAGAAATAATTAAAAAATGAAATTAACTTAATTAGTACTCTATTACGTCAGCGCATAACATCTGAAAATATTAACCATGTTTCCAACAGCTCGGTTGGGTCAGCGCGTTAGTCTACTTTTTTTTTATTTAATCAATTCCTTTTTTTTTCTTTTTTTAACTACGTAATAATCAATGATATTTCTGTAGAATTCTTTTAGAACCAATATTTAAATATTTAGAAAATATTTTAAGGTAAAATACCTCAAAAAATAATTTCGGAGCAATCGTTATTTCATCAATTTTTAATCTCTTAATCTATTAAACTATTTCATCAATTTTTAATCTCTTTAATCTGTTAAACTATTAACATTACCAGTTCGCAATTTGAATAAAGAGACCACAAGAGCTTGAGTAACGGTGACGTTACTTATAATAATATATCGGTACTGTAAAAATATAAAGTTAGTCACTCTAGAACTTCCATGTGAAATCTGCATTTTTTCAATTTTTTGAGGTTTTTGATGTTTTACAAGCAGGATTTTCAATTTAAAAATCTAACACGAATTGCAGAATATGTATTCGGGTGTTTGACATGTCTCAGATTTTTTTCAGAACTTCTAAACTCCGTTAACTAGGGCAAATAGGCCATAAACTGATTTTTCAATTTTACCCCATAACTACCCTCCCGATCAAGATATAGGGTTAAAATTTTACACAGTATGGTTTTTTGGATGCCCTATCGAATGACCCATCCGCGATATCATTCGGCTCAAGGGCAGTTTTGACCATCTTATCCGGCTATACCCTTTCGTTTGTCTCGAGGCACGCACACGATCATGTTCTGCCTCATCGATACCGTCGGGTGGACTGTAGTAGTAGGCTTTTGTCCATACGTATAACTCCACACAATCAAATTTTGCAAAAACTTTCACAGCTTATATCTCAATAACTATTTGTTTGTCACATACGGCTCCTTTCAAACTTTTTTTCTTCTCGATGAGTAGAAGGCGTTGATGTAAAAAAAACTTTAACGACAATTTTCTTTGTAATAAACAATTTAAAATGTTTCTTAATCTCTTATAAAATGTCCACCGAACCAGAGGTGTAGATATATCCCTAGGACGGATGACCATTACTTTTTAAACACCCTGTACACGGCCGTATTGAACGATTCTACCCGTCTATAGAATTGTACAGGACGAAGGAAACCAATTCGTCGTGACAGCGTGATTTTAGAAAACTCGTTAAAATCGAAACCGAATCGAACGAGGTCACAGGAGGATGTGTCTCGCTCGATGGAATCGTGCTCGGGTCCTTATCGAACGACCGGCCCATTTTTGTATTGTCATTGAAACGTGACCGGCAGGCCCAATTGTAGACAATCGATATTTTCGGTCTGCGCTGTTGACTCGTACCGATGCCGTGCCGCTGCGGTATCATGATCGCACACAATGGAGATGGCGAATTTCCTACGCGTCGCGTGCACCAACCGATTCTATGCACGTGGTTTCAAAGCTGGATACGTTGCTTCCGTCGGAACATTCTTCGTTTACACTCGTTTAAAGTCCAATTTTCAAAGTATGACATCTAAAAATTTGTTAATATAACGTAGTTTGTAATGCTACCCATCATTTTTACTAAATATATGAGTTTATTGTTAAAACTGAAACGTAAAATCGAGTATAAAACTCGATACATTTCTATTTGCTGAATGTTCACTCGATTCATTTGATTTTTGCAAGTTATGTTTAGTATTAAAAGGTCTTCGGATAAACTTCCGAAAAGACCATACCACCGATATTTTAATACTCTGGTTTCTTACGTATTTTGATGTACTGATTACGAATATGATAGTGGAAATTGGTGCAAATGTTATTTTCATAGCGGAAACCACGAAAAAACCACAAAAATCATAGTTTTTTCCCTTTATTTCCGTAAATAATGGTAATTTTGAAAAATACTTCATATAAATGTTGTAGGTCTCATCGAAATACACATTTTATGTCGTATTGATTTTTGTCATAAAGAAAATAGTTTTTGAGAAAAACGATATTAAATGTTCAAAACTCCATATAACTCATCCAACACAAATCAAATTTTATTGTTAATTTCATTAGTTAGCACTAGAAAGGGATACAGCAAAGCTCCTCTATCGCCCACGTGTTTTCTGTATCATTGGATTTTTAACTTTCCACGCATAGCGAGATCCACCCTCTGCGGGAAGCTTCATCCCCAGAAGGAATAACCTAACATTACCTAACCTTACTTAACCTTACCTAACCTTACCTAACCTAAACATAAACTTAAACATTAAGTTAAACGACTGTTCGTTATAAAAGAAATGAAATAACCTCATATAAACTAAAAAATAAACCTGTTTGTTCTAAAAATACCTAACCTAAACCTAAACCTAAACTTAAACATTAAATTTAAGTTTATGAAAATAATGCTTGAAAATAACATTTGCGCCAATTTTCACTACCATATTCGTAATCAGCACGTCAAAATACGTAAGAATCCAGAGTATAAAAAAAATCGGATGTATGGTCTTTTCGGAAGTACACCCGGTTTTTCAAAAACCTCACAACAATTTTGTTTTAAATACTAACAATTTCAACCAAATTTTCATGTTAAATGTTTATCAACTTTGATTCGAGTTTTGAAAAAAAAGTACCACAACGTTACTTCTATGATTTCTTGCATACTACTACTTTTCACATTAAACTTTAAGTAGTAATCGATCTTATTTGCCTGAACTTGCCCGAATCGAAAAAAATAGCCGAAACTTAATTTTCTCGCTTAATTTTCAAGTGTACATACTTCCATGAGCAGTAGTGTACATAGGAACATTAGGAACGCTTGGTTGTTGCCTATGAAAGACATACGCGTAGTTTTTTTTTTCTCACGAGAGGATAGGCGATGCGTGCACGGCATTTCTCGTCATCGTTGCAATTATTATTACGGTGATCGTGTGTACAGTATACACCGTCGCACCGGCCTCGTAACTAACCAACGCAGCAGCTTGAGTACTCCATTCGCGCATTCGGCCAAACTACCAATGTGGAAAAAAATAATTAGGGTCACGCTGGTGTAATTCCGCGGTACGCGAAACCTTCCCGCAATTCGACGCGATGCGATAAATTTATGCGAACCTCCTCTTTGCCATGCGTTGCACGCTGTATGTGACAGCCGCGCTAAAATTTCACAAGCATCGAACAAGATCTCATCAAGACGCAGCGTGTCTATCTAGAAAGATGCACGAAAAACAGCGACAGAAACAAAAATCAAGTCACAATACACAATCTCGAAATAATAGTTGATTTATACTATCCACACAAACACGGAATGTATATAGATCTACAAAACACATATTTTAATTTTCTTTACGGGCTCAAATAAAAATGTTTTAAAAAATGCGTTTTTTATTATTTTCATGTAATACCTACTAATTACAATTTTTTCACACTTTCTTTAGCTTTAGTAAATCAATGCTTCCAATTGCACAAAAAAGTCGAGCCGTTTGGTGCAATTGGTAATTATTACGTTTAGGGGAGAGAGCTCCGATGATCTTCACCTTGACATATGTTGTCAAGGACAACATTCTGAACAACTTTTGTCATTACATCTACCCGGTGCTCGCACTTAGTTTCCGAGATAATTGCCAAAAGCAATTGGTAATACAAAATTGAATTTTCCCTATTCGTGCACGCTCCGTGGAAACGTGTGCCTGCTCCGGCGCGACGTTGTGGAGATCAGAAAGAAATCAGGGTTTCACTCTGGTCATACATACATATATGAGATGAGCTTTCAATTTTGAGAGACTACTCCTGGATTCTCGTATGCGTGGTCGGGCCGGCCGGGCCTAACGACCGGCCCCCTCCGACAACCTAACCACAACTCACACTATTCGCATAATCTTTGCATTATAGATGCCATCTAGTCTTTTGTAGATGTTACTACTTCAAATTCAGGGATGACAGCTACGATGCAAAGATTTTACGAATAGAGTGAGTTGTGGTTAGGTCGTGGGAGGGGGCGGAGAGGGCTACTAATTACCAAATAAAATGTACTCGTAATCTAAAGGGCCTAGCCGAATAAGATGGTCAAAACTGCCCTTAGAGGTTTTTCAATGACCATTGAACCATTCGAAAGCTGATCGAGAAAAACCCCTCTGAGTAAAATTTCAACCCCCTAGCTTGCCCGTGAGGGTAGTTACAGGGTAAATTAGATTTCGCGCTTTTCCACGCATTTTCCGCTCTTCGATGCTTTCTAAAATTCTGAAAAAAATGTGGAATATTTTGGGTCCTAAGACACATTTTTGAGAATTCTTTCAGATTTTTTTGTTTCAAACTGTGCCCGTAAAAAATGAAAAACGTCCAAAACGTCGGAAAAATGTAGATTTCTCGAAAATGTGAAAACACGGCATTTTGCTGTTTAGTTCCCCGACATAATACCATAACCGGCAGTGTCGTCAATTTTTTTTAGATTTTTTCTTGTAGGAGAGCATTGTCAAAAACAATGAAAACCAAATTGCTTCGACGTTTTTGCTGTGAAAAGGTAAGTTACACTTGTTGGTTTTACCGCAGGTGTATATTAAGCAATTTTTAACGTTATTACATCGAAACAAGCAATTACTTTACGTAGCAAATGTGATTTAAGAGAAAGAAAAAATTGTTTACGCTTACAACATCGCCGGTTGGCAGAGCCGTTAGGGCGTCCGACTACGGAGGGAGTACTCTGGGGTTCGAATCTTGCCGGTGGCAAAGTTTTTTTTTCCATACGTTGTACTTTATTTTTTCAATATTATATTGTACGTTTTATTCACATGACTTTAACAATATTTTTTTAATGTTTTGCAAATATTTAAGTAAGTAACGATTTTAAGTAAAATACATATAAAAATAGTTTTGAAGCATCTATTATATTCTCGGTTCACTTTGATCGCCACGTCGCCCATATCTGGGTGACGGAATTATTTATACAGAATTGAAAATTAATTTTTACGTTGGCAGATTGTGTGTACCAAAACTGCTTACGATCTGTGAGATGGAAGAGTTTTGAAACAATAATTAATATCAGAAAACTAAAATTCTTAACTTTTGCTGTGTTAAATGAAATTTTTGTGATTGTTGAGTGGGCGATGAACGTGTTAATATTCTTAACATTAAAATTCATTACTCTAGATTCTAGGCCTTGCGTCTTCAGATATTAAGGAGGAAAAGAGAAGGACAGTGGTTCAATTGTCATTGAAAAACCTCTAAGGGCATTTTTGACCATCTTATTCGGCTAGGCCCTTTGACTAAAGATTTTTGCAAATATCTCGAAAACTAAGATCGAGCACCGGGTAGATGTAATGACAAAAATTGTTCAGAATGTTGTCCTTGACAACATGTGTCAAGGTGAAGGTCATCGGAGGTGCCTCCCCTAAACATAATAATTACCCATGTCGTATCGTATTAGAACAGACGCATATCGGAAAGTACACAAAAAAAGAAAGAGGTGTTATTAAAGTATTGTTACCGTTTTTAAAGTCGCGAAATGTCCCAGTCAGAAGAGTGTGTCTTTAATGTCTTTATCATTTAATCTCTTTGTCTGTCACCAAAACTTACTCCATCGTCAATTAAAAAAATAGATATGTATGTATAATCAGAAAAATTTTGATCAGAGAAATATTACAAATATGATGGTAAAAGTCTCCTAAAAGATTAATTAAAAATGAAAAAGTGTCGTCATTGCATTACTGTTGCCTCACCGATGTTATGTACCTGACCGATACATAATGACCATACACCTGTATATGATCCGAATTATATCGTGTTTGATATAATTTTAATCAGAACAATGTCACAAATCTATTAGAAAAAGTCTCATAAAAAAATAAGTCATAATAAAAAAGTTATTCCTTGGTAATACATTGTGAGGACGCGCGAGCCTTTGAACTGTGCCGCCGATTGCGACTCTCCGCGTCTCTTTCTTTCCCATACGCTATCCTTCCTCGCGCCCGAAACTTTAATCGCCGATTACACAAGTAAATATCATCGGAATTATATCATATTTGGTATCATTTTTATTAGAAAAATGCCACAAATATGGTCATCGAAGTCCCATAAAAAATAATGATTAATAAAGAAGTTGGAAATTCGGATTAGTGTGGTCTCACCGATATATCCGAGCCGCATGGTGTCATATTTCTTGGCGACCGAGACCTCTCGAGCTTCACGGCCCCTCAAGGAGGTACACCCCGCACTAGTGGGGATATCTCAGGGACAATTATGTCGGAGACATTTGGGACAATTACCGATGAAATACTGTCTGTCAGTTTACTTTCAATGCTATTCGTGCTAAGGTATCCTTCGCTGAACGATAGTACTTAAATAAGTGGTGAAAATGGAAATGTATCAAAATTTTTTTGATATGTTTATGGTACTAGGAGAATGCAGGAAAAATTACACAATGGCTGCTAATTTGTATGCACGACGCTAAGATCGATCATGAAAATCGCATATGGCATTTAAAAGACTAAAACAGCGATATCTCCGTTCAGGTTCTGTGCTTAAAAACTGCGTAATATCCATTAAGCCTACGACGCGTAAAAACAAGAAAGTAAGAATATGCGAAGCTTCTGCCAAGATAAATGTTGAAATGTTGAGCAAAGTTAGAGAATCATTTAAACAAAGAATTGTTAAGTGCATTGAAGTAAGAAGTAATCATTTTGAACACATACTAAACTGAAGTACAAATCAAACGATGACACCTGTTCTGCATTTCTCTACAAGTTTGACCTTGAATGGCCTTGAGTCATAGGTAATTGAACTCATCTTAAAACGCACTATTTGATGGTGGATAAAGAAACATATCATTCCATTTAAAAAAAGAAAGTTGACCTTAACCTCAACTTGGAGTGTTCACTGGGAAAAATAAAAGTTCCACCACATGATGTTCCCCTCGGCACTGAACAACTTTCATCTGAAACATTTTTTCGTATAATCAATATTTTTGGAAATATTCGTCTGTAACGCTTTATAATTGCCACCCTGTATAATAAACCTATAGATAATAATTGTATTTCTTGATTAAAACATTTCATAACTTTTAGACTACGTAAAACGACGTAATAGGTTTCCGCGAGAAATATTCCTTGCATTTTAAAATATACTTGTCCGTAAAGGGTTAATATGGGTCGGCGCACGCCTAACTGAATGGTCCTTAAACACTTGGCTATTATCGTAAACATCCCTCTCCGGGCGCGCGAGGGATGACAGAAGATCGTAAACATAATTCTCTCTCCGAGATTGTGTTGGTAGCAAGACCGCGGTAACGGCAAAAGAAATCATGATTTTACTTTCACTTTCATACGAATTAAGCAGTTTGGCGTGATACAACGTACCTAGTATCGTAATTAATTGTCGAAACTAATCTCGAGAGCCGGTCGTTCCTTCTTCGATACTTTCCTCTTTCAATTTCACAGCAGCGCAGTGCGGCGAATCTTCGAAGAACTTTCGTTTTCACCCGCGTTACGACTTTCTATTGTTTGTATAATTATTTCGGTTTTGACTCGCGAATACCTATATCGCGATCGATCGAACAACTTTTTTTCCCGAGGTGTAGAAAGCGTGAAAAACTTGGGAGAAAATTCGATCTACGGGACGGGAACGACGACCGCCGGGGACAAATTCAACGGAACAATTGGATCGCGACTTCGATTGTCGTTGCTGGGACACGTTCCAGTTTCTTCGCGACTTGCTTTCTCGTAATTTTCGACTCAACCAAGCTCCCAACTTCATTGCTTTCCCCCTAATTCCGTTTTCTGATATCCAGAGCGCTGGATGTCGTCGCTTGTTTGATATTTTTAATTTTTCGTATTTGTCTAGAAAAAGATATCGCCGCGATCTAATCATAGTAGACGGATAGTTGGTTCGATCGAGTATACTTTACGAGCGATAGCACACCTGAAGCGGATTGGATTTCGCTCGTCGAAACCGTCCTACGATAACGTATCTCCGTAACCACGATCCATTTGCAGCGTAACGTTTCTTTCTCCCGCGAAATGCACTTGCACGGATATACGTTCATATATAGAGAGAGTAAGCTACCGTTGCGAGGAAGGTGAGGAGAACGAATTTCATCGAGTATCTGCGCGCGTTCTTGCCCGTGATTCTCGCGAATCGATAAACTCATAAATTCTGGTGCCAAGACGAGGCAGGAGGATCGCGGACGCTGAAAATTTCCCCGAGTTCGGTCTAAGAATAGCGGAAACGGATCGAACGCGGAATACCGATCCGCAAAATCGATCCCAAGTAGATCCCCCGATAAGAACAAACAAGGAATGCCGATAAAGATCTGGCAACCTAACCGCGAAATCGTTTCAGACGTCGGAACTCGACAATCGGGATGAAGTGTAACTGTGAAATCGTTTAACAAACAATTTATATCTTCGTCGTTAGCTTAACTCGTTTGCCTCCGTCATAGTTTTTCGAATGCGAAACAATTCTATTCAAAATTTCGGACTCGTTTTTGATGAAATTGCAAATCTCTGACCTTTAAAACGTGAAAAGTGAAAGAAACGTCCTACATGTCCCAAGGTATTCAAAGGTTTTAGGTCACCTTGGTTTCTTCAAGTGGAACACGACATTTTTCATGTTCTATTCATAGTGATCTCTTTCATAATTTTCATAGACTTTAGCTGATGCAATTACGAATTCTATGACCTACAATGATGCGGCCTCGGTAGGCAAACACTTCAACATTAATGCAGGTATTAAAACGTGGAGAATTCAATAACGACTATCGATTTGTTTGTCTTTAGCAAGTTGTCGAAGATCGGAATTGACACGAGCGAATTAGAGAAGTTGGTGTGGTCTTAGAAACCGAAAAATTGCGAACTTAATATATTTTATTTATTTATTTTTGTTATTTAACATCGCTTCGACTGCCAGGGTCATTAGCGAGGGCGATGGAATAATGAGATTTGGTACTGTAATCGGTGAGTGTACGATGGGTGTGTGTGTGTATGGACGTGTGCGTGAAGGACCTACAGTTTATAAAGCTGGGCTCCGAACCACCTTGGGCAACGCAGTATAATATCACATAGAAGAATTTCCAGAGGTGACGGCGGTGGGAATCGAACTCACGACCACAGTGTTTGTAGTGGCGCGCTCTACCCACTGAGCCACTGCGCGCCCTCGAACTCAATATAATTATCGCTTTTAAGCATATATGTCCGATTTCAGAATTCAATTGTTATGGAGTATTTTAGCAAATAAATAATGTTATTATATAATCTACAGATTTATTATACAGGTTGTCCCACGCAACTGGAATAGGCTGTACCTTCTAGACCAGGGAGTTCCAACGTATTCCCCTACGAAAACTGCAAGGTTCCCACCATCGAACCTCTTCCCACTACTACGTGCAGCCGTAGAGTTAGTGAGCGCTGTGTGCGCCGCGCGGCTCTCGTGGTGGGAGCTTCCAACTATTACGCATTATAACGATGAAGTCTAAGAGTGGGGGAAGAACCTAAGCGGGGAAGGTGCCTCGAATAGCAACGGAGCTACTGTTTGGAACTGCCTGTTCTAGACGGTTGGACATAGAAGTATTAGAATAGAATAAAAGAAATAATATGCAAATGACTTTTGTGCATTGGTGATAAAAATGCATCAGCCCCTTTCGATTAAATGCAGACGTATGTATTAACATATTTATGCACTAAACTTATTCGTTAGGAAGTTATTGCAGCTGAGATTTTTGTAGATTCGTGAATTATTTTGTAGGTAAGTGTTCTGAAGTACCTACGTGATACTCCATTACAATGTTTGTAACTTTTGGCTACGATACCTTCCTAACGAATAAGTTTACGGTACAAGTATATTAATACTTTTATGTAGAGTACGAAAAACTGCGTCAAGCTGTGCAGTCAAAAACACAGGTTTCTATTTTTAAAAAGGGGGCCGTTGCATTTTTCAGATGCGCCGATGCACAAAAGTGCATAGAGTTATTCGCATATTTTGTACCGTCCGATACCATTTAACTTTTATCTGTAACAGTTTCGTCTATTTCCAACTGTTTAGGACACCCTATATATCATTTGATGGTAGGAACTTACAAAGCTAATCTTTCAAGTCCTATCTTCACTTTTACATATCCAACTTCACTATTAAATGAAGTTTATATAGATATCAGTTAATGTGATCGTCGTGTATTCTTTTTATACCAGTGTGAAAATAAACATATTGACGACAACATTATGCGATGTTTAGTCAAATTATGGTAGCAAATAAATGCAGTGTCAATCTCATGAATGAAGAAGGTGAACGACCAAAAAATTCAATTTTTACCGTAGTATAATTGAAAAAATCAGTTGTTAACAGAATATGATGATTACAATGGTGCTTACTTTCATCAATAAGCTTTATTTAGGGAATAGTTATGTTTGTTTAAAGTTACTGTTATGAATCATTTCATATGGAACAACCTAATAGATTGATAACCTATCTTTAATGTTTGTTGTAGCTTTCAGAGCGAACAGATTATTTCAGATGATCGTTGAGATAACGATGAAGGTCGTCTCATGGGTTTACTCTATCAAAAGCAACCAACGACCAGCCAGCCAGCTACCTCTTTCAGCGAATATAATAGAAAAATAAAATGAAATTCAAACGCAGGGTGTCCACAAAGGTTTCTTCACTCGCAGGTCACGGAAAGTAAAAACGCATTCGTAGGAAAAGATAGAATAGGAAAAGGGAATCCTGAATCTCTATTCTCCTCTACAGGAAACGGAAATATTCATTGTAAGCTAGAATCCTAACCGAAGGATGTCGTGTTAGGCAGAAAAAGATCGATCCTCGGAAGTCCTCCATTTTCCTGAACAGGCTTTGTAAGTACTCCATTATACAAACGACGGTAGGAGATTTTTCGCTATATTTATTTACCAGCGATTCGAAAAGTATCGTGTAGTGCAGCTAACACCGGCAACTTTATCGACCATGTCGAACAGGTTCGATCGGTAAATTTGATAATCGCTTTCTCTCGATGGCCATTGGAGACGATGTTTTCCGCCTACGATCAGAAAAGCTATTTAAAACGAGTCGACTCGATGCCAATGAATCATCGATCGAAGGACAATTAGATATTCAGACCGCGTCACCGGTAGTTTAATAAAAGTTTACTGTGTATCGGTTGCAACAACTTCTGCGTTACTCGCGGGTGGAAACGATCGTTAAAAGATCGAGATCGTTGTCGTCGACGCGCAAAAGTTTAGCATAGACTTGGACAGGCCTAAAAATCGGCAAAGCATGAAATCAACGACAACACTCTCTGTGCAGTATGATACTTTGCTGCACGAACAAAGGAAGCTCTACGGGAGTCGATTTTCTTGAGATTCGCTCGCGAAACTGTGCGTCCCACAGTGGCTAAAACGTGGCCAAAACGTGGCCAAAGGGAATTCGAGTTATGACTCTACAGGAAAATCGAGTTATGACTCTATAGGAAAATCGAATCTAAAAGGTCTTACCAATTGTACCTGCAAAATGGCGAGAGTGCAAATATTGCCTTCATTTGTCACGCAGTTTTTGTGGAGTGAACTATTGTACATACGTGGTCGGAGTGCTCAGAGTAAAGTGCATAGTTTTGAAAAGATTAAATTAATTGTAATTCTACAAAATGGATGCTGTACCTCGGAGTAAATAGAATGTTTATATGTACTAAGATATCTGAAATTGTTAATAATTATGGTAAATAAATATTATATTATGTTAATAAATATGGTAAATGTTGCATATTCCATAATATTCCGCAAAGTCTCTTGTACAAACTTGTAGATGGAACTTTTATTTTTCAGTATTTGCAAAACAGGCTGCCTAACGCTGCCTAACCGATTATTATAACATTGTTTGTAATGTAAGGTACTCATGCTAGTTGTTCAAGCGAGTTTTCTCGAAAATTGTTGAAGATACGGAAAACTTGCTCCAATAAATATTGTATGGTTTTGGATGAGCTTATTAGTAATTCCAAAGCAATTTTTTAAATTATTTCATGAATGTCATATTAAGGTTAAATTAGCTTTTTTGCAAGAAATCATATATTTTTTAGTGACCTATTTTGTCCAGCTCATTATTTATTACAAACAGATATTCAACTACTTAGTTTCAAAAATAAATTAATTCATTTAAAACTCAATTTTTGAAAATAAAAAAATACTGTGAAAACTCTGCTTAAGCCTGTGAAATGTGCATACCTGTTTTATATTGTGACGAGTACCAAACATCTGCGCTTTAACCTTTTTCCTTCAATTTGAATTAGTTTGACGAAGCAACAAAGCGTGGGAAGTAGACGACCTACAACGAACAGATTTTTGGCTTCTACTTTAATTGCAGAAAAACGTATCAAAGTGGTATTGAATATTTTTTATCGGTCTTGGTCTACACTGCAGGGGCGAAAACAACACCTAAAGTTGGAGGCCAAAAATATATTTTGTCAAATATCTTGGGAACTATTACAGTTACAGGAATGGTTTAAATGGCAATGGTGTGTACTTTTTTACAAGGAATACACTATAAGGAATTGTATTATATGGAATCACTGTTTGTTTAAACAATATCTTAAAGATTGTCACTTTGTCTCTTAATTTTCCTAATTAAGTATTATTTAATTTTTTCGAGTATACGCGTGTGAGAGATGAATATCCATATACAAAACACAGATCAATCGAAATTTTAATTTTTGCGTCTTAATCGAAAGTTATTGTAATTTAATCTACTGTATTTATTAATTTTTACGTTAGATTCATATTCAGCGATCCAAAAAACATGGGAATACTAATTTGCAAGGAAATCCAACAATTTTTTGAGTTACACATTCGCCATTTTGGTTTTTATAATTTTTACAACAGATTCATAATCAGCAATCCGAAAAACCCCGAAGTATCAATATTTCACTAAATTGGAGTATTCCTTCAAATTCCGACCAAGTTTTGGCGATTAGGTCCCGCTGTGCGTCCGCGTAAACACCCGCGAATTATTAAAATTCGTACAAAGAAAATAATATTTGTTTAAAGCACAGTCCCCAATTCCCTCACCCGAGTTGATACTTCCATTTACGCGTCTCAGATAGCGGATCTGCAGCTTTCAGGAACACGGTCTGCTTTTAGCTTCCTACCTCCCAAGACCATGATATAGTTCCTCCGGTTCCGCGAGTGTTTGAAGACAAACACGGTGTGTGCTTCCCCGGGTCTCGTATAAAAATCACGGTCGTGGCATTTTCGATCGCATCGACGGGCGGTACGCGACTGCACCACCCGTGCAAATCAATTTTTTTTTATCGGAGTGTAACGCACTTGGGTAACCTAAGCAAGTTAGAGTCTGTTGTACAGCTTGTGTGGGATACGCCCTGTCGTGCCAGTTCTGTGTTTATCTGGCGGATAAAAGGCTCCAGCCTTTGTCCTTTTTCGCGTGGTCGACAAAATTCAAGCCTCGCGGTCGGTGTCCACGCACGCGTTTAAAACGCCTCCTCCCGTCTCCTCTTTAGGGAACAGGCGGATTGATACGTCTCTTAACCCTCTCCTTTCCCTATTTATTTACGACCAACCCTGCCAATCTCGTCATTTTCCTTATTGATTTCATAAATAAATCAACCATGCTTTCTCGCAACTAAACTAATTAACCTTTAGTTACTCGCACACCCATTTGTGCACAATTCTTAACTAGTTCCATGGGATCAGCCATTACTCTGGATTAGCTTGCTACTGGGATCAGCACTGCATCATATTGAGAATAATTAAGTAGGAAGTTACAGCGGAACATGACCATATCGTATACAAATTACGCATTTGTGAAGACATGGAATTTGCAATGACCCCATGTGACTAATTAAAGGTTAACACATTCGCACCGGATGACGCATATATGTGTTTTTAGATTCTCTAATTTCAGCCTTATAACAAGCTGATAAAACTTTATAAATGGTTCAATTTATATCTAAATATATTATAATAGATATTTTATTTCGTGGTAATTTTTAGGGTTGACATTCGGAAAACTTAACCGTTTCAATGTTTATGTCGCTAATACTCGTCATGAAGAGATGGCATTTTTTGTCTATAAAAAAATGTAATGGTAAATAAAATTTAAGAGTGCGCGCGGTGTATTACGAAAGAAACACAAAATAATGCTAGCTTAAATATAATCAAGCACACGAGTGCACGTTCTTAAAATTAAACAAAACACTGAACAGGTTAACGTGTTAAGCTACTTTAACACTGGCTGTGCTACCTACATGTTGCTTTCATAGATTTTAAATGGCTGTACACTTCTGCGGCTAGCCTTGTCCTTCGTGCTCTGTCATAGAAAGTTTACGAGTTCAGTGCATAGTGCATCGAATGAATTAAACTCTGAAATTGTCAGCTTCAAATGCTTTTGAAATTGTACAGTGTACAAAAATAATTAACAGTAATATTTTGTGTTATCGTTGTGATGTTGAAAATTCGTATTTGTTGTGTATGCATCGTTACAATTATAAAAGGAACAGCGGAATAGTTGAAAGCCGTCGGTTCGCAAGAATTCAAATTCCAAGAGGAATTTTGCACGGAATTTGCAATGTCGTGCTACGAGTTGAAAAATAAAACCCAGAACTTGTTTATTTGCTAAACAGAAGAGTTCTTTCACTCGCGACGATGTCCTTCGAGGACAGACGATACAGTACAAATAGATAGAGTGTCTCTGGTCAGTGCGCGTGAGAAACTTGCGAATTACAACTATTTCGAAAATTTTCAACGGTTTGGACTCGAAACTGATAAATAAAAATAATATTTCGCAATTGTTACAATTCGAGATTTAAACTATTCGAGGGAGAAGTTAGAAAAACTCGACACATGGCAGATGTGTTACTAAAAAATGGTTGAATTTCCTTAAAAATTAGCATTCCCATATTTTTAATTTTTAATTTATTATAATTATTTATTTTGACATCAGACTCATATTCAGCGACCCAATAAATATGGGAATACTAATTTTGAAGGAAACCCAACAATTGTTTGAGTTACTCATCCGCCATACTGAATCCGCCATTTTATTTTCTGAAATTTTTAAATCAGGTTCATAATCAGCAACCTGAAAACCCCCGTATATGTGTGTGTGTGTGTGCTGTGTGTAACATTTCAGAGTGTGTATATATATATACACTCTGAAATGTTACACACAGCACACAGACAGCACGCACACACACACACGCACACACACAAACAGCTCATAAAACGCTCTTTAACGCTATATAGTAAGGTTTGCTGAAATTATTACCCACAAACAAGTATAATGAGGCAAACAACGTTAATTTCAGGAAGAAGTGCGATCATTCTAAGACTTGCATTTTTGCTTGTTTTCAAATTTCCTTCAAAAAAGAATGAGTGAGTTATAGCAATTTATGTTTATGCTAAAACTTAGTCTGTATATTTAAGCAGCTATTGGAGTTTCATTCGTTTATGACGAAGATGAAAAATTGACTTTTAGACACGTTTTGGCGATTCTAAACCACTGTGCGTCGGCCGGTGCAAATTAATAATGCAAATCGCTCCATCAACATTCCTATCGACAATCGTTTCCAATAGGATTCTTTAAATAACAATGTCCGGTTGAATTGAATTAGCGTGTGGGAACCGTCTTACATGACACAGAAGCCTTTTTCCAGTCATGAATAAATGTCGTTATATAAGATCGAAGCGGATTTGATGATTATTTCTTTGACTTGGACTGCTTTATCAAATTAGCTAACCGAATCATCGTACGGTGTTATTTTTACACATGTTAAAAAATCCTTTGCATCGGCGAGACGCGTCGATGTAATGGCGCTTCCACTTCAATTTTCAGGATAACTTTTCGATGTGTGACGCCCCCACCGATTTTCATAATTTGTGAATCCCATAAAACTCAACATTTTGAAGAATTTTTTCCTTGCATGTTCGTGGGGGTCGCGGCTTTAGTTTCCGAGATATTAGCAAAAAAAACTGTCGGTACTGTAAGCTAAGATTTATAACAGATTTAGAAGATTTATAAAAGCTAAGAATTTTACAGAAACTAAAAATAAAATATAATTAATTATGTTATATAATATAACCCAAACCTAACCTAGACCAACACAATAGGTTCAGAAATATATCAATTGCATTAAAATTTACGTTAAATCTTTCTGTCATAGAATCGCTGTGAATTTTTCAAAGAAACAGTAGACAAGCGGTCGTACTGTATTGACGCATACGTTCTCTCGAGCATGCACACACAGACAATATTCAAGGTATGGTACCGGCAGTTCTTCGACAATATCTGAGAAACTAAAGCCGACCGTTAATGACATATAAAGGAAAAAGTTGTTCAAAATGTTGAGTTACATGACATATCCAAAAATTATTAAAATCGGTGAGGGCTTCGCGCATCGAAAGGTTGTCCAATTTTCATTTCTACGCAACGTATTTCAAAGTTTTTCGATTAAAATATCAGAAACCTCTCCCGCGATATCGTCGTATCGAAGTGTATAAACTTCAACGAACCGAATTCGAAGAAACGGAGCAAAAAAATAATTGACAATGACTTACTTACTCGCGCAGCAATCCAGGAATATCCTACCCCGATCTTAGATACAAAAAACCGCGCGAACGTTACGATAGGCAAAATTTTAAACTGTCATGATGTACGCTTACGGCATACACACGGGAAGAAACTTCAAGGAACACGAGTAAACGTGACATGGCCGACTTACCATCAGCTGACAGATAAGCGATTCCGAGATTTTCCAATGAACACCGATATTTCTCGCGAGCTAAAATACCCACGGTATCGCGGCTAATTTCATCGTATACACTTGCGCGTAACAGAGTTACGATAGAAATCCCTGTCAGATTTTAAAAAGAAACTCGTTCGCGTTTGATTTAATCCGCAACGCGAAAGTAAACAAAGAGATACATTTTCGATCCAACAGAATTGCTAACCCCCCCCCTTTGAGAGCCGATTAATCAGTCGCAGATACGCGAAACATAGAAATTCCGTGATTCAGGTTTTAACTTGACTCGTGTACGCGGTCACATGAATCAAACTACAAGATATGCGATCCTAATTGCTCCGGTCTTCGTCTCTCCCGCCTCTACCCTTCTCTTTTGACGCGCAATCGAATTCCAACGAGGAAGCCGGCCGCGGACAGTTCGACTGTCGTTCGTAGTAACTTGGAAAACCGTACAACGTGTTCGAAACAGCGCCGGGGGGTGGAAGAAGGGGGCGCGGTCGTAAATCTCAAGTAAAACGAGAGAAAAAAGTACGGGTACGTGCGAGCTACTGTAGGAATGCAGAAGGAACGTCAGCAGTGGAGAAGGCGAGGGACAAAGAGACAGAGAAACCGAGAGAGAAAAAGAGGGATAAACCGATAGAGAGGAAATCGAGAGACAGAGAGGGAGAAAGAGCTGTAGTACGGCCGTTCTGTATCGAAGTATGTTTTAATACGTACGCGTGTGTTCTTTGTATGTGTGTGCGCGAAGGGCTGCTGCTGCGTGCACCACCAATCAAACGTCGAGTCACTGCACTTTGTCGCCTTTTGCCTTTTACAGATCACATTAGCAAGGTTTACGAGCCACGATTACTGATACCGATCGGGCCTGCACCACATTACGGCAATTGGTCACTGTTCACATTTCTATCTGACAGACGTCGCGCGACTGCTCGCCACCCACTATTGGCATCTCGTGTTCTTCCTTCCACTGGCCCTCTTCGACTGCACAACAAACGCTACAGCAGAGATAGCTGAAGATAGCTATACGCTATACTCCGCGACTGGACGGGTCTGAAGTCTGAACGCCGAGTGCGATCGACTGCAATTTCCGACCATAGGAGGCACTGAGAAATCCTTTTAGCTCATCCCGCGCAGTTATGGTTTCGCACTTTACCGTCAGATATCACCACTTTTCCGCACAAGTAGCGACATCATACGATTGCACCGGCAGACGTGTCTGGGCCTAAATCTGTAGGTATCTTGAGTCTCTGCTTGAGTCTGTTCCCGACATTACCATTGTGATCGTATGCGTCGGTAACGAATGTCGTTACACGGAACAAATGATTCTTACCGGAATTTGCATTGTTTCTTGTAGTAAACAGGGTAAGAATTTACGCTCGAAAAAATGATATGTCAAAGATTTCCCATTAAAATTTTTTCATTTTTGAAGATGCAAACTAAAACTGGAAGAATACACTTTATGATAGGTAAATTGCGATGTAAAAATAATTATTTATAGACACATGAATTTAGGAAATTCGTATGAGAGTTTCACCGAGTTTTACATCTGTAGGAATTGGTAGGAATGTTGGACAACATCCAAACATCTGCGTCAACATGACATGATACGATTGTTATTAGAACTTGTATTTTGACCGAATAAAGCAAGAAAAAATGCCGAAAGTAGTGTCAAGGAGCATAATATGTTCCGATACCAAGGATCAAGAAGAATACAGCGAGGAAAAACCGCTGCATATCTATTACTGTTTATGTGGACAAATGACATTGATTTTAGGTTAGGTTTGTTTTGTTCATTATTTACATTTTTACTTTATTCTTCATAATTATGAATACAGTAATAAATTTAATTTGTTCTTTCTTCGTACAGATTGTGCAATAGACAAATTACCTTTGAGAAAGAGAGATGGTGCACGAGTTATCGATGGAAGTAAACATGCTCATAAAATGACTTGCGAGCAAGATGAAATTGTATATTTGAAACGTTCCGAGGGCATAGAAAAACAATATCGTCAAAAATGTAAAAAGTAAGAATTGATTTCGGAAAAGTAGACTTAAACAAGAGTTTGAAAAACTGTTGCCTGTAAAACTAATTGCATGTATATATTATAGGTGTGGGCTTTTCCTTTATTACAAACACGATCAAGGAACAAATGTTGTGTTTATTGTAAAGGGTGCTGTAATTAAAAGTTCTGGTGAGGGTCCTATGACGGATATATACAATCAAGTAGCTATAGAGAAACCAAAAAAGATAATGGTGACAAAACATACAAAAAATATGGGAAAATTCAGTTCGGTTACTGTTTCTACTATTGACGAGGAAGAGGATGAAATTGAAGCTGTAAGTATTATACAGGTCTTAGAAATCATGGTATAAGCGACCGAACAGTGGATATTTTTTTATTTGATGCCTCATTTTTGAGAAAATCGAGCATGAAAGTTCAGTGCATACGTGCTGATGCGTTTGTAGATCTACAATCTACAGATTTTATTTCCTGCAAATACTAGAGCACATGAACTCGACGGATCTTTTTTCTTTTCGGAAAATGAGGCATCGAACAAAAAAATATTATTCCTTTTTGTTCACCAACATTGGGCAGCTTATGCCATGATTTCGGAGACACACTGTATATTGTTTATCTCGTGTTACAATGTTGTACTGTATCTTATGTATTTAATACTTTCAGAGAGAGGTTGCGGATTCATATGCGAACAATGCGAGAATAATAGAAAAACAATTAGAGAGGAAGGGAATGAATAAACGAAAGACCATGCCTCCACCTGAAGCTGATCCAAAGAGGGCAAGACCCAGAGGCACACTATTAGATGTGTAAAAATGAGGTTGTACATTATTGAGTATCAAAAACAGTCTGAGTTGCATATAAATGCAGAGACAAAATAAAAAAACAATCCAGAGAATTAGACAATTTGTTAACATTATATCGAATTGTTTATTAACATTACATAAAAGTAAATATTTAAAATATATAAATGACTAGATACAAATATTGCATAGAAATGTACATTGCAAAATATAGATATAAATGTAATAATAAATAAATACAATAACTACATGTAATTCATTAATCAGGCTCACCGGAGGGTAAACAGAGTTCTATCTATGATCAGAATTAGTAAGATGGCAACATTAAATGGTAAGACAAGAGGATGTACTTTACATACGCTATACTGCAACTGGTTAAACAAGTAAATGAATCTATGAAATAATTTTGGGTGATATGGCTTTTTTAGTGTGGAAGAGAAAGAAAGATCTATCTAAATATTATCTAACTGGCCATGTTAAATCTACGATCTACAAGTACGTAGTGTGTAATACTATGACATATTAATGCGCACATTAGTTGAAAATTGGGTGGGACGTAAAGCTAGCTGCACTTGCGATTAAACGTGATATTTTTATCAATATAGTTGCCAAGTATAATTAACCGAATACCATCGATATCGAAGTCGTCGCTTCAACAAGACTCGTACTTCTACACCCTCTGTCAGAGACCGGATAATTGAAAAAACGATTTCATTCGAAGGTCATGTATCCCTAGTGCCATATCCCATTTATAGATGTTTTTAACATTACAACAAAATCATAGCACATTTTCTATATATCTAATAAATGCATTTTAAATGTATGTATCTTTTGAAGATCGTGTCAACTGCAACTTACGTTAAATTAAAATTATATGTAATTCTATTTTTTTTTTACATATAGTACGAATTCGCAGTTGGAATTATCACGTTTGCAATTACAGATGACGATTTTTGTTTGATATATTTATATGTATAATTTGTAAATCTAACGATGCAGTGTACCCACAGAAACATACACAGCGACCAGTCTATAAACTTAAGTATTGATCTGAGAAGATTTAATATCTGCTTTTTTAAGTATCGTGGGTTCGTCTTTTAAAAAGGTACCGGACCTGGAACCCACTGTAGGTTGCTTCGCAACTTCCCCGTTATGGCACTTATTTTTGACCTTTTCGTCGCTCGGAGCCTTATTATTAGTTGTCCTTTTATTGGTAACCGCAGATTTGTTTGCTTTGTAAGCGCCAGATGATATTGGGGAAGATCTTTTGCTAGGGCTTTCGGAACCCTGTTGATTCGGCAATCCTTCTTTCTTTTCTCTTTTCAGATTAGGATGACTGATCGCGGATTGTGCAACCGGCCGCGTACTTGCGACTTTGCTAGACACGTTATTCAATGACTTACTTGGGATATCCGGTGTTTTTGCGGCATCGAGAAGGTTTCTTCGTAAGCTAGGCGAACCATGATAAGCGCTTATAGCTGCTGCTCTGCTTCTGCTAGCTGCAGTCGAACTCTCCAAAGATTTGAGCGGCCTTCGAGTTGCTGTCAGCGGACTTCTCTGCTGTATCGGTGGTGAACTTGTTTTTACCTTGTAGTACGCTTGCGTTTTGTTCAGCGTTTTTCCTAAAGGCGGCGACAATTTGTTAGATACGTTCGATTTAGGCGTAGTCGTGATTTCGGTCATAAGACTATCCGTAGACATCGAGGTATCCATTTTGGAGGATTTCTTTTTCGCAGCCGTAGCAGGCTTGTTCTTAGATTCCGCGAGCGAATCTATGGACAATCCTATCTCGGCATTCTTTTGTTTAAAAGATGGCGATTCTGGACGTGTAATGCCGCAACTTTTGCTAACCGAGTCCTTCTTATTGTTTGTTCTACTTGAATTAGGGTCGGTTAAACTATCGGAGGAAAGAGCTTTCACGTCCTTCTTTATACGTAATTTTATCTTGGACAGTGGCTTTTTATCAGTAGCGCGCTTCATGGCGGGACTAGACGTTCGAGACGAGTCCGAAGATGAAATCATTATCTTTCGTCGTTGGGGTACCAGCACCTTTTCCGGCTGCGTTGGTTGCACGGTTTCTTTGGGCACAGATTTATTTCTGGGCTCTAAGTACCTCGACTTTACCTGAAATAGTTTATCAAAATTTGACATGATGCGTCTACATCAAACAGATAAAACTATAAAAATAAATTACTTCGACTTTATTCGGCCATGACTTAGGTCTTGTTGTTTCTGGAGGAGCTGGTTTTTCTTCTTGCACTTTGCGTTCCAACGGGTCGCTTTTAGGTTTGTTAAGTACTTTCTTCGGTTGCTGTACAGCTACCATTTGTTTCAATGTTTTATCGTTGTGTTTGGATATAACCATTTTTACACGCTTCAAATCCAAACTACGATTCGTCGTTGACCGATTCGGCGCTATTTTAGGTTCCTATGAGAAATAAATAGTTAATGTGAAACGAACATTTCGATAATGAAAGATATTCTATAAGTTACATATGTTGTCATTTACTTTGACAAAATTAGAATGCCTTGACTGACGTTTCGCAGTTTCATGAGGTAGAATAACAAGACAAGCCAACTCTTGTATTCTACGTCGTAATTCCAAATCCATTTTTAACCATGTCGTGGTTCTTGCTGCTCGAGCCGCGTCTCTGACCAAGCACTTCTCCACGCGACTTTGTATTTTTTTCAGAAAATCAACAAACAAAGGACCCCACTTTATTTTCTCCTGAGCTTCGTCTACTAGAACCGAAGCCAACATTTTATGCAACTTTGAATAACTTTTACACGCTTGTTCAGGAGGCAAGTGTTCCGCAGCAGCCAAAAAATTATCCTCCAATCGGCTGATGTTCCATGTTAACTCTCGACCAAGCGACTGAAAATTTTCATTGCCCAGAACCCCTGAGAAATTATCTGATAAAAACTTGACCGACGTTTCCAACAAATTCGAAACCATCCTAAATACCGGTTCCGCCCAACGAACGTTTGGCAGGGTTGCGAGGAGTTTATCGCAGTCCATCATAGTTTGAAGCACATTGTCCGTCGACTAACATTTTTTAACGAAAGTATAACGATTATTAAAACCTCGAACATTTGACAATACGTATATCGTATTAAATTCTGCATACCATGTGCACAATATGCTGATGATAACATTTTTCCATCAGTTCTCTTGGAAGAGTCGCGAACGCTTTGCATGGCCATATTCGTACAAAATGTCTTGTGACCCAACGAAGAGATTTTCGGTATACCTCGTCCAGACCATATGCTGCTGCCAAAGGCATGCACTCCAGGACACCAACAGCGCATATTTGACAAGGCTATAATACCAGAGCAAAGATAACAGATAATAAACTAACGTGTATCATAGAACAAATTGTATCGTAGATACCTTATGAAAGAGATGGCAATATTTCACTTTGAGCGTATATCCTATAACTTCTTTAAGACCCTCCAAGCATAGCATATCAGCCAACGTCGCTAATTCTACTATGCTTATAGAATCCGGTATGTTACTTTCCCCGCTATAAATGTGGCACAACGCAAAATGTACCGCATCATAAGAGTATCCTTGCAGCGAAATAACGTTTCCTGCGCTTTCAATCCATCCTCCGCTAAGAATTGCAGCAAAGTATTGACAACGCGAACTCAATATACATTTGTGTGCTCTTATGCGACGACCAGCTACATCGATGGTAACATCCGGATTAATTTCTTCCAAAAACATTCTTAATAAATCTTCTCCTAATCTGTTGTATGGCCTTCCTCCTGCTAAACTCGATGTTTCCGTTTCTTCCGTGCTTCCTTCTGAAAATAATACGGTAATCAACATTTGTTTAAGTGCCTGTAATAACATTCCATTTAGAATGTTCTATTGACACAACACCTGAACAACATACCTGCTCCGGAACGACCCATGCTACTTTGCATACTACTCAAATCGGATTCCGATATAATACCTTCGCCGTCGTACTCTCCCGTCAGGTCTTCCAGAGGAGATTTTTGTTTAGACGGCAAGGAAGTACTCATGACCGATGTGAATTTTCTAGGTAGAGGTCTAACCGATCCATTCGTCCTAGACATAACCAATTTACTTTCAATCCAAGATGTCTCTGGAATACTGTTACACATTCGATACGCGGTTCTGTCTTCTTTTACGATCAATGTATCCGACGCATGGGACACGATAGGTGTTTTATCCAAATCCGATAACCGAACGAAGGTGGATGTTGTCGTTTTCAGACTAAGACCCATAACCCTGTCACTTATCTTCGACGTAGCATTACGGTTCTCGTACATTGTCCCTGACTTTTCATAATCCGGACCCTTAAATTCGCTTTCAATTTTCTTGATCGTTTCGTTCAAAGATTTATGTGTTTCAGATATCTTATTACCTACGGCAGGCACTACTTGTGCTCGATCTATGTTTGGCACTTCACCGTTCAATAATTCTGATAACTCATAATCGTGATTATCGCTGTCAGGCGATGGTCCGCTACCACTACTGATATCAAACGTCTCGCTTTTACGCGTTTGTCCTTCGGTGCTCTCTGTACAGGTTTTCTCCCACGCGGAAGGTTCTGAAAATTCATCTTCGTACGTCTTGGTATCCGTAGCGTTGGCGTTATCTACAACTCGATCGGCTTTTAACTCGGTATACTCATGTGCCTTTATGCTCACACGAAGCTCTTCATTGATTACTTCGACATGAGAATTTGGAGGTGTGTCTCTTATATCGTACTCGAAAACGTCCTCCGAAGATGTATCCATGTTACTTAATGCTCCGTTACCTTCTTTCAGAAGTTTCGAGTTTCTTTGAGAGATGCATTCCGGTTTTATCGCGTCACTCAAAGAATGGCTCGAAGAACTGGGCTTTGCTTGTAGTTTCTTCAAATCTCCACGATCTACGGAGAGACTGTGTGCCCGTTTGTGCTCCTTCCTGAATATAACTTCTTTCGCTATGTGTCCGTTATTGTTATTAGCACCTTGGGTCTTATCGACATTCCATGAATGCCGTTTGAACGTCGGTCGCGACGAAGACAAAGTTCTTCTCCTAACTACTGGAGAATCGGACTCTATGTACATAAACACGCTTGCCTTAGCTTTTTCTTTAGCGCCTTTTTGATCGCTCGACGATTGGTCTTCTCTAGTTGTACTGTTCTCGCTAGAATTAGTATCCTCTGATTTTGACTCTACGCGTTTATCGTAGAACGTGGAATAACTTCTGCTGTGCGTTGTCTGTACAGTGGTTTCTGTGCTCGTAGGTGGATCGCTTAAATCGATGAACATAGAGAATATATTCTTCTTATCGGTTCCCTCGCTAACCTTGTCAGATTTGCCGGTGGATTCTTCCGTTTCAAACTTCTTGATTTTTGATGCACTATTTGTCCCAGACATGTCAACGTAAAATTCACAGTAGGACTTACTACCTACGTTCTGATCTCTTCTCTGTGGTACACAAACCTGCTGCTGTTGTTGGTGCTGCTGTGTAATTGGTTTGCAATCTATATCCTTTAGGTTGACGAAGAATCCCAAGCTACCGTGCTTTTCGTGGCTACTTGTTTTCCTCATGGTAGGTTTCTTGACGCACTCGGAACTTGAAAAACTTTGAGACATGCCTACATGGGAGTCGGGCGTTGATTTTGAGTCGTTTCTGTTACAGTCGCTCATATCAACCACCCATGCAGTCATTGAAGAAGACATTCTAGCTGATTTCGTTCTTACTTCAGGTTCGTTCATATAGACAGAACCTCCTGAAACAATAGGAGTAGACTCTGTTTTTCGACGCACTGTCGGACTATCAGTAGGTTTCGAATAGTCGGACGTGCTAACTCCACCCGAAATAATGGGTGTAGTCTCGTCACACTTAATATTCTTAATAGTGTTCTTCAAGACATCTGTTTTCGTGTCCTTTTCCAATATACAATTCAACGTAACAGGCAAACTGTTGCTACAACTGCTTGCTCCATTATTCAACTCTGCATTGTAGTCCATTACCATTTTGTCGCTGGCACTTTTCGTTATTGGATAAATTGTACTAGTTTTATCGTCGTTTGCTAGAGAACTCCCGGAATCTGCCGACATTTGATCAATCTCATATTTTTCATTATCCAAAGGCAGATATGGCATCGCGTGATACTGAGTAGCAACTGTGATTGGAACATCCATAGTTAACTTATTTAAAACAGTACTCATGGGAATCGATGGTTCGCTTGGTGGAAGAAAACACGAATCGCCATCGACACGGTGTCCTGAATATTGGGGTATAGCATTCTGGAATACCAAGGTACCCTGTCGTCGTTCATACTCTTGTCTCAACACCGATAACTTCTCGTCGTTAGAATCCAGCTCGAACGTGTTTCTCCTGATAAGAGAGGGTCTTTCGGTGTCTTCCGCGAAATTTGGATCTTTGTCATTGGTTTTCTCGGCAATTTCTCCTCTGTTACTTAATAAATTTGCAGGGGCGTCATTATTGTTACTCGTTCGCGATACTACGTGTCGATCGTTATTCAAATTTTTATTATTGTCGGGGTATGGAGACGGGTGCGAGCTCTCACCACTGTCCGCCTCCTTAATTTCTACAACCAAAGATTCTTTGTTCCTTTCCCCGCTTACATTTGTTTTATCTTCCGCCGTTGAATCGGTTCTCCTTATCTTCCTTGTATCCGTAAGCGGTTCCAGATATTCCGTGAGTTTCAATTCTCTTTCAAACTCTGCTACCCTTTCGTGTCCAGTTTGTAAATTACTGGTTTTAACGGATGTGAATTTGTAAAACTGATCGTCAACAGGATCGTTTGATTTGCTTTTGCTTGCAGCATATTCGGAAGAATGGGAAGTGTACAATTGCGGCTTTTCGTCGAAGCATGGATTTTTAGTTACCTTCGAAGTCGGTACCACAACTTCATCGTTAAGGGTCGATGCATCAATAAAGTAATAATTGCTTGTGCTACAGGAACTTTTCTGTTTTGTCGCGTCACGGGATTCTGCGAGCCTTGCATTTTCTGATTGCGTATTTCCACCTTGATTACAATCGTGGTTGGCTAGTTTCTTCTCCTCTTGCAACTTCTCCGTGGATTCTCCTTTTATTAATTCCTTCCCCACATCAGTACTCACGGAAGATGCATTACCCAGGTCAACAAATTCAAACAATTCGTTTTCATCGCTTCCGCAGTCCGATTCGTAAAATGGATCGCTAAGCACTTGGTTTTCATATTGGAAAATTTCATCCGTGTGCAATTTTGCTTTTTGAGCGTTCTCCGCGGATGAACTAGAAGAATCTAGCTGCGGTTGTTCCGCATCAACAGAAGAGCATGTTGCACTATGGTCGTTCGAAACACATTCCATCAATCCCGACTCCACCAAGTCTCTTATATGGCATGTATTATTATAATTATTGGCTGAGTCATAGCGATCTGAGTCTACGACTACTTTCTGATCTTTATTATTGGTGCATCCAACGCGTATCTTGTCAAAATCTTCGTTCGTAGATGTATACTCAGTGACTTGTAGTTCTTCAAAATCGGTACTCGAATTTTCGGATGCTGTGTTTTCGTGTGGACTTACAGAACCAGTTTCTAAACCAGAATCAGCCATATCGGATAAAGTGGGGCTTACATCCGCTGCAGCATACTCCTTTACATTTCTTGCATTTCTAAATTTTACCTTTGAACTGCAATCTGTTTTTGCGCAATCCGCATATCTTTGGCATAAAGAGAAATATTTATGAGTACACATACTACCAAATCAATTCTAAAATCTAAATAATAATAATTAGAAGTTGTAACCTTTTGTCAATGTTGAATGTAACATCAATGGAAGATGTATTCACAAGTTTAGATGTGTAAGTAATATTCGATAGGAGTTCTACCAATATCTGTTCTTCTTGCAACAAATTTGTATTGCTATACAAACGCCTGAAAATGCACAAAGTATTAAAACAAATATCAGATTCAATTAAATAAGAAAAAATTCATCTAAACTATATAATACTCTATTATTTTTACATTCTACGACATGGAAAATACAGATAATGAATGAAATAGCGTAGCATGCTAATTAGATTCTATAATTTATATTTTCGTTAGTTTAATGTTGAGTTACATACACTTAAAATAGCAAAACACTTCACAAAAACGTAATAGGTGCATGGCAATTAGAGAAAGCAAACGAATAAATAATAATAAATTGTTTCAACTATACAAAACTGACAATTTTTTAAATTATTCATAGGACAGGACATGATAACATCTATACATACATTGAATATCAACTTATTTGTATACACCAAAGATGCATACTTAATTAAAAAACAAGTGGTCACTGTTTTTATTGTTTTAAAAACTATATAACATGTAATTTAAATAGATAAATTATTTATACAAATCAATATTGTGTAAATAAATATTTTTTAATCCTAGAAAAAAGGAATACATAGAATACATTGAATGTTAATTCAGAAATATTTGTATCCATTGTTTGCATAGTAGTAACATTTCTAAAATTTCGAATTGTTTCTTTTGATAAACATTCTGGAGCATATGCTTTCAAGGATACAAATGTTCCTGAATTGAGCAAGAATCTATGCAAATATTACTTGCAGAACTTAAATAAGATTGTATATGTATTCTCATACATAAATACTGCTTCTAGGCATATGATTAGCAATATGGCGATACCTCACAAAGCCTTGAATATGATGAAAAATTCCTGGTTTATCAAGGATGCAATCAATGTGATTATTAGTGTATATAAAATAAGGTTGGAGAACCTTATAAAAATGCGGAGCTCTGGCTTTAACGACACACTGGTTTGTTCGTATTATATTATATCCATGTATTATGTTAAGATCACAATACAAGGAGTCCGTATATATTCTACAATAAAACACTCTATTCAGTTTATGTATTTAAGTGCTTATATTCTCTACATATAAATGACTTTATACATGCATTCTCTTCAATTACAGATTAATATTAATAATAATAGTGATAATCATAATCATAAAGGCAAACTTCAAGTGGATGCAACAATTAATATATAATATGGAAAGAGTATAATGGAATTTTTACAGTCTTCTTACAGATTTAAAACATTGGGAGTTTTAGAACTTTTACAATTCTATAGAATATATGTCAATCATTTAGATATTCTGTATAATACATGTTAATATTAAAAATTATAATATACCGTGAGCAATTCACTCGTACTATAGATACAACATGCACAAATATGTAATATTTATATCTTTGCTGGTCAAAAACAACTTATTTTATTTTCCTTATTTTGATAATTATTATCTCATATATTAGGTAATCATTTACTGAGAAAATATTTTTTGGTCCTGGTTTTCTTTTACACAAGTTCATCCTAATATTAGTTAAGTAATGGTTTCTAAGTTATTTAAATGTAAATATTAAATTAATACTTTACCTCCAAATATTATTTTGTAGATCGCTAAGACTTTTTGCAACAATGCGATTCTTCTCTGCCAGTTGGTACTTTTTAAACGTTACACTTGAAGGAAGTTCAGACACGACAGAAGCATACGGTTGATGGCAACAAAGCCATTGATGTGTTCTGTCTAAATTTCCACTTCGCTTGTTGTTGTTCCTGCCTCCAGCCATGAGACATGTTTAATATTTCATACTTGTTCACCTTTAATGCATAAAATCAATATTTAACAATGTGAATCCTATGTACAGATACATTATACAGGGTGGGTAAGCTATGTATGTTTTTTCTAACTGTTTAACATTTTGTGAGTTTATTATAGTTAGAAACTGCATATTTTTTTAATGTTTGACTTCTTTAATGTGCATATGAAAAAGTAAGTATTCATTAATAATATTTAAAAAAAAATGATAAAAAATAAAGTGTTAATAATATAACTCTCACTGCACAAATCGCTGACAAAGTATGTACATCAAAATTTCAAGGTCAACCTAGAAGATACATCTTGCATGACAATTAACAGTCCTATTAGGGAATCTTTACTTGTCAAACAGTAGTTATTTACTGCAAAGTGTTGAACAAATACTTAAAATTATAAAGAGTCGTACGTTTAATTACAAAATATTATTCAATGTTACTTTGAAATAGTATTTCAAAAAATTGTCAAAGTATTGAGAGAAAATGTGTAATAGCTATTTACAACTTTTATTACATGTAACCTTAAACGTAACGTACGATCACATATGAATTTATGTATGAAGTGTTGGAGATTCAAATCGAAAATTATTAAATTCAGTGAGAACAAGATACAGAAGTCCAAAATAAACGTGTGAAATTTTATTGGTCTTAATTGTACTTCGCAGTATGTAGAAGACATTACGAGAAAGAAACCGATGCCGATAAATCATTTAGGTGATAGAATTTCCTTAAACAATGATCTGATAAAGAGACAATACCTATTCCCATTGTGTCAGGTTTCTTTGACATTTGAAAATCGCTGATAGAACACACCTTGTTGACTGTCATTTAGTGCATCTTTATACTGTATCCCGAGTACGTTTCGGTTATGGGATATTAACATAACAGAAGTTAATATATTCTGACTGAATGAATCTACTTTAAGTAAGTTCCAGAAGGATGAAAATACGTTTGTAAATGTTGTCGTAACGTTGCAACATTTTCGCAAATATATTTGACAAGACTTTCTCAATAATTTATTGATCGCACTCGGTACATATACCTAAGTACGTACCTCGCATTATTTCGATTCTCGAACACCGGTCCGGTTATATCATAATTATGTGTTCTTACTAGGCAGAATAGTTTCGCGCATTTTGTTTGACGCGTCTGCTACGATATTCGGCGAATATTAACGGTACGATACTAGCAGACTTTTGCTTGTTTGTTATTCGAAAGACATAAATATGCGATGACCGTTCCCAATACGAAAGCGTGAGATTGTCTGCTATAGTCCTCGCTAGGTGACGCGCAGATCGAGATTAATTTTTTATTTTGAGGTTATGTACAAAAATGTTCTGTCAAACACTCAAAATCTTCCGCGGTGGATCGACATGATCGACATGAGTTCTCATGTACGATGCTGTTTTGTTACAGGAGCTATGTTTACCTGATGAATATCAAAAATGAATACGAAAGAGAAGGAGAAGTACATCGAGGAATTCGATTTTCCTCATTGCGATGAATCGTCAAAATATGAGAAAGTCGCAAAAATCGGCCAGGGCACCTTTGGGTAAGTTACATACTGACATTCTTCGGTGAAGTTGGCATTATGGTTAGGTTATGCTCTTATGTGACCGAAAAGTTTTTGTTTCTTAACGATTATCATCCTTCTGTAGTGAGGTGTTCAAGGCGAAAGATAAAAATTGTACCAAGAAATTTGTAGCTATGAAGAAAGTGTTAATGGACAATGAAAAGGAAGGGGTATGTACACGTTCAAATATTCGTCCCTTTGACACATTTTTCCCATAGTTTTACTTATATCGTCTTGTCGTGTTAAGATAACGCCAGTTTTTTTAAAACAAAAACTTGATATATTTAAAAATAATGTGTACTGGTATAATAAAGTATCTTGAAACAATGTGTCTCTAGAAAATTCATTGTCTTGAGATTATGAGACAGTGTGGTACTAATTACTCGTTCTTTTTACAGTTTCCTATAACTGCTTTAAGAGAAATAAGGATATTACAATTGCTAAAGCATGAAAATGTAGTGAATTTAATAGAAATATGTAGGACACGAGGTACATATTTTCACAAATTCAAATATTACAAATAATTTGAAGGAATTTTGTCCTTCTAAGACAAAACCAGGACTATTAACATTGTAAATTTTATTTTAGCAACACAAATTAATCGCTATCGTTCTACATTTTATCTTGTATTCGACTTTTGCGAGCATGATCTAGCTGGGTTATTGTCGAATGTAAATGTCAAATTTAGTTTAGGAGAAATTAAAAAAGTTATGCAACAATTGTTAAATGGTCTCTATTATATTCATAGTAATAAGGTAAGAGTGTGGAAACTATGCGTTTAATAAATATACATTTAAAAAATCTGCAAATTTAATTTGCATGCTAATTTATTGTTCTACAGATTTTGCATAGAGATATGAAGGCTGCAAATGTTCTAATAACTAAAAATGGTATATTGAAATTAGCTGACTTTGGGTTAGCCCGTGCATTTAGTGCTAACAAAAATGGCCAACCAAATCGTTACACAAATAGAGTCGTTACACTTTGGTATAGACCACCAGAACTTCTGCTCGGTGATAGAAACTACGGTCCTCCTGTAGATTTATGGGGTGCAGGATGTATAATGGCTGAAATGTGGACCAGGTCTGTGTTAACATTTATGCAAGTTTCCAATCGTTGAATGGATGACTATACATTGTTTTGTCTTGCAGATCGCCTATAATGCAGGGAAACACAGAACAACAACAACTCGTATTAATTTCTCAGTTATGTGGTTCTATAGTAACGGAAACCTGGCCTGGAGTAGAAAATTTAGAGTTATTTACTAAAATGGAATTACCTAAAGGTCAAAAACGAAAGGTAAATATTGTCAATAGGATGCAGCAGCACTTATCCATAGCTGGGGTTGTATAAAATATTTCTTCTCGTATAGGTCAAGGACAGATTGAAGCCATATTTAAAGGATCCTTATGCTTGCGACCTGTTGGATAAACTGTTGATCCTTGATCCATCAAAAAGATATGATTCGGATTCTGCATTGAACCATGACTTTTTCTGGACTGATCCAATGCCTTGTGATCTTAGTAAAATGTTGGCCCAGCATACACAGAGTATGTTCGAGTACTTAGCTCCACCGAGACGCCCCGGTCACATACGTCACCCGCATCATCAAGTACCTGGAGGGCCAGCGAAACCTAGTTCTAGTATGGCTGACAGTGGTTACCAAGATCGTGTATTCTAGCATATTCTGTTCTGTTCCAGACGAGTGTAGACTGTCCTTTTACCGTTCATCGTTTTCATCTCTTATCATTTTTACAAACCATACAATGTTCTTTTTCAACGTGGCTACCCCGGCCCTCTAAAGGTTAAATTGAATGTCTGATTTATACTAACTCTGGAAATGAGATGTAAGATTTTCTTATACACGTATACATATATATATATATATATACATATATACATACATTTTTTACAAACAGAAGCAGTCTTCTGATTTAAGCCTTGTATTTCCGGAAGTGTGTGATCTTTGAAGTTTCCTTTGGGTATTTATGTACTTTGTCGTAGATTAAATCTTGACTATTATAATGGGTACTATAAGTAGATGATTTTATGCACGCTATCTTAAGATTCGATTTAGTAGTATCGTTTTATTATGAATTTCAGTATCATGTTAACACAAGTTTTATTTCAATAAGCAAATTTCAATTTTACAATTTTCTTCGGTTCGATAATATTAGTACCTACGAAAGAAATCTTATAAATTTGTAAACCTAAATTGACTAAGTCTAAATTATAATAAAATTATGAGTTGTACTCGTGCAACAAACATGTGACTGTTAGCGAGTTCCGTGATAATCGACAAATGGTACACCTATAATTTCGCCGTTCACATTGTCGTAGTTGTGAAAAAGCAGTATCGTGCATAGCACCGAGAAGAAAATATTAAATATGTACACGATTGTATGTCCGTAATACTTCGTTATTTTTATACTTACAACTACGCTTCGTTATTATGCTAAAATACGCTATTGAATTTACCAATCTGTGAGGTACAGATAAATATCATCTATATTAAAGTAAATGACATGACAGTGGTATTTATCATCGGATATAAAAAATACAAATAAAATTCTGTTGACTGTAATTGGATTTCCCTTAACAGTTCCATTTTCTTCTGTAATGAATGATAACTAAGGGCATATCGATGCAATGACGAATACACGGTATATCACATAGATTCTTAATCATCGTCGTTTTTAAGAAGTTGATCCAACGGATTAGGGCCCATCCTTTTCGGCTTACTCGTTGATACCTTTTCCGTGCTGTCAGCTGTAACACATTTATACATGTAAGACACTTATTTTATACTGTTTTTACTTACTCATGTTCAACGCATAGAATGAAATATTTACATGGCGAAGGACGTTGTGCGTTTAGACAACTAAGCCACTCTGTCATACTGATTCTCCTGTCATTGTTGATATCACAGTACCTGGGCAATCTTTTGCCGCATCTCTGAAGCTGTCTATTATTCGCTACCATTGTACGGAAACTTTTCCATTCTTTCCTTTCTAGAACCTGGGTAAAAATAATATATAAGCTTCCGCCGATAGTTTTATATGTACAGTGTGTCCCACGAACTCTGTTCACTTGAATATCTTGGTTATTTCAAACAATACGAGAAAATGTTACTCACAGAAATTGTAGGGTTTAAGAAACTACATAATATGGTATAAATGGTATTCTTGCAAGTGGAGGTGTACAGAAGATATAGAGATCACTTTTGTTTTTTTTTTTTAATGGAATATCCAACTTTTTATGCTCGATTTCGATAGATCGACGTATTCTGAGTATAAAAGTACTAAGGTGCATTTGTACTAAAACTTACCGTTGCTGAGATATTTAATATATTTCATTCTATTACTTTCGTTATGGAATGTATTCGAGGATATGCTCACTACGTCAAATGTAAACAAAGAGCAAATACTAAATGTCATGAAATAGAATGAAAAAAGTAAAATATCTCAGCAACGGTACGTTTTAGAACAAATGCACCAGTACTTTTATACTCAGGATACGTCAATCTATCGAAATCGAGCATAAAAAATTGGACATTCCATTTAAAAAGACAAAGGTGACCTTTATATCTTCTGTACGCCTTCACTGGCAAGAATACTATTTATACCATATTATGTAGTTTCTTAAACATTACAACTTCTGTGAGTAACATTTTCTTGTATTGTTTGAAATAACCAAGATATTCAAGTGGACAGAGTTCGTGGGACACGCTGTATAACAAATATTAAACAGAAAATCTTGCCTTGTTTTTGTTTTTATCGAGCATAACAAAATGCCAGGTTGCTATTTGCTCTTCCTTCGACGCTTGCCATTTGGCCGTTGTCTCGTCCGAATCTGTTCCAGAAGCTTTCATCTTCTTTTGCATCAGGTCCATCAAATCTCGTAGAAACAATTGTTTTTTTTGTTCGGGACAACCTGCGGCCAGAATAACCCTTTATTCTATTCACATTTATTTCACTGGCTACTCGCGATGGAATCAAGTTTATTATTTAATTACCCTTCATGGGCCTGCTAGGAGTAGGTACAGGATTGCAATTTGGAGTACGGTCTTTAGAAGATGTTCCAGGGATCGGTTTGCCAGTATCTTGGTATACGCACCAACAATAGCCAGAATAACATTGCACTCGATGATACCTTCCATCGGGAGTACATTCAGGTACATAGAATTTCTCTTGAGAATGCTGTCTCTCGTCTTCCAATACAGATCTTCTGTCAGTTAAACAATCGTTTGCTGGAAGAGTCATATTAAACTATTTAGGAAAAGTATATCTAGTCAGGTCCCATTGACTTTAAAATCACTGACCATCACTATCTTCTTTTGTTTTTGCAGGATCATCGTTGAAAGTCGGTCGAGAATGTACCGGTGCAGGACTTCCTTTCAACACTGTGAAAGCAAAGAAGAAAATCATTGTAAATAAATTTGTCCTACCAAATATTTGTTAAAGATTAAACCCTGAAAGAGGACCCTTTTTAACTCGGCATATCAAATTCTATACAAAATGTTTTCGAAATTTCGCATTTTCGCTTCCGCGTGTACAGCCAAAATAAAAATTTGCTTTTCTGTACAATTGCTTTTTTACTCGCAGTTTGTTAATGCAGTGGTTAATTTGGAAAAAAGAAACTCGTATTTACACACGGGCGACCACACGCTTCTTGTCCGCATAAAATTTTGAAAAAAATTCCGTCACCACCCGCGACAAACACAAGATCGTCCACACACAGACGCACACATTTTGATGAGTTTGAATATCTGTTCTCTCGTCGTATTTTGAATTTTATATTCCATGCGTGTAATTAGACCAGAAGCGTTTACGAATGATCGATTATAATACAGTGTAAGCCGGTTTCGCTCCGTTTCGATGTTTTCATTTTATTTACAGATAAAATGAAGCGACGCGAACAAATGGGTGGTGACGCAAACAAAATTAATATACAGGAATTTATTATACGCGTTTTATTCTACAAGCACATGCTTAGAAGATATAGCATTGCCACGTTGACCGACAATCGTCATAATTCATTAAAGCGTTATACAGTATTTCATCGATAATTGTCCACAACACGGGTCTGCGGAGGGACAATTATGCGCGAGGGATATCATTGTTTGAGGTTTGCCGAACGTAGAGAAGGACAGCCGAGCTCGAGAGGCCTCGGTCACCGAGAAATGTAAACATACCTAATCCCAATTTCCGACTTCTTTATTATTCATTATTTTTTTATGGGACTTCGATGACCATATTTATGGCATTTTTCTAATAAAAATCATACCAAATATGATATAATTCCGATGATATTTACTTGTGTAATAGACAATTAAATATCATCGGAATTATATCCTATTTGGTATGATTTTTATTAGAAAAATGCCACAAATATGGTCATCGAAGTCCCATACAAAAATAATGATGGGACGCATGGTGTCATATTTCTCGGCGACCGAGGCCTCTCGAGCTTCGCGCCCCCTCAAGGGGGTGGTACACCCCGCAGTAGTGGGGATATCTCAGGGACAATTATGTGCGAGACATTTGGGACAATTACCGATGAAATACTGTACTTAGATATTTGCATAAAGCAATGTGAAATGAATTTTTGAAAAAGACTTTTGCTGTTCAATCGTTGTAGGGATTTTGATTGATTATCGATGTTTTTTTCTCATTTAAAGTAGTTCAGTTTTGTCGATTTGAACTAGAGATCGCGGTTTTCAACATGTACAAAATTACACGTGTCACGTGTACTTGCGAAACAGAAAAACATCCGTATTGAGATCAGTGTTGCCAGATCGCTGAAATCGAGGGGAATACAATTTACCACCTCTCCGATGACCAGAGTAATATGTAATACGTTGCGTGGCACGTCACGTGACCAGTCTACGGTCTTAGTGGGGGACGTTGGAGTATGCTCACGAGTGGAATGGGATAGTGGATGGGGAAAAGGAGGAGAGGAAAATCGACCCAGTTTTGGGTTGATCTGGCGACACTGATTGAGATCCGGATTCGTTTACTACACGTGAAATAGAAATCTCTAATTTGAACCCTCGACTAGTGAACCCTCTTCACATACAGACATGTACCACTGTATACCGGGTTGTCGTTAACAGGCGGGCTGCAAAAATGACCCATCATCACCATCCAAGAGTTGAACAGATGGTTCTGTCGCGTGATTATGCAAAACGACAATTGCTAAAAATTATAGTCGAAGTCGAGGTGTTCTTCTTATTGTTAGCGTTCCTTCATAAATTACCGATTTATTTAAAAGTCTGAGCGACTTCTTCATCATAAAGTTATACTGTTATATTTAAGATTGACGAGTTTTGTAAAATAATCCTTGCAGTAATTGAACAGTTTGGGTCGAGTACAGAAAGATTTGAAATAGAGAATCGCGAAAGTAACGTGACAGTGCTGTTGATGTGCAGAACTAGGACTCACCTTGGTCCATGGCCCGGGTCCTCTGGGCCTCAGGGACCTCGGGGCGCTCGTCTGCGGGGTTCAGCGACAAGAACAAACGTACTAAATGATAACAATGATGTCACTCAGCCGACCGGCCTTACCTATATGTACAATGTTTGTTTGTCATTCGCGCATCGCAGGTTTTCTAGCAGAGCAGCGAGCGGTGGCGAACATTCAAATTTGTTTTCCCTCTCATTCTGTTACACGTTCAACAAGCGACATTTCAGGCAGCAATCTCACGCACCCAATAAATGAAGTCTTTTCACGTACGCACTTATATGATTTCGAAGTACAGGGTAATTTTAAAGTATCGTCAGAGCATTTCATAATTTTTACATTTGTTTTAACGTTTTCAAATTTAAAATCACCTTGCACTTTCTTCTAACCGCGTGCCAGGTTATTGAACAATGTATTCATGCCGTGGAATTTTTATTTGGCAAGCCATCGATGATCATGCAACATTATGAAAATTGACATGCAACCCCCTATATTTTACATCTTTTTATAAATGGCTTAGAGAATCAATCAATTCAGTCCGATAATAAACGAATTTGAAACATCTTTCTTCAGTTTTTTAGAATATTTTGTTAGACGATTAAAAGCGTTTGTTTAGACATCGTTCCAAGTAGCTTAAGCGATACAAAACAATGTTAATTCTGTACATCTATTCGATCCAACATCAACAAATAATAATAAATGACAGTGGCAATTATTAGACCGCACACAGATGATTCCTCAGGTCATACAAGTCGATACTGTCTCGCGCGAACACGATAATCGACATGCAATTGACCACAATTCTATATGTCAGTCTACGTTTATTCTATCGTTACTGGTAGCGTTTAAGCAAGAGGATCAATCTTTTCACTGCTTCGACCATCTGGCAAACTAATTAGAATCTAGTTTAGATAACGATGCGACAAAAATCAGTGTGATCCATTCGGTGGATAATAGAAGATCGCGGCATGTCAGCGTTGCTTACGAGATAAGTTTCTCTTTCAAACTACAACGTAGCGTAATATGTTCATATTACGTCCGGGAACGACCTGATAGATCGCGTAGGCGAGGATTTACGAACCGACGAACCGACGACGACGCGCGACGGAGCGACGAATAGCGCGGGCGGTCATTCTTGTAGGGCAGTCGCGAGCGTGTCCGTGTACCTACGTACACGGGGTCAATTGCTTCAATTCCTCGGTAACCGGCCGCAGTGTGGGCAAACTTCCGGCAGGATTCACGAATGTTAAGCGGGTCCCGCCATAGAGACGACGGCCCTTCGCGTGCGCGACATCCTGTCCAGGCAACGCTTGTAATTTATGCCACGATTTAGACGCCGAGACAAAGACCGCGACGACCATCTTCCGGTATCATCCGCGAACAACGCGCTGGAGCCGTG
The DNA here is from genome assembly GCA_913789915.3 of Sphecodes monilicornis. Lineage (NCBI taxonomy): Eukaryota > Metazoa > Arthropoda > Insecta > Hymenoptera > Halictidae > Sphecodes > Sphecodes monilicornis. The sequence goes on from OU565287.1 coordinate 1,559,245, forward strand.
GCTCTTTGTGAAAATTTTTATTCCTGGCCGCGAGTGCCTCCCTCCCTCCCGGCGACGGAGGTCTCTTTGAAACATCTCGAAAGAAAAAGAAAGCCGCGTAAAAGTAAATAAAAGCGTTAAAAAAGCAACCTTCACCCAGGAAACGAGGCACGGAGCGGGAGTGCATGCGGTAATTGCCCATAGGCGATTGCAATGCGACACAAGTAGATAGATTAGCACGCATTAGGCTGCGTAAGTATGAGCACTGCTGTTAATCTCATTTTACGATCGCCATAAAATGTAACCGTGTCTGCGACCCGACGCTCTTTGCGACTTCAGTTTGTCGCTAATGACGGAATAATTAGAGTCGATCGCAGTTGCATCGAGGACAGTTCGTTCACTGTCGTGGTAGATAAACAGAGAAGTTTCATAATGATTTTGGCGTCGTGCGGCGAGATCAACAAGGTGTTTCGAAGGATTAATTAGGGGGAAGGCGACCTTCGATCCTTTTATCATCGACACGGATTTGTTCGGATCAATAATACGAGGAAAAGAGGTTCCATTTTACCGAGGGAGACAACGTTCCGTGGCGCAACAGCGTGGCGCCAATTCGCAAATATCACCGCGTTCAAAACTGATTTATGCACCGAACAACCTCGGCTGAGACCTTGGGCGCTCGCGCCTACCAGGAAAACGGTTTCAGCAATGTTTGCAGCTGGATTTGATAATTCGGCGGTGAACGGTAAAGTCTCGACACCATTCAACCCGAATTGTTGATTGAAAGCTTTGACGGAATTTCGGTGTGCGCAATTAAATCGACCAATTTTGTTCGTGCGAAAGGATCGAAGATAATTCTCATGCAAACACAAAACAAGTGGATCCGATTGCTACGCGACGGCTTTGGAGTTGAACTCTTAAGAGCTGCTTTCGTGATTAGAACTTTCTATTGGACGCTAGACCGATCGTTTCTATTATCGATAGTATACCTTCCGAAGGTCTACCGTCTATGGGTGAAGGCAGACTCCAGTGTTCTAATAAGTAGAAACGACGTAGCGGGATTGTACGCGTTTGATAAGTGGGACCTTGCTCGATTCGATGCCTCGGGACTGTATACATAAGTCCGCTTTGGTGTTTCAAAATCACAATGCTCGACTCTAACGGCAATTATATTACCAGTCGAAAAAAACTATGAATTTTAATCAATGCTCAGAACATTGGACTCTCTTTTCTATGCCAAACCCTAGACTGGCCAGGGAAGAGACGTTTCCCTGCAGAATTTGTTCTACGTTGCTCGCGACTCTTGTCAAGTTCAACTCCGAACATGAGTAGCAAGCTGTTCATCCTGTGAGCACTACTTTCAGGTGAACACATAATGCAGGGATAGGCGCAAGGGCAGGCGCAGAGGCAGTTCATAGCTTTGGATTCTCCCTTATCTCGAGTGAGAAGCACGTGCACCACGTGTTAAACTTACGAGTGAAGTCGTTCGCAAGGCAGGCACCCCATTCTTGCCTGGAGAGTTTCAAATCCCGATTTAGGTCGCACGTGCGGGCGAACGTGCGAGCACATTTCTTCGGCCTTACCGCCTTCTTCGCGAGCCTCCTCAGCTCCTTGTACTCCGCCCTATCCAGGTAACCATCACCGTTCTTGTCCAGAGTGACGAATTTCCACGACAACACCCTCTCCACGTTCTTGTCACCTGTCGGTCGGCCGATCGTTATCAAATGATAGGCATAGATATATCGAATACAGGTTGGAAAAGTAGACGTTTCAAAAACAAAAACAAAAAAAAAGAAGAAAGTTAGGCTAGTCCTACTTGTACTCCTGGCGGAACAATTTCGAGCATCGGAAGCGTTCAGCGAAAAACGTGAATATTATAATAGCACATCGTGTTGGTAACGATAGCGTCAACACGAAACGTAACCAAACCAAATACTGGAAACTGATGAAATCCTCACCGTCGGTGGAGATGTTGGTCCGCCTGTACTCGATCTTGAAGTTCTCGATCAAGTTCCCGTTGAACTTGGACTTCTCGGTGCGGTCGCAGGTGTTCCTGTGCTTACTGCTGTACTGCCTTCGCTGCTTCCAGCTCGGCGAGCGCCTCCTTTGCCCGCTCCTGGTGGAAGCAGCAGATCTGGGGCCAGGTTTCAAACATCTTGGTCTTTGGTGTCTTACCGGGGTGTCGGGCAGTGGTCTGCCCTGCGGCGTCACGCACCAACAGTACCCGGTTTCCTCGTGACATTGCACAGGTGCGTATGTGCCGTCGAGCCGGCAGACTGGTCGCGCACCCGGCCTGGCGGTCAACCTTGCGGAGAAGCACGCTGGTGTCTCTGCCGGTGGATGGACAGGTTCGATTATGTTCCTTCTTGCGTTGTTAGTCGCGACAAACAAGGGAGAACACTCCGACATTCGATTCTATGCTTGTACGATTCGCCTACTCGAACCAGAGACTACCACCTTACCTGGACAAGTACCAGTGTGTTTGATAAGGACGGACATGCCTTGACACTGCTTCGAGATGACCCGACACTGACTCGAATACGTAACACCGTCGCTTCCACATACTGGTGTGCTCGCACCGTCGCTCATCATGCACTCGGCTATCCTCTTCCTGCATTCCTCCTAAAACATACGCATCGTCGTCCTTTAATATCTCGTAATAACATTTACCATTTCATAAATATCGTACGCGTATGGTTCGAACGCGATACCAGGTCGCTTCAGCCCGGCACAACGTTACGTGTATGCCGTTTCACGTTGGTTCGGAGCAAAAATAAAAACCGGTCATATGATTCATGGCATGACTAATTCTTCGAGGATTTCCCTGAATCCATCCACATCGTTCGGTGTTCCGAGAAGTTTGCCAGCGCATTGCGCTATCATTCTTGACCTCTTGTAATCGTACCCGCGTATCTCATCATTCGAACAGGATTCGTACTCGAAATTAGCATTCGTAGACCGATTCAAATCGTTCGGAAAGATGCAAACCCGAACTCGTAACGATTAAAAGCGTAAACAGGTTCAGTGGACCCGGGGTGCCAGTGACGTGAAAATAATTCAATCGAGAGCCGAATCCGAGAGGTTGCTCCTGCTCCAGAAATGATTCATTCGGAATAGTCTGGAACAGAGGCGTCTTTAACTCGGAGGAGGCGCCTCCGTCCAGTAAAGAAGGCGCCTCCGATCCATCAGAACAGGCGCCTGGATCGTTGCATCATGCATATGCATCGCGCGGAATCTGCAACATGATTTACGGTTTTAAACGAGCAGCCATCTCAGTAATTACACCCGTCAAAATTATTGAATGTACCGCTGAGAACTCGTTATCTGCTGTCACAGCGTACCGCTATCGTCGTTTCTTTCGAGGCGCGATAGAAGAATTTCCACATTGATTTTATAAAGTAAGGATGCTATCAATTACACGTAAACTAATTTGTTCAACGTTGCGCGTTAATACACGGGCGCTCTAATCGCAATACAAATCGCAGAAGTATATACAATTTTGTAAAATCTCGTGTTAGCGGTACATTGGAAACACCCTGTAGATGCTCGGCAACCGGTCGATTATCACGGTGCACACGCCCGCGTTCACGGGAATGCGTAACGTAGCTGCAACGCGACGCGATGCAATACAGCGTAATACAGTGCAACACGGTGCATCGCGGTATAATCGGACGACGTGTTGAATGCTAACGATCGACGATGCACGCTCGTGTACGTGCGTGAGTGTATGTTCGGTTGGCGCCACCGCGGACACGATTAAAAGAAAACGACGAATCCTGCAACGAAATGGTACTTTTTAAGTACGAGCAATTATCCTTAAGCCTTTTCTAGAATTAAGTGCATACAGTCTGAAACCAATGTGAAAGGAATCGTGGGAATTTCAAACATTTGATAGAAGACTGCATTGGTGCAAAAAGAATAAATGTAAGCATAGAAAAGATACGACAGGATCGAAGGGTGGCAGAAATAATAGAATAGTCCAGATTCTAGATGTATTGAAAGAACAAGAAAATAAGCACGAGGAAGCGAGAAGGAACAGGAATCAAAGAATAAGCAAGTGCAATGATAATATTAGATTAGCATTGGTAGAAGTAACCAATTAGGTATGTACATATTATGTATTATTAGGTGTATGTAAAAAAAATAGATGGATGTGTGATTTAAGATATGGTTTGTAAACGAAGTCCATTTCTGAACCGTAAGGTTGACATTAAATAAATATGTATATAATACGAGTATAATACGATGTAACTGTTATAACATCTGCACAAAATCGAACTGATTCTCTCCTTATCGAGTCGTTTCCTCTCGTTTTTACCGGATTCAATGATTGAACGTTACGCGCACGATGAAATGTCGTTTTTCCACTAGAAATACTGTTCTGTTACTTCCGGTTAGTAATCAACGATGCCGACGCGACGAGGGGTGAGAGGATTTAACGTCTACCATAGATACGCGATTAAATCGAGCACACCGGGCCCGGTAAGATCGGTGTTTCCTTTTCTCGTAATCGTAGCAGCCCGTTGCAACAAGATTTCATCTATCGAGTTACACGCGCGATACAGTGGCCCCCTTTTGTGCGTCGTTTTCTCCGAGGCGCGTTGCGACACCAGTGCATCGTGTACACTCGCACCTACGCAGATATTCCCATTTTCATCGACAAAGTGATTTTCCGGAACCATTCGTTCGAGGCCAAGCAAAACGATTTCGGTCGATTCTTCGAAGACACCCCGTATCGTTGCAGTAAACTGTTCAGGCGAGCGAACGCATGCGACCACGATGACATAACACGATTAGTAATTATCTACGGTGGTTAAGTGGCGTCATAGCGATGCACCTGCACGTGGCATCCTGTATTCAATGAATCTTACACGACGCATGCAGATATAATATCACGATGCATCTCTATGAACGTACGCTTGCACATTTTTCTTTTAATATATTAGGAGGTTGAATAAGTTCTCGCTGTTTTTTTTTATGAAATGAATGCTTTATTTTAAAAAATTGGTAAAAAATATGTTCTTGAATGTATTGTCTCTCGCTAGCCATTACTTTTCCCCGTCTTTCTGGCAGCATAGTAATTCCATGTCGGAAAAACGACACGTCTTTTGAGGCGATCCAAGAGTGAACCCATTTTTTGATATCTTCATAAAATTGGAAGCGCTGCTCAGCCAGGCCATGTGTCATCGATCGGAACAAATGGTAATCTGATCGGGAAATGTTTGGTGAATACAGCGGGTGGGGTTGTACTTCCCATTTAAGTGTTTTCAAAAACGTTTTCACCGGTTTTGCAACATGTGGCCGCGCGTTGTCATGCTGAAAAATCGCTTCAACTCGTACAGCACCCAACGTCCTTCCTGTGAATCATTCCTAACACTTTCAAACGTTTCGAATCTGTTGTGTGATCAACTCCTAATGATTCTGCAAGTTCAGCTAGTATCTGACACGAGTCTTCATCAAGTAATGCCTCAAATTCTTCGTCTTCAAGTTTTTGTTGTGCGCCAGGGCGTTCTTTATCTTCAACATCAAAGTCATTATTTTTGAAGCGTCTAAACCAATCTCTGCATATTGTTTCCGACAGAACATGGTCGCCGTAGGTGTCAACAAGAATTCTGTGTGCTTCAGCTGCAGATTTTTTTTTAATAAAATAGTGTAGTAAAATTCGCCGCAATTACTCTTTCTTTGGCATGAAATTCGACATTTACCACAATGAAAGAAAAATTGTTTATACTTGAGTGAAATGACATACACTGAATTTTAACCTTGCATATATGTAGTACTTCATTATAGATACGTTACTATCTGAAACTAAATTCACGCAGTTCTGGTATTACCACCTTTCGGAAAACAGCGAGAACTTATTCAACCTCCTAATAATTACACGCGAGAGTATCTTTCAAACTGTCCTTCCGACGGTCAATTAAGTTGCTAGCTTTTACAGTACTTATTTACGGCCATCATTTTTGTCAACAACTAACGCTTGTCTCTGCTCGATCTTGCCGCGTAGATGGATGAACGGAATATGTTGATCGATAATTAATATATTAAGCATCGAGAATAACCGTTAATTATTTGTTTCCCGATACGATTACATAATTATTTCTAAGCGAATCGCATTAGCTTTAAGACACGAATATTTTTCTTAGTTGGCATGAGGAAGCTTATGGTAGGGATAAAGATACGTTCGTCGAGCCGGTGTATCCGTTTAATGACGGGTTCTCGGAAGGTGTCGTTTCTTTCTGCAAACCCGACGACGAGAGAAACACAGTGATTTGTCAGTGTCTCTGATTATAAGGTCGCTACCGAGGGTGTTTGAAAATACCGATTAACGACCAGTCACTTATATGTGCCACTGTAGCACGTTATTAGTCATGGAACTGTATTTAACCGGCTGATCGGTCAATCGAGGCCCTCCGGCAAATACGACCAATCCGCGAACGTAGAATAATTGAAAATTTCTGCAGTTCCATTGGTTTCTATATATGACAAATTCTTGCTAGATTGAAGATATGTTGCAAATTTAGAATCGTGAATCAAATCTAGCTGTTTTCGCAGAGAAATAAAGCGAAAGAGAGAAGGGTGGGTTTAAGCACACCCAACGCTAAGCTCTCATAACAACGGGTAAAAACATTAATTGCCAATTGGGATTCCGTCATCTAAGAATTCTCGAGTGCGCGTTCGTGATGTAACACTCGAGAACGCGAGTCTGCACGGTTTTTTTTTGCGGTTGTGTAAATTCGGAGTCGATTATCGCTTCCAGTCAACCGGCGGCTGCGCGCCAGCAGAATGTTAAAGGATCATTTATTCGCACGTGTTCTCGGCGAGGATTTAAGCGATTCGCACGTTTCCTCTGCGGAACGGTTACCGGTTGCCGATCGCCGGTTACCGGTGGTGCAGTTAACACGTCGCCCCGTTGTACGATATTTTTTCCTCAAGGCACAACAGACGACTATGCGAGTTGCTCAATCCTAAAACTAGACTCTAATCACCGGAGGCTGTTCAAAACGATGTTAACGCCGCGACAATGGTGCATTTTATGCGAAAATTTATCACCTGCCGCTGAAAATCTTCTAAAAGTTCTTGCGTACGCGGAGTCCACGGTAACTAACGCAATTGTCGGTTCGAATTTATTGAACCGTGTATTTGATTCGCAGACGTCTAGGAATGCCGTCGGTCGAACATGGAGTTTTCCCTAACACTTTCGATGATTTCGATCTTTCTCGCGGTTTGTCGGTCGCAGTCCAATCGCCCAGGATTTTCAAATGGAGATTGACAAACTGCTTGAAGGCAACCGATCCGTTTCCTCGTCGACAGAGAACGGCAGAGCGGTTTTTTAAAAGTGAACTGTCGTGATAAGCGAAGATACTAGTGAATCGGAGCGACGGATTCTCGTCACGCGGTCCGTTAGCTAAAGGATAATGCGGTAAGCTTTATTCTTGAGATTGTTACGTACAGAGAATTATCTCTGCTTTATTTCAACCAGAGTTTTCTAACCGCTTTCCTGAGAACGGAAAATGCCCTATTCCACCCTTTGCTTATAGAAACGATGACTATGCTCCAGCTGGATGCAGCCGCCACAAAGCATGATTCGGTACAGGGACAGTTGCACAAGACTCCCTAATATGGAAATCTTGAGAGCATCCCCACTTAGATTTTACACTATATAAACCCTCGAATTTTAACCCTCGGGGGCAGTGCTTAAAGTACAAACGGGCTATACACGTCGTTACGCTGAATCTCGTTTTGGAGTTGGTTGTATTTAGTGAGATCGGGCCTAGTCACCCTTTCGAATCAAGTAACCTTATAGATTCCGCGAGTACGGTATTAATCTATCTTGGGATAATTATTCAACCTCTCTGTGTTCCCCGCATCGCCAGTGCGTCATCCAACAGGCAGTAGTACTTAGGTAACTACAAAACATTTTCTTACACACTAAATTCTTATCGCGACACTAACAGTTGTAACAGAGCCAGTTTTCTGTAATATACAATTTAGTTCAAGGTAATTTTGAGTAACAATTGATTTTAACCCACCATTCAGATCCAGTAATTCTTAGTTGACCGTTCCCACATGATACAATCTTACCGCTCGGGTTGTATCAATTAATTTATAATATTAAAGTTACGAGGCCGTTGCTAACACATCCTAGGAGCTACCTGATCTTGTATCAGGAACCCAAACTGTTATCCAACCTATGTGGCTCCCTGATTTCGCATCAGGTTCGTCCGTACCCTAGCGGCTCCCTGATTTCGCATCAGGTTCGTCCGTGCACCTAACTAACAATTAAAACCATATTCCTCTTTAAACCATAAACCGCTCGCCGGCCACGCGTGCTACCGCTCGACCCAGGCTCGTAACAAGATTCTTGCCGGGTGCCGGTCGTTTACGTCTAATTTGCTTACCAATAAACTAGCCAAGCATTGTAACATCGTGTCCCGTGTCGCTAGTAGATACTCGCGACCGGGATTTGATCACAAATTGATTACGATCCGCGAGATGACAATTGTTAGCACAACCTCGTTATAAGATGTCACTGTTTTATAATGTTTCCCAAATGTGTGATAGGTCTCAAATGAAGCGAAGCTGATGAACACCTTAACTCTCGGAACCCCATCGTACAACAAAAAAATGACAAAATAAAAGAGGGTAAAACGAAAGAGATCGATAACACGGTTCGAAATGCAGCAAAACGAGTTTTTGGGCGCGTAATCGAGGACACGTTAATTTTCGTTCGCACGGGAAAATAAATCTTAGTCAACGATAAGTTGAATGTGCGCGTGCTGTACGCTGATTCGACAGGTACACTAGGTACTTCCGATTGAAGTTCGACATCGTACAAGATTCAACGCACGGCATTTGAGTCGGCTTTGCGTGTTAAACGCGAAAGAGATCGGTTTCGATCGACGAACACCTAGCTCGTGGCGATCCATTTCCCCCGAGCTAATTGGAATTCATCGAAAGGGATCACCGGGTATGTAAGCTCCTGACGACGCACGAATGCAAATTTCTACGAATAGATATCGACCACCGCGATTACTTGTTGCACCTGTCCAAATGTATTCGGGGTTTCACGCTGTCACGGTGTCTCGGGCCCGTTCACCTATGTCGCCAACGAATTCAGAGACACACCGATCCTGTTTCACTGGAGCCGGTTTATCAATCGGAAAACCGAAAAAATGTCTACCGAACATTCGTCATGTTCGCTGCGACCGTTTCTATTAATATCGAATCGACGCGACGGAACGGACCAATTATATAAACGGATCTCGTTCGTGGTAAGAGATATCATGGCACTAAAAATCTCTTAAAAATCCTCGATACACGAAGATCGACGAAAACGAAGAAACGCGTCCTCTTAACGATGGTACGAGTGTTAATTACAGTGGCGGGATCTTGATGGCGCCGTCGTCATTGACACGCGCGCGTAGTTGGTTATTAATTGCAGGTTCGATTGACCGTCACAAATGATAATGACGCACCAGGAATTGGAACGTTCGAAAAAACCGTTAAAAGAAATACGGAGGCAGAGGGTGGGGGAGAGAGAGAGAGAGAGAGGACTCCCAAGCAATAAAAAAAGAAAAAATAAGAGCAAACAGCAGAAGTGTTCGAGCAGGTTGGCGCCACACGGTTCCGGCTGCTCCGCGCTTGACACGAGAGAATTGATTACAGAGTAGCGGGATTGATTTGACTCACGATAAACCACGATATTACCGGCTGATCAACGATCAAGGTTTTCATGGCGCACCGTGATCCGCTCCTAGCACCGATTCGAAAATTACTGGACTGCGAATGTTGTACAATTATCGAAAATCTACCAAGATTGCGATCTCGTTCGGAACGCGCTATGCGGTTAAGAGGAGGTCTATCGATAAGTTTTCACTCGATCATAAGAAGACTAAACTTTGGAAGCCCTTAGCGCTCGAGAACTCTTCCCCCTCGAAGAAAGCACACCTGCGGAATGTATCAAACTTTTTTCATTTCGACTCCCTGGCCGAGAACCACTTTACGTAGGCACAGGTCTGCCACCGAGTGGAATTCATACGTGGGCACACCGGCATCCGAACAGCTCACACTTTTTTTTCGTTTTTTCCATTCTTCTCTTTTCTTTTAACTTCTCGCCATCCTCTGTTTCGACTCCTTACACCGTCGCCTCAGTTTGCCGATGATAAATAACTATCTCCTCGCCGTTTGTTCCTCGTTTTTTATGGACTGTAAAATGACGTTCGAGCATTAGATACAGCAATTAGACACAATTATACTTGCTTCTACTTGATCTAAAATTTTTATCTAGCTAAAACAACAAACTATACAAGGTCTGTAGGTCGACGACCAGTTTCTGGTTTACAGCATTCACTCGAGAAAGCATAATCGACTGTTATGAATTCGCTATCGCGCTGATAGCTATCGTTTACGACACGTTTACTATCGATGCAGCATCGAAAGTACCTCGGTTTACTTTAATATCGGATGCTACAGGTTATACGATCAGAATAGTACAAGTCCCAATGTTAACGCGATGCCATGAACCATGCCTAAAACACCGATATCTTATCGTTAAATCATTGAATGTCGCGATCGAAGCTTATCGGATGCTGTTCGACCATCGACGTATCTCATTACGTCGATAATGCCGAGTTGTAAAATTAAAGTACACGAGAGAGCTGCTCTGGCCGGGCCGGGGCCGGTATCCTCGTCGGTTTATTCATAATCTAGCGAACAAACGATCCCCGGTTTCATTAAATATGCGAGTGAACACGCTTGCGGTCGCACGTGTGCACGCGTACACGCGTGGTCCTCCCTCGTTACCAGTCAGGAATATCGTTCATTAACATTGAACGTATGCAAATCGCCCGAGACAAATTCTTTCCGACGACATCGTACGCACGAGCCACTTCCGTGTAATCGCAACTTTCTCGCGCGAGATCAGATAAACCGATCTCCGGGGTGTTGAAGGTGTACAATGCGTTTTTAGGGTCCTGTCGATTTCGACGAAACTTTCAACGACGGTTCAATGACGTCTACGATAAAAGCAATTCCGTCGAGCGCGATGCGTCTCCATGATCTAAAAGAACTTTACGAGCACCCTATGTACAAGCTCATTCCCGATTCAAACGCGTACATAACAGTTGGACGGTCAATAGACGAGTCATGGCTAGCGTTAAACAATCTTCACCACCCGGCGACAGCCGAAGAATTTCGAAATTGGACAATGTCGTTGTAACTTTCACGTCTTAATCCTCCCGAGACGAGCAATAATTAATAAGATGCCAGACTGCACGAATGGCGAGCATCAAGCCCAGAAAGAATGTGTCTAAGAAACCTGTTTGGGGAGAGCCAATATCTTACGAGGTCCTCTCCTCTTCCCGTCTTTCTCTATCTTTCTCTCTTTCTCTCTTTCCGGCCACCGGGGCTCGCCGAAGAACACACGTGTGCACCTTCTCGTGCATTGCGACACGCAGAGAGCTTCTCCCGAATGCTCAGGTGTTAGCAGATATTCCCCCGCTGCCTTTTGCTGGCTTTTGCTGCCTTATTCGTTTTGCATCAGTGCCGGTAGGTTTCTTCGTCACAAATTCGCATATCCGACCATATTAAGGGATCTCCTTCGACGCTCTCAAAAAATACAATTTTTCTTTCTCTCGCATTCTTTTAATATTTGAAGAAAATGTCGAGCATGTTTAACGTATCGGACAAGCTTTCCTATAAATAGATTATATCTATGATATATCGAGAATACTATCGGATACGATGTAAATACACTCAGCGACAGAAAGATGGCACACCTCGAAAATTCAACGTTTTCATCACTTGGCCATAATAAATATACTCATTCTTGATACCTATACATTTGTATTGCGAAATGAGCTGCACTGCAAAAAAGAAAGTAAAGAAAAAGTTCTTTTATTTCTCTAAACTAAAAAATTACAAAAAAAAAACAGTGCGACAAAATGATGGCACGTATACAAAAAATACGTGATTTACGTATCTACATAAAATATATAACATTATGTTTAATACTTGGTATAGCCTCCCTTATTTTCTAGAACTGCCAACATACGTTTCGGAAGTGACTTAAAGAGTTTTTTAAATATATTTTGGCCGTGTTTTTGTCCATTTTGTTCTATGCACGTTTTTAAATCTGCAAGGCTTTGGAATTGTCTTCCGCCTTCATAACATGTCTTGCTAATTGTGCCCAACAATTTTCAATTATGTTGAGATCCGGCGATCTCGCTGGCCACTTTAAGACACTAATTTTGTTTTTCTCGAAGTACTGCTTAACGCATTTTGCAGTATGCACGCTTGCGTTATCCTGCTGAAATGTACAATTTTCCCCGGAAATTGTCTGTCCAAATTTAGTTAATTGTTCTTCTATTAAATCTATATAAATTTTGCTGTTCATAGTTTTCTTTATAAATTTTATTTCAGTCGTTCCTCGATACCCAATTCCGGCCCAAACCATTACTCCTCCGCCACCCATGTGTCTGCGACTTAATATTCTTTCTTCTTCCCGCAGGTCGTGAAAATAGTGTGCGAAACCATCCGGCCCATCTAGATTAAACCTTTTCTCATCACTAAAAATAATACGACGCCACTTTTTTCTCCAATGTATGTGCTCTTGTGCAAATTTCAGACGCTCCGATTTATGCTGAGTGGTTAAAGGTGGTTTTTTTTCAATTTTATTCGTACTAAGTGCGGACATTCTTTTATTATCCTTTGCACATTACTTCCATTTGTATGTCCTCCAGCTGCTTAGGGATTTGTCGTGCTGTTCACGATGAATTCGAAGCTTCTTTTTACCATATGTTTTCGGATTTTTTTAATAAATTATACACCACTTTTCTGCTCCGATGTACAACACGTGCAATTTTTGAAGTTGAGTAATTCTCTTTATGCAATGTCAAAATCGTTTTTATTTCAGCATCGGATGAACCCATAGTGTAATTTCAATAGCAGATAATAAGAAACATACACAATATTTAATGCACAGTAAAACGGTACGTGACACAAACAGTCTGACGGTCTAGTGTTAACTGCAGGGAAAGAATTTTAAGACTGTGCCATCATTTTGTCGCATTGGTGACTCCGGTTGTTTACGTTTAGACTAGGATCTGTACCGCTTAACTCCTCCGGTGTACATAAATAACCTTGAAGTTCCACCGAAGTACATACACAGAGAGAAACATATCAAATTTTATCACAGTTTTAAGAAATACCAATATTTACGGGTGTGTCATCTTTTTGTCGCTGAGTGTACGAGCAAATCATAGAAATCAACGAGGCTGTCGGTTGTCCTTCCCTTTGAGGGTTGCGCACCGCAGTATCTTGAAAATGGAAACACGCACGCTCTCGCGCCGTTTCGTGTTACAACTTACAACCGCAACACCGTAAATATACTCGATAAGAATGGTGTACGTACGTAGCTTCCGAAACAAATGGAGCAATAGAAAGCAGAAATCTTCGCTTCGGCTGACGAAATACTGACACGATCGCAATCTTAATTCCCTGCAACGCCGCTTGTAATACAGTTTTGGGTCAGAAAAGACGCAAGACACGCGAAACACGCAATTCTAGACCGCGTTCTTAGAAACTGTTCAGCGTGAACGTTCGCGGGTTATCACCGTTTAAGAGGGAAATGCTGTTCGGTGGAGTTCACGCGCTCCACATCGAGCTCCGGAAAATAATTGGAGGCAATTGTTATCCGCGGTCCGATGAAAAATCCTGCTATCGCTCGGCTTAGCTACCCCTCGCTTCGACAATGTTCGACCATAGTTTACAAACCATCGGAGGACCGATGAAATAAAAATTTCTCTGTTGGACACTCGGTCGGCTTTATCGTAATTAATTCCGATAACGAGGAAACGAATGACCGCGACAAAAATAAATTGTGATTTTCTCTTGAACGTTCCCGGAGAGGATTGACTATCCTCGAATGCCGTATCGGTCGTGAAAATTAATTAGACTCCACAGTATCATAGGAACGTTTGAAACACAATACTACGATACCTTCACTGTGAAAGCAAATGGTGCGAAAGATACGAAGCAAACTTAAACCGTGAACAGTGGCTACTGTTAATAATTTTCATTCGTGAAATTCGTCAAGCCTAACGAAATAAGAGATGTAAGAATACCCGCGTTAAGTTGTGAATAGAGGAAAAAAAAATCACTTGACAAGGTTCACTTCCCTAATTGGATACCATTTCACGAAAGACTAATCGTCTCGAAATACGCGCGGATTAGGATGGATTGGGGCGGGACGAAGAAACGAGTGGAAGCCAAATCAAATTTCGTAACGAGAAATCGGAATTATGTATCTTCTTACGGGTGTAAAAGCGGCGAGTTATCGGTGCTCCACATAATGAAGTTAGCAACGATCACGGTACGAGCGAACCGTTCCGATTAATCAGTGTCAGTGGCAGAGGGAAAGAGCGATAGCAAGCATTTCTAATTATATTAAAATAGAAGGAAGGAGAAAGAGAAAGCGAGGGGGAGAGAGAGTGAGAGAAAGAAAGAAAAAAAGAAAGAGGAAAGGAAAAAGTCCGATTGTCGGATCTTTTAATCGGGCGTCTCTTAACACCGTTATTTACCTTTCGTCTTTGCTCCGTGCAAACAAAAGACTATTTGTATCGCACGGCGGGACACTTACTTGGAAGGCCGACGTTTGTGCAGCACACCGAGTGCTAATAATTTTTCTGTCAGCCACCACGTACAAAAGTTCTCCCGCAGAGTAACCCTTAGCTCTTTGCGAAGTGAAATTTTCATATTTTCTTTGGAACGTAGCCAAGTTAAGCCAAGCTAACATTTCATTTGTCATAGTTACCACAATTGTAAGGGATGACACCTCTCTATGAAGCATACGTAAGTACTCTTGAAATCGCGGTACAGTAGTCAGTTCTGGTACAATTCTTACAGTAGTCATTCAAATTGATATTCAATGAAAGTAACATGTACTTCGTTCTTAAATTCACGCGAAGCAATGGATTGATCCAATAGGATGGTGATCGGCTAAACGGGATCCAACTGCGTTGACCTATCGTTAAGGGCTTCAAAGCGATTCAGTTTTATTTGTTGAGCATCGCGGTGCAGTTAGCCACTTACCTTGGCCTTGGTAATGGTGTTCGCGACGGCATCAAGATGAACGAAGACGGATAGGAGGATGGCAGCGCGTATCATCGGGATCATCATCGTGTCCTCGGCTAGCGGTGGCAGTACGTCCTCGAGGGGCGAAGGACCGAAGCCACTGGTCCGACACTTACGTACACGCACTGGCCACTCACACGCACTCACTGTTCCAGGCACATGGCATTCTCCTTTTCATGATCTCTCTTTGCGTACAGAGTTCCTGTCTCCGCAGATCTTTCTCTTTCTCTCTCTCTCACTCTCACTCTATCTACCTTTCTTTCTCCTTCCCTATTTTATATGTATAAATATAAAGTGTATGTATGTTATATGGATACACTTTTATTTTCCTCGAAGGAATCTAGGGGCCCAATCGCTAACGCACCGAATAGAACAGAATTCAGTTTCTCGTTTGAATTTCGATGGCGTGTGCGAGCACTATGGATCGGAGGGGTAGGTCTACGCGCGAAGAAGGATCCCTTCGAGAAAAGGACGCGAACGTGTCGTCCAGCCGTGGCAACTGCTGCCGAGCAACTGGCACTTGCTCGACCGCTGGAGCAGCCTGTCTCGAGTCTCGGGTCTCGGGTCTCGGCCCGATGGCAGACTCCACGATGCAGTTCCTATGTGGCAACGCGCCTCTCTTCGCCACTATCGAGGATTTCGATGGTTCTGAACTGACAGGACCGGATCCGTTTCGCCCGGGACTCAGACCCCCTCTGTCCCTGTGAAATCTGGCACCCGCCGAGGGTGCACTCGACACCAAGTATTCACCCAACCGACACCCGTCAATTTTCCTCTTCATCTTTCTTATCTATTTTCACGGTTCCTTTATTCTTTTACCTGTTCATTTGGCTGATACGGCAGCGTAACGTTATGTTTGCAACGTTCGAACATTTACAAGCCAATTCCCAGTGAGATCGTTTCAATTTTGCTTTAGAATCGGGGATTCACGAGTCATAGAGAATTCGATGTAGAACTGGTTGTTTTGTAATTGGAATGTAGCTTTTAAAAGCGAGCAACCGATGTGATCCGGAAGTGGGGGTGTGATAGGGTTGCAACGTTTAAAAGCAAACGTTACACAATTGTGACTGTTCAGGTTCCTCGTTAAATTTCAATTGGAGGCCAGATTTATTCTCCCCCGTCCGCTGTCCTTGCTGTCTTTGCGAAGGTACTTTGAATCCTCGGAATATCATTTTTTAATTACTCGTGTCGGCTAAAATTTACGATACACGTTGATGCGTTGTATAATTAAAATAGTATTTTACGACCACTTATGACACCGAAGAACGGGCACTATGGAGCGGATTAATAAAATTTTATATACATAATACCACTTTATAATACCGTAATAACAGATTCCCGAAACAATACATCGCCTTCTACTCCACACTAACTTAAAATATTATAATTTGTACTTTGTAGTACATATAAATAAATAGTTACATGCTTTGTCAGCTTACGCTCCTAAACATCGACGACTTAATTTATTTAAAGGATCGAGAAAATATGCGACCGCGGGTTTCAATTCACAAGACGGTATTCCGCGGAGACACGCCCGGACTATATGCGAGACCATGCGAAACTGGATACGCGATAGCATTAAAGCCGTCGCCAGATTTCAAGCGGGCCGTACGTTACGCGTTCCATCGATAATTGTCAACGTTGTCGCGTGCAAGCAATATCTGTCTCCGGGACACCTGCTCGAGGCAAGCAAACACAATAGTGCTTAATCGTGCAGAACGATTGAATTCGTTCCACCGGTAGGTGTAGCGAACAAGATAATAATTTGCTATCGCTCGGCTACCTACCCGACTGTACCTGTAATTCCCTTCGGTCCGTCCCTAACCATCGTTAACCCTTTCAACGTTTGCATTTTATAGACGAACGAGGCTCGAGCAAAAGTAATGAATATATGAAGTCTATAAATATTTGATTCCGGTGGTTGTAATGGGTTAAGCAAACTGCCATCATGGACGGTCTCTCTGTCTCGGTTTCGGTGGTGATTTTCCTTTCTCGAGGGGAATTCCATTGCAGAGTGGTTGCGAATTCTGAACTCGGCCAATGATTGCGTGCCTGTTCCCCGTGCAAGAAGGGACTTAACAGGCTGCTCGTTGGCCGATCCGACGTCGGCTGGACAGCAACTCACTTCGTCGTCCACTCCGGCACACCTGTTCACTCAGGTATGCGATATCCTCTCTTTTTCCCTCCTTTCATCCCTTTCTCCTTCTCTCTCTCTCTCTCTCTCTCTCTCTCTCTCTCTCTCTCTCTCTCTCTCTCTCTCTCTCTCTCTCTCTCTCTCTCTCTCTCTCTCTCTCTCCGCCTGCTTTCCTCCTCTTCTCTGATCGCAGATTCACCATTCTTTTGTCTCTTTTCTACTGGTCATCGGAGCACGCAGACGGTGGTTTACCGTTGTCTCTGTGAATCTTCTGGACCGACGGTGTCTATCGATCCATTCGTGATCATGCAAACTTCTCTACCGAACCCTGCAATTTCCTACCCCGTAATGATCGTTGTTCTTAACCCTCTTCATAAACGTTCATCTTTCATTCCGCACACGATCCGTCGAACAACTTCAAATTTACAAAGGCGGAATGAATACGAACGGTTTGTATAACAAATACAGTTTGCCTCTTTCTAGAAAATAATACTAATCGCGTACGCTCCTCGATTAAACCGGTTAATCGAGGTTAAACTGTATGTTACTTTTCATTGTGCTTCGAATGGTTGGTTCAAACGTAAAAGTTCCTTTAGCTGTCGAAACCCCTATAGTGCGGTAGTCGGTCGTCGGGCGACTCGTTAAAATTCATTTTCTTTCCTCTTCTTTTTCCATCGTCCCGAGTTTACGGTGCCGACAAGTTTCCATTTATTACCAAGAGAAACCCACGGGGCCCGTAGTCCTGACAGTTTCAGATTGTTTCGGACCAATTGGAACGAGCGGCTGGTTCAGTCTTCAGTCTACGAGCATAAAGGGGAACCTCCCCCCGAGACTCGGCTCTCGACCTGCTCGACCCGCAGAACCAGACAATAGGACGCCAACATCCTTGCATTTGTCTTTTTTCGGTGTTGCTCGTTTACTGGTGTACTCCTCCCTTCGCACGTCGCTTCGTTCGAATACCAATACACTGGAAAAAATAACTCGCTTCTTTTTGATCGGATCAGTTTTAGCAAACTCCTACGCGATATTCATTCCTGAAAATTTCACCTGCTACATGTAAGGAAAAACCGTAAGAAAAACGATTTATTTAATATATTTGGGCACACGGATAACCAATGTTCACAACCGACGTGTTTTCTGCCACCGCTAGGCGATCGTTCTCTCAAATTCTTCTGTTATTATCGATCCTCTATTTTATAAATTTAGCTATATACAGGGTTGTCTGTTAATATACACACGAGCATACATACATCATCCGTACCTTTGCTCTACATACACTCCGGGACAAAAAGATAGCACACTTTGAAATAAATGTAATTTTTATTTATTTAACATTGCAATGAAATTGAATTTCACATAAATTTATAGGTATATTAACGTGTATAAAGAAAAATCAAATTAAATTTCTCCAATATGTTTAATAAATATAGAAAAACACAATTTTTGGCAAAATATAGTAGGGCAAAAAGATAGCACATTTAAGGAAAAACTTAACATATAAACAAATTTGTAAATAATATTAATATTTAATAATTTGTGGGACCTCCTTTACATTTAATGACAGCAATCATCTTTCTCGGTAAAGATTTATATAATTTTTGAATACTTTTTTGTCTTAACTTCTCCCATTTCTCTTGAATACATTGTTTCAAATCATTGACGTTTCCAAATTGTCTGCCATTCGCATATACAGCTCTGGAAAAGTTTCCCCCTACAATTTTCAATAATGTTCAGATCGGGGGACCTTGCTGGCCATTCTAAAACACGGATTTTTTGCCAAGAAAAATAATCATTTATTATTTTTGCAGTATGCACTGCCGCGTTGTCTTGCTGAAAGGTAAAATTATCTCCAGCAGTTCTTGCGGCATATGTGTGGATCTGTTCATCGATCATTTCCAAATACCTTTTGCTGTTCATTCTGCCGCTAATGAATTTTAATTCAGTCCTTCCATGATAACCAATGCCGGCCGAAATCATAACACTGCCGCCTCCCATCTGGCGACGACTTAAAAAGTGTTGTTCTTTTCTTAAATCATGGTAATAAGTTAAATTTTTTTTCATCCGTAAATATCACATTTCTGTTTGCATTTTTGCAAAACACGTCTCACGTTCTTTATATTAGTGTTTATACCAACACTATTAGCAATTTGTCTTGCAGTCATCTAAGAATTCGATACTGCTCTTATAATTGCTCGTTCATCACGAGTTGTTAGACTTCGCGGACGAGCAGTACTCTTCTTTTTTCCATAATTTTTTGGACTTTTTAATAAACTTATAATTACCTTTCGACTTCTATTCGTAACTTTTGCTATTTGTGCCGCTGTATATCGTTCTTCTTTTAATTTTAATATCGTATTTATTTCACATGGACTCAGCCTTTTTCCACGGCCCATTTTTAATAATTCACTGTCTTAAAACAAATATATGAACTACAAACTGTTAGTACACACTATTTTTATTACTTTTCACGCTCAATGTTTCTAGTTTAGTAGCTTATGTATAACTGAAAGGCGTAGATTTGGCATTTGTGCTATCATTTTGTCCCACTTGTAAACCATAATTTAGCATGTTATGCATATAGATGTGCCCGAAGTTATTGATATAATATAATATGCATTTCTTACAGTTTATAATACAAAATTTAAGAAAATAACGAATGTGCTATCTTTTTGTCCCGGAGTGTACATTAATTTTCTCAAACGCAATAACAAGTATCCCTTGGGCACGGAACAAGACAATGAGGTTGAATGGAGAAAATACATATATTTAATACTGTTCGTTTTATTTTACCCTACTTTTTAATGACTTTAAACAAACTAATCCTCGACGGTTTCACGAAATATTTCTTTCAACACCCGTGTTCCATCTTGAAGTTTGCAGTATCTGTAAGATGTAGATTTTTCAGAAGACGACCGATGTCGACGTTTTTCTAACAATATCGTTTTAGTTTGTTCCTCGTTGGTAGCGATCCAAGCATCGGCAAAGTACATCGAATAAATACGAATATCGGTCGTCGCCAAAGTTGACCAAACGCACGCATATACCTAAAAATGTCATGATTTGTTGTAGAAATATACACAATAAATTTAATTCTTTAATAAAATCTCACGATGTTCTATCTATTGGATGATTGCAAAAGCTCTTGCCCGATTTTCTGGGACCTCAAGATCTTATTTGAAAAAAACCTTCAGTTTTCTCGAAAAAGGAATCCATTAACTTGTAAAACGTTGGGAGACTATTGTAGAGAATGGTGGTCCAATTATTTGACAAATCTGTTATTTTGCAACCGTTTATGTTTAATTTTCAAATCAGAGACAAACTTCAACACTCCTCTAATACTTACAGTCTTCTTTAAAATTCGTGAGCAAGAATTCATTGTATCGAGGATCAACGCGCATGTCTTGGCAATGTGCACATCGTGCATCGACTCGTGTTTTTCATAGTCCTTAATGTAGAAGTCAAAGTCATCAATTAGTAGAACTGACGGCAAAATGGCGAAAGTGTGCAATTCAGTCAACCTTTGTACAAGCGCTTCATAGTTCTCCAAGTACCTGAATCAATTACAAATTCGATTATAAATTTGATTATTTTATAATTTGAATGCTTTTAATAAACGTGGAAGACTGTATTCTTCTATTATATTTCATCGCAAACGAACATCACAGATATCTCGCTCAAGCTTATATTTCGAATGTAAAAACACGTGTCTGGGGTCGCGCAAGACGGTTTCAAGAAAAATGAAGAAATTAGAACATGGAATTTTCCTCTTTCGCCAGAAGCTCCGTTTGAAAAATATACAATCGATGGAGGAAGCAGCTGATTTGCGACGATCCTTGTCCGATTGTTTATTTTGCCGTTCGTCTTGCTGCCGTTGTGATAATGAATCAGCCATAAAAATTGCGAACTACGTTGTTTATTCGATGGTCCAGCCAAACGAATAAATTTGTCGAAACCATTTGCGGGTTGTACGTACAACGTAATCACATATCAACTAGCCGTGTAATATTTTTGCTAGGTCCAACAAAATAAATAAACGAACGATCAAAGAAATCCTGAAAGAGACCGCCTACATATCTCGAATGATGTTCGCCGCACGAGTCATCTAACGAGAATCGGTAACTGGCAAGAATCATGAACGTGCGCATCGCAGTAAAGAGAATAATGATTTTACTGTGTGATCTATGCGCGTTTAGCGCGAGCTCTCCTGAATATACGATCGCATATACAGTCACTCCCATTAATATTCGGACACTCTTAAAAAGACGATAACTTGTTTAATATTAGACCATACGACTTGGACTTTTTTGAGAGGTTAGAATAATTAGTTTACTACACGACGTGAAAAAGAAATTTCAAAACCATTGCAATTGTCGGTATTGCAGAGAAAATACTAAAAAGTTGTGTTTCACAATTTTTTTATGTGGCTTATATTGAAAATGTAAAACATCTATTTTGTAGATTTGTATCAATTGTATACATTTTCAAATTTTCATCCAATTTGGATTACGTGGAAAACAGCGACAGGCATCGAGTGACGTAAGAATCCTTCGATTTATTACAGTTTAAGGCCGAAAATTGTGAAAAGCTGCAATTTTTACAATCTTCAAACAGTTGTAGCTCATTGCAACGTTTGCCGATTTTGGTGAAATATTCAGTGTATACAGTTGACACAGATCTACAAAACGTATTTTTTGGAATTTTCAATATGGACACACATAAAACAGTTATACATAACAACTTTTAGTATTTTCTTTGTAATTCCGACCAATTACAATTTTTTCAAAATTTCTTTTTTTTGAACGTGTAGTAAACTAATTGTTCTAACTTCTCAAAAAAAAAATCCAAGTCACATGATCCAATATTAAAAATCGATCAAGTCGATCGTTTCCGGGATGTTCAGAAAATTTAAGAAAATTTATACAATCACCCACAGTGAAAATCGTGCATAATGTATATCGACCGATAATTTAACTGTGTTTTGTAACAGGATAAGGTCCAACTTCTAGTTTAATATATTTTCATAATTCATACAACAAAAATAAAAAAATAGTAATTGTTTTTCATTACGAAAAAGTAACAAACTAGAGATATGACGGACATTAACCTCGCATTCAAAATATTTCAAAATCGTACTGGGACTGTTGTTCAGCACTTAGAATCAAATTGATTTGTTTCAGCATTGCATAAAAATTTGAAAGATAGTGCACAAAAATTAGGAATATTATATTCGTTTATCTTTTATGGAGATAACGATCCTAAGCATAAGTCTAGGAGTCTAGAGTGGCACAAGAATGGCTAAGAGCCAAAAATTTCTGTACAACCGGCAAGGGATAATTCCCACATAAAATCTAGTCGAAAATAAGGAATATAGTTTTTTCATACGGGGCTTCATTTTTGATAAAATCGAGCTTGAAAATTCAGCGAATACGCGTCCCATTAAATAGAAATCGGCTGTCGCGTCTGATCATGACCAATCAATTCTACTCTGTGTAGATATTAATGTACGCGAACCCGACGAATCTCTAAACTCGATTTTCTCGAAAATGAAGTCCCATATGAAAGAACTATATTCCTTATTTTCGACTAGATTTTATGTGTGGAACTATCCCCTTGCCGGTTGTACCACGATTTCGCAAACACCCTGTATACTAAACTAAACGTTGATAATTCAATTTTTGTTAAAATCCCTATCCTGTTAGTAAACTTAATTAAAATATTTGCGATACACACTGAACGTTTCTCACTGTGAGTGACTGTAACTTTGAGCAAGAAATCCTCTTCGTTGGACAAACGGGATAAATTTCGAGTTTTATTGTTAGATAATTGATGATCGATTATCGATCATTGATCCTGTGCAAAGAATTTTTCGTATTCGAACGATACAATTCATATGATCAGAGCAGCTCCTTTTATCTGGATACATAGTGAAACGTCTCAAGACGGACCGAGATTTGGGACAGGAATCAGGCGATTTGAAAATAAACTTGAAACGAAGTTTAGCTAAGTGGACATAAATCTTTTGGTCTTTTTATAGGACAGGAGCGAATCCCGAAGGCCGATGCACGTGCAGAAGCACCGCAAGAAAAGTGTTCCGCTTACATAAATCTCATCAGCTTGAAAGCCGCGGGTGCTGGATTACTTCTGTCGTGACAGGCCGCCGGCAGGCTATCCAACGGGGCTGGTGTAATGTAAACGACGCGGTGTCCTTCTTCGGCCCAGTAAATCGCTGCCTAAGGAAAACAACGAAAACAAGGAAAACCTGATTCCGGAAATCTAGACTGGGAACTGCTCCTAACAAAACAGACTCGTAACAAGTGCTAACCACACCATATCACGTTTTTAACGGACCGTACACTTTGAAAACGTAATTGGCCGAGTGGACAAGTTCCCGACCTGCGCATTCGGACGTTTAAGCAGCTGTCAAGATTCAAAAAATATTGTCACTCTGTCACATATAGAAATACAGTACAGTGTGCGAAACTTCACAGATATCGTGTAGAGAAACGATTCCTCGAGATTCCTTTATCTTCTGCCGCTAGTGTCTAGCCGAGCAATCAAAACAATCGGCACCAGCGTCTCAGTGAGAGAATACTAATCCAATGACAAAGCTTTTTTGTTTTTAATTATTTTGTTATGAAACTTTTACCAAACACACTCGTGACATTTTTCTGATTAAAATGACACAAAGCACGATATAATTTGGATGATATTTACTTGTTTAATTGAGGATAATAAAATTTTAAAGACAAATTTGTGTACAACTCGTGGCTCCTCTCGAAGTACATATACGCCCTAGTAGTGGGGATAATTTTTTAACAGATGTTGTGTAGGAGACTGATACTTATATCGCCACATTACTGAACATAGTAATATAAGTTCGACCAACCATTATGTTTCACAGGGACTCTAGTCTATTAATTGTTCATACCAAGCTTTTCAAACGTGTTAAAAGTTCTTATTTTACGTTTGCTTGTAGCAATTGATAAGACAGTTAATAATCTTTATCCTGTTCACAAAGTGATTTTTCGGTTATAGAATTACAGTAATAGTTTGACTTACATTGAAACGTGGTTAATTATTTTACATTATAAATACAACGACTGTTGACAAAATGATAATCGTTCGAACAGTTCAATGTCACGTAAATCCTGTTCTCCTCAAAATGATTAACGCAATTATTACAAACTCTTATGATCGTGCAAATTATAACATCTAAATGTTCCATTAACTTTACCTCAAACATAAAAGATTTACTTAATTCTGCAGGCCCACAAAGTAACGTCGATTTCATATTACTCTTCGTCGAAAACATATTTTATCTATATATAAAAGGTTACTAAATTTGTATTTAGGTTATGCGATTAACGAACAATCTAAATTCTCGTTTTTTCAGCTTTGTATATATAGTCATTTAGCGTTAATGCTTAAGGTTGTAGATCTTATGATTTCACGTTTTCTACTGTGGTCTATTCTACACAGCCAGCTTTTTCATTAACACGTGTGTCGTTTTCTCCTTAAATTACTAACAGCGCCATCTATGGAAGATGTTCGCAAAATTATAGTTGCAATAGAGACATCTATGTGTGTAACGTGTCATTGGTACTGATAGTGGTCATTGCACCGACGAGATACTATTAACACAGACTACTACCAGATCTGCTACTACAGACATTGCATCTTATGGGCTTTTCTGTCTAGGCCTCGGGGGGGGGGGGGGGGCACAGTGGCCACCGTACCATTTCGGTGTCGCGCTCAATGTTACCGATAGTTAACGAATTTAAGCGTATTAGCACAGACGAGGTACAAGAGTAGACCACTCACCCAATGTATTTTTCTGTCTCACGCCTCAGGGGCTCTAGAGCCCCCTTACCATTCCGTGTCACATCCTACCGTATCGACCAAAACTAATATTGTGGAACTTATATTCTACAACGGCGCTGTTACTGATAGAATTTGGTATCGAAATATCGGGGATTATATAAATGATGTATGAAACAAAAGAATATCGTGTCCTTTTAATTCCGTTACGTCTGTTACACGACTGCATCGAAGAAGACGTTTCTACATGGGAAAGCTTATATTCAGATAAATTATATACATACATAATACGTATGTATACATGATTTACCTGAATATTACATATACATATATTATTTTATATTGCATGCGTTTAGTAAGTATTGCATTTACTTAAAAAACTAGCGTTTCTTAATCTATTTCCTTACTTATTTCTATCTAATCGCTTTGCTATTCTATTTCTCGCAAACAATGAAGCGAAACGAAAATAAAACCGATTATAAAAAATGTGTCTATTCTTTTTGGGGTTTAATAAACCGTAATAGAGCAGACAGCATTTCTTTTCATTCATTTCGAACGAGAGATAGTGATCGGTGCATATCGTGGCTGATTAACTTTGGTTTAGGTGGTTGGGTGGAAATGGAATTGTTTGATAAAAAATTACAAAAAAAATATGTATGCAGTCAACATTTTTCTAAAAAATTTTTTTCACGAGTCGGGTAGACTGCGCAAAGATGCCGTACCGGTAATTTTTGATTCGTCCAATATAAATAATAATAGTTGCAGCACTAAATCAGACACTATGTCTCTACAAGATGACGTTTCATCAATACAAAGCTGCAATGTTTTGGGACAGCAGCTAACGGAAGCTCAAATGCAATTAGAGCAAGAGAAGAAAAAATATAATATTCTTCGCTTGAATTGGCCGGCAAAGTGTAAGGCAATGAATCGGTTGCAAAATAAGCTTTCTTCAGGCAATATAGATAATTTCTTCAGGCAATATAGTTATTTATTAACATTTGCTAATATCGTTAATATTCGCCAAATCGTGGCGAATTTTTTCGAAAAAGGAGCAAGAATTATGCATGACAATGCACTACACTTCTCCCGTTTTATATCATAAAATGCGTGATATTTTTGGTTTTCATCTGCTATGTCCAACCACAATTATTCGATGGTTCGGGAAAATTGTCATTTGGCCAGGAATTTGTCAAAATTTATTTAATGCGTTGAAATTAAAGTCTGCACACATGGAAATTGCAGATCGTAATTGCATTCTTGTATTTGATGAAATGGCCATCAAAAAGTGTCTCGATTTCCACCCAAAACAACAAGTCATTGAAGGTTTCGAAGATTTAGGATTTTTGGGAAGAAATGTAGCTGTGGTACCCACAGGTTCTTGTATTTATGATACGCGGGCTGTTCACTAATTGGAAACAAGCATTGGCTTTCTTTGTATCAAAAACTAGTGTTAAGAAAGATGAGTTGTCAATTATTTTAAATAAAATTTTAGATGCATTACATGAGACAGGTTTGAAAGTCAGAGCAGTTGTTTCCAATCAGGGAAGTAGTTATCAAAGCGGAGCGGATGAACGTGTTTCTGTTGAAACGCCATTTTTTATAAGAAATGGTGAAGAAATTTATTACATTTTTGATTATCTCCATTTATTCAAGAGTATTAGAAATAATTTATTAAACTATGATTTTTGTATTAATGATCGTATAGTTTCGTGGCGCGATGTAGTACTTCTCTGGAATTTAGAGAAAGACAAAAGTACGCGAACAGCATACAAGTTATCCGAAAAACATGTGTTTCCAAATTCTTTTGATAAAATGAAATGTAAGCTTGCTCTTCAAGTTTTTAGCAAAAGAGTGTCATCTGCTATGTTTACCGCTTCACTTACTGGTAGCATTAATACAAATACTGTACAATACACAGCTAGTTTCTTTGAAACGCTTAATGATTTGTTTGACAATTTAAAAAGTCGATCTGCCAGTGATCCAAATCCCATGAAGCGTGCTATTTCGCGTTTTAATGATATTGAACAGCATTTAATTGCTCATGTTGCCAACATGAGAAATTGATTTGCACTTACACCTAAAGGTTGTAAAACACCTCCATGTTTTTTGGGATTGCGGCAGTCTATAAATGCCACCTTGCAGTTGTGGAAAATAGCGATTGTATAGAAAATTTTTTTTCTGTTCTTCGAATGCACGGTGGCACTTGTAATCGCAATCCTTCAGTAAAAGCGGTGCGTCTTGCAATTCGAAAA
This sequence comes from Sphecodes monilicornis, assembly GCA_913789915.3. Lineage (NCBI taxonomy): Eukaryota > Metazoa > Arthropoda > Insecta > Hymenoptera > Halictidae > Sphecodes > Sphecodes monilicornis. Next base: position 1,586,560 of record OU565287.1, read on the forward strand.
AATATATTATTGAGTTTTAATCGTAGTATATATAGTGGTAACTGCATGCCTGATGACGATGCACCGTTCATACCGGGAGATACGATAGCACGATGTGAATCAGCCACGTTGGAATCAGATACTTCATTGTCTGCTATCCAAGAGAACACAGGTGATGATAGTTTTGTTGACAATATTGAAGAACTGTCAACATCGGTGTGCTCGCTAGAATCGTGTGCGCTTGAATACTTTGCAGGGTATATCGCTAAAAAATGTATTGACAAATCGGGATGTCGTAGGTGTTACGACATGTTTTTAGAAAACCATGCAACGTTCACGCGAAACGAACAACTACTGTTATCTTTTAGAGCATATATTGTACACGATAACATTGTTTGTAACACCATGGACTGAGATTAAAAAATGGTCACCGCCCCTTACTCTGCTCGGATATGAATAGTTCGTTGTTGCATTTGCCTCGTTACCTGTAAATAAATTAAATAATATTGTTATAAGTTTTCAAATGAAAAAACATCTAAATCATATGTACGCAACATTAAAAAGTTTGCCTCATTTCATTTGGTTACACTGCTTTTTCTGTTTATTTCAATTGCTTTGCTACTTTCATCAAAAAACAATTCGATATTTCACATTGTTAGTGACTATATTGAACTTGGTAATGAATTTTCGAATCAGCAGTGCTAACAGGGTGGGCCACGCGAAGGCATGAAAAAGGACTTGTCCACCCCGGAGTTTATTCAATATAAACCCGTACCCTAGAAGTAAATATTGAATAAACTCAAGCATGCGTGACGCAAAAGCTGTAAAGCAGCATGTAGACTAGAGTAAGCAGGAAACGCAGCAAAGAAAGATGATAAAGCGTTGGTAGAAATGTAATTATTGTATATTGTGAGTAAAGCGGAAGCAATGCATAAAACTATTATATATACATAAAATATGTACATAAAATATGTAAATAAAAAATATAAATAAAAAAACATAAATAAAATATATAAATAAAAAACATAAATAAAATATATAACTAAACCTAAATAAAAATATAAATAAAATATATTACTAGAATATAGATAAAATATTTTTAATACAATTTAATATAATAAATTATAAAATATTTGCACGAGTAAATGGCCGATATACCATACGAAGAAGAAAAAGCTAAAAATTATAATCCTTTCAAAATTTGCAGTCGAGCCACAGATCTTTGATTGGACTGAAAACGTAAATTTTGTCCCAGCCACAGCGTAACTTTATGAATTTTTACTTGCATAAAGAAATACACCATCGCCTTGCGATGCTCGGCACAATCACTATTGACAAACCAATTGGGATAATTGGGCTCGACTGTTTTAACAATGATCCTAAATAATTTGTCTAGAATCTGTGTTTCGCATCGCATGCAAGGGTAGTATTTATCAAATGTTGCATTAATTAACGAAAATAATTTCTAAAATTCACTTGTAAGAACTACTAAGTTCCCAAAGTGAATATTTTCGTCCAACAAATATGAACGAAAGGAGATTAATAATTGTTCATCGCGAGTTAAATGATTACTAAAATCTACAAAGAAAACTAAACACGCGGGACATTTACTTTTCTCTGTACATTTCTTCGCAACGTATCCGGCGAAATACTCTATTGCACACGCTTCTAAAGTACATGTGGATGGAGAACATACAGATGCACTGATTGTGATATCTCTATGTTCTTCATCCCCCTCATCTTCTAATACTACTTCTGCGGCATCCAAATCTACAGAGGCTTGCTCATGTTCGGCTAAGATAACTGCGTCCTGCAAAAGCATTACGCCATCGTCGCATTCATTATTTGCATACGGTGAACTATAATTTAAATTCATGAATGCACTTTTTCGAAAAGCTTGACGTACTGCTTTTGCAGAAGGGTTTCGATTGTAGGTGCCACCATGCATTCTCAAAATAGAAAAAAATGTCTCTATTACGTCAGAATTTAAACGGGACGTTAACAAAAACGGGACGCCCTCGTTTTGTAAATCGCGCCACAATTGCACGGTAGCACCTACAGATTGACGTAACCCCACAAAACAAGGTGGCATTTTGTGTCCATTTGGAGTAATTACTTTCCAATTTTCTATATCATATAACTGCTTCTCCAGATTATTTGCAATATAATCTGTAGAAGCAGATAAAGCACGCTTGTTTGGATTAGGGTCACGTACAACTTTACTATTTAAATTGTCAAACAAATCATTTAAGATTTCGAAATAGATTGCCGTGTCTTGCATGGTACTCGAATTAACGGCTCCAATTGTACATGCTGTGAGCATAGCTGAAGAAACGCGTTTACTAAAAACTTGGAGAGCTAGCTTACATTTCATTCGGTCGAAAATACTTGGCCTTACATGTTTTTCTGATAAACAGTAAACAGCTCTGGTTAATTTAGAATTTTCAAGGTTCCATAACGAAACAACATCGCACCAGGAAACGCGAGAGCCATTAATTAAAAAATCATGTTTTAATAGATTATTCCTGACACTCTTAAATAAATGTAAATAATCAAAGAGGTTAAAAATTTTGTGGCCATGTCTAAGAAAATTGTTCCTTGATCAGAAACAATCGCTCGAACTCTTAGTCCGATTAAAAATAAAACATCTAAAACATTATCTAATATTGGCGACAGTTGCGCCTTTTTCGTTACACCCCCCGAAATGAAATACTCGAACGATTGTTTCCATTTACGGAACAATCCCCTAACCATGAATACCAGTACATGCGTACCCACGGTTGGCGACCTACCGCAACTACCTAAATCTTCGAAACCTTCAATAAGTTGTTTTGTAGCGTGGAAATTGAAACATTTTTTTATTGACATTTCGTCAACTGAAAGAACACAATTTCTATCTCTAAGTTCCATATTATTGACTTTAAAAGCTAAGTTATTACATAAATCCTGGCTTATACCAGGTCAAATGTCTATATGAGAAAACCACCTAAAAGTGGTGCTCGGATTAGGAAGGTGAAAGCCAAGATTCAATCTCATTTTTCTGTACAATGCTGGCGAAGTGTAATGCATTCATAGAATAAGCTCCTTCTCCTTAGGTGTATAACTACGCTTCGTTCGAAAAATTTGCATTAAAATAAAAGACAAAACCTTCTTTGGAACGCGTTTCGCGATAGCTTTCTTCAAGCTTAAATCATTGAGATTCCCTGAAGATAGCTTTTCCTCTACTCGCATGAATGCCTTACACTTCGCTCGATATCGCAAGAGAAGATTCTTATAACGAATTTTCTCTTGCTCTATCGTCTTCTCTGCTTCCAACAACCGTTCTTTCAAACAATTATGTTCTTCCAACAACGTTTCATTGTCAATTGTATTATTACGCGAAACGACGCTTTCCGAAGCATCGTGACAAATATCGTATAAATTCGGAACAGCGGTCATCATAAGCCGACCGGAAGAATACATATAATTTTTATCAAAATGCTTACTGCATATATACTTGTTTTTAAAAAATGAATCATTTTCCTCTACCCAGTCATCTAAGCCGCAATTAACGAGCCACGTGATACATCGTTCGTGATCCTTTACAGGAAATCCATAGAACGATGTACCATCTATGGTATTTCTATTTGTAACGCCACAGTTTCTGTAATAACATTTTCTAAGATGTGTTTTACTTACCTGTCGGTCCATTTTCCAAAATACTGCCACACTAGCACTGTCACTATTTAAAATATACTGCACTGCTATACACTTCGCGTCGTTCACGATACCTTTAAATCCGCGAGACCGTTGCACTGTGAGAAACAAAACATTGTCGCGAGAAACGTAAGGGAGTTGCGAGAAAGACAGAACTATTGAGAAGAGGATGTACAATCATTGCGGGAAAGACAAATATACGATTAAAGAAAAAAATTTAAACAGTTATGACATCAATTTCGACATTTCAAACAGATACGAAATACTTTTATTCCAAATAGCTATTACGTGAAACTAACATTTTTAAGTATTGTGATTGCTGTTATGATTTCTAAATTGGTTCTTACACCAAGTCTGTATAGATTTCAAAATAATTCTGGAATTCGTAAGACAATTATACATCTTTAAGTATAGTTTTAGCTGTTTCATCATTATCAGTAAAGAAATACTGAAACAGTTTCATAAAATTTATTTTGCAATAAAAGCAAAACCAAAAACGATAAAAGAACTTTATTATGGTAAAATAAAAGAACAGTATGCACATATGTATCATTTTATAACGTATTTGCTATGATCATCATATCTTAAATACAGTTTCAGTAGCTTCATAAGTTTTAATTACAAAAAATATCAATTTAGTAACTGATATTTTAACTTGCAATTGAAAACCGTACATCGTAATTTAATGTAGTGCTTAAAAATGTAGTCTATGTAAGTAAAAGATCTCAATTATTTACCAACATTTATAAAAGTATTACGATTCAAATAAAATTTGTATGAACGTGTGCAGAAACAATCAAAGTAAACACCATAAAGCTGTAGGGGATTTGCTAAAAAAAATAACAATGCAAGTAATAAATTACGTACACGTCGAATAACTGCATAGAAATAACATCATAATATTATTTACATCAAAATGAAAAACTATACAAATGAAATTTTTTCAAATAAATCTTTTGTAATTTTGTAATTAATAAAAATAGTCAAATACATAAAAATAAAATGAGTATGCGAACAATATTTATGACCATCACTTTATTAATCTGCGTTATACACTGTAGTACTATATTTCATAAGTATCATACTAAATACTTCGTCTCCACTGTTCAAATATACGCGCCATATATATTTGTAGCCTCCAAATAATATTAAGAACCTGTAGTAAAAATCAAGTATATAGAATATACAGTTCTTGCTAATACGCTTAAATTCGTTAACTATCGGTAACATTGAGCGCGACACCGAAATGGTACGGGGGCCACTGTGGCCCCCCGAGGCCTAGACAGAAAAGCCCATAAGATGCAATGTCTGTAGTAGTCTTAATTCTGTGAGACCACTCTGTACTGCTCTTGGTACAGAGTGATCAGTGGCCGAGCGTGGATCCGTAGCGTGGGTTACATTAGTATTTAAAGTTGCCTATAGAGCGCACCACCGATTTGGCCTCCCAAGATGGCCGACAAGTTGATCCCCCTTCCGTCTTTTGGAACGCCCCCGCAGACTTATGCACAGTCCTTCAAGTCCGTGGCTGCTCCCTAGTCTCTCTCGTCGGTGATTGCACCAGTGTTGGGATGCGGTGCATCCTTTCTCGCGCATGCGCGGCCAAAACAGTTACGTATCTATATCATGATGACGAGGTAGTGGAGCCCTAAGACAGTTATATTGGCGGGAAAGTATCGAAACAATCTATTCCGGACAAAAAGACTTCAGGACGTGTCCTACGAGTTACAAAATGTACACAAATACACATGTTATACATTCATTTTTCAGAATGAAATCATACCAATTTTTTAAAATTCTGCTGGGTGCTCAAGGTACCCCATTTTATCGAGAATCTTACTTTACTGAGGCCAAAATCGCCGCGCATGCGCGAGAAAGGATGCACCGCATCCCAACACTGGCTTGCACTGTACTGCACTGCTCTGCCAGTGATGCCAAAAATGTCAGCTTTTCGCGCATGCGTATTCGCGCATGCAATCAGTACTGTACTAATTTCAAGTTTATGAGAGTTCTTTAAGGCCCTGTTTTAAAAATAATGTTTTTCATTCAACATTCACATACTTTCATTACCTAAAAAGATTCGGATTATACGGGGTAACATAATATAAATTTTTATTTTACTTGGCAGAATCTATAAAGAATACCAACATTTTTGCAAGACAAAAGGATACTGCCAAAAACCTTTCCAGTATCCAAAGTAACAAAAATATATTTTCTAAATATATAAATAAACAAGTAAATAAAAAATAACGTCCGTTCATCTTCAAGTTCGTCTATGGCAGTGCTAGGTCCCGGCCACCCCGGCACGCCACCTAGATGTTTCTCTTTTTTGGCGCGTATACGTTACTGGATTCCGCGCGCGCCGCAGTACGCATGCGCGAAAAGCTGACATTTCTGGCATCATTGTACTCTGCACGCTCTGCACTGCTCTGCACTGCACTGTACGCTGGCAACGCTTGGCAACGCTGCATGCACGAACTGTAGCCTAAATACCGCATAGGTTATGAAAACGTAAACAAATCTCAGCGGATGTTTCCTTAAATTGTTTACAATATATTTGATATAAAGACTCATTAAAAACTATGAGAAAAGTCAATGTGAAAACGATAACATTTGATTCTACATGTTAGATTTTACCTTTTTTATAACTTGAATGGACAACACATTGAAAGGATGAGCAACGAAACTCAAATTACTAATATCGTCAACGATATTTTAGTAAGTATGCATTGTTTTAATATTAATAGCTGCTGTGAATGTTTAATGATTTTTCTTTCGTCACATTTATTAATGCTTTATAGAAAGTAGAAGCTATAGAAGAAGCATTTAGCTGCGTGCTTGTGCACCATCCAAATAGTGAAAATGAAAAGATATCGTCGTGGCAGACAGATTTAACATCTGCTATGTCAAATTTATCTAAAGAACAGCAAGAGAGTGCTGTACGACAATTTTTGTCTATGGCAGCAGCAATGACAAATCATAGACGGTTACAATTGTTATTGTCTCTACTAGAAAATTTGGTTACATCTAATGTCTTACCATCAAGGTACATACATTAAAAACACTATGAGTATCTATAGTAAATGCAAATACAATATAATTGAGTAATTACATATTCCTTTTTAGACTTGTGTGTGAGTGCATATTAAGCTGTGATAAACTGCAGTATCAACTGGAAGATTTCTGGGTAGAATGTTTTGTTCTTATTCGTCATATCATTGGAGGAGTTGATTATAAAGGTGTCAGAGAAATAATGAAAGTAAGTATTAGTAAAATCAATTTTACAATTATATAAAGATAGATTAATGATTTTCTATAACGTGTTGTAGGGGTGCAAAGAAAAAGCGCAAACTATTCCTGCAAGACTGAATGCATCTGTTCAGCCACAGTTGAAGGCTTTAGAAAATGTAATTGAATATATTTTCGATAGAAATGCTTGTTTATTGCCTGGCTATTTTATCGCAAATGAAATTCAAAAAGCTTATCCAGATGGTAAAAACTGGCCACACTGGGTATGTCATCAAATTGGTATGATTTATGATATCTTGCATTGATTTATGTATTTCTTATGAGACTGATCATTTTTAGAAATTAGCAAAACTACTTTCAAGTTTTGTTGAAAGTTTTCGTACCACCGCACAGATGGTATCTATCGTCGGACATTCAAAAATGTTACCAGTGGTAGAACATACTGGATATGCGGATTTAATTAATCCCTGGGTACTCGATACTACAACATTGAAATTTTCTTTAAAAGGAAATTTACCGTATGATGAGGACCTACTTAAACCCCAAACTGGATTGCTCAGATATGTTTTAGAACAACCCTATAGTAGGGACATGGTGTGTTCGATGCTTGGTCTACAAAAGCAGGTATACTCTTACGTGTATTTGCAATACACACATAACAGAGCGAGTTATGTAAAATGACGACTTCAAATAACTCGACAGTTATTTGTTGTACGAAAAGATTTTTCAAATAAGTATTGCATTGTTTTTAAGGGAACATATAGTGCTGTAATCTGTTTTTGGTTACTTTGCTTTTTTATCGAGGTATGAAGGTCACCTCCAGTCTTATAAACTGAATGCCTAATATTTTTTCTCGAATTCGGATAAAGCACAAAATTTTACGGAAAGAAGTGTTGTACGGAATATGGCTTCAAATTGGGTATTCTAATGAATAAACTGAAGATGACCATTATATCTTGAAAAAGAAACAAATATCATGCAACATTTGTTTGAACAATTTTTTCGTACAAAAAGTTATTATTATTTGAAGTCGTCATTTTGCGAGACTCACCCCGTACATAGATAATAGACTCGAAGAATCTCATAACATTAAACATCTGTACGTTACAGCAAAAACAAAGATGTATAGCTTTGGAAGAGCAATTGGTTGAATTGGTTATTCTCGCGATGGAACGCGCAGAGAACGAAACATTACCAGCCGAAGGAACAGATGGAACTGTTGCAAATCATTACGTATGGTTACATCTATCATCGCAACTTATATACTTCATATTGTTTTCATATGCTTGTTTCCCTAGTATCGTAATGGCGATCCATGATAAACTAGCAGGCAGAGATTTGAGAAAAGGGAGGGACCATTTAATGTGGGTTCTACTGCAATTTATTTCTGGAAGTATTCAAAGAAATCCGCTGTCGAACTTCTTGCCAGTATTAAAATTATACGATCTTCTTTATCCAGAAAAAGAGCCTTTACCTGTCCCGGATTATACTCAAGCATTATGTACTCATCAGATGGCTATAACATGCATATGGATACATTTGTTGAAAAAAGCCCAATCCGAGCATTCAAATATTCATAGACCGATACCACACACTTTGAAACTTCATCACGAATTCTTGCAACACCTAGTAATGCCCAATACTTCTCTTTGTATGGGCTCCGATTATAGAATTGCTTTATTGTGCAATGCATATTCAACAAATCAAGATTATTTCGGCAGACCAATGGCAGCTTTGGTCGACACCATACTTGGTACTCAAAAAGGCCAACAACAACAACCAATGCAGACGTTACAAAATAACGCGGCTCTAGCGAGTGGCCCGACCACACCATTGTCCATGTCCATTTTGGATTCATTAACAGTTCACTCGAAAATGAGTCTTATACACAGTATCGTTACCCATGTAATCAAATTGGCTCAGTCCAAGAGTAATATGGCATTGGCACCGGCTTTAGTTGAAACTTATAGTCGTCTGTTGGTATACACTGAGATCGAAAGTCTTGGTATTAAGGGATTCATTAGTCAATTACTTCCAACAGTTTTCAAGTCTCATGCGTGGGGAACATTGTACACGCTGCTAGAAATGTTCAGTTATAGAATGCATCATATACAGCCGCACTACAGAGTGCAACTTCTATCCCATTTACACAGTCTAGCAGCCGTACCACAGACTAATCAGACGCAGCTACATCTATGCGTGGAAAGTACAGCTCTACGGTTAATTACAGGTTTAGGATCTGCCGAGGTTCAGCCTCAGTTATCTAGATTTTTATCGGAACCAAAGACTCTCGTTTCCGCGGAATCGGAAGAGTTGAACAGAGCTTTGGTGTTGACGCTGGCAAGGTCTATGCATGTCACAGGCACGGGATCTGATAGTCACAGTGGTACTTGGTGTAAGGAATTATTGAACACAATAATGCAGAATACACCGCATTCTTGGGCCAACCACACTCTTCAGTGTTTCCCTCCAGTTCTCAGTGAATTTTTCCAACAGAACAGCGTACCCAAAGAAAATAAACAGCAAATCAAGAAAGCGGTAGAAGAGGAATATCGTAATTGGGCTTCCATGAGCAATGAAAACGACATCATAGCACATTTTTCTGTGCCTGGAACTCCGCCTTTGTTCCTATGTCTTTTGTGGAAAATGATTTTCGAAACGGACCGTATCAGTCCAATCGCGTACAAAATTCTTGAAAGGATCGGTGCTAGGGCCTTGTCGGCACACCTTAGAAAATTCTGTGATTACCTTGTCTTTGAATTTGCTAACAGCGTGGGCGGCCAACATGTAAACAAATGCGTGGATACAATCAACGATATGATATGGAAATACAATATAGTAACCATTGATAGATTGATTCTGTGCCTTGTATTAAGAACTCACGAAGGCAGCGAAGCTCAAGTGTGCTTCTTCATCATCCAATTACTATTGCTCAAGGCAATCGAATTTCGCAACAGGGTTCAAGAATTTGTTAAAGAGAATTCCCCTGAGCATTGGAAACAATCAAATTGGCATGAAAAGCATCTTGCGTTTCATCGAAAATTCCCAGAGAAGTTTGCTCCCGAGGGTATCATGGAACAAACCAGTGGAGGTCCTAGTCAATATCAAAGTTTACCGGTTTATTTCGGAAATGTATGCCTACGATTCTTGCCAGTTTTTGATATAGTTGTACACAGATATTTGGAAATTCCGGCTGTGTCAAAGAGTTTAGAAACATTATTAGAACATTTGGGGTGTCTGTACAAATTTCACGGTTCGTATATACCTTGATGTACTATAACGCCTCCATTCTACTCCAATAACTTCAATTTTGCATACCGAATTTTAGATCGGCCTGTAACATATTTATACAATACATTACATTATTACGAACGTATGTTGAGGGATAGACCGCCTTTAAAAAAGCGGCTAGTGTCCGCAGTTTTGGGCTCGTTGAGGGAAATTAGAGCTCAAGGATGGGCACTTTCAGAAGCTTATCAAATGTACATGACACGATCATCCGATGATGTTGTCACATGGATGCCAGAATTGGATTATTACATCCGTTTAGTTCGAAGAATCGTAGAAAGTAAGTTATCGTTTTCTTATTAACTTTTATCAAATTGGAATATTTTATCACACAAACATATTTATTACAGCAATGTCAGGTACGGCTCATTTTCCTGCTACCGACTGGAGATTCAATGAATTTCCAAATCCTGCTGCACATGCACTATACGTTACTTGCGTAGAGCTCATGGCTGTTCCAGTTGCTCCTAATCTGGTTGCTAATTCATTACTGGATGTGGTTGCAAAAGGGTAAAATCCAGCAAGTGTATTATTCAGCCTTGGTCATTGGTGCCTGGTCCTTTCTATGCCCCGCCTGTTAGTTGATTTCCCCATAAACTGAAATGTGCTGGTATACATCGGGGTAGCTTTAGCAGGCAGGCCGTAAAAATGACCTATTAATATTGTTAATATATTCGAAAGAAATTGTTAGCAACTGAGCTGCTGTCTAAATAATAATGAAATGTATTAGGTACACCGTGATACCATCAGATGAAATTCATTTATGGATAAATTGTGTGGGTTTGCTGTTAGCTGCGTTACCAGAATGTTATTGGTCAACGCTCCACGATCGATTAGTGGAAACTATAAGCAGTCCAGGAGTAGCGAATTGGCAATACAACAATTTAACACCGTTTCAGATGTTCAATTTTAACAATACTCATAATAGTCTGTTGGAAAACAAATATAGTTACATGCTGGCATTAGCACATTCTGTATGGCACCATGCCGGCGTTGGACAAATCACTACCATGCCTCAGTAAGTTTAATTTCAAATGTAGTATGTGTTTATAATTGTATAATCAGATTATGGGTATTGCTGTGAATTCCCATTTTAATGTTATTTTGCATTACAGAATTTTTTAATCATATTAAATAATACAAGTACATTTTAATTTTAGGTTCATCAAAGAAAAACTTCAACCAGTCATAAATAGCGAGGAACAATTGATATATGCTTGTCACTTGATTGGACCTACTTTAGCAAGGTTTAATGCTGAGAGACCAAATTGCGTTGTCGAATTGGCGGTCCGTTTGTATGAAATGCTGCAACAAGTAGATCGACATCAAACCCATTTCAAATATATGGATCCAGTCTGTGATTTATTGTATCATATAAAATATATGTTTGTCGGTGATATGATGAAGAATGAAGTAGAATGTATTATACGAAGACTGCGTCCGGCTTTGCAAATGCGATTGCGATTCATTGCACACATAAACGTAGACGAAATTCAATCTTCCTGAGACATTCCAAGTACGAGTACTGTGGAAGTAAATACTTGAAAATGTTAATTAAATCGTGTACACGTTGTTTTGTGGACGATTTTACGTAATAATATGAAAATTGTTTGATTTGTAAAAAACTTCTTTAATACGTTTTCTACATGACAAGCAGGCTCGTACACTGTACGAATAAATCGAAATTTTTTATAAAATTGAACAATGTAATTTGCACTGCCTAAACAATATATTTATAGTGCCTATCATTATATACGGTCGTCCTAGGAAGTAAGTTATCATAACTTAACATATACACTATCAATTCCTGAATGATAAATAAAAATTCGAAATTTAAAAAAAGAATGTATGGGAACTCGTTTGACGAATCATAAATTTATTTTACAGGGTTATTGTATACTCGTAATAAAGGTTACCAGGTAGTATATACTTTGTATAGTACGGTAGTACTAGCGCAATGATCACGCACGCAAATATATATATATATATGTATTTTAGCAGGTATAAATTATACAGCTCTCGAACGTTAATATTACAATTTATCGAACCCTAGATATAGCAAAACATTCGATGTTTTAAGATTCACTGGAAGTTTTACCAATTCGATACTGTAATACTTCCTCACTGGAACTTGTACTACTTCGAAAATCTAAATTAAGTGTTAACTCACGCATGTTTGTACGTGTAACAGAATTCAGTACCACCCTTAGCACCAAGCAAACAGGGCACTTGCACCGGGCCCCTCATTTATTGTTAGTTAATTCTACAGTCGAGCAAAAATAAATAAAAGTAATTGTAACAGCTGGGCATACAATTTTTTACTCCTATTACCATACTGTGTGTAAGCAGGTGTATATTGTCCTTGTTAGGACCGAGATTGAATTAAACTCTGATCGAATTAAAATCTATAATATCACATCTCGCGGAAGTAGTTTTATTTACGAAATAACTGTCTTAAATTCTATCAAAGTCAACATTTCCTGCATTTATCTCTTCGATTAACTGTGCAAACTTCTCATGACAACATTCATTTTCTTGCACAAACGGCTGTGCTTTCATGTTTCGAACCCATTCCACCTACAATCAGTTTATAATATTAGTTACATATCTATTTTGACTTTTGAAACATTTTAACTACACAGTGGATCTTCATGCAAAATAAATATTTTCTCTCTGAATTGCATCAAACTGAAGTAGAATACAAATTCATTATCTTTCTCAATATATTTAATAGGTTGAAAATAATATAACAGTATTTTTAAATTCTTATGCCAGGCGCGAACCTAGTACAAGCATGTCCACATTTAAGCGCCTAAGGCGCTAACCCAACCAGGCTGTTGTATTTTTAAATTCTTCTAATGTTTTTACTGTTTTAAATTACATTGACTCATTTTTCTCATAAATGCATAAAGTCTGCTGTTTAATTATAACACATACAATGAATTTTGTGAAATATTTAACTCACCATATGCGTAAAGTTATCATTGTTGAGACTCATTGGTCCCTTATAAATTAAAGACAAACTCTTCCTCCGTTCAACCCATGGCCACATCAATATGTCCAGCATTCCAGGTTGAGTTCCTTGAATAACAAATTGTAACCAGAATAAAAAACTTTTATAATGTCATTACAACTTATAAAATGAAACAATCATTTACAAACCTCCAAAGAATATAGTTCCACGAGATGCCAATTCTTTCTCAAACTCTTCTAGCACGTTTGACATTTCTGCAGTAATTTCACTCAAAGGTCTTTTGTCTTTACCATGTACACAATTTGAGAAAATACGAACAATCTGAAATTAATAACCCACCACCAGTATGTAGTAGTTGTGTAATGAAATCTACTGTCCTCAAATATAAAATAATGTAAATAGACACATTCAGCTTTTATTACCTTGGAATAATGATCCATGAGCTCACAGTCACGAGCCTTTGTTGCTTCATTGTATAGAGGAGGCTCGGGATATTTTTCATCCAAATAATCTGCTATTATTGCAGAATCTACAACCACTTTACCATCTACATCAACAAATGCTGGTACCTTACGTTTAGAATGAATCTAAAAATTACAATAAATAAAAATTGTGATTATCGGTCTAAACTAATGCTGCTATAAAATAAATATACACACCTCGAAATACCACTCTGGCTTATTCATTAAGTTAATGTTGACAATATCATGAGGAATTTTTTTATAAGATAATATTAATCTAATACGATGCGCAAAAGGACAAAATTTCATGGAGTATAAACGCCCATGTCCTTTTACTTCTGCTGGTTTCTGGGAACCTAAACAATAATATTATTTATAACATTTTGTATAACATTTATTTATTAATAATTTCAAATAATAATCAAGATGCATTTCCATTTCTGACAGATTCCATTCAAATTGCTAATAAAAAGACTATTTCATTTTAAGAAAAAGAATAAATTACTTGCCAGCTCCAAGATGTACGTTGCTCATAGTTGAAAATTGTTCTTTTACCAATAATAAGTTCCTAAATTAATGTTATTCTTTGAAAAATTACGAAACGGATGTGTTTTTGATGGTAATTGAAAGTGGAAACAGTGTTGCCACCTTAAACCCGTAAAAATTCGTAAAATCACCTACTGGAAAATGCGCAGATCTACGGATTACTTTTATTTAGCGTACATATTAGTAGATTTTTTGTTTAAAATCCGTTGGTCCGTAGACAGAGCTGCGGAAAAATCCATAGAGGTAGCAACACTAAGTGTAACTTATGACATTTGTCAATTACTTCTTCTGATTGGCGGCAATGATGGGATTTTCTTAATTTAATCTTTAGGTTTTGAAAATTGAACACATTATTGGCAAAGTCTACTTTTTCAGCTGCACTAACGCTGCAGGCTGATAGCGCGGAATGCTTCCATACTGGCAAAACTGTGACGTTATTGAAAACCCAATTTCCAGTGCGCATGTGTTCGCAAACAATGCATTCTGAATCATATAGGTAGCTTACTCTGCAATCCATCAATACATAATAAGAAAGTTGGACTACAAATCGAACGACAAGAATATATCAATCTTACTATCCAATTATGCTATTTCAATATGAAGTAATAATACTCAAAATAATAATGCTGTTACATATCTGAGATGGTTTACATACAATAAATTGAAATTTTTCAAAGACTTCCAATTGTAAGATCGCTAGTGCGACAGCATGCGACAGTGACACCATCTACGGTGGCGAGTGGGGATGGGAAAAACTGCTACTCCCGAATCACTCGTGATTCGATCACGTTCGTCCCAAATCACGGTGATTTTTCACAGTGATTCGTGATTTTTCGTGGTCGCTTCTGATTGGTGGAGAGCATAGGAACATAACTGTTATTGGCATTGATCAGTGGTTCTTGGTCACTTTATACAGCTGCTTTATACTGCCAGAGCTCTGATACTGCTTTATATAAAAGTCTGTGTTCTCGGGCCTCTCTGGTATAAACCACCTGAATAATTCGTGCCGGATTGGAGATAGCGACTTACGCGCAGAACGGCACGAATTTACTGTGCGCTTCTTGAAAAGCGCCACTATAGGCACTATACATGAGCCTGAAAAACATTAATTATGGCAAATTTAGGGCAACAACAAATAATCCAAGGACATAGGGCCGTTCAGGGGAATCTCCTGCATTCATGTCTAACAAAAAAATTACGTTTACTATTATAAATATACAAATATTAAATATTTGTTAACGACGCCACCATTCATTTATTGAAACCGATTTCGTTACTTTGTCAAATATGTCAGGAATGCGCGATTCCTTCCTGGATTCTTTATGCACTTAAGTATTGGTATTTAAAAAATAAATTGTCTATACCTTTCTAATATTTACATAAATAATACAATTTTTTAACTAAGAAATGAAGAATAAATCACCGTGTCAGTGATTTTGAACACCATCTCTAGTGGCGAGTTTGTGAACTCATCTTCCTTATCCCCGCTGTGTATAAGACGAAGAAAGAGATAGTGTGTAACAAGGACAGAAAGAGAAGTACTTGTGCCACCAACTTTTATGCGTAACTTCGAATTCCCTGGTACGTACTCGGCAAATATGATGAGCAGAGAGGAGCATGGAGGTATTTGACAAAGAACAGACTGATGCAATTTTCGTAGAGAAAGGACAGACGCAGAGCTTCTTCAGAATCTATCAAATCGAAGGAGAAATTAATTAATAACACACTTTTCCTTAATGATATAGAAATATTAAGAAGTGTGGAATATAAAATGGACCTTAATCGATATTCGTATATTATTTTCGATAAGATTTTCATTCTAATTAAACAATTATTAATAATTGTGCAAATCCTTGTTCAACAATTCTGGCAAATAATTTTATAATCAATTGATTTTCTAATTTTGTAGACTGAATTTATTCACTTTTGAAGCATAATAATCTATAGTTATGCATTAGGGTACGTGTCCATCTGAGAGTTTCTGTCGATAGTTGCTCTCGAGAGTACTCTCAATTTATGTGTCCATTTGAGAGTACTTCAAAAATTTTTTGCTCTCAGAGATTGACGTGACAGTCAACTCTCGGAAAGTCCTCTCAGGTATATGGCCATCTGAATTTCGTGCGTGTAGCTTTCAGATGAATCTTTATAGTTATTAGAATACTCGTGAACAGAATGGATGTGCTAAAGTTTGCTGCAATTGTTGCAATGTATTTAATAAGGAAAAAGAAATATTCCAAAAAGAGAAAGTGCTGGATTAAACCATGGATAATGCGACGCGATAAAATGGTTGCATTTTCTACACTTATACAATAATTGCATATAGAAGATGCACAACAGTTTAGAAGCAAAATTATACAATTTCAATTCAATTTCGAATCACAATTAAATGTTTTTGCTAATTCATTAAAAATATTTTTTTTTTATCACGATTCTTGTAATCTGGGTGTATGATATTCCATAAAAATTCATTATTTTCGTACAACGTGATTAATTGTTCCACTTCTGTGTCACACCAGTGTTTCCCGCTCATTGTTGTATATATAAATATGTATACAATATAATATACATATATGTGAAAATTATCTCGACAACTCTCAGCAATACGAATGTGGTTCGTATAGCTGACAGTTGCTCGCCGAGGGAAAAAATTGAACGTGTCCATTAGCGTTTTTCATCTTTCTGTTTGCTCTCCGAAAGTTTTCCGTGGAGCTCTCCGATAGCCCTCTCAATGGGCGTGTACACTGTCAAATTTGACTCTCGAGAGTAACTCGCGAGTTTAAACTCTCAGATGGACACGTACCTTTATACACCGCGAGAGTAGGGAAAATTAGTTAGAGAAAGTCGCCACTGTAGATGGCGCCATTTGTTTCGAAATCATTTAAAAACTCCAATTTATTCAACATGAATTATCGGAATAAACCTTTAGCAAGTTTCACATATAGATTTTCTTTTAAAATAAGGTCCATGTAATAGTTCGACTTTTAATTTTAAAATATTATTTTAATTTGTAAGGTTGAGATTACTTTTACATTCAATGTCTCATACATACTGAACCGTCAAGTGACTTTATAGCTTCGCCACCGCCACCGTTATTATCACGCAAACATTAATTTTGTTTGTCTAATTCGCAGAATATCCTTTCCGCATACGCGATACAGAGATGCGTACAAGTATATTTGATTTTTATTGAATGCTGGTTTTAATATAACAAGTACGTTTCTAAAACTGATTTTGGTATAAATATACATACAATTATATACAAACATATGGCTTAGATTTTAAATAAAATTATACTATTATACAATGTACAAATTTTATTATGTGTGTTAGACGCGATAAAATACTGTTAATTGTTATTACTTAAGGAATAGTGGTGATAATATATTAACTGATGGATGAAACATAAAATGAAGCCCGTCTTATGAAACATTTGGTAGTTTCCTGGCTCTGATGTAGGTACAAAATGCATCAACCCTATTACCCCGTTCTTTAATATTATTTACACGTTATTATCGATGTTCTCGCTGTATATAAATGTGACTTAAGAAAATATAATAGGAAAAAAGCCAACGAGTCTTGTACCGTAGTACATATTTAATATTGTATGAAGAAAGTACCAATACACCGGTCAGTATCACAGCTGGTATCTGCTCTTTCGGTTCAAATGTAATTACAACCACGAGTGTCCTGTACGCAACGAGGACAATCATTTACCCTGTGTATGCGTGATTTTCCGAATCAGGAAGGGAGAGAAAGAGTAGATTCCTTTCGTTTGTGCGTTCAAAGGTCATACGTAAGTGACGAGTTCCGAGTACAGCGACACAGGAAGTTCAAAGTTTTTGCAACGTACTGCAACCGAACGCAAAAGAATCTGCGTTCGGCGAGAACTAGAGATTTTCGTATCGCTCGTGGACGAGTAAAGTCAACGAGTGTAGGGAATCCTTTGGTCCGACACATTCTCCTCGACAAATCATTACTAATTTATCTGGAGATCATACACGCTCGTTGAATCGGCTGCGCTAATCAGCGCGCGCAAATAAGCTTGCGCATTTAGGAATATAATCACCTTTAAATAACGACTATTCATTGTAGATTCTATCATCGGTTTTCTATACGCATAATCGATCGAGTTATCTATTAATTTCTTACGACTCCGCATATCATGATATTCGGTAGTGCTCCGCGACGTTTTCGCCAGGCACCAAGGGATTGTGCGTGAGCTTGCAACGTCCTACACCATCTTTTCGTTCTGGCCCCATCTTCGGCCTACAACAGAGCACAACGTTATTATCCTTCTAGGATAACATTTCTCTTTCTATAAACTTTGAATAGCATACATGAATTTCTTTTTCATAGGGAGTCAAGTCAACTGGTCGCAACTAACAAATGAGAAAGTCCATACGACACATGTAAATATGTACCTTGAATATAAATGTTTCCTTGGAATACAGTTCTTGAACTTCAAAATAATCCTCAAGATCTGTTTCACAACATACGATACATTTGTCGAGATACAGTGGTTCCTAAAACCAATGGATTTTTAAATAGAATATACAACTCGACGCACAATAAAGTAAAATAACTTGTATAACCAAGTTGTAAGAATCGCTTACTCGTAACAAAGAGTACCGCCCAAACTTTTCTTTGACTAACAAGAGAGTAGCCTCTTTGATACCAATGTACCTCGGGAAGAGGGAGTCGTCGTTGAACTCGACGTCTTCTGTATTTGGCTGCAAACATGAAATTTTGTTTCATTCACAGAATTTCGAATTATTACTTACTGAAATGTTGTTTTACTTTGCCATTGGTGACCAACATGGCTGTAACAGGAGCAAGCTTGACCGTGCGTCCCCGTCTCCAATTGTTATCAGTTGGCTGAGCAACTAAAAGACGTCCCTCCAAAACAAATCTAGCTTCTTCGTGGGCCCATTCTAATACTTCTACGGCCATCTATTGCAATAAATACAATACCGAAGGATATTCGACAATAAAATTAATTGGTTGATTTCAGATTTCTCTCCAATATATCCAAAATCGGTAACTACTCCGAATGATAAAATATAATATATAATACAGACTGATATTAAATTATTACTTCCTAAAATATCAGCGAATCAAATTGTAAAGTACGTTCGTAATTTATCTGTCAAAATAATTTGTAATTACCTTTCTCAATTTTATATTGACCATATCTTGTTCACCGATTAGCCGCCTACCGTTTTGTATGATGGAGATTCTTCTCCAAAGTTTCGTTGAAGTCACGTCTTTAGCTTCCTGTTACAGTGTCATTGAAATCATTAGATTAACGAGTCGACGTCTGATCGATTTCAAATTAAAACTTATATATACAACATTTGAAATGTTTATAATATATGAAACGAACAAAATATTTACAGCATTCATGTGTTCTAAATGTAGCTCTATGTTGGCTTGAGCCTGCTTCAGTCTTTCTTTAGCGTCTTGAATATCTGGTCTAACTGATGGCGTAGCTTTCAGGAGCCGTGCCAATAGAAGAGGATATTTTGTCACTCTTTGAACAGGAACCTTCAACAGAGATTAATTACTTTTTATTGTAACTTTCATCATATCGTATGAAATTGAAACAACGGTTTCAAGTAACTTTCTACGCTACGTTTGTTTGATTTCTCAGTAAAAAGGAACGCACCAGTGTACATCGGGTAATCGTTATCAAGCGCGACCGTTAAGCGAAACCCGGTGTACCTACACCAACATACGGTTGTATACGGGAAAATCAACCAGCTGGTAGAACGCAGGAATCGTACGAAATCGAAAATTAATTAATTAAACCTATCTTTATAACTTTGCAACCTTGGCAGGTCTGCAAGGAGCAAGCTGTCGATATCGCAACCGAAACGAATAAAAATTGTACATCCCTCTATAATTTGCGTTGTATCTTACCATAAGAAATGAGTTCAAGTTCATCCTGCGTAAAACGGTATTTTCCATTTGCGAGACTCTCAGAAAGATTCGCAGCAGTTCTTTTTCCTTCTCCAAATTTTGTAGTAGCAAACTTGCGCTTCCTTGACGGGTGCAGTAGCTTTCGAACGCGTGAAGCATCCGCTCAGATTCCAAGAAGATCTTTCCTACGTCTACGGTCAAAAGATCTTCGTCCCCAGATTCCTGTATAGAATTTCGATTATTTAGAAAATAACGAATACAAAAATAATGAGTTTCTTTTATTTGACCGCTAACCCTAAGCCAGATCTTTCCAATATTGTACGCACAAGAAGAACTGAGAACATGTTTATGGATATCTCTCTGAAACGAATAGATACGTACCTGCGCCAATTCTACGGCATCTTTCAATTTTTCCGCAAGAACAAGATTGTGTTCCAAAAGCTCTTCGACGTTCAAGAATATTGCCGTCAATTGCTCCGAAGTAAGAAGACCGGCCCTGAACATTGGCCTATGAAATTCTTCGAGTATGATTTGCAGATCTCTCCCGTACTTCTGTTCGGTCTCCACAATTTCCGTTATAATTTCTTTGCGCTCCACCCTCTTTTTCGCGCATTTTCTGCATACAAAGGGTGCATACACTACACCACTAGAAAATACTCATCGTTATTGTACATCGTATTATGTATATAAAAGCCTTCGTATGAAACGAGACAAGCGAAAGCGAATCGAATATCAAATAATCAATTCGACTGGCCCTGGTTCTACCAAAAATACTATACACATGACATTCTTATATCGTATAATGAGTTTTGTATCACTTTAATTCCCGAGAATATTCGGAATTCCCGAGTATGTACGGGATCCCGAGATGATTCGAGATTCCCAAAATATATGGGATCCCGCGAAGATTCGGGATCCCAAAAATGTTCAGGATTCCCGACAATGTACGGGATATAGAATAATATTTGGGATTCCCGAAAGTGTCGTTATTCTTGACAATTTCAGCAGGCCGAATGCCTTTATGTTCTTCGAGCTTTATGATCGCTAAGTTGACAGATCTTATATACATTGCACAGTAAACACTAAATTATTGAAAGTATGTAGAAACTTCAAAATGTCGGGAATTACAGATATATTCGGAAATACCGAACATTTCCGGGATCCTAAATGGTTTCGGGATCCCTAAAATATTCGGGATTCCCGAGAATTTTCGAGATTCCGAAATTCTCGGGATTCCGTCTCGATCCCGAGAAAAATTCCCGTCCCGACCGGGATCCCGCACACCCTTAATTTCTATGCGGTCGACAGTGGTACAGTGATTTTGGCACAGCAGTTGGTTCGACGTTGATACAGTATATTTGGTAAGAAAACTTTCGCTTCTTGTGGTTAATGGAATCGATGGTAAGAGAAAGCGAGATTCAATGGTTCTCGGACTTTTTATGCCGCTTGTCTTTTTGTCACGGATACATTACCGTAGTCTGTGTAAAACGATTGTCGTATAATGGATTAAGTGTACAAATACGTTTGGTGTCTTTTTACTCAATCGGTCGTAACTTTAGTTTAAACTATACTTTCTTCTCGCTCTTGGTGGCGTTTTAAACTGCCCATCTTCAGCTGTATAAATACCCTGTTACATGCAATCAATATCTTTTCGCTTTAAAAAGTTGTAGGTCAAATTCAAAATCTTGGTCAAAAATGGAAAAGTCTTCTGTACAAAATCATATCAGCAGATTACTACCAGCAATAATTAATGAATGTATCAATGAATAGAAGAGAAAGCGATCTTTCACCGGCCACGCAAGTACCACCAACCCTCTAACGCAATTTGTCCGGGGTGCATTAAAATTCCATAAAAACGTAAAAAATGCATCGATGACTTCATAGGCATTTATAATCTACCAACTACATGGGAGAAAGTATTACAAAATGATGATCAATAATTAGAATCATAATTTTGTACACTTCTTTCATGAATAGAAGCTAAATTTCACTGAAAAAAGCATCGAATTTATTTGCACACCTAATACATACACCTTAGTATTAATGTTGTGTAAAATAGTGTTGATCTGTACTGTAATAATGTACACGTAGAAAATGTTTGTTCGCTGCGCATTGACTCTCACCTCTCTGTTATCAAAGGATCCAGACGCTGTTCGCAGTCCTCGCAGAGCTTTGAATCGGCGGAAATCACTTGTGGGATTCCACCGAAGAGACTTCCTGGTCCCGAAGAGACGTTTCCTGCTCGCCAACGCCTTGGCACGCCTCGAGTGCTACTAGCTTGACTGCTTTCCGAACCCACGCCGCTGTCGGTCCTTTCGATGTCCACTGCCCGCGTCTAGAAAAATAATCGTGTGTACTTGAATTCTTAGCTGGCTTTAATAGATAAATCTTGACCGACCTTGGACATTTCCGATGAACTGGTCAAGATGATGTTGCATTCTTCACTGCTATCGGAAACATTTGAGATTTGCGAACTTTTCGAGCTCAGATCGCCAAGGCTCGTCTCTTTTTGTTCGTACAACGCTTCCAAATCTCCCTCGGTATCTTCTTCGTCCTCATCTTCGTCATCCTCGTCGTCCTCGCCTTCAATGGATATTGTTCGATCCTTCGAGTCCATCAGAAAGTTGAGCAACTCGAATTTACTCGAAATTTGCTCCTCTTCCGGTGATATGGACATTTTCTTGAAAAAGCTCTCGGGACTCTTGGACAGATAGGTCTCTCTCTCAGCGAGGTCCTCGGAGTTAGGCTTCTTGTAAAGATCTTCGACCAGATACGATCGGAGGAACTGTTCGGAACTACCCTTAGCGGTTGTGTAATATTCCGCAATGTCTCCAAAGTATATTCTGTCCTTTATGTAGTCTTCGGTCGGCGGTGGGCTGAGCGGTAAAGGAGGAGGTTCATCGGGAATCTCTTCGTAAATTGGCTCTTTGATCACTTCGTAAGGATTCTCTTCAAGGAAAAGATTCGTCGAGATGAAGTCACCGTCCGAATTTAAACTGGACGTTCTCGAGTAAGTTGCCTCGAGGGTCGATTCGGAACTCTCGTACTCGTTGCTCTTCAACAAACTTTGTTTCAAGATCTTCAGGATCGCCTCGCCGCTACTTTCATCGAGGATTTCGCCATTTTCCCGGGCTTTCCGTAGAGAATCTTCGAGCAGTTTCGAGATCAACGCCTCCTTCGACAAACCGGAAAGCTTCGACGATGAAGCGTCTTCTTCTGTTCTGATATGATTTTTCTTTTCTGTTCGTTCCATCCGATTGTCCGGATTACCAGTTGTTAGCAATTTCGCAGTGTTCTCTGTGCCAAGCGTAGCAAGTTTACCAGTGTCAATATTCAATTTCGTCTGCTTCTCGGTATCTGTACATACCGTAGACACGGCAGACACTGGAGATACCGTAGATATGTCTGGAACGTTTGGCAACGTTTTGCGCAACTCTCGAGGGGATTCGTTTTCTTTAGCAGATTCCAAATCTGTTTTCGGTGACTTTGAATCTTCCTTGCTGGTTTCGACAACGATGTTCGACTTGTAATTGTCCAATATGACGAGAGTCCGATTTTCTGTAGAGCTTTTTATCTTAGGTGGATTTTCCAGGTTTACGGAGATCACGGTAGGGTTGTAGACACTGTCTTCTCCTCCGACGCTGATAGTCACTTTATTATCGGATGTTGTTTCGGTAGGCGGTGCCGGATCTCCATTGATCAAAATCGACGTTCTCCTTGCTCCTTTAGTACCCGGGCCGATCTGAAGCCGATGGACAAGCGGAGAAGCTCGAGGACTGACCGTAATTTTGTACACATTTTTCTCCGATGCCGGCGATCCAATTTCAATTTTCGATGATCCGTAAGAGTTCGATCTTTTCCACGTGGTCTTCAACGTGGGGCTACTTCGTTCCGACCAAGAGTGACCCAACTCTTTCGGCTTGGCATCCGAATCGTCGATCGCACGATAATGTTTCAACTTTCCAGGCGGTGGAGACCAACTTGTCGGTCTCATTCGTCGAAATTGAACATTTTTCTCCTCGATATTGGTTGGAGCATCCTTTGGTGCTTCTATTTCGGTTTCAACTACCGTTATCGCGTTCTCAATTTTTTCTACTGCTTTAGGAACTTGCTCAACATCTTTTGTAGCGGGTAAACGTTTCTCGCATTCTGTTTCTGCGATTTTGCTTAGGGATTCGGACGAATCTTCGTGTCGAACCGTTTGCTTGGACGAATCCAACGTGACGGGTGCTTCTTTCATTTTCCTGGATAGACTGAGACGCATGGTGTCCAGAAAAAGTACATTCCCGGCTGAAACTTCCGGTCTGTTGTGCGACCTCTCGCTTTGACTGCGCGACAAAGACGACCTCTTCAAGTTCTCTGCAAATTCATAGAAAAAGTACTTGATGAATAGTGAATAGTGAAGCGTGTAAAGCAGCAGGATAGCGTTCAGAAAATATTCTAATACTAAGATTTAATTGGACATTAAAACACAAAGATTTGAAATGTTAAGAAATTGGGTGGAATCTACAACAAAAACGTTAATAAAGAAGCCACTGGAAAAATTTAACAGCGATAGACTGGAATACATAGAATGGGTAAATATTACCTTCGGACTTTAATATCAAATCTTTCTCGTCGACAGCAATGTCTGGAAGATAATCTTTAGGTTTCTCGATTCGAGATCGTTCGGTTTCGTCCACTTCGATTCGATTCTCCCTATCTATCCTGTTACTTTGCTCATCTTGTGGCTTCGAGGTTTTAAGATTGGTCGGTTTATGGACAATTTGATTCGAGATATTTTCACGAATCTCTTCAATTTTTCGCGATGCGTCGACGTTTTCCTTCTTTCGTGAAGGTGGTGTACGTTCCGCGTTAGAAACCGGAGGGATAAACTTGTTCATCCTATTCCCATTTCCCTCTGACCGAGGGGGGTACATTTGGCACGTGTCTTGCGAAACTTTACGCTCGTTTAGTCTAATTCTATCGATTTTTGGATCCCTGATATTCGGAACGGTGATGAAATTATATTTTTCCCTTTGCTCGAGGTTCGTCGTTGCCAGCGCCTTCTCTTCCTGTTGTTGGTGCTGTTGTTGCGGTAGTTGTTCCTGTTGCTGTAGTTGTTCCTGTTCGTGTTCGTCATCCTCTTCCTCCGACTCGTCGTTGTTTGGTTCATCCACGTTCGAAATACACGTCGCGATCCTGCCGAGTCTGCTCCAAGACAATCGTGTCGCCTCCGATGGTTTCTCGGGCGCGAATATAATATTGTCGACGTTAAATAGGACGTTCTTTCTCCTGGTCTCGAGCGCCTTGCCCCGTTTAAGAATGCTCTTGAGAGTTTGTTTGGCTTCCTTCAGTCTTCTCGGTGGTCGCTTCGGCGAAACCTTTGGTATGGGAATCCTTGTCACAGGTAAAACGTCCTCTTCGTCCGAAATTTCTCGCGACTCGTTGAACACCCTGATCCTCTGACCGCCGATCTCCGCGACAGCGCTTCTGTTCGGTATCCTCTCGATCGATTTCACTTTCGAGGAATCGAACAGGCTAGAAAGCGGCCTTACGTCGTCTTGCTCCAGGGCGTTGTCCGATAGATCGTCGCTGAGGTCATCCTCGTCCTTCTGCTTCTTCAACAAAAGATACGGATTCACGTCGCACTCCAGAATGCTTCGTCTGGAATCGACGCCGCTGCCGCTGCTCGACGGCCGCTCTTTCCATTCGTCTTGGTTGACTTTCGGCTGACCAGGCTGTTCTTGGTTCTTTACTACCGCGTTGTCCGACCAGTCGTTTCTTGTGTCTCTGATCTTTTTCGGTATTCGCGCCAGTCGAACTCCGCCGGTCGCCATCGTGCACGATCGATTTCGCAAAGTAGTCGGCGACGGCGACGGCGATGGCGATGCCGATGGTGTCACCATTGGCGTCGCCGGCGTCATCGGCGACGGCGGCGGTTCTTCCGCGAGCCACTCGTCCCTCCTGGACATTACATTATAGTTCGGCCGTAGTTTACGCGATTGTTCCTCGTAGCTCCCGGTTGCCGATTCCTTGTCGAACCACTCGGATTTGGAGCAAGTAGTTTCGATCGAGCTCTTTCGTTCTTTCGCGTTTCGCGCCACGCTCTGACTCCGAACATCTCGTTGAGACAACGGCCGGTGAGGTGATATACTCCGAGCCCTGGTCCTTGGTTCCACCAGTCGGTTTCGACGCATCTGGTCGTACGGGTCGTCTATCGAAGGCCTTAGCACTCCTGCAAATTTTATTATCAATCAAGTTGCTATTCTGGTTTCTGGAAAATCGGAAATTTAGTGTGCCAGTACTTTTGTAGCTACTACATGTTACATGTTATATTCTTATGGGCAGAAGAAACCATTGTCCTACTTTGGGCGTAACAAAACAAAACTGATTATCAACGTATTGCAAACGCGAGTATTCATTTAGCACATATATGTATTACCGAGTTCTAATTGATCTTAAAGAAGACACCGTTGTTCCCATACTCGCATTTCCTTTCAGACATAGGCGCAAAAAGAGACCGGAGAAAAGAGTATCATAGCTTCTTAATAAGATTTAGGGTATAAGACAATTAACTCTTTAGGGGCGATGTTTATCTAGTGACAAACATTTCAAAATTTATTACTAGAGTGCGGATTTTTATGCAAAGTGAAAATTGTCCAGATGAGCTATGCAGACATTCTTCTCTATTTTTATAATTTTAATGAATTGGAAGTAATAAAGCAATATTTCTATATTCGTACGATGTAACATCCGTAAGACTATACAAACGTCGTTCATACAGAAAGAGACGGAGGAACGGACGCCGTCCCTAAAGTGTTGAAGAGACCGTTGAGAGAAAGGATAGAAGGTTTACCCGCAAGGCTGGGTCTCGACCTCGAGGAGATCTGTGGAAGTCGACATGTTCCTCCTAAAGGTAGACCAGTCAATCGGTGACCACCGCACTTGCGGCAGTTGCCGAACTTCCGGGTGGTTCCGCTGAGAAATTCCGGACAGGAGCATACTATGAGTATCGGTGCTCCCGGGGGCGGTGGCGGCGGCGGCGGTGGTGTTACGAATCCTCGTGGTTCGTGACCAGCCCTCGACGATCGAACCGTTCCATAAAGCCATGGATCGCCGTAAATCATCTGTCTCGAGAACCTGCTACCGCCGCTTATCGTTCCCCAGCCTTTCCCGGGATCATCGGTGCTCTGATTCTGCCTTGACAGACCTAGTCGCACGCTCCACGATTTTTTTCCTTTGCTCAGCGTGTCGTAACTCTGAAATGAACACAGTATCGGGACACGGTTAGAGCGTTGTATTTCAAACATATTTCTTAATAATTAGCGCAACGTTAGGCCGATGTTACTTCGAGTGTTTACAAACAACGGCTAAAAGCTAGCAAGATGCATATAAGATCGACTGCGTTTCGGTTATTAACGCGAGGCTACTATCGAACGCCTCATAAATCCATCGTTCAGCTTTCTAAATATTTTTATTTCGAATTTTATTATTCGTTGTATTCCCGTCTGCGCGAATGTTTATTGTGTTCGATGGGAATGTACGCTTGTAACGAACGCGTGCATCGTGTCCGTATAATATTCTATAGTTTCCACCATCAACGGGGACGTAATTAATATACGGCACGTGTTCCTGTTGCCAATCATGAATTCTGTTATAATCGTAATCTTAAAGGATGAGCGCGTACGCAAAGCTTTCGATTTCAACAGGATATCCTGATATAGTAAACAGAATTCTTAACGAGGCATGGGTGAATCGTAATTAGAGTTCGAGATATTAGTCCACTGTTTTGAACAGCACACGGAGTAACAGATTTTGCACATCGTTCGAGGAGAAGCAATGATGTTTTTGGAATTAAGAAATTCTACGCACGAGCGCTCGAGCGGGCGCACGGGGTCGGAAAATGGAGCAGATAGATAGCCCGGGGCAAACTCGATATGCTTTACTTTCTCGTCGATGCTGGACTTTCGTAAAAGTCTCGTTCCAGAACCTCACGTAAGAGGAGCGGCCTGTACGCTCGGCCGGTTGGTCGAAAAACAACAAGAAAACTAACGTAGGGGCACTCGACACTCGATGGGTGTGCGGATATACACGTACGAGCTGGTAGTTGCAACGGTCGTAGAAATCCACCGCGATATCACAGGTGCAACGGGAGAACGGGCGTTGCCGACAAAATTTCAGACGAGCGTTACAGGTTTTAGACCAGTGACATTTCGAGCTATTTTTCCCGATTGGTGAAATCTGCACGGCTAACGGACACATCTAATCGATAGGAATTGACCTGTTTCCCTAGCTTCTTTTCTGACCCGCAAGACATCGTGCTTGGACTCGCTTGCTTTCAAAAAATCACATTGTTTTTTTCTCCTATTATGTATCTGGTACGAACATCTGTGTAACAACATGCACATAATTATCTATATGTATATTGTATGTGTACCTACACGATAATAAGTTAATATTGAAAAGTTGTTAAGGAAAGGTAAAACGTAAACCGGATAATTTGGAGAGTTGTTTAGTAACGTAACAACTTGTACCCGCTGTTTCTTCGAAGATGTAGCTCCTGCAATTTCCGTGGTAAACGACGAATGAAAACTGTTACTGCAGCTACAACTGAGATTATGCTTAATGTTTTTTTACACAATTCTCGAGTTGAAGTTAACATTACTGGAATAGAGTGTAGCCGCAGAGAGATAATATTAATTACGCAGCAAAGTTATAGGATTCTTATACTACTCGGAAGCAATTGCTTTCGACCACTGAACTTTTCTGGAAACGCTAACGAACGAATCTTTTAGAAGATTCATAGTCGCAAATCGAATTGTAATAGGAAGATTACTTTCTATGCCCTTGGATATGTGCATCGAAGAAACTTTTCGAGCAAAAAGGAGAAGTCGACTTTCCCTTCCACCCCCGTATGGTCAAGCCTTAGATCAAGATGACCTCAAGAGATGGACATCTCCTATTCGCGTGACTTCTCCATCTCTCCATCTCCTCCTCTCTCTTCTAGCTGTTCGCATTTCGCGTCTCGCATCTCGCATCTCGTATCTCGCAGTTCACCTAAGCGAGCGTGTGTGCATGTCTTTCTGTTTCCCTTTTCGCAAGAACCACACGGTGTCGGCACACTCTTGTGGCCGCGTCGAACCGCGTCCCGTCGTTTCCTTTTCCCTTCGGCGAGTTTGCCGTGAATCAATCTGCACGTTTCGCGACTACGAAAACCCAGCTATTTCTTCTCTAATCCGTTTCCGTTTTTCGTCGAAAGGTGAATTTTATCTTGTTCGAAAACATATTCATCGTCTTTCGCGATCAAACGCAAGCAAGCAACCAAGAAATTTTGTAATTTTCAGTTGAACGCCGCACCGCTCCGTGATGAAATCCAAACACGCTCTTTCCCCTAAGATCGACGATTAAATCGACGATTACGTTCACACTACTATATTTAGAAGCTGACGGTTTTTTCATAATGCAATTACTAACCGTTAGCTACGTAAACGGAAATACTTGATTCGATTATGAACTTCTGTGTTTCGTTTCGTGAACAACGAACCGTGTCTTTCAAACTTTCGAGTTTTCGTACTCCGTATACGTGTAAAAGCGAGGTCGCAGAACATTGCACAATTAAACATTAAAGCCTGTCGAATTGAACAAAGATACCGTCGCGACACCTTTCCAATAAAATTGCATCGTGCGATCTTATGATTGTAGATGATAGATCTTGATTATTTTGATTATTTTTGCAGAATGGACTAATAATAGACACGGGATGACACGATGAGCGACAAGCGATGAAAAATTGTACGTTCGAATTGCTCCCCGATGTTGCTCATCGTAAAGTTAGAAATTCCATCGTTGCGTGTCTGATCGAAAATGCAGGTTCTTTCAACGAGAAATATATGCACTACTTAACACGTCGACGATCGGTGAAAACTCGCTGTCCGCGAATGTCAAACAAATAGAACTCTTCTGCATATCGATATAAGTTTGAGGATTTAAAGTTATTATTATTATGCAGTTGGAATCTGTGAACAGGGACATATGTAAATAAATTATTCATTATGTTTTGGAAAAAAACGTACAAGGATGTATGCTACGTGTAGTGTTCCTTTTCGAGAATTTCTCGAGAAATGTTATTAATTGGTCATTTCTCATTTCTCGAGAAATTGCAGTTTTTCTCGAGAAATTTAAATCTAGGAAAATTCTTATCAATCTCATTTATTTTATAACATATTTTATGAAATAAATTTTTAGTTAACTAAAATTGCATATTACTAATCAATCGCGAACGTATAAAAGCATATCTACAAGCATCACATCGATGCCTACGTATGCATGTCTGCAATGTAATAATTTATCCAACATCCACACAAAATGAAAGAAATTTTTCTACGGCTACAGATTTTGTTACAAAAAGAAGAAGTAGATTGTCTGATTCTACATTAGACGCATTATGCTTCTTAAGAAGTCATTTCAAAACAAAAACGTGATGTTCCAGTTTATAATAGTTTGGTTTTAAATAAATAAATTTATCGGTTATATTTAGCGTCTATTTTTTGCTTGCTTTTAAAGTTAAGTATGTATGGGACAGAAATAAACATTGAGTTAAAGTTTTTTGCGCTTTCGATAAATATTATCAACGATATTCCAAATCTTCTATCCATATATTCCTATCATAAGTTTTCCAATATTTTTTTATTTTATTCAAAATTCTGGAGAATTCTCGAGAAATATAGTCTTATTTCTCATTTCTCGAGAAATGAAAAATGTTGAGAAATCAGGAACACTAGCTACGTGTGTGTGAGCGCAGTTTAAATTACTGTCAATGTTTTATGCGCTATTATACTTATTGTTCTATAAATATAGATAATAAATGTGGTGATGGGAAACGAGTAAAGTTTCCTATCACCAATAATAAATAAATTTGAACTTTCCAATGCGACTGCGATAATATTAACAACGTTATAATCCGAGGGACGAAAACACCGCGTTCGCTTTCGAAACCACGTGCACGTAAAAATCAAGAGAGAAGAGCAAACGGGAGATCTCGTTATACTGGAAGCGATCAAAGACACGCCCAAATATCGGACATAATTTGATTTTATACGATCAGAGATAGGTGGATATGGACGTTATCGCGATAGCATCTTATACGTGGACGACATGGGTGCACGCGCATGCACCGGGGTCACGGCGGATGCACCACAGATGCATCATAGTACCCGTTTATGCCGACACGAGGCTATGGTTACACAATCACTGCAGCCTGTACTTATTGTCGGACGGCACCGGAATTCGCGACTCGAGTCAGGACTTGGCTCGCAGGCCTTTAACCCAAAGCTTTCGTTTCGAATCGAGGTAAACGATACGGATGCGTGTGTGGGTGGAGTCGAATCGAGAAATCGACAGTGGCGCGATCGAGAAGAGATTCGGAGACGCGTAGAAAACCGTGTTTTTTCATTCGAATGAGAACGCAAATGCGAATGCGAATGCGAAGGCGAAGAGAGTAGATTTTTCTGGGACGCGATGCCTCGAAAGTCCTATCGCGACATACCAATGTGGGCCAAATGTAAAACCGGTTCAACGTACATACGAGTACATAACTTTGAGTCTGTTACTACCGTGTCGGAAGCATTTAATGGAGTGTGGAGAGGTGGGCGCATTAAGAAAATACTAATAGTCGATTGGATTTATTATATAAACTGCAACGCGCTCGAAGAAAGCAGTCGTAACGGATACAAGTATTCGTGGACTTTGCGTATCGACATTTTACTGTGGTCTACGCACGGCTTAATACCTCCCGTCTCACTTTATTCGTTGCGCGTTTCATAATCGAGTTGAAGTTGTCCCAGGAATCTTTAAATTGCGCACAAAGTAGGAAACGTCTTACGAATCGTTTGTATCTTTTGCCACGCCGTCGAATGGGACAGATTTCAATATAGATATACCAGCAAAATTTGTGGATCCAACTGGTTCGTTTCACCACTCACTTCGTTGGGGTTGTTTCCTTTGAAAGCGGTCGAGATCGGTGCAAGAGAGCAACGTTAAACGTGAGAGAACCCGTTTTGTTTTTGCGAGACGCGCGGTACTTTAACGCGGTAGCGAAACTGAAGACACGAGATAACGTCCACCTTGGTTCGAACAAACTGGAATGGACGACGCGTCCGGCGAGCATTCGGCATTGTCAGCCGAGTCAGGTTTTACATTTTGCCTTAAAACCTGACTAGCGTCAGCCTTTGTGAAAGAGTTGGACGAATTAAACCGCGTACCACGCGAGTACTCTTACATCATCGGAAGAGTTGGTTCGTCCTTGTCCAGGCGTTTCGTGTTTCAGGGTTTCTTCTCGCCATAGTATACGGTATACTCGTGCGTACAAGCAGTATAGAATCTCCTTAAAATGGAGATACGTCGCTCTTCCACTCCGATTTCAGCAACCACGTATGACCGGCATACGTATTCGAACCAACCGATCCTTCGTACAGTAGTAGGCATTTTTGAGTAAACGTAGGTGCGGTGTTAGCGGGACAAAATGAAAATAATCTCGACACTTACTTTTTCGGAAGTGGGCGAGGCCGATGTTGGATTTAACCCCTGCTGTAGGTGATACATGTTTGGCGTGAGCATAGATGGAGGTGCACCGAGGCTACCCGGGGCGACAGCCACGCTCATGGTCATTTCCAATGATGGACGCAATCCTCAGCTTCGTGGAAGCACCAGTCCGCGTCCCTCCGCGATTTTTCTGATCGTTCATTCTCAATCTGTGACCGCTGCAATGTAAATCAAAACAATCTTAAAAGTCCATCTCTCGCACCTCACTTTCGGATAAATCTCAAGTGCTTCAAAACTCGTGAAAATTTTCCAATGGATCATACAAGTATGTCGCAATATGACATAATAGATATTTGAATGATTATCTGACTAATGATCGTTGACTGTTCGCGGGACTGTTGAATCCATAATAACAGGTTCAAGTATCCGGCATTCACGTTCTATTTCTTGTCAGCGGGAAAGAGAAACTTTGAATTCCACGATTCCCTCGTTTTTAGTGCACGTGAAATCCAACATTTTACTTTTATGATCAAGAAATCGATTCAGTTTCTCGACAAAAAAAAGCTTTTAGTCTGTGGAGTACGAGTAGCGCCTGTTATCGCGCTACCACGGATATAAATTCACGCCGAAATGGCGATTTCGTTGGGCAATCGTTTCAATCGCATTACGACATTCTACAATGGTAACGTGTAATTTTACTTTCGCCAGGAGATCGCAATTGCACAATTTTCGTCGCGCCAGACGAGACATTCGGGCGGACCTAGAAAGCGTCTAGGAAATGCTAATTTACCAGAGCTGCCGGTCTTGCCGTTTTCCATTTAAGAACCATCTTTCGCGGCTTGGAATCGATACAGTAACTATACACTTACCAGTCCCGATGCTTTTATGTATGCGTAGCAGCCGAATTTAAAAGACAGCGATAGATTTTCAAGTTTCGCAAATAAGATTAGTAATATGACGCTTCCGAGTAAGAAAAAACCATGGATAACCACGGTAACGAGACTTCGTTTCTGCTGGTATCCACCTAACCAGAAGGAACTTGATCTCAATAAGTGATTAAGCGACCCGATAACGGTTTCTCGGAGAAACGGTTATTGACGCGTGGAGACAGAGAAAACGGAGTCATTGGAAATACTGAAAAAATAGCAAGTAGGAGAACGAGAACGCAGTCTACATACGCACACGTAAAATTATTTGCAGTCCTAATTCTAACAAATTTACATATCGAAAAGAAACAAAAACAAGTTGGACGAGACGTAGTTGGCCGGATATCAGTTTCGCAAGAACTGGAGAAATCAGTCTCTGTTTTACGGATCACCTAGCCGAAACAGTTGTAGATTTCCAAACAATCGACGAAGATAACCAACGAGCGATTCCTCTTTCATACGAAATCGGAAAAATAATCGAAAGAAGCGCAAACACCGGAGCGTTAACATAATTTTGTCTTTATCTTTATTGGTTCGCTCGAATCTTATGCTTTGTATTTTTGTTACTCGCCGGTAACCAGCGAGTGGCAAAGCAATTTGCCGTATATATAAACAAATTACTCGTAAACACGTTTCATGTCATCGCCGGTGATTCACCGACACGACGCGACGCGGTGCAGTAAATATCAGGGGCAAAGCTGCAATTAATTTGACAACCTAATTTGACTTTGAATTACTAATTAAAAATGAAGAAAACTTCGTACCAATAGAAGACACATTGGATGACCTTTTGCAACTAGAATGTGTTTTATACTTCGCACGTATAGTGGAATTGCAGCTCTGACAATGAAAGCAAAAGAATCTAAGCAAACAAAAAATGAACGTGTTCCTTTGTGAAACTCAAGCCGTTCTCGTGTCTAGGAAAAGCAGCTCAGGCTGTTACTGTTACGCGAACCTGATTGCCTTCCTTCTGCCCTTTCCTACGTGCATTTATACCTACATAATGTTCGAAAGTTATACTTAATATTATACACGTGTTATAGGTAAATAGCAAAACTTATCGGTGACGGTTTCATTATAATTTCATTATAATTTTAATGATTTGTTTATAGACAGACATTTCCATAATTCAAGAAACATGTACATAGTGGGTGCTGGAGCAAATATAAAAGCAGAATCTCTATTGAATCCTCGATATAGTACACGCCACGTCACGAGTCACATCTTCAATTATGTAAGCTCTCTTGATCACTATTGACTCGCATACGGAAAGCTAACATTTTCTTGCACCCAAGCATGTAATGCAACCTAACCTACTCCCACTTACAATGTAGGTAGACGGCTTTCTTCGCTTCAAGAAAGTAGCCTCTCTTCGGGCGTGCATCGCGGATATAGGTACGCGCAAACATTCTTTACGCAAGTTCGATCTCTCCTTTCTTTCCTTTCCTCTCCTCTCTCCGTCTTTCCCTCTCTCCCTCTTTCCCTCACGCCCTCTCGCCCTGTATCCCTTTCACGGCTGCACGCGGGTTTCGGCTGATGGCTCATGGCTCATGGCCCACGGCCCTTGCCTCTGTCTTGTCATCTCCGTAGTCTCCTTCTCAAACGCATTTACATACTACCGTACAGTCAGTGAACCGTGTCCGAACCTTTTCCACCACTTCCTCCAGTTCATTATTACCTGTTCAATGAAATAGGCGAAATTAGTAAAGTCCCGGTGATCGCGGTGTTCGCGATCCATACGTATAACGAGTTGCAAAAAGTAAGAGCATGAATTTATATGTGCGAAACAAAGACAGCATCGAAAAGCTTCCTCCAATGAGAGGGAGGGAGAGAGAGAGAGAGAGAGAGGGGGCGAAATACGGAGAAAGAGAGACGGAAAGAAAGACAGGAAGAAAGTCGATGTTTCCTTTCTCGATAGCGAGAATTGAAACCGGTCGCCCGTCGCATTTCCAAGTTTTTGCTCCCAACTCCCAAGCATTCGCCGTGACCAACGGTTCATCGACGACGAGTCTAAACGGGTCATCTCCATTTGTC
The DNA here is from genome assembly GCA_913789915.3 of Sphecodes monilicornis. Lineage (NCBI taxonomy): Eukaryota > Metazoa > Arthropoda > Insecta > Hymenoptera > Halictidae > Sphecodes > Sphecodes monilicornis. The sequence goes on from OU565287.1 coordinate 1,622,151, forward strand.
TTCTCTTCGTAGTCTGAAATTTCCTTGAATATCAACAATTATTCGTATGCGAACAATTTTGTCTCGAATGGAAATAGAATGCTCGTAAAGCTGTGGGTTCACAAAGATCAATTGCAGCAATATACCTTCCCCTAGATCCTTCGCGATCTACGAAAGGTCTCGAACAATTCCTGTCGTTCCCTTTCAAACATATCAACAGTCGTGATCAAAGAAATCTTTTCGTGCTCGTACGTATATGTAAGTACACAACTTCTGTTCGAATCGCAACATTCTGTGGGATATGCATCCTGATTCATGAAATATACTAATGCTGTGCACATGCCTTCGCTATCACAAATAAACGAAATCGACGTAAAACGATTCTTAGAGCAGTGTGAAATTCAGAGAAAGAAAAGCTTAATTAATGAAAACAATGCTCGATAGACAACAGCCTAATTTCGTTTCGCCCGCAAGTTTGTGCACGCAAACTCATCCAAAGAGAAAATTCGGTATAATTTATACATTTTTAACGCTCTTATTACCAAAGAAATATTTTTCGCAATGGGAGACCCAACTTGTCATGAACATCACGCACTCCCGTTCTCCCAGCGTGACTTATTCATCGAACATTCGACTTTAACAGAACGGCTCCGCCGTTACGATACCGTAAATCGGTATACAGTGTACGTACGAGAACACACAAACACATACATATTATCTTATCCCGATGGTGCACGATGGTGCATCGAATCACAAAAGGTTACTAGGTTTCATGTTATGCAACTGTGCCGTTGCACCTTCCAGCAGGAACTAAAACCCACCACTCGTTCAAGCAAACATTGCTCAAAACTTTAATTGATCGTTCGATAAAACTAAATCGGCAAAATTTTGTCAAATGCAATTCTAGAAAGACTCGATATTCGCGCAGAACGTTCAGGGAAGATGACTGATCGATTTCTAAGTTAGGATTGCATTACAGAACAAGAAGTGCTGTGTTATTACGTGCACTCTTGTATAATGTAGCATCGCAGGCTAATTATTTCCGAGTGAATAACATTTTTCTACTTGAATAGTAAATGAAAATAACAGTACGCGTTAACCGTCATACGTTCCTCAGAACTAGTTTCATAAAAGATCCTAGTATATATAATTCATTCGTTTTTGCTCTACACTTTAAATTTAAATCAACAAATTCTGGTGCATTTATAATGTCACATTTTAAATAAATACATCTCACAATACAGACACATAGAGAACAATTATTTTACAGTATATAAAAATAGTAAATGGATGATTTTTTACCCTGAGGAACGTATAAGGGTTAATAACAAAATATTCCGTTGAGAATGGAGTAGGTAGTTTTATTTTGATTCGAAGGTAATTAAGTTTAGCCAATTCTACGCGCATTTTCAGCGATCTGGCTAACACAGAACTCTTACTTGGCTATATTTTATAACCAGTTAGTCAGCGCTCACAGAACTTGTTAATTAAGTCAGACTTCAGTTTCGCCGTAACGAAACGAAATGCGGCGCGTGAAAAGTTTGAAAACTTTCATTTATTCTTCATCAATTGTGGAGAAGAAATTTGCGATTTCAACAATTGGTACATACATGCCCAGTGAATTATTCTTCTGTGAGCTAGAAATGCAAGCATCGCGTTCTAGCTTCTACTTTTTAGCTACTGCGATCACCAATGAAAATTTTTCCATCGACATTTTATCGCGTAGTCACTCATCGAGTTTGCTTACGCGAATGCATAACATTTGCAAACATTTCGATTTGTTAACTTGGAAATATTAATCCTTGGAATCACGGACACGCAGCAAAGGTTCGATGCTCGTTTCTAACCGTGATTTCGAATTTTTGCGTATGGTCTCTCGAAACGCGTGAAAGAGCATGTGCTCTCGCCAGAATTCGAATCTTCTTCCCACTGGGTTTACTTTCTAGGAAAACAATCAGAGGAAATTTTACCGCGATGCTTTCACGATTGTTCCGTGTTCTCATAGTTCTGGATTTCAAATGCTATTGAGTTACCGGGCCGTCGCGTCGTTGAGGACACCGTCGCCGTCGACGTCGTCGAGATCGCGACGAGACAGAGAGCAAGGTAACGGCATAGTTTTTAGCGTCGTGTTTCAGTGTAAAATCAATTATCGTATACGCATCTGCCCCTGCTATATCCGAGGCATCCTTGCGAGAAGTCTTGGTCTCGTCATGCGTGTGCAAATCAGTCCAAATTACCCTTGGTATGCACGCGTATACATTACGCTAGTGCTTATTTTTCGACTTTCGATTTTTTCTAGTCTTACTCCCATAAATTACGAGACTGAATGAGAAAATAATGTATGCAAAATTTCGGAGCAATCGGACAACGGGAACCCGTGCCGCATTTACGTTAAAGTTTTAATTCCTTCGTGTCCTTTTTAAACATAACTGTATTTTGTTATTTTGGTTTGGAGTAAATGACAATATCTTAGATGAATAATGATCAGATCGATGTGTTACTTCCAAAGATCATACAAAATCTTTTAATTTAATTTACTGTTAAATTAAATAGTATGTGATGCAGAATCTGGCAAAGGCGGACACAATTTTTTGACTTTATGGTGAATAAGTGAAAACAACCCTTAAAGTTGTGCGAAATCAGCGAAAGTCAACAACTTCAAGGGCTGTTTTCACTCTCTCAACATGGATGATGGCAAAAAAATACGTGTCAAATATTTTTCCGAAAACTACCTCTCACTAAAATTTCATCAAAATCATTGTGCCCAGATTTGATATATCTCCCTCTGCCAGATTCTACGTCATACACTGAATTTAATGGAAAATCAAGTTTAAAGATTTTGTATGTTTTTTTAAAGTAACACATCACTCTAAATTGTCTTATACTCAAGAATGTTTAATGATATTTCCAAAATAACGAAATATTATTATGTTTGAAAAGGAAATGAAATCATTAAAAATTTTAAACTTTAACGCAAATGTGGCATGGGTTTCCGTTGTCTGCTTGGTTCGAAATTTTGCTAACATCATTTTATCAGCAAGCTTCACAATTTAGGGAGGTAAGGCTAATAAATACCGCCCTAATGTGCAAATCATTAGCCGGTCGCTTGTACCACGACTTCGGAAGTACTCTGTATAAAAACGAGAAGACAATTGTTTAATTAATTTTTCTTATGTGATCTAAGGGATCATACGTTGATCTTGAAGAAGCAAGTTCTCTCTCACCAGGTCTCACAATTTAGGGGAGTAAGACAAAATCTCAAAAAATATTTTTGACCACTATAGCTAAGGACCACCCTAGTATGCAGATACTTACTCTACAGTGTAAGATCGAGCAAGAATGATCGAGAAATGGAATGGTAGTGTTTAACAACTGCTAGAACGCATCGCAGACGTTCTTCTATTTATTGGCCGCAGCGTCTAACGTTTCGTAAGTCTATCTCACGTGATTTTTCACGAAAGCAGTATTTCCTTCGTCCCCTGTTTCTGCGGTCGAGTACAAGAAGTCATAAGGAACAAAGATGATGCAACTAGCGGTTGTTCATCTTGAATTTTAACCTATCTATCCGATCTGATTTTAAATATACAGGAAAAACGTTCTGACAGGGCTGTTTCGACAGCTGCCAGCTCAAAATATAGGTAAAATCAAACTGTACGGGTAATGGTCAAAAACATTACGGTAAGTGAAATCTGCTGGCGACAGATCAAAGGAAAGATAATTGTATGTTGTAACTTTGGAAGTTTCTCTACTCCGGTCAGTCCCGATGTACTAATATATGCGTAACAAGATTGGTTTTTTACATACTCGCTAATGCGAATAGCGACGATTGCCACGGTAGTTCCGTATGTTTCAAACCTTTCGAATTATGAAGTAAAACACGTTATTTAAATAGAATACGCACTTGTAACATGACAAATAGACATTATAGTCATTCCTTTCACGGACAGTCAAGAACAATCAAATCAAGAAAAATTTACAATCTGCTTACTCCTAGGGAAGAAAACGGATTAAATCTTGTTGTAATCTTGGATTAGTCTTGTAATAAACTATGGCGTCGGTCATTTAAAAATAAGTAACTCGAAGATCCGTGATTATGTAAACTTTATTCGAATGATTTGCAAGCACCGTTTATATAACAAATATCCAGCAAATGGAGTCTGAAACGTCAATACAAGAAACGCTTAATTTGACAAAGAAAGAAGTTTCCTGAACTGCCATGTTAACCAAAAGCAACGCTTTCCTTTCACTCGACACTCCTTTCGAGCGATAAAACGTTCCGATCCAATAAATAGAAAAAGATTATGCCCGCGGATTCTTTCGGGCACGGATATTGTATTTGCAATTTCTATTTAACTTCGACAAATTGGAGTTCGAATTATTATGTGAGCAGCTAGCAACCAAAATTGAAAGGACAATCCGGTATGCTCCGCATCGTAACCCGGAATCATACATAGTGTGTAGGCCTAACCGGGAATTTATTCCTATCACGAATACTGACGGTGGAGGTCAATCCACTTGAAGGCAGAAAAGTCAGGATGCTCACTCAAACTGGACTTACTGGATACTCTAGCTCTAAAGTCAAAGACTCCAGTTCTGACCGGGAGAGATTCAGACGGAAGCCGATTCCGAGATATTCTGCATAGTTATGCCGCAGAACGGAACAAATCGCACGAATCGTACTGCTCCGAATGCGCCATGGGAAACAGCTGTTAAACGAGACCTTAACTGTTCTTCGACCCTTGACAAATCTTGAATACAAATCGAAACAAAATTTACAAGATTAGTATCGGATCAACATGGAAAATCTCTCCATTCCATCTTCACGAAGCGTTCCTTATATTGTACGCAAGCTTATCATGTTGATATCAAGAACAAAGTATATCACAGTTAAGTACAAAACTGTTAATCCTTAGATTTTGTAGCATTGTACGTTCCAAGACACTTTAAAATGGTAAAAGGTAACGAGTCTAATTGAAAATTCTTAGCTGTCCCCGTTAAACGGCCATCGTTAATTCCAAGCTGATTCTCACATTGCAACCAAGTTCTGCTTATGCACAGTAATTTCTTTTAACCTGTTAACCCCTTATTCCTTTTAAGATTACTAGATCAGCGGATTTGCCAAAAGAAGAGTTTAGTAGGTTTATTCGAATACTCAGAGGAAAATATAATTGTTTCAGTCATTAAGAGGTAACAAATAAGTAGAATTTTATCGCAAACAAGTGATTCCTAGTTACATATAGTACTACATGAAATACTATTGGTTCCTATATAATTGTTTTAAATATAGAATACTAGAAATCTTCCGCTTGTTGATTCTCTTACGACTTACGACTGTTGCGCAATTTTCTATCCTTGTCAAAATATTCTATAGTATTCTTTGATCCATGAAATTGCTTTAAAGTCGTGGTACCGTATCTTGCACGAAATGCCTGAAGATACCAGTAGTAAGACAAGTGTTCCCGTTTCTCTGAGTCAACGGAATGCACACGAAATGATCGGCATGATACGATTTTTCACCCTTAAACGGAGAAGCTGGAAGCTGAATAACAGTATATAGCAAGAAACTGGTAAACTAGAGTAGGGTATTTAATGCTAGATCGCCATCGATATTTACTATCAATTATTCATATCCAGGTGACGAAAGACCTTTTTAGACAGTTCTCTGACGTACAAGCATGTAAAGGTCAACGGTCCACGGGACTGTTCACGTAAGTCAATTAAGAAACGCGCGTAAATTAACGCTAAAACCAACCGAATTCAAAAAGACTTTGGTGGGATTTTCTACGCAGGTAAAGAAAGGCGAGGTAAAAGTAACGTTCCCTAAAATTCCCTATTTATCTTCGACTATCTGGGCAGACCATTTAATTTGTTTTCTCTGGACACATGCAAATATCCTGACTTGCGATAGAACGGAGCTGTTTAAAACGAAGACAGAGTTGTTCGAAGATAGGGAAAGATAAAGAAAATCGGCAAGAGACATCGACTCCCACGGTGTAGACAGGGTGTACCGACCTGTTTGCGTTTGCGTTTGCATTTGCGGGGACAAAGCGGAAGTGCGGTCGTAGGTAGGAATCGGAAACTTACCACGGCTGCCATCCGATCCATTCACAATTCACAATCGTATCCAGAGTGTCATGGCACAACGATAGAACAGAACGGCCATCCGCGCACTAGCGAACAGAAAAATCACCCTTGAACCGAACCACCGAACAACATCACTGGACAACAGTTTGCACACTTACTTTTCAACTCGGTTTGGATCGCATGTCTCACTTTCGCGGCTCGGAGCCGATTTTCACAGGAGAGCTGGCTCCGCGGGCGCGGATGACGTGTGCCACGGGTGGGGAGTTGGTCGGTCGAAATCGGTCGGTACGAGGCGGTCGAAATCGGTCGGATCGAGGCAATCGAAATCGATCAGATATCGGTGGGGAATTTCAGGTGGTGGAAGAAGAAGAAGAAGAAGAAGAAGGAAAACCGAATAGAACCGAACGCGCCGAACGTTGCCGGCCAAGTGAGAGGCTAGCGGCACTACCGACCAGGCGACGTGACGTCAGAGTGCCTCCTCTCTTTTTGCCATTCCACAGCGAGCGCCGCGAGAAAGGTGGCTATACAACTTGGTATCCCCTTCTCTTATGTCCTTGTTTGCGAGGAGCACCGAAGAGACCTTAAAGGATACCTCGGTGCTAGCGAATATTTTCATCGAAATTCTTTGCCCGAACTACCTTTACAGCTCCTTTAAGCTCGTGATCACCCGTCCGAGAGATGCGGGATGCGGGATACTAGATGCGAGACGCGAAACGCGAAATGCAAAATGCCATTCTGAACAATCGGGGTAACGGCACACCAACGGCCAACAGGAACCAGGTGGGTCCGTGTTCGATCTTTTTCCCATCGGCCACGACCGAGATTCGAATTGGCTCGCTTAAATGGACCGTGGACGAAATCAAGTATTTCGAAAGGTGCTAAGCAACGTTCTGGTCAAGAATTGGCTAAACAATCTGGGAAAGATGAGCATCGAAAGAGGAGAGAGAGTTAATTCGTTATATCGTATTATGTCATATGAAACTGTAAATTGGGTTATATAAAGTCAAATTTCCGAATCTATGTCACCTGCAGATACATCTTAGAGTAGAAATAGATATTAGGTAATAACGATGACGCGAAAGATACATGTTTAGGCGCGAAAAACAGTCGAGCCGTATGCGGAGCGATCAGATTTTTCGTGAAAAGGTCCGCCCATGTCACCCGTTATATAAAACCATACGCGTTCTTCGAGCACGGCACAAAGCGAAGAGCGAGCACTTTCACGTGGAGACCGCGTTAGTAAATATCATGGCCATATTTTCTATCCAATTTGTCCTTATCCCGCACACCGTTCGCCGAAGTACACGCCTACCTCCGTCTTCTTCGCAATAATCGAGTGTGGGTCATTATGTGTTCTTGTCGCCCCCTTTGTTCGCCGTTTCGTTGTTTCCCGTTGTTTCTCGAACGCAGCCTCCGATTCTCCATCCTAATCCTTCTACTCCATCCTTATCTAAAGCCGTTCTACCGGCTCAATTATCACGGTTGATTACGCAAATATCGAATACCGTCCGAGCGAAATTGATTACTGACTGCGTTCTGTGAGATGTTCCAGAACACGGCGAAATCACCGAGTCTCGAACAAATTTTCATTTCACTTTTAATTCACCTCTTACTCCTCCTTCTCACCTTCGCACGGACACCAAAGAAAATGTGAGCTTGAATCCGTCTGATCATCTGAAATTTTCAAATGTTCGTAGAAGCGTAACGTTCCTCGAAATGTATAGCTTCGCTATGTTCCCGATTGCCAGGCCACGAAACTATCGCAAAGTGCGGAAACAAGGCGAGTTTACGATCGTAGCTTTTTCTTCGACTTTATAGCATGGCATCCAAGTCTCGGTCAGTGGACTTGAGTCATTGGAAGAAGAGGAGGAAGCCTGTCAAGGAGAACGAGAAAATTCTCTCTGCGCATCCTCGATGATACTTTTTATTTTGAAGCGAGTAGTACACCCCCTGGAACCGCCTACCGAATGCATTCACGGAAGTTTTATTCTTTATCAGCTCTTCTTTCCTCGATAATATTTCGTCAATTGGCGAAAATAATATGCTACGGCTTGTATGCCGAAACAGAAATTTTGAGAGTCGAATCGCCGATGTTCCTTGTGCTCGCAGCATCTCCAAATGTGGCGATGGCCAGGTAACATGGCGAAACGCTGTGGGCGTGCAATACCGAATTTTAATTCTCCGCTAACTAAAGTCCCATATTTACATTATACGGTGAATTCATCGTTAATCTATTCTAACACGGCTCCCATTGCGTGTGCACCAATTGCGAATAACTACGGTTGCTATAACAATTAATTTTAAAACAATTTCCGTCGATAATAAATTCGGGAAAGAGAAGAAAGGTATCCTTATGTAAAGTACATCCGCAACACAGCTGTTCTTTTGAACTGCCTGTTGCAACCGTTCGGAAGCTATACGCGCGTGCACCTGTCGATTTTCCACTCGTGTTCGGAGTATGCAATATAGTGTGCACGGTCTCCCAATGCAAACACGATCGAAAGACGAGCACCTGTGGAAACACTGGCGGCGATAAAAACAGAGAGGAAAAGGTTGAGAACGAATGCATAGAAAAGTCGTCGACTGACACGACCGTAGTCCATGATCTTGAGCAGCATTATTGAGTCGTGGGAGTCCTTCGCATAATTAACGCCGTGAAAGAATGCGAAAGAATGAACGGTGAAAGAGAAGACTTCGAACCAGAGAAAAATGGAGTTGTGCGCGGGAAAAGGATAGGCACGCTCGTGATAACAAAGAGAGAGAATAGGACAGCGGCAGTGTGAAGGAAAAAAGAACAAGGAACAAGAATACAAATACGGGATACGGCTACGGAATACGAGCGACATAATTCATGATTTCTCCATAATAATTAGTGTTTTCACTGATCTTGACTATAGTTTAAAATTCCTTCCTCGTGCTACACATTCACTCTTCCTTTACGAGGCATATGCTGTACTTATATACCGATACGAAGAAATTATTAAGGAGGGACTTGACTTATAATTTGTTCGTTCACCATGTCAATAATGCGATTACGATGCTAATGTTTGTCCATTGGGCTTCGATAATTGATATGTAAAACAACTTACAAAGCAAGGTAGTAAATATCGTAACTATCGTAAATATTATATAGTCTTTAAAATTGAAAGTGTAACACTATTTCATCGATATACTATTCAGACTTCCGCGTTAAATACCGTAGGAACAAAGACCGCGTGGAATAAGTGGTGAAGCTTCAATGAATAACTATGAATGAAATTCAATGTACTTTCGAGTACAAAGCTCCGTGGATATATACGCGTACACGTATTATCGAAAGGATCTTAGACCCGCGTGAATTTAATTAAACTGAAAATGTGTTGCGTAGCACTTTCTCTCGTTGAAGAAAGCAACGAGGGAATATGTGTAAACGAAGCGAAAAATACACTCAACTTTTAGCAACAGTTTATTCGTTCTGTAAACGCGATTTTGGACAACTATTCGAAGCTTTTTTTTTGGCCTCATTATTGTTTGAAAAATGAACAAATAATTGTTTTCGTTTACAGAATAGTTGATCGAAATTCAAACTTACGTATTGCTCACGACAACCAAAGTGGTACTCGGAAAGAATGCGAAAGGAATTCGCAAAGAAACCGTCTGGTTGGTCAGGCGCACGCAGTTGAGTCACAGGCTGCTCGCTATTCGTTGAGAAGATTACCACTACTATTTCAGGTATATATCGCATTGTGTGTCTGTGAATTTCGTGCCCCTGTGCCGTCTCGAGTACCACTTTGGCTGTCGTGAGCAATACTTACAATTGAAGAAATAAAGTTCTACAAAGTTGCAAAATTATATATTAAACATGTGAAATGTATTCCGCGTACCTATTAATGTGCTACAAGAGACTCGATGCGTGTAAAAGCGTTTTCCGTAACTGTGATCCATATCACAGATTGTAGGACGGAGGTGGGTGGAACGGATAACGGAATGCCTCAAATACCACCCACGACCGAGATCACTAACATTTCTCATATGGCCGTTATCCAAGGGTAATTTTCGCAACGTGGGAATCCGCGACCTTTCGTTTCTACATTCACGATTAATGCTAACAGAATAGCGGTAAGAGCCACATTCGGGTCGACGAGACGATTCCACGTTGAAATTAATATCTTTCGAAATAAATCGATTATACCGAACATAGAAAATGCTCTAACGAATCGAAATCGATAAGCTGTTTCAATACCTCTACGATAGCTGATTTTAATTCATTTACTTATCCGAGGTTCGGATAATATCTTCAGTAATCGGAAGCGTAGGATCATTAACCACCATCTTCGCGACTTCCTTGAGCCCTTCGAGGAAAGTTCGTTCTCCTAAGGCTGAAGGTTATTATCCGACCGCGTGAATCGCGTGATCAGCGTTGTCCCACAGCCGTGAACCCGGAACTATCTACAATATCTTCTACACAATGAGTTTTTTCTTATTTGTTGCATACCGAGGCATCATCGGCGTTGTGTCCAAATTGATTGTCGGATCGCTCGTCGTGGAACACCGCGAAACAAGTGAAATTGTATCGCGTTCAACGTTCCAATAGAAAGTGCCGTCTGGTATGTACGAAAACTTCGTTATTGCTCCACCCTCCTCAACGAGCACAGTACACATCGGTGACCGTTAACATAAACAAACTCACTGTTATAATAGTTATTTAATATATCAGATTGCTGTAAAGTATCTTTTTTCAAATGAAACCAGTTTGAACCAAACAAACTTTTACGATTGTCTCTATAGTTTCATTATTGTTCATATCTACCCGAGGTTGCAAATAAAAAATGCTTATATAGCGTTATGAAGCTAATTATCAATACGCGTATTTCTAACGAGAAAGGGCCACGAATCACGAAGATGGGTAAGCTTTACGCCCCTACGATCGGTGTATGTTCGTGTACGAGTACTTACAAATATATCGGCGTCCAGTACTTGAGTAATTATATTTACTAGTTGCACACGTGGATACTTTTATGCACCTATTTTACTGGCGACATTGGTCGGCTGTTCTGCAAAATTTTAAAAATCAAGATAATAAAGATTTATGCGTGAATTACTGTCAATTCTTCTTTTGTACAAATTGTATAGTTTGAAAATATAATATGATGCACGATAAAATTATACAAATTATAGGAACATTCGCTATTTATACATACAGAGAGGAATTCCTCTCTGATACACACATATATAAATATATAAATATATATATATATGCATATATATATATATATATATAAATATATATATATATATAAATATATATATATATATATAAATATATATATATATATATATAAATATATATATATATATATAAATATATATATATATAAATATATATATATACATATATATATATATATATATATATATATATATATATATATATATATATATATATATTCTTGAGTACACTTACATTTCAAATTGGTGGCGACATCCGCGACAGAACAACTAAACTGATAGAGAAATATTAGCGACAGGTGATACAATTAGCCACTAGTCGACTAGACAGTGCTGACAAGTCGCTGCTAGGTGGCATTATCGAACAGTTCCGAGTTGAACAATTTAAATCAACCACCACAATTCCTATACATTATACCAGAGAGTTCTGATTATACATACTTACAGATAGAAATCTGGAAAAGATAGGAATTCGTCTCTGTTATTACACAACATTCCCTTCCTTATTTTACATACTGCACTCAAAAAAAATCATTCAGTCAAAAATTTATGAAAAATTCATTAATTCCTCGTTAATTATATTAAAAACATAGGTAGGTTCGTTTCAATATTATCCTACATTCTATCTCCTCGTTACCCGACATTGTTGATTTTATCAAGAAATAATAAACGAATACTTACTGTTAAACTATGATATGCCGCAAATTATTGTAATAAGGACGTTGTTATAGATTCATATTACCCTTTTTGTTTGTAAATAATCGTTAACTGCCTGTTATACTGGTCCATCACTACTTAGGTACTATAAAGCAGCGGCTTCCAACCTGGGAGGCGCTCCTTCCAAAGGCCAAAATTTTTTAATAAAACATTAATTTTCATATCATAACATCTTCAAAATGAAATTTTAATTCAATTTTGAATGAATCTTAGCAGAAAGTATGAATCTTTGTACTGCAAAGCAATTCAAGTGCTTGTAACGTCTCATTTATGCAAAACGAACTTTTCGGCACTGGCTGCAATGAAAACCAAATATCGAGCCAGGTTAGTAGTCCTGGTAGTCGAAAAAGAGATACGAGTGGCGCACTCCACATTGCCCCCAAAATTTGATAAACTTTGTACCAATAAACAACAACAACTCTCGCATTAAATTTTGATGCGATAGATGTAGTTGATTTAAATGATTAAAAATAATTGAATACAAGAATAAATATCTACGTATATGTTACAGTAAAACCCTGTTATTATTTTGTTCAATGTAGTTTTCAGTTTTTTTGTAATAAAGTTTTTATTATTTAAAACGTGTCTATATTATTATATCTATTAAAAAAGTAAAAGGTAAGGAGGCGCAAAAAAAAATTTTTTACACAGGAAGAAAATGTACATACGCATGTGCAAGAATAATGCGCCTAAACATGCGCCACAAATACGCGCAAGAAAATACACTTTTCATGTTTTGGAGTAATAATAAAAAATAGATTTTCCCTAATTCATCTGCACAATTTTTACGACATATATGAATAAAGAGAAAACATACAATTAACTCTCATCCGCTCCTCGTGCTAATTTGGCAAATTTTGTTTTTTATTTTTTGAACATGAATTACATATATATAGTAATTTTGATAGCAAAACATGCGTCAAAAAAATATGTCAAAATATATTCTAAAAAAGGCCCTGTTTTGTTAAGCCTTTCGACAACTAGTTCATTTCTTTCTAATTATGTTACACAATTACGAGACAAAACAAAGAAAGAAAAGATCGAAACAAAGCGAAGTCGAACACTTACAAATGTAACCGAGAAATGCGAATATGCGAGCAACATATTTTATAAATATTGATTACTTTATTCCCAATAAAATAACTAGCAAAGTTAATAATTTATCGTTTCAATACATTTGGGGTTTTACCATTGTATCCATTTGATAAACGAGGGACACATTAAGTTATGAAAATGAGGAATGAATAAGGGTTTATAATAAAAGCTATGAAGAGAATGTAGGAATCAAGAAGAAACATACAACGAATCAATCAAGTTACACATCCCAATAATTTTAATAAGGTTTTAATGAAGACAAGTGCATTACACGAATCTGCCCTTACATTGGACCAATACACTTTACTCTTCTTGTTACTATTTGTATACCAATAAAGAAATGTACACTGATAACAAGTTGTACCAAACACGAAATATATATGAACAAAAATAATATAATGACACTATCAATACTATCAATTTTAACAGTCATTGCTGAAAGAGACATTGCATCCATTAATCAGTTTGAACACATCAACTTTCGACTGCTCATAAATTGAAAACTGGATCTCGGATCCGAAGCTTCAACTTCCAGGGTGGTGGTTTTTCCTGTAAGCGATGCTACGAAGGTTTGCATTCCTCCGCGAAGACGCAAAACCAAGTGGAGTGTGGACTCTTTCTGGATGTTGTAGTCTGAAAGCGTCCTACCGTCTTCTAACTGTTTACCAGCAAATATCAATCGCTGCTGATCAGGAGGAATTCCTTCCTTATCTTGAATCTTAGACTTTACGTTTTCTATCGTGTCCGAAGCTTCAACTTCCAGGGTGATGGTCTTTCCTGTGAGCGTTTTCACAAAGATTTGCATTCCTCCACGAAGGCGCAAGACCAAGTGCAGGGTGGATTCCTTCTGAATATTATAATCCGAAAGGGTCCTTCCATCTTCTAATTGTTTGCCGGCGAAGATCAATCGTTGCTGATCAGGGGGAATACCTTCCTTATCTTGAATCTTGGCCTTTACGTTTTCTATCGTGTCCGAAGCTTCAACTTCCAGGGTTATGGTTTTTCCTGTGAGCGTTTTCACGAAGATTTGCATTCCTCCACGAAGGCGCAGGACCAAGTGCAGAGTGGACTCTTTCTGGATGCTATAGTCTGAAAGGGTCCTTCCATCTTCTAATTGTTTGCCGGCGAAGATCAATCGCTGCTGATCGGGAGGAATTCCTTCCTTGTCTTGAATTTTGGCCTTTACGTTTTCTATCGTGTCCGAAGATTCAACTTCCAGGGTGATGGTTTTTCCTGTGAGTGTTTTCACGAAGATTTGCATTCCTCCACGAAGGCGCAAGACCAAGTGCAGAGTGGACTCTTTCTGGATGCTATAGTCTGAAAGGGTCCTTCCATCTTCTAATTGTTTGCCGGCGAAGATCAATCGCTGCTGGTCGGGGGGAATTCCTTCCTTGTCTTGAATCTTGGCCTTTACGTTTTCTATCGTGTCCGAAGCTTCAACCTCCAGGGTGATGGTTTTTCCTGTGAGCGTCTTGACGAAGATCTGCATTCCTCCACGAAGACGCAGGACCAAGTGCAGAGTGGACTCCTTCTGGATGTTGTAGTCTGAAAGGGTCCTTCCATCTTCTAATTGTTTGCCGGCGAAGATCAATCGCTGCTGGTCGGGGGGAATTCCTTCCTTGTCTTGAATCTTGGCCTTTACGTTTTCTATCGTGTCCGAAGCTTCAACCTCCAGGGTGATGGTTTTTCCTGTGAGCGTCTTGACGAAGATCTGCATTCCTCCACGAAGACGCAGGACCAAGTGCAGAGTGGACTCCTTCTGGATGTTGTAGTCTGAAAGGGTCCTTCCATCTTCTAATTGTTTGCCGGCGAAGATCAATCGCTGCTGGTCGGGGGGAATTCCTTCCTTGTCTTGAATCTTGGCCTTTACGTTTTCTATCGTGTCCGAAGCTTCAACCTCCAGGGTGATGGTTTTTCCTGTGAGCGTCTTGACGAAGATCTGCATTCCTCCACGAAGACGCAGGACCAAGTGCAGAGTGGACTCCTTCTGGATGTTGTAGTCTGAAAGGGTCCTTCCATCTTCTAATTGTTTACCAGCAAAGATCAATCGCTGCTGATCGGGAGGAATTCCTTCCTTGTCTTGAATCTTGGCTTTCACGTTCTCGATCGTATCTGAAGCTTCAACTTCCAGGGTGATGGTTTTTCCTGTGAGCGTTTTGACGAAGATCTGCATTCCTCCGCGAAGACGCAGGACCAAGTGCAGAGTGGACTCCTTCTGGATGTTGTAGTCTGAAAGGGTCCTTCCATCTTCTAACTGTTTGCCGGCGAAGATCAATCGCTGCTGGTCGGGGGGAATTCCTTCCTTGTCTTGAATCTTAGCTTTTACATTCTCGATCGTATCTGAAGCTTCAACTTCCAGGGTGATGGTTTTTCCTGTGAGCGTTTTCACGAAGATCTGCATTCCTCCGCGAAGACGCAATACCAAGTGCAAGGTGGATTCCTTCTGGATGTTGTAGTCTGAAAGGGTTCTTCCATCTTCTAACTGTTTGCCGGCGAAGATCAATCGCTGCTGATCGGGGGGAATTCCTTCCTTGTCTTGAATCTTAGCTTTTACATTCTCGATCGTATCTGAAGCTTCAACTTCCAAGGTGATGGTTTTTCCTGTGAGCGTTTTGACGAAGATCTGCATTCCTCCGCGAAGGCGCAATACCAAGTGCAGAGTGGACTCCTTCTGGATGTTGTAGTCTGAAAGGGTCCTTCCATCTTCTAATTGTTTACCAGCAAAGATCAATCGCTGCTGATCCGGAGGAATTCCTTCCTTGTCTTGAATCTTGGCTTTCACATTCTCGATCGTATCTGAAGCTTCAACTTCCAGGGTGATGGTTTTTCCTGTGAGCGTTTTCACGAAGATTTGCATTCCTCCACGAAGGCGCAATACCAAATGCAAAGTGGACTCCTTCTGAATATTGTAATCTGAAAGGGTTCTTCCATCTTCTAACTGTTTGCCGGCGAAGATCAATCGCTGCTGATCGGGGGGAATTCCTTCCTTATCTTGAATCTTCGCTTTCACGTTCTCGATCGTATCTGAAGCTTCAACTTCCAGGGTGATGGTTTTTCCTGTGAGCGTTTTCACAAAGATCTGCATTCCTCCGCGAAGGCGCAAGACCAAGTGCAGTGTTGATTCCTTCTGAATATTGTAATCTGAAAGGGTTCTTCCGTCTTCCAATTGTTTACCAGCAAAGATCAATCGCTGTTGATCAGGTGGAATACCTTCCTTATCTTGAATCTTCGCTTTCACGTTCTCGATCGTATCTGAAGCTTCAACTTCCAGGGTGATGGTTTTTCCTGTGAGCGTTTTGACGAAGATCTGCATTCCTCCGCGAAGGCGCAATACCAAATGCAAAGTGGACTCCTTCTGAATATTATAATCTGAAAGGGTTCTTCCATCTTCTAACTGTTTGCCGGCGAAGATCAATCGCTGCTGATCGGGGGGAATTCCTTCCTTATCTTGAATCTTCGCTTTCACGTTCTCGATCGTATCTGAAGCTTCAACTTCCAGGGTGATGGTTTTTCCTGTGAGCGTTTTCACAAAGATCTGCATTCCTCCGCGAAGACGCAATACCAAATGCAAGGTGGACTCCTTCTGAATATTATAATCTGAAAGGGTTCTTCCATCTTCTAATTGTTTGCCGGCGAAGATCAATCGCTGCTGATCAGGTGGAATACCTTCCTTATCTTGAATCTTCGCTTTCACGTTCTCGATCGTATCTGAAGCTTCAACTTCCAGGGTGATGGTTTTTCCTGTGAGCGTTTTGACGAAGATCTGCATTCCTCCGCGAAGACGCAATACCAAGTGCAGGGTGGATTCCTTCTGAATATTATAATCTGAAAGTGTTCTTCCATCTTCTAATTGTTTACCAGCAAAGATCAATCGCTGTTGATCAGGTGGAATACCTTCCTTATCTTGAATCTTCGCTTTCACGTTCTCGATCGTATCTGAAGCTTCAACTTCCAGGG
This sequence comes from Sphecodes monilicornis, assembly GCA_913789915.3. Classification (NCBI taxonomy): domain Eukaryota; kingdom Metazoa; phylum Arthropoda; class Insecta; order Hymenoptera; family Halictidae; genus Sphecodes; species Sphecodes monilicornis. Next base: position 1,639,191 of record OU565287.1, read on the forward strand.
TGATGGTTTTTCCTGTGAGCGTTTTGACGAAGATCTGCATTCCTCCGCGAAGACGCAATACCAAGTGCAGGGTGGATTCCTTCTGAATATTATAATCTGAAAGTGTTCTTCCATCTTCTAATTGTTTACCAGCAAAGATCAATCGCTGTTGATCAGGTGGAATACCTTCCTTATCTTGAATCTTCGCTTTCACGTTCTCGATCGTATCTGAAGCTTCAACTTCCAGGGTGATGGTTTTTCCTGTGAGCGTTTTCACGAAGATCTGCATTCCTCCGCGAAGGCGCAATACCAAATGCAAAGTGGACTCCTTCTGAATATTATAATCTGAAAGGGTTCTTCCATCTTCTAACTGTTTGCCGGCGAAGATCAATCGCTGCTGATCGGGAGGAATTCCTTCCTTATCTTGAATCTTCGCTTTCACGTTCTCGATCGTATCTGAAGCTTCAACTTCCAGGGTGATGGTTTTTCCTGTGAGCGTTTTCACAAAGATCTGCATTCCTCCGCGAAGACGCAATACCAAATGCAAGGTGGACTCCTTCTGGATGTTGTAGTCTGAAAGGGTCCTTCCATCTTCTAATTGTTTACCAGCAAAGATCAACCGCTGCTGATCGGGAGGAATTCCTTCCTTGTCTTGAATCTTAGCTTTTACATTCTCGATCGTATCTGAAGCTTCAACTTCCAGGGTGATGGTTTTTCCTGTGAGCGTTTTCACGAAGATCTGCATTCCTCCGCGAAGACGCAATACCAAGTGCAAGGTGGATTCCTTCTGAATATTATAATCTGAAAGGGTTCTTCCATCTTCTAACTGTTTGCCGGCGAAGATCAATCGCTGCTGATCGGGGGGAATTCCTTCCTTGTCTTGAATCTTAGCTTTTACATTCTCGATCGTATCTGAAGCTTCAACTTCCAAGGTGATGGTTTTTCCTGTGAGCGTTTTGACGAAGATTTGCATTCCTCCGCGAAGGCGCAATACCAAGTGCAGAGTGGACTCCTTCTGGATGTTGTAGTCTGAAAGGGTCCTTCCATCTTCTAATTGTTTACCAGCAAAGATCAATCGCTGCTGATCGGGAGGAATTCCTTCCTTATCTTGAATCTTGGCTTTTACGTTTTCAATCGTGTCCGAAGCTTCAACTTCCAGAGTGATGGTTTTTCCTGTGAGCGTTTTCACGAAGATCTGCATTCCTCCGCGAAGACGCAAGACCAAGTGCAGGGTGGATTCCTTCTGGATGTTGTAGTCTGAAAGGGTCCTTCCATCTTCTAATTGTTTACCAGCAAAGATCAATCGCTGCTGATCCGGAGGAATTCCTTCCTTGTCTTGAATCTTGGCTTTCACATTCTCGATCGTATCTGAAGCTTCAACTTCCAGAGTGATGGTTTTTCCTGTGAGCGTTTTCACGAAGATCTGCATTCCTCCGCGAAGACGCAAGACCAAGTGCAGGGTGGATTCCTTCTGGATGTTGTAGTCTGAAAGGGTCCTTCCATCTTCTAATTGTTTACCAGCAAAGATCAATCGCTGCTGATCCGGAGGAATTCCTTCCTTGTCTTGAATCTTGGCTTTCACATTCTCGATCGTATCTGAAGCTTCAACTTCCAGGGTGATGGTTTTTCCTGTGAGCGTTTTCACGAAGATTTGCATTCCTCCACGAAGGCGCAAGACCAAGTGCAGTGTTGATTCCTTCTGAATATTGTAATCTGAAAGGGTTCTTCCGTCTTCCAATTGTTTACCAGCAAATATTAAACGTTGTTGTTCAGGAGGTATTCCTTCCTTGTCTTGTATCTTAGCTTTTACGTTTTCTATCGTGTCTGAAGCTTCAACCTCCAGGGTGATGGTTTTACCCGTGAGTGTTTTTACAAAGATCTGCATAATTGGAAATCTGCAAACGGAAATATATGTAAATGTATATTGTTGATAAATTATTTTGTAATTACACAGAAAGCTGCTGTCATCTTGGATTCGAATTATCTTTAAATATGTTGTCGAGAGCGTGATTCTGAACAGCTTTTCCTTAACATGTAACCACATCTCAATTTTAGATTCTGAGATATTTACAAAATCTGTTTGTACTACTACTGTAAATTCTACTTATAATTGCGTGTCCGTCACAAAGTATATGTTAGTATTGGTTCCCACGTGTAATTAGAGATAGAATAATGTTTGTCTTAATCCATACAGTACTATTAACATACAAGCAGACTCCATGACCTTCGAGTTACCAATTTTGTTGAAACTTAGCACACTCATAGATCTTGTTCTTCTGTTTATGAAAACGTACCATTATTGTCGCAGATACTCAATAGCGTTCAAGATATTTCTGATTGAAGTTTCATTGCCCCAGTAAAATATAATATTCTTTCTAAGGGACAAGTTCCAGCATGGCATTATGGTAACATATCATGTTTCAACACGAAAGATCATTGTACAAATACTGCCTTGTGATACAATTTTTTTTAATTTCTACATTTTATATTTATTATTAATTTATCTCGATGTATATGTATATGCTCTGCATATAAAATTACATATTAATTTATAAATAAGATGTATTTATGTACTGACAAGCATTGTCTTTATTTTTTTAATAAAGTGTACAAAAATGATACTTATTGTATGCATTGAAAGAAAAGAATTCAAAACTAATCACAAGAAAATTAAAAATTTGTCATTGTGAACACAAATAACTGCACTAAAAATAATAACTGTAAGTGTATACAGTGAGATGAATAAATAATAAATATAAAATACAATAAAATTTAAAAAAAAAATGAATCACTATGCAGAATTTGGTATTCCATATGGAAACATGATACGTTACCACCACGCCATGCCAGAACTTGTCTCCCTAGAGAAAATATTATATTTTACTGGTGCAATAAAACTTTAATCATAAATATCTTGAGTATCTGTTGTATCTATAATTTTATATATTCATAAATGGAAGACTAAGATCTATAAGTGTGCAAAGTTTCAACAAAATTGGTGATCAGAAGGTCATGCAGTCTCCATGTTAGTAATAATGATTGACTTGAGTGAATTGCCCTATGGTACATAAAACCTCAAGTTGATCAGTATTTTTAAGTCAACAGTACTCAATAAGTAAATACACACATTATCCTTGATTTATTGCAGACTTTATGCCAAACATCGAATATTAATGAATATATATATAGTACAAATGGTTTTTTGCAAATATCTCAGAAACTAAGACCGAGCAGTGATTACATATAAGGAGAAAGTTGTTCAGAATCATGTCCCTGACAGCATATAAAAAGATCATCAAAATCTAAGATGGCGGAAGCTGTCTGTATAATTGTGAATTTTTTTTTAAATTACATGTATTGGAAAATTTGTGGCATACTGGCAATATTAATTTCGTCATCTTGTTCTTTTAATGTAATACATTTTCATTTTGTTTTAACTTTGTATTTCTAAAAGAGATAAACACTGGCAGCAAAAGATTGAATTTTTTGCAAGATTTTAAAATATAACGCGTCGAACATCTCCTCAAAAAAAGACTTTTGAAATTCCTTAAAAAAATGCAACTGCAGTCGTTAACATTTTAAGGAAATTAAAACTTTTCTTAATTTTAGAAACTACGACGAGCTTCGGAAGAATAACAGTTTTCTTTTATCGAGCATGTAGAACCCAAATTAGTAGCTATAATTGAATTTTTGAAGATAACATTTTTTTCCGTATTGTGAAAAAACTCTAATTCGACACAAAAAAGTTGTTTTATCACTTGCTTCTCGAACTTTAAAAAACAACTCGCAAATGTGAGTTATTTTTTTGGTCGTCACAATCTTCATGTCCCTTGAAACTATAATTATGTATTGCAAAAATATATAAATTACGAAATCTCATATTTCTAAATGCGTCATATGAAAATGTACAAAATGGCGGTTTAATGGAATGATCAATGAATACAATTTTAGCGTAAAATAAAGAAATATGAATATCTAATACATTTTCTTAAGAATATAATTGTATATATATATATATCCATATTAAGAACTGGAAAATTTATTATCTTTAGTTCAGAGTGAAAATTGTATAAGCTGGGAACGTTTCAGAAACATACTTAATCATTATAGGTATGACACTTCAAAATGGAAGGTGATCGACAAAACAACGAATTTCATTTATTATTGTAGTATTTATCGAGTAATTACGTTCTAAGGGTATAAAACTGTTAATTATAAAATACTTACATGCTCTGATATAATTTACAAGAAAGTAGTAGCAACGCAAGTCACACTAAACAGTACAAGAACCAAATGGAACAAAATCGTACCAAAGAATACAATAAATGAGAACTAATCGCAGGAAGTAGCACAGCGTGAGTAGGTTCGTATGACGTCAATAGGGGCTTCAGGTAAATTTACAAATAAAATATCTTACAATGAAAACTGCCTTATAGGGAAGGTTTTCATGTGTAGTGAAATTACTAATTTTTTCCTTTTGAGTTTTCTTGAGTGTCGAAAGTTCGAAATATTTTAAAGATATACTTTCTATTTACAGCTGTCTATGTCAAACTACAAGAATAATAAAATTCTTCGATGAAAAATAACATTACTGCGATCTCGTTATGGAAATTTGTTTTGTAAATGTGCTTTCATGTATAGTTCATCATATTACATATAGATGGCCCACACGTCAGTGATGAGTATGAGTTTTTCCGCGCAAGCGCGTTCAGAATGGCCGTTCGCAGCAGAGAATACCACAGATATAGGAATACATGTATTCCCAGAGAGTACCAGAGAGGCACAGAGAGGATATGAGAGTGCTCACGCTCGGGTCTGGCCGTGCCGGATTTGTTCCCGCATCATTTTAGCCTGGAACAGCTCCTACTTCATTTTCAGCACGGAACAGAACCTACTTCATTTTCAGCACGGAACAGAACCTACTTCATTTTTAGCGGGAAACAGAACCCGCTTTACTGTTACATCTGTGGCCTGGATCACCGACGAGATACTGTTAAAGACATCCAGCCCCCGTGTATTCGGTTGCGCCGAAAAGTGGGCTCTGATGGGCTCTCAAACCGGTCGGTAACGGGTCCGATGGCATCGCCGGTGGTTTCGTGGAATGGATAAAGTAGACTTATGAAGTTCCACGGTGCTAAAAGTTCCGCGCTCTCTACCTACATAGAACATTTGCTCGTCAACTGCGCACGACTGCATGAGTGGCGTAGAGGTAAATGGATGTAATACCTTAGGTAATAAATAAATTAAGACTGTCATTATCCATTCTGTGATTTCTTGGAAAATAATTACATATTATTGTATAATTTCATTAAATTCTTATCGCCTACTTATTTTCCTTATTGTTCAGCATTGGAATCACTGTTTTATAATCGATAACCTGTAGATGTAGGAATTCATAAAATATCAGAATTTACACTTAATTTAATTAATGGGATATTTATAAAATAATTGTTCTTAAAGAAAAAATATTCTATAATAATTATAGAATAAAAAGGTAGAATAAATACAATCTACAAGAAACGATCAAATTCAATCGTTCTTATCGAGATCCTTAGTAGAAAGCAGAAACGTAATTTTTATTACTTATTTTTCCGATAATACCACTTCTAATGCTCGACAGCACTGTCTGCAATTATTAAATGTAATTATTTTGATCAGAGAAATATTACATATATGATGGTAAAAGTCTCCTAAAAGATTAACTAAAAATGAAAAAGTGTCATCATTGAATTACTGTTGCCTCACCGATGTTATGTACCTGACCTGTACATAATGACCATACACCTGTATATGATCCGAATTATAGCGTGTTTGGTATCATTTTAATCAGAATAATGCCACAAATCTATTAGCAAAAGTCTCATAAAAAAGTAAGTAATAATAAAAAAGCTATTCCTTGGTAATACATTGTGAGGACGTGCGAGCCTTTGAACTGTGCCGCCGACTGCGACTCTCCGCGTCTCTTTCTTTTTCATACGCTATCCTTCGTCGCGCCCGAAACTTTAATTGTCTATTACACAAGTAAATATCATCGGAATTATATCACATTTGGTATGATTTTTATTAGAAAAATGCCACAAATATGGTCATCGAAGTCCCATAAAAAAATAATGAAAAATAAAGAAGTTGGAAATTCGAATTAGGTATGTTTACATTTCTCAGTGACCGAGGCCTCTCGAGCTCGGCTATCCTTCTCTACGTTCGGCAAACCTCAGACAATGATATTCCTCGCGTATAAACTAGGACTGTTACTTTTCCGAAGCTTCGACTCTTCGAAGCTTCGAAGGATTCGAAGGAACGAAGGGAACTTTGAAGTTGATGAAAATCGAAGTTTCGGACCTTCGAACCTTCGAACCTTTGATTCGTTTCCAGTTAACGGATAAAAGAAATAAATTTTCATAATTTGTTTCTATATTCGCCATCTGAATTATTTCAATAATTTATTGTTTAGATAATATATTTATAATTTGAATTATCTTTTCGATAGCACATTGTTAAAATAATTGTTTAAATAAATAAATTTTATAATTTGTTTCTATATTCATTATTTGAATTGTTATTTCAATTATTTATTGTTAAAATAAATAAATTTTTACAATTTGTTTCTATGTTCATTATTTCAATTATTTCAATTATTTATTGTTAAAATAATGGTTTAAATGAATAACTTTTCATATTTTGTTTCTATATACATTATGTGAATTATTTCAATAATTCATTGTTAAAATAATTATTTAAAGAATGTACAAATATTTACATAATGAATATAGAAACACATTTCTATAGATTATAAAAACTGTAGATTATAAATTTTTATACTCTATAGAAACGTGTTCCTATATGAAATATGTAAATACGTGTACATTGTCTAAACAATTATTTGAACAATAAATTATCGAAATAATTCAAATAATGAACATAGAAACAAATTGTAAAAATTTATTTATTTAATCAATTATTTTAACAATAAATAATTGAAATAACAATACAAATAATGAATATAGAAACAAATTATAAAATTTATTTATTTAAACAATTATTTTAACAATGTGCTATCGAAAGAAAAATTCAAATTATTATACTACAAACGTCCCTGCGCAGATCCGTGTTGTGGACCATTATCGATGAAATACTGTACATGGTAAAGTTGTGTGGCTTCGTGTAAGAATTACAGATGTGAAGACAGATTTCAAATATCACCTGTTGTTGCAAGAATACATTAAATATCATTCATTATTCACACGTTATTGTAATTTTTCAAGCATTTCCAGTGCTCTGACAAAAAATGATTCTGATAAAAATTACTCGGTAGTCACTCTTCTATAAATTTCAATATAAAAAATTAAATGTAAAACGCCCCGCCCCAGAATTACGACCAGCCTAGACGTCACGTTGACGCACCAGACCCCGGAAGGCGAAGCTCGAAACAAGGTGGAAGCCGAAGGACTCGGGAGGGCAGAATACTTTGACATTGCTTGCGAAAGCATCGACGAACTCCGAGCGAAATTATTTGTATTGATACGCACTTTTACGGTAGTTTTGGACACGTACGATCTGAGTTCTAAGACATCTGCATGCCTTACATAAAACAATTTTTTTTATTCGATAAAATTGTAAGGTCTCCTTGATTTTCTAAAGGTCACTATATATTTTTTACTTAATAATGTTATTGCTGACGTCGGGCTGAATTCAACGAATACAATAGTTGTGAACAGCTAATTCCATTCTGCGACGCGCGACGCGGCGAAAATCGAGCAGTCGAACGCGTAGGCTTAAAAGTAGGACTCTCCGCGTCTCTTTCTTTCCTATACGCTGTCCTTCCTTGCACCCGAACCTTTCGCCGTTCATTACACGAGTAAATATCATCGGAATTACATCATATTTCGTATCATTTTCATCAGAAAAATGTTACAAGTATGTTTGTGAAAATCCGATAAAAAAATAATGAAAAATAAAGAAGTTTTGTTGTTGGATTAGTAGTGGTCTCACACCGATATACCCAACCCGTATTGTGTTACACTCCTCGGCGACCGAGGCCCTCGAGCTTTACTCCGTCCTTTTCTCCGTTCGGCATGGGATCGCGGAACAGTCTCTCTTGAACGCTGAATGTCTTATTTTATATCTAATCTAATCTTATTTTATTTGTCAAAATTTAACTTCCTATTTAAAATATTTTTTTATAATTAAATTTGGAATATTTTCTCTTTAAAGGACCTACCTAGAGCAGTCTCGTTTTAATGGTTTTCGGTCAATCGCCCGTATTTAATTGCATGCAAAAATATTGAAAAAATCTGACGAATTGCGATTATTGATATTGATATTGATATATATTTAAGAATTTTTGCCGATTTTTCGGTTGAAAATCTTATTTACAAAAAAGGAAAACATAAGAATTCGAAAATTTTAGGTTTCTTTGGAAATTGAAAAAGGACATCGAACAAATTTTTACGGTAGCAACATATCCAGAAAGAACTTCGATTTATGAGAGTTCACAGTTTATTCGATCCCTGCTCTGGTTATTGGGCGATACATTGTAACGCGTGTGCCAATCTTTGACTGCTCGGTCTTCGCTATAGCATTCGAACGCGGCTCAGAAAATTATTCGAACTCGAATAAAACGTCGAATAAAGATACAGATGAAAATGATAACTTTATTCACCGCTAACGATGAATAAAAAAATTATCTTTATTCGCCGAATAAATTTTCATCGAATAAAACTTTATTCGACGCGTGTCGAATACAGATAACCATAATCATTTCTTTTGTCGCGTGACAAATAATGTTTTTATTTTTTAATCGCTGTTTGCATCGATGCTCCTACAATTATATTATATGTATTATATTAATTTATCCTCGCAAGTCTCTTTCGAACTCTATATTATTCGATATAGTATGTCAAATAAACGTTAATCTGTTTTTCAACATATGTATGTTTCCAGAGATCGATTCTTAGAACAATTATTATTAAAAAGTGTAAGGAAATAATGCTTGTTTATGAAATATTTTTAAATTACAAAATGAGGTATTTCGTATGAAATCAGAAGTAGGAATTATTGAATATTGATTTTCCTAAATATGCTTTCATACTTTCTTACGTACAAAATTTCTAGGATTTATTTGTCTTTGATATTAATTTTACTTTTAGTATTTTAAGCCTTAAAAACCAACACCAAAATGTTTGTTCGAGAATGTAACATCTGATCTCACTGCTGTCTGCCGTCTCACCGTCTCAAGAATCTCCTCAGAGGCCTTCTGCACCGACGAAATATCGTCGGTGGCCTTCTGTTTCTTACTCCAGCCAAAATATATCCTAGAGGGCGTAAGAGAACGCTTGAATTATTCGGGCTACACGAACTCCCGTAAGGCTGGCTGTCTTTAACAGTATCTCGTCGGTGCCTGGATCAGAACACCGACGAGATACTGACAGCACAGACTTAAGATACCTACAGACATTGCATGCAATCACCGACGAGATACTGTTAAAGGCATCCAGCCCCCGTGTATTCGGTGTCGCCGAAAAGTGGGCTCTGACACCGACGAGATACTGTTAAAGCATCCAGCCCCCGTGTATACGGTGTCGCCGAAAAGTGGGCTCTGATGGGCTCTCAAACCGGTCGGTAACGGGTCCGATGACATCGCCGGTGGTTTCGTGGAATGGATAAAGTAGACTTATGAAGTTCCACGGTGCTAAAAGTTCCGCGCTCTCTACCTACAGAGAACATTTGCTCGTCAACTGCGCACGACTGCATGAGTGGCGTAGAGGTAAATGGATGTAATACCTTAGGTAATAAATAAATTAAGACTGTCATTATCCATTCTGTGATTTCTTGGAAAATAATTACATATTATTGTATAATTTCATTAAATTCTTATCGCCTACTTATTTTCCTTATTGTTCAGCATTGGAATCACTGTTTTATAATCGATAGCCTGTAGATGTAGGAATTTATAAAATATCAGAATTTACTAATTTAATTTAATTAATGGGATATTTATAAAATAATTGTTCTTAAAGAAAAAATATTCTGTAATAATTATAGAATAAAAAGAAAGAATAAATACAATCTACAAGAAACGATCAAATTCAATCGTTCTTATCGAGATCCTTAGTAGAAAGCAGAAACGTAATTTTTATTACTTATTTTTCCGATAATACCACTTCTAATGCTCGACAGCACTGTCTGCAATTATTAAATGCAATTATTTTGATCAGAGAAATATGACATATATGATGGTAAAAGTCTCCTAAAAGATTAACTAAAAATGAAAAAGTGTCATCATTGCATTACTGTTGCCTCACCGATGTTATGTACCTCACCTGTACATAATGACCATACACCTGTATATGATCCGAATTATATCGTGTTTGGTATCATTTTAATCAGAACAATGCCACAAATCTATTAGCAAAAGTCTCATAAAAAAATAAGTAATAATAAGAAAGCTATTCCTTGGTAATACATTGTGAGGACGCGCGAGCCTTTGAACTGTGCCGCCGACTGCGACTCTCCGCGTCTCTTTCTTTTCCATACGCTATCCTTCCTCGCGCCCGAAACTTTAATTGTCTATTACACAAGTAAATATCATCGGAATTATATCACATTTGGTATGATTTTTATTAGAAAAATGCCACAAATATGGTCATCGAAGTCCCATAAAAAAATAATGAAAAATAAAGAAGTTGGAAATTCGGATTAGGTATGTTTACATTTCTCGGTGACAGAGGCCTCTCGAGCTCGGCTATCCTTCTCTACGTTCGGCAAACCTCAGACAATGATATTCCTCGCGTATAAACAAGGACTGTTACTTTTCCGAAGCTACGACTCTTCGAAGCTTCGAAGGATTCGAAGGAACGAAGGAAACTACGAAGGTGATGAAAATCGAAGTTTCGGACCTTCGAACCATTGATTCGTTTCCAGTTAACGGATAAAAGAAATAAATTTTCATAATTTGTTTCTATATTCGCCATCTGAATTATTTCAATAATTTATTGTTAAGATAATATATTTATAATTTGAATTATCTTTTCGATAGCACATTGTTAAAATAATTGTTTAAATAAATAAATTGTATAATTTGTTTCTATATTCATTATTTGAATTGTTATTTCGATTATTTATTGTTAAAATAATTGATTAAATAAATAAATTTTTACAATTTGTTTCTATGTTCATTATTTGAATTATTTCAATTATTTATTGTTAAAATAATGGTTTAAATGAATAAATTTTCATATTTTGTTTCTATATACATTATGTGAATTATTTCAATAATTCATTATTAAAATAATTATTTAAAGAATGTATAAGTATTTACATAGTGAATATGGAAACACATTTCTATAGATTATAAAAATTTCTGTAGATTATAAATTTTTATACTCTATAGAAACGTGTTCCTATATTAATTGTGTAAATACGTGTACATTGTCTAAACAATTATTTGAACAATAAATTATTGAAATAATTCAAATAATGAACATAGAAACAAATTGTAAAAATTGATTTATTTAATCAATTATTTTAACAATAAATAATTGAAATAACAATTCAAATAATGAATATAGAAACAAATTATAAAATTTAAATTATTATACTACAAACGTCCCTGCGCAGATCCGTGTTGTGGACCATTATCGATGAAATACTGTACATGGTAAAGTTGTGTGGCTTCGTATAAGAATTACAGATGTGAAGACAGATTTCAAATATCACCTGTTGTTGTAAGAATATATTAAATATCATTCATTATTCACACGTTATTGTAATTTTTCAAGCATTTCCAGTGCTCTGACAAAAAATGTTTCTGATAAAAATTACTCGGTAGTCACTCTTCTATAAATTTCAATATAAAAAATTAAATGTAAAACGCCCCGTCCCAGAATTACGACCAGCCTAGGCGTCACGTTGACGCACCAGACCCCGGAAGGCGAGGCTCGAAACAAGGTGGAAGCCGAAGGACTCGGAAGGGCAGAATACTTTGACATTGCTTGCGAAAGCATCGACGAACTCCGAGCGAAATTATTTGTATTGATACGCACTTTTACGGTAGTTTTGGACACGTATGATCTGAGTCCTAAGACATCTGCATGCCTTACATAAAACAATTTTTTTTATTCGATAAAATTGTAAGGTCTCCTTGATTTTCTAATCGTCACTATATATTTTTTACTTAATAATGTTATTGCTGACGTCGGGCTGAATTCAACGACTACAATAGTTGTGAACAGCTAATTCTTCGATTGGGACCATTGTGCGACGCGCGACGCGCGACGCGCGACGCGGCGAAAATCGAGCAGTCGAACGCGAAGGTTTAAAAGTAGGACTCTCCGCGTCTCTTTCTTTCCCATACGCTGTCCTTCCTTGCACCCGAACCTTTCGCCGTTCATTACACGAGTAAATATCATCGGAATTACATCATATTTCGTATCATTTTCATCAGAAAAATGCTACAAGTATGTTTGTGAAAATCCGATAAAAAAATAATGAAAAATAAAGAAGTTTTGTTGTTGGATTAGTAGTGGTCTCACACCGATATACCCGACCCGTATTGTGTTACACTCCTCGGCGACCGAGGCCCTCGAGCTTTACTCCGTCCTTTTCTCCGTTCGGCATGGGATCGCGGAACAGTCTCTCTTGAACGCTGAATGTCTTATTTTATATCTAATCTAATCTTATTTTATTTGTCAAAATTTAACTTCCTATTTAAAATATTTTTTTATAATTAAATTTGGAATATTTTCTCTTTAAAGGACCTACCTAGAGCAGTCCCGTTTTAATGGTTTTCGGCCAATCACCCGTATTTAATTGCATGCAAAAATATTGAAAAAATCTCACGAATTGCGATTATCGACATATACATTTAAGAATTTTTGCCGATTTTTCGGTTGAAAATCTTATTTACAAAAAAGGAAAACATAAGAATTCGAAAATTTCAGGTTTCTTTGGAAATTGAAAAAGGACATCGAACAAATTTTTACGGTAGCAACATATCCAGAAAGAACTTCGATTTATGAGAGTTCACAGTTTATTCGATCCCTGCTCTGGTTATTGGGCGATACATTGTAACGCGTGTGCCAATCTTTGAATGCTCGGTCTTCGCTATAGTATTCGAACGCGGCTCAGAAAATTATTCGAAGTCGAATAAAGGTACAGATGAAAATGATAACTTTATCACCGCTAACGATGAATAAAAAAATTATCTTTATTCGCCGAATCAATTTTCATCGAATAAAACTTTATTCGACGCGTGTCGAATACAGATAACCATAATCATTTCTTTTGTCGCGTGACAAATAATGTTTTTATTTTTTAATCGCTGTTTGCATCGATGCTCCTACAATTATATTATATGTATTATATTAATTTATCCTCGCGAGTCTCTCTCGAACTCTATATTATTCGATATAGTATGTCAAATAAACGTTAATCTGTTTTTCAACATATGTATGTTTCCAGAGATCGATTCTTAGAACAATTATTATTAAAAAGTGTAAGGAAATAATGCTTGTTTATGAAATATTTTTAAATTACAAAATGAGGTATTTCGTATGAAATCAGAAGTAGGAATTAATGAATATTGATTTTCCTAAATATGCTTTCATACTTTCTTACGTACAAAATTTCTAGGAATTTCTTTTTTGTCTTTGATATTAATTTTACTTTTAGTATTTTAAGCCTTAAAAACCAACACCAAAATGTTTGTTCGAGAATGTAACATCTGATCTCATTGCTGTCTGCCGTCTCACCGTCTCAAGAATCTCCTCAGAGGCCTTCTGCACCGACGAAATATCGTCGGTGGCCTTCTGTTTCTTACTCCAGCCAAAATATATCCTAGAGGGCGTAAGAGAACGCTTGAATTATTCGGGCACACGAACTCCCGTAAGGCTGGCTGCCTTTATGAAGTAGGTGCTGATCCAGGCTAAAGATGAAGTAGGTTCTTGTCCAAGCTGAAAATGAAGTAGGAGCTGATCCAGGCTAAATTTAGACTAGGGGGCAGCAGTGTACCGTCACGGCAAAACCGGGCGTGAGCACTCTCATATCCTCTCTGGCTATGGATACGAGATTCCCATAAGCCAGCCGTACAGCTGTTGAAGCGAATTGAAAAGGACTTTGGATGCCACCGCCCTCAACGTTCGGTCGATGTATTAAAGGAAATAGCGCGAAGCTTGAAAAATATAGTATATAAAAGCACCGTCGAGATACCTCCTCTGTGATAAGAGACTGAAAGAATAGTGTAATATCTGTGGTTGTTTGTAGGAACGCCGCATGTCACATACATTCACTTTGACATAGCACATCGGATAAATTGCATTATTTTTTGAGCCTTTCGAATTTGTTTTCAAGACCTTTTTTCTGGTAAATATGTAAATCCCATACTCTAAAAACTCAATTAATGCAAAAATTCAAATTCTTTGAAATTGTGAGACATGCGGCGTTTTTCCTTACAACTACAGATATAATGTATTATTACGAATTATAATAATAATACGAATTGCTTTTATGATGTTTGAAATTCAGAAAAGTTAATCAGAGCAAATGAAATTCATGAGAATAGTGGAATAAATATATAAATATAATATTAAGCAAACTAAAGCAATGACTAATGAAGTTTGCAAAAAGTGAATTTTAAATATTTGTAAAGTTTTGTCGTTTGCTTTATTGTTTGGGATGAAGAAGATGTAGGAGAAGCATTAAATGAAATTGAATTCATAATGATACTAAAATAAATTTATTAATTTTACAATAATATATACAAATAAATCTCACTCTTAGAAACGTGATCCTGGGAATCCACGTGAGAACAAGTCAGTAGCATTTATCCAAAATTCACGGATATTAGGCCATGTTCACATTAGCGGGAAGAGATTGTAGTAAACACATCTATGGAATAAGAAATCTTAATTTTTTTTGTCTTTAATATTTTTATATAAACCATGCTTTATATAAAAAAGAATATATCATAGCACACGAAGAAGGCAATTCTAAAGCACCCAGAAGCAGAAAAATAAATATCATGCATACATGCGCTCGCTTTTGTATTTTACAGTGTAAAAGCTATTTAACATCTTAATATAATAAAATATAAGCAAAAACGTATTATATACATAACGAAATCATCGAAAGGACATGGTTCTATACATAGAACAATGCACAGTTAAGGCAAAAGCCCGTAAACCTGGAGGATACTTGTCTCTAGTGAGTTTACCTCTATTTTTCCTATTTTTTATCACGCGATTGAACAATTCCATAGAAATGTCTTCATGTGCAGACAGACAATAATAAGCATTATCAGGCAATAATTTTTCGTGCTTTAGTCCTTTTACCACATCCTGTAAGGAATTTACCTTCGTTTTCAGACATTGGACTAATTGTCTTAATGTTTTGTTTTGTTTCATAGTTGTGTCCAATCTTCTGCGAAAAGCGTTTAATTTCCTCTTCATACTGCGTGGAGTGTCCTCGTAACGGTGGTCATGAGAAACTATCTCATGTGCTGTTACGCATTGATATTTCTTGTTCAATGCATTTGTTTTCTTTGGTGAGAAGCATTTCTCTTGAGTAACTGCAATGAGAAATAATGCTCAGTACTTACTGTACATAGAGATTTTAGTCCATGAACATTAACATTTCATACCACTTTCAATATCTCAATAATAAATCTTCAAATTTTCATTTAATAATATATGTCATTAACTTAAATAGCGCATTTGAAACTTATTTCAACTTACGTATATCTTTGCTTGTAGGAGATTCACTGTATTCCACATATGTTGTTGCCTCGGGAACATGTTCAATTACTGAGGCTGGCCCTGCGTCATTATCTGAAATATTCATTACATAAGCTAATATAGCGGTGTAAAGGAACTTTCATTTTTGCCTTTTGTCAACATTGACACACTTTCTTACCTGTAGAATTAATTTCCATCAAAATATTCCTCCACAGTTTACAGTTTTCTTTCTCAGAAATTGTAGCCACATCTTGAGCTTTATCTGAAAAAGATATAATTATGGATATATAAATGATAGTAATTACATTTAAAGCAGAAAGAAAAACTTGTATTAACTATCAATTTCTGTATGTATACTTTTATAATGGATACTTAGTTTTAATAACTTTTATGAATGATGAAACACTTTTTTACCTGTACAATTTGTTTCAACCGAAACACGCTGCTGTTTTTGAAACCTTGCCTCTTTTTTTAAAATTGTAGGCACACTTCCTAGTTTCAAATGTTTTCGGTTAGAGAAGTGCACTACAAAACAGTCTTTCGTAAAATGATCTGAACACAATAACGTATGGTTTCGAACATTTATTTCTTCCAAACCGATTAGTTTTAACCACTCTTTACGTACTGGTTCGTCTCGTGGAAATCTACGCATAATCGTACGAAAATTAGAACAAACCTATATTAATAATATTGACAATTGATAAGAGGTTATATTATCTTTAAGTACCTGTGTAATGTCACATTTTTCTTATTGGTGCTCAAAATCCCACAAAATACGCATTTGCCCATTTTAAAAATATATTTGGATAAATACAACAACTACAAACACTTTTTATTACTGAGCGTTACCAAGCGTTACATCACGTTACATCAGGCGGAGTCACTGACAGTCACTCTGACGACCAACGACTGCCGACAACTCGCCGGCTCAATCAGGCACAATCCAAAGCAGTGATGCCAGAAATGTCAGCTTTTCGCGCATGCGTATTCGCGTGTGCAATCAGTACTGTACTAATTTCAAATTTATGAGAGTTCTTTAAGGCCCTGTTTTAAAAATAATGTTTTTCATTCAACATTCACATACTTTCTTTACCTAAAAAAGTTCGGATTATACGGGATAACATAATATAAATTTTTATTTTATTTGGCAGAATCTATGAAGAATACCAACATTTGTTGCAAGACAAAAGGACACTGCCAAAAACCTTTCCAATATCCAAAATAACAAAAACATATTTTCTAAATATATAAATAAACAAGTAAATAAAAAATAACGTCCATTATTTTCAAGTTCGTCTATGGCAGTGCTAGGTACCGGCACGTCAGCTAGATGTTTCTCTTTTTTGGCGCGTATACGTTACTGGATTCCGCGCGCGCCGCAGTACGCATGCGCGAAAAGCTGACATTTCTGGCATCACTGATCCAAAATCCAAAGGCCCGTGCGTGGTCTCGCTTTACACGCGCTGTCCTTCTCTACGTTCGGCTCGGCCTTAGAAGCTCAAAAAAATAAATACCCGTCACTGTCCGTCACCCGTGTTGGGATGCGGTGCATCCTTTCTCGCGCATGCGCGGCGATTTTGGCCTCAGTAAAGTAAGATTCTCGATAAAATGGGGTACCTTGAGCACCAAGGAGAATTTTAAAAAATTGGTCTGATTTGATTCTGAAAAATGAATGTATAACATGTGTATTTGTGTACATTTTGTAACTCGTAGGATACGTTCTGAAGTCTTTTTGTCCGAAATAGATTGTTTCGATACTTTCCCGCCAATATAACTGTCTTAGGGCTCCACTACCTCGTCATCATGATATAGATACGTAACTGTTTTGGCCGCGCATGCGCGAGAAAGGATGCACCGCATCTCAACACTGTCCGTCACAGATAAACGCATAACTATCCCTCCGAGGCTTATGCGTTTATAGAGGATTTACTGTATTGTTACTGGTTTAATGACATTAGTCCTTATTAACTAGACAGCTTGTTAATTACAAAACTTTATTGAAAATTACATACGAAATTGTTTTAACATTTGTGTGTTTCTTGTATGAGATAATATTTTACTGATAAGTTCTGCTTTCGTTGCTTTGGAATTATGTGGAATCGAGTGGTTTTGTAACCACTCGCTCAAGAGATTATTCTTTACCTGGTGTAATTTCTTACTTTTTGCCATTTTCTCTACATCTGCGTACTGATCCTATATTAAACAAAATGTAATGAATATTATTTATAATAATCAATAAATTAATAAGTATATCTCGGGTATAAAATTACTCACCACTTCTTGCATATTTAGTTTTACATTAACTTGTAATAGTTTTTCTTTTAATGATAAGCTTTTTTGGCTCTGATTCGGTGCTGACTAATGACAGAATAAAAAATATAAAAACATAAGAAAAGAAATATGGAGATAGAAGATGTGAAAGGTATAAGAAGGCCTTAAGTACCTCTTTTTTATCATTAGTAGTAGGTGGTTTACAAATTTTAAAATATTTAGATATTGTTTCTTGTTTTCTCTCAGCTGTATTAATATCTGAAATTCTTGATGTTCCTGTTTCATTGCAATCTCTTTTTATAATTTGTGTATTGGAAGTATGTGTGGTGTTTAAAGATAAGGCTCCTGTGGAAATGAGTTTGTTTTTGTAAAACTGTCAATGTACATAACATTTACATACTCTTATTTGTTTTTATTACCATTTTCATTATATTCAATATTCTTAATGTTTGAGACTGCTCCATTAATGTTACATTGAAATGTATTATGAATAGCATGAATTTTTGCTAATTGAGTTTTTAATGGTGTAGGAACAGTTTCAATATTTCCCTTTAATGCATTTGTATAATTTGCAGAAAATTCTAATGGTGCAGTTAAGGTATTCTCATACTTTCTTTTAAGAGGAGTCATTAAATTTTTGTTCTGCATCAATATATCAGATGTTATGTTTACATTCGTGGTTTTCTATATCAAAGGCATCATTTCATTATCAATTATCTTCTTTGTATGAATAGTAACATTTTATCTTACCGTGTTGCAGAAAGTATGCTTGGATAATTTTAATTCTGTACCAAAAATTGTGGGTAATTTTACAAGCATATCATCTACAAATCTTGTGACCGTATATTCCTTATTCCTATTTGGAATAATATTTAATGGACCAGATGTGACACATATATTTGGATAAATGAAACTATGGGATCTTGGTACTGGAAATTTAATTTCAAGAAATAAAATTCCATCTTTAGTTTTGGGTAAAGAATATCCATACTAAAACATGAAACATTTTTATAAAAACAAATTTAGAAATAATTTAAATTATCTAAGGTTTCTCATGATGGTATACATACCATATTTTTCCAGTGTCTTCGCATCTGGTCATAATCTTTAAACGCACATTCTGGAATTTCTTTAAATACAGATAACAATTTGCCTCTTTTTGTACTGTAAATATTTCAAATGTGAGTGTACATTTTATAAAAATTAATAAATACGAAAAATTGAGTTCACCTACATTACCTTGGTAAAACATACACAAATGGAAAATCATAATGAGATAAGTTAATACATCCTTTAGGATCTGCTAAGAAATGGGATACAACAAGTGATGGAAGAAAATCTTCGAGCTTTACATATGGTATATTAACACTTTGTGCATGAAGTACTAAACATACATTTCCCTCTGCAAATTCATTTTGTTATCATAAAATATAAATAAATACTTGTATATATGTGTGTTGTATACCTTGTAGAAGAATATCTATTTTTAATGCTTTAATTGGTTCCACAGAATTGAAGAATTCTTTTCCTTGAAGAAAGTGTTGGTCAACTTTATTCCATAGTGGTGCAATCTTAGTTTGTATTGTGTAAAAAAGACAGTCCTTATAAATTTCTGTAGTAACTGGACGCTGTCCTTGATACTGTTACAAAGGATATAAACAGGACAATTTTTTGCATATAGGAAACGACGGTATAGATACTTGAATAAATAATAGTTATCATCATTTAACAAACCACTAGTTTCAAATATCTTAAAATTTGTTCTAATTTTCCACTTTCGAAAAAAGCTTTACGCGTAATTATTAATATGTATCTTTCCGTGCCAGATATTGGCGAAGCGATTATATCCGAAACTAAATAAATAAGTAATCTGAAATTATATATTTAATAATGCAAGAACTGTTTTTTAAATAGAATTACAGACATTTGTATAAATTTTTGAAACATCAACTATATTTGAGTATACCGGCATTTCATTATTTTCCAGTGAAAATTTGATTTTGCGGAAGACTCGTGTACTTCAATAAAGTCAAGCTTGCAAATTGTACAACATAACTCATTCATCTGTGGCAAAGAAGCATATAGCATTGTGTCTTCTTCTTTTTTGTAAGCAATATTCAAAATATCCATTTTTTTATTAGCCACTCAAATATTGTTAATTACTTTGCGAGGTTTTAGAAGTCAAAGTCTACGCGCTTTCAAAATTATGAACTGAACTTGGTACCAACATTATAACTTAGGGCACAGCCGACTCTAGTACTAGCAGAGAGGAGCAGAGAGTCCCCACGCCCAGGTTTTTCATGCAACCGGTACGGTGCTGCTCCCTAGTCTCTCGAGGTCCACGTCACTGTGTCCACGTTTAGCGCGGACCAGAACCGAGGTTTAGCGCGGCCACCGACGAGATACTGTTAAAGACAGCCAGCCTTACGGGAGTTCGTGTAGCCCGAATAATTCAAGCGTTCTCTTACGCCCTCTAGGATATATTTTGGCTGGAGTAAGAAACAGAAGGCCACCGACGATATTTCGTCGGTGCAGAAGGCCTCTGAGGAGATTCTTGAGACGGTGAGACGGCATACAGCAGTGAGATCAGATGTTACATTCTCGAACAAACATTTTGGTGTTGGTTTTTAAGGCTTAAAATACTAAAAGTAAAATTAATATCAAAGACAAAAAAATCCTAGAAATTTTGTACGTAAGAAAGTATGAAAGCATATTTAGGAAAATCAATATTCAATAATTCCTACTTCTGATTTCATACGAAATACCTCATTTTGTAACTTAAAAATATTTCATAAACAAGCATTATTTCCTTACACTTTTTAATACATAATTGTTCTAAGAATCGATCTCTGGAAACATACATATGTTGAAAAACAGATTAACGTTTATTTGACATACTATTTCGAATAATATAGAGTTGGAGAGAGATTCGCGAGGATGAATTAATATAATTGTAGGAGCATCGATGCAAACAGCGAATAAAAAATAAAAACATTATTTGTCACGCGACAAAAGAAATGATTATGGTTATCTGTATTCGACACGCGTCGAATAAAGTTTTATTCGATGAAAATTTATTCGGCGAATAATGATAATTTTTTTATTCGTCGAGTGATTCATCTTTAGCGGTGAATAAAGTTTTCATTTTCATCTGTACCTTTATTCGACGGTTTATTCGACTTCGAATAATTTTCTGAGTCGCGTTCGAATGCTATAGCGAAGACCGAGCAGTCAAAGATGCAACACGCGTTACAATGTATCGCCCAATGACCAGAGCAGGGATCGAATAAACTGTAAACTCTCATAAATCGAAGTTCTTTTTGGATATGTTGCTACCGTAAAAATTTATTCGATGTCCTTTTTTAATTTCCAAAGAGACCTGAAATTTTCGAATTCCTATGTTTTCCTTTTTTGTAAATAAGATTTTCAACCGAAAAATCGGCAAAAATTCTTAAATATAGATGTCGATAACCGCAATTCGTCAGATTTTTTCAATATTTTTGCATGCAATTAAATACGGGTGATTGACCAAAAACCATTAAAACGGGACTGCTCTAGGTAGGTCCTTTAAAGAGAAAATATTCCAAATTTAATTATAAAAAAAATATTTAAAAAAACGATATATTTTAAATAGGAAGCTAAATTTTGACAAATAAAATAAGATTAGATTACGTATAAAATAAGACATTCAGCGTTCAAGAGACTGTTCCGCGATCCCATGTCGAACGGAGAAAAGGACGGAGTAAAGCTCGAGAGCCTCGGTCACCGAGGAGTGTAACACAATACGGGTCGGGATCCGTATCCCGGATCCTAATCCGACAACAAAACTTCTTTATTTTTCATTATTTTTTTATCGGATTTTCACAAACATACATACTTGTAGCATTTTTCTGATGAGAATGATACGAAATATGATGTAATACCGATGATATTTACTCGTGTAATGAACGACGAAAGGTTCGGGTGCAAGGAAGGACAGCGTATGCGAAAGAAAGAGACGCGGAGAGTCCTACTTTTAAGCCTTCGCGTTCGACTGCTCGATTTTCGCCGCGTCGCGCGTCGCACAATGGTCCCAATCGAAGAATTAGCTGTTCACAACTATTTTAGTCGTTGAATTCATCCCGACGTCAGCAATAACATTATTAAGTAAAAAATATATAGTGACGATTAGAAAATCAAGGAGACCTTACAATTTTATCGAATAAAAAGAATTGTTTTATGTAAGGCATGCAGATGTCTTAGGACTCGGTGATCGTACGTGTCCAAAACTACCGTAAAAGTGCGTATCAATACAAATAATTTCGCTCGGATTTCGTCGATGCTTTTGCAAGCAATGTCAAAGTATTCTGCCCTCCCGAGTCCTTCGGCTTCCACACGACCAGGGTACTGCTGAAGTTCGGCAGCCTAACTCTGAGGGACGCAGCGCGGGGGAGGGTTCTGGCGTTGAGATTGGTTGAGATGTCCTTGTTTCGAGCCTCGCCTTCCGGGGTCTGGTGCGTCAACGTGACGCCTAGGCTGGTCGTAATTCTGGGACGGGGCGTTTTACATTTAATTTTTTATATTGAAATTTATAGAAGAGTGACTACCGAGTAATTTTTATCAGAAACATTTTTTGTCAGAGCACTGGAAATGCTTGAAAAATTACAATAACGTGTGAATAATGAATGATATTTAATATATTCTTACAACAACAGGTGATATTTGAAATCTGTCTTCACATCTGTAATTCTTATACGAAGCCACACAACTTTACCATGTACAGTATTTCATCGATAATGGTCCACAACACGGATCTGCGCAGGGACGTTTGTAGTATAATAATTTAAATTTTATAATTTGTTTCTATATTCATTATTTGAATTGTTATTTCAATTATTTATTGTTAAAATAATTGATTAAATAAATCAATTTTTACAATTTGTTTCTATGTTCATTATTTGAATTATTTCAATAATTTATTGTTCAAATAATTGTTTAGACAATGTACACGTATTTACACAATTAATATAGGAACACGTTTCTATAGAGTATAAAAATTTATAATCTACAGAAATTTTTATAATCTATAGAAATGTGTTTCCATATTCACTATGTAAATACTTATACATTCTTTAAATAATTATTTTAATAATGAATTATTGAAATAATTCACATAATGTATATAGAAACAAAATATGAAAATTTATTCATTTAAACCATTATTTTAACAATAAATAATTGAAATAATTCAAATAATGAACATAGAAACAAATTGTAAAAATTTATTTATTTAATCAATTATTTTAACAATAAATAATCGAAATAACAATTCAAATAATGAATATAGAAACAAATTATACAATTTATTTATTTAAACAATTATTTTAACAATGTGCTATCGAAAAGATAATTCAAATTATAAATATATTATCTTAACAATAAATTATTGAAATAATTCAGATGGCGAATATAGAAACAAATTATGAAAATTTATTTCTTTTATCCGTTAACTGGAAACGAATCAATGGTTCGAAGGTCCGAAACTTCGATTTTCATCACCTTCGTAGTTTCCTTCGTTCCTTCGAATCCTTCGAAGCTTCGAAGAGTCGTAGCTTCGGAAAAGTAACAGTCCTTGTTTATACGCGAGGAATATCATTGTCTGAGGTTTGCCGAACGTAGAGAAGGATAGCCGAGCTCGAGAGGCCTCTGTCACCGAGAAATGTAAACATACCTAATCCGAATTTCCAACTTCTTTATTTTTCATTATTTTTTTATGGGACTTCGATGACCATATTTGTGGCATTTTTCTAATAAAAATCATACCAAATGTGATATAATTCCGATGATATTTACTTGTGTAATAGACAATTAAAGTTTCGGGCGCGAGGAAGGATAGCGTATGGAAAAGAAAGAGACGCGGAGAGTCGCAGTCGGCGGCACAGTTCAAAGGCTCGCGCGTCCTCACAATGTATTACCAAGGAATAGCTTTCTTATTATTACTTATTTTTTTATGAGACTTTTGCTAATAGATTTGTGGCATTGTTCTGATTAAAATGATACCAAACACGATATAATTCGGATCATATACAGGTGTATGGTCATTATGTACAGGTGAGGTACATAACATCGGTGAGGCAACAGTAATGCAATGATGACACTTTTTCATTTTTAGTTAATCTTTTAGGAGACTTTTACCATCATATATGTCATATTTCTCTGATCAAAATAATTGCATTTAATAATTGCAGACAGTGCTGTCGAGCATTAGAAGTGGTATTATCGGAAAAATAAGTAATAAAAATTACGTTTCTGCTTTCTACTAAGGATCTCGATAAGAACGATTGAATTTGATCGTTTCTTGTAGATTGTATTTATTCTTTCTTTTTATTCTATAATTATTACAGAATATTTTTTCTTTAAGAACAATTATTTTATAAATATCCCATTAATTAAATTAAATTAGTAAATTCTGATATTTTATAAATTCCTACATCTACAGGCTATCGATTATAAAACAGTGATTCCAATGCTGAACAATAAGGAAAATAAGTAGGCGATAAGAATTTAATGAAATTATACAATAATATGTAATTATTTTCCAAGAAATCACAGAATGGATAATGACAGTCTTAATTTATTTATTACCTAAGGTATTACATCCATTTACCTCTACGCCACTCATGCAGTCGTGCGCAGTTGACGAGCAAATGTTCTCTGTAGGTAGAGAGCGCGGAACTTTTAGCACCGTGGAACTTCATAAGTCTACTTTATCCATTCCACGAAACCACCGGCGATGTCATCGGACCCGTTACCGACCGGTTTGAGAGCCCATCAGAGCCCACTTTTCGGCGACACCGTATACATGGGGGCTGGATGCTTTAACAGTATCTCGTCGGTGTTCTGATCCAGGCCACAGATGTAATAACAGTAAAGCGGGTTCTGTTTCCCGCTAAAAATGAAGTAGGTTCTGTTCCGTGCTGAAAATGAAGTAGGTTCTGTTCCGTGCTGAAAATGAAGTAGGAGCTGTTCCAGGCTAAAATGATGCGGGAACAAATCCGGGAACAAATAATAATTATTTTCCAAGAAATCACAGAATGGATAATGACATTCTTCATTTATTTATTACTTAAGGGCCAGAGGTAGTCACGTGACTTTACAAGTCGCGGAGGTCGGTATCTGCCGTACAGTTTCCTTTACAGAAATGGTATTATCTACAAACGTGTAGCTGATTGATGAATACGAGATGGAGCTACCGTCGCATTCTATTTGGAATCAGAAAGAGAACTCGATTGTCGTTGCAACACAAGAAGTATGTGACAAGGAAGCTAGATTTTACTGCGTTGTCAGCGTTTAAAGAGCAATGTTGCCGCATCGCATTCGTATAAACACCGTTGACACTTGCATCGAAAGCGTTCGAACTGGTTCGAGCGGTTTCTTCTCTTCCTTTCGGATCTGTCGAAATTGGGAGACTTACTACTTCGTAATTTAAAATATGGAATTTTCGATTGTAAATAAGTGTATTAAACGATCATTTGAATATTCGTTGACTTGTTTAAAAATCTTTTGAATTTTTTAAACTTTTTTAAAAAAGTATAGATTTACAAATTATGTTTTGTATATATTGTTAACATATGTTAACATATCAGTATAATTGATTTGAATTTTAATACGAAGAGTATTATTTTCCGACGTGGAAATGAAAGGTATAAACAATCACGGCATGACAATTGTTTCATTGTAGACAACAAACATAAAAAAAACCTGACCGCAAAAATTTAAAAAATAATCGTTATTACAAAAAAACAAAAGCCCGACTGCGAAAAGAATTAAAAAGATAAGAAACAAAAAACTAATTTATTGAATAAAATATTGATAATAAATAAAATAAAAAGTAAAATATAAATAGAGAGTATAAATTATTAATAATTCTTTTCGCAGTCAGATTTTTTGTTTTATTAATAATATTTTTTATTTCTATTTCTTTAGCATATGTCGTGGTCAGACTTTTTTATTTGTTTCGTTTGCAACGAGCGTAAATTGCCTCATCTGGACACAGAGTTGGACATTATTTACATAAAAAATTATTTAAATAACGATTCGAATAAAATATACTTTATCTTTATTCGTTATTCGAATGTTCGAATAAAAAAATATCATTATTTGACAAGTATCGAATAAATAACTTTATTCGACGAGAATTTATCCGACGAATAAAGATAATTTTTTATTCAAAGCCGTTTTATTCGATATTCGAATAATTTTTTCGTCCATTATCTGTATCTTTTATTTGAAGATCGAATAAATTTTCGAATAACTTTTGTTTGACGAGCGCAGAACTTCAAAGCCCCAGCGACTGACAAACGGCCTACAATATATGAAGAAGAGTCGAGCATTATTGTTAATTTATGCTTTTACATTTTTAATAAAAAAAAATATTATTAATACGAACAAGTTTTTGTGCTTATCCCGATGAAAATGAGTCCAAACACGACGTCATTTGGACTATCTTCAATAAGATTTTAATTTTTATCGTAATATTACGTAACAATGAAACTTGTTCGATTACACTCGAATTTGAACTCATTTTGATCAGGAAAATCCGCTCCATTCGCTCGTCGCAATTTTATGATGATATATTGAAAAATCTAAAAATTTAAACTTTCATCCGTGCGGGATTCTCCATCTGCATACATTGTATGTCGTTTGTCAGTCGCTGGGTCTTTGAAGTTCGACGCTCGTCTCCTCGAGGTGGAGGAAGAGGAGGAAGAACGTCGGCAAAACATGTTGTTCTTTTTAAATAATGAGTAGTTTTTTTAAATAAACAAACATGAAAATACGTCCTATATCGTTACTATATTCTCCATGTTATGCCTTTGAATAAAAGATACGGATAAAAGATGAAAAAATTATTCGCTTCGAATAAAAACATTTATTTTTATTTATTGGATAAATTCTCGATGAATAAAGTTCGTAAGAACAACGAATGAAAAATTTTGTATCTTTTATTCGTTATTTTAAATTTTTATTTAGGTAAATATTTTGCCCAACTCTGTCTGAACAAGCTCTAAAGGTTCGACAAGGAAAGCAATAAGGTATAACGAGAGTGAACAAGATAGACATACAATGACCAGAGACCGCGATCGAGCTCCAGCACTTGAAAAAAGCTACTAATTATTACATTGCACACGTGCAATAACGAAAATATCAATTTCCATAATTTTGTCAGATTTTGATAGAATATGTTGTAGTCTTTAGCGATATATGAACATATCTCTAAGGATTTTTCAAGGTGAATTACACAGGTCTGCTAAATAAAGTGTCAACCAGTTATTTATTAAATTATAACTGTTGAACTACTAAACTCTGATAAAAATAGATGGTGACAAAATATTTGTTTTTCAACTAAAATTATTTTTATCATATACTTTCACGTATCTACTGTATGTATTTAAACGATTATTTTCATAGACTTGGTAATTCAATTGTTATAATTTAGTGAAAATGGTTAACACTTTATTTTCTAGACCTGTAAAATTAACAATTTTGAAAATTTTGAAAAATCCTTTGCAATATGTTCATATCAATTTATTCAAATTTCATCAAAATCTGAAACAATATGTAATACAAAAAGTGTCCTACTTCGTACGGAAAATTTTACATAAACTATAATAAAAATTTAGTGCGAAAATTTAGTTTGAAAATTTAGTATAAAAATAATATATAGTACATAGTAAATTATCCAAATATAATGAGTTATATTTATCATATTTATAAGCCAATTCCTCTTTCTTTTTTGTATAATATGGTACTGTATGAAATTTCATCGGTATGAAAATTTGAACGCAATTTCATATAATACACATTGCTTGCATGAGTCCGAAACATCGAACTGTCGGAGTAGTTGCATGTATATGAAAGTTATATACATATACAGACATACACAGAGGCACGTTGCTGATGAGCGAATAGGCGTCAAACATAACCACAATCTAATCTTGCAGTTTGCTTATGTATTGTATTGTATTTATTAAAACAAAAAAAAATCCCTAGGCTTAAGTCAAGCCCATTGGACTAAGTAAATGGGAACTTATAATAGGTTACATATATTGCTTTGGTAACATCTAGTAACGTCGTAAAATGATCCTTAACCTTGCGCAGAACATGTGTTGTACTTATCCCATTGTTCACTAATACAATATACTTAATAGCTAGTGGTATTCAGACTTGTATCGATAATATACTATAATCTACTATATATAATACTGATTTGAGGAACCTTTGTGGATCCAGTCATTTTCACTTAAATTTTAAAACTATGATCTAAGAGGAACTTCAGAATTAGTTTTAGCTCTCTTACGCGAGGCTTGACTAGAAAAATATCTATAGATAATGGTAATTGCCACTTATACCGTTTTAAATCTCTGATTAGTTGATCTCTATTGTGCTCAAAAAGTGAACATTGCCAGATTAGGTGATTTAAGCTTTGAGAGTATAGACCACACTCGCACGTTGGGCTGCTGACTAGATTAATTTTGTGCAGTGACTCGTTCAAATTATAATGGTTTGAACGAGCTCTGCAGATGGATACAAACAATTGTCTGGTTAGCTGGTGATGAGAGAACCAAGGTGTTTTGTCTTTGGTGAAAAAGCGTCGGAAGTAGTTTTCTCCTGTTTGGGTACCGTTATGTCCCAAAGCTTTTCTTGTCCAGAGATTAAAAGATTGCTCCCACATATCTTTTTTGAAGGACGCGAAGAGGTCCTGTGCTGGGACCTTCCAAAAAGGGTGTGGAGGGTTGAAGGTGGCTTCCTTTGCCAGGATGTCTGCTTCCTCGTTTCCTGTGAGTCCTACATGAGCAGGAACCCACATGAATTGAATTTTCTCGTTACTGGAGCTGAGGACCTTAAACTTTGCCAATTTCTGTTTGATGTTGAGAATGATAGTGTTTGTTTGAAGAGTTGTAGAGTTGTAGAGAGCTTGGATCACACTGAGAGAATCGGAGCAGATGAGGAAGGATTTGTTAGGATATTTATGGATGAAGTTCAGAGCGCTGTCTATTGCAACACTTTCGGCTGAGAAAACTGACATGGACCCATCCAAGCTAATAGATTCGGCTTTCCCTAATGCTGGACAGTACCATGCAGCTCCCACCGAGAACCCTGAGGTGGTTTTAGAGCCGTCTGTGAATATGATAGAGTGACCGGGATAAGTTGTGGCTGTTAATTTGGTAAACTCCAAGTTTATGTTTGAGCTGATTTGGAGATCCAAACCAAACTGCAGATTGCATTCAGCAGGATGGTAGAGATTTAGAGAGTGTTCGATCGGAACAGAAAGGCAAGGGTTGATTGCTATGGAGTTACGGTTGGTCCAAGTTTTGCCGACAATGTCAGCCAGAAGCCTAGGAAGAGTAAACCCATTGGATGAGGTGGAGTTGAAAGTGTGGTGATATTTGTTTATGATGTTGTAAAGGAAATGAGTAGGATAGGCAGATATTTTTGTGATATATTTTTGACCTAGGAAGTGAGCGCGGTGTTCAAGAAGTGGGAGTTTGGATTCAGCTAGAGTTACGTTGTTAGGAGTAGAGTTCCTGAGGCCTAGAGCAAGTCGAGCAGCAGAAAGTTGTATTCTCTCCATCTTCAGTTTTAGTTGAGAGTGTGTGGGATAGGTGAAGGGAAGACAGTATTCTATTCTTGAGCGGATAAGACCTTTATAGATAGTGATTAGTGTGTTAGGGTCTGTGCCCCACCATGTGCCTCTGAGAAAACGGATGATATTTAAAAGTTTTTGTGAAGATTGAGCAACATTGCTTAGGTGCTGGTGAAAATTTAGATCCTGGTCAATTTGAATGCCTAAAAATGTGACTGCTTGTGAATTACGGATCAGCGTATTGTCCATACATATGGCAATAGAGCCGGGAGGGTGGTTTCTGCTGTTGAAAACCATAAGCTCTGACTTGCTAGGTGAGAGCTCTAGGCCAAGTTGGAATAAGTTACGTTGTATTTGAAGAGAAGCGTGTTCGATAGAAAGTGTAGCTGCTTGACAGGATGAATTGGAGTACAGTACCGCAATGTCATCTGCGTACTGTAGAACTGTTGTGCGAGGAGGAGTCTTTTTGTCTATGCCAGTGGTATATATTGTGTAAAGTAGTGGGCTAAGAACTCCCCCTTGTGGGACACCCTTATAAATATTGCGCTCAAGATGCATAGGGCTTCCTGCCCCGTCAGTGATGAAGAAATGGGCTTTCCTGAAGGATGTTAGGTTTTGAATGAATAGTAAAGTGAGTTTTGGAACTCCTAGATCTGCTAGCTTATTTACAAGGATGTTTGGTAAGACGTTGTCGAAAGCTGCTTTAACATCTAGGAAAGCTGCCACTGTGGTTTGTTTGTGAGAGGATGCTATATCAGTAAGCATGACTAGGCTGGAGATGTTGTCGGAGGTGGAGTGATTTCTGCGGAAACCTGTTTGAGTTGGTGGGAGGAGATTTTCATGACTGAGCCACCAGAAGAGTCGTCGGTTGATGAGCCTTTCGACTAGTTTGCACAGACAGGAAGTTAAGGCAATGGGGCGGAGACCGGAGTTGTTTGCTTTTGGAATGAAGAGAATGTTGCTTTCTCTCCATTCTTCAGGAAAGATGTTTGCGGCAAGGAGATCGTTAAGGATATCTAACAGCACCAATTTCCATTTGACAGGTAGGAGAGAGATCATGCTGTTGTCTATGGCGTCAAGTCCAGGAGCCGATTTGGTATTTAGCTTTTTCATGGCAATGTTGAGCTCTTGGAGGTTGAATCTATTGTCCAGATGGAGGTTCGCTGTAGGTTTGACGATGTAATTGGGATTTGAAGGCACCCAGTCAGGACAGAGTTTGTCGATGGCTTTGATGTAGTCTTCGTATTTTGGTTTAGGATGAGCGGTTGAGGTGGTTGACGTCCATTTGTTTTTGAAGATTTGTATCCTCTTCCAGAAAAGTTTTATGTTTGTGTCTCTATTGAGTTGACTGGCCATGTGTCGGAAGTTAGCAATTTTTTTCTGTTTTAGTAACCTTTTTGTGAGTGCTGCCTGTTTTTTGTATGCTATCCAATCCCAGGAGGCACCAGTATGTCGCCATTTGGATAATAGTGCCTTCCTGCACCTGACTGCTCTATCGCAGTCTCTGTCCCACCATGGAACAGGGTTGCGATGCTTGAAGGCGCTCTCTAGTTTCTTGACTGGTGTTGCCATTTGAGCTGCTTCCTTCATCATGTGTGTAAGCAGCTTGTACTGTGCCAGGATTTCTGTGTGGTTTTGATGTGTTGTAAGAAATGTTGTGGGGATTGCTTCGAGGATGTCAGTGTATTGATTCCAATTTGTGCGTTTAGATGTGATTCTATTTCTGTGTCTGGTGAAATTGACTTTGGGTGTACTAGTATTGATTTCCATAGGGAAATGATCAGATCCCCATGTGTCTTCTACTTGGGAGACAGCAAAATGGTTGATGTAATTGCATGGTGCAATAACCAGATCCAGGTTGCTGAATTGGTGTCCGATAGGGCTCAGGTGTGAGTTGGTGTGGTAATTTAATACAGAACAATCGTGGTCTTCAATGGTCTGAAGAAGTAGTGAGCCAGCTTTATCAGTATGGTTGCAGTTCCAGGCAGTGTTATGTGCGTTGAAATCTCCCAATAACAGGAAAGCCCCTTGCTGTTGTAAGTTTCGGAGCAGGTTGTACCAGTCTGCTTGATTGTAGGTAGAACTAGGTGGTCTGTAACATCCACATATGGTTAGGTTGCCGTGAGGGTTTATTATTTTGATAGTTAACACTTCAGTAAGTTGGTCCGATATAACACAGTTTGTTACTATTGACCCCTGTAGTGTGCATTTCAGTAGGAAGATGATACCGCCACCACGACGGTTAGATCTGTCTCTTCTGAAAGCAACAAAGCCAGGTAGGTCGAAGGTCTGATGAGGTTGTAACCAGGTTTCCACACAAAGAATGATGTATTTACTTGAGTGTCTTAGTAAATCGTCCCTTTTCCCAGTAATTTGTCGACAGTTCCAAAAAAGAATGTTAATGTTATGTAATGAGACGTGATTCATTGTTGGGTTTTTTTTTGTTACGGTTGGATGGGGTTTTGGACTCCTGATTCGCGACCAACGTTTTGTTGGGCATGGGCTTAGTGATACTGGTGCGAGGAGAAGCGGTTATAGTTGATGGGTTTAGGGTTGCTTGTCGCTTGTCTGTTGTGGGAGGTTTCGTAGCATCCCTGGTTTGCGAAGGTTTAGTTTCAAAGTTAGCGGGTTGGGTGTATGTAGGTATTCTTACGCTGGTATTGCTTTTGGCATATGTTTTGAGTGTCTTGTCCTTCCATTGATTCAGGTTTTCAGTAGCCGTAAGAGCTGTACCACCAATACGACGGAGTTCATATGCTCCTTTCTGAGTTTGTTCAGGTAGTGGTGGGAAAGATCCTTCCTTTGAGATTAAATTGGTGTTGCTAGCTGATCTGGTATTTTCGTTTGTCAAACCTAATTTACTGTTAGCTAAAGAACGGGCTTCGTAGACTGTGATATCTTTCTGGGCTAGGATATTATTTATTTCTTTGTTTAATTTCATCCTGATGCAGTTGGAATGGAAGGTTGGATGATCCTCTTTGCAGTGAAAACAAGAAATGTTGGCCACTGTGCAGGAGTGTCCTTCTTCGGCAGTAGTTATTCCACACTTGTAGCAGACTGTTGGACTCCTACAGAATTTCTGTGAGTGCCCATATCTTAAACAATTTCTACAAGTTCTAACTGGTTCTGCGTACGGGGTAATTTCTTTTTGTAGCAGACCGTAGAGTTGAATTTTCTCTGGCAGGGTGCTACCCTCGAAAGTGATAAGGATGGTTTGGCTAGGGACCCACTCGTTGGTTTTTGTGTCTTGGTTGAAAAGCCTTCTGTTGAGTCGCCTAGCGTATAGAATTTTGCATGGGGAGGATGTCTGAGTGAGCAGATCGTCCACATCAAACTCCAGACTATAGCCTTTGAGTATACCTTTCTTTTCTAGTTTATGGCGCGGAGCAAAGGCTGTGATGCCCAGTTTTTCTAGATGTGGTGACGATAACATTTTGTTTGCTTCAATATAATTATTGAACAGGACCTCTGCCTTACGAGGGCCTCTTGGCTTTAAGTAGTGGGCGCCTAGACCCAGTGAATGAATTGTTTTCGCAAGGCACATCATGTTATGTGAGGAAGAGTTTTTTCTATTTACCTCATCTTTGATTATTACCTCAATCGTTGCCGGCCCTTATGAGTGTCTGGATAGAGGCGAGTTATTTTGTTAGTGGGAGTGTTACTAAGCTGGTGGGTCCTCTTCTTGATTAGCTCATTGGTATTTGGAGTTGGTGAAGGACATTTCCTTTTTCCTGATGTCACCAAAGACCATTGATCCTCCTGGACGTCCATCTGCACAGGAATGCCTTCCGGAGTCCCAGAGGGATCCGGAATGGCGGCTGTGGCGGTCCCCCCGCCCAGAGTAGCGTGGGTGGACTACTATTAAATTAAGATAGTTTGTACTCCGGGGATGAGAAGTTAACGACTAATTACTTGTTTAAAAAAAAAAAAAAAGATCCACGATTGCACTTGAGACACTTATTACTACTACAAAAAAAAGAACAAATTAACAAGAATTATATAAAAAAGAAAAGAAAGAGCGCAAGGTTAAACGTTACATCGTCAGCGCGTCTCCCGTGACCCAATCCATCTTGCAGTTTGCTTCAATTCCACGTCGACAGTCTTTCTACTTAGACGCCACCTGAAGAACTTCAGCTCAACTAAACTTGTCACATTTTTTGCTCTATATTATCGATATTCTCAGATATCATGCATTTCTGACACGCCCATTGCGCGCTTCAAGTTTTCGTCTTCATTTCGCAGGAGAATCAAGACAAAATATAGCTCAATTTGTAGCTGGAGATCTCGGCTAGTACGCTCTGGTCACTAGAACATCCAGAAAACTCATCTAATGGCATAAAAATGCTTACATTCCACGGCGTGCGCATCGTAAATTTGTTAGCCTACTTCTAACGCTTATATTACCAAATATCTGCATAATCTCGGCACCTCATGACCAGAGCGCAGTAGATTGAACCTTCCTCTTTGGAATAAGCCCCTCACCAGCGACAAAATATCCTTTTAAGAGGACGAAAACTTGTGACTCGTAAAACCACGTAAATCCATAGTTTTGTCGGTAATGTAGTCGTTCTACCTTTCGGATGTCTGGCCCTTAAGGGTCAGACAAATTTACGATGCGCACGCCGTGGAATGTAAGCATTTTTATGCCATTAGATGAGTTTTCTGGATGTTCTAGTGACCAGAGCGCACTAGCCGAGATCTCCAGCTACAAATTGAGCTATATTTTGTCTTGATTCTCTTGCGAAATAAAGGCGAAAACTTGAAGCGCGCAATGGGCGTGTCAGAAATGCATGATAGCTGAGGATATCGATAATATAGAGCAAAAAATGTGACAAGTTTAGTTGAGCTGAAGTTCTTCAGGTGGCGTCTAAGTAGAAAGACTGTCGACGTAGAATTGAAGCAAACTGCAAGATTAGATTGTGGTTATGTTTGACGCCTATTCGCTCATCAGCAACGTGCCTCTGTGTATGTCTGTATATGTATATAACTTTCATATACATGCAACTACTCCGACAGTTCGATGTTTCGGACTCATGC
This sequence comes from Sphecodes monilicornis, assembly GCA_913789915.3. Classification (NCBI taxonomy): domain Eukaryota; kingdom Metazoa; phylum Arthropoda; class Insecta; order Hymenoptera; family Halictidae; genus Sphecodes; species Sphecodes monilicornis. Next base: position 1,673,829 of record OU565287.1, read on the forward strand.
AAGCAATGTGTATTATATGAAATTGCGTTCAAATTTTCATACCGATGAAATTTCATACAGTACCATATTATACAAAAAAGAAAGAGGAATTGGCTTATAAATATGATAAATATAACTCATTATATTTGGATAATTTACTATGTACTATATATTATTTTTATACTAAATTTTCAAACTAAATTTTCGCACTAAATTTTTATTATAGTTTATGTAAAATTTTCCGTACGAAGTAGGACACTTTTTGTATTACATATTGTTTCAGATTTTGATGAAATTTGAATAAATTGATATGAACATATTGCAAAGGATTTTTCAAAATTTTCAAAATTGTTAATTTTACAGGTCTAGAAAATAAAGTGTTAACCATTTTCACTAAATTATAACAATTGAATTACCAAGTCTATGAAAATAATCGTTTAAATACATACAGTAGATACGTGAAAGTATATGATAAAAATAATTTTAGTTGAAAAACAAATATTTTGTCACCATCTATTTTTATCAGAGTTTAGTAGTTCAACAGTTATAATTTAATAAATAACTGGTTGACACTTTATTTAGCAGACCTGTGTAATTCACCTTGAAAAATCCTTAGAGATATGTTCATATATCGCTAAAGACTACAACATATTCTATCAAAATCTGACAAAATTATGGAAATTGATATTTTCGTTATTGCACGTGTGCAATGTAATAATTAGTAGCTTTTTTCAAGTGCTGGAGCTCGATCGCGGTCTCTGGTCATTGTATGTCTATCTTGTTCACTCTCGTTATACCTTATTGCTTTCCTTGTCGAACCTTTAGAGCTTGTTCAGACAGAGTTGGGCAAAATATTTACCTAAATAAAAATTTAAAATAACGAATAAAAGATACAAAATTTTTCATTCGTTGTTCTTACGAACTTTATTCATCGAGAATTTATCCAATAAATAAAAATAAATGTTTTTATTCGAAGCGAATAATTTTTTCATCTTTTATCCGTATCTTTTATTCAAAGGCATAACATGGAGAATATAGTAACGATATAGGACGTATTTTCATGTTTGTTTATTTAAAAAAACTACTCATTATTTAAAAAGAACAACATGTTTTGCCGACGTTCTTCCTCCTCTTCCTCCACCTCGAGGAGACGAGCGTCGAACTTCAAAGACCCAGCGACTGACAAACGACATACAATGTATGCAGATGGAGAATCCCGCACGGATGAAAGTTTAAATTTTTAGATTTTTCAATATATCATCATAAAATTGCGACGAGCGAATGGAGCGGATTTTCCTGATCAAAATGAGTTCAAATTCGAGTGTAATCGAACAAGTTTCATTGTTACGTAATATTACGATAAAAATTAAAATCTTATTGAAGATAGTCCAAATGACGTCGTGTTTGGACTCATTTTCATCGGGATAAGCACAAAAACTTGTTCGTATTAATAATATTTTTTTTATTAAAAATGTAAAAGCATAAATTAACAGAAATGCTCGACTCTTCTTCATATATTGTAGGCCGTTTGTCAGTCGCTGGGGCTTTGAAGTTCTGCGCTCGTCAAACAAAAGTTATTCGAAAATTTATTCGATCTTCAAATAAAAGATACAGATAATGGACGAAAAAATTATTCGAATATCGAATAAAACGGCTTTGAATAAAAAATTATCTTTATTCGTCGGATAAATTCTCGTCGAATAAAGTTATTTATTCGATACTTGTCGAATAATGATATTTTTTTATTCGAACTTTCGAATAACGAATAAAGATAAAGTATATTTTATTCGAATCGTTATTTAAATAATTTTTTATGTAAATAATGTCCAACTCTGTGTCCAGATGAGGCAATTTACGCTCGTAGCAAACGAAACAAATAAAAAAGTCTGACCACGACATATGCTAAAGAAATAGAAATAAAAAATATTATTAATAAAACAAAAAATCTGACTGCGAAAAGAATTATTAATAATTTATACTCTATATTTATATTTTACTTTTTATTTTATTTATTATCAATATTTTATTCAATAAATTAGTTTTTTGTTTTATTTTTATTGTTTTATTTGTCTTATCTTTTTAGTTCTTTTCGCAGTCGGGCTTTTGTTTTTTTATAATAATGATTATTTTTTAAATCTTTGCGGTCAAGTTTTTTTTATGTTTGTTGTCTACAATGAAACAATTGTCATGCTGTGATTGTTTATACCTTTTATTTCCACGTCGGAAAATAATACTCTTCGTATTAAAATTCAAATCAATTATACTGATATGTTAACATATGTTAACAATACATACAAAACATAATTTGTAAATCTATACTTTTTTAAAAAAGTTTAAAAAAGTCAGAAGATTTTTAAACAAGTTAACGAATATTCAAATGATCGTTTAATACACTTATTTACAATTGAAAATTCCATATTTTAAACTACGAAGTAGTAAGTCTCCCAATTTCGACAGATCCGAAAGGAAGAGAAGAAACCGCTCGAACCAGTTCGAACGCTTTCGATGCAAGTGTCAACGGTGTTTATACGAATGCGATGCGGCAACATTGCTCTTTTAAACGCTGACAACGCAGTAAAATCTAGCTTCCTCGTCACATACTTCTTGTGTTGCAACGACAATCGAGTACTCTTTCTGATTCTAAATAGAATGCGACGGTAGCTCCATCTCGTATTCATAAATCAGCTACACGTTTGTAGATAATACCATTTCTGTAAAGGAAACTGTACGGCAGATACCGACCTCCGCGACTTGTAAAGTCACGTGACTACCTCTGGCCCTTAAGACTACTACAGACATTGCATCTTATGGGCTTTTCTGTCTAGGCCTCGGGGGGCCACAGTGGCCCCCGTACCATTTCGGTGTCGCGCTCAATATTACCGATAGTTCACGAATTTACGCGTATTAGCAAGAACTGAATATTCCGTATACAGTATTTTTACTACGGGTGTTTTGGTGGCTACGAATGCATACGGCGCGTGTATTTGAACGGTGAAAATAATATTTATGAAGAAAGTATTACAAAAATACGAATTGTAGTAAAATAAATTTGGTTTCTATACGTAACATTATTTTTGTTACTCGTGTCACTAATGAATGTATATTACGATAATTTTATACACTTTAAACCAGTAGTTTACTTTCTTATTTACACTTGATTAATATAAATTCTATGCAGTTGTTGAGTGCGTACACATTACACATATATTAACTATTCTTGTGTTTCCCTATTTTTAAAATGAGTACTTGCATTCTTTTCATCTCTAGAAAACTAAGAATTCATTAAATTTTCATAAATTTATTAAATTCATTAAATTAAATTTTCGTTATAATATTTTTATATAATTTATATGTAAAGCAATACAAACTTTCATCTATTGTATTAGTTTAATTCTATTGTGTCCAAGGAAACATTGCTTTATTATACAATATGTAGAAAACAATATATTTTACTGAAAAGATATAAATGTTTGTTTTAATGACATGCGTCATTGATTCTTGCTAAAATTTTATTAACGTGATTTATTATTCCTATTTACGTCTTTTGCGACTCATCGCCCAGTTTTATTCGATTAGACATATATACATATTTAGCTACAATGATTTTTGTGTGCAACAACAAATAGCGTAAGCAACTAGTGGTCACGTACAAGCACTACCATATTTATCGAGCTCGAGACTTTTCAAATTCCATCGGCTTCTGTAGACAGATTTTGTCGTCGGAAATGTTTCGCATGCAGTTTTCAGTGCAATGTACGCTGCATGATAATCCGATTTATGTCGTGTTTGGGCTTATTTTGATCAGAAAAACATTTTCAATCGATAGGTGATTTTACCATTATGATACTGTTAATAATAAATAAAATTGGATTTATTTATAGTACAATGTGTGTTACAATGTTGCCTCTGATGCTGAATCACGTCCATATCGTACGTCGCCGGTACGTGTGCCTCCTGAAGACAACAATGTAAAGGTTTCACTAACGCGTATTAATAACAATAATATGTTTATTATGGTTCACAATTCTGCCATGGAAACATTATGAGTCGATTGCAAATGCTTTTTTGATGAAAATAAGTCTAAACATGCCACAAATCGGATAAGTTAAACTGTATTTGTATGGAAAAGTTTTCTTCGAAGTTCAGGAAAGAATTTTATTTGAGGCTTCCGACGACGTATTCTAATCTGCATAATTTTTAATATATGAATATTAGTTTACACATGCTCGTGTACACTGCAACAATTATCATGCCGCGAATGTTTACAGATTTCTTAATATTTTCATATCGGAAAACAATACCTTTCGTGTTAAAATTCAAATTAGTTAAGTTGATAAGTTAACATTTGTTAATAATATAAAAATGATGAAAATAATATTAAAACTACACGTGTGCTCTGCGAATTGCTTTGGTGAACATGGTTTTTATCCATATAATCAGGCGTACATATATGTATTAAAAAAACCACGAATTAAAAATTGCAAACTTTTTAACAATTTTATATTCGCATAAAAAATTTTGAAAAATGATAATGATTTTTGAAGAAGTCATCGAATATTCAAATGATCGTTCAATAAAATCTTCAACGATTGGAATTTCTGTGGTATAGATTAAAAAGCAACGTGTCTCTGAATTTCCACAGCTTCGAAAAGCAGAACAAAACAATTATCTCATCGCTTGTGATAGAAACCGCTGTCAATGCGAGCATCGATAATTTCTTGTACGAACGTAATGCGGCAACATTGCACTTTTGAAGCTGACAACGCTGTAAAATCGATCCACCTCAGACACACACTTTATGTGTTGCATCCTCATGTAGTTCACCACCTGACCGTTCCATTTCGATAGAGTCCGCTATCGTACTAGGGCATTTTCTACAGAGTCGGTAATTTAGAACCGTAGACAGAAAAATACATTGCATCACCGACGAGATACTGTTAAAGACATCCAGCCCCCGTGTATTCGGTTGCGCCGAAAAGTGGGCTCTGATGGGCTCTCAAACCGGTCGGTAACGGGTCCGATGGCATCGCCGGTGGTTTCGTGGAATGGATAAAGTAGACTTATGAAGTTCCACGGTGCTAAAAGTTCCGCGCTCTCTACCTACATAGAACATTTGCTCGTCAACTGCGCACGACTGCATGAGTGGCGTAGAGGTAAATGGATGTAATACCTTAGGTAATAAATAAATGAAGACTGTCATTATCCATTCTGTGATTTCTTGGAAAATAATTACATATTATTGTATAATTTCATTAAATTCTTATCGCCTACTTATTTTCCTTATTGTTCAGCATTGGAATCACTGTTTTATAATCGATAGCCTGTAACTGTAACCACTTAATTTAATTAATGGGATATTTATAAAATAATTTTTCTTAAAGAAAAAATATTCTGTAATAATTATAGAATAAAAAGGAAGAATAAATACAATCTACAAGAAACGATCAAATTCAATCGTTCTTATCGAGATCCTTAGTAGAAAGCAGAAACGTAATTTTTATTACTTATTTTTCCGATAAAACCACTTCTAATGCTCGACAGCACTATCTGCAATTATTAAATGCAATTATTTTGATCAGAGAAATATTACATATATGATGGTAAAAGTTTCCTAAAAGATTAACTAAAAATGAAAAAGTGTCATCATTGCATTACCGTTGCCTCACCGATGTTATGTACCTGACCTGTACATAATGACCATACACCTGTATATGATCCGAATTATATCGTGTTTGGTATCATTTTAATCAGAACAATGCCACAAATCTATTAGCAAAAGTCTCATAAAAAAATAAGTAATAATAAAAAAGCTATTCCTTGGTAATACATTGTGAGGACGTGCGAGCCTTTGAACTGTGCCGCCGACTGCGACTCTCCGCGTCTCTTTCTTTTTCATACGCTATCCTTCGTCGCGCCCGAAACTTTAATTGTCTATTACACAAGTAAATATCATCGGAATTATATCACATTTGGTATGATTTTTATTAGAAAAATGCCACAAATATGGTCATCGAAGTCCCATAAAAAAATAATGAAAAATAAAGAAGTTGGAAATTCGAATTAGGTATGTTTACATTTCTCGGTGACCGAGGCCTCTCGAGCTCGGCTATCCTTCTCTACGTTCGGCAAACCTCAGACAATGATATTCCTCGCGTATAAACTAGGACTGTTACTTTTCCGAAGCTTCGACTCTTCGAAGCTTCGAAGGATTCGAAGGAACGAAGGGAACTTTGAAGGTGATGAAAATCGAAATTTCGGACCTTCGAACCTTCGAACCTTTGATTCGTTTCCAGTTAACGGATAAAAGAAATAAATTTTCATAATTTGTTTCTATATTCGCCATCTGAATTATTTCAATAATTTATTGTTTAGATAATATATTTATAATTTGAATTATCTTATCGATAGCACATTGTTAAAATAATTGTTTAAATAAATAAATTTTATAATTTGTTTCTATATTCATTATTTGAATTGTTATTTCAATTATTTATTGTTAAAATAAATAAATTTTTACAATTTGTTTCTATGTTCATTATTTCAATTATTTCAATTATTTATTGTTAAAATAATGGTTTAAATGAATATCTTTTCATATTTTGTTTCTATATACATTATGTGAATTATTTCAATAATTCATTGTTAAAATAATTATTTAAAGAATGTACAAGTATTTACATAATGAATATAGAAACACATTTCTATAGATTATAAAAACTGTAGATTATAAATTTTTATACTCTATAGAAACGTGTTCCTATATGAAATATGTAAATACGTGTAAATTGTCTAAACAATTATTTGAACAATAAATTATCGAAATAATTCAAATAATGAACATAGAAACAAATTGTAAAAATTTATTTATTTAATCAATTATTTTAACAATAAATAATTGAAATAACAATACAAATAATGAATATAGAAACAAATTATAAAATTTATTTATTTAAACAATTATTTTAACAATGTGCTATCGAAAGAAAAATTCAAATTATTATACTACAAACGTCCCTGCGCAGATCCGTGTTGTGGACCATTATCGATGAAATACTGTACATGGTAAAGTTGTGTGGCTTCGTGTAAGAATTACAGATGTGAAGACAGATTTCAAATATCACCTGTTGTTGCAAGAATACATTAAATATCATTCATTATTCACACGTTATTGTAATTTTTCAAGCATTTCCAGTGCTCTGACAAAAAATGTTTCTGATAAAAATTACTCGGTAGTCACTCTTCTATAAATTTCAATATAAAAAATTAAATGTAAAACGCCCCGCCCCAGAATTACGACCAGCCTAGGCGTCACGTTGACGCACCAGACCCCGGAAGGCGAAGCTCGAAACAAGGTGGAAGCCGAAGGACTCGGGAGGGCAGAATACTTTGACATTGCTTGCGAAAGCATCGACGAACTCCGAGCGAAATTATTTGTATTGATACGCACTTTTACGGTAGTTTTGGACACGTACGATCTGAGTTCTAAGACATCTGCATGCCTTACATAAAACAATTTTTTTTATTCGATAAAATTGTAAGGTCTCCTTGATTTTCTTATCGTCACTATATATTTTTTACTTAATAATGTTATTGCTGACGTCGGGCTGAATTCAACGACTACAATAGTTGTGAACAGCTAATTCTTCGATTCGGACCATTGTGCGACGCGCGACGCGGCGAAAATCGAGCAGTCGAACGCGAAGGTTTAAAAGTAGGACTCTCCGCGTCTCTTTCTTTCCCATACGCTGTCCTTCCTTGCACCCGAACCTTTCGCTGTTCATTACACGAGTAAATATCATCGGAATTACATCATATTTCGTATCATTTTCATCAGAAAAATGCTACAAGTGTGTTTGTGAAAATCCGATAAAAAAATAATGAAAAATAAAGAAGTATTGTTGTTGGATTAGTAGTGGTCTCATACCGATATACCCGATCCGTATTGTGTTATACTCCTCGGCGACCGAGGCCCTCGAGCTTTACTCCGTCCTTTTCTCCGTTCGGCATGGGATCGCGGAACAGTCTCTCTTGAACGCTGAATGTCTTATTTTATATCTAATATAATCTTATTTTATTTGTCAAAATTTAACTTCCTATTTAAAATATTTTTTTATAATTAAATTTGGAATATTTTCTCTTTAAAGGACCTACCTAGAGCAGTCCCGTTTTAATGGTTTTCGGCCAATCACCCGTATTTAATTGCATGCAAAAATATTGAAAAAATCTGACGAATTGTGATTATCGACATATATATTTAAGAATTTTTGCCGATTTTTCGGTTGAAAATCTTATTTACAAAAAAGGAAAACATAAGAATTCGAAAATTCCAGGTTTCTTTGGAAATTGAAAAAGGACATCGAACAAATTTTTACGTTAGCAACATATCCAGAAAGAACTTCGATTTATGAGAGTTCACAGTTTATTCGATCCCTGCTCTGGTTATTGGGCGATACATTGTAACGCGTGTGCCAATCTTTGACTGCTCGGTCTTCGCTATAGTATTCGAACGCGGCTCAGAAAATTATTCGAAGTCGAATAAAACGTCGAATAAAGGTACAGATGAAAATGATAACTTTATTCACCGCTAACGATGAATAAAACAATTATCTTTATTCGCCGAATAAATTTTCATCGAATAAAACTTTATTCGACGCGTGTCGAATACAGATAACCATAATCATTTCTTTTGTCGCGTGACAAATAATGTTTTTATTTTTTAATCGCTGTTTGCATCGATGCTCCTACAATTATATTATATGTATTATATTAATTTATGTATTATATTAATAGTATGTCAAATAAACGTTAATCTATTTTTCAACATATGTATGTTTCCAGAGATCGATTCTTAGAACAATTACTATTAAAAAGTGTAAGGAAATAATGCTTGTTTATGAAATATTTTTAAATTACAAAATGAGGTATTTCGTATGAAATCAGATGTAGAAATTATTGAATATTGATAAATATGCTTTCATACTTACTTACGTACAAAATTTCTAGGATTTTTTGTCTTTGATATTAATTTTACTTTTAGTATTTTAAGCCTTAAAAACTAACACCAAAATGTTTGTTCGAGAATGTAACATCTGATCTCACTGCTGTCTGCCGTCTCATCGTCTCAAGAATCTCCTCAGAGGCCTTCTGCACCGACGAAATATCGTCGGTGGCCTTCTGTTTCTTACTCCAGCCAAAATAAATCCTAGAGGGCGTAAGAGAACGCTTGAATTATTCGGGCGACACGAACTCCCGTAAGGCTGGCTGTCTTTAACAGTATCTCGTCGGTGATTGCATGCAATGTCTGTAGGTATCTTAAGTCTGTGGCTGTTAGTATCTCGTCGGTGCAGTGACTATAGCTATTTTTAATTTTAATTCCGACCACTAAGGACGCTGTCAGTTTATTTTAGTTCCAGTTGGTAATACAGGACGTGACACGAAAATGGTAATGGGGTTACGTGACCCCAAAAACGTGTGACAGAAAAATGCATTGGATGTTAGGTCTATCCTATACCTGGTTGGTGGCGGGACCAACAAATGCCGTGACTACGTTCACGATCGTTCTACTTACAGACGCATGCGCAGTAGAAATTAGTTTTCGAAAAACGGCGGAGTTTTATCTCTGTGAGGATCTTCTGTGCTCATAGTCGCATTGAATAACCAATCAGAATGAGCGAGCAACGATACAGGATGTCCTCTTTCAATAGTCGAGACTCCGGAAATGATTGTCGAAGAGGTAGGGAAAGAGAGAAAGAAAGAAAGAGAGAGAGAGGGAGAGAGAGAGAGAAAGAGTGGTTAAGCGATAGGGAGAGGGAGAGGGAGAGAAATCCCTCACCCTGAGTAACGATTAGATATACTCCGAATCCTCAATTTGAAGTTCTGTAACGAGGTCGCCGTAGGGGGCATCTACGGTTGTCCAGATATTATAACGAAAACAGAATCGACGCAGACGCGAGCCATACTTGATCGTCGCGATAAGTGCGTTGTTCCGACAAACCTGTTCCTAGTGTTTACAATCTTTCCTCGCGAAACCAATCGATGTTATGATCTCGAATCGTCCGTAGTATACGTACCTGTAAGACTTCGACAGTTATTCCTTATAGTCCCAATCAATTCGGTAGAGGCAATTTACTGTGGCGTACATGGCAGCCGAGTTTCTGTAGATATATTCGATTGTCTTTCCTCGCGTGTTACTTTAAATTTGTCGTTGTTCGTTACGAAAATGGCGAGTTACACGGATCGTCAGTATTCTTACGGGTATTCCGCACATCCCCGTGCAGATGACAAGAAGTGAACTTTTCAACGACTCTGATGCGGAAGAACTTTATTGAGGGCAAGTAACAAAATCATTTTGAATCGTCAAAGATGGATGCAACAATTGAGAGAGAGTGCAGTGCTTTGGGTGGCCTCTTTCAACAGATTATCACTGACATGAAGGTAAGTAATGCTACGTTCTTAAGTTCAATATTTGGTTTCGGATTATTCGACCGCGTTTTTCCTGTTCATTGTTTTTTGTAATGTTTCTGTACCGTTGCACAATTTACGATGCAGGCGAAGGCGCGATGTCGATGCTGTTTCTTCAAGTCCTATACTTTGTAAATACTATGAAATCAGTCCATGCGAACGTAGGAAATAATATGCTTCTTTCGGTTCTTCTTATTAGACTATTTGTGAACGTTGCGGTGTTCTGGTTTTAAAAGCTATTCTCCGAAACCATTGAGATATTTAATGCAGCAGAATGAGGACAGACGCTAATTTACACATGTTCAGAGTGCTTTGAAGTATTGTTCAATCATTGTTGATGACAATCAGAGTCGAGTTAATTTTTAAAATAATGTATTTGAATTTTGCAATTTAAGAAAATGATTATTCGAATATAATATGAAAATTATGCAAACATAACAAATGTTTCATTTAAATTGTTATAGATATTATAAATGTTTAAAATGTTATGTTGATTAAAATAGAATAGTATAAACATGGAGAAAAATTGTTTTGATAATTTTATTTGCACAATCAAAGATTTGAGGCTTAATTTGAAGTTTCATTTGCTTAGATTTAATTTAGAAATTTTTATCCACTGTTCTTTATTTAGTATTAAACTTATTATTTTTTCTATGCTTTTTAATATTGTATTAATGTACATTCATAGCAAATGTTGGAAAAACATCTAATCATAAAACATAAGTAGGCGTATATGATTGCATTATCTTCATTCAACATGCATTGTTATTCAATGATATCATGTAATATATCCATGATTAAACAAATGTGAAACATATCTAAGTTGATTAAAAATAAGTAGGAATTTGTTACAGAATTTTATGTTTTTAGAATGGTGCACCATTATGGGAGGATTTAATTTCGAAAGCAACAAAATTACATTCTTGCTTGAGGTAATATAATAGTTTCATTTATAGCTATGTTCGTTATTTAATTTTCAGCATTATAACAAGATGATTTTAATTGAAATTTTGTTTATTTTAGGGCTGCTATTTTAGCTGTGTCTGCATATCTTGAAACATTTCAAAAAATTGCTGATGCAGCAACTAATGCAAGAGGTAAATTAATAATGGCAAAATTATGTGTATTGTATTACATATACAAGATATCCAATCTTTCACTCCTATATTTTACCTTTTATTAATGTTATCATTTAATATAACAAATAATATATTTAAGGTGCAACAAAAGAAATTGGAACTGCTTTAACTAGAATATGTCTTAGACATAAAGCTGTGGAGACACGCATGAAATCTTTTACCAGGTAAGTATCTCTCAGTACTTTGTATTTAATTTAATTATACAATGTACTTAATTGCATTTGCTTTTGCTAGTGCTATTATGGATTGCTTGGTGTTGCCTCTTCAAGAAAAATTAGAAGATTGGAAAAAGTCTTTAATCAATTTAGATAAGGAACATGCCAAAGGTTGGTACAAGACATCATTGTAATAATTTTAATATAAACTGTAAAATTGTAATATTCTCTTATTTTGTATCTGTTGCAGAATATAAGAAAGCAAGAGCAGAATTGAAAAAGCGTTCTACTGATACATTACGGTTACAAAAGAAAAAGGCGCGCAAAGGCCAACATCTGCATGGGCAAGGACAACCTCAAAGCCATGGTACTTTGTCGGGTGACGTTGAATTCAACCGAATGTTAGAATCATCTGCTGCAGTTGTTCAAGAAAAACGCTTGAGTTTAGAAGAAACAGAAAGAAGAGCGGTTCGCGCGGCTTTGCTCGAGGAAAGAGGCAGATTTTGTCTTCTTGCAAGATTCCTGAAACCAGTACTCGTTAGTAAAGATGACTACTCTTAGTAAGAAATTAATAATTCCATTTCTCAATAATGCCTGCAGTAACGTCTACAAAAATGTGTAGGACGAGGAAATTGCTATGCTAATGGAACTGACACACCTTCAAGAAGTTTCTGATCAGTTGCAACGACACGCTGCCTCTCCGCATCACCTACCGCCTGCATCGGAACAGGTGATAACAGATATAAAAGGTTGTGACGTTACACAATGGTCGCTGGCTACGCCTCCTTCCAGTCCTTCTTTGTCTCTTGGATCAAGGAAAAGTTCAATGTGTTCGATCAGCTCTCTGACCAGCAGTAGCAGTGGTTCTTGCAAAAGTCACCCCAGTCCGTCTGGACATCCTTGGCATAGATCACTCTCTCAGGTGAACATTTTGGAAGCATACAAAAGAAAAAAACAAAAAATATTACATTCTCTTTCTCCATGCTAATTCATTGATCTAAGAATGTTAACCTTTATGATGCATGGCATATTAGTTTCACTGTTTACGCACCAACCTATATACTTATACCATGTAAGTAGTTGCTGGTAGATTATAGCATGAGCGCCATGTGGCATCAGCTTAGTGTATGTGGTAGTCGATGTTGTACTCGTTGTAGTCTGTCGGTGTCAGGCCCTCCAGCATCAGTGGTATGATGACGCTGCGCCACTTGGCAAACGGTAGTTCCCGTGACTCTGGCTTCACTTCACAGGATACATTATATACGCAACCAATTTCCGAGCATCAGGTAAGGTTGCTAGAACGTAGAAGCCTGCTAGCGTTTCACGGTTTCCTTCTCTTCACTTTCAACACTAAATAAAGTTCTACGTGTATATCGTTCAACGAGCAAATATTTTTGTTTCATTGTTCAAGATAACTGTGTTGTCGTAGGTATCAAATGTGTCTTCTCAAAATAATCAAAATACTGGTTGTACAACAACGAGACCTATAACCACTGCTACTTGGCCTGACTTGCAGGAAACGTCAGTTCAGTACGATAGGCAAAATCAGAACTCGGTCAATGAACGGCCGCACACGATTTCTTCCGGTAAAAAAAAAACACCTCAAGACTTTTTTATATTTTTTTTCATAAAATGATTAATTTACTAAATAATATTGTTATTTGTTACTACAGCTTATGAAAAAGGACATCAGAGACCAGCTCTCAGCGTTTACACATTCCAAGCTCCAGACAATAGTGGTTGTTGCCATAGTCAACCAGCTTCTCCAGTTTCTTCTTCCTCTTCATGTTCTTCCTCGAATCAGCAAGCATCTAGAGTACAATTGCGTAGGAATAATGGTAGTAATCGTCCTCCTATACCAAACAGATGTTCTAGTTTAGAGCGGCCAACAGTCCCATTAAAAAATGAGTCTCCCGGAAGTCCTCGAGGTAAACCTAAATTACCGCTACCAGCCCATTTAGCAAAAGGTACTTAAAATTATTTCATTAATTACCAGGTCGAGCTAAAAATAATATTCATTTTCATTTTCGAAATTCAAGTTAGTGCAGAACATAACTCTATTTAATCGCTTTCATTGTTATTGTAATGCCTGCAGTGAAAGTTCTTTATAGCTCGACCTAATATTTTATCTAAAACATTCTGTAACTGTGAGATACATTGCAGAATTAGTAACGCATCAGCTTCAGCAACCAATGTACGTGAACATGCACGAATTAGCAAATCTCGCAGCAACTCGTGCTCAAGAGATGCAACTGCCTCTGCCTCCACCTCCTGCGTCGCTAACTGCATCAGGAACAGAGAAGGTATGTTTTCGAATATTTCCGATAATATAGTTTCAATTTATAATATATGGTTTATATCGATCAACATATTCAGACTGAAGTTACGGAAAAAGATGGTGGAAGTCAAACGTCAGAATCTAGTGCGGAATCTAGTAGTGGCTATGGTAGTCAGACTACTATACCGCATTCTCATTCGCTTCAGAATCAAAATGAGAATGCTTGGAACGTACCTGGTGCTGCCTCTACTTTAACGGTTCGCAGAGGATCGGTGCAGCAAGCAAGCAAACCTCCTCCTCCTACGAGACGCACGTCTACTATCATAACTGCCACCTTTAGTACTCCCGTGTCGGGCTCTAATGACGAACGTACTGATAATCCTTGCGACGAAGCTGAAAATCTTCCGCCACCACCAGCGTTCTTGTTGGAGGGTTCTTCGCCTACAGCCAGTCCTACTCCTCAGAGGTAGGAGAGAATCTTTTCTAGGAGTTTACAGGGGCCCCCCAAAAAGTTTAGAAAAAGATCGGGATGATTCCTGAAGTGATTGTAAGCACCTTTTTCCAAACGAAACCGCATCGCCACGCTTAGGGGGACCTGTCGCCGAGTCGGAATCCGTCCGCTACAGCTGCACTCTGGTTCATCCGCGCTTTTTGTTAATAACTTGAAAACAAAGTGTTCCGGTGCGAATTGGCAAAGGAAAAAAGTGCTTAAAACCACTTTGGAAATCACCCCTTTCTTTTTCTTACACTATTTCTGGGACATCCTATAGATTAACTCAATGTTTTAATGATACACACACATTTAATATATTTTAATTAATATATTTAATATTGCAGATCGGTCTCGGTGTCAGAAACCGTAAGGACCCTTACAGAGTTGCGTCACACTCCTGCTAGCCCTTCTCTTCTACGGAAGGCTACGAGTCAGACACAGTCTCATAACAACCAGTCGGCGGGTGTGTTGCAACACAATGCCGTGCTACAAGTCACTCGGTCTTCCGCCGAACGTTCATGTGCAACGATTCGTTCAACTTCTCAAGAGCGTGGTTCGACAGCTACTACACAAATGACTACGATCAACTCGGGTGTAAATATTCAAGGGCAAGGTCCGGGAGGAGTAGGTCAAAGCTTCATGGCAGTGCTCAGTGCCAAGCTTATTAACAGTACAACAGGTAACAACGCTGCGGGTGGTAACAATACCAGTAGCAGTCCCAAGTCTTCGAGGAAGCACTCCATCGATCAGCAGATAACGAAAAATACGAAAACGGCGACCGGTTTTCTCGAGACTTTGAATGCTAAGCTAGCGCAACAGAACATACAGGGGAATATATCCAGTAAATCGGCAAGCGTGAGACGTATTATGGGTAATCGGGTACCTATAATGGATCCTTTGCAAGTCAGGGACTCTCTGATGGATCAGATACGAAGGGGGACCTCTTTGAGGAAAACCAGCGGACCCATCAACGATCGTTCGGCACCTAAAATCTATTGAATATTGTAATACTGATGTTCACGTAAGTTCCTCTATTATCTATAATGCATTTAATTTGCATTCACGATTGCTACAACAATCGTTCGTTATCGGGTACGATAAACGTATCTGCGTCGTCAAGCAAAACGACAGTTGTCACTTGTTGATCGTTTGTGTATGTACATTCACGAATGTACATTCGATAATTCCGATCAATATGGATCGACTTTTTTGCACTTGAGCGCATCAACATCGAAAGTAAAAGAGTAAAGTGAATTGTTTTACGTGAATTCTTTATACCACCATTATTATTTTTATCGAAAATTGTGTAGAGGAGGCAGGCTCTATATTAAATCCATCCTTGATATACAATACTTTAGTGCGTATAT
Source organism: Sphecodes monilicornis (assembly GCA_913789915.3). NCBI lineage: Eukaryota > Metazoa > Arthropoda > Insecta > Hymenoptera > Halictidae > Sphecodes > Sphecodes monilicornis. The sequence goes on from OU565287.1 coordinate 1,689,701, forward strand.
ATATATATATATATATATATATATATATATATATATATAAATATATATAAGTATATATATATATATATATATATATATATATATATATATATATAAATCGGAGCGAGAATGAAACGATTTATCTTAATTACTCGACTAGAGTCTGATCTAATTACATTGTAGTATTTGATAATTAATAAGATTCAAGTAATATATGTATATTTATAAAGTGTATGAAAGTAGCACGTATTAATATATATTATTTCAACTCTACTTGGTTCGAGTTGATGTATAATTCTACTAATGCCCGATGCTTGCCCTTATTAAGGTGAGGCTGACTGATTTAATACCATAGCAATGGTTTAACGCGTTATATTTTAATAATCGCAAAGTAAAAGCAAAAATGATAAATACAAAGTTTGCGTATAATTTAATATAGAGCTGGTGTCTTGACATATGTATATCGTTATCTTGCATATAGCTACACTAATTTGCTTTCTGCATTACCAGTCTTTCATTTTCGTACGGAAAGCGCACAATCGCATTTCTTCTTGCTTCGTGCGGTCTTTGTTTTTCGTGTATTCCCTGCGAAAGTTTCTAATAGCGTTTCAGCAGACCATGACATTGTCATTATTGGAACGGCAGAATTAATTAAACATAAACGAAATGATTATATAACTGCCCAGGTGGAACGTAACTTTAGAATTAATTTTTATATCAGTCGCATTATTCCATAGACATTTATTTGAATACTTGTACACTGATATAATATTGTGCAACATTACGGTATTATCATTTGATCAGTATTCCCTTCTTTCTACAATAATACTAAGCAACTTTTATATGCATCGATGTTTATTTCCGACTCTAAGGAAAAACATCTTTTCTTATCAATGCTATAGATTTTATATTTAATACATTTAAAGCATTTAACTGGGGAAAATATGTTTGGAATACATATCAAAACTTTTGTATCGCTTCCTTCTTTGAATATTCGTATAATGTGTATGATACTATTCTATAATAATTAGTAGGTACCATCGGATCTACAGTTACAATACTTTGAAACGAGATGCATTTATTGAACGCATTTACTGCCAACGACTGATTACTGTTGCCGCTATATTAGGCGAACGATATTTATCCCAGTACTTTGTGTGTTCTACCTGGGCGACGCTGTTCCAGATATCGGATAAATGATAACATAAAAATTTGTATGTGTGTGTTTGGGGAACGGCGAATATTAACAAAGTTATGGAGAAATACCGATCCTATTGTAACAAAGTATTATTAAGTGTTTTTTGTTTTAAGTTAATTGATCGCGACGGAATTCCAGTATCTTTATGCATAGAAATATTATTTATTCGTGCGGAGGATTTATTGCACCTTCAAGATACCTGTTAGAATGAGTTACTATCGAAATCTCGTGCAACGCCGACTGGACTGAAGAAAATGTTACTGCCAACTCTATAGATGTTCAACGTGTTCCTTTCTCATTCCTGAATGACGCGCGATTAGGTTTTTTGTTCGTTTAGCGGAACGTTGCGTCGTGCCGAATAGTCTCTAGCGAACAATAAATAGTCTTTATTTATTTAAAGCAAGCATTTCAACATGTACAACGTAAATTAATAGAAATGTACTTTCAGAAACGATTGCGATTTGATATTTAATGCTGAAAGAAGAGGATATATATACACATATAAATATATATGTATATGTATATAAACACATACAAATATGTATATATATATAATATATATACACACACATAATAAATACGCGCGCGAGCGCGCACACACACACACGCGCGCGCGCACGCACACACGTGATACACATACACATAAATGTTCTTGATAGATAGCAAAGATTAATGAAAAAAAATGTTATTCTCGAACGTTATCAATATTGCTGCGTAGTTACAGAATATACAATGAATTCAGATCAGCATTAAATGACAAACACGTAGCATAAACAATAGATAAAGAAAAATTGAAAGCCGTAATAATTAAATAAATAACCGTAAATTCATTGTAATAAAATAATATTTAATGTAGTACAGTTCGAAGGGTGATTGTTAATTTGTAATAATTATTTCAGTAGCGATCAGATACAAAGATAATAAATAAAAAGTGCAAACAAAAAGGTGTTATATTTGCTTTCTTGTGTATTCATTTTCTTCCTCACTTTTTTCCTTCTTCCCTCTCTCTCGCGCACGCACGCGTAAAAATGTGAGCTGATTGATTACACGGGAGTGTGTATAATTTATTTACTATTTTTATTGACTTGATAAAAAATAAAATGAGTCATCCTCGATATAACAATTAATTTGCGACGAGGATGATAACTAGTCTTGTTTTATACTTGTATACGTGCTACCTTATCCTATCATTAATATTATTGTATATAATTTACATGTCTGAAGATAAAAAAAGGGGGACACAAATATATCATGTATATAATCTGCGCGATGCTTGCGAATAGCGTATCTTTATGATTGAGATTTACAAATGAGTGAGGTCTCCGAACTATCTCTAGTGTTCAGTGTTATGTATAGACTGCACATTTTTATAGAATTTATACATAGTCAAAACTTACTGTGAATTTTCATTGGTGGTATTACCAAAAGAAATTTTCTATTTAGTAGAACAAATTTCTCCCTTAATCTGACTATTGTAAAACAGTTTATGAAAATGGAAATTCGCATAAAGATCCGCAATCTATATAATTATGTCAACTGCTTAAATAAAAAGTATGCGTCTCGTTCAATCACCGGCTGGCCGATTATCCTCCGGATTTGGACACGATGATCTTCGTGCCATTGCAATTTCGGAGGGCACGCCGGTAACTATTGGTAATCCGTATATGTTAAACGCATTGTCCAGTGTCTGTTTATGATCTCCGAATTGAAGAAAATCGTTCTCCTTGTTTAAGATCAATGCAAAAGTTCCAGCTGCAAGAGAATATTTCAGTTAGAAAGAATATGTATCGCATTGTATACGGTGTATAAAAATTATATGTCACGACTACCATAGCAGGGTCCTATACCTCTGGATCGGTGGAGATCTGTTAAAAAGATGGTCCGCAAATTTGTCCTTGACCGTTTTTACAAGGTCAACATTTTTTGTATTACATCGTATAGTGCTCGTCACAAGGAACAAAAGTCTTAAAGACACCATGGATCTCGAGTCAACCATTCTCCTGAAAAACGACTTTAAAGTTTCATAAACTATTTTATTCCACGTGTCTACAGGGTGTCTCAAGATGGTACAAATGTGGAGAGGGTAACTCTACATGAGAAAATAAGTTTAAAGTATAAAATAATTTTTTTCGTTTAACGCCTCGTTTTCGAGAAATTACAGTTTGAAAATTCGGCGAACGTGCTTGATACTGAATACTAAATGTTTGACGCGTCTGTTCATGACCTACCTGATTTACTACTTACAAACGCTATGAACGCGAACTTGACGGATTTTCAAACTCTAATTTCTTGAAAACGAGGCGTCACATGAAAAAACATTATTCTATACTTTAGACTTATTTTCTCATGTAAAATCACCCCCTCCGCATTTTATATCATCTTGGGAGATCCTGTAGACATGTGGAATAAAACAATTTACAAAACTTTAAAGTTGTTTTTTAAGAGAATGGTTGACTCGAGACCCATGGTGTCTTTGAGACTTTTGTTCTATGCGACGAGTACTATACGATGCAATAAAAAAATATGTTGACCTTGAAACAAGGGTGGACAAATTTTGCGGACCATTTTTCTAACAGATCTCCACCGATCCAGAGGTATAGAACCCTGGCTATGGTAGTCGTGACATATAATTTTGATACACCCTGTACCATGTTGCGTTAGTAGCGTGTCGATTGTATTATATCTAGATATAACAGTGTCCTCTTCTCTCGAGAAGAAAAGACGTTAGAGAATGAGACGGAAGGCCGAATTACGTACGGGAATCGATTGGAGAACAAGAGCAACTCGGATCTAAAGCGAATTTGACGGTGGCACGAAGACGTTGCACTTCTCGAGATGCATTTAGATCCAGCAACAGTCGGGCTTTGCGCAATCGCCTGATTGCTACTTTAACCGCGGCATTCGCTGAGCAATAGACATCGCTAATGTTCGACGGCAACTTGTCGATGCACGTAGGACAAGACTGACTCGCTCTGGTCAACGCTAGATTAAAATGTAATGCAGGTGACATCAACAGATGTATGTGAACAATAATAATTACTGGGCTGTAGATCATTACGCATTTTGACATGACTTTTGCTATGAGGAATTGTCTAGTTGACAAAATTATTTTTTCCTCAGCAGGAAGGTTGCATAAAGATCCACGTTTTAATGATCACTGTAAAACTTATTCGCTTACATGTGACATTCGTGCCGCTGTTAGTTGTATATATTGTTTGGTAGTCGGGTTCCTCCTAGGTAGGAAACAATGTTGAACGGTCAAAGTTGCGAAATTTGTAAACTCTTTTAATAACTTGTTCATATACCTGTGGAATATCATCGCTCTCCATCGGAGACATTAGCAAAAAATGGGACAAACCATTCGTACTACTGGTAGTTTCCGGTTTATAATCGACTGCATCTGGTTTCATGTAAACTGGAACTGGTCCTTCCACTCCCTCTGGAGTTTCTAATTCGTGGCTGACAACAACAAAAGACGGGTTTCCTGGTACCGTCGAATCCTCGATCTCCTTCACAGGAATCGTGAAATCGGATGGATTTTCTAGGTTGCTCAAAGTTCCTACGTTAGGATCTACGTTGTCAAAATTAAAATTGCGATTTCCGTCTGGCTCGTCTGGTGTTATACCACTGCCAGATTCTACCTGCGGAACTAACAGAACTATGTCACATTTAGATGTAAAATAGTCTTAATATTTATTTTTTCCTACTCACTGTTTGAGTGATTTAGAATGGTGTTATCACTGGTTGTTCGTACATGTGTTATAGTGTCTATAGTGTCCTCTCCAATCTTTGGATCCGACTTTTCTACGAATGACACGTTATCAATCATGGGTCGCACTCCAGCGATCGATTCCTCTTCGATATTATCCCTGAGCTTCTCCTCTCTGTTTACTACATCGTCATGAAGAATGTTGGCCAAACTTGGTCCTTTTGAGACTTTCCTATCGGCTTCGCTGATTCTATTGATCACCTTATCCCTACCGTTTGCATCTTCCATTGCCAAGTTCTTCGCCGACTTTTCCACCGGTTTGTCTTTGAAATTGTCTTCTGTCAGAAGTGACATATCAACCGCCAAATTCTTTACCAGCAATTTCACTTGCGGTATCACGCTTGGCGTCGATTGTTCTTCGATAGGATCCGCGCTGCTACAAGTGAGTGCAAAATTGTAGCTCTGAAAAATATGATTTGAGTCAGTTTTATAGAATAATATTAATGCGATACACTTCCCACTCGAACTTACACTGAATATTGTCAGTTCCGGCTGATAGTAATCGTAAAGTTTCACATTCGCTGGCTCCAGACGATCGACCACGGTTTCCCTCACTACAATGAACGAGATGCAAGTTTTCTGCCCAGTTAGCTTGTCGAAGTAAATGGAAACGACGTCGTGTTCCACTTCGAAACGCTTCACTTCTACGATCAACATTTTAAAACAGATTTAAATCGTCGTAACTTCGACGAAATGATTGAGTGATCAAGTCTGTAAACTCAACTACTTACTCGACGATGGTTTCCCCAGTAACAAATACAAACTCGTTCGTTCCGGCGCGTAGCCGCTGATCATTCCAATTTCGGCCAAAGCCATGTTACTTTCTTCATCTGCTATCTTGTAGCGGGCGCAAATTGTAATTTCCTGTACCGCACATTCGTTCTCGGCAGCTTCAGAATGAGCAGTTACCGAAAGATCGAACGCACCGGATCCGGTGGTGTGCGCCACGTTGTATTTGATGTTGCTCTAAAGAAGGGAATCAAACAAGAAAATGTTTAAACATATTACTTTTCTCTGTGAAAGTTTCTGAAGTGGAACTTTTTTAGGCGCGCTAGGCGCAAAACCTCGACGCGGTAGGAGTAAAACCAATCTGGCGATGAAACGATGAAATTATGAAACGATGAAACGACGAAACGAAATTCTATTCTATTAGCATATACGGTTGAGGTTTCGGCATTGCTTAATAAAGATTATGATAAAATTCCGATGATGCTAAGTGGAGATTTCAACGTGAACTTTGCATCGGAACAATCAAAATTATTAATAGAAATTTTTAGAAGTAAATTAAGATTGGAAATGGTAAATAATCCTAATGAAGCGACAACAAAATCAGGAACAACTCTGAATGCAGTATTTGCAAGACATTTAACAAAATTAAATCAAGAATATTTATATCATATTTTAGCTATCACAAGTCAATTGTTTCAATAATAGAATCATAGAAAATTAAAAGTCATAAATTGTTAATAAAAATTCGAAAAAAATTAAAGAAAGAAGTTTCACTTCAGCCATGTGGCCTAATTTTAACCCTTTCGGTACGGGTGCCGGATATATCCGGCGTCCATCTGATGACATGTGTGGACGAGCGCCGGATATATCCGGCATCCACGTAGCAATCCGTGCGTGCAAACACCATGTGCTATGTGCGCGTTTTCGGCGGGGCACCTCGCACAGCGGGAGTGTCGCGGCGGAAAGAGCGCTCGTACCGAAAGGGTTAAAGCACGTGACGATTAAGAGCATTGCCTTACCTGTACCAACACACAGCCTTCTCCCTCCGCAAAGATTTCGACGACAGTCGGCAAAACGGGTAGTTCAATTTGCGTGAGAACCATGCGATTGTCGTTGTGCGTTCTATAGACGTAATCAACTTCCGACGCTGTTACCAAGACAGAAAGATCGGTATTGTTGTTGCTCATAGCCGCGGCGTATTTCGTCAGTGCTTCCAGAGCGAGTATAGTGTCCTGCGTGGACGAGAATCCGCCTTCGGCGTTTCGTTGCTTCGACATCCAACGAACACCTTTCAAAGCGTGTACCATGTTCTCTTCGCCGCCTAATTTTACTAGCGTGAGCACGGCGTACGCTGTTATCTCGATGCTAAGGCTTATAGAGGGTTTCGTTTTCTCCTCCCACCAAAGAAGATCCTAAAAAATATCAATTGTTTTAACACTCTATTCTCGAAAATATTCGGGCTCTCCGAGCATATCCGAGAATCCCGAAATTTTCGGGAACCCGATTCGTCTCGACTCGATGCCATCCCGACGCGTTCCGACCATCGAGTACCCGACATTTTCGAGTTCTCCCACACCTCTAGTAACTATACGGTGTACAAAGTATTTGTTCGTACATTGTGTCGTGTGGCACGATTCATTAGCGTCTTCACCCAGTAGCCTGCTTTCGAATGTCCTAGCAGTGTGAATGCATACGTAGAAAGTGCGACGGTATATAATTCCTCGTTGTTGTTCTTTAAGCCATTTTCGAGGCAATTCACGGCTTTGTGGAGGAACGATCTTTGCGAGAATATTTCAGATTCGATAAAAGAGATTAGAATGTAGGCGGTCAGTGCTGTCGACGAACTGTCGTCCTCAAGGCCACCCTATGATAGTAGTACACGTTAGTTCAAATTCCTGTTGATAACTTGAAGTTTCTATCGGACGGTCGAACCTTCATCGCTTTGTGGAAGACCGTGCCCACCACGGGGAAGCAGCCGTTCTCCAGTTGCTTCATTAAGATCCATCGAGCAGACAACGACATGGCATGGTCGTCTATGTTAATCAGATATCGTGCTTGAGCGAACGACTTCAACACGAACGCGGTTAGCCATATGGATCCTTCATCTTCCGTGGATTGCGCTCCGAACGCGGAATAGGAGCCGTCCGGATGTCTATAGATCATCTCTCGCTGATATCCTTTATCATACAGTTAAATACTTTCAAATAACAACAACAGCTTTATAACATCAATTTACTCTGAGGCTTACGATGCGTTTTAATACATTTGTTGACCGGATATGCTAATTGTCGTCTTCCAGATATCAATTGGTACCTCTTATTCCTTGGGCGTTGGTGACGTCAAATAACATCTTTTATACAGGGTGGGGCACTATAAACAGTTCACCTGAATAACTCGCTTGCTTTTGAAGATAGAAGAAAATGCATCAGATGAAACTTACTTGATATCGAGGCGCTCCTAATCTAATGTCATTAATTTTTTTATAGGTGGAGACGTCAAGAAGATACGAAGGTACACTCTGTTTTCTTTTTAAGGGGAACGGTATGGTTTTTTATTTACATTCTGATAGTGTGTTTCAAGACGAATACAATGACCTATTATGAAGGTCATTCAAGGTCACGCAAGGTGAACTGCAATAGAAAATAAAGTGTCTCAAAGCACTCTTCGAACACTACGGCGATTTACATGTAACATGTTATTTACGTATTCACTGCTACTTCAAGTGTTCACAATGACCACCTTGAACTTGAAATTGGTCCACATTTCATTGATGGCACGCTAAATAGTCATAAACACGAGAGAATCTTAAAAGACGTTTTGCCAGAATTGTTAGAGGACATTTCACTGGACATGCGACAGTCCATGTGGTTCCAACAAGATGGATGTCCTGCTCATTCAGCACGAAATGTTACAGAATTACTGAACAGGACATTTGAAGGTCGTTGGATTGGTCGATCAGGAGGTAATAAATGTCCAGCACGTTCCCCAGACCTGACACCACTAGATTTTTATTTGTGGGGAAAATTGAAGGAACAAGTGTACCGCGAAAAACCAACAACCACAGTTGATATGCAAGAACGTATAAAAAGAGCTTGCTCAGTAATAGATACGACTGAAATTTGTCAGGCAGTATCATCAGTATTGCAACGTTTTAGATTATGTCTCCGTGTTCAATGTCGTCATTTTGAACACTTGAAGCAGCAGTGAATACGTAAATAACATGTTACATGTAAGTCGTCGTAGTGTTCGAAGAGCGCTTTGAGACACTTTATTTTCTATTGCAGTTCACCTTGCGTGACCTTGAATGACCTTTATAATAGGTCATTGTATTCGTCTTGAAACACACTATCAGAATGTAAATAAAAAACCATACCGTTCCACTTAAAAAGAAAACAGAGTTTACCTTCGTATCTTCTTGACGTCTCCACCTATAAAAAAATTAATGACATCAGATTAGGAGCGCCTCGATATCAAGTAAGTTTGGTCTGATGCATTTTCTTCTATCTTCAAAAGCAAGCGAATTACTCAGGTGCCCTGTTTATAGTGCCCCACCCTGTATATCAATTTTTACGATTTTGGTAAAAATCGGCAAGCATGACTTGTATTGCGTGTTCCGATCAACAATGTGTTAGTATCTTTCTTTTTCTGAATACGTTCAGTGAAATAAATAAAATTGTTAAACTTTTCATGGAGTGCCAGAAACACCTCACTGGACCAGTGGAGAGTTAAGAGATTTTTACCTTTCTCCATGTTCTTGAACGCTCTCGCTCGTAGCGCGGGGTTCTCGATTCCAACAGCTTCCAAATATTTGATCACATGAATATTCGGGACGAAGAGTATCATATTCTGTTCGCCACAGCCCATCGGCAGCTGCACGAGCTTGTCCAAATTTTCGAGAGCTGGTCCCAAAATGTGCCCTATCAGGCTTACGTACGCCCTACTACTATCCGGTACAACGTCCTCCGGCAATAGTAAATTCCAGACGATTTTGGAATCGTCACTGAACTCCTTCGGGCAGATGAACGTCGACGTTGTCACCTCTACGGGGTAACCTTCCGGTAGAACGAGAATTGGCTTTACGATGGCGTCTCTTAAAAAGAAAAAATAATATAATAATAATACGTGCAAATTGCGAACATTATTGTATACACATATAGAGTTAAGCAATATTATTATTATTATTATTACAAACATCTGCTATCTTCATAGCGCTTTACCTACCGGTGATTACTTAGGTGCTCAAAGATAAATGATTCAGGACTTTGTAATGAATTGCTAATGTAAACCAACAAGTTATAATTTCTTTTAAGATTATTGTTTAATGGAAACAGATTAACTTCCTGTAAGTATAGCACAGTTATTGAACAATTCTATCAGTAGGCTTCCGGTAGCTAAAGCAATAAGAACAATTACCGCGTAAATATCAAGGTGTCCGGTCCGCATGGTTCAACGAAATCAGGATCTACCGATGCGGATACTGTGATATTGACTTCTCCGATAACTCGAGGCCTGAGAATGTACTCGTGGACGACACTGTCTCGTGGGTTCACACAAAACGAAGCGGTGGGATGCGATAAATGTAGGTCGAGCCCCGTCGCTTCTTCCAACTTAATTTTGACCTAGGAAATTTTGCATGCTTTTATATTTTCGTCGATTATTTTCGTTAATAAGTTTGAAATCGATTTGATCCGACTTGACCCAACTTACAGGTAGCTGATGTTGCATATAATTAAAGAGCGACACCTTCATGTGCAACATCTCCCCGCGTTTCACGCTATAAGGCAGGGTGTAGTCGAGGAAGAATGGTTGGAACGCCGTTATAGTGGTTGGTGGTGCTATCCCGAGACCGTGTATGGGCGAGATGCAAGTTGTATAACCGATCCAATCGGTGATGGTGTGCGGGAGAGTGCGTTCTATCGTAACTTTGCCTTCCTTTCTACGCAAGCGAGTGTAATCGGATAATATTGAATCGAATTTAATAAGATGGCATACTTGAAATGAGGTAAACCATACCCGGTGGGTACCAGTTCCCACAACCATGTCTCAGGAAAATACGATCTCAATGCAGCAGTTTGATCAGTCAGGGGGTCGAAGTAATAGCGATCTACTTCGGAAAAGCTTAGCGCATCGCGAGTCTTGAAATTAATCAAAGGGACAGCGGTAGGTTGCATTGCTTTGATGATATCTGAGAAAGAACCTACGGCGAAGAATATTTTTCAAAATCCACAGATTCCAAAAAGTATGCAGAGTAAAAACAACATCGTATACTTGCCAGACGAACTCATTGCAACCATTCGACTGGGAATTGTAAACCCGTACTCCGCGCACGGTCGCGATATCAACACCAAGTCGCTCATTACAACTACTCCAAAATCCTATGGAAAATGAAGATTGCATACGTTAACCCTTGAGGGGAGACGGATTTTGATTTTGGTGAAAAATTTCGAATTTCGATTTTAGCTGATTTTCTTTCTACCTATTCTCAGGTTTAATGTAAGACCAAGATTACTCATTTCTGATGAGTAGTTTTGTCTCTGGGAGCATTTTTGTATCTCGAGGTCACTGCAATCTCTACAGTCTTTGCTCTTTCCTAAACTGTGAATTAAGTTATTCGAAAATTCTGTTTTTTTGGTGAAAAATTGTGAATTTTTCCCCATAAAATATACCTTTTTTCAGGAACTACCAGGCTACAAGAACTGTTTCTCGTTTGATTCCTTATTTTCTGAATGACCTTCAGTAATTATAGTCACTGAATTCGTAATGAAAAGGACTATCATTGTACGTGTTTAAAAAAGGGTAGTTTCACTTAAAAAAATGAAGGTGACCTTGAAAATCTCTAAAAAAATGACATAAAAACAAAATTTTTTTTGGCATCGTGTCAGCCCCATTGTACCATTCAACTTTGTCCTTACCATATTTTACGTATCTTTAGAAACAACAAAGATATTTGAGGTTCAAACGTTAGGTGACTCACCCTGTATAATTTAAAAATGTTTTGAGAAAGCTCTCGTTAAAGTATGCTGAGAAACATGGAATCAAACAAAATAAAATTGATGAAGATATCGCGTATAGTTTCTGAAAAAAAGGAACATTGAATATTGGGAAAATGTACAGAAGTACAATATCCGACTCCCCTTATGTGAACTGTTGAGCCGTCCGCGAGTCTATTCAAACTTACGCTGATAATAATCATTTAATGCGTGTCGATGCAAGTTTCTAAAAGTTTACACAAACTTTTTGTCATTCGTCGATTCAGTAAAAGTGAAGTTTGTATTTGACTATCTTTACTTTCGCATCTACTTTATATCAGCGAAAACAACTGATTTTTAAGAATTTTTTTTCAGAATAACTGTTGGAGATATGAAAGTATACCTTTTGGGAAGGGAAACGGATAGCCCTGAAGAACAAGTGTTTTTTTGGTTCAATTCTTCTCATTATTTATTGTATAATACGCATATTTATCAAAGCCATGTTTTTTAAATTGGCGTGCACGATAACTAAAAAACTAGTAAAATGACCAACGTCGGTTAAAGCTCAATCCTTTCTTTATAATATATTTCTCTAAGTATTGAACCTAAAATTTATATTTGACTTTTTAATTATAATGTTTTCTTAAATAATATAAATTTAAGTAAGCGCCCCAAAAAGTAAACTTTTCTTTTCAACCCTATAATTTATCCAATTTTTTATCTTCTTCTGTGAAAATAGGTTCAATCCCACAATAAAGTATCTAACTATAAGGAAATTTCTCACTTTTTATTTTTTGATCACTGTGATAGACGCTACATTGCATGCCAACAATACCTACACTGTCGAAGCTGTTAGGAAGTCTTGTATATTATACAATAAATAATAAGAAAAAATTAACTATAAAAGAAATCACTTGTACTTCAAGACTATCGGTCTTCTGATTATCTACATTCTAGGTAGGCCAAATCCCATATATTCAATAGTACTGTAAAGTCTTGTTATGTCATTCGGACATAGATCGCGTAGGGCTACTATTTTTCTGTAACCTTGTCGACCGCACCGAAGGTAAAACAGGACAGCATGTAAACGCGAACTGCTATCCTCTTCTACGTCCAAAAGTCACTGTACATACCGCCAATAAAACCACTAAATACAGTTCAAATTATATCGTGTTTAGTGTCATTTTAAAAAGAAAAATGCCACAATTAAGTTGACGAAAGTCCCATAAAAATATAATGAAAAATAAAGAAGATTTGTAATTGGATTAGTAGCGGTTAAGACCGAAATACGCGACTGGTATCGGATTTCGCGGCGTGTTTACACTACTCAATCCCTCGCGGAGTATGCCCCTCAGTGGAGGGGATAGGCGAACTGACAAAGATCGCACACCTCTGTCGGACTTAGATCAAGACTTTACTGTAATTCTAACAAAATTCTTAATAATCACTTGTTTTCGCTGATGTGACGAAAATGCGACTCTCACGAGAATCTCCCCTTAAGGATTAATGTCTTTTGTATAAAAGATGAAAGGTATATCTTACAAAGAAAGCTTGCATAGCATCCACGTAGTTGAAGTTTATAGTGGGGGTTGACCCCCGCTTCGGTTCGAACCATAAGTCTGGCAATTTAATCGCAGGACTGGGCAGGTGATCGATCTCCTCCATTGATGGTTGTGTTGTCATTGTTGCTGTAACATTTGCTGTAGCATAACGTTTGCGTCCGAATTGTACTTCTACTGGAATTACAGTATTTCATCGATAATTGTCAACAACAACGGGTCTGCGGAGGGACAATTATGCCGGAGGGATATCATTGTTTGAGGTTTGCCGAACGTAGAGAAGGACAGCCGAGCTTGAGAGGCCTCGGTCACCGAGAAATGTAAACATACCTAATCCGAATTTCCAACTTCTTTATTAATCATTATTTTTTTATGGGACTTTGATGACCATATTTGTGGCATTTTTCTAATAAAAATGATACCAAATATGATATAATTCCGATGATATTTACTTGTGTAATCGACGATTAAAGTTTCGGGCGCGAGGAAGGATAGCGTATGGGAAAGAAGGAGACGCTGAGAGTCGCAGTCGGCGGCACAGTTCAAAGGCTCGCGCGTCCTTACAATGTATTACCAAGGAATAACTTTTTTATTATTACTTATTTTTTTATGAGACTTTCTCTAATAGATTTGTGACATTGTTCTGATTAAAATGATACCAAATACAATATAATTCGGATCATATACAGGTGTATGGTCATAGTGTATAGGTCAGGTACATAACATCGGTGAGGCAACAGTAAGGCAATGACGACACTTTTTCATTTTTAATTAATCTTTTACGAGACTTTTACCATCATATTTGTAATATTTCTCTGATCAAAATTTTTCTGATTATACATACATATCTATCTTTTTAATTGGCGATGGAGTAAGTTTTGGTGACAGACAAAGAGAGTAAATAGTAAAAAACGGGACACTGCACGTCGCATCGTCTCATTGAAAATATATTGGATATTACGAACAATTGCAAAATGTGTCCGGTCCCATAAATTCACCGTACAACAGTTGTTGGCCCTCCGTTGCAAATTGCATCTACGTGCCTAAATCCAAAATGTAAATCCGTGACCGTAAAACCTCGACATTGGTTTTTCCGGATTTTCTTAGGTTTTCTCTTCTCTGCATTCTTACTATGTATGATCGACCAATTCACAGAAGGCAAGACGGTTCATGTAGATGTAGCTGAGGTTCTGCCCGTTTTCAAAGTCGTGAAATGTCCCAGTCAGGAGAGTGTGTCTTTAATGTCTTTATCATTTAATCTCTTTATCTGTCACCAAAACTTATTCAATCGTCTATTAAAAAAATAGATATGTATGTATAATCAGAAAAATTTTGATCAGAGAAATATTACAAATATGATGGTAAAAGTCTCGTAAAAGATTAATTAAAAATGAAAAAGTGTCGTCGTTGTATTACTGTTGCCTCACCGATGTTATGTACCTGACCTATACATAATGACCATACACCTGTATATTATCCGAATTATATCGTGTTTGGTATCATTTTAATCAGAACAATGTCACAAATCTATTAGCAAACGTCTCATAAGAAAATAAGTAATAATAAAAAAGTTATTCCTTGGTAATACATTATGAGGACGCGTGAGCCTTTGAACTCTGCCGCCGACTGCGACTCTCCGAGTCTCTTTCTTTCCCATACGCTATCCTTTCTCGCGCCCGAAACTTTAATCGTCATATTTGGTATGATTTTTATTAGAAAAATGCCACAAATATGGTCATCGAAGTCCCATAAAAAATAATGAATAATAAAGAAGTTGGAAATTCGGATTAGTGTGGTCTCACCGATATACCCGAGCCGCATGGTGTCATATTTCTCGGCAACCAAGGCCTCTCGAGCGTCACGGCCCCTCAAGGGGGTACACACTAGTGGGGATATCTCAGGGACAATTATGTCGGAGACATTTGGGACAATTACCGATGAAGTACTGTATTTACAATTAGAAACGTACGTTTGCAGTGTGACGACCAGGATAGCAAATGAATCGGCATCGAATAAAACTTTTTCAGCTCCTCGAACGTTTGACTGGCATCAATCAGGCTTCTTTTTGATCCAGCCATAAATCGGGTCGATTTGTCGACGGCGGAAATACCACAGAATGACCAGGGTGTAGCCTCTACATGGAACTGAGTCGTGGCTCCCGGTACCTGGATACCTGTATGCCAAGCACTCTTCACCTTGTTCTCGAAACAGTGACCAACCTCGATCTTGTACGTGGCAGAAACAACTTCTCCGTCGGCTCGCACGTAATAGAGTAATAATTCCGAGACCGGAGCCATGCTCGGTGTAACTTTTACGCTCAATGGGAACCTGTTCGCAGACAGAGTATATGAAATCAATTCGTTGGACGCTCCGTTTGGAGGGTCAAAGCGATTAACCACGTCTTGAATTTTTTAAAATTTTAGTCTCTAAGCACTAAATCGATGCTCAATCGTTTATATGTGCAATGGATTTCCTTAACGATTAAGCCTAATATTAAATAATTGCTGTTCATTTGGCAAATGAGTGGCACAAGCATACCTATGCACAATGGTGCTTTGCTCCGTTTTGTTTGTTGAGGAGTTAACGGCGCCCAGTAAATTGCGGAATTCTGAATAATTTAATATAGTGTCTCTGTTTGGCTTGTGCTTCACGTGGCCGTGTATCAAGAGATCCCCCTTCGAATTGATCGAATAATGGAACGAAATCGATTCGTTAATGCTACTGTTCGATGGAATTGTGTACATCACGTTGAACGAATATTTCTCGCCACACACGATAGGCTGATTTCCTCGAGCTACCGACAAGTAACTGTCGGATGGTGAATACCAAGGGACCACGTTAAAGCGATCAGAAGGTTGATCCATAAACACCTAACAGATATTTACGCGATGTATCGATTTGCAAGAGGAATACAATATACAAAGTTGTTTAATCCTACTGTGTTCAACCGGCAACCGCAGCAGAATTAATTTATACTCACCCGCCACCGTTTGTCTGGCGAGTAGTATTTCGTAGGATAGTCGACACCGGTAGCAATAAAGTTCAATTCAACAATATTTTTGTGAGGCGGAGGAACGATAAAGTCGATGAAACCATCGATGGACGATCTGAAATTACGACATTCCACTACGTCTCGTTGCGACTCTCCTTTTCCAAGAACTTGCAAACAGAGTTGAATCTTCTCATTTGGAGCCGGAGTATTGTCTTGTCGTAGAACTCTTAGCTAATAAGGAAAAGCAAGTGGAGTAAAGTGAATATTTCGGCCGTTTTAGAATTTGTTTAAGTTTCCATTATTTTAGTTAGCATAGTTTCTTGTGAATTTAAACGTAAAATATATCACAAGGAAAATACCTTCCCGTGGTAAGGCAAGCCTAGTTTAAAGTATTTGGGTGTGTGAGGCACAAATTCCAGTTTTAAGGCTTGATTTACGACTACTGTCCGACTAATAGTAGTTTCTACTACGCCAGTTCCGGCCTCCGTAAAATTCGCGATAAGAACCATACTGTCGGGAGCCACCTTCCAGCAATCTAGACCGAGATCTGATCCAGATTGTACGAAATCGGTGCATCCATCCGGCGAGACCAACTAAAAACATTTGTTCATTAATACGTTATTTTATCGATTTTTATCCGACGTACAGTGCGGTATTTGGCCCGAAAAGCGCGCAAAAATTCAATATATTTTGCATAACACGTAAAATTTTTGTTATTGAAGATAGTTAAATATATGAGGCATCGTGAATCAATATTGTTTTTCTCATTTATAAAGTCATGAAGCAGCAGGATTCGTCGAAAGTTAAGAGATTTTATGACACGCGTTATTAGCGATTTTTAAATGTTTTAAGGGAATTGTGTAAATTTTTGCATTATAGAAGCTTATCAGGTATATATGCACTGCACTTTCTAAAAGATGTTTCTTTTCCATCATAAATATTCGCATAGTTATTAATATTTGAAAATGAGAAAAAATGTTGTCATTCTTTTTACGATTCAAGATTTAATTAACTATTTTCTTATGGTTGTACCACTAGATCCCACGCACTTTTTCGTTCCGAATTTGTCCGAATTTAAGTTTTATAGCTAATTTGGTATTTGCTTTCGACAGCGTTTTAAGTACGGCTAATGGGAACCTCCGTAAGGATCTTCTATGGAACTGTTTAGATTAATGGCATTCAAATGTTTGGCTTTTCTATTGAATAAAAACAATTTCCTGCGATCAAAATTTCGATGCTGTCTGCAATCAGTTGTAATATCCACAGCATTTTTTAGAATGCTGTCCAGTTTCGTTTTGTGTACTAATATTTATCCTGTGTGTATTATTATTATTATATATATATATATATATATTATATACGAATATTGTTACTTCAATTCAGTTCTTATTAAAGTGCTGCGGTTTTCTTATTGTTTATATGGAATACGCTGACAAAAAAACCAAAAAACCCCAGACATTCTGTATAATATGTACGTGGCTAATACAACCAAGTATTCTTTTGCGCCACGATTTTTCAAGCGTTTCCGATAATTTTTCAAACAAATGTTTCGTTATTTTTTATCGCGTAATGTTGCAGCTGAGGTTACGATGAATTCAACGATTTATAATATTATGACCTTGAGCCTAGAAATAACGCTGTAATAGTTTTTGCGTGCTTTTCGGGCCAAATTCCGCACTTCGCGACGGTAAACTTATTGCTCGAAGCAAGTACAAGCAGTGAATTGTTCACCTTGGTCTCGTAATTTACTTCCGGAAGATTGAACTTCCTCCTCCAACTTGGCGTTTGCGGGGTTGATTTCAGTCGCAAAGTACCTTTAACAGGTTTACCGTAACTATATCTGTAAAATAATATTCAGCTTTAGATGGTTTGCTCTCTTTTCGAGAAATGACAAGTGGAAACATTTCACCTACCGGGAATTGCGTAATAGTTCTTAAAAAATTTAAAATTAATCGTTGAAGGAATATTATTTTGAGTAAAATAATTTAATAACCTGGTTCGAGATTACCATTAATGATGAAAATTATTGAGCCCCTTACTGTTACGGCACAGTCGTTAAAGAGTCTACCCATGAGATTTCGGTAGCTGAAGTGTTAATAATCTGGCGTAATCGCAATAATTACTTGGCGCATATAGTCCAAGTCACATTATCCGCGTCGGCTAAAATATACCCCGGCGATCTGATCGTTACTTGGAACCTCTGCAGAACGTATTTCGATACTTCAAATGTCGCCGTGTGGATGAGTTGCGGATGCGACTTTTTCTTTTCTACTTTGATTTTCCACGTTCCCTGTCGCAAACAATGAATCATTATTTCAGTTAGATTCAGTAAAAGAAACAAACGCATTCTTTTACCGTGTTTTGTTCCGATGATAAAGGAAAGAGCAATTGCGCCATGCCGTTTTCCGTATTCACACTTGTCCATTGCGCTACCCTTATTTCCGATGGATTTTCAATCCATACCTTGGGAATCTGTGATGAGACGAAAATGACGTTTAAAAAATCTTAGAATATTATCTTCGACACAGATCTCATACTCACCGATTCCTTCCAAGGTTTCAAATCGTGTTTAAGCATAACGATCCTAATGTTCACATCCTGGCCCGGTTTGTATACAGACTTATCCGTTTCCACGAAAGTCAGCAAAGAATCGTGCTCGATGAGACACTTTTCTTCAGCCTCGACCATGTAATCCAGATCATCGATTTCTATTCTCAATCGTAGGCGACCGTTCGCGTATTTCGTTAACGGTACCATCAATTCCAAACATATTTCCGAACCTAAAGCATTCGAAAGATCACCACGATCTATGCAATATGAATGAAAGAATGGCGACGTGGTGTAAACTATATTAGTATCTAATACCGACGCAACGATCTTCTCTTTGTAACGATTGCATCAACATAACTGCATTCATGCAAAAGGATGTCCCTAATTGATAAATTGATACTAAGAAGACAATCTAACCGTGCGTCGATTTAACTGATTGTTGGACCTACAATTACCTATACGCTTCAAAATATGATAGATAGAATTACACTATATAATGCGTTTGGGAACCAATAAAACTGATATTTGCAGTGCTAATGATTACATATCAAGAAGTATCAATTGGTTCAGAAATAACAAAAAATTGGTGTGTGCTTAGACCACATGGCTGAAGTGAAACTTCTTTCTTTAATTTTTTTTCGAATTTTAATTAACACTTTATGACATATAATTTTCTATGATTCTATTATTGAAACAATTGGCTTGTGATAGCTAAAATATGATATAAATATTCTTGAATCAATTTTGTCTAAATGTCTTGCAAATACTGCATCGAGAGTTGTTCCTGACCTTGTTGTCGCTTCATTAGGATTATTTACCATTTCCAATCTCCATTTACTTCTAAAAATTTCTATTAATAATTTTGATTGTTCCGATGCAAAGTTCACGTTGAAATCTCCACTTAGCATCATCGGAATTTTATCATAATCTTTATTAAGCAATGCCGAACCCTCAACCGTATATGCTAATAGAATAGAATTTCGTTTCATCGCTTCATCGTTTCATCTTTTTATCGTTTCATCGCCAGATCGGTTTTACTCCTACCGCGTCGAGGTTTTACGCCTACTGCATCGAGATTTTACGCCTAACGCGCTTAAAGAAGTTACACTTCAATATGTTCGTTTTTAATTAAATAGGTACAATTTAGGGGAGAATAGCTGGAATATCAGACGGTGCAAACATTAGAATATTGGGATAGGAGGGTCGCCAAAACGATAAAATAAGTTTTTTAACGATTGTGCACGTGTACAAACGATTCAGTTGTTTACGCCATTTTGTCTCCCAAATGTCCTGCTACGAACGGGCGACCACAGTACTGTAATTATTTTGCACAGCATGCTTCACCGTCACTAAGATATTGAAATATCAAACATATTTGTTGAACGAAGTCGGACCTTGATCGAGTTAAATAGCCAATCTTCGTTATTCACCCCCTATATAACAATATAAATGGGTTCCCCATGTATTCTAGCGATTGCTTATTTCCCCTCCAGAGAGGGGTCGGCCAATTCAGTTCCCCCACAGGAAGCGACGACAATTTCAATTTACGATTTGTTTAAAGAGCCCGACGCGAGACGAAAAAACCGACCGACACCAGAAAGAAAAAACTAATTTATGGAAAATGGTATTTCTAGAAACAAAGTAAATAAAACGACATGATACTACCATTACAATCTGCGAGTCACGGTTACCGAAAACCTGTTATTACATATTTGCATTACAACTATATATTATTATTCAAAACAATTAAGGGCTAATTTCACTGATACAATGATAGATAATCTCAATTCTGTCACATCAATGTGCTCCAAAACTGTTTAACCTGAAACGACGCTACGACGTAAAATACGATCTGCATATTACTTCTGGAAACCCCTTATCAGACCGATATCGATAAAACAAGATGTAAAGGACACTCTACATACGCAACAATAGGTCAGAGGTCTCGATTCAACAGTGAAAGATAAAGAAACAGCTACTATTATAATAAACATTCTTGGGAAACCTGTGGTTCTGTAACGAAACAACTGTCGCGCGAAAATTTTTCTATTTTAATCAAGACGTCCACTAACAGTAATAAAAACTACATTTTTATTCCTTTTTAATGTTTTTTTAAATTGTTTCATGTAACTACCTGTTCTCAAAATAGAGGAAGTGGTCGACAAGACTTCCGTGTCTTTGACCGACGCGGGGGACAACAGATCAAGGGTGACAAGAGCCGGCGGCTCCAAATTGTGCAGAGAAAGGCACCCACGCTCGGTCTCGCCAGCTAATAACACTCTCGGCATCGTAAAAACATATCCCCTGAAAGCAGAACCGATCAATTTTGCTGAATACTTTTCTCATAGATAAATGACTCCATAAAAAATTACCATAATACAGGACTTGTCTTATACAGGTCAAGATAAAGAACGATAAATAGCCCGCGAAACTCATTGCATTTGAAAAATTATAAAACGAAAAGGTTCAAGTAGAAAACCATTTTGATTTTCTGCCGGTTTGTCGAATCTATTTTTAAAGGAAGTTATATTTCATTTCGATCTCTTTGAATTGCTTGGAAATAACGTGAATTTAAATAAAGTTCGGCATTCCAATCGATCCAACTATTTATCGTCTATCACTTACCGATTAACCGTTCCTCTGGAGGAATGTAAAAACGCTACCGAACAAACAAGTAGCACCAAAAGCACGTGTTTCTCCATCATATATCGCATACGGTTCGTGGCGTTCACACTGTTTATTCACGGAGGACCGTGCCCGCGAACATGTTTCACAAACCGTTCAACGATTGGTCCCAGACCAGTTTGATAAACGTAGAGTACAGTTTCCTGTGCAATAAAAGAACGTGACCGATACGCGTAGCTGTACGCTGCGCGCAGACTGAAACCACGATATTCATTCGGTCCCTCTTATTAACCCTCTGAATAAGGAGAAGGGTTACGGCGTTCGACCAATACCGATTAGAATGTGGTCAACGCATTAACGCGTGCACTACGATTTCTTCTTCTATGTTTCGGCCCTCGGACTATGCACGTACACACTACAGTTTACAAGTGTTTAAAGAACACTTGTTGGAGTCTAGTCGGGAACTTTTTATGATCACTATTACACGAACAGTACTGTGATAGTACAAGTCATTTTTTAATTGCCGCACACCCTCGTTAACCGCATAATATTTTTCCGAATTTCTTAGTTTAGTTAATAATTCCTTAGTTATTAATACATTTTGTTGTTATCTTGAGCTTGAAATAATATTGTTACCCGCTTAACAATAGAGAATCTCGAAATAATTAGAAATGAAGGGATTTAGAAGGTGTTTTATGAGCTACAGTGGGCCTGAAGAAAATTTTCCTCGCTATCGTGACACTGGGACGTATTATTCTGGTATTATACAGGGTATACCGAAAATGTTGTACCTTCCTCGAAAGGGGTGATTCCTGAGGTCAGTTGAAATAACTTTTTCCTTTGCGAGAATGATCTCCGCAGCTTTATTGAGAAATTATTAACGAAAAACATGGACCAATCAGAGCGCGGCTACAGCGGACGGATTCCCGCTCAGTATACAGGGTGTCCCGCGACTGGTTTCACCAGTTTCACGGACTGTGGATCGCAGTCCGCAGACCACAGCTGACCACCACTCACGTCACGAGTTCCTAGGCTTGAGCTATAGTTACAGTTTATTCGAAAGTCTGTCTGTGTATTGACAAATGGTTTTTATGTGTCAATAATATCGGAAGCGTATTCATTTTGACGTTACGTATTAGTTTGTAAACGAGTGGTACAATTAAAGCTTCATAGATGCGAAATCTCTAAAATTCATCCAATAAGAAGGAGGTTAAACTACTTGTCAAACACCCAAACAATACGAAAATTGCATGGGCTATCGGATAGTAAACAATGGCTTTCCTACGTGGTTCCGCGCATTTTGTCTGGTGCACGACTAGTGTACTTGGAAAAGGTGCGACTGGCACGGTATTCCAAGGTGTTAATAAACTCGATGGGGAACCTGTCGCGGTTAAGACGTTCAATCAGTTGAGTCATATGCGTCCCCATGACGTGCAAATGCGAGAATTCGAGGTTCTTAAGAGAGTCAATCACGAGAATATTGTTCAGTTATTAGCAATTGAAGAGGAGCAAGACGGTTGTGGTACTGTGATTGTTATGGAACTTTGCACGGGTGGCAGTCTCTTTAATATCCTAGATGATCCTGAGAATACATTTGGACTTGCGGAGGGCGAGTTCTTGTTAGTCCTAGAACATGTAACTGCTGGAATGAAGCACTTACGCGACAATAATTTAGTACACAGAGACTTAAAACCAGGTATATGGTCCATAATACAAGGTGATAAAAAAAGGTGTCAGATATTTAAAGGGCTTATAATACTCACAAACAATGAATAGACAATGCTATAAGTCTTTCAAGTACACAATCCTCTTTTCGTGATCTTGTATAATTATGATTATAATCCTTAACTTTATATAATAATTTTATGGAGAATCATTTTACAGGTAATATAATGAAATTTATTTCTAACGATGGTAGCACCATTTATAAGCTAACCGATTTTGGTGCTGCCAGAGAATTGCAGGAAGATCAGCAGTTTGTATCTCTGTATGGTACAGAAGAATACTTGCATCCAGATATATATGAACGGGCTATTCTACGCAAAACTGTAGGAAAGACATTTGGAGCAACGGTAGATCTATGGTCTATAGGAGTAACGTTATATCACGTAGCTACAGGACATTTACCATTTAGACCGTTTGGTGGACGCAGGAATAAGGAGACAATGTTTTATATTACCACAGAGAAAGCCACTGGTGTTATATCGGGTATGCAAACATCTGAAAATGGACCGATCGAATGGAGCAGAGAATTGCCACAAAATTGTCAATTAAGTGCCGAATTAAGGAAGATTGTTACTCCTTTATTGGCTGGGTTACTAGAGGTTGATCCGCAAAAGATATGGAGTTTCGATCGATTTTTTACGGAAGTTACCGAAATTCTCTCCAGGAAACGTCTGCATGTATTTAACATTCACAAAGGCAGCTTGATCAAAGTTTTCTTGCATCCCGAAGAGAAGCTAGCAGCGCTACAGATGCACATTCAAGAACAAACCGACATTGCTCCGCATGTTCAGATTCTTCTGTATGGAGACGCGCTTTTGACAAGCATCGTTGAAGAATCCACACCTGGGAAAGGATATCCAGAAACATCCGAGGATAAACCATTGATGCTGTTCTCCAAAGAAAATAATAACGTCACACTACCGATGGACCCAGAGCTGCCCAAATTCCCAGTGTTTGCAAATTTGGTATCTGTGGAAAATGATGCTAGTCAAGCAAAAATAGCTTGTTCAACTGGATATGTATGCAAAAGAAGAATTGACAAATTAGTAGTGTGTAGTAAGTTGTCGCAGGATGCGATAAAGGCGTTTAGTGATTTTATTTTAACAGAAATTACAAGATTGTTAGAAAAATGTCAACATTTTAAAGACTTTACTAAAGCTGTAGAAGATACGACAATAGCAGTGGAAACATACGAGAATCTTGTTCGACAGATTTACAAGAAATTTGGAATTCAAAATAGTTTAGAAGCAAAAAATTGGAAAAAGCAGCTAGATTTAAAGAGTAAGGAGCTCTTTACCGAATTGGCGCCTGCGGTAGCACAGCTTCATCAGAGGTAAAAAATTTATATTTAATATTCGTTACATTTAAATAATGCATTCTTCTTAATAAAGAATTTATTATTCCAAATACAGGTATGTAAAAGATGGCAGTTTACAGCCTGGGTGGGGCCCTAACACTACCGGACTATGGTGCCCATGGGCCAATAAAGCAAGTCAGAAAGCAGTAATATTAGTGGATCGTTTAAGAGATGGCTGGCAACATCTATTAAGGGATAGAGCTACTCGTAGCCTCACGTACAATGATGAGCAATTTCATGTATTGGAACGGATTAAGGTATTTCAAATAAAACATTGACAATGTGAAACGAATGCAGGAAACGCAATTTATAAAAAACAACGTATTATCTCATTTTGGAATTTTCTTTTTTAGGTGACAGAAACGGGACGAAGAATGAAGACTCTTCTTGAGACATTTTGTATACCGCCGATGGTGAACAGATCTGAATATATTGCTGATTGGTACAAAATTGCACAAACTGTTTTCCTACAAACTCAAATATTAGACAAGGACATAGATAATTACGAGCGTGAATTACAAGCCTACTCGAATCGCTTGTCGCAAGAAAGCAAAGAACCATATGAAAATGTTTTACGCTTGATAGATCCAGGAAAGTTGAAAACTATTGAAAAAATTAACCAACCTACCCAAGAAAGTGCAAAAGTATGTAGAAAGATCTGCGCTGTGCAAGAACAAATTGTAATGCTCCTGCACTCAAACGAATTACTTATCGATCAGTTTAATTCTTTTTCAACAATAGAAGGTTCAGAGAACGATTCGGAATAGATATCAATTTAACAATCTTTACTTTAACTATCAGCATTTTCTTTAATATTTTTACGGGTAAGACTGACGTTTACAGTAAAATTGGAGAATTTATAATAGTAACTTAGACAAGAATATGAAGAGAGAATGTACAGTATAAGAATCATAAATTATTTTTTTTATTAGACAAGAAATGTATTATAAAATTTGCTATATTAGTGTATATACATAATTCCCCAAAAGTCCTGGAACGGTCGATTGTCTCAAAAACAATGCATTTTAGAAAAACTGTTTTAAACTCAAGTTTTAAGGTATTAAAGAATCCATTGAACGGTCATAACTGTTCGAACTTGAGTGAAGGGTGAAGGTCACGTCAAAGTCAACATGGATTTTCTAAATGAAATACATAATTTTTTATTATGCAGTGTTAAAGGTGTTAGCAAGGCGTATCCGAAACATTACTTGTTTCTTTTTTCGATGAAAATGGGATGAATTATGAGTTTAATATTCCATTAAAAAAATCCATGTTGATTTTGTCGTGACGAATGTTGAACCTTTCGTCTAAAACAGTTTTTTTCAAAATGCATGGTTTTTGAGATAATCGACGTTTAGGGAACCCTTATGTATAAAATGTTAATCCGTCGCCCAAAAACTTTCGAACGATAAAGTTTGGGATCATGAAATGTGCCTCGGCTCATTATACCTGGCTAATCCAGATAAATGTGATTACTTTCACTTAGGTACGTCCTTTTCTTCTCGAGCTACGAGTTAAATAATACCAGAACTGGTTCTGGGCGAATTTGGCTAGTAACGCTAGTTTTTACATATTTGTAATTTATATATACAATACTAATAAATAGGAATTATAAGATGGATCATTTTACTCCATATTAACTGTACCTATTCAACTTTTGTATTTTTAATACAGAAGACAGTAGATATGTCATTGTATTTATATACATCATTACGTTTGTACAATAAAAAAAATAGATATATACATATATTAGTTTATCTATATATTAATTATTATTTATAATAATTAAAAGTTCAAATTTATATAAATGTTACGGTAATACTTTCTTCATACACTTTTTCATAAATTTTGTTGACGGTGAAATACATGCATACGAGTAGGAATTTTTATATTTTCATAGTACGATAGTAGTTCTAGCTCAGTGACCAGATATTATCATAAATATGCATAATGACGTGTTTTGATCACGAATATCATGAAGAAACGTTTCGTATTTACATTTCATGATTTGTATTTTTTTCTATCAAATTTGTTAATCGTTGTTTACGTTTTTGTTCTTTATGCCAATCTTGAACAAGGTGGAAGTGTTTCAACAATTCAGGAAAATCGAACATTGTTTCTAAGGGTTTTGAACTTGGTACAGTTGTAACTACAGCATTTGTCTTTGGTGGAATTGCTGCTAAACGCTTCTGTAATGTTGCATATGCTTCGCTTTGAGGAAGAATCATGAGTAGACCATAAAGTGCATACACCAGTGCATTGTTCTTTTCTCTTTCAAGAAGTTGTAGTCTTAAATCTGAAATAAATTGAATTTTTGTAGATATAGATTTCAGTTAAAAATCAGTATTTGATACTTACATGTAAATATTGGAGATTCGATCAGCTGTACTAGTTTATCAATTTCTATGAGGAACTCAACAGTAACTTCTATATTCTCACTATATATGGTTTTAGTTAAGTACTATTATAGATATAGTATATTTTTCATCGAATGTGTTAAGTAAATAATTTTATACAATAGTAAAGGATACAATGATCTTATAATATTGCACGCATGGTCATAATGCTGCGATAAAAGACACAAAGCGACGGTTGCAACAGGATTGTGGCACCAGGATACGTATAAACATTTAAACAATTCACAGCTTTCCTGCAATTATGCACGAGGTATGGAAAACAGTTAAAGTGATTAAATTAATAAAAGATAAAAAAGAATTTACCACAGAATCTAAGTCTTTAAGTTTGTTTCGTAAGTCGAATAATTCCGAACTTGTTAACAATATAACATTCAAAGTTTGTATCATTGTGCAAGCAAAACTTAGGTTTTGTTCTTCCAGTAGTATTTTCGCCAATGTTTTATAAATATCCTCAGCACTCAATAACACGCATAATTCTCTTATAATAAACGCTCCTTTTTCCACCAACAAATTCCTGTCGGTTGAGAAAACTCTTAATAAATTTACTATAAATTTGGTGAAGTATCTGTTTTGCATGTCTGCATTCGAATCCATGGTGGCTGCTTCAGGAGATTTCGAACTGATTATTTCAGCCATTACCACCAGCGTTTGTTGGACTACCTCATCAGAATTGTCGCTCAAAGACTTCATTAGGATCGGAAATAAATTATCGACATGATCAAACATTTTGTGCGGAATGTGTATAAACAAATGATGAATCCACTTCAGAACAGCTACTTTTGTTTGAACCGATATATAGATTAAATGTTTTGTTAGCACTTCAACAACGCTAGGTAAGTCTAATGTTTCTGCTAAAGAGCGATCTTGACTGGTATCTAAAAAAAACGGTAAGTTATAAAATAGATACGTTACAACATTCGAAATGTTTAAAACATCTAATTTACCTTGCTCGGATTGTGCATCGTTTTCAGATGTATTATTTAAAACTTGTACGTTTTTCATAGTTATCAATTTCATTAAATTTGCGTTTACTTGAGTAGCAGTCTCTTTAATACTTTTCCTGGTATCACCATCGTATGCTAAACAAGGTAGAACAGCTATAAGTATGCCAGACATGTAAGGAAGCATAAGAGGTCCAGATAGGTGTACAAATTCCTTGATCCATGTAATTGCTGTTAGTTGTAGCAATTCGTCTGTGCTTTGCGCATGCGTAATTAATATATTTATCATTCCAGGGAAATCCACCCTACTTGGATTAGTTTTTATACTACGTAAGAATTCACAGAGGACTGTGTCTGTAACCTTCTTAATCTCTGGTGTTGGATCTTCTAGTATTTTAAACAGACCATCAAGAATTTCTGGTAGAAATATAATAAAGTCCATGTTAGGAACAGCATCCAATACAGACACCCATGCTATTACAAATTGTCTACCAAATGGGTTTTTGGTACAAATACGTTCCCTTAATAGTGGCATGAATCCAACTAAATCGAACAGACCACTTTCTGTGACAATATCCTGAAATTACACCTTACAGAAACTTGTTTACAGTATGATTTTTAATGGATTAAACATTATAATTACCTTCATTAATCTGTCGAGTAATTCAGTACCATTCTTTACATTTTGTTCCGAATCACATGCTAATTTACTAAGTGCTGCAAAAATATCTGTAAATTGTGGTAATACAGCGCCTCTAGCCACTTTTACCACATTGTATAAACTTTCGCAAGCATAATATCTTACATATAAATCAGAATCACAGAAACAAGCCAAAATAGGATGAATTAAGTCTTCTATGTATTGACCGGTGTCTTTTCCTAGACCTACTGCTATTGCTGCCAGGCCAATTAAACCACCTTTACGTGTATGTGGGTTTTGCGAAGTCGCTAAATCTTGACCTAGTACTTTTAAAAGCCGTTTAATCTGAACGGTGTTATTATGAGCAGCAAATTCTTTGACCATTCTAAAATAAGAGAAAAGTATTAATAAAGAAGACCCCGTAACTAAAAAAAATAGTACGTGACAGAAATATCAATAAACAAAATTCATAACCTCACTTTTCTATTTCCAGAGCAGCCGCTTTCCGTTTCTCGTAAAGCTTATCGTTTAAAGAACGTACACAAGCAGCACTGAGAGGTGCATAATCTCTTTCCGACATCATTTTCTTAATATTATACTTCCAGTTTAAAAAATGATGTACTAATATTGCAAAGCTGGCAAAACTGACAGCTGACTTATCAATCTCAAATCATCACCTGTTATCAGTAATTTTTTGTATACTTATGTGTCCTCTCTGTATGTGTAGTCCACCGGCATAACAGATGCTATATCACCTAACGGTGAAATATGTGAACTAAAAACGCACCACCAATATAAAAATAATGTTACGTATAGAAACCATATTAATTTTATTATAATTCGTATTTTTGTAATACATCATTTTTCATAAATATTATTTTTACCGTTCAAATACACACGCCGAATGCATTTGAAGCCTCCAAATCATATTCACACCCGTAGTAAAAATAAAGTATATGAAATATTTAGTTCTTGCTAATACGCCTAAATTCGTGAACTATCGGTAATATTGAGCGCGACACCGAAATGGTACGGGGGCCAATCTGCCCCCCCCCGGGACCTAGACAGAAAAGTTCAAAAGATGCAATGTCTCTGTCGTAGTCTTCACAGTCTGTGCAGCTCTCTGGTCTGTGTCGTGCGTTAGAGGAGGTAAAAACTTAGACCATATATACTTATAGACCCGGCTTCAGATAACGTCCTATGTTCCAAGATTAAAAGATGACGTAGGAGGCCAAGTGCTATAGTCTGTTGAGAAATCGCAGTACCTTGGTTGTAAAGTGCTAGAGGGGAAAGGGGAATCGTCATCGCATCTGATTCTGTATAGATATTTATGGAAACTGTAACTGTAATATACATACATTCATTTTATTATTCGTTCATTCTTACTTTGCTCTAGTTATTTTAAATATGCCTAACTCATTTTATTGATTATAATTGGGAAAAAGATAAATTTTAATGTAGAAGTTGATAATATAATATGAAATCTGTATTTATTTCCTCACAACTTTATTTAAAAAAATACTAGTAAGAACAATATAGGTACATGTATATGTCGAATACAAATCAGAGTTGGGCATTATTTAGATAAATAATTATTCAAATAACGATTCGCGAATAAAAGATACTTTATCTTCATTTGTTTATTCAAAATTTTTATTTAGATATAAATTTTGCTCAACTCTATATACAATGCATAATATTATATATAATGTACGCAAGGTAATATAAAACAACAATAATAATATCAATAATATTTATTAACGAGTAATACCTATAATACAATTTTATTCATATAATACAATACAAACTTATAATACAATACAAACTTATTCCTAATTACTGATTATAAAATAAAATAGTTTTAGTTAACCTATTTCTTATCCTATCATTATCTACTATCTTATTACCTATATAATATATATATATAGATGTAGTACGTGCATTGTCTCATGCGCTATCCACCATTTTGAATCATCTAAGAGGCCACCAGATACTCTTCAATGCACACACTATACCTATGCCGGGTCTATAAGTATATATGGTCTAAGGGTAAAAACATAAGGTAGGATCTGATCCAGTCTAGATTGAGACCAGGGAGCAGCACTGTCTCGGCACGGCAAAACACCGGGCGTGAGTACTCTCCATACTACATTATAACCAGAGATGAATGAAAGTACTAGTAGCCTTGATGCTCAAAATCACCACATTCATAATTTGTAGTCACTAAATTGCGGGTATTCATGCAATGTAAAAATTTTCTGTATCAATTGCAAAAAGTAGAAACCCGATAGAAACTTGTTTCTTTCTTTAATTATTTTAATCGCATTCAACACGACTTCTCGTCATTTAAATGTAAGTGATTCGTAATATGATGTTCATGTAGCCGTAGTACTTTGAGAAGGTCATATTTTATTGCGAACCATTGAAACAATAAATGTTTTGCATTGTGGCATACGTGTTAGCAGGGGAAAGATCCGTTTAGGATACTTTCCCTTTTTTCAGAAAGTGTGCACTACGTGCGGCCGAACTCGAGTGCGGGCAATGAAACTGACGATTGCCAGAGCTTCGGCCGTCACGGGGACATTTCCTGAATCTACGCATTTCTCGGAAAGGTCTTTCCCACGATGCCCTTGAAACGCGTAGAGTTTCTTCTGGCCTCGTTGTCGTCAGGACGATTTCGCGCGTCCACGAAAACTGGCAGAACGTTTTCCGAATGCCGTACAGTACGCATCGGCTTCTATATACACTCTGACGTTCCGTCGAACACGTTAGTTCTCTTTACGCGTTTTTATTACGCCTAATTACGAGTTATTTTCTTTGCTTCTTTTATTGTGTGTTATTGTTAGTACTTGTTAATGTTATTGTTGTTTCACGTATTAAAGTTTATTATACGTTATACGGGAGTGTAGATAATACCTTTCTCAAAGCATTTTCTTAAAGAGTATATTATAGTTTTAGAAAAGTATTTGTGAATCCTAAATTGCTGAACACCTAAAATTAACGAAGTTAGAACTGTTTAAAGGATATAACGATTAGTGGTATTGTTGCTATAGATATATGTATTTCCTTAACACGTTTTTCTTGTTCAAGTTAAATAAGATTTTCAGTTGCATTTTTAAAAGAAATTTAATGGAACAAGCACTGAAGTATAAATATAGAATATACAGTATAAAAATATATAATAAAACCTACTCGAGTTACATAGTTGCTATTCCTACTTATCGCTCTGTTTACGTTCTGGCGCTCCGACAGTCGGATTTGGGCCCCGCGAGAAAATCAACCGAATCACGCTGAGCGCCGAACGTGTTAATAGCAATAATTTACGAAAATGAACGAAGCAAGTTTTTTTTTGAGAAGAAAATCTCATTTATATGTACAGTCCTTGTATTATTTGTATACAATCTTTAGAAACATTTTTCTCAAGTCTACGTCTTTTCAAAATTGTCAGGTTTTCAATGTACAGTATTTCATCGATAATTGTCCACAACACGGGTCTGCGGAGGGACAATTATGCGCGAGGGACATCATTGTTTGAGGTTTGCCGAACGTAGAGAAGGACAGCCGAGCTCGAGAGGCCTCGGTCATCGAGAAATGTAAACATACCTAATCCGAATTTCCAACTACTTTATTAATCATTATTTTTTTATGGTACTTCGATGACCATATTTGTGGCATTTTTTTTAATAAAAATGATACCAAATATGATATAATTCCGATGATATTTACTTGTGTAATCGACGATTAAAGTTTCGGGCGCGAGGAAGGATAGCGTATGGGAAAGAAAGAGACGCGGAGAGTCGCAGTCGGCGGCTCAGTTCAAAGGCTCGCGTGTCCTCACAATGTATTACCAAGGAATAACTTTTTTATTATTACTTATTTTTTTATGAGACATTTTCTAATAGATATGTGACATTGTTCTGATTAAAATAATACCAAACACGATATAATTCGGATCATATACAGGTGTATGGTCATTATGTATAGGTCAGGTACATAACATCGGTGAGGCAACAGTAATGCAATGACGACACTTTTTCATTTCTAATTAATCTTTTAGGAGACTTTTACCATCATATTTGTAATATTTCTCTGATCAAAATTTTTCTGATTATACATACATATCTATTTTTTTAATTGACGATGGAGTAAGTTTTGGCGACAGACAAAGAGAGTAAATAGTAAAGAAAGGGACACTGCAAGTCGCATCGTCTCGTTGAAAATATATTGAATAATACGAACAATTGCAAAATATGTCCGCTCCCATAAATTCGCCGTACAACAGTTGTCGGCCCTCCGTTGCAAATTGCATCTGCGTGCTTAAATCCAAAATGTAAATCCGTGTCCGTAAAACCTTGACATTGGTTTTTCCGGATTTTCTTAGGTTTTCTCTTCTCTGCATTC
The DNA here is from genome assembly GCA_913789915.3 of Sphecodes monilicornis. Taxonomy (NCBI): domain Eukaryota; kingdom Metazoa; phylum Arthropoda; class Insecta; order Hymenoptera; family Halictidae; genus Sphecodes; species Sphecodes monilicornis. The sequence continues at coordinate 1,722,552 of OU565287.1, forward strand.
TTACTATGTATGATCGACTAATTCACAGAAGACAAGACGGTTCATGTAGATGTAGCTGAGGTTCTGCCCGTTTTCAAAGTCGCGAAATGTCCCAGTCAGGAGAGTGTGTCTTTAATGTCTTTATCATTTAATCTCTTTGTCTGTCACCAAAACTTACTCCATCGCCAATTAAAAAGATAGATATGTATGTATAATCAGAAAAATTTTGATCAGAGAAATATTACAAATATGATGGTAAAAGTCTCCTAAAAGATTAATTAGAAATGAAAAAGTGTCGTCATTGCATTACTGTTGCCTCACCGATGTTATGTACCTGACCTAAACATAATGACCATACACTTGTATATGATGCCAATTATATCGTGTTTGGTATCATTTTAATCAGAACAATGTCATAAATCTATTAGCAAAAGTCTCATAAAAAATAAGTAATAATAAAAAAGTTATTCCTTGGTAATACATTGTGAGGACACGCGAGCCTTTCAACTGTGCCGCCGACTGCGACTCTCCGCTTCTCTTTCTTTCCTATACGCTATCCTTCCTCGCGCCCGAAACTTTAATTGTCTATTACACAAGTAAATATCATCGGAATTACATCATATTTGGTGTCATTTTTATTAGAAAAATGCCACAAATATGGTCATCGAAGTTCCATAAAAAATAATGAATAATAAAGAAGTTGGAAATTCGGATTAGTGTGGTCTCACTGATATACCCGAGCCGCATGGTGTCATATTTCTCGGCGACCGAGACCTCTCCAGCTTCACGGCCCCTCAAGGGGGTACACCCCGCACTAGTGGGGATATCTCAGGGACAATTATGTCGGTGACATTTGGGACAATTACCGATGAAATACTGTATTCTATAGTTTTCACAATACTTTGTATTGTAATTCCGTCGTTACATAAGGGGTAAGGAAAGTAATAACGCATAGAGGTATAGATTTTGAAGCATTTTTTTTACTAAAGAAACATATTTCAATAACGAACACACACGGACAAATCAGTGGTCGAACTAAACCATTCAAGATTAGGTACTTCTCTATTTCTTCTTTGCATCTAGAAGGTTACAATGCTTCGGTTACCTTTTTTTTTGGTTTTAGGTATATAGGATACTTATGGGTATAATTAGTGTTCTTTGTTGGTTTCCATTGGTTTGTTTAGCACTGAAATTACCAAGCAGCTGATAGTTTCAAGTTCGCTTGTAGTCGTTTCGGCTGCTCGATCGCGTGATCGGTCCGACACACGTATAGTACTACTATCGTTATACAATAATTACTATTACTATCGACTTACCGCGACAATTCCAACCATATCAATCACGCGTATCAAGGAGCCATCTATTGCTTCGTATTTTCAAAGATAAACATATGATGCGACCGCCCGAATTTCCATATATTTTCTTTATTACAACGTCGTTTACATTAAATTCACAGTTTCAGAAAGCGACCAGTTGACTCTTGTCGATTCTTTCTTCAAATACAAGAAAAGAATCCGTTGTTTAAGAAGTTTTCCTCTCGATTCACGTTCAATTCGTTAATTGTCGATCGACGAAATGATATATATGTAAACTGATCGCAGTTCCGTGGCCTACTATTAATTATTATTGTTGCGCGCGTCTCGATACGCGTATAACGTTGTTGCGTACACTGACGTGTTTATGGCTTGTATCAATGAATAATGTGCTACGTTTTCTCCTCAAACTCTATGCTTGTTTCCGAAAATAATTGCATGATAGCTCTACAACAATTTTCGTCAAGCGAAAGGACGCAAAATACGTTGAGTTCAACCAAAAGGATATTACCATCCCGTTACGGGAGTAGTTAATTATTCATTGGTACGTTCTTCGTCTTTATGGTGCGGTTCATGGTTTTTGTTTCTCTTTGTTCGATTTATAGTAACGCGTACGCGCTTTCGTTCGGCAGTGGCGTTACTCGGTTACGTTGACAACGTATGTAGAAGATTCGGTGAATTCTTCTATTACTACGCGATTGATTCGTCGAATCACTTGGATCGTTTCGAATTCGCTCCGAGTGTCGACCTTGACGCGTTGACGCGATGTTATTTCTAATTTGTACGAATAAGTTATACATTCGACGTGATGATATTTATTTTGATATGTAAGCGGAGTTCGGAAGGATATGTAAATCGATTTGAATCAATGATCGAAGATATCTAGAAGACGACAATAGAATCTTTTGGTAGTCCCTTAATTTAACGTGTTCTGCTCTAATATATTTTCGTCGAGTTTCAAAACGCGTTTCTCAAAAATCGCAGTTGTTCTCTTCGTCGCGAGGAGAGGCTTGGTATTTTCTAAACTATACGATCAAACGATTTACACATAAAGCAGATTACGCGATATTCGATTCGATCGAACGACGCTATGCGATTTTCTTTATACGGTCACGCGGAAATCACGTTTCCACTTGCAGAGGCCGAGCTTTTTTTTTCATATCGTGTTTCGATACCGAAGATATTTGCTTATTTTGCTATTTCTCTGTTTCCCGCGAAATAGTATGCTTTGTATTGGTCGCGATTCCGTGTAAATTGTTTTTGTTCTGTTTGCACGTACATACACATACCGACACGCATACATACACACGTGCGCACGTACATATGCACAGACAAAATTTGTTAGCTCTCCACAAACTATATAGTACATACCTACAACATTTTAGGATGTAACACGCGCAATTAGGATGCAATGTCGCGCGCGCGAGAGTGGTTTCCGTTGGGTCGCACGTTATATCGTGCGTACAAGTATGCGGATAAGATTAACATCGTACGATCGCGCGCAATCATAGTAGTAAAAAGTAAAAACAGTATGAAAAATTATTGTATTGTTTCCCATTACTTATTATTAGGTCATAACTCACACTGTCGATCTCCCGAACACGAGTTACCGTTGGACGACGAATTTCAAAGTTCGTCCCACGAATATCTAGGATACACGCGAGTACTACATTTCTCTCCTTTCACTGTTAATAGCGTATAATATTTGTCTTTTTTTGTTACGATTCATGAACGTTCCGTCGAAATTGTTGTTCGTCAAATTTCGAATCTTGAGAATCTCGTGTTCGATAGGTCTCAAGCCTGGAACAACCGATTATGCGATGGAAATATGTTCGCGTGAAGGTAATGATCGATGCTGTCTCGTAATGATGATGATAGGTACAAAATGGTGAAGGTGTTGCTTCTGAGGTTTGTTCGAATAGCAGATGTACTTGATGACAGTTTGTTGCTCGAAAACGTGGATGATTATTGTCCGCTTGTCTTCCGTTTAATTAAACGAGTCTCAGACATTTATCTCGACTCGGGATTATTACCTTCGCTTCAACTTGACTAGCATCATTCGTTTCATCGTGCATACACAACTCTAACAACAAATTGGTCCGTCCAACGATACGACGAACTAACTACTCGACTACGAAGCAAGATGACGAATCGCTTTTGTTAGTTCTGGTCGATTTTCCTTTCAAAGAAACGTACAAATCTAATTTATAATATCGAATTAACGTTTCTGGTAATAACTCAATGATTCTGAAAATATCTTTTCGTTCTACGGTTGTATGCGTCGTGTTCTCAGGCGATAACATTGGAACGATAAACATTGGAAAAGATTTGTTCAACATTTATCGCGATCCTAAATGATAATTGATTCGAACTCTGTTGAACGATAGTCGGGTGTAGCGCCTCGATTATATTCGTATCAAGCATTGTCGGACTTTTACGGATAAGGGATGACTATAATATTCGATAGCGTGCAACGTCCTCGACGTAAACACAACGAAACTCACATACGCTCATTACATTCCTTAGGTATTAAAATGAGTGAAAACAAGTCTACAAAAATCTGATAATTCGACGTTTGCCCCTGCTGATAAAATATTCGCATATTTTTCGTTTACGCGCGGAGTATGAGACTTCTTCTGAGCGCGACAAGTCTCTCCTACTCTGTTACGACCAGGAATTTCATTCGAAAAGAATCGTTGAGTAATTTCCAAAGAGCCATTAATGAATTTCACGAATCGACGTCGCTCGGCTTATATAGTGTTGCCACGAAGACACGTTGGATTACTATAACGAGTTATCTAAATTCCTAGTGACTAATTTATTCTAAAGATTTTTTTTAAACATTTCTCGTATTGGTACTTTAAACGTTTGACTAGCATTAAATATTATCGATCTTGTAGACCAAGTTTCTCTGCTCGTAGGTTCGTCGAATCGCGAAAGTGAACGAGTCGAGAACAGACTCCTCCGCCTTCCCTTTAAAGTTGTAGACCGAAAATGATTCTCTCATAACATGCTGCTAAACCACTTCCCCAATATAATTTTTCTAGAATTCGTTCATCGTGATTCGTAAAGTTGAAGTAACAGGTAACAACAACACGATACTAATCATCATATAATTTAGCTATTCATCCTTATATCTCGAGAACATCAAGCTCGTTACACAAGATCAAAGAGATCAAATAAAAGACGCCGGCAATTCGATCACCCGAGAAATTCATTAGGGAAGTGATTGACTTCCGATTAATATCACTTAAATCCATTCGTCTACGTCGTTTCGTTTCGTGGCAGTTTTAACTAGCTTCCGTGTGTCCGGATCCATATAAACAGAACGGAACCTTCTACCTATCCCCGTACAAGTCGCGGGGTCGCGGTCTTCAAAAGTCGTTCACCAACTAATTCCATACATTCCATGACCATACATACAATCTCGTGCTCGTAAATGCTGGAGCCTTCATTTTTTTCGCAGATAATACAGCTATCGCTTGTCGTTGACAGCAATGACACTTTGTCGTTGAGTGAACGAGAGATCTATTCTTGAGAATAAACGTTCGTGAGCAACGTAGAAGTCAAGCTTCGAGTGGCACAGACAAAAGAGTGAATTTCGCTGTTGTTGACTCGCTCAGTCATTTTCGCTTTTTACCTTGTTATCGATCTGTTGTTTATCGTCTATCGGCATCGTTTCGTGCTTACGAATCATTAATGGTCTTGTCGGACGTACACCGATAAAGAAGCTAACAAGGATACTATATTTGGCTCACATACTACACATAGGTAGCGCAGAACATGTATGTACGGGTACTGCGGTGTAACGAATCGCGTCGCTACCAACGACAATTTCTATATCAATCGATCAAACGTGAATTCATTTGTAATTCGAATAACGTAGTATATGTATCTCTCGACATGTACACACTTTCGAATGAAATATAATTAAGCACCATCGATGTCGATCGCTTAAATTGACACGTGACCGTCCAGTCTAGTATTAAAATGGTCCATTGAGCGAAGTGTTTGCATACAGGGTCTCCCACATAACTGGAACAGGTTGTAATTCGTAAACGGTTGGGAATAGAAGAAACAGTTGCAGATCAAGGTTAAATGGTATTTGACGGTGCATAATATGCAAATAACTGCATGTACTTTTGTGCATAGGTGCATAAAAAAACAAATGCAACAGCTCCTATTATAAAAATAGAAACCTGTGTTTTTGACTGCACCTATTGATGCAGTTTTCTGTGCTCTACATAAAAGTATTAACATACTTATGCGCTAAACTTATTCGTTAGCAAAATAATTCACAAATTTACAACAATCTTAGCTTGAAGAACTTTCTAACGAACAAGATTAAGGCATAGGTATGTTAATACTTTTATGTAGATCACAGAAAACCGCATCAATCGGTGCAGTCGAACACACAGGCTTCTATTTAACAAAAAGGGTCTGGCGCATTTTTCTGATGCTCCGATGCAGAAAATTGCATAAAGTCATTTGCATATTATCCACAGTCCGACACCATTTAATTTTGATCTGTAACAGTCTCTACTATTTTCAATCATTTTTGAGGTACAGCATATTCCAGTTGAGTGGGACACCCTATATATTGTATAATGCAGTACTAAACGAAACAACTCAGTATAAAAACAACTCTGTATCGCAAGTCCGACAATTGTATCTACGTTAGTCTACATACAGTCACTCCCATTAATATTCGTACACTCTTAAAAATACGATATCTTGTTTAATATTGGACCATACGACTTGGACTTTTTTGAGAAGTTAAAATAATTACTTTACTACATGACGTGAAAAAGAAATTTTAAAACTATTGCAATTGGTCGGTATTGCAGAGGAAATACTAAAAGTTGTGTTTTACAATTTTTTTATGTGGCTTATATTGAAAATTTAAAACATCCATTTTGTAGATCTGTATCAATTGTATACATTTTCAAACTTTCATCCAATTTGGATTACGTGGAAAACAGCGACAGGCATCGAATGACGTAAGAATCCTTCGATTTATTACAGGTTAAGGCCGAAAATTGTGAAAAGCTGCAATTTTTACCATCTTCAAACAGTTGTAGCCCATTGCAACGTTTGCCGATTTTTGTGAAATATTCAGAGTGTATACAGTTGACACAGATCTACAAAACGTATTTGTTGAATTTTCAACATGGACCTACATAGAACAGTTATAAATAACAACTTTTAGTATTTTCTTTGTAATTCCGACCAATTACAATTTTTTCAAAATTTCTTTTTTCAACGTGTAGTAAATTAATTGTTCTAACTTCTAAAAAAAAAATCCAAGTCACATGATCCAATATTAAAAACATAATCGTCTTTTAGAGTGTACGAATATTAATGGGAGTGACTGTAGATACGATGTCGTTGCGCCAGCAAATTGTATAGACACCGCACTTTACCGGATCTACTCGCATATGAAAAATCTTCACGACGTGCTCGATATATTTTTGTACAATCGCATAAGGTGCGAAATACCTATGTGCAAGACATGAACCACGTCGCGATCTCGAGTCGTACAATTTCATTCGAAGATTGAGGCCGAAGGGTCAGTCTGACAATGATAAATGGTGATTATACATCGATAGGACTTAACAGACTTTTTGCATCGTTTGTCTGTCGATTAACATCATTGATTGTATCAAACACAAACTGACAATCATTGTTCAGTAACCTTATATACTTGGTTGTAGTAATGGGGCCACGTGCTAGAGTCGATGGTTAAAAACTTTTGTCGATTTTTCTTTTCATATACATTCACACACATGCGCGCGCACATACACAGAAACACACTTTTTCTTTATTATCTTGTTCTTTCATCCTTATTTATCGCGTTCTTCTCGCAGCTATAATTTCTATGTTTTTATCGTAATTGTAATCTATGGAGACGGCACAAAGCTGAACGGCTAGTAGTAGATACAAATATGTTACATGTGCACGAGTACGATCACTGTCGCTTGCATTTCACTCCGCTGCGTTCCGTTTCAAATAAACGTGTGAATAAATAAAGTATGTACCAAGGCTGAAACGATGCTTCGTATCTTTTGTATTTTCAGTTCTGACACGACTACGCGGAGAATTTACTTTATTGTCCCCGTAAAAGGCAGTGCGAAGATATTATTGTGATTCATACAGTATAAAAACAGTTTAAAAAATATAACAAACGAAGTTACGTTTTTGTTTTCGTCGGTCAATCATACCCTTTTTTCTCGATAATTTTTTCGTTTCGAGGTTCCTCGTTATCATTTGTTTTCTGATTACCAAGGATCGTATCAAAAAGTTGTGCGACTCATTTACGCTTGTGCAACAACCGAAACAGTCGTAGAATTATTCAAACGAGACGATATCGAATCGTGGAGAATGTGAACGTTCGGCTCGACGTTGTTACTCGGCTATAAAACGGGGTTCAGTCGGTGTTGTATCGTTTAATCCTTATTCGTTAATTAATTGAACCATTCAATTTTGTGTAGTAACTCCTAAAGCCTTCGTAGCAAGGATGACTACGTTCGAAAGATCACGGCGACACCGTTGTTATCCTCGTTCGCGTAAGTACTCACGTGTAGTAGTCTTGCTAAATAGGTACATGCTACTGCGATTGTCATTTGAAATATTCACACGAGGAGGATTCGATTCGATTCTAAATCAACGATATGGAATTTCCGTGGTAAAAAGCACGATCGAATACGATTTCTTCTGAAGTGTTAACGTTAATACCGATCGCGATTCAGTCTCTCGCATCGACTACGAGTAGTAATATGATTTGAGACGCTTCGAATCTCTTAACGGGCAAAATATTTGAGTTGCTTCGAATCTGATACGAAATTGAAAACTCTTGAAATTCCTGCATATATCTTGAAAGTTTCGATAGTCTTGGAAACAGGGTTCTAGAACTTCTTAATAGGTTCTATTTAAAACATGAAACGTGGAATCTTTTTTGAAAATTGTTTTAACATTAGGAATGTCAATGAGAACGGATAAGTTGTTGTAACTAAAAGTTTCAGATCTATAAAATATCAAACTAAACATTTTTTTACAAAAGGAACACATAATCTGTTCATAAATATTAAAAGAGTTCTCAACCATTGCAACAAATACTGAATATTATTTAATGCATATTACTGCAACAATATCAAATAATTACTACAATTAAAATTAATTCTGTATATGTTATTAACTGCAACATTCGTGTAATTCATTCATAGCTCAAAGATTATTTGTACTTCTCTCATAGAAACTTCTTTAATATCCATAGGAACAGATATTTTCCAAACTAAAACGTGTAGGGTCGAACAGAATTTTTATGGAAACAAAAAATAACTGTTTGTTTCGAACTCTGCTTGAAAGTCTTGATCGTCTTGATAGTCTTGAAACTCTTGAACATCTTCAATTGTATGCTACTAACATCGACGCGCGACTCGCTACAGTCGACCGTCGACACACGAAGGCGACATGAACTAATGGCCTTGTATTTATAAGTTGTCGATTACCATGAGGCCGCTGTCGACTGCCGCGTCTCGCGTGTCGATGTTTATAGCATACGATTCAAGGCTATCAAGACTATCAATACTTTTAAGACTATCAAGACTATCAAGACTTTCAAGACTTTCAAGACTATCAAGACTTTCAAGACTATTAAGACTTTCAAGACTATCAAGACTTTCAAGACTTTCAAGACTTTCAAGACTTCATGAGTTATTGCAGCTTTCAATAGTTTTAAACATCGAATTATAGTCGAAATGATTTGCATTTGTACTATGGTGTACGATACAAATCCGAAGTGATTCGAAGCGTCTCAAAGCCCATCACCAACACTAGTGTCCAGTCGATTTGACTCGTCTCAACAACTCAACTCACCGCAGTTGCACGGCAACGGAATCAAACCATGACGCCTGCAACACGATCACGACTACGATTGTGCGTGTCCGCGACTGTTCGTGTTCGCAAACACGTTGGCCATGTACACACACGAAATTGCTCGAAATGTTGAGTTTGGCAATGTGTCGCTTACAGAGGCGGAAGTACTAACAGTCTTGTGGTAAAAGTGCTCCGATTTGTATAACACGTAGCCGTCGCTACGCTCGTCTATTGGGGATGCTAGAATACTGTAGGAACTAGGCAATCGTCACGAGATCGATCGATATCGCGAAACTAATAGAGCAGTCGCAGCGCAAAATGCTAAACACGGGAATAACCGTCGCGGGAAAACCGGCTCTGACTCCCGCGATAGAACAATAAACGTTAACGGCGATGATCGTTATCGCGATGATTCACATCGTCAGTCGTTTCGCATTTATTTTAGTCGCTTCGGTGGAGTGAAACGCCAGCATACAGGATTTCATTTCGTTTCTCTGTTCTCGTATCCGTAGCCCTCTATAATGATTCGAAAGACGGTCTCTGCGACGCGATCCCTTCGCTTTCCTGTTTTCGTTCGGCAACATTCGAGCATCGACGACACACGATTTAGGTGCTTGCACCGTGGGGTGCGTTGCGCGTACACGTGCTGCGTCCACATGCATACACGTGTCTCGCGGTAACGATTTTCTGTGGAACGTTTCAGCCTTTTCTAAATCAATAGCGCCGATGTAATTCACCTTTTTTCCATCACGCGGGCCGCAAGCTTTAACACGGTGTCACGGTTATTCGATTGTACCCTATCCGAGCTCGAGAAAATCAATCTGTCCATGTGGCTAAGAATCTCTAAAGAAAGCTCTAACAACTTTTAGTTATCCGATTTTTACAACTATCGCGGCTTTTAATCAGCCATAGATGGCGACGAGACTATAACGGCGCCAGTCGGCTTTCAATTAGCACCGTTAACTTCTTGTTGCGTCAACATATTAATCGAGCATTCATGTCTACGATCTCATTTCTCAAATAGGTTGCAATTCGCCGAAAAAACGTCGGAAAGCCCCCGACGATCCTTGCAGAGCGTTTCACAGAAAATGTCCCGTCGAGACACCCGATTCGTCCGATTGGACAATAGAGCCGAAAAAAAAGAAGATCGCAATTCGTTTACACAACGGACCGACAAATCGATCCTCACGGAGCAGCATGTGCGTCGATGGCCCTTATCTGTTCGCCTAGCGCAAAATCGCGCAACGATACGCGTTTCCTCGCCGAGCCGCGTATACGCGCGTACACACGGTTACGCATTTATACAGGTTATCCGCGTTGCAAACGAAATTATATGACGGATCGCGCGTCCGTATCGGGCTCTCGATTCCACTGTCTACCCCGCGCGTTGCATCGCGTCGCTTGCTGGACAACGAGGGGAGAACGTTGCGGACAACGAACGGGAATTCAGGGTGGCCAAGGGGTGTGGGAACATCAGGAGAAACCGCTGGATCGGTTACGGGGGTTGAATTCGATCGACGAATTCGATTCTTTTGGCGATATTCGACCAGAGTTTAACGATAAACGACGCTCGAGAGTTGTTCCTCCTAGTGTTCGCCGCGACGAAGACGCGTTCGCGAGTAGCAGTTGTTTCATGGAGACCGGTTTGCTAACCGTTCGCTGATCCGTTTCCGTGGTGGTGAAACGGCGGCTGGAGAATTTGCGTTGCACGCTTTGACCGCGCTCACAAAGATGCTCGTCGACGTTCGGTAACACGCGACCAATGTCAATAGGAACGGAAGCGACGCATGGCATCGTCACGTCCATCCGGGGGAGGGGGAGGCGGTGAGGGCACCACCGCTCCAATTCACCCTGCGGGCTCTGGTCCAGGCCTGCCTCTGTCAAACGCAATAACGAACACGGTCAATTGCGGCTTGCCCCTAGTGCTCTTCCCCCCCCTCTCTCTCTCTTTTCCCCTCTCTTTTACTTGGACCGACAATCAATCGGGTCGCGGCTGAGGAACGGGTTTTTGAATTTGAGGATCTTTGCGAGGGGAAAAAGGTGGTTTTCGGGCCGGCCCAAAAGACTGATCAGAACAAGGATGGTCCTTCGAACTACTAGAGGATAACTGTCAATTTTATACAATAGTCTGGTAGAAATCTCAAGGGGGAGTTCTCGTGAAACAGCAGCAATAACAAGTGATTTTCAAGATTTTCTTTTAAAATAACCATTGTGCAAATGGGACTATATCTTTGGGGGTGCACGTGGATAGTCTTGAAGCACAAGTGTTATTTTTTTAGTTCAATTCTTCTTAGTATTTATCGTACAATACGCATGTTTCTCGAAACTATGTTTTTTAAACTGGCATGCACGATAACTAAAAAACTAGTAAAGTAAACAACTTCGGACGAAGTTCATTCATTTCTTTAGGGATTGAACCTAAAATTTATGTTTGATTTTTATTTATAATGTTTTCTTGAACAATATAAATTTAACTAATCGGCCAAGAAAGGAAAACTTTTCTTCTCAACCCTAAAACTTCTCTAACCTTCCATATCTGTCTTTCAAAATAGATTCAATCCCAACATGAAGTGAGTATCTAACTTTAAGAAATTTTTTCACTTTTTGTGTTTTGGTCACTGTGATAGACGCTACATTGCTCGCCAACAATGCTTATATTGCCGAAGTTGTTAATAAGTCTTGTATATTATACGATAAATAATAAGAATTTAAATAAAAAAAACACTTGTACTTCAAGACTAAAGCCTAGTTCCATATATCCAATGAATTTTCTAAAAAAAATTCATAAAGATCACTTGTTTCCACTGCCGTTACACAATAAGCCCCACTGAATCCTTTAGAAAAAAATTTCGAAATGCAAAGTGTTAAGATCGCGATCAGGCTAAAACCTTGGCATGCAGGTACCCCACCGAAGACTGGATGGCGTCTTCCCATCTTGCTTCGGCTTCGTTAAAAATACGCTGACGTTAACAGAACCGTTACCGTGTGAGCTCTTGAAATGGATTAGGAGGGAGAAAAGCACCAGGCGCTAAGGTTGATGTTTGTGGAAATACGTGATAGTGACAGTTTCTGTTCGCTCACCTACACAAACCATTCATCCTTTTGGCTGGAGGAGATGTCGCTGCAAACAGACAAACGAGCGAATTAGCCGATTTTAGTGGTAATTTCGACGAATGTCTTGAACAGGGACTTATACTTTTGTTGCTTTTAGGGCTATCTTCTATGTTTTTGGCACTAAATGATTCATTTCATTCATGATGAATGAATCATTTGATTGGTCCCTGTTTTTCGGTAATAACTCCTTAACAAAGCCGAAACGGACATTTTTGCAAAGTAAAATGCCGCTTTACGTGACCTCAGGAACCGCCTCTTTCAAGGAATGGCTGCATTTTTGGAATACCCTATGTATGCATCTATACTGTAGATCGAATATTAGCAATTTATTCATGTATACATAGACTTATTAATGATTTATAAACAAAAGAGCCAGAGTTGTAGTCGGAGTCGATATATTTTTTTCTGACTCTAATTCCCGACTCCAGGAGTCGATATAGCTTTTTTTTACTCCGGCTCCGACTCCAGTGATCAGCAATTACTCCCAAACTCCGACTCCGACTCCGACTCCGACTCCACAACTCCGATTCTGACTCAGCCCTGCTTATAACACTTATATTAGCAGTTTGTTAAATACAGACATAGTAATGTAAAACTTGCTTTAAATAATAATAAAGCAATTTTTGGACGTGCCTTAGAGTCGCCACACGAGTGCAAAGGGTTAACATAATTATTTATTTTGAAATCTGGATAAATAATTGCGTCATCCATATTATGGATGACATGATAGCCAACGGGTTAAGTCTCTGGTTTCGAGAAATGTTTTGAAAGGAAGAGATAGTTACCTATCGGAACCGTGACTCCTCACTTTGCCTGGCAGTAGAGGCGGACCCGCGCCGCGCTGTGCCCGAGCCTGAGGCCCGCAGGGCGCAGCCAGTTTCCCGGCCGCGGGAGGGTCGTAGCTTCCGTTATCCCCGGCCTGTATCCCGAACCGTAGCTCCCTAGGATTCCCGGGGTGCCCGTGGAGCCCTTCAACGTGGTCATGCCCACCGGCAGGCCTGCGCTCGCTCCGTTCGATTCGTACATCTGTTGCACTGAAATTCCGTAAAACACATCAGTCCCGCCATAACACCTCCATCTCTTTCGTTTTTGGTTCCAAATTCTTTCGCATCCGTTCACCGTACCTCTTAAGCTCCGCGCTCTCTCTCTAATTTTTCTATTTCGCTACTCTGCGCGTAACTTTTGACTCGAGAGTCTAGCGAGCAAAGTCGACCGACTGAATTTACCGCCCGTTCTCAAAATACCGATTATCGATTTACACCGGCATGGCATGGCACAGCGACACGAACAACTAATTACTTTCGCGTTTCCCTCGGCCCTCAATTTTTATTTCGATACCCTGAGTTGCTCCTGCAACCCCGTCTAATCCGTTCGAATGGCTCGCGGCCGGAGCGCTTTCGGAAATCAATGATCGACGAGGATTTTATTGCATGCAACTTCGTTATCGTTATATTTCTCCAATTGTCTTGAAAAGGAAATAGTCCTGTGAAAAACAGCACGATCCGACGCGACGCACGGTATTCGAAATAACTTCCGCTCTATTTATGATAAATACATGAAACAGAGTGGGTTTTGTTATTTATATTGAAAGCAATCTAAATATGGCATTATTATAAATATATTCATATATTTGAGTATGAAAACCCGATATTTGATTTATTACGGGCTTTCAGTCGATTCATTTTCATTTCAGTTCTTCCAAAACTGAAACTTTGTTTTAAGGTCTTGAAACATTTGTCTTCTCGACACATATACGTCTTCTTTCTGCTATTCCTGCTGCAATTAATTAACAATAGGACTAGACACCTCTGAACCTCACAACCGAACCCTGATACCAGAATTCGTATAATACACTCATTTTATTGCGGGTAAACTTCAATCTTACAAATTTATACACCTTAACTGGCTAGGAGAAAATAGGAAACGTGTTTTTAAACAATCATAACATTATTCAGGGTGATGACCTGGACAACATATTAAAAAATCAGCGAGATCGGTGGTGTTACCTTTTTGTAAATAATTATCAATTATTATTGAGACATCAATTTTTATTTATTTGATCATATCTGTAATTAATATAATAACGCAAATTCTTTTATTTATTTAGTAACCGTTGTCATATCTCATATTTCTACAAGTGGATATTCGCGTACGCGGCTGCTGACCGGTTATTGCTACATATTTTGTTTAATAACTTTGAATATCGCAACTTTTCGCAAATAAAACATATAATATCAAAATAGACTATCTTACGAATACGATGCATTAAAATTCTCGGGATGTTTTGAGGCGTCTTTTCTAAAACCTTATCTAAAATAATAGGGAAACAAAGAAAACTTAGTTATTTCATTTCAGGTCAATTATTAAATATATTGCATATAAGTATTGTAAAATTGTTGAAGATTAATTACAATTAGACAATCCGTAGCCACCATTTTCTATACAAATTATTTCGTACAGATGTCTTTTGTTCATAATACAACGTAAATAAGTTGCGTTATGAACTGATGCACGATTATATCTATCTAATATTCGCTTGCAATTAATTTCCTACTGAATTTTTTGAGTTTTTTGAATTTGAACACTTTAACCCAGATAGCACCATACGTCCATGGGACGTTCGTTTTACGTCCGATACGTCCACTGTCCGTCGTGTACGTGCGTGGGACGTCCCTTGGATCAAAATTTCGGACGTCCCATGGACGTGGGACTTAGATTATTTCGTACTTGCCAGGGATGTGGGACTTAGATTATTTCGCATTTACCAGGGACGTGGGACTTTGATTATTTCGTACGTTTTCGGATGCTATATTGTGTCTTTCAGATTTTTAAGTTCGCGGCGCCGTTGTTTGAAAAAAACTAATTTTTCGACGTTTCTTCCGTTAAAAAATGAGCTAATCTTCAAATTGTTAGATTTTATTTATTCTGTAAGTCTATTGGACACTGATAAACTTGAACATTTCACAGAAATAGTTAAAGAATGAAATTAACTTGATTAGTATTACGATTACCTCGTACATCAGCGCGCATAGTATCTGAAAATATTAATCGTGTTACCAAGAACTCGGTCGGTGCTCGACTGTTAATATGCTTATACTATCGGGGTCGGACCGTGACCTCACCGATAGTGTGTATCGGCCCTAAATGGCACGAACTTATGACCGCGTAATATGTATACCGGAATTTTTGGAAGAACCTGTGCAAGGAAAGTCGACGGGCCTATCGTGACTCTGTCGTGCTTTCTTTCAGTTCGTTTTTCATCCACCAAATTGGTTGATTGCCGACTAGCAACTACGGTTGCTCGTTTCGTGGAACGAGTGACATAACTGGGTTTAGCCGATCCAACGTCGGTATAGAAGATAGCGTTTCAGAGCTCTATAGCGGCTCGAAGGAGTTTCCGGCGACGCAAACTAAAAATGCCACGTGGTAGTTAACCGGAGGCTCGAAAGGAAGCGAACTTGGAGGGGTGAGGAAAAGGTATTGTTGCCCGGGATACACCGTCTGAAACCAGACACAAGATACGCGCGATACAAATGAAATGAAGGAACGAATTTACGTTGAACGTTTAGCATTTTATTTGAGATGATCAGCGTTATTCAGTACCTTCTATTTATCCCGTTTGACGTTGGTAGTCGTAAAAAACGCGTCGTCGGGCTACAATGGATTACTTGTAAACTGCATATTATCGCTTTCGCTGACTATTCGTTAAAATAAATATAAAACTGTTCCTTAAACAAATATAAAGTTCCTTCTCCTTCGCAATATTTTCAACGTCAGTCTATTAGGCGTAATCGCACGCTCTACAAAGTCTTATAAGTAAAGTATAATTAAGAGTACCTACAGTAGACGCGAAGCTAATCGAAGCCTTCTTCGCAAAACACTTTTAACTTTTAAAACGTTTCTCCAATGGCTTACTGAGCACGACGCACCCTTTCATTTTAAAGTTGGCTTAAAGGAACTAACCAGATCACACAGTATGGCTTCTAGACCTTTGGACGTACCGAGGTCTTTGCACTATTTCCTTCTCAAGCAATAAATTCGATTAAAAACGTAAACGTTTCACTAGCTTCATCACTATGCAAGATGAAGATTATGGAAGCCACATCGTCTATAATATTTATTCTTAACTTTAGTCTCGTTACGGGGACTCGATCCGCCATGCTACGAGTATATTTCCCCCACAGAATTTTCAATTTCCTAGAATTCATTTCAAGAGCGATTTTGATTAATTTTGCCGACAGCATTTGATCTTTTGATTGTTTCCTTATCGTCTCCTTATCATATAATATAAGCTATAACAAACAATTTGACACTGAGACTTTGAAACATGTATCTCCTCTCCTCCTCTCCTCCATTACGTATGAAGCTCTCGCAAGCATGTCACAATAGCGCAAAGAAGTTGCGTGGAAGCGTCGTAACGATAGCTAATCCCTTGAAACTCGATCGATCTTCAGCCACTTAAAATTACGTGAGGCGATGCGAATCGATTGGCACGAAAACTGTAAATACGTTCACAGCCATACGACTCCCTAAATAGAAAGTTAACGATTTTTCAAGGGTTTTCGATCATCTATGGAAAAAATGTTTCCAACAAAAATTAAACGGTATTCTGACATCTACAAATTTCAATGTATAACATTTTTTTTAAACACATTGATTTTTTGAACCAGTGGTTGTCAACTTGGTCACTACCGCCCACTAGTGGGCGTTCCAGCTTTCATGGTGGGCGGTAGGGGTTTTGTCCGATACTGAAGCACGTTCCTCTTTTTTTTTAATTTGATTGACTTTTTAGAAACATTGAAAGGGAAATTTTTTATAGTATTGTTTAAAAAATTTTCATAGCATTATTTAAAAACATTTTCATTAGGTTTTCATAAAATTCTTTAGTGTTTATATTTTATAACGAGTCACAAATTAGAACGCAAAATAATGCAATACTACTACGTAGTTTCGGGGTAGGTACGACATCATTATGAAGCATTTACTACTAACAGAGATACAAAAGTTTGCGGTGAGTATAAAAAGGTTGACTACCCCTGTTTTAAACGATAAAATTCATTTTATATCGTTAGGATGTTGTAGCGGGCGTTAAGACGAATTCTTCGACCTATTATACTATGACTTGGAGCCTATAGTCTTCCGGTTTTTCGGGATAAATACACCTATGCTGCGTTAGGTAACGTGTTCAGAATAACGAATTTTATTAGGTTTTTGCATATGAAAAGACCACTGTTGAACAGTAATATTAAACACATGCAACTTTTATCTAAATAGGTTAATTGAGAAAAGTAAGCACCATTTTAATCAGCGCATCCTGCCAATGAATTTCAAATTTCTTGATTCTATTACGGTAGAAATTGAATTTTTTTGTCATTCACGTTCTGCATTTTCAGGATTGTCATCTCCATTTTGTAATTTCCTTTACCATCAATGAATAGTAAGTTGATTAATCACCACATTTTGATTAAAATTCACATAATGCTATCGCCAATGAGTTCATTGCCAAGAGTATCAAAAGGATGTACGTATTGATGGACGTTGTAATAAAATTGATTTACAAATCCAATGAGACATCTCATTTAAAATTTAAGACAGGATTTTAAGGATCAGCTTTATAGCTGAAAGTGATCTATAATAAACCTGTAGGCTGTAATAGTATTGCTTGTTCGAAATGCTTTATAATAGTTGCATTCTAAAATCGGACATTTTATATGCAATAACGAGTACTACACATACAATTACAGTAGAACTCCATTCATGTGAACTCGTTGGGAGGCGAGTTGGTTCATATAATAGGAGTCCACCTGCCTCTCACGACCGACTATGATTTTTCGTTCATTTAATAGGAACTGCTAAAATTTAGTCCATGTAAACGGAGTTTATATAAATGGAGTTTCACTGTAATCTTGAATTCGTTCGACGCACCTTATTAGGCTACTGATTGCGAACATAACAATTCACTGTTTACTGTTCATGTCGATAAGCGACCGATGTTTTCAGAAGCCCCGTATCAGCTCCGTATCAGCCCCGTACCTTTCCTCTCGTCGAACGCAGTATCGATTCGAGTGAGCACAGGTGCCCGGAATATCCTGACCTTGACACGGGAACGTGTTTTTCTCCGGGTAAACTCACGGATCGGCGAAGTTTCACCAAGTATTCGGGAGAAAGGTGGGTTTGGTTTGGGATTCGCGGTCGTGTTCCGCTTCGCGGTTGTTCCCGCTATCTACGACTTGGTAGATCGTGTGCTCGCGGTCCACGCCATATATAAGCCGTCTTATCGCAGGGGACCTTATCTATCGACATTATCCTCTCTCATCGGCTCTACGTATACATGTCGAACTGGTTCACGGTGAAATTCCCCAAGGCGTAGGGACTGTGCGAGTTCGTTCGAACCAGGACGAAGCCTCTCTTCGTTCTCTCGACCCTGTCGCCGGCGACAATGGCCGGGTATCGCGGCGGGCACATACCCAGCAAGTAAGACAAGAATCCGCCACAGTACCATCCCCAGAAACCCACTTTCGTGTTGATCGACTCCGCGAAGTACATGACCGATCTATGATGATCGCACTCGAAAGGCTTGCCGATCTCCCAGCAGCCCGGCTGGTTGATGCCGCCGTTCATGTAGAAGTCGACGTGCCCGCTCATCTCGACCTTTCCCTGGATGAACGCGTTCGTGTGGAGCACATCAACGAACTCGGCATCGCTCGCGTCCAGCTTGTGGTCCTTGTCTACGGTGACGAACAGAGGCATGGCCGGGTCCAGGCCGGTGATCCTTGAGATTCGATATGGTCGTAGTACGTTGGCGGCGAATGCGGGCACATGGGCGCCGAGGCTGAAGCCAATCGCATGGATCTCCTTAGCGCCTGCGTCCTTCAGCCTTTCGATCAGCTGGGCCAGACACTGGCCCACGTGCGGCACGTTCCTCACGACGATGGGGTAGCAAGGTGCGTTCGCCAGACGGTGCCAGTCCACCGAGATCAAGTTATAATCGTAACTCTTCAGGTACTCCATCCGCACGTCGACCAGGTACGATAGCTGCATGTCCGAGTCGTACCCGTGTATCAGAATCTTGGTGGGATTCGAGGGAACGAAGTTGATCTCGTCAAGATTGGAGTCGGTGTCATCCACCAGAATCTGCTGGCCCTCTTTCATGTTTCTTTTGGTGTAGAGGAAGAAGGTCACTTCGTCGTCCGGGCAAGTCTGATTGGTGTTCACTAGGCAGGGCCCGATGAAGTAGTCTTTGGCCGAGGTACCCTGATCCAGCGTGTTGCTGACGACAAGAGGTTGCGGCGTGTGCACGCCGGAGGAATATTGAATGATAAAGAGCAACATCAAGAGAGATGCGCGGATCGTTTTCCATATTATTGAGACTTCCATCTTGGCTGGTCTATCGAGCCGCTTCGAGGACCGAGGGATTCCGGAATCGCTGTTAAGGCCGAATTCACTCGACTGCCGGCAACAAACTACCGAGAGGTCCGCGTGGCGGCCAACCGTCGGCGTTGGCATTGGCGTCGGCGTCGGGGAAACTTCGTGTTGAATCAGCACGTACCGCCTCGACGAGCTCCGAATCCCTAAAGAGGGGCATGCCACACGCGACTTGTCACTGATTAGGGGTGGGGGCAGTGTAGGGGCAAGCTCTGACGCACCGACACGTTCGATAAGCGTACTACCGTTCGATCGTGTCCAGCCCTGACGAAGGTCGAACCGATGACGACTCGGAGCACGCTGTTGCGACCGATGTCTCGCCACGTGACTAATTTTTCTTTCGGACTGTCGTGATAGAAACGCTGTTAGAATAATACCGCTTGATCTCGAGTACAGTGCTCGACAAAATAATAAGACAGTTTACATATTTATACTGCGTGTTCAATTTAAAGTGATCCACTCGAATATCCCTGAAATTGTTAAACTGTGAAGGGGGGTCATTCGTATCCGGACGATTTCGAACAGTTCGTAAATATCATGTATTTTGCTTCATACTGTTTACACTATGTTTTGAAATCTCAATTTAGGATGCTTGAAAGTTTTCAGATTTGTTTGAGAACTAGTACTCAATAAAAACTGCATCAGAAAGACCCACCTATACTGTTTGTGGGTACCGTAAATATGTTTACAATCTACAGCTCATTAATGATATCGAAAAATGTTGTAAACAAAAATTATATGGTTTCCATGGGGACATAATTCTATGTTAATAGTTATTGTTTTTCTAGCGTAACTACCCTTACAGACGAGGTATAAAGCTGAATGTTGGAAGGAAGGGCTCTTTCCTGGTAAGCTATCGAACGAGCCATTTTCGGCTAAAATCGGTTGAAGGGCATTTTTGACCCCTTTAACCGGCTACACCCTCTAAAGATACAATAAGGAAAATCGTCGAAGTAGCAGAAGTACAAATAAATTTAGGAAAAGTACGTGGAATTTTACAAGAAAGGAAACACACTAAACGCAAAAGATGGAGGCAAAGGATTTTTTTTAAACCGGAAGCCCTACAGCAACGTGACTGAAGTTTGCCTTTGAACACGTTTACTGATTAAAAAATGAAGAAACACATTTTTTTGTGATGAAGAAATTTAATTTGAAGGGTTTTGATAGAACTATTATAAAATTTATATTTATATTATATAAAACCATCTCAAAACGCTTAGATGTAATGAAATTAAAGGGAGATGTAACAAAATACTGATACAATAGTTTATATTTGTTTCCATAAAATAAGTAACAATGTTCGTACTACTATCTACATTTAGGTCGAATCATATTAGTTCATTTTTACAATTCCTTTCATAACTGCATCGTTGCCTTTCATAAGAACACAAGATATTTTGTGTTTACTCTGGAGATGATATGAAATATACAGGATGTATTTTCATGATATATTCACATTTCCTATCTTTAAATATATGGAATACATGAATATGTGAACTGTCTTATTATTTTGTCCAGTACGGTAGTTGCGCCAGATGGAAAACGATACTTTCCGAGCGATCATGCGTCGGTGGTGACCGTGAAAGCGGCCATTTACTTCCGTCGGCGTGCTCTGCTAGAAGGTGAAATTTCCGTAGCGATTCGGTATGCGACTCGGAAGCTTAAACTTTCGCGATAAACGTCAATGGAATATTAATTGAGGCCGAAAACACTTTTACGTTCGTTTCATAGACCGCGCCGCGCGTGTTCCGATTACGCGTCTTCTATCTGTATCGAATCAGATACGAGTGACAAAACCATATCGGCACTATAGTCGGTATCGACAGAAAGAAAGATTTCATCGTCGGAGTCAACAATTTGTACAAGCTATGTGATTAAAAACGAAAAACAAAAAAAACGATACGCGTGTTCGCAACCGTGATGCACAGAATTGAAAAGCGTGCTTGTCAAATCAATCCGATGTAACTCGTGCCGGTGCAACGGTTGCATTATTGACAAAAATCCGTAACAGAATAGCTGTTCGTTGCGAGTAAACAAATATTAAATTGGCAATTATCCGGCGACGAAATCACCGTGCATTTGAATCGGTTCGTTATTTTCGACACGCGGGGCACGGGGAAAACGGGAGGGGTGGAAACGGGAACGTGGAAGCGAGAATCGATGAAGGTTTTGCCGAATTATTCATACGCGTACTAGTCTGCTAATTAAAGGTCGATAATTGGCTAGGCGGCTTTTTCGTTTCATTGATCTAACGTTGTCATAATAAAGTCGAATGGGATCCGTTTTCCAGAGACGCAGAGAAAGAGAGAGACAGAGAGAACCGGCGGGGGGAGGGGGCGAGGCCGAGCCAAGAGATAAAGGGAGGAAAAGAGGTGCTCCGACCCATCCTGCTTGTTCCGACGATAATGGAAAAGAAACAGGGTTGAAAACGGTCGATGGCCTGTTGGAACGAGGCCAAAGTCCACCGTTACCCGTCGACGAATACTTCTTTCTTTGTTTCTTCGAACTTTCTCCCGCCCCCAGCTAGCTTTTTCGTATTTTTCGAGTCATGCGAGCTGCTACTGTGGCAACCGTCGGCAATGGCAACGTAGTTGCCAGTCATCGCATGGGAAACTTTTCCGCGAAAAGTTCGAGAACAGGGGAATTCGTTTTTCCGTCCGTGTTCTCGCGGTTAATTTAGCCTTTGCCGACGATGCATTTGCGCAATGCATCCGACGAACAAACTTCTCTTTCTCAACGACGAAAACGCTCCTGGACGGAATGATAGGATATGTGTGTTATCATTAATTTCTTTAATTTTTAATTTTTTTTTTAAATGTGCTATTATTTCGCCTCCAAGATTTCTATTTTTCTTCTGCTTGTTCAGAAAGCCAACGAAGTGAAGTTTATTTACTAGTAGGTTCTTTCTTTCTGCGTCGTAAAGGAAAATTTACAGTTATTTGCTTTGGATGCACATTGTGGATGAATCGTCCACAATGTGATAGATGAAAACCGGAACATATTTATACTTCTTCAATGGTTGAATTTAATTCACTGGTTTTCAAAATAAAAGTGAACCATGAAAGTGAACACCGTTCATTTGTTTGCACACGTTTAAGCTATGGGCAGACTGACGGACAATTGTCCGCGGACATTATGCACACAGTCTGCGGAAGTATACATATATCATGGTCAACCGATTCGGAGGTGATTCTACATACGCGTACCATTAGATAGAAATCGGCTGTCGCATCTGATCATGACCAACCAATTCTACTCTCTGCATATATTAATACACGCGAACCCGACGAATCTCTAAACTCGATTTTCTCGAAAATGAAGTTTCAAATGAAAAAATTTTATTCTTCCTTTCCGAATCATTTTTTCATATAGAGTCACCTCCTAATCGGTTGACCATGAGTCGCGAGACACCCTGTATATACATACAGTATTGTATATTATCCGCCAATCTGGACAGGGCTTTAGACTCCTTGTTGCCGTTTTACTGTTTCATTGTGGGCGAATCATCCAGTCAATTTATTAAAAGTAGAAACTGATCCTACTTTGTTCACTAATCACTATGAATGATCATTTTGGATGAAACGCAGATGAAAACAATCTTTACACCCTTTATTGTGGATGAACTGATGTACATCCAAAGTGAGAAGACTAAATTCACTTTAACACTACCACGGTCAAAATGACCGGTTTTCTATTTTACAATTATTGAAATTAGGAAAACGATTTAATAAGAAATGACTGAATTGACTTCTTTATTTAAGCACATATTGTAATGGAAACGGTACAAAGTTTAAATTAAATTCGATCTACTCATTTCTTTAAGGCGTTTTACTTTTATATGTTTTGTGCTCGGTAGGTTTAGCGTTAATAATACAGTATTATCCGCTTAAGTGTCGCATTTTTTCCTCGCTCGAATGTCGCGTCCACCCACTACTAAATACTAATGCAACGACAAGATTTTTTTTGTTTTTCATTATTTACCAAGCGATGAGAGGTAAACTGGAGCAATTCCTAAAACACCTACGTGTCTGGATTTAAGAATTTTTTTAGAATAACCATTGGATATATGACAATAGGCTTTTTTGGCGTGTAAACAGATAGTCTTGAAAGACAAGTGGTTTTTTTAGTTAAATTCTTCTTATTTATTCTATAGTATACAAGGTTTCTTAATAGCTTTGGTAGTATAGGTGTTGTTAGCGTGCAGTGTTGCGTCTGTCACAGTGATTGAACCACGAAAAGTGAGAAATTTCCTTAAAGTTAGATCCTTTACGCTGGGATTGAACCTACATATTTTGAAAGAAGAATATAAAAAGTAGGGAAAGTTCTAGGGTTTGCAAGAAAACTTTACTTTTTTCGGCTGATTAGATAAATTTATAATGTTCAATAAAATATTATAAATGAAAAAGCAAATATAAATTTCGAGTCCAATCTCTAAAAAATGTTTCAAGAAATAAATCAACTTCGTCCGAAATATGTGTATATATTGTAATATACGATAAATAATAAGAAGAATCGAACTAAAAGAAATAGCACTTGTACTTCAAGACTATCTGTCAACATCCTAAAAAGACCTAGTCCCATATATCCAATTGTTATTCTAGAAAAATTTTTTAAATATCACTTGTTTTCACTGCCGTTACACGAGAAGTCCCCCTTAAGCGGACAATACCTACTGTACTGTGCCTATCATTCAGAAATTCTATTTAGCCTTCGAGAAATTAAAGGTAGTACACTCGTGCTATCATTTTGTCAAGGTGTACAGGAGGATCCACGAAAGTGAAGTACGCGATTAGAGTCGGCGGATCAAGGTTGTCGTTAAACGCGATCGCTGGTCGCGCGAAAAGAACGCGAATTTCGTCGATCGACCTCGGGCTGTATGCAGTCATGGAGAACTGTATAACCAGGCTCGCTATAAATCAAAGCTACTCGGTTTGTCGGTTATCGCAAAATGACCACAAACAAATTGCGCCGTGGCTCGCACGCGTACGCCGGGCCGCGCGATCTGTTGTAATAAGGTATAATGCGGCACTATTATTGCCCGATAATTGCACGGAATTCGTTTAGACAAAGTGGCTGTCGATTGGTTGATTTTATGGTTGAAATGGCCGTCCGCGTGCCCGTTTTCCGCCTCCATCGACCATTGGATAATGGATTCCGGTTCGCGCGACAGATCGTTACCCGATTACCAGGAACAGCGGATCCCAGAATCTAGAGATGGACCTTGTTCGTTTGTATCGCGCTGTGATGCCGTTCAAGATTCGACGTCGCCGAAGGTCGTAAATCCTCGGCTCAGGTTTTCCTGACAACGCGTATTGAAACGAATTCCCTACGACCTGGTCTAGTTATAGGGATAGTAAGGTAGTAAACACTGATTTTGTAACACGAGTAAACTTTAATATATTTTAACAATAATTAATCAAAATAGATGGTGTTAAAATGAAACGATGAGACTGTGTTAAAAGAGGCTGTTGTTTGCGAAAAAATGACGCTGAGAGCTGTGTGTCGTGTGTTTTTAAAGTGTCGGCGTGGGCGTGTGCTATATTGAAAGTGTACTGATTGGTGGGTGATATTTTCAATGAAGATGGTAATGGGAAATGAAGTAGTTTTCTAATTGGTTATGTGAAATCTATGGAAATGGTGAAAGTGGCCGCCCTCGAAGACCGCCCTCGTTGATCGGTCACAAGTAGGGGTAGCATGTTCGGGTGCGCTACGGTTAGCCTTCGCGTCGCCTTGCGTTCGCGGGTCTCGAGTCTCGAGGGCTTGACCGTAACAGGTAATAAACCTGAGAAGCCCCTTGACTTTTAACAATGGCAAGCGGAAACTAAAGAATTCGGTATTGGAAGTTAATCTGTTGAGCAGATGCGACAATATTCATAAACTTAAGGTCTTAATGGCAATATGGCTTCTTGGATTTATTAGCTGTTATAACGTTTTAAGGTAACTGTTTTACTGCAAGGAGTTTTTGGTGAATGAACTAGCTATCGTACGTGACGGATGAAAAGAGAGTGAGGCTTAACTATCTAAACAATTCAGTCGGTTCTTGTCGGCTGAACAGACCTTGATAATTAAACTTTGTTTCTGCTAGTTGTTACAGAGACGGGGACAAAACCAGAGAAGAGAGGGGAGAGCGGAGGATGGAGGTAGCCGGAAACAGTGCCCCGCTTTTAACTTGTAACGTTCCGATTTAATGGAGCGCGGTGACTTGATAACAGATAACGGGGCATTGCAAGATTTATGAACGTCTCGTGATGCGGATAATGTCTCACCTATTCGCCTCGCTAGCAGCAGATTTTACTACGGCTGAATTATTCGCGGGACGGAAATTAAGGCTGGAGGCCGACTGTCTTTTAATCTCGGCCAAACGTTTCCTTGGTTTCGTGCCGCCACACCGCCACCGTTCTTACTCCTTTGCCGAATAGAGGATTGATACCGTCAGGAAATTCAATGATACATCGGTCCCACGCACGCACGAATTGCGGAAGTTCTTTTTCGAGAGGATCTACGAGCTGCAACCTCCCTCGAAAACATTACTGTCCAGATAGGTTGAATAGCCCGCTGAATATACAGGCTGTCTCTCGCCTGAACCGATTCCAACCTACCTACATACGACGAGCACAACTTATTACCTACATACGTTCCGTGCCGAAATTATAAGACGCCCGTCCATCTAGATCTAGATCATTGGTACACTGGTATATAGACAATTGTCCGAATAGCTGATTGTGAAAGCATCCGATTACGAAGGCCAATTGAGCATTTTATTTGAAACTTTTTCCCGAAGAACTTTTAATCTTGGTATTCATACTTATTCGTTTTCGAAGCAAAATATGAATTTGTGTATACAGGGTGTTTCGTCTAAAACAGGACACCAAAATATCTCCTCTACCTCTAAAAATACAAAAAATATTTCTAACGTAATCTAAATGGTTTCAAAAGACGAATCAGATGGAAGAATCGTTTTTTATAAATTGTAATTTTTTAATCGTTTTTTCTAGGTCACTCGTGTTTTTTTTACATATATACACACATTTTTTGTTGTTGTATGTTATAGCAAACATTATTGTGCATTCATCCATGTTTAATAGCACGACCTTGAAATGACCGTGAACTCTAAAATTTGCTAATTAATGCAGAACTTACTTTCTGCGACATTTCAGATTTCAACGGTAATAAAAATTTTACCATGAAATTGAATTAGTAAATAAACACATTGTATCATTCCTCTGTGTACATAGAGAGTGAGAGAGATATGTATTTAAGAGTTTGCTCCCTGCTAGATTTCTCAGTGTATCGATAAGCGATCCATAATGCGTTATTCAGAACAGGAGAAAATTCAAATGGTTTTAATTTACGGTGAAGCTCGAGAGTGTCTAAGAGAAGCAATACGAATTTACAAAGACAGATTTTCAGAACGTTCTTGTCCATCACGTTCTGCATACTCAAGTATTGTTAAAACATTTTGTGAGACTGGTAGTGTCAACAGAAACATTTTTATGAGACGTAGTACTGTTACTCATGAAGCAAATGTGAACAATATCATCGCTAAAGTTAATTAAAACTCGCATGTTAGTATAAGGCAACTTGGATGTGAAACCGGTATTAGTGTGACAAGCATATTCCGGATTCTTCATTCACAAAAATTTCATCCTTTCCATTTATCTCTTCACCAAGAGCTCCATGGAAGAGACTTTGAAAACCGCGTACATTTTTCTCAGTGGGGTTTTCGAAAGAGCTGTACAATCTGTCGTTTTTCGCCTCACGAAATGTATTACAACGGAAGGACATCATTTCGAACATTTATTGCAATAATAAATGTGACTATTTACAAGTACAAGTTCGAATTTCTGTTACCGTTGAAATCTGAAATGTCGCAGAAAGTAAGTTCTGCATTTATTAGCAAATTTTAGAGTTCACGGTCAATTCAAGGTCGTGCTATTAAACATGGACGAATGCACAATAATGTTTGCTATGACATACAACAACAAAAAATGTGTGTATATATGTAAATTAAAAAATTACAATTTATAAAAAATGATTCTTCCGTCTGATTCGTCTATTGAAACTGTTGTACGCACTGATTTGATTGTACATATAATTATATATTTAACATTTAGAAGAATACATAAGTAATAAATACAAATTATAACGTGTCTTTCTTTGCTGATTGATTCGGAGCGACTGACGCAATCGTCGCGGGTTCCGGTAACGCTATTCCCTACTCCATCTCCAACTACGGCGCTCATCTTACTATTACATGTTTTTGAAACGGGTAATTGCCTACAATCTCCCCCTATGAGCAACGTAGTTTTAATCTAAATTCTGTTTTATACAATCTCGTCGTAATTAATCAATCTTATTTTACTTAGATACCATAACAGTTTTTCTACCGCTTTCAATTTCATCTCTAATGAAGTGAAACTTTAAATTTACGTGTCTAGTTTTATTCGAGGAACGAGCATTTTTCATCCATTCTATGGCTGCCGTGTTATCACAGTACATGATTGTTGGCTTTGGACAGAATATTTCTAAATTCATTTCGGTTAACAGGTTAATGACCCATGTGGTATCTTTTACAATCTCAGCGCACGCGAATAATTCCACAGTACATGTCGAAAGACCAACACACTTTTGTTTATTACATCGCCACGTGACTAATGAGTCGCCTATCAATATCGCTCCTCCTGAGAAGGATTTACCTCCTTCCGCGTTTCCCCAGTTCGCATCTGAATAGGCTTCTAATTTACCATGCTTGTCGCTATAGTAAAGTATCTTATCTTTTGTACTTCGCAAGTATCTTAAGACCCTTTTTGTCAATGATAAATGTCTCTGCTTGGTCGGTGATTGAACTGTGATAAATATGATACTACGAAAGCGACGTCCGGTCTAGTTCGGTTTGCTAAATATAGTAATTCACCGATAATTTCTTGATACAATTCTTGATCGGCTAAGTCTGTTGACGTTCCACAATTCTTATCCTCCCCTGGTATTATTGGCGTTGTTACAGCATTACAATCGTGCATGTTATGTTTGCATAACAATTTTTCAATATATTCTTCTTGAGATAAACCTATACCCGTTTTGAACCTTTCGACTTTAATACTCAGAAACGTGTTGGCATTTGTAGTCTCGACTATTTCGAAAGTCTCTTTTAATCGTGATATTATACTATTGAATAGATCCGTACTTCCATGCAAGATCGTAAGGTCGTCGACGTACGCTGCAATTATAATGAAGTTTCGCCTTTCTGCCAAAGTAAAAATAGAATTTTGTGATGCTAACGTTTTGAAACCGATACTTATCAGAGTATTCCTGAACTTTACGTACCAATTACGCCCGGATTGTGGTAGACCATATATACTTTTTCTAAGTTTCAGAACCTTATTCTTACCATAATACTTCTCAAATCCTGGGGGTAACGTAAGATAAACCTTTTCGTTAATTTCACTGTACAGGTATGCTGTTTTGACGTCAAAGAATTTATATCTCCAATGTAATTTCACGGCTATTATCATTAGCGATCGCCACGCTTCCGCGGATGCTACCGGTGCATACGACTCATCGTAATCTCTTCTTTTTATTTGATTATACCCTGCCGCGACTAATCGCGTCTTGTATTTAACGCTATTATGTTCCTTCTCGTCCTTTGCAGTAAAGATCCATTTGCTTTTAACGATTTCACTATCATCTGGTTTATCGACTACTTCCCAAACTAAATGTTTTTCAATAGATTGTAATTCATTTTCCATAGCCTCTTTCCAATGTGACCATTTTTCGCTTGCTTTAGCTTCTAGATAGTTAGACGGTACTTCACTACTACATATCAAACTTACCTGATCTCTATCTCTAACTCGTTGTGACCTACACGCTCCTTCTCGTTCATCTTTGTCTTCTATTCTACGTAAAATGCTTCTTAACTGCAATGCCTCTCGCGTTGAGCCCGGCGGCCTGCCCCGTTGTCGCGGGGTTCCTACATTTTCGATATTTTCGACATTTTCCCCATTACTGTTAATTGGCTCTGCTAATTGATGAGAACTATCGCTTCTATCTCTATCGTAGTCGGCAAATTCCCTGTTAGCTTCATCCACATTACTATCGGACGTTTCGTTAGTGTATCTCAATGTAGCAGGCTACTCTAAGCCATGTATCTCTTTGCAATCATTATCACCCTCAATGAGTTTCCTTCCCGACTCTGTTTCTTTAAATTTTACTGATCTCTCTTCTACTATTTTTCCTGTATTTGGATCATATATCCTGTATCCGCGTCGTTCCCGAGAATAGCCTAAGAAAATACCTATTCTACCCGGTAGTTCTAGCTTGTCCCTTTTTTCTTTCGGGATATAATAATATGCTATGCATCCGAAAACTCGTAAGCAATTCACGTTTGGTTTTACTCTGAAAAACAATTCAGATGGTGTCTTCGTTTTATTCTTTCGCGGAGTGAGATTAGTTACGTGACTACTGCAGGCAGCAGCCTCAGCTCAGAATTTTGGTGGTAAAGAGTTACTATGCAATAACATTTTCGCGCGTTCTAGTATGGTTCTATTGGCCCTCTCTACCTTGCCATTACTCTCAGGATTATATGGAATAGTTTTTTCATGCTTTACTCAGTTCTTTTCTAAGAATTCCTGCCAATTTTGGTTCACAAATTCACGACCGTTGTCCGTTCTAATACGTTTCATTTTATTATTCAACAAATTTTCATATTTTTCTTTTGTTTCAAATGTTTGTTTTTCAAATGTTTCGTTTTTATGTTTTATGAAGTAGGTGAAATACATTCCGGAGTGTCGTCTACAAATACCAACATGTAACGCGATCCACGTAATGACGGAACTGGCAAAGGCCCGCATACATCGCAATGAATTTATTCCAATGGTACCTTGCTTTGAGATCTCGTTATTGTTTTATGAGGAGATTTACTTATTTTCCCAATGTTACAAGTATTGCAATTAAATTTTTTGTCAAAGCAAGTTACCTGTATACCAACGGCAAGTTTTTCTTTACACATTCTCATTAAGTACTCATTATTTATATGTCCTAACCGCTTATGCCAAATTTCCGACTTGTTTGTCGCCTTTTCCACGTTATATGATTCGTAACTATCGCGTTTATCGCCATACGGTTCTGCTAAGAATTTAATATGCTCTTCACGGAGCTCACCGGCTATTACTGTATCGCCCTCTCGATCGTAAATAATAATTTGGTTGTCACCTTGTACTAGTGTGTAGCCTTTCGACGTCGATACTGTAGTGGATAGAAGATTTTCCTTTAGCTTAGGTACGAAGAGAACGTCTTTGATTGTTATCGTGACATCCTTGTCTCCATTTTTTACTCTAATTCTGACGGTACCTATCCCCTTGTAACTTAACTTAGAGTTCTCCCCAGCTTGGTGGAGTTCGCCGCTCTGAAAGTTAATATCATTAAACCATTTTAAATCATTTACCATATGATTGGTCGCACCGCTATCGAATAGCCAATAGTTAGATAATTTTTGGATATTACCTCCGTCGCGCGCATTCTCAATGCTAAACGCGTATATTTTATTTTTATTTTCAATATTCTCGATTACATTACTCGCTGGTTTTGTTTTACCAAATTCCCTCGTCCTTGTGTCGGTCGGTCGATTTATGCCTCGCACTGTACACTGTATAATACACGAGTTCGCGTGGCGTTATTGTCACGCCAAGTGAAGCACATTTTGTTGCGAGTCCTCTGGCACGTGCTACATAATTGCTGCTCCTGCGTACGATCTCTTTATTTTAGTCCATAATGCTTGTGCATCACTCTCTGTTGCAAATTGTAACGCTTGTTCGTCTGAGAGGTGTACTCTTATGTACGCCACTGCCTCTCGGTTTCTTGTATTCCACTCCGTTCTTATTTTTTCACTTTCGGTGGCTGCTGGCTTAGGTTCGCTCAATGCTTGACTTAGTTTTTTCAGACACAATATTGCTTCCATCTTCATTGCCAAGACTAAATAATTATTCCCGGTCAATAACGGGACTGGCGGTAGCTTATTATACTTCATTTTGTCTTTTCGCTCACGGCGCGTATTTATTTTACTTAATTTACAAACCACGTTGCACGTGTTCTTCTCTATAACCACGTTTTCCGTGCTCTATTTTATAACCACGTTTCCCCTTTTATAACCACGTTTTATATTTTATGATCAACCACGCTCTGCTACCAGATTTGTTGTACTCACTGATTTCATTGTACATATACAGTATTTCATCGATAATTGTTCACAACACGGGTCTGCGCAGGGACAATTATGCGCGAGGGATATCATTGTTTGAGGTTTGCCGAACGTAGAGAAGGACAGCCGAGCTCGAGAGGCCTCGGTCACCGAGAAATGTAAACATACCTAATCCGAATTTTCAACTTCTCTATGTATCATTATTTTTTTATGGGACTTCGATGACCACATTTGTGTCATTTTTCCAATAAAAATGATACCAAACATGATATAATTCCGATAATATTTACTTGTGTAATAGACGATTAATGTTTCGGGCGCAAGGAAGGATAGCGTATCGCAGTCGGCGGCACAGTTCAAAGGCTCGCGCGTCCTCACAATGTATTACCAAGGAATAACTTTTTTATTATTACTTATTTTTTTATGAGATTTTTTCTAATAGATTTGTGACATTGTTCTGATTAAAATGATACCAAACACGATATAATTCGGATCATACACAAGTGTATGGTCATTATGTATAGGTCAGTTACATAACATCGGTGAGGCAGCAGTAATGCAATGACGACACTTTTTCATTTTCAATTAATCTTTTAGGAGACTTTTACCATCATATTTGTAATATTTCTCTGATCAAAATTTTTCTGATTATACATACATATCTACTTTTTTAATTGACGATGGAGTAAGTTTTGGTAACAGACAAAGAGAGTGAATAGTAAAGAAAGGGACACTGCAAGTCGCATCGTCTCGTTGAAAATATATTGAATAATACGAACAATTGCAAAATATGTCTGGTTCCATAAACTCACCGTACAACACTTGTCGGCTCTCCGTTGCAACTTGCATCTACGTGCTTAAATCCAAAATGTAAATCCGCGACCGTAAAACCTCGACATTGGATTTTCCGGATTTTCGTAGGTTTTCTCTTCTCTGCATTCTTACTATGTATGATCGACCAATTCACAGAAGACAAGACGGTTAATGTCGATGTAGCTGAGGTTCTGCCCTTTTTCAAAGTCGCGAAATATCCCAGTCAGGAGAGTGTGTTTTTAATGTCTTTATCATTTAATCTCTTTGTCTGTTACCAAAACTTACTCCATCGTCAATTAAAAAAATAGATATGTATGTATAATCAGAAAAATTTTGATCAGAGAAATATTACAAATATGATGGTAAAAGTCTCCTAAAAGATTAATGAAAAATGAAAAAGTGTCGTCATTGCATTACTGTTGCCTCACCGATGTTATGTACCTGACCTATACATAATGACCATAGACCTGTATATTATCCGAATTATATCGTGTTTGGTATCATTTTAATCAGAACAATGTCACAAATCTATTAGCAAACGTCTCATAAGAAAATAAGTAATAATAAAAAAAGTTATTCCTTGGTAATACATTGTGAGGACGCGCGAGCCTTTGAACTGTGCCGCCGATTGCGACTCTCCGCGTCTCTTTCTTTCCCATATGCTATCCTTCCTCGCGCCCGAAACTTTAATCGTCTATTACACAATATTTGGTATCATTTTTATTAGAAAAATGCCACAAATATGGTCATCAAAGTTCCATAAAAAAATAATGAATAATAAAGAAGTTGGAAATTCGGATTAGTGTGGTCTCACCGATATACCCGAGCCGCATGGTGTCATATTTCTCGGCGACCGAGGCCTCTCGAGCTTCACGGCCCCTCAAGGGGGTACACCCCGCACTAGTGGGGATATCTCAGGGACAATTATGTCGGAGACATTTGGGACAATTACCGATGAAATACTGTAATTATATATTTAACATTTAGGAGAATACATAAGTAATGAATAAAAATTATAACGTGTCTTTCTTTGCTGATTGATTCGGAGCGACTGACGCAATCGTCGCGAGTTACGGTAACGCTCATCCCTACTCCATCTCCAACTACGGCGCTCATCTTACTATTACATGTTTTTGAAACGGGTAATTGCCTACAGAAACCATTTAGATCACGTTAGAAATATTTTTTGTATTTTCAGAGGTAGAGGAGATATTTAGGTGTCCTGTTTTAGACGGAACACCCTGTATTACGCAACGAAAATTTGATCGATCCATTCTCATTGAGTTTGCTAAATTTTAAGAGCCCAACTGTCGCGACTTATGTTCTACGGAACTATTTTATACAGAGATAACTTTAAGATTATACACAGAATACGAACACACAGCTGAACAGTTTTGTACAACAAGCAAGCACATACAGGTCTAATGCAAATTTGGATAATCATTCCACGTGTAAGTGCAAATGTTGCTTCGTGTAAGCAGCAATTTACAGCGGAATAATTGCTGTTACGAGTCAAATGAAAAGTTGCGATTGGACCATTAACTTCACTGAAATCAATTGCAAATTTTCACAGTAACGTTGAAAGTAATACAACTTGGAACAAACTTTATTAACCGAAGAAGAATTCGATCGCGTACACTTTTGGAATTCTAAAGTTCCGTAGCCCCGTTTATGAAAGTTTTATAAAGTATGGATAGCTTGAGCTTCGAAACGACGCGACAACGCAACATCGTATTCCAGTTTTGATCAGGATTGTCGAACCGAACCAAATTTTTCGAAGATCTGTAACCAGCCGATCAAGATCTGCTGGGATCAGAAGGAATTCGACTTGATTCTTGTTGATCAATTTTCGCAAAATTTTACCGAATCGCACGGTTACTCGATGAATGTTATGAATAGACAGCGGATTTTCATGCAAAATAAAAATTGTCTGCATCGTGTGCAACAAACAGAAGTTAAACAGAAATTCATCTCTTCTCTTAATAATTTTTACATCTTTACATCGTACGGTAATTATTGCGAAAAGGTCATTATACACTGATTTTGATGAAATTTGAATATGTTACAGATTTCGTTATTTTAAACAACTTTTTCCTTTTCTAATATAGGGGGGGGGGGGGTCGTTTTTAGTTTTCGAGATATTTGCAAAAAACTATTGCTAATACAATATTGAACTTTCTGTATTCTTTATACTTCGATTTTGTTGAAATTTAATGCAGCAAATATGTTATGCAGCAACACGTTTTGAACAACTTTTTCCTTTTCCAATATAGGGGGGTCGTTTTTAGTTTTCGAGATATTTGCAAAAAAGTATTGCTAATACTGTTTTCAATTTTCTGTATTCTTTATACTCCGATTTTGATGAAATTTTAATATGTTATGCAGCAACATATTTTGAACAACTTTTTCATTTTCCAATATAGGGGGGTCGCTTTTAGTTTTCGAGATATTTGCAAAAAAGTATTGTTAATACAGTTTTGAATTTTCTGTATTCTTTATACTCCGATTTTGATGAAATTTTAATATGTTATGCAGCAACATATTTTGAACAACTTTTTCATTTTCCAATATAGGGGGGTCGCTTTTAGTTTTCGAGATATTTGCAAAAAAGTATTGTTAATACAGTTTTGAATTTTCTGTATTCTTTATACTCCGATTTTGATGAAATTTTAATATGTTATGCAGCAACATATTTTGAACAACTTTTTCATTTTCCAATATGGGGGGTCGCTTTTAGTTTTCGAGATATATGCAAAAAACTATTGCTAATACTGTATTGAATTTCCCGTATTCTCGCACGCTCCGTGGCAACGTAAGGCTGCTCCGACGCGGCGTCTGTTTACTTTGTTTTTGTTAACACGCTGTGGAGATGAGAGAGAAAACAGGGTGTCACTCTGGTCATACATACATAAGGTGAGCTTTCAATTTTGAAAGACTACTCTTCGATTTTTGCATGCGTGGTCGGGCCAGCCTAACGGCCGGCCCTCTCCTCCCCCTCCGCGACCTAACCACAACTCATTCTATTTGCAGAATCTTTGCATTGTAGCTGTCATCCAGAATTTGATCTAGTAATGGAAAATTCATGCGAATAGAATGAGTTGTGGTTAGGTCGCGGAGGGGGCTCAGAGGTCAGGCCGGCCCGACCACGCATACGAATATTCAGGAGTAATATTTCAAAATTGAAAGCTCATACTATATAGAGGTAAACCCTGTTTTTCTGTCATTTCCACAACGTATTTACAAAAAAAAGTAAACAGACGCCGCACCGGAGCAGCCAAACGTTGACACGGAGCGTGCAACAATACGTTAATTTCAATACAGTATTAGCAATAATTTTTTGCAAATATCTCGAAAACCAAAAGCGACCTTCCCATATTGGAAAAGGAAAAAGTTGTTTACAATGACGAAATCTATAACATATTTAAATTTCATCAAAATCGGAGTATAATGACCTATTCACAATAATTACCCATCGTACAAATTCTTTAACCGTTTTGTATTTCATCGACTCATTTTGCCATATATGCATAAAATCCGTAGTCTAGTTATGAATGTCGAGTGATTCGTCTTGGAGAATTAGAACCGAAATGCTAATAAAAGTTGATTATAATCGTGAACGTAGCATGCAAATTACGGTACGAATATTTTCCAATTTCGAACAGCGAAGTTATGTGAATTACGGTGCAGTGTTAAAAGTTTACACGATGGTACAAGTATCGGAAGTGAATACGCAGAACGTTGGAAGCAACAACAAAGCGAGAAATAAAAGTGATGCTGTCACTGGGAAACCTAGTCACAGTATTATAAAATTTACAGCTTTGATCCGATTTAAATATCTCTCTTTTAGTATTGAGTCTGGCGGTATCGATTTCGCTTGATTTCAGCGAAATAAAGAACGCTTTGTCGGGTTGGAAATCTATTAGACGCCTATCGCGGTCCATTTTGTTCGATTCGTGTACTGTAAAACGTGCACCGTGATATTTTACTCGGTGCACTATGACTTTCTCACGACTGTAATTTCCGTTCGGAGAACACGGGAAATAATAAATTTTACGATCGGCCGTCGAGGTAATATTCAGATTACCGTAATGCAAATTCTAAAAACGATCGGGAGCGCAAGGTGGACCGAAACGCGGGGCGAGACTCGATGGCAATTTACATTACCGAGGAAATTTATGATTTTCAAATCGGATTAACTGCTCAGACATTCGTTTACTTGGTTTGTTGGTCCGTTCTCATTTGCATTAACCGAGTGAAATACAGCGGATTCGCGATCAAAGTAAACGGAGGATCCGCTCTTTACGCTTTAGATTACAGAAGCTTGCTAATCAATTTATTCCATACCATTTATTCTGTACAGAATACAATTAATATTTTTGACTTCAGATTATTGAGATTATACAGATGCATCCATGAGGTATTTATTCAACAAATTTACTTCTTTTGGTACGTATTATGAAAACAATGGCTAAAAGTTTGAATACATATAATCTCATTATGTTTATAAAGTAATGTAAAATAATCACTTTTAGTGCTCTGTAAACCTATGTATGACGACTCTAATCCAATTCGTTGCACGGACTTACTTGCGAGTTTAGTTTCACAAAGACTACTTTTCGCGCGTTATCTCGTGGAGATAATACTTAAATCTCAGTCGCGCGAGCGCTGTACCGATTGTTTCTAACGTTATTATTGAAGAAGAGGATTGACCGTTCCCAGTAAACAAGCGCGAATTTGTTCGGAACATTCATTGAGTTTAATCTGTGTTCCCGTTAAATTAATCTCGCGCGAAATTAATTAGTCGTCGCTTTGATACATTAATGCGCGCACACTGTAAAAGCGTGGGGTACTGTTTCCGTGGCGCGTTGTTCGCGTCAAATTATATACAGTTTGCGAGCTACAAACGCAGAGATGCATCCTTCATTCATTGGCTCGACCCGTCTGAAGGCGTAACTTCCAAGCTAATTAAACGGAAAATCGTTTAACCGGTGGGAAAATATGCCGATATCAAAACACAAGGCCCGTTGACCCTCCGGCTTTTTTCGCATGAGGGGCAAACAAAAGGAGCGCAAAGTCGGTTTCAATTTCCGTTTGGTCTCGACAAAAATCTGTATACAGTGGTGGCCATTTACTTACATACGTACAAGTCATGTTTTAAATTCCAAATGGCTTAGCTTCCTAAGAAGTTTGTAAAAATGTATCAAAACTATATTTTTGAACTATATTAACTATATTGATTATATTTACTTAATGTTAATCATATCTTCATTTTTTTGTTCTTTCCGTTACGAAGTCTCAAAACAAGTACAAATTTTTGCAGTACATAGATTGTTGCATATGAAATATCGGATTTTAAACAGTAAAGTTACATAAATATAATTTTTTTCTAAATATATCGAATTCATCAACGTAAGCACTCTTATAACCAACCAGTCATCTCCAGATTTGAGCTTTTTCTGCTATTGACGAATTTTGATCAAGCTTTGTATAATGTTATTGTCAATATGTTTACACGACAATCATATTGACTGACATTGAAATAAACATCATTTCAAAGTAAAATTAGATATATCTAAATAAATACGACCTTAAAGATCAGCTTCATACCTTAAAATGGTATATACGGGGTGTCCCGTAACTGGTGGTACAACCGAGCAGAGGGTGATTCTACATGAAAAACTGAGTCGAAAATATAGAATAAAATTTTTTGATACAAGGCTTTGTTTTCGATGTATACAAACCTCGAAAACCTTTGCGAAAAAAGGTTGAGGTAACTCAGAATAAAGTCCGTTGAGCCGCAAGTAAGTCGAGTGCACGCGCACTAGACAAATTTTCACACTCATTTTTCTCGAAAACAAAGTCTTGTATCAAAAAATTTTATTCTATATTTTCGACTAAATTTTTCATATAGAATTACCCCCTGCTCGGTTGTACCACCAGTTACGGGACACCCTGTATAATAAACTTGCAGGATACAGTAGCATTTCTTGATAAAAACGCTTCATAACGTTTCCATTCTTAAATCGGACATTTCATATGCAACAACCTAATATTAAGTAAAAGAAGGATCAAAAATGAAAATATGACTTATATACCTTCGTGTACTTTTCAAAAGAATGTATATAGTATACAAAAAATACTACTTGTACGTACAGAGAGTGATCAAATTACTATGAATTCTTCGAAACTACTATTTATTTGGGGTTTGGTAACAAATGGAATTAATAACAATACCTCATTTATTACAGTTCGTGTATTTATTAATTTTATTTATTTTATTCATTCATTTCAATAGCATATAACCATAATTTTATATTGTTTACGAGTAAAAAGACTGTTACTATAAAGAGGCAGCTCCATTTTCGGGTAATTTGAGTAAACCAACAAATTGTAATTAAAAATGTAGTTCTGATTCAAACTTGCGCCATAGTATGGTCAATTAATATTCGTATATAAATTTTATGGTCAATTAATATTCGTGTTAATCCATTTTTACATTGGATATGAAAGTTACACCTTTTTTTATTGTTCCGATTTGTGTAATTTAACCTTCCCCATTAGCAATCCGCGAGAATTTTAGGTATTCAAAATTTGCCTGCATTCGTTACACGAATCCACCACTGTCATGGACTAGTTACTAAATGTGTTAAATATTGGAGTTGCTTGGAGCTACATTTGCGTCAATGTAGAAAAAATAGTAATCACTCATTTAAAGAAATTTCAAAGAGTATTTTTTATTGTAATCATTATTATCAAGAGTAATGTATTCAGGAATATATTATAATATTTCACACTATTATAATGTAATGATATTCATAAAGACACGAGCTATCTTCGTGCAATGTTTCCATCTGTTCATAATACTTTTATCACCCTCTGTAACTCTATGGCCGCCTCTGTACACGTTCGAGGGCCTCGAATTTTCTCGAGTGAAGGTCGAGGTCCGGTTGCCACCCCTCCGCGCATCTCCGTAAAATACGAAATCAAGTACAGATGGTGAAAAAGGCCGGAGGGTAACGGACTGGTGAGCAACGACTAAACAGCGACACAACATGGAGAATGGACTGTGTAGTGGTACACGAGAGTTGCTTTTTTTCGACTCACATGGGAAGCTGACTGGAGGATGATTTTGGGCGTTGTGTGCGTTATGGGGATGCCTGGGGGTCACGACGCGTTGCCTCCAGAAGCAGAGAACCGTCGCCGTCACCATACCTGCTACGCTCAGGATCAGCAAAACAAGAGCGATCGCGAACCAGATCGGCTGCATGCCCAGGATTGTTGATGCCTCGGAGTCTGAAACGGTGCATCACAAACACGATGATAATTAGACTGCGAAATAATCTTCTACCCCGATTCCAACAAACGGGAGTTAACTCTGTATTTTCTTAAACCGTTCAAACTCGAAACTATTGGGTCGTAATGTGACCTATCCAATCAATAAGGGTGTAGTGCGGTATGATCCAACCATCGCATAGTGTTTCCACATCGGGAAGTCGTGGTCAAAACCTCAAAATGCACTTCAATGTGGACAAAAATGGATATATTGGGGTTTTAAGAGCCGCTCATTGCGAATCTGAACTTGACATTTTTAAAAACAAAATGGCGAATCCAATATGTCGGATATGTATATTAAACTGATGCAAAACTGTACAATATTTATTGGAAGAATTTTTTCGTATCTTTTACACTTTTCGAGAAAACGCACTTGACGCTGCTTAGTAGCTATGTTATTCTGCATCATACAAAATTGTCTTACAGACAATTGTATAACGTAACCATTAACTATTATAGATATTATATACAGGGTGGCCCACATAACTCTGAACAGCTCAATATCTCGAAAACTATGCCATCGATTTTAAAGTTCTTAGTCTTAAATTGCATGGAACTGAAGGGCCTTTCTGACTACATAAACGTGAAGTGGCCTCCCTTCCCCTTTAACGGGGAAGGGGAGGTACCTTTGTAATTTTAAATGGAACCCCCTATAAAATGTTACATATTCAGATTCTACCGGGAAAAACAAGTAAATGTTGTCTGAAACATTTTTTTGTCAGATACTTCCATGATGAGATATAACAGTTTGAAGTTTCGAGTTGTAGGTACTTGAAGCTCTCGGAAATAGCGTTATGGAATTATACGCGCTTGAGTCCATTGCTTATTCATGAAGAAACACAAACAATAATATTTACAATTCTTGAGTTTGACTCACTTATCTATGGAAACGTTTTCAGTTTAGAGCTGTTATTCAAGCAGTAACATTGTGATTATGGCTACTTTTGACACAGAAGTGAATATGTTATTAACGTTAGGTGAATGCCAAAAAAATTATCGGCGTGCAGCAGTGATGTTTTTTGAACGTTATGGGATCGAAAAATGTCATGCAACATTTCATAATTTAGAAAAGCGGCTTCGCGAGCTCGGTGAATTGTGTAAAAAAACTCGCAATAAACCTAAAGCTGTCACTAATGAAAATAATAGTGCCAGTATTCTTGCTGCAATTACATTAAATCCTCATATTAGTCAACGTACACTTGCACAAACATCACATATTAGTCGTTCATCGATTCAACGAATTTTGAAACGGCAAAAGTATCATCCATATCACATGGCGTAAGATTTTGTGAGTGGCTGCAGGGTGTTGTGGAAAATGACTTTTTGTGCAAAATACTATTTTCCGATGAGGCCACTTTTATGAATTCAGGGCATGTAAATAGACATAATCTGCATTATTGGGCCGTGGAAAACCCAAATTGGATGCGATGTGTTCCCTTTCAACATCGATGATCTTTAAATGTTTGGTGTGGCCTTATAGGAGATTTTGTGATTGGACCTTATTTTTTTCAAGAAACTGTAACATCTGCAAGTTATTGTGATTTATTAAAAAATCATTTGCCTGCGCTTTTGGAAGATGTGCCACTGCACGTTAGAAGAGAAATGTGGTTCCAACAAGACGGCGCTCCTCCACATTTTGCAATCATCACCAGGCAATTTTTGAACGAAAAATTTGGGAACAAATGGATAAGTCGTGGGGGACCTCGTCAATGGCCTCCTCGATCCCCCGATCTAACACCATTAGATTTTTTCTTATGGGGATATGTAAAGGACAAAATTATGTTTGAGCCACCGACGACAAAAGAGGATATGAAACAAAGAATACGTGACGCTTGCGCTTCAGTGACTCCCGAAATGTTAAAAAATGTTAGAACAACTTTGATGTTTCGAGTAAATAAATGTTTACAAGCCCGTGGTGGACATTTTGAACATTTAATTTAAAGTACATTTTATTTCTTCACGAATAAGCAAAGGACTCAAGCGCGTATAATTCCATAACGCTATTTCCGAGCGCATCAAGTTCCTACAACTCGAAACTTCAAACTGTTATATCTCATCATGGAAGTATCTGACAAAAAAATGTTTCAGACAAAATTGACTTGTTTTTTCCTGTAGAATCTAAATATGTAACATTTTATAGGGGGTTCCATTTAAAATTACAAAGGTACCTCCCCTCCCCTGTTAAAGGGGAAGGGAGGCCACTTCACGTTTATGTAGTCAGAAAGGCCCTTCAATTCCATGCAATTTAAGACTAAGAACTTTAGAATCGATGGCATAGTTTTCGAGATATTGAGCTGTTCAGAGTTATGTGGGCCACCCTGTATATTATAGTGCACAGAAACATTCTACTTACTTCCAGCATCCATTTTACAAAATTGAAATTAAATAAGTCTTTTCCGTTCGAAAAATGAAGGAAAACATCGAGCTCTCGACT
Organism: Sphecodes monilicornis; assembly: GCA_913789915.3. Taxonomy (NCBI): domain Eukaryota; kingdom Metazoa; phylum Arthropoda; class Insecta; order Hymenoptera; family Halictidae; genus Sphecodes; species Sphecodes monilicornis. The sequence continues at coordinate 1,765,030 of OU565287.1, forward strand.
ATTTTGCACACTATTAGAGAATCTAAAATAGTATTTATCATATCCGGAACGAAAAATTCATTTTTGAGGTTTTGGCCACGATTTCGCGATTGGGAAACACTGTGCATCGCAATAGATATGATAAAAAAGTTGAAAATCGTTAACCTTACTTTTTTCTTCGCAATTTAAACAAAATATTCACATTAGCTAGTAAACTAATTCTTCTCATATTTGAAAAGAAAGTTGAAGTCGTTTGGTCCAATTTTTTAAAAATTATTCCCCTTTAAAGGGTGTGCTCATATACAGGGTGTTTCCTACTTTTCCGGCAAGATTGTAGGAGCATGATCTACAAGTGAAAATACGAAAAAAATGTTATATGAAGTTTGTTTATAAACGTTTTATTACAATATTATAGGCAAATATTGAATGTAGCCTGAATAGGCGTGGAACAGCAGATTTAAAGCATCATTTCAAACAAAAAAAAACGTTGATTAACAAACTTCATATAACATTTTTTTCGTATTTTCACTTGTAGATCATGCTCCTAAAATCTTACCGAAAATTAGGAAACACCCTGTATGTTTCTTCGGCACTGTATATTAGGGAAATAGTGACGACGTAAACATTGTCGAGGAAGTTACTGTGGGACAGATAGAACGGACCCGAAATTAAGGGCAGGATGTGTCCTTTGAACGAATGATGGGCGAGAAACTTACTGGCACAGAGTTTAGCGGTAGACTCGTCGGAGCCATCGCCACAATGATTCACGCCGTCGCAGAGGAGGTCTTGCTCTATGCAGAATTCTTTCTCGGTGCACCGGAAGTCCTTGCAGGTGTGCTCTGGAAACGAGAAGAAAAAAGAAATTGAACGTTAACCGTGGCGGAACGGGCGACCCAAGAACCAACAAGAAAAAAAGTATGGTGTTTTGCGGACACGTTCATTGGCCTTGCGAAAGGGTTATGCACCCCTCGAGTCGAGGGCTCTCCGACAGGTGTCGAGGCTTCAACGATAGGCCAGTTTTGAAACACGCGTCGCGCTTTTTGGCGTCAAACCTCCCTCCGGCTATTTCTGTCTCGTCCGCGCTGCCATTTAGCCGTTCAACCCTCTTTTACGGGTAAACATTCAACTTTTAAATGCATACTTCCCTCTACGAATTAAGGAGAACAACCATTTTTGTCATTAAACAAATCAATCGTGTTTCACTCCCCTTGTAGTTTCATGTCTGTAGAATGTTGTATTAACTTTACTGTACACACAGCATACAAATTTCAAACGGTACACATGGGGAGTGAAACATCAAAATAACTTCAAACGGCTGTCACGTCTAATATTGTTAAGGCTTCGAAAACAGTTCGATTTACGACCTAGCGACGGAGGATTTTTAGTATACTTGCAATTTAGTTGTTAAGCCAAAACAGATGTACCTCGGACTAGGACCCCGAAGATTGCTTGACGGCTTCCAGTTAACACCCACGTGCATCTTGGGTCCCCTAGCCTTCGAGCAATAAAACAATAAACTCGTACAGCGCCAGGTAAACAGCGATAAGACGAGCGAGCCACCCTAACGGGCCTTGCCGTCAGAAACCTCCCACAAGGAAAATTCGCCAGTTTCCTCTCTCCTTGGGCCCGTTCATAGCGGCCATATTCTACCCCCACAAGGTTTGTAGTGGGTGGTAACTAGCAAATGCGAAAAGGGCACGGCCCAAAATCCACTTGATGCCAATAGGCTTATGGCGGCAGAAAAGTGTGTGAGAAGAGGAAAAGGAGAAGGAAGCGTTTCGTCCTAGAGGCCCGCTAGAGGACTCATCGGTAAGGCTATCTAGCGAACCCGTGCCTTAGACGCGGGATGTCGTAAGGACAGTTTAGGACGGTATATATACAAACATAGGAAGATTCAGGTAGTAGCGGGAAAGGTGTTGTGTCGTAATGTCCCTCTGTTGACGAGCATAGGAAGTAGCCGCCACATTACCCCCTTGCCAGTGGTCAACGATATCTGGACAAATTTCCCTCTAATTACGCTGATCTCCGCTGGAATCCAAGGAGGTCGCTGGAATGTGTGCTGTCAGTGTGCCCGCCGGAGATGGTGCCGAATTGACGAAGTTGAGTAGCTCCCTAAGCCGCTTGTAGGACTCATATAGTCGCACAAACAATGGATGAACGTCGCACAAATGTAGATACGAAGACGTCGCACAAATTTAGGTGCGGAAACGTTAAACCATATAATGCTGCGAAGATGACGTCAGAAGCGCATAGTAGGGAGAAGTCCTCGCGCTGTTGGTCGGGCAGTAGAATTCAGGCGAGGCAGTGACAGAGTAGTCACCTTCCAAGTCCTCCTGATGTTGTCCGTAGTTTGTTGATGTTGTCGTCTTCTCTGTTCAGAAGGTAGCGTTGTTGTTCGTTTGTCGGGGTCACCAATTATGGCGGCAGAAAAGTGTGTGAGAAGAGGAAAAGGAGAAGGAAGCGTTTCGTCCTAGGCCCGCTAGAGGACTCATCGGTAAGGCTATCTAGCGAACCCGTGCCTTAGACGCGGGATGTCGTAAGGACAGTTTAGGACGGTATATATACAAACATAGGAAGATTCAGGTAGTAGCGGGAAAGGTGTTGTGTCGTAATGTCCCTCTGTTGACGAGCATAGGAAGTAGCCGCCACAGGCTAATAGTTAGATCCTCCCACAAACCGATTTGTATATAAGCGCGACACACTTATCCACAGTGTGATTCATAAAGTCCGACTCATGTAAAGCATATTGTAAATACACATATTCTTAGTCCACGTAGTTGTCCGCGTTTTCTACTAACCTATTACAGTCCACTTATACAATCATACATCTCGACAGGACTTCATATTCGGTGAAGTTCCTCCGCGTTGTTCGATCGTCGCTAATCTAATTGCCCACGCCGCGACGCACATACAAATATACTTATTAGTTTGGGTACCAAAACTTACTGAATATTATTTAGACATTCTGAAATAAGGGTCAACAGCGTTCGTCTTAAAATTATAACTTACATGTAGGAAAAAAAGAACCCGGATAGAGGACGCGAGATGTCATTTGTTTTGCAAACAATTTCATAACTTTTTAAGTTTCTTATGTTTTTTAATAATTCTTTCAGGGCTATACTGTATAAATACATTTTAAGAGAAAAATTAGTCCGATAGTGTGCTTTTCAAAAAAGTTATTTACTTGGAAGTTTGAAGTGTAATAAAGAAGATACTGGTAAGTTGAAACTTCTTTTGGGTGTTTTTTGGAATTATACTTTCTCAACTGGCCGGCACAAAATCTCTGGAATCCTACGAATGACTTGATTCAAATTTTAAACGAGTAGTCTAATTATTTATATTGTTTTAATTATTGTATATATAGAATTCTAAAATGTAGCTCAGGATTTTTTTGATGTCTCACACATTTTTGAGGTAGAAAGGATTAAAGTTGATTTTTCAACGTAAAATGCAATTTTTTCGATTCAAAAATCTGCCATTTCCTCAAAATTCTACGTTATACGTTAGATAACATCTTATAGTTCGAGAATAGAAAAACATTTCTCAGACATCTCAATTTTTGTCGGCAGTGGTGGCCATCCGTCGACGTACCAATAAAAGACCGTTTCAATAACAGTGAATAACTCTACCATTTTTTAATATTTTGTTCTGACAAAAATGGAGAATAAAGTTAAGAGTTATGTTAATATCACTGTAAAACAGAATTTTGACTTATTAAATATTCTTAAAGGAATTCCCGAAAACATATGTTTCGATAGTCAAGGTGATTTTCTATGACTCCTTTAATAGGGCTATCTTGAGTTAGATAACTCGTGTCTTATGATATAGTGATTCAAAGTAAGCTATTATACTAAAAGACACTCTCCGAATATAACATCCACCGGGCGCGTCGAAATGAAAAGCTTTCAGGTTAATTGAATGAACATATGTCGAACTTTGGTACTTTGAGTTTCTGCTATTGTGTTCAACTATACACGCGCGTTTCAACGATCGTTGGTTCAAATTCTTACACTGAATCGTTAACTGTACTTAGTAAGAACATTTATGATGTTTTCATAGTTGAAGCGCAAGATTGAAAACGCTGACGTTACTGCGGGTGATTTGTCGGTGTACGATTGGAGTTGCTATGCCTGTTGAAGAATCTATTACAAAGTCATCATCATTCATTAGTATTTGCTTAAGTTTCACTCATTTGATGAAAGACGTTTATTTCACTTATAAGTACTTTTATCTTTCTCAGGGTTGAGAGATACTCAGGGTTATAATATATGTACGTTTTTGTTAAATATGTTAAAGATGTATTGGTTACAAGGCGGATGCAAGAGATCTCCTGGCTGAAAAAGCTGAGATAAAATAAATATGTATACGTACACCGTAAACTTTACTTTTCTCATTTTTTTAAATGTAATTCTAGGTAATTTATGAAACGTGATACTTTCTCCGGCTAAAGTCAACCAGTGCTATTTTTCGCAGCAATATATTGTAATGTGCTACCTTTCCTCGCGTAAAAGCATAACATGCTATTCTTCGCGGCCATGAATGAAAACATACTGCTTTCCGAGACCAAAATCGAAACATACTGTTTTTCGTGGCCAGAAATAGCAATGTGTTCGTAAGGTATATAAAAGGGGCACTTTTTGTAACGCACGTCGGTTTACTTGCACCACACGTTTAACAATTTACTAAACACAAAGACATTTAGTAACGTAGGAATTCTTTCGAATTATAGTATAGTAATTTTTAGTGGTGCCTCAGAGGGGGTTGTCGATCGCAAGAGATTAATGTTGAAAGCTGGACTTTTCCTCGAAATTGAAACGTATAAAAAATGAGGAGTTTGTCGAAGATATCTCTAGCAAACCGTAACAAAGTGGTCGATGATGGAACGCGTTTGCAATGACTCCTCCCATTCCGGTTCGCAATTATAACTCTCGAGGGTGGTTCGGAATCGAAAAGTAATAAAACTGGAAACGTAGGGTTAAAGGATTGGCGTGAGAGAAATGGCTGGACGGAATCGAAGAAAAACTGGCGATCGTCGCGTCGTCGGCAACGGCCAGGGGAAGAAGTGTAATTTTCTACAATTTAATAGTTGAAATTCTTTTCGATTTTATCTTTCCCGTTTGTTCTTGGCCATTCTGTAGGATTCGAAGAATTCCTGAGACGGGAGGAAGAGAAAGTGGGAGGAGCGATGGGACGAGTCCTGATTAAAATGGGATCGAGTTACCTACAAATCTTTCGCGTCGTATCATTTCGCAGAAATGAAACGAATCTCTCTGCCGATGTTGACTAAATGGTTCCGAGAGATTGTAATTTTTCAAACGATTGCGCGAGAAGCGGTGGAGTCCTGGAGTATCCGTGAAGGAGAAGCCACTATACAGGCTGTTTTATAACTCACTGGTAGTAAAACCGAAGAGCGGATGATTCTACATAAAAAGTAAGTTGAAAATATAGAATAAAATTTTGTTATACATGGCTTTGTTTTCGAGAAATTCAAGGCAATTGTATAGAAGTTGATTCAAATGACCTCAAGAATTGACTCATCACCGATTTTGATGACCTTGAAATATACTGCGTCAAGGTCATCATTCTGAACAACTTGTTCCTACAGATGTTACCGTCGCTCGGCCTTTCTTTTCGAGATATTTGTAGAGAACTATTAGGTCTACTATAGCGAACTCCGCCGTTTTAAACGAATTTTGATTAGGTCTGGGATAGGTGTTTTGGGGAGGGGGTACAGTGTTCGGTCAATCAAAAGGGCAGAATTCCCTGTAGTCGGTGCCCGTAGTGTTTCGTAAATATCTCGAAAAGAAAGGCCGAGCGACGGTAACATCTGTAGGAACAAGTTGTTCAGAATGATGACCTTGACAGTATATTTCAAGGTCATCAAAATCGGTGATGAGGACTAACTTCTATACAGGGTGTCCAAGAAACGTTGCACTTCCTTGAAAGGGGTGATTCTTGCAGAAATATTTTCCGCGACTTTGTTATCGAGCTATTCATGAAAACACGAACCAGTCAGAGCGCGGCTGCAGTGGACGGATTTCGGCGTAGCCAATGCTGACACCACGTTCAGCAGGATTTGTTGTCGAACCGTCCGCTGTAGCCGCGCTCTGATTGGTCCTTGTTTTTCGTGAATAACTCGTTAACAAAGTCGCGGAGAACATTGTTGCAAAGCAAAAAGTTATTTCAAATGACCTCCGGAATCACCCCTTTCAAGGAAGTACAACATTTTTGGGACACCCTTATTACACCATAATTATCTAAGTCGACTTTGAAAATCCGTCAAGTTCGTGAGCCTAGCATTTGTAAGAATGAATGAATGATTCCTATTTAATAGCACGCGTGTTCGCCGAATTTTCAAACTCGATTTTCTCGAAAACAAAGCTTTGTACGAGAATATTTTATACTACATTTTGACTGATTTTTTAATGTAGAATCACGCCCTTTTCGGTTGTACCACCAGTTACCGAACATCCTGTATATTTCCCATGGAGCGAAACTTTCAATGCGAATAGGGTTTCGCGATTCTACCGAATAAAAACTCACAAGGGGCTCGTTGTTAACTTTCTGCAGGGCATTATGGGCTCTGGAACTATGCCACTTTTAAGACCGGGAAACGTTTGAGTTCGGAACTTCGTAAATTCTGCAAATAAATTGGTTTCGAAGTCTATTTCGCGTTAAGCACTCGTTAATTATTTGCCCGATTGCAGCAATAGGTACGTGACTTCGCCAATATTTCAAGGATTCGATGATTCAACGCCACTTGTAATTCGCGTAAATAATTTCCTGCATGGCTCCGAGCATATTTCTTCGCCGAAAATCGTGGCTTGATCGTCGTGTTTGATCGGGTGCGCCGCTAACGTCGAATCAACGAGCAAACAACGCACAAGAGCAGGTAAGTTCTGAGAACATTCCGTTTGATTATGGAGCAGGACGCTAACGTTCACAGTAAGCGGGCGTTTGCTTAACGACTATTGTTAATTTCATCGGTGTGCCGAGCAAATTAGAGTGGATTCGCGCTTCGGCGTTGTCCAACGTTCAATTATTAGGGCAATCGGAATATTAAATGCCGTCTCGTCGAGTCGCGCAGCGTACCGTCGTGTCGGGATAAATATTCTCTGTCGTTGGCGTTGTTTTCATCGATTACTATCGGCAACGATGCTAATGGCTGCTAACGAGCCGCCACTGCAAATGGCGCTCTTACAACGAGTACGTTCGAATTGCTTCACACGGCTCTGACGCCATTACATCCGGCAAATGGGAAAACGCTATAATCTACCGAAGAATCGATCGAAAAGTAATACCCTATGTTTTATTCATTTCCCGTTCTCTCCCGACGGAATCTCTTGATCTTCCGGCAAACGAGTGATCGAGGCTTCGCCTTCTCCTCACATGGCATCATCCGATCCGATCGCGCCGATCTTTCTGTAATTGATCGTGCGTATCGCTCCTCTGTCCGTTCTTCGAGCAAGACTCTTGCAATTTTCCAAATGGAACGCAGAGCTCCATTAGTACATTGCATCGGGACTACAAGTAGTCGACAATGGACCGTGATTAGAGTCGCATGCAACTTGAAAAGCACAAGACTGCGCGACGAGACAGTTGCATTTGCAATGCGAACTTCCCAGGAGTTTTTCTGAAAGTTAACTTGGGACGCATTGTCCCGTCTTAGAAAGGGTTAAGGGACCGAACGCGAAACAAAATGTTCGCGTTCTTGGCCATTCCGGTTCATGCTGCCTCGACATTCATAATCGGCATCGTGTATATGTATACACCTGTGTACTCGAATAGTTTCGACGACGTTTGCAGCGCAGCGATGTGATGGTGATGGACAAACGGTGAAAATGGCGTTAGCGGCACGGAAACGTCGCGCAAATGCATATAAACACATTAGTCGTTGGTAACGAGGCCGCCGCGTGGTTGCCGTCGACGTTGCCTTACTGCCGGAATTCTGACGCATGCAGGCTCCAGCGGAAACGGAGCAGAGGCTGGAAACCTGAATCTTGGCACAAAGGTTGCGCCAGAGTGCTGACTCGATGAATGCGCCGCGGCATGGGAGGCATCCCCATGGAAATGTTCTCTCCGCCCCTAATTCCGTGTCGAGGTCGACCTCATACACCGTCAACCTACGATACACACCCGTGTTGTATGTATCGTTTCGGAAAAGTAGCACAACTTCGACTCCTCTTCCACTCCTTTTACGAAAAGAAACCGATCGAATTCACCTTTTGCCGTGCCATTTTCTTCATGGTTACAGTGATTAGAACGTCTTTATCCCCAAAAACGTAACAGAAGAGAAAAGAAAATTTATATTTCTTGTATGCCTATATTTGCATAAATGCTTACATATTGATTACAAAAGAATAAAATTTTATTTCGTCCAAAAAGGAAGGCGTAACATTCATATTTCTTAAACTTTGTTTAAAATCTTCATGACGAATATGACTCGTTAAAATACGGCAAGGTGTTAACGCGATAAATTTGATCGTGTCTATTAGTTTTTTCACGGGGGACGACGAGTTAATTTGGCATTCTTGTTCGCTATCACCTTTTGGAAAACAAATTTTATTCTTAATCTCTGCAGGGATACTGGTACATATACGCACCTTTATTTTTTTTTAAATTAAAATTATTCTATGTAAAACAAAATCAAAATTTGTTGGAGAATCACTGTCGAATGTCTCAACGACAAAAACAAAAAATTTGTTGTAAGGGATCACTGATAATATTTTAATCAAACGAGGAATTATTAGACAAGGTGTGGCCGGTCGGGTGGTACAACCGGGCAGAGAATGATTCTACATGTAAAACTAAGTCGAAAAAACGAATAAAAATTTTTTTACACCTCGTTTTCGAGAGAACTGAGTTTGAAAATGCAGCGAATATGCGTGCTATTAGATAGGAATCGTTTAACACATCTGATCATGACCAACCAATTTTACTTCCTGCATATACTAAAGCAAGTCAACCTGACAAATTTTTAAACTTGATTTTCTTGAAAATGAAGCGTCAAAAGAAAAAAATGTTGTTCCTTTTTTCCACTTATTTCTATATGTAAAATCATCAGTTGTACCACTCGTTTGGCCACACCCTGCATATCTCTTTTTTTTTACTTTTTACAATAAATGACCCTTTCACTTCAGCGTGTCATGGTATCCATGATGGTATAAACTATATTGTATTCACGTTGATTATAGAAAAATGTTTGTTATCTCAATTTTGCTTGTCTTCGCAGGTGTTCGTAATAAAATTCACCCCGTTAAAACTAAAATTACCGAGCCACTTGAAATGACTGATTCCTAATTTCTTTCCTTCACAATTATTGAAATTATAAAAATGTTTCTTCAGAAATTCTTGAATGAACTTCTTTATTGAAGCACATATTACAATAAAAATTGTATAAGGTCTGAATAGATGCAGTCTTGCGATTATTAAAAAGTAATATACGTCAGTGGCATTTATTACTCGGTAGTTTCAGTGATGAAAAATTGTGGCTGTCGCCAATGTGGCTGCACAGGACCTCAACGACGTCAGGTCAAGATCACCGTGTTCACTCTTGCCAAAAGGAAGGGAAAAGAAAAAAAGGAGTGTCGATGGAGTACTGTTGTCGTTAAGTAACTGTAAGAAAATTTGTATTATCTCAATTTTACTTGTCTGTCGTCATTATTATCCACATGTCGCCCATTTAACAGCACATCATCTGAACAACGTCAAATCGACATTAACCTATTCATTCTTATCAAAAGGAAGAAAAAGGAAACGAGGGGATAGTCGACATTACTATACTGCTGTCGTATACAGGGTGTCCCATTTTAGTTGAGATTGTACAAAATCTCGAAAACATTGGATTTCAAAAAAACAAATCGACACATGTCCTTTAGTGTTTAGAGTGGGAAGTCAAATAGCACTACCAGTTTTTAATGCGTGGGCGTTTTCAAGGTCATTTCAAGGTCATTTTGTCTTTTTCTATCATAAACCCATATTTTTTATTTCGGAATCATATTCTGCGTAAAAAAATGCACAACTTTTGTTTGAAACATTTTTTTGTATGTTCGATATTTTTAAAAATATTTAGCTGATTTTTCATATCTATGTCAAGGATAATTTTGTTTTTCTATTAAAATGACAACGTTACTTTCTTCTGGAAGATTTTTATTTCATTTAAGAACATCGTAATAAATGCTCGAAATTTTTACCTTCAACTTCTAGACACTTATTAATTCATTTAATAATAGACTCGTGAACAGATAATAAAGTTCTTCTTGTGATATTACGACACGCAGTTACAATGTGCATTATTTTCTCTTGTACGTGTTTTATGACGTACGCGTGTTTTCTTGTGTACACTACCCTCTTGTATAAATTGCTTAACAATACGGTAAAATGTACTACGTGATGGACATCTTTTTTCAGGGTACCGCGAAACATACAAATTAATAGTTTTCTCAATGTTTCGTCTTGATTCACCATAAAGAAAAATCATTTCAATTTTTTCTGCAACTATTAAATATCCCATTGCACTCACTACGTAAACTGAACTGACGATACAGTATCTCCTAGGTCCTAGACTATGACTAAGACTTCAGTCACAAACTTATCCTGTTTTGATAGTTCATTGTCAGATACATTTATAAACACAGCTATGTTTATATCTGTTACACTTGACAGAGAGAAATATCGAAACATTCTGAATCTTAAGCTACTAATAATACTTGAAGACGTAAGCCTAGCAGATGTGGTATTAACATCAATTTTAAAAGATGTTTCGCTACATATCTTAAGAAATTGAACTTACAAAGAAAGGTTTCAAACAAAAGTTGTGTATTTGTTTACGTGGAATATGATTCCGAAATGAAAGATATGGGTTTATGATAAAAAAAGACAAAATGACCTTGAAATAACCTTGAAAACGCCCACGCATTAAAGAACTAATAGTGCCATTTCACTCCCCACTAGAAACACTAAAGGACATGTGTCAGTTTGTTTTTCTTAAATCACATGTCTTTGAGATTTTTTACAATCTCAACTTAAACGAGACACCCTGTGTATGTGTAAATAATGTGAAAATGTAGATGCTAAATGGACAACGACCATTAAACGTATCTCGATATTAAAATGGATGAGCTATTTCTGTTTGGCCCGCGGATAGATGAAAAGTTTATTAGAATGATGGCCGATCACGCTATCATATTTTCAAGTTTCTTGTTCGTTTTGTATTCCCTCCGCTCGATTCATCCTCGCCGATTCAGCTAATACGCTGTATAAGCACGCAATGCATTTCATGAATGAACCGTGGTTCGTTTGCTCGCGGAGTCGTTTCTGCTTCCTGAACGAAAGTACGATCTCAATTCACTCGAAACGACCGAGTTATCATTTCTTTTACGAGTCCTACGGCCAAGAATATTGACTTTTCTTCTACCGACGAGAGAACGGCCTCGGCCTCACGATCCTTTCGCATCGACTCTAACAGTCCCTAACCCCCTTATGCAATCTCCATCTTAGAATAACGGTACATGATATCGAACCAAACCGTTCCTCGTACGAGTGGAATGTTGTTGCGCTTCACGAAAAACATTATCGCTCTACGAATAGATTCTCCTCGAGCGAGAACATTTGATAAACTTGACTAGAATTTCCCAGCATTTACCTCACCTGTTCGATTGACAGCCAGCGCTTTTCCGCTAACCACTGGATTCCATTGTAACTATTTGTCGGTGGATCCGTAGCCCGCAGCTCGGCTCGGTTGGATTATTATTACATTAACGTTATCGATTTCAAAGGCATCGAAACCAGAGTCCGGTCGGGAATTTGTCTTCCTCTGTTTTCGGTGTGAACTAATTCGATTATCGAATTTCGAGTTTCTATATCGGAAGAAACCGCGACTACAGAGTGTATATCATGCTACCCTGTTACAGTCGAGAAATGAGTAACCCGACAAAGTGTATTATTAATTCAATGAGTAGTTAATATTTCAAACTTTCATGTTTTACACCGTTAATTAAAAAACTTTACAATCGATTCGAAGGATAAAACATGGAAAAAAGTCGGAAGATCCCCATAAAACTTCGGGAACGCCCCCACAGCCCGCGTTAATTTTCTTCCGCGACAGCAACGGAAGACACTACGTAAATCGTTGATGAAGCAATTTACATGAACCACGAGAGATAATGTTGAAAATGAGGATAACGCGAAACATGGAACGCTCAAAGGAGCTTTAGAAACATGAACAGCTTTCCGCGACGCGACGCGCCGAACGTTTCTTATGTTATTATGAAAGTGCATCAGCCTGAATTCCGGAACTATGCTTTAGGGCTTTTTTCCGTACGAAAAAACGTCAAACGAAATAAAAACACAACGTAAACATTGTCGGAGCTTCCATTGCCTTAATTCGTCCAGTTAACCGTCGGCGGGGCTGTTCGCCGAGCGATTCGTTAATTAGCATTTCGCCCCGGCGCCGACAGAACGAAAAACTGTGATTAAATTTTGTTACGTAACAAATTACAAAGGTGAAACGAGAGAGCGAGAAAAACTAGAGAGCTATTTAATGAGTTCCGTCTGAATTTAGCAGTCCATTAACAATCTATTTAACGAATCTCGCGCTCGACGTAATTAATTGGACTTCCGGCCAGGTAGGAGGTTTCCAGTTTCAAGGCGCGATTGTTGCCGAGCGGATCCGAATCTTTTCACACAAAAACACCGGTTCGACGAGTATTTCCCCGAGCTCGGAAACGTGCAACGCTTTCTGCGAATCATTCTTCAAGATCAAGCTCGCGATCGGGATCGAAAGAAAAGTGTGCTACGAACGTTCCTGCAATTTTTTGTCTGGGCGGACTACTTTTTTAATATAGTATGTACCGGGAGACCGGCTGTCTCGGCGTTTCTCGTTTTCCGACATGTTACAGAAGATCGATGTCAAGCTGCTTACCCTTTTTTCGTTCGGTTCGCGGCGATACGTCTTGAAAAAAATGGTGTAAGCCCGGGATATTGAAAGAGGGAAAACGAATGCACGAAAGCGGACGACACGTCGCGTCGATGGACGGAATCGATATGCAACGTCTTGGCTGAAACGGAGAAGATTGAAAGTGCGTCCGAGAATCGAATCCGCGAGGGTGGAACATGAGGCAAAAGGAGAAAGGCGATCTTAAAGCGAAGAAAGAGAGTCAAGGGCTCAGGCAAGACGCGTACACTCTTGGTCAAAATGATAGCACATGTATGCGCGATCTTTAACCCTTAGCGGACGGGGATTATTTTTAGCATACTTTTTGATGGTTCCAATAAATTTTCTTTGTGAAACAGAATTGTTTGCTGAGGAGTTTGGTGTATGAATTAAATGAAGGGAAACGTGTTGTGTTCAGTAAAAATTAGTTTCATATTTTTCGGGAGTATTAATTGCTTTAAAAATGATTCACAGTCGCAGAACGGTAAAATTGTTTAGGCGACTGTCAGCAGACACGCGTCCGCAAAGGGTTAATATTAAGAGGATCGGAAAGCCACTTCATTGGCTGTATGCAATACTATCTTAACCCTCGGACAGTGGAACATTCTAACAATTACATAATTTATGATGTTTATGACTGTTCATTGCTTTGTTTATCAAGTTTTGAAAACATATTTTTGAAGGCACTTGTTGTAGACAAGTTAGTCTCCTGTTTGCCTCTAATGTAACAGCTGCCCATTTAATTTAATCGCCAGAAACTAAGTGATTAAATTTAAATTTTGATATTCTGGGTCAAATAGACCCAGGTTCCGCTGTCTGAGGGTTAACTTCATGCACATACAAAGTAGAAATATATAAATTACAGTCAGGGACAAAATAAAGTGGACACAAACTAATAAAGTTTTGAGATGTTAGAAGGATTAATTTACTAAGTAATATGTAAAAAACATTTGTTTGAAATTACTACTGTTCGGAATTTTGAAAAAAAAGTTAAGACCATGATTTTTAATTTTTGTATCTATGCTCATAAAGCAAATTGAAAATATGCCTTTTGTATATCTAAGCAAGTTATATACGTTCACAAAGTTTCATCGAAATCTAATATAATATATAAAATATCTTTATATACAGATACATAATATATTAATTTCTCGAAGACTACATTGAATATCTGAATGGAACACACTATATCGTAATTATTACGATGCAGAGATGGAATCTGTTAGTAAATAAAATTAACCTCGGAGATAAGACGGACTTTCATTATATCATATCATAGTGACTTGAGAACAGTCTCGCCAGGGAAATAGAGTGGAATTCATTTACTCTCTCTCTCTGTCATTACCGGATTAGTCACGTGACATTATGATACGTGCACAGCCTTAGACTATATATACTTATCACTGATATATGGATACGGTATTCGGATTCTGGAAATGTCCCGAATTGAACAGTAGATTTGGATGCCAGCGCCGCTATCGTTCGTCATTGACACTTTTTATTTCGTAGCGTGTCAATGACGTCCAATCAACTCGATTGAAAGCAGCACCATCTTAGATGGATGCAAACACATGGCGAAGTATAGAGAATCACGGGGCGAAGAGGAGTACGAGGGGTACAGTACACCGGTCGAACGATAGCGGCGCTGGCATCCAAATCTACTGTTCAATTCGGGACAAAAAGCTGTGTAGCTGGCTTATGGCAATACCGTATCCATAGTATATATATATCAGTGATACTCATAGACCCAGCTTCAGACAAATGCCTTAAAGCCAAGATTAAATCATCTACGAGATGACAGTTGTGGGCAAAGTACAATAGTCTGTTGAGATGTCGCAGTACCCTCAAAGCTAAAGCGTTAGAGGTAATACACTAATACTATATATTTTATTTGATTACTTGTTCATTTTTACTTTACTCTTATTATTTTAAATAGTGCTAACTCATTTTGTTAATCATGTTGATAATATGAAATCTGTATTTATTTCCTCATAACTTATTTTGTTTAAAAACAGAATGGTAAGAACAATATGTATCGAATACAATACATAACACGTGCTTCGTCTCGGACACTATCAACCATTTTAAATTATCTTGTGACGTCCGTTGTGGGTGCTTTTCGCCATTATTTTGGCTTTACAGCGTCCTATGCATATCCTATACCTATGTTACGTCTATAAATATACAGGGTGGCTCACATAACTCTGAACAGCTCAATATCTCGAAAACTATGCCATCGATTTTAGAGTTCTTAGTCTTAAATTGCATGGAACTGAAGGGCCTTTCTGACTACATAAACGTGAAGTGGCCTCCCTTCTCCTTTAACGGGGGAGGGGAGGTACCTTTGTAATCTTAAATGGAACCCCCTATAAAATGTTACATATTTAGATTCTACCGGAAAAAACAAGTCAATTTTGTCTGAAAGATTTTTTTGTCAGATACTTCCATGATGAGATATAACAGTTTGAAGTTTCGAGTTGTAGGTACTTGAAGGTCTCGGAAATAGCGTTATGGAATTATACGCGCTTGAGTCCATTGCTTATTCATGAAGAAACACAAACAATAATATTTACAATTCTTGAGTTTGACTTACTTATCTATGAAAACGTTTTCAGTTTAGAGCAGTTATTCAAGCAGTAACATTGTGATTATGGCTACTTTTGACACAGAAGTGAATATGTTATTAACGTTAGGTGAATGCCAAAAAAAATTATCGGCGTACAGCAGTGATGTTTTTTGAACGTTATAGGATCAAAAAATGTCGTGCAACATTTCATAATTTAGAAAAGCGGCTTCGCGAGCTTGGTGAATTGTGTAAAAAAACTCGCAATAAACCTAAAGCTGTCACTAATGAAAATAATAGTGCCAGTATTCTTGCTGCAATTACATTAAATCCTCATATTAGTCAACGTACACTTGCACAAACATCACATATTAGTCGTTCATCGATTCAACGAATTTTGAAACGGCAAAAGTATCATCCATATCACATGGTTTTATCACAAGAGCTTTCGATAGCAGATTACGATCACCGCGAAAGATTTTGTGAGTGGCTGCAGGGTGTTGTGGAAAATGACTTTTTGTGCAAAATACTTTTTTCCAATGAGGCCACTTTTATGAATTCAGGGCATGTAAATAGACATAATCTGCATTATTGGGCCGTGGAAAACCCAAATTGGATGCGATGTGTTCCCTTTCAACATCGATGGTTTTTAAATGTTTGGTGTGGACTAATAGGAGATTTTGTGATTGGACCTTATTTTTTTCAAGAAACTGTAACATCTGCAAGTTATTGTGATTTATTAAAAAATCATTTGCCTGCGCTTTTGGAAGATGTGCCACTGCACGTTAGAAGAGAAATGTGGTTCCAACAAGACGGCGCTCCTCCACATTTTGCAATCATCACCAGGCAATTTTTGAACAAAAAATTTGGGAACAAATGGATAAGTCGTGGGGGACCTCGTCAATGGCCTCCTCGATCCCCCGATCTAACACCATTAGATTTTTTCTTATGGGGATATGCAAAGGACAAAGTTATGTTTGAACCACCGACGACAAAAGAGGATATGAAACAAAGAATACGTGACGCTTGCGCTTCAGTGACTCCCTAAATGTTAAAAAATGTTAGAACAACTTTGATGTTTCGAGTAAATAAATGTTTACAAGGCCGTGGTGGACATTTTGAACATTTTATTTCTTCACGAATAAGCAAAGGACTCAAGCGCGTATAATTCCATAACGCTATTTCCGAGCGCTTGAAGTACCTACAACTCGAAACTTCAAACTGTTATATCTCATCATGGAAGTATCTGACAAAAAAATGTTTCAGACAAAATTGACTTGTTTTTCCTGTAGAATCTAAATATGTAACATTTTATAGGGGGCTCCATTTAAAATTACAAAGGTACTTCCCCTCCCCCGTTAAAGGAGAAGGGAGGCCACTTCACGTTTATGTAGTCAGAAAGGCCCTTCAGTTCCATGCAATTTAAGACTAAGAACTTTAAAATCGATGGCATAGTTTTCGAGATATTGAGCTGTTCAGAGTTATGTGGGCTGTATATGGTCTAAGTGTACGACAGAGATAAAACGCGTCACGTGACCGGGTCGTGGCGGAAGCGTGGGAATGCTCGCCGGCCGAAAATGGGGGGACATAGAAATACTTGTAAAAACACGATGAAAAATTAATGGGTGTAGTGCGATGGTCTTGAAGGTAAAGTAATTATTTACTCTCAGAACAAATCAATGAACACGCGCAACAAATTATCAAAGGAAAAATCTTCTAACATGAGAATGCTGCCATTCACAGAGGTACAATTGTTATAGTATAACTGCGTATACTTCAAATATGTTAATTCCTTGCATTATGATTTATTTTACGGTCACAGTGATTCGGTCACACTTATAAATCTTATAAAAAGAAGAAGTTTGTATTTATTGTATGTTTATGTGTTCTCCAATGGCTCCATACCGACAACGACATACATACGTATTTATTATAATGGATTCTGTTCGAAATCGAGTCTGACTCGATATAGCATACTTATGTTGTGCATACACAATGTAACATGAACATCACCAAAATAAACTTATTACACAACAACATAAAACGCTTATTTCCTTGGTTGCAGAACAACCATTAAGTCGAGACTGTTCAAGAGAGAAGAGAGAAGTTTTTACATTTCAGGTAGAGTTTCCCTACCGATTGTATACGATATTAGCGTGATTCTGCGCAAAGGCGTTTTTTGCATAGAATAGTTTGAATCGAAGCTAGTTTTCCCGTCGCGTCGATCAAATTACCTAAATCTTGGTAATTCCATCATGATGGAAACGAGTTTCGCCGCAAATATACATAAACCGGGCGGGTTGAGGGGCTAATTTGTTAGTCGGCAGCACACCGCGTTGCCAGCTAGGGGAAGTTAGAGTCGCTCGCGTTAGAAAATTCTGCGGGCGAAACTATATTATGAACCGCTTTGACTCGAAAATCACACTGTACCGATAATTTCGTTCTATTTTGCATGTAAATAAAGTTTAGCCAGTGGAATATCGGCAAGAACTTCCGCGATTGTTTGCCATCGAGTTTTACTTGACTTTTAGAGAGGCTGTCAGCTTTTCGAACCGTAACATGCGGGATCGATTTGCATTATTCCCGGGCCAGTCGCTTTTTGATTCCGGTAGCTATTCATTTTTCGGAACGCAATCGTTCACAGAATATTTAACAGCGGATAAAAGCGTGTCGAGTCCATTGGGCTCGGCCAACAACCTTCCTCGAGAGAAACTTCTAATTAAAATTAAAGATTAAAGGCTCGGTGTCCATTACCGACAGGGAGTGGTAGCTGGCTGAATAGATTTTCCAAGACCCGTATAAATAATGAATTATAATATTTATAAAATGGCTCTCGCACGTTTTCTCGTGATCTTAATCGAAATCAGTCTCTCGTCCGTTCTTTTCTGCACTCCTGGACAAAATGGTAACACCCGTGTGTTGGACACACGTTAGATACACAAACTATGGATATTTCGAATTGCTTTACATTTACAGTGTAATAAAATCGCGACAAAAAGTCGCAAATCAACTTTTGAGAGGCCATTGTCGAGGAGAAATATCACTTCAAAACCCTATCGAGGCATTTTTTCTAATGAAGAAAAGAACTTTTAGTTTCTCATGTGGTATTATAACAAAAGAGAGAATTTGAAAATTTAAAGGTAGAGAATCCGAGAATAGCTAGAATATTTCAAGATTATTTTACACAAAGTTATAGGAGTGGAAAGCTCTACAATTTTTCCGTTATAATTAAATGTTCCTTTGATTTTGTGGCGTAGTGTATTTAATATTAAATTTTATCAACTTGCGTTAAGAGGAAGTGATTATTGCTTGGAAAAATAACAACAGAAACGGATAAAAACGAAGATAGGAGATATATTTATAATAATATAATAATAAATATATTTATTAAAATAGAGAAAAAGATATGAATTGATCAGATAGCGACAACATCGGAGAAGCCGAAAACAGATGTACCGTATGCAATCAGTTTAGAATGTTATCGCAAATTGTAGCGGCTCTTAGATTACGATTGCTCACAACGTGAATGCGATTACTCACAAGTATGCACTATAGCGTTCAAAATCATCTTTCTTCTACTTGCAAATTTCATTAAACAAATCAATATGAAATTAATTATTTTGATGTCTAGTAAATAATTTGACAGTTCAAGTTTGTAAAAAGAACTTCGCAAGAAATATTTTATTTTTCTTGAAATTATAGCTTAAGTGACTGCCATCATCCACTTCTATTCCAACTCGTGGTGGAACGTGTCCAGCCGCGTCCGAAGCTTTCGTGATTCCAGACAGTTTGGGATTTCTCGTATTATACACCGAGCTCCGTACAAAGCATCGTATTAAGGTGGACTTCTCGTGCAACGGCAGTAAAAACAAGTGATTTTAAGAATTTTTTAGTTCAATTTTTCTTATTATTAATTGTATAAGAATGGTATAATAAGGTATATAAGGAATGGTATATAAGGCGGTATAAGAATTGTTGGCGTGTATTGTGGCGTCTACCATAGTGATCAAAACACAAAAAAAAGAAATTTTCTGCAAGTCAGATATTTTATGTTGAGTTATGCCGCCGAATCAGCATACAGCGCGGCCTGTCAATGGACGTTCGGGACAAAAATTATAACATCTAAACTAGTCAATTTTTGACCTAAGTACCCTAATACTTTTTTGAAGGGAATACAAAGATGCATCGATTAGTGCACAAAAATATACAGTTCCATTAGTAAAAAAGTTTATCCTAATTTTTTTTGTAATTTGTTGTCAACTTAAATTTAATTATATCTGCTACAATGCACAATTATTTGACCATATACAGTACCGTATTGTTTACTAGTATTAAGTGAGGGTTAATACAGACTGGTAGATAAATCCATTTTTCTGCGAATTCCAGACGACATACTACTCAGAAACCATAGTTTTAGTATAAATATAATATATACATGTAAATAAAAAAATTTAATTGCATAATTAAATCTCCCGTCCCATTCAAAAATATTTTTCGTCTCAGACAATATCAATATGTATATTGTTCTATGCATTTCTGTAACAGTCTCTCCACTTTCTTGCACGTGACCACCAAAAAGCTTTTGTACTCTTTTTCATTTCATCAGACATAGTGTTCACGTTTAATAGAGAACAAAGTTTTTGTCTATCTTTCAATAATTTGTCCGAATTAGTGTGTTGAGACATCCACACTTCAACTAAATCGCGATTACGAATGCACCTCGCTGACAAAAAATTAAATAACATTCGGTGTTGCAATTTGTCGCAGAAAAAGATTATATAGCAATATACTACAAGACCTTGTTGCTACAGAACAACGAAAATTACAGGATGTTTTGAACCGTTTTTTTTGTAATTTGCATTTTACAGAAAAAACGAAATTTTTAATTTTCCAGTTAAAATTATGTATACCTCTGGTCAAATTCTCCATGTCTAAGGTATAACAAATAGTTTAAAACAAAAACCAACCTAAAAGAGCAACTGAGACACAAATAATATAACCTACAAGTATTTAGATTTTAGTAAACTCTTCGCTGTAATTGACCCCCTATTGATTTTCTCGGCTAATACTTTCACACACAGATTCTTTACTTACGAAATGAATTTATTGGATAATTAGAGTAGAATCGAACCATGATCATTTTGATTTTTGTCCATTGCAAGGCACACCGTGCCGCAGCGCGGCTGTCGGACGTGTTTCATGTTTTCTAGTGTTCACGTTAATTAATGTTCATGTGAATTGTTCAAAAAGTAGGTACGATTGCAATGTTCATCGGTTGTCGATTGTTGCAAATAAAACAATTCTTTTGACCTTGAAAAGCCAGCTGCAAAGCCGAGTACGCCGATAGATTTCTGAAAAATGCTAAACAAACTTGTTCGACGGCGGATAAGTGTCGTTAACTGGAAACACCGATCCGCGGTGGAATAAAGGGCATATTTAGTAGCCCGATGATCGATGCTGGGTAAACGAGCTTGCGAATCTGTTTTCCAGAGATCCAGACGAGCTCCAAGCTCTCTTCCTCTCTCGTCTCATGTTGTACAACACTGATACTTTTCAACCCCGAGCCGAGAACCAGGAGCCTGGCAGGAAAATTCGAGTTGGAAGAGAAACGTCGCGTTTAATTTATCACGGAGTTTCAGCGTTAGAATTTCACCGAGATTTCCCGGACGACGATCTTACTCGTTTCTAACTGGGAACGGACAGAGAAGCGAATTTTGTTCGGCCGGATGACAGTATTATCTTTCGCCATGGCGTTGCTGTTAATTTAAAATTACCTGGGGCATTGAAACCGTTCCACAATATAACGAGACGGGTTATTCGAACGCCGTTAATAGGGAACGTTGTTAACTTACTGTTCCACGTTTATTTCCGTCCTCGCTTCGACGAGTTTTAGCTTCTCCTCTGCAATATTTATTGGATCGAATTTGTATCCGTTTCAGTCCTGTAATTGGCTCTTCCACTCTTTCGTAACAACGGTTTCGCGAGCGCATTTTTATCTCGCGTGATTCTTCACATCGATAAGGCGATTTTTAACTGGTTTTATTCTTGGAATTATTGCTCGACGACGAGGCCTTCGTGTTTTCGAAATGAATTTAAAGGGGGAACGAGAGTCTTATCAGCAACGAAACAATGGAAAATGTTCCGCGACGAATTTCTTTCTCTCGCACCGACTCGCCGAGTCATTTTTTTTAATCACGGAGCATTAACTACTTCATTAAGCGCAACCAACTCGAGCAGAACATTGTCAAAAGAGGGCTTTCTCGAATCGGTGAAAGAAAGGACGGTCGCTCTACTTTCTTGCAGAAAGTCACTCTAAACTGAAACTTCTTTCCAACCATTTGCATCAGAATATTCTCAAATGCCAGGGAAAAATGTGTATTCTCGACAAATTGTAGTTCGCTCGAAGAGTTATAATATTCAGAGAAATTTTCTAAACGTCCGCGGATGATTTCTGTTTTAAAGTTTAAAAAGTAAGAGTAATAGTGGAACTATCAGAGAAAAGTACTCACTGGGATCCTTGACGGCAGTGATAACGAGGCGGAAGCCATTTCCTTTAGTGCCCCAGGAGTCGGTGACGTATTTCAGCGTTACGAAGTTCGTGCGAGTATAAATCGCACCCACCGTCTGCTCCGTGTTTTTACAAGACAAGTCCGCCTGTAAAACAAAAAAAAAACAACGGCTGTTAGATGCAAACATCCTTCGCGGAGCGGTCCCGCGTTTATCATCTTTTTCAGGAGCGTCATTTTTCAAATATACAATCCATCAGAGGTAACGGAACCGGAAACCGAAGATGTTTGTGGGTGCAACAACGTAAGACAATCTCGAATGCATGGAACACACCGTGGCGAAAAAGAAACCGAATTTTTATAAAAGGTTCCACAAACTCTAATCTGCCTTTAAGGCGTCGGAACGGAATTTCTTAAAGCGTTCCATAAACTAAGCTCTGCAAAGTAAGAGGATAAGTATGCGGTTTCCAGTACAAACTTTGAACGAGAGTCACGGTTGCCCTTTAAACCTCGTTATTGCTACACACCAAACGTAAACGAACTTCTTATTTAACTGTGCTTCGAAGTTCCAAATCACAGAATTTCAAAATAGCCCACACCCACGATCAAATAAAATGTCCCAGGGCGTTTTGCATCAACAGTTCCTACTTCAAACATCGCTACCAACTACACCGGATAAGCAAACAACTGTAACGCGCAAATACACGGCCGCCGGCAATACAAACAACAACGGCATTCTTTTTGTACAGTAGATAAAACTGTACGCGGTACCAACTGCGAGGATTCTATTACCGCTATCGATATATGCGGAATAATATTTATCTTCCGTGTTCTCTGCTCTTTTAAAACAAAAAGGAAACAGGAAAAGACGACCGCGCAGAGAATGCTACAAAGCAAACACTGAGAATGGAGGTTGATCGCGAAAACAATCCTTGCTTTGGACTTCTCTGTTGCGAATACCATGATTGGAATACAGTAATATCTCGATGTATGCGAACATTTCTAAACTATGAAAAATCCCCATGCTCCGAATTGGATGAAAATTTTGTAAATATGTTTTTTTTGATAAAAATGATGATTGCGAGAATATTTTGTAACCATTTCAATGTCATTCCCTACCATACCGATATAGCGTAGTGTAATAGGCGAACCATTTAAAACAGGGTTGACAAATACGTGGCTCGCAGGAGATTTTATACGGCACCCTTTTTCGGGCCGGTTTTGACCAAGGATCGGTACAATGTTTTTCCACACAACAATTTTACGGCCAATTCGCCCCTGTATTTAGCATTTATTATTATAATACTTATTTATACCCTGTACAGAAGGTGCTTGCATGGGAAAAAAATTTCATTAAATTTTTATCTTATTTTGACATTTTGATCCAATCTTATTTGCCATCCCTATTTTAAAACAAATAGTCACAGGGGCATTCCGCCATTTCCAAGGACCGGAGAATGCAAAAATGGAATATAAAACATCCCCCAGATGACAGAAATTACAGTGATCGAAGTTACAAGCCTGGATTCGGTTTTTACGGAACATTTTATTCATTTGTACAATATACATATTTAATAAATCGCGGTTACAACTGGGTCACAAGTGGTACAACAATTTTTTTCGAGATGCCAAAGATTCTTCTCGCAATCATGATTTTTGTCAAACAAGAACCTGTTTACAATATTTCAGCCAATTCGGAATATGGGGGGTTTCAGAAATACAGACCACTATTCTTTCCTGTTTTGTTGCTAGCGTCGAGAATATAAAATGGGAGCGAGTAAACAAAACATGATAAAACTTTTATTGTTTTCAATGACTTTTTTTTAAGAAACTTTTACCAACGTATTCGTGACACTTTTCTGATTGAAGTAACAAACACAATAAAATTTGGATAATATTTACTTGTTTAATCCGCGATACAGCAGAACCTCCATTATCCAAACTAATCTACCTACAATGCTAGCTTAAAACTCTATCGATTTGTATAAATAATGATTCGTGTTTCTATACAGGATGAGTCTCGTGCCATGACGACTTTAAATAACTCGCATGTTATTTGTTGTACGAAAAAACTTTTTAAACAAAGGTAGCATGGTTTCCGGCGGGACATACAGTGTTGTAATCTGTCTTTGTTACTTTGCTTTTTCATCAAGATATGAGGGTCAACTCCTGTTTTCTAAATGGAATGCCCAATATCTTTTCTGGAATTCGGATAAAGCATCAAAGTCTGTGTAAAAATGTATTATACCGCATGGGGCTCCGAGAGCATCAGATAGCGAATTCGAGAGAAAAAAGTATTGGGCACATCATTTAAAAAACTGGAGGTCGATAAAAAAGCAAAGTAAGAAAAAACAGATTACAGCACTGTACACCTGCCGGGGACCATGCAGCATTTGTTCGAAAAGTTTTTTGCAATAAATAACCTACGAGTTATTTGAAGTCTCATGTTACGAGACTCGCCTGGTATACATCTCGCTTTTGATTGAACAGTTTACATGTGAGACGCGTACTCGAATAATAGGAAAATTCAGACGTCATCGGTTCGGATAATAGTGGTTTTACTGCATCGTGTGTCAATTTAACAAGCAAATATGTTTGGTATTACGTCATGTTTCGTCTCATTTTAATCAGAAAACTGTTTCGTATATGTTTGGTAACAATTCCACATAAAAATAATTGAAAATACAAAATTTTTGTCAAGGATTAGCATTGTCTGATCGGTATGTCTCATTGTGTAATACTTCTCGGTGATCAAACTTCTAGACCTTTTAGGCACCTTACACACATTCGTTTTTCTAACGTGCAGCAACCGTGCGGTAACAGAATTTCGGTTTAGTTGAAAGGCGTCCACTTGCGTTTGTTTAACGTGCGGCGACTGCGATTTTCACTGCGTTTTCTACTACTATCGAAGATGGAGCTGTCCCAAAAAAAGCGTAGAGTAATTGCCTATTTTGTATTAGGAGGTTGAATAAGTTCTCGCTGTTTTTTTTATGAAATGAATGCTTTATTTTAAAAAATTCGTAAAAATTATGTTCTTGAAAGTATTGTCTCTCGCTAGCCATTACTTTTCCCCATCTTTCTGGCATCATAGTAATTCCATGTCGGAAAAACGACACGTCTTTTGAGGCAATCCAAGAGTGGACCCATTTTTTGGTATCTTCATAAAATTGGAAGCGCTGCTCAGCCAGGCCATGTGTCATCGATCGGAACAAATGGTAATCTGATCGGGAAATGTTTGGTGAATACAGCGGGCGGGGTTGTACTTCCCATTTAAGTGTTTTCAAAAACGTTTTCACCGGTTTTGCAACATGTGGCCGCGCGTTGTCATGCTGAAAAATCGCTTCAACTCGTACAGCACCCAACGTACTTCCTGTGAATCATTCCTAACGCTTTCAAACGTTTCTAATCTGTTGTGTGATCAACTCCTAATGATTCTGCAAGTTCAGCTAGTATCTGACACGAGTCTTCATCAAGTAACGCCTCAAATTCTTCGTCTTCAAGTTTTTGTTGTGCGCCAGGGTGTTCTTTATCTTCAAGATCAAAATCATTATTTTTGAAGCGTTTAAACTAATCTCTGCATATTTTTTCCGACAGAACATGGTCGCCGTAGGTGTCAACAAGAATTTTGAGTGTTTCAGCTGCAGATTTTTTTTTAATAAAATAGTGTAGTAAAATTCCTCGCAATTACTCTTTCTTTGGCATGAAATTCGACATTTAGCACAATGAAAGAAAAATTGTTTATACTTCAGTGGAATGACATACACTGAATTTTAACAATGCATATATGTAGTACTTCATTATAGATACGTTACTATCTGAAACTAAATTCACGCAGTTCTAGTATTACCACCTTTCGGAAAACAGCGAGAACTTATTCAACCTCCTAATATATACATACTATTGTTGCAAACAAAGAAGACGGTATTGGATGCATCCTTTTATCGATTCGAGATTTACACGAGGCAGATTTGCTGCATCCTTTGCTGGTTTAAGAGAAAATCCTGAAAAATTCTTTAATTATTTTCGAATGAGTGTTCACTTTTGATGAGCTGTTAGATAGAATAACAGAGAGGATCGCATCATAAGATACATGGATGAGACGTGCTGTAACTCCCGTAGAAATATTAGCTGTAACTCTAAGGTAAGTAAATAGAATCGAGGTATGACACGTAGTATAAGAATATAAGGGGGTGGAGGAAATGCCGGAGTACCTTGGAAAAAGATGGAAAGAGGAGGAGTGGAGTAGAGTGACGAGATATAAATTAGGAAATATTGGGAGAGGGGGAGATAGTGGGAGATATTGGTAATCTTTGAGATATTTTTTAATTTCATCGATAAAAAGCTCAATGTCTAAAAATGTATCACCGTTTATGTCGTCCATCGTGCGGCACAATAACGGACGTGTACATCAACTGATATGCGATAATGTAATGCCGATCGCATACGCGATTGCGGCGACCGTGCGTTCCTTTGGGGAAGTGCGGTAAATATTGAACGCAAGACGGACGTGCGACGCCGGAATTACGATTCAAACAAATGTGCAGCGTCTTAACTGAATTCATAGTACTTCAGACCGCAATTGCGGTACCGCATGGTCGCCGCACGTTAAAACAACGGATGTGTGTAGCGGGCCTTAAGGGGAACACTCCGTGGAACTGGAGACACATTTTCTACAAATATCGTGCACATCTCTGTCACATACAGTGACTCAATTAATATTCAAACACTCATAAAAAGACGATAACTTTTTAAACATTGGACGATACGACTTGAATTGCGTTTCAGAAGTTAGAACAGATAGTTTACTAGATGATGCGAAAGAAAAACATTTTGAAAAAACTGCAATTAGTCGGAATTGCAGAGAAAATACCGAAAGTTGATATTAACAACATTTTATGTTGTATTTGTTATTTAAGTGTATTTATTAACAACATATTCTGAAAATTTTATTGAAATTGGTCAACGTTGCAATGAGCAACAAAGTTTAAAGATGGTAAAAATCAGTTTTTCACGATTTTCAGTCTCTGTAATAAATCTAAGGATTCTTACATCTTTCAATGCTTGTCGTCTTTTTTTTCACAATGTACACAATTGACAAAGATCTATAAAACTTGTTTCTGAAATCTTCAATATCCACATAAAAAAGTTTTAAAATATAACTATTAATATTTTCTCTGCAGTTTCGATCAATTGCAATTTTTCCAAAATTTCTTTTTCACGTCATGTAGTAAAATATACTAACTCCTAAACAAAATCAAAGTTGTATTAATAATTTAAAAACTAATAATTTTTTAAAATTGGACCAAATTTCTTGTGTTGTTTTAGATGTTAGTTTATTAGTAGACTAGGTAAAGTGTAAAAGAATTTTTTTGAAATTGCTTTTGCTCGGAATTTGGAAAAAAAGAGTGAAGGTCACGATTTTTAACTTTTTTATTTGTGTCTACAATGAAAATTTGAAATATGCTTTTTCGAGATATAGGTAATTATTATACATGCACAAGGTTTCAACAATATCGATTAAGGTTGCAATGAGTTATAAACGATTCAAAATGGCAGAAGTTTTGAGAAACTGCGATTTAGATCATTCGTTAGTTCAATAGTCAGCTTTTTCATGCGTGAACCGATTTCGATGAAACTTTGTACATGTATATAACTTACATGTAGATCTACAAATGGCATATTTTAAATTTTCGTGATAGGCACAGATGAAAACGTTTTTCTTCTAAATTCCGAGCAAAAGCTATTTCAAAAAAATTCTTCTACACATTACCTAGTAAATTAATCCTTCTAACATCTTAAAAAACACTCAAGTCGTTTGCTCCAACTTTAAGAAGTTATTAGTTTTTAAAGCGCGTCGACTTAAATTCACTCCCGAATGTATATCGAGGCATTAGTGTAGCTATTTTCCTTCGAGGGAGTCTGTCTACTCGAAAGATTTATCTCCTTAACCGATTATCGAAAGGAGACTGAATTCTAGTACGATCTGATTTATTTCTCGCGAATACTTAATTTACCCAAGACGTGTTGCGTCTTACAAACTATCGGAAACAGAATGAAATCGTAGATAATAGAAAAAAGACGGTTGAGAGGATGTTAGACCAGAAGGAAGTTGGTCATCGATCGTACCCGATTCGCTCCCTTCCGGCTTGTTGTTCTCGCTGCTTCGTGACTACGAAATATTGTCTATCGCGCAATAACTGCGATCTTTCCATCGTAATTAGAGGAACCGCCTAAACCGCGGAAAATCTATCTTTAATTATCTCCGTTGCCCCGTTCTTTCCATGCAAAAGCGGCGACGAATTCGCCGCGTTGCATTAACCGAAATAATTAAAAGCCAGCTGCTTGTGCGCGTTCGCTGTGCTTTCACGGTACGTTCAAATTCAAGCGTACACTCCGATGTAACATGGCGGCGCATCGGTCACCATCAAATTGGCCGATTTACCCAGATGAAGCGATTTTAATGGTGGAGTGCTAATTAACGGAGCCTCGATGCCTTTAGCAATATTGTCGACAAATTCGATCATGAGCTTCGGGTCCACTTTGATCCAGTGTTATAGATGTTCCATCTAAATTCTAATTTTTTACTACCTTAACCTATAATTAGTTCAGTAACTTTTAACATAGTTCAGTCTTTTTCTCTAGAGAATAGTAATTAAAATTACTCTTTTGTATTCGACGTGATTTCAACTCAGGCACTCATAAATTTTGTCAAACGTAGAAATTCTCTTCCAAAAAACATTTTGTAAATGAGAAAGTGTGAACTGTGCGGCATTTATTCGTACTACACGTACATTTTTAAGAGTTCATTAAATACAGACACATGAATCGATTAGAAGTAGTGTAAATCAGTATTTGTTTGTTTGGTCCAACACCACATTTCAAGAGTATTGCATAAGTTTTTATGAATAAAAAAAGAAGAAGACAACAAAAGGCGACAAAAAGTTGCTCGATCTTGCTTCAGTGTGGACATAGCTTTATATAGGAATCGGCTCAAGCGTTTGATTATGACCTACCGTTTCCATTTATTGCAAGTATTTTATTTACAGGGGAATATACCGAACCTAGACAAACCGATTTTTATGAAATTTACGAGATACATAGTTCTCGAAACAATTATTTGACATGTATGTATATATTTTTTTCCGGCAACCGTCCATGTTGGAGGGGTAAAAGCAATCCTCAAAGTTGGAGGTGAAAAGTACATTTTCTTAAATATCTCAAGAAGTAGAGGGTGTAGAAATTGTTTTTTGCAAATGACGGAGTTTTCAATTAGAAATCTAACCACGTAAAAAAAGGTGTTGTAGAACCATATGTTTAAGAAAATGTTGAGAAATAAAATTTTGTTGCTAGTTTTGTTATTAAATATTAATCTATTTTCATGAAACTCGTATGTATGTTCTATGAATCAAAATAGCGGATACACTTTTTGGAATTTTTCGCTTTTTTCCATACAACAACAATTATCACTTATATTGGTTTTTAGTAATTTGTGCGAGAAGTATTCTGGCACGTATATCAAAAAGTATCATGAAATTTTATAATGTTTTCGCCAATTATTTTGGAACCAAGTTGAAATGTCTGTCCTTTTTTAGTGACTTCGAAAAGCTGAAAATAATAGCTGTATATTCTTAAGTTCTTGCAATCACTCTATTCTGTCAAATTGCACCTACCCATTTTTGGCATAAATGCATAAAATCCGCAGTCTACACTCATTAACTATCCCTTTAACCATCAGAAAAGGTAGAAATGTTACGCGCGCTAATAATTATCACTGCCACATAAGGTATAAAGAATCTTTTTTATTTAATCTAAGAGATCGTAAGTTGTTTTCGAAGAAACAAGTTCAAAAATAATCTGAAAGAAGTTTGCTAAACAAGGATTCGAATGGATCCAATCCCGACTGCTACGAAATCATCAAAGTCTCGCGAGAGTTACAGGTCGAAGGGAAATATGTTGAGGGCATCTGTGATATACGAAAGCGCGTAAAAATAAAAAAAGGAAACTAGAGGTGAAAATTGTATCAGAATAATGCGACTTCCTGGATTAAAATGCGAGAGCGATCGTTATACGGTGGAATATCAACGCTGGAATGGGATACGTTTCAGAGTTTTGACCGATGCGCGCGTTCCTTTGAACATCAAGGCTTTTAAGCGCAGCATATCAAAACGTCAGAAAAAAAAGACAATAGCCCGTTGACAAAGGCGGGCTTTAACTGTCGAAAACGGTGCGCGCATCTGATCCTGTCGGGTACAACCGGGCCAGGGTTGGGTTCCGTTCACGTAAAAATAATTGTGCGTTACAAAATCGGCGACTCTGAAAGTTTATGGATATGAGCATACATCGAGGACCGTGTTTGCCACAGTGGAAGATTACAGTATCGGCACGCTGCCGTTGCGAGCCAATAAAATTCCTGTTAGTATTTCTAATATTCCGGCGGCGTGCGTGCATTCTGTATTTCATTCCGCCAGCTGCAGCTCACTGTTAACACGGCAAGTAATGAAACTATTACCGCGAGTACGTTCGCGTGAAATTGCTATCGAAAATCGGTTCTATCGCGTATATATAGGGCGCGATATGTAAGACGAGCAGCGAAAATAAATGAGATTACCGCACCGAAAGAGATGATTTCCCCGTCAAAATGGAAGATGCACGGATTGGTCCAACCTCTGCGAACAGAGAACTAATTGCGAGCGTAAATTTCATCGTAACGTGCAAGTTACGATTGCCGCGAACAAAACGCCAACGCGCGGAGATGATTGTGCGAACCGGTAAATGTCCCGCATGCGTCGCGACGCTGAAACTTTTAGTAAATCAACCACAACTTTTCCGGGCATGGTAAACACGCGTTTACACCGTCCAAGATTTTCAAACAGGCTGGACACGCTATAACTTTTACGCGACAACTTTCGGTCAAGAATGTTTTATTTCCCTGATATTTTTAATTGCGATCGTTCTCGCGACCCGGAAAACCCCAGGGGTGAGATAATTAAGGGTACGTAACCTAAAAACTTTGATAGAAAATTTAATCTTAACTTGTCGGGAGCAGCAGACGATTATCAGTTAAAAAATTCCTATTATTTTTTTCTCGAGATCGCGAGAGCCGAGATAATTACACAATTACTCGGAACGTCCAGACAGGAAAAAATTTTAATGAGTTGCGGGTGCATATATACATTTATATAATTATTTATATACAAATAATTATATATATAATTGCCAGGAAATATAATGAAGAATATTGTTGCGAAGGAGATCGTTCTGAAATTTCCATGACGGACCGAATTATTAAAAGAAACTTGCTGTGTACAGCTCGAGGATTCCGCGAGCGAGAACTTCAGAATACTATTAGAGATAGCGTTCATCGTTTTACAGAGCCCAGCAGATACCAGCCCGCTGGCAATTGCTAATTACGAAAGTAATTAGCGCTCGCTATCACAGATTCGCAGTACGGTCAGCTATAATATTAGCAAAACTATCACGAAGTTCCATAAAATTGATCGTCGTGTACGCGTGTATAATTCGCCGCAATGACTCGATAATTAGCCGAAAGGTATGCAATGAATCCTGACGAAAATAGTGGGCGCGTGAATATCTTCGTACCTAGCAGAGTTGGGCATTATTCGAATAAAGAATAAAATTTGATTTGTTACTCGTTCATTCGTTATTCGATCACAATTTCTTATTCGTTCATTCGTTGTACAGTACTCCGTCGAATAACGACATTGATCGGGACTAGGTGTTGGGCGATTCTAAATCGATATTTTCGAAGCGATTTTCAATTTTTTTTGAAGCGATTCTTGGATAATCGATTTTGGATTAGATTTTTTAGATTTGTGTCATTGTTCTGATTAAAATGATACCAAACACGATATAATTCGGATAATATACAGGTGTATGGTCATTATGTATAGGTCAGGTACATAACATCGGTGAGGCAACAGTAATACAACGACGACACTTTTTCATTTTTAATTAATCTTTTACGAGACTTTTACCATCATATTTGTAATATTTCTCTGATCAAAATTTTTCTGATTATACATACATATCTATTTTTCTAATAGACGATTGAGTAAGTTTTGGTGACAGACAAAGAGATTAAATGATAAAGACATGAAAGACACACTCTCCTGACTGGGACATTTCACGACTTTGAAAACGGGCAGAACCTCAGCTACATCTACATGAACCGTCTTGTCTTCTGTGAATTGGTCGATCATACATAGTAAGAATACAGAGAAGAGAAAACCTAAGAAAATCCGGAAAAACCAATGTCGAGGTTTTACGGTCACGGATTTACATTTTGGATTTAGGCACGTAGATGCAATTTGCAACGGAGGGCCAACAACTGTTGTACGGTGAATTTATGGGACCGGACACATTTTGCAATTGTTCGTATTATCCAATATATTTTCAATGAGACGATGCGACTTGCAGTGTCCCTTTTTTTACTATTTACTCTCTTTGTCTGTCACCAAAACTTACTCCATCGTCAATTAAAAAGATAGATATGTATGTATAATCAGAAAAATTTTGATCAGAGAAATATTACAAATATGATGGTAAAAGTCTCGTAAAAGATTAATTAAAAATGAAAAAGTGTCGTCATTGCATTACTGTTACCTCACCGATGTTATGTACCTGACCTATACACTATGACCATACATCTGTATATGATCCGAATTATATTGTGTTTGGTATCATTTTAATCAGAACAATGTCACAAATCTATTAGAGAAAGTCTCATAAAAAAATAAGTAATAATAAAAAAGTTATTCCTTGGTAATACATTGTAAGGACGCGCGAGCATTTGAACTGTGCCGCCTACTGCGACTCTCAGCGTCTCCTTCTTTCCCATACGCTGTCCTTCCTCGCGCCCGAAACTTTAATCGTCGATTACACAAGTAAATATCATCGGAATTATATCATATTTGGTATCATTTTTATTAGAAAAATGCCACAAATATGGTCATCAAAGTCCCATAAAAAAATAATGATTAATAAAGAAGTTGGAAATTCGGATTAGGTATGTTTACATTTCTCGGTGACCGAGGTCTCTCGAGCTCGGCTGTCCTTCTCTACGTTCGGCAAACCTCATATCAGTGATATCCCACGCGTATAATTGTCCCTCCGCAGACCCGAGTTGTGGACAATTACACTGTCCAACACCAATTTTGTCCCACTATAACTGATGGGTGATTCTTATAGAGTTTTTTGCGCTGATTCCGAATCTGTGCTTAGTTTTTCTCCTACACGCACAGTTTTTTAGGAAAACGGCTTTTTAAAAAAAACCTATTTTTCAATTTTAAACAAATATTGTGACGTTATTATAAAAAATATCGAATTGTTCTTTGCAGCATAAGATTCTGTAGACTTTCCCGAATACAGTGATATCCAATATTAATACATTATGATTGTTTAAACATGTTTAAACAATCATTAAAGACGGAAAGACACCACTTTTGCACAAATTTTTGAGGATATTTTTCAATTTATCTCAAAAATAAGGGTCCAGCGGAAAATCGAACTATACCACGCGATAGAGCAGACTTTCATCTTGAGAAACCCCCCTTTGAAGTTTGCAACATCGACGTTTTTACCGAACCAGAAAGCAAAATATCTTCGCCCGACATGCGTTGACGCCAGTGGTTCTCTTCCACTAGCGCGGTCGTTCGTTGGGATACGGAGCCGTGCGGCGCGCTACGGTGTAACGGCGCGTGGCTATAAGCGCGCAATTGTGTCAGCTTACTTAAATGTTATATTTTATTAAATTTTATACTATTGTTATTTATTATTTATTAGTATATTTATTCTGTATAAATTATTTTATGTATTTTTTAATGTTAGTCTCTTGTTTATAGTATATTTCATACAAAAAAGACCTCTTGTAACAAAAACATAATTTATTCACACACTACAGTATTACACTATTTACAATGCTATTATATATGTGTGCACTATTCAGCTATAATACACTAGTAAAATACATATCGATTTAATATGGAGCAAACTATTTTTATTATGTATTGTCGATAAAAATAGTCCCATTTATATTGTGTTTGGACTTATTTTACTCTGAAGAATCTCGAGTGTCCATTGGCACTATAATTACATAGATAAGATGACAATTACTGAAAATAAAATTTTTCAGTCACGGCATTGCAGACTTTCCTTACATTGTATGCCATTGTATGTATGCCGTAGTCCGTAGGCTGTAGTTTGTTTTAAAATATCGTATTGGTTCTGAATAAAACTCGTGCCAGAGCTCAGTTTCGGCTTTGAGTTTGTTGAAATCAGTCGTGTAAAATATTTCAAATCTGCATTGCTACGCTATAAAACCGTACAAAAAACATTTTTAGTTATATATAGTATTTTCGTTGTTGTGTATATAATATATGTATTTTAGTATTGTATTATATCTTAATAGCATATTTTAGCATTGTAAATAGTGTAATAGTGTAGTGTGTGTATATATGTGTTAATATTGTTTTATATAATATAATATAATGTCGCGAAAGTGTATAAATCTACCGGACTCTTTTTGTTATATTTGTGGCGAAATTATTTTAAAGTCACAATGCAAGATCATATCTGATACATTAAAATTTGCATATGAAAATTATTTTCAATGCAAACTTGGAGACCAGGATAAAGATTGGGCTCCTCATACTTCCTGCCAGCGTTGTGTCAAGGTTCTTCTAACGTGGATGAAGGGTGGCACCAGAAAAATGCCCTTCGCAATACCAATGGTATGGAGGGAGCCCACCAATCATACGACGGACTGCTATTTTTGTTTAACAAAAATATGTGGGTTCAATAAAAAATCTAAAAATAAAATTGTGTATGCTAATGTGCCTTCCGCTATTCGGCCAGTTATGTATTCGGATGAATTCTCTGTGCCTAAACCTCCTGCAAAAATCCCAGAGGCGTTAGACGCAACCGAAGAAAAACAAGAAGAAACTGAAGAAACTCAAGAATATTCTTCACCACATTCTAAAGAGCCGCATTTATTAACACAGCCAGACCTCAATGATCTCGTAAGAGATTTAAATTTAACGAAGGAACAAGCAGAACTTTTAGGATCCCGCCTACAGGGATGGAATTTATTAGACAGTTCAACAAAAATCACCCACTTTAGAACCCGGCAGTATACATTCCAGCAGTTTTTCGTGATGTCCGATGACGTATGCATTTGTAGTGACATTGATTCTCTCGCAAGAACACTTGGTTTTGAACACATTGCAACTGAATGGCGGCTATTTATCGACTCATCAAAAACGAGTCTGAAAGTAGTGTTGCTTCACATTACTAATACATATCCGTCCATCCCCATTGCATATTCAGTGACAATGAAAGAGTGCTACGAATCCATAAAGACAGTGTTATGCAAAATTAACTATAATAAGTATAAGTGGAAAATTTGTGCAGATTTAAAAGTGATAGCCATATTGCTCGGTCTTCAAGCGGGATACACAAAATATTGCTGCTTTCTTTGCGAGTGGGATAGCAGAGCAAGAAATCAGCATTACCTGCGAAAAGATTGGCCAAAACGAAAACACATAACTCCAGGATCAAAAAATATAAAACATGAAAGTCTGATTAATGCAGAGAACGTTATTTTGCCACCATTGCATATAAAGTTAGGGATAATGAAAAATTTTGTGAAAGCTATGGACAAAACTGGACCCGGATTTGAATATTTGAAATCCAAATTCCCTGGAATTTCTGATGCCAAAATAAAAGAAGGTATATTTATCGG
Organism: Sphecodes monilicornis; assembly: GCA_913789915.3. Taxonomy (NCBI): domain Eukaryota; kingdom Metazoa; phylum Arthropoda; class Insecta; order Hymenoptera; family Halictidae; genus Sphecodes; species Sphecodes monilicornis. Next base: position 1,800,771 of record OU565287.1, read on the forward strand.
TCCCCAAATACGACAGTTAATGAAAGACAGTACTTTTAGTGAAAAATTAAATAAACTAGAAAAACAAGTGTGGACCTCATTTTTGGAAACAATTGACAATTTTCTTGGGAACAATAGATCGAAAAACTATGTGTCCATAGTGAATAAACTTTTAAAAAATTACCAAAAACTAGGATGCAATATGTCACTGAAGATACATTTCTTGCATTCGCATTTAGACTTTTTTCCTGCGAATCTTGGTGACATGAGTGATGAACATGGAGAACGCTTTCATCAAGATATTTCAGTAATTGAAAAACGTTATCAAGGAAAAAACTTATGTGCGATGCTTGCGGACTATTGTTGGACACTTATCAGTGAAAATAGCGATACCGCGTATAAGCGGCAAGCAAGGCGGAACCATTTTTAAAGATCACAAAAAAAATAGGTAAGTTTTTCTTTCGTATTTAGTTATCTTTATTAAGCATTTCTACAATAAAATGTGAATATATATTGTATTTTATAATTCTGTGTAATATGATAATAATACCCAAAAAGAAAAAAACAATTTATCAAATTGAAGCTATCGCTTTTTGTAATAAATTATGTTTTTGTTACAAGAAGTCTTTTTTGTATGAAATATACTATAAACAAGAGACTAACATTAAAAAATACATAAAATAATTTATACAGAATAAATATACTAATAAATAATAAATAACAATAGTATAAAATTTAATAAAATATAACATTTAAGTAAGCTGACACAATTGCGCGCTTATAGCCACGCGCCGTTACACCGTAGCGCGCCGCGCGGCTCCGTATCCCAACGAACGACCGCGCTAGTGGAAGAGAACCACTGGCGTCAACGCATGTCGGGCGAAGATATTTTGCTTTCTGGTTCGGTAAAAACGTCGATGTTGCAAACTTCAAAGGGGGGTTTCTCAAGATGAAAGTCTGCTCTATCGCGTGGTATAGTTCGATTTTCCGCTGGACCCTTATTTTTTGAGATAAATTGAAAAATATCCTCAAAAATTTGTGCAAAAGTGGTGTCTTTCCGTCTTTAATGATTGTTTAAACATGTTTAAACAATCATAATGTATTAATATTGGATATCACTGTATTCGGGAAAGTCTACAGAATCTTATGCTGCAAAGAACAATTCGATATTTTTTATAATAACGTCACAATATTTGTTTAAAATTGAAAAATAGGTTTTTTTTAAAAAGCCGTTTTCCTAAAAAACTGTGCGTGTAGGAGAAAAACTAAGCACAGATTCGGAATCAGCGCAAAAAACTCTATAAGAATCACCCATCAGTTATAGTGGGACACAAAAAAAGTTGAAATTTGTTGGACAGTGTTATCAATGAAATACTGTATTTACTAATGCACTCGAACTCGACGACTTTTTAAACTCGACTCTCTCGAAAACGAAGCTTCAAATGAAAAAATTTTATTTTTTCTTTTCGACTAATTTTTACATGTAGAATCACTATACGTATCTCACTCTACCTCACACAGGTAGAATGAGATGCGTATATTGAGTATGAATATGAGTGAAATAGAAATATCCCTCGAATTTCGTGTGATAGATGTGCACTCTACTGGTGTTTGCTGAACTCAACGCAACAACGAGCTCGATGCCCGGGACGCAGACATTTAAAACTCGTTATTCTGAAATAATCTCGAATCAGAATAAAAAGATAACTTTTGCCCAACTCTGGTACCTGGCTGCTTCCGGTTCAAATCTTTTACGATGCGTCTCAAGTGCAACGATAAATACGACACAAGCACTAAACGTCATCGTTAGAGCCACGATAAACATATTGTAAGATTTACAAGGCACATTGTTAGCTTTATGAGTCTTTGTAATAACCCTCATGGCTTAGACTATACGTTACCTTTACCCGGCGGGTCACGGACGAAACGAGGCTGCTGGGTTCATGGAAAAATGTAAATTACGTTGTTCGTAATCGCGATCATATTTTCTAAATATTGTTGTTGTTTCCAACAACGTTTTCAAGCAAAATGTCTCACGCATTATATACTAAAAAGCCAATAGCCTTAGGACATAAAGAGGCGAGTATTGGTTACACGGTAACGTGAGTATTGATTATCAGTTTAGAAACCTGGTTCGATGGTTTGGGAATGCTTATCGAGTAGTCTTGTAAATTACGCGCATTAAATTTGCCGAAAATCGATAAGCTTAATTTCATTGGCGTAACAACGTTATTATCGTAACGCGGGAGGAAGGTCCGCGTCTATATCGTCCAGCCCGTTTATCAAATCACATAAAACGTTGGGAAAGCAACGTGTAACGACGTCCCCGTATCGTTACAGCCTAGTTACAAATTACATCGTTTGTACGGTCGACTGTAACAAATGTAGGCGCGACAAAACGTCGAATTATTGCCAGTTGTTTCCCATGGAAAATATTCAGCCAGCCCGTCAGATACCTACGATTTATCGTTTTCAATCCTAAGCATTTTATTCCGTTTCTAATGCATCGAGACACCTTTTCGAGTCCTCGCGAAAGTAATTGAAAACCGAATTCGTGGACGCAGCGACACCGGAGAAATGGCGAACGATTTCTTTTTGCTGCGTATAGTTTTAAAAAGGACTCGATCGCGTCCAAAGATGCGGTTCGCAGGATTCGAGCGACTTCAATTAAACAGATTTGTTACACAATTGGTACAAATTAGCCGGCGAACAACTGTGACGAGTCGATGCGATTTTCTTTGATGCGTTTAGTTTCAAAAAATACTCGACCGCGTCGAAAGATGCGGTTCGTGGTACTTGAGCGACCGGAACTAAACGGATTTATTATACAATTGGTTCGAATTGGCTGTCGAACAACTGTGACGAGTCAATGCGATTAAACGCGGCTGCAACTGCTGTCGCTGCCACTGGTACCGCTGCGCTGTTAGCGGACTCTGAGTTAGCTTAATTTGAGATTACATTATTGCAATCCGATCGTCGCGTAGCACGGATTCGCGCCGAAGTCACGTTATACTTGATGTAAACGTTCTATTTGCACAGTGCAAACTGTACATTTCGCCGTATTAGAGGCTGCGTGCGTGAATAGCCGGCGGTTTAATAATCTGACCGCAATCGGCCCGAAGGACATAGCACCGGAACCTGTAACCTGCGAAGTCGCGCGTGATCGATCACACGAAATCAACCATAGAGCACGAGCTTATCAAAATCTTCGAAACTCCAATGCTTCAAAGTTATGGTAGAATCTATTGTTGTTGGCTATGTTTCTGCAACTGTAAAAAAATAAAATGTAATAGCCGCACATACCGATTTATTCGGGACAATGTCTTATTGCATCGATATTTAAGTTGACATTTATGGTAAATGTATCTCATTTCAGTCTCTATACAGTAATCAGCTTTCCTGAAAACAAATTACTTAAAAATAAATATCTACTAACAAATTATTACACATTTGATTCAGCACAATTATCAGCTTATTCCTCATTTCCAATGTCTAGTCTCTTGTCTCCATATCAAAAAATATTTAGATTAATGTGGCCTAAGATGGCTGACTAGTTGCCGTAAACTGTAACCGTTTAACGCTCACGCTCGTGACTTACAGAGATGAACATATTGTAATTAAAAAAATGATTATATAACCACTATATTTACTATTTACTATAACCTATATTCGAAGAGACTAATTAACACAGATTGATCATTCCGATAAAAAGTGACTAACGAATGCAGACTGGGCAATCTAATCAAAAGTGACTAACGAATAAAGATTGATCAATCTAATACGAAGCAAGTTCTCAAAAACCTGTAGTGTGTTATTGTTTTACCGTTTGTTTGTTTTACATAAATGATTATACATCATCATTTTCTCTTTTTGTGAAAAACGGGTGATCCATGGTTCTTAAATCTGGAATCTGAATCACCGATCATCCTTGCCCGTGGATTAGGGCAGATTAAGGAAAACAAAAACGAGCACAATATTTACTTTTAACGTTTTTTTAATATATAAACGTCCTTCAATTTTTCTAATCTCTTCACTGTTTCAAATATTACCAACACATTTTTTCCATAAATGCATAAAATCCGCAATCTACTAATAACTAAGTATTTCCGATTAACGATACTATGAATCTGTAGTTACAGAGTGATATTAGTCAGTTTGTGCCCATCTCTGGTGATTTACAGCCCCTGTCCAACAAATTAGGGCCATTTATAATTTTTCGTGGTAATCGTAGACTTAAAAGACCAGAACATAATTAAATAATAAATTACGTACATACAGGGTGAAAATTATAAAGCGCTACAGACGAATATCTCCAAAAATATTGATTATACGCAAAAATGTTGCAGATGAAAGTTGCTCAGTACCGAGGGAGACATCATGTGGTGGAACTTCAATTTTTCCCAATGGACACTCCAAGGTGAGGTGAAGGTCAACTTTCTTTTTTTTTGCTTCATAATTTCCACCCTGTATATGTATATTACGTAAATACATATTAACCATTCGTTTTTAGTACAGCATTCACCCTTTCCGTCATACTCCTTATGCATTGTTTTATCGTGTCCAATATTTTGTTATAATTTTGCCAAATATCTAGATTGTTTTTTAAACCACCTATTGTGGTGACAGGTGACGCGAATACAAGGGTTTTGAGTAAACTCTAGACATCTTCAATAGCATTCATGTCGAGAGAATTGCCTGGCTATGGAAGTACAGAAATTTTCGTTAATGCATGTAAATTTTTAATAGTTAATGAAATTAAATAATTAGAGTAAGTGAGTGATTACATTTCGTTCAGGACTCTCAAGTTTTCTAAAGACGCGAAAAATGTGAGTGGTACTAATTTTTTGACCTGGAACTCTAAGCTAATCGCTGATATGGCTCTATTCTACAGTGTCCTATGCCAATATGCGTCTTTTATTGCTTATTCCTTGCATATGGAATGAATAAAAAATTATAAACAGACTGTAGAAGTTTAGATTTTAGATTAAAATTTCAAGAAAATCTGAGCGTTGAAGGATTAAATGGCTGACCACTGGAACAATTACCCTAGTATTCTTATTTGAGTGGCGGCTCCTTGCAGATGTGCAGGCTCTACTCACGTTGTCTGGAATAGCTCGATTCGATGCCACGAGCAAAAAATTTCAACGGTTCGTTCGATAAGAACGATCCACCGAGATGTAATTGTGACGTATGTGCGTCGTTTCCTTAGAACAACCCCATAAAGCGGAGGCATTTTTGTGGCCATTAAACGGCGTTCGAGCTACTGTTCGAGATTACCAGCCTAGTGCGGTGTACCTTCGTCGAAAATTTTCGTTTCGAATCAGAATAGCGATCTCACGATGGTACGAGCAGCTTTGCCGCAAACTAACGATATGGCTACTTCGATTGCAAGCTTCGTTGCAGCATTTAATTGCAACGAACAGCACCCGTGGCAATGTTCAACCGTGGCCCTCTTTGCAGTTCTTGCGACATGTTTCGTTGACTCGACGTCGATATCGTCTACGCGATCCTTAATTTTCTTTACCGCGACTTCACGTGTAAAGACAGTGAAAACAAGTGATTTTTATAGAATTTTTTGAAAAATAACTATTGGATATATGAAACTAGGTCTTTCTGGGATGTTAACAGATAGTCTGGAAGTACAAGTGCTACTTTTTTAGTTTAATTCTTTTTATTATGTATTGTATATTAATATATACGCATACTTCTCAAAACTATGTTTTTAAACTGACGTGCACGATAACTAAATAACCGGTAAAGTAACCAACTCCGGACGAAGCTGATTCATTTCTTTACACATTTTTTAGGTGTTGAACCTAACTGATTTTTTATTTATAATAATTTTGTTGAACAATATAAATTTAACTAAGCGGCCGAAAAGAGTAAGCTATTCTTCTCAACCCTAAAACTTGTCTAGCTTTTGATATTTTTCCTTCAAAATAGGTTCAATCCCAGCATAAAGTGTCATACTTTAAGAAAATTGCTCACTTTTGTGGTTCGATTACTGTGACAGACGCACCACTGCACGCCAACAATGCCTACACTACCAAACCTGTTAGAAGTCTTATATGTTGTACAAAAAAGAATTGAACTAAAAGAAACTTGTACTTCAAGGGTATCTGTTTACATCTCAAAACCGCCTAGTGTCATACATCCAATAATTATTCTAAAAAAGATTCTTAAAAATCACTTTTTTTCCACTGCCGTTACACGAGAATCTTAACTACGTAAAGTATTCGGTGCATCCAATGCTCCTTCTTTGTGCAACGCCTCCAGTAATTTCATACTCGTTGGAAGTACAGAAAAACTATCGATTTTCCGAAACCGTTCGCGGCGGCCTCACGCGAATCTTCGTCCTCGTTTTTGCTCCTTGAAGCACTTCAGCTTTCAATCTGGAAAGTTTTGAACAACTTTGCAATTCCGAGAAAGTACACACTCTTTTCGCGGGTGCAAAGTATTCGATTTTTTGAAATAAGACTCCTCGGAATTGGCTGGGGGTCACTGGTACGTTCCAATATTATTTGCACGATAAATAAGTGAAAAGTTACGCGAACTCTAGCGAGACTTCAACGTTCGTGAAATATTTGTGTCAAGGAGAGCACGGAATTTCAATTCCGTCTCGAAGGACTCAAGTTTTTCTCTGATTTCAAGAAAGATCTCGCGGGCCTGCAGTTCGTTCACATGCGACCGAATTTCGCGCAATGTTTGCAAATATGGAAACGAGAATTGTGTTTATAGAAAATACAACTTTAACGGTCCAATACAAATAAGAATCGTACAAAACTTGAGGAACTCTGAAGTTCGATCACCTAGAAATATAACATGATACGGGATTAGATATATCAGGGAAATAATATCTACTGATTTAATCAAATTTATATAATCACAATTTATTAGTATTAATCATTAAATTAATTTACTAATATAATTACAAAACGCTATTGTTCTTAATTTTTGTTTAAGAAATCTTTATCAATATGTTTGTGACACTTTCCTGATAAAATGAGACCAAACGTGATCAAATTCGGAGCTACTATGTAAATAGTTCAATCTTAAATTTAAACATTCATATACAGGGTGGCCCACATAACTCTGAACAGCTCAATATCTCGAAAACTATGCCATCGATTTTAAAGTCCTTAGTCTTAAATTGCATGGAACTGAAGGCCTTTCTGACTACATAAACGTGAAGTGGCCTCCCTTCCCCTTTAACGGGGGAGGGGAGGTACCTTTGTAATTTTAAATGGAACCCCCTATAAAATGTTACATATTTAGATTCTACCGGAAAAAAACAAGTCAATTTTATATGAAACATTTTTTTGTCAGATACTTCCATGATGAGATATAACCGTTTGAAGTTTCGAGTTGTAGGTACTTGAAGCGCTCGGAAATAGCGTTATGGAATTATACGCGCTTGAGTCCTTTGCTTATTCGTGAAGAAATAAAATGTACTTTAAATTAAATGTTCCAAATGTCCACCACGGGCTTGTAAACATTTATTTACTCGACACATCAAAGTTGTTCTAACATTTTTTAACATTTCGGGAGTCACTGAAGCGCAAGCGTCACGTATTCTTTGTTTCATATCCTCTTTTGTCGTCGGTGGTTCAAACATAACTTTGTCCTTTACATATCCCCATAAGAAAAAATCTAATGGTGATAGATCGGGGGATCGAGGAGGCCATTGCCGAGGTCCCCCACGACCTATCCATTTGTTCCCAAATTTTTCGTTCAAAAATTGTCTGGTGATGATTGCAAAATGTGGAGGAGCGCCGTCTTGTTGGAACCACATTTCTCTTCTAACGCGCAGTGGCACATCTTCCAAAAGCGCAGGCAAGTGATTTTTTAATAAATCACAATAACTTGCAGATGTTACAGTTTCTTGAAAAAAATAAGGTCCAATCACAAAATCTCCTATTAGGCCACACCAAACATTTAAAGACCATCGATGTTGAAAGGGAACACATCGCGCCCAATTTGGGTTTTCCACGGCCCAATAATGCAGATTATGTCTATTTACATGCCCTGAATTCATAAAAGTGGCCTCATCGGAAAAAAGTATTTCGCACAAAAAGTCATTTTCTACAACACCCTGCAGCCACTCACAAAATCTTACGCGGTGATCGTAATCTGCTATCGAAAGCTCTTGTGATAAAACCATGTGATATGGATGATACTTTTGCCGTTTCAAAATTCGTTGAATCGATGAACGACTAATATATGATGTTTGTGCAAGTGTACGTTGACTAATATGAGGATTTAATGTAATTGCAGCAAGAATACTGGCACTATTATTGTCATTAGTGACAGATTTAGGTTTATTGCGAGTTTTTTTACACAATTCACCGTGCTCGCGAAGCCGCTTTTCTAAATTATGAAATGTTGCATGACATTTTTCGATCCCATAACGTTCAAAAAACATCACTGCTGCACGCCGATAATTTTTTTGGCATTCACCTAACGTTAATAACATATTCACTTCTGTGTCAAAAGTAGCCATAATCACAATGTTACTGCTTGAATAACAGCTCTAAACTGAAAACGTTTTCATAGATAAGTGAGTCAAACTCAAGAATTGTAAATATTATTGTTTGTGTTTCTTCATGAATAAGCAATGGACTCAAGCGCGTATAATTCCATAACGCTATTTCCGAGAGCTTCAAGTACCTACAACTCGAAACTTCAAACTGTTATATCTCATCATGGAAGTATCTAAGAAAAAAATCTTTCAGACAAAATTGACTTGTTTTTTCCGGTATAATCTAAATATGTAACATTTTATAGGGAGTTCCATTTAAAATTACAAAGGTACCTCCCCTCCCCCGTTAAAGGGGAAGGGAGGCCACTTCACGTTTATGTAGTCAGAAAGGCCCTTCAGTTCCATGCAATTTAAGACTAAGAACTTTAAAATCGATGGCATAGTTTTCGAGATATTGAGCTGTTCAGAGTTATGTGGGCCACCCTGTATAACGCGATTCATTGTACAAGTCAGTAAAGATTTAACGCTAAAAAAACCGATTAGTTTGTATTGCCTTTTAAAAATAATAAAACCCCATTTATCGAGACGCTGTACGTCTCTTTTTTGCAAAATACAATTTTTACAATGATTGTAAAATAAAGCATCTGAAATCTGTCATTTGGACAGACTTTGTAAGTTCTAGAGTTAATCTAGCACTGTAGTTAGGTAACTGTTCTATTATCCGAACACTCGCGTCCCCCTGATTACTACAGAGTTAGATGACCAAGGTTCTGATGTGCTCAAAGCTTAGACTCGAAGTTTCCACTGATTAGTACTTTATCGTGAATTAAACATGTAAGTATATTCCAAATTATGCCATGTTTGATGTTATTTCAATCAGGAAATTGACACGAATACGTTGGTAAAATTCCATAACGAATTCGTTAGAAACAAAAAAGTTTCACCATTTGATTAGTAATATTATATGCAAGAGCTCGAGAAGTAGTGTCCGAGCGACTTGTTGTAATAAGAAAACGTTGAGAATACGCGTGTGTCGGCAAAGGATCGGCGGAGAGGTGAACAGTGCTCGAAGATTAGATCCACGCCGGGCAAAAATGATGGACTGAACAAGGCAAACGAGGAACGTCAGGGAAATCGGAGCGGAAGACGGAACTGGTCCGTCGAATCTGCATTTACATAGCATCCACCGTATTTCACGCAAATAGAATGGCTTTGGAGACACAGCCTTTCTCTTTTCTTACCGCGAACGGCGCGCCACGGCGAATTCAAGGGGGCGAGGGAACGACTGGGGGCGAAGGAGCAAAGGGGCAAAAAGGCTTTGAGCTTACGACAATGCCGTTTTAAGTCGACTTCGAGGAGGTTCTCAAGGAGGAAAACTCAGTCGGGGACAAGGGTGTATTGTCGCGCACACAAACAGCGAAATCCTTCTTTCGGTGGAACGCATGTAGGTCACGTAAGATCTTTCTTTAGGGGGGCCGGGCACATAACTTTAATCGATTTTCTGCCGGAACAATACTCGGGCAATAGTCGTGGCTCGGACAAATATCGACCGGACAAGCTAACCGCCGAACCAAAGAAATTCCGTGACCCCAACGCACAGTGTTTGATTTGAAAAATGATTGTTTACAGTAGAATAAATGTCTATATTATATTATAGTAAATTTCTTTTTGTCTTTCCTGTTGTCAGAGTTATGTGTAAAGTCTGTTTGAACTTACTTTTGTAAAAGTGTTCTCTCTTTGAATATCCATAACTATAGTTCTAGTTAATACTTTGTAAATTCTTTTTTAAAATAACAGTATGTTGTTAAGGATTACTTCAATGTAGCGTAGCATGCTTTACAAATATAAACTGATCGCATATCTTAAAAATAAAAGTTTTCTATTTTCAGTTACAGTTATAACATTTTCTGCAACTTCCTTCAATCGAACTTAAATACGATACTTATCAGGAAATACTCAAGATTGATATTGTATAAAAATTAATTGAACATATTTTCGCATTTTGAAAATATTAATTGAAATACGAATGGTTTCCAGCCAATTTCAGTACTATCTAATGGAAGAAGAAAAATTCTCTTCCATCTGAATGTTAATGTGTTTGTACTGAGGTTCAAGAACTAATATAAATATGTATTGTAATTTTATACCAAAAAAATATGAATTTTTTCAACTACTCAAACATCAAGATTGACAATTATCAAATACAAATAAATCATGATTCTTTTGAAGACAACGATTAGGTAATTATTATACTGCTTATATTTATAAATTTATACTGACTGATTCTTTTGCAGACAGCGATTAGGTAGTTATTATTATTACTTATTAGTATTGGTTTACCGATACACTGGTGCCGATTGGGATTCGGTTGCTCTACTCGACTCTTACGGTAAAAGATAAAGCAACCTCGAGGAATCGTGTCCCGTCGCATGAAACGCAATGTTTCAGACCCGAAGTCAGTGCACTGTTCGCGGAATTACTGTGACTGGCACGCCGAACGTTTTCGCCGCTTGCATGTTGAAAAATTGATCATGCACCGTAGCAATGTCGGGTTGAAGAGAACAGGAAATAGAGAACGATATACAGTGACACAGATGTATAAAACGTATTTTTGAAATTTTCAATACAGGCCCACGTAATACAATTGTAAAATACAACTTTTAATATTTTCTCTGATTGCAAAGACCAATTGCAATTTTTTCAATTTTTTTTTGTCTCGTCATGTAGTAAACTAATTGTTCCAAGTTTAAAAAAAAATTCAAATTGTATCGTCCAATATTAGAAAAGTTATTGTCTTTTTAACAGTGTTCGAATATTTATGTGAGTTACTGTAGCTTAAAACGCGGCCAAGTCAAAAGGGTCCCGGGTCCCGGGTCCCGGGTCCCGGTCCGGTCATCCATTTTGTAAGCTTGCGATACCATTGAGAAGCTTCCGAGAGGAGCTTTTCTGGTTTATCATAATTGCAATCTGACGATACGATCTTCTCCCCAATAGCGAACAGCCGCTGTCAACCATCGAAACAACCGTACGGACATCAGGAATTAGTATTTCGATTGGGATTCTGATTAGCATCGATGAACAAACAACAGAGAAGTACGTTGATGGAAGAAAAATATTTTATTGCTTTCTTGTAACACAATTGAAGACACAAGTACTGTGTTCGATCGCCATCGATTCTCAAGCAAAGTGCTAGAAAATTATTATATGCACTCCTCGTCCACGAAAAGATGGCACAGAGAAACTTGTTGGGATCTACGCTCCACTACCTAATATCCCTACTTCGTGCTATACGTCTTCCGCAATTGGCCGAAAAGCCTGACGAAGACAGCAAATGGCCTTATTGAGTGTGATTAGAACAAAGCGATGTGGTGATGCTGAGCTTAGAACATTGGTGTAACTTCGAAATCTTCATCATGCGCCTGACTTGCTATTATAAGGCAGAACATTAAGAATACATTCAACGATATGAAATATACGTGAATATGTACATTTACATTTTAGTAATGTAGTAAGACTCCCGTGTTCACGGTTAATAAATCAGAGAATATCTTGTTCCCCTCCGTAGTTTACGGGGATCTTACTCCTATGTCGATAGTTCCCGCCAGATCCTATAAGCGTAAGAGTGGGGTCTACAGCCTGTCTCATAGATCCTCCTACAGCCCCTCTAGAAATCTCTGCCATCTTTTCGAGGACGAGGAGTACATACAGTGGCTCACAAAAGTATTCACTCGCTCTTTAAATCAGAATAATTTTCTTAAAATTTCACCAAACCACTTGATTTTTTTTTTTTTTGAGGAATTAGAAACATTGATTTAGTAAATCACGTGCAAAAAAGATTTTGATGAAATTACAATTAGTAGAAATTACGTGAAAAAATGAAAATGGCATTTCTTAAAACTTTATTATTTCAGCCCGTAATGAAAATTCAAAATATGCGTTTTGTAGATTATTTACTCATATGCTGAAAATTTTATCGAAATCAGTTAACGAACATATGAGCTACAAGCGGTTGAAAGTGGTGATAATCGCATTTTTTCGCGACTTTTTTCTGCGTCTACCGATTTCGATGAAATTTTCAGCATATGTAGATCTACAAAAGGCATATTTTAAATTTTCATCATAGGCTAAAATAAAGAAGTTTTAAAAAGTGCCATTTTTATCTCTTCATGTAATTCCTACTAATTCAATTTTTTCAAAATCTTTTTTGCACGTGATTTACTAAATGAATGCTTCTAATTGCTCAAAAAAAGTCAAATGGTTTGGTCAAATTTTAAGAAAGTTATTCCGTACATGTACGTTCCATGACGAAATTATAAGACACCTTTCCTTCTAGTTCATTGGTTCATTAGGTTTTAGACAACAGTACAAATGATTCATTAGAAAAGCAAACGACAACGAACTACAATTGAGCATTTTATTTGAAACTTTTCACCGAAGAACTTTAATCTTGGTACAGTCTTGTTTCGAAATAAGGCGACTGTATTTGTTGCGAAATAAGTAAATCGCTATCTTCCTTTCCTCTTTTCAAGTTGTTCGCTAGACATCGCTCAGTGCCAGAACGAGAGGGTATGTCGTATTCTATTATTTTCCAAGGAAAGATATCGCAACTTCCTGTTCTCTCTCGGCCCATTCGAGAATAAAGTTAAGCCTAGTAGCGTTCCTGATTCGAAATACGGTGAAAGCCTGCCCAGACCCTTCGCATTATATCGGAACAAGACTATAACCGTACTTGTTCGTTTCCGATCGACACAAAAAATGATTTTGCGTGTATGTTACGTTAAACTCGGTGCAATGTGCAACATACAATCAAATTATATTTATTGGCGAAAATTTTATGGTTCTATCCTTTCATCGTTGTCGTATTAAAATGAAAGTCGTCAATTTTAATATCGACGCGAGTGCATTTATAAATCATGTCATGTTCTGAGAACGTTTAGAAATAATCACTTCTCCTAAAAATACAAGAAAAGACACAAACAATCCGAAAAATAGTATTATTAAAGGGAAGGATATCGCAAATTTGCTTTCTGCAACTGCTTTATTTTTAACAGGTGCTAGTGTGAACACTGATGACATAAATTTCTTCACGTAATCGAAGAAACCGGCAGTTACCATGCGCATCGCTATGTCTTCAACGCGTTCTTTGTACGGTGATCTCTTTTTCAAGGTAAGTAAAACGCTCCGAATCTTCACGCATAAGTTGTTCAATTTGAAAAGATGCTGGCCGTACTCGTCCCTTCTCCATTTCGCGAACATCTCGGCCATTTGATATTCGAAAAAGTACGACGTATTCGCGCGTGCCTCTAGTTCGAGAGCGTTCTCGTCGTATGTTAGCTTCCAAGGTAGCATCTTTCTCTTCACACTCCACGGTATTTGGCTCGAGTTCATAAATACCGGATACATCGCTTCGTCGATCATTACGGTGAGTCCCGATCGCGCGAGGTCCTCGAAATCATCGATCTCGTATACATGGTGCACGAATTCTAATTCGAAAATTTCGGTGTAGAACATGGTGGTGTACATGATAGAAACCGCCACCAAAGAGAGAAACAAAACTTTCTCGCTGGATGTTGTCGGTAACAACGTGATGGAAAAACCGAGGAGCACATTTATCAGGTACATGGCTCGTCGCAGACGTTCGTCGATCCGGAGCAATTTCGATGCAACGAGAAACACGATCACGATGGCTGCGCCGAGGCAAATTGTGCCGAATAAGTTCCACAAGATCACCGTTTTCACCGGCAGAATAGGAGTTATCAGACACATATCCGTGCTCGAAAATACGTCGATATAATTCACAGTATCGTCTAGTTTTGACAGGTAATTATACCAAGGAGGATACACATCCGCTTCAGAAATATCGTTGCATAGATATAAACTGAAATTCATCTTGATAGAGAGAACCATTATTATCATAGAACGGAAGAAGGACTCGCTTACAGAATGAGTGCTCGTTATGTTAAGTTCTTCTACCGTTTGGCAGCACATAAGATGTTTATGCATATTCTTCACTTTATCCGAGTACCACGCGAGGCTGCCTGGAATATCGTACTCTTTCGTGTAGCTATTTGAAAACGGATTGTATCGATGAGCGATCATGAGTTTCATCGACGACAGAATTTCAAGAATCTCCACTCGAATTATTTTCTGGGTCCACAAGTACTTGTAAAAGTCCTCGATGTAAGTATCACTCTCATCTTCTACGAGTAGGAATAGAATTTTTGGAGTGTGAGAACCCAAAGATACGTCGAGCAAATTGCTGACCATCTTCTCCCAGAATTCCGATTTTAAATTAACGCGAGAAGCGTATACGTAAATTAGAAGAGTATCGGAAGTAGCTAAATCATCAGGAGATTTTGATTTTTGCATGACGTCGATTGATATCGTTGGCAACAATTTCGTTACTGTTTCGAAAACAGTGGAGATAATTTGCGCAGCGATGTGATCGTTGCGATGGTTCTGAATCAGTATGAACACGTCTCGAGTGTTTGTCGATCGCAGGATCTCGTGGATGAGGTCTTCGAGTCGATTATCATTCACAGAGTCTCGTAGAAATCCGTCTTCGCCCGACGAACACACGAGTATGGCAATCCATGTCAATGCAATTACGCTCTTCATCTTTTCTTTATTTTTTAAGGACGTAAGCAATGGTTGTAACTGTACTAGCGTGTCGACTGACTGCTCTGGCGGAACTGCAAACTTCCGAGGTTATGCCAGTGTACGTAAAATAACAATGTACGTAATTATAGCGATTGTTTTGTATACTTTTCTGCAAAATAACATCGCTCGCATGAAATATTCATCATTGTTTACGAGCTTTCCACAGGATTGAGTCCGGTCTTCGACAGAGAACGATACACGTAATTGTTCGGGCGACAAGTACCTATACCGGGTGTTTCACCCGATTTTGACATCTTGATTTCTTCGCTATTGTTAGTCATACCGAAAAATGTTTCAAACAATAAGTGCTGAGTGGGACATAATTTGGTGTTATTAGTTTATTCGTGGGTGAACGCGTTAAGGTCATACGAAGGTCAACTTTGTCTTTTTAAATGGAATTACATACTTTTTAATACATTAATCGATGCAGTTGGATATTCTTTATAAAAGAGTATTAACCTATTTATATTGAAAAATTAATCGTTTAGGATATGTTGCGATTTAAATAATTCCAAGACACCATTACTGTCGCACTATTCGCTTTTATCCCTTACAGAAAAGGTTCAACATAACGATCATTTGTATCACGGCATTTTTGTAGTCGAAATATCTCTTAAACGACTAATTTTTCAACGTAAGTAGGTTAATACCTTTTTTATAAAGAATATCCAATTGCATAGATTGATGTATTAAAAAGTATATAATTCCATTTTAAAAAACGAAGTTGACCTTCATATGACCTTAACGCATTGGTTCACGATTAAACTAATAACACCAAATTATGCCCCACTCAGCAGCATTTAATTTTTCGATAGGACTAACAATACCGAAGAAATTAAGATGTCAAAATCGGGTGAGACACCCTGTATAATATTTAGCGGGAAATACTCGGCGATGTTTCTGCACACTGAATGTCGCTTTCCATTAGCGAAACGAAGCCACAGTATTAAAATTTGTTATGCACAGTATAATTATTAGACTGCGGATTTTATGCAGTCATAACAAAGATTACTAGGCGAAAGATAAAACAGTAAACATACTAAAACAATTTAAGAATTCACATGATTTACAATTCATTAAAATCATTAAGAGGAGAAATCAATTTATATGCAGTTACTGTTTTTTTGCGATGCACAACATTTTTATTTTGTATAAAGATCCGCCGTCTGTTTTATCCTGTCTTTGGCAATGATACAAACAGCTTTAATAATACACTAGTTGGATGAAATATTTATAAGATGGCATTGATCAAAAATTTTCATTTCATGCACACATCCGCAGTCTCTTCTACCAATCTATATCAGTGATTCTCAACCATTTATCGTCACGGTACACTTTTAATAATTTAAAAATTTGGCGGCACACTAATAATAGGATAAATTAAAAAAAAATGTTACTTGGTTAAATGATTTACATACTTATTATATATTTTGTAAAAATAGCATACGATAATAATTGTCAATGTAATATAAAATGAAATTGCATTACAAAGTAAAAATGTTTACGTACTACTGACGTCAATTTATGTATGTTTATTCGCAGTAGCGGCTCACTTCAAGAATCTCGCGGCACAGTGGTTGAGAACCACTGATTTATATAATACTAATAGAGAAGGATGAATTATTTGTAATAGGTGGATAATTGATAAATGAGAATGATGATCATTTCTTGCTAATCTCTGGAGAATAGAAAATTCGTTTCGTTGCTTACGAAACTCCGCAGATATTCGGTGAATGAGAATTGTGCCAGTGACAGTGGCCAGGTGTTGCCAATAATTTCTTCCCACGATCCGAATTGTAATTTCATCTCGCCGGTGTATATGTAAATTAGGAGAGGTAGGCAGTAAATATAATTTGCTGGTGGGTTTCAACACCTTTGACATTTCTACCTGGTATTATCCTAACAACGGAGCTCCGTTAACCCAAAAATGCGGATTTCTTATAAAGTTGAGACTTTTTGTTACGTCGAAAAATAGGTACTACACATGTAAATAGATATGTTATCCTTGTCGGATATAGTACTTACGTAAGCATTGTATAAGCTATCCGTCCTTCGAATAATGTATTTTGGACGTTATGAGCAGACTTCGAACATTATGCATTTAAATTAAAAATAAATAAGTGAAACACAAAACAGTAAATATTTAACCTGTTAACCGTGGAATTAATTTTTGTTCAATGCACACGACAGAATGTACAATGTACCATTTATAATGCGGCATGTCCATAGTAGTTGTCTGCCTGGTATGACAAGTTAAGAGGAATTTAAGAAATCGATTATATTATTCGTGATTTGTTAAAATTGTTAAGAAAAAATTTAATTTATGTCTTGTAATCAATGCACACAATTTTTATATTGCATGAACGTTCGCAGTCTAGTTATCAGTTATCAAGTATGTGTGCGAACCTTTGACAACATTGATATCAACTTATATACACTGCCTAAAAAAAGTATTGGCACACCCTTTAGAAAGGAATAATTATTTAAAAATTTGACCAAAGGACTTAAATTTTATATTTAAATATTAGAAGAATTAGTTTACAAGCTTATGTAGATAGAAAACTGTTTTAAAGTGCTATTGACCAGAATTGCGAACAGAAAGGTAAAGATCACGATTTTTAACTTTTTTATCTGATCCTACAATGTAAATTTAAAACGTGCACTTTGTAGATCTAAGTAAGTTATATACGTGTATGATTAACCCTTTACGAATCATTTTTACCAAAGTTGTATGTTTACAATTCATAATTATCCTAATGAAGGCAGTATTTAAATTTAGTGTAAATTGTCGCATGCTTAAATTTTATTTTTAAATATTAGAAGGATTAGTTGACTAGCTTATGTAGATAGAAAACTGTTTTAAAGTGCTATTGATCAGAATTGCGAACAAAAAGGTAAAGATCACGATTTTTAACTTTTTTATCTGATCCTACAATGTAAACTTAATACATGCACTTTGTAGATCTAAGTAAGTTATATAAGTGCATGATTAACCCTGTACGAATCATTTTACCAAAGCTGTATGTTTACAATTCATAATTATCCTAATAAAGGTAGTATTTAAATTTAGTGTAAATTGTCGCATGCTCATACATATCTGTTGCCGACCCCTGGTCTAGGGCCCACGGCTAAGGATTTTTTAACTACCAAGTGAATCAACAAGTCACGCACAGTAACTTAATCTAATTATTTCGTTTAATTCGGATTATTATGTTTAAGAAGATTTTTAAGGGTCCTTTTAGTACAGCACAATTATTCCAAAGGCGATTTAAGGTAATAGGCTCCTGGTAGATGAAATGTCATGCGCCTATATACGGCAACAGTACACGAAAGACAATTTGAAAAACGCCTTTAGGCGCAAACAGTAGACAAAGGGTCGAGAAACACGTCGGGCGATTTAATTAGTTGATCGTTTGTGGAACAATCGTGACTATCCGACGGTTGAAAACACAAACGGGTTCGTGCGCAGTCAAATAACAGAATCTGCACAATGTTCAGAGACTAATTCTGGCATTGTCGCGGTTAATTTATGCTTGAAATACGTCTCGATGGATACGCGCGTGGGCGTAGAACAAGGTTATCGATTGGAAACTCACGACCATCGAACAGCGACGCACATTTCGCATAGAAGGTTAAAGAAGATGTACAACGTGATGCGAAAAACGAGTTTCATTAAGCAAATACATCTAAAATGACAAGTTGAAAAACAAGTGTATCTACAATACTAGTATTTCGTTGGTGAACCGTGGTCTAGCTGGACATATTACAAACATCCATTCATTTTCCGAAGGTACATACAATCATCAAAACTCTGCCGTGGTATCAGCGAGAGCTTTTTTTGATTTCCGAGTAATCGCAGTCGATCTCCTGTATGCAGGTTGGGGTCGGTGGAACTTCGCACTTGCAGTTTACACAAATTGAATCGTAAGTGTTCCCTTTGCTCAGTGTGTCACCAATGTGCATCGTCATGTTACCGAATTTACATACTTTACTGTCATCTGTGATACGTAAGAAGAAACAAACAGCTGATATTTATATTTGTTTCTATACAAATGCACAATCGATCGATTAAATGCACCGCAACATTTGCATTTGATCGCAAATTCAGTTGATTCCTTTTCGAGTTTTATAAGAACATCTTGGTAAGTTCTACATAGTTTTAGTGAAATTGTGGGCAAGGCTCTCACAGATTAGAATGCGCTCTAAAGTTCGAAACAGTTCCAAGTCCGAGCTTGTAAGTACCAGATTCCAATTTGGTAACTACCTTGTACATAGCTTAGCAAGTTCGAATTTCCGGCATAATTTGAATATGCGACGCATATTAACGATTCGAGTTTCACATTATAAGTAAAACTTTGCGCAACAGATAGAAACAAAAGGTAAGATTTAGTTATAGCATACTAATGATTAGTATCAGTTGACTAATTTAACTAATCGCGACTAAATCAAATTATTGATCGAGAAGGTAACTGAATTTCGAACGAATGTTTTCTTTTCTAATCCCGTGAAATGTTCAAAATAAACGTACCTGACTCTGATACAGATTTAGCGTCGTGATTGTGAACAACGCTATCGTCGCTATTCTCTGCAAAAATAGGAAGATTCCATTAGAAACGATATCTGTGAAGCATCCAGTTGACAACGTTAAAAAACTTACGGCATCTACTAAAGACGCTGCAATCCGTTTGCGGGTTTTGATTGCTGTAAAACACAGGCGCGCATTTTTGCTGTATCTCGTAGGCGTTTCGGAACATAGCAAGACAGTATCTGCGATTTGGTTTCTTGCAGAAGGGTTCAACGTTCTCACCTAATCATGAGATTCAACAAAAAAATTGGCGCGATAGGTCACACGTAGATTTGTTAGTTATTGTTTCTTCGTGAATTTTTGCGTTAGAGATTCGAAATAATATACCTGTGTATCCTGGCATGCAGAAACAATTAAGATCCGGATCAGACTTTGGTGAGAAGGATTCCCCGTCGTAATAAAGTTCTCCGTCTACCTCGCAAGTCGCTCTCTTTTCACCCTCCTCCACTGAACATTATTCAATTTAATCGTTTTAACGCACTCAAGAACCCTCTGAAGAAAATCGATGTCGTTTTTTAATGGCATCTATCTAATTAAGCTTACTCACAGCAGATCGTCTCTGATGGACAACATTTGTCGGCAGAATGTTTGAAGAAGCAATTTTCCTTTGGTGGAGGGAAGAAGCAATCGACCACAGCGCAAGTGAAAGCCGCTCTATCGAGAAATTAAAACAATGCTTTACAACGTTGTCAAAATGAAATAGCTAGACTGTGGATTTTATGCATTTAGGACAGAAATGAGTAGCTGTGGAAAGATTGACAGAATTGACGAGTGTCAATGCATTACTTTCGATCTACTCAAATTATTAACCTCCGTACGTTCCTCAGAGTGAAAATTCACCCATGTACTACTTTTACATACTGTAACATGATTGATCTCTTTTTGGTGGTGTTGCGAGGTGTGTTTCGTTAACCCTTTGCACTATAATAACGAGTCAGACTCGTGACAAGAATTTCGAACAACATCTACTAAACATGTAAATTATTAATTTCCTTTGAAGCGAAATAAAATTTTATTTCGTTGCTGTCGATATAATAGCCATTGGGGAATATACAAGCATATAATAAATTTAGATTTTCTTTTTGTTCTAAGAAATGATGGACGACAATCAAATTCTAATCACTGTAACCGTAAAATAAATCATAGTGCAAGGGGTTAAAATGAGACGCCACAAATGAAACATAGTTTGTTGATTTAAAGTGTAGAACAAAAATAGATGAATTATTATGCTAGGATATTTTATGCGACTATTTCGAAGGAGAGTATGCAGATTAAGGGAAGAAAGACGTTCCTTGCAACAGATACGGACAAAGTTTATTATGCATTTGTGTAAAAAATCAATAGCTGTAATGCGAAATAGTGGGAAGATTGTAAGAACTGCAAAGTATCAATGCAAGACTTTCGGTTCACTTAAATTATTAAGGTAAGAAAGACATGTTTACATGGTTCCTCTTTCATATAACTGATACAGAAAATTGTTAACTATGCATTTGTAACAAATATGAGTAGTAATTCGAACACTAGAAAGATCTAAAGAATTGAAGAGTATCAATATATTACTTTCGATCTATTCAAATTATTATCGGAATACAATGATTATTATGCATTTATGACAAACGTGGTTAGCTCTATTACGAAACAATAGAAAGATTGGAAGATATGAAGAATATTAGTATATTTCTTTCGATTTACTGAAAATAGAGGAAGAAAAACGTTCATAACCAGTTAGCTGTTGCGACTTCTTTGATAAGTGTGTACCTAAAGTGTGCCCCAAAAAATAAGCGAACTACTTTGTGCACACTGTATACAGTTTTTTCATAATAATTATTTATACTTTTGTATTTCTGCGTTTTATTTCGTCTTGGCCTCCAAATATTCAAAATATCTTGAAATTTAAGAATATATTTTAGTTTTCACTAAAAATGCAATGTAAACAGCAAATTGTAGCTAGTTTTTACGCATGACGAGTATATTCGCCAAAACAAAAAACTGTGCCATTTCTTCATGACAAGTATACTCGTCAAAAACAGCTAACTGGTTAAGTAGCCTTTATTTTGCAGAGCGGTCCGCAGTCTAAACGTTGTTAACAAATATAGATATTATTCTCAATATGTTTCGAAGATCGACTTGGAAATACTATCCCGCAGTACTCACTGGTTTTCGAACCCTTCTGCACACACACAACCCACGTCGCAAGGATTCGCGTCTTCGTCTCTCAGCTTTTCACCGATACTATATTCGTGGCCATTTACGTAACACTTGTCCTTAGACAATTTTTCCAAATGGCTACAATCGAACGCCTCGGCGCAGCAATCACCAGGATTTTTGTATATCGGTTTGCACTCGAGATCCTTGTAATAGCCCAAAGGGCCTGGGCACTTTGATTTGTCGCAGATCTCTTTGAAAAGAAAATGATCGATCGGTAATCGGCTACAGATTGAACGATTTTCACTCGTCGAGCGATCGGTGTCTCACCTCGAGCCGCACATAATGCGATGAGATGCGTCAGAAAAACGCATTTTGATAAAAACGAATGAAAGTCACTGTGCGCAGCCATTGTCGAAGGGAACGCGGACATATCGGTGGTTTCGCGATCGTGCCGCATCTTTTATACCTTGAATTGCCGGTGTCCATGAGGTATATGGCAAAGAGGGGGTCTCCTATGTCAGGACTTCCCGAACTTCTACTCTGCCCGGAGCGACACCAGTCTTCACTATCAAACAGTCCGCTCTCCCACTACTATTACTGGGAGGTGAAAAGAAGTCATGTCTATGACGACACCACAGTGGCAAGTTGGGGGGTCTCTCGCTTAGCACACCTGCCCCCATCATCGATGCTTCCGCAAATCCAATGTTTAGGCTCTGACGCTTGGCTACGCATAACTAATATTTCGCTAGAGCCGAAAATACATGTGACTCGAGGCGTGCCCTCCCGCATTCCTTCCAAGTTCTTTTCAGCTCCCAATAATACTGCCATTAACGATGTGAAATAGATTATCCATCACCAGAGTGAAACAAAAACCGTGGAGTTCAGGA
Source organism: Sphecodes monilicornis (assembly GCA_913789915.3). NCBI lineage: Eukaryota > Metazoa > Arthropoda > Insecta > Hymenoptera > Halictidae > Sphecodes > Sphecodes monilicornis. The sequence goes on from OU565287.1 coordinate 1,823,509, forward strand.
GGTACGGCTGTGACAAGTACAGTACTTCACCGGTAATGTTCCAAATGTCTCCGACATAATTGTCCCTGAGATATCCCCACTAGTGCGGCGTGTACCCCCTTGAGGGGCCGTGAAGCTCGAGAGGCCTCGGTCGCCGAGAAATATGACACCATGCGGCTTGGGTATATCGGTGAGACCACACTAATTCTAATTTCCAACTTCTTTATTATTCATTATTTTTTTATGGGACTTCGATGACCATATTTGTGGCATTTCTCTAATAATAATCATACCAAATATGATATAATTCCGATGATATTTACTTGTGTAATCGACGATTAAAGTTTCGGGCGCGAGGAAGGATAGCGTATGGAGAAGAAAGAGACGCGGAGAGTCGCAGTCGGTGGCACAATTCAAAGACTCGCGCGTCCTCACAATGTATTACCAAGGAATAACTTTTTTATTATTACTTATTTTTTTATGAGACTTTTCTAATAGATTTGTTACATTGTTCTGATTAAAATGATACCAAACACGATATAATTCGGATCATATACAGGTGTATGGTCATTATGTATAGGTCAGGTACATAACATCGGTGAGGCAACAGTAATGCAATGACGACACTTTTTCATTTTTAATTAATCTTTCAGGAAACTTTTACCATCATATTTGTAATATTTCTCGGATCAAAATTTTTCTGATTATACATACATATCTATTTTTTTAATTGACGATGGAGTAAGTTTCGGTGACAGACAAAGAAAGTAAATAGTAAAGAAAGGGACACTGCAAGTCGCATCGTCTCGTTGAAAATATATTGAATAATGCGAACAATTGCAAAATATGTCCAGTCCCATAAATTCACCGTACAACAGTTGTCGGCTCTCAATTGCAAATTGCATCTACGTGCTTAAATTCAAAATGTACAACCGCGACCGTAAAACCTCGACATTGGTTTCTCCGGATTTTCTTAGGTTTTCTCTTCTCTGCATTCTTACTATACATGATCGACCAATTCACAGAAGACAAGACGGTTAATGTAGATATAGCTGAGCTCTTTGTCTGTTACCAAAACTTACTCCATCGTCAATTAAAAAAATAGATATGTATGTATAATCAGAAAAATCTTGATCAGAGAAATATTACAAATATGATGGTAAAAGTCTCCTAAAAGATTAATTAAAAATGAAAAAGTGTCGTCATTGCATTACTGTTGCCTCACCGATATTATGTACCTGACCTATACATAATGACCATACACCTGTATATGATCCGCATTATATCGTGTTCGGTATCATTTTAATCAGAACAATGTCACAAATCTATTAGAAAAAGTCGCATAAAAAAATAAGTAATAATAAAAAAGTTATTCCTTGGTAATACATTGTGAGGACGCGCGAGCCTTTGAACTGTACCGCCGACTGCGACTCTCCGCGTCTCTTTCTTCTCCATACGCTATCCTTCCTCGCGCCCAAAACTTTAATCGTCGATAACACAAGTAAATATCATCGGAATTATATCATATTTGGTATCATTTTTATTTAAAAAATTCCACAAATATGGTCATCGAAGTCCCATAAAAAAATAATGATTAATGAAGAAGTTGGAAATTCGGATTAGGTATGTTTACAGTTCTCGGTGACCGAGGCCTCTCGAGCTCGGCTGTCCTTCTCTACGTTCGGCAAACCTCAAATAATGATATCCCTCCGGCATAATTGTCCCTCCGCAGACCCGTGTTGTGGACGATTATCGATGAAATACTGTAGTGGGGGTCATCGCTTCGCACCTTAGCAAGAGAAGGAAGTGTGCCAAATGTGACTAGCCAGGTTGACAGCCCTGGTCTGACCCATTAACCTTGAGAAAACGTGTTCCACAAGGTGTTTTTCGCAATATTTTCACCATGCATGTTTGATTAACCACAAATACATAGCCTGTTGTAAGAAAAATAATAAAAGAGAAGAGCGGAGAGATTTAACAAAATATATTATAAAATTTGGAGGTCGCTGACAAGACTGTACTCTTTGACAAACGCAGCTCGAATGCGTCGTCCCGCCCGAAAAAGTCCCTTTCTTCAATAACGTCGTCTAGGGTCCGGAACAATTTACGAACGTCGCGGCGCCACGCTGTCGGAGCCCGTCGTTGCCGATGTTAACTCTCGTCGCCGTCATTTGGGGGTGTTCGTTATTTTTCTAACACTATTGTAAGTGATAATAATAATAATAATAATAAATTTCTGTCTCTTTATGGATAATCGATTTCACATTGTCAGTAGCAACAACAGTAGTAGTAGTAGTAGTAGTAGTGGCTTAAGTAGAGGGGGAATGCAGGGCAGCGGAGAAGTTTGACAGCCCATGTAGCTGCTCTCCCACTTTGTTGCTCCCCCCCCCCACCAAGAAAGTTATGCATGTATGCGTCTTTCTTTAGCAGCTAAAGAAGCACGCCACCTCCGATCAAAGAGATCAATGTGGTGGGGGTGGGGATCGCTCCCTTGCATCGCTGTTTGTCATTCTCGATGCACAAGATGAACCAATGGGATTAAAAACAAGTCAATTAAATTAAACAAAAATATCTATGTGAACGTTCCACCTGTGCCGTCGGTGTGTCGGTGGGCGCTGTTGAGGCTTAGAATAAGGCGCGTTTTTGGCATCAATTGTTTAAGAGTCCTGGACGGATTCTATAGAGTCCGTAGAATTAAATGGTGTATTGATGTATTTAATCATTATATTCCTCATTATGTATTCTTACTTATTAGTGCATGTTAAATGTAACTTTGTGTGCTAAACGATGTCATGCATTACTTTGATTTCCTAACACATTTTAACAGAAAAGTGGACTTCAAATGTATCTTTTGAACATTCTCCTCAATAAAGTAGAAATTTCAACACTTTTTACAATAACGATACTGGAAGATTCATTTATTTAAACTAATTGTAAGAGAATTTTTATTAATTTTGTAACATTCTGTTATGACGTATTAAATTTATAGTAATTATAAGACATGGTTACTATAAAAATTGCGTCTTATGACGTATTAAATTTATAGTAATTATAAGACATGGTTACTATAAAAATTGCGTGTTTTTCAATAGAAGGAAGTACATATAGTAAAGCTTATGTTAATTAAACGGATGTTTTCGCCCTGAAGAAATATTTTCTCTTGTCAAGTGAAAGACCATTTAATGAGGAAATGTTCTTTGCTATTATGGAATTCATTCCGCATACATAACGTTAGTGCAGGAATTGCGTTAAACATAGAGGGTTCCGTACGGATATACATAACTACGTATTTTCATTGATCTGAGACGTCAATTAATGCTTGAAACTATCGAAAGCTCCAAATTAATTCAATAGACACCGAGTCGCAGGTGTCAGTTACTCTTTCGAATTGAAGAGTCTGACCAATTTATACTTGTACCCGTGTAGAAGCAGAAATCGTTTACGAAACAAGTCAGGCGGTATAATTAGTAGATCGATTGTGGAGTAACCGTGGCCATCCTGCAGCTGAAAACAAAAACGGATTCTTGCGCAGCCAAACAGAATCTGCACAATGATCGGAGACTATTTCTGACATTTTAGCGGTTAATTTATTCTTAAAATACGTATCTGTGGTTAAGCGTACGCGAAGGTGAAAGGAGATGTACAAGTTGATGCATAAAACATGTTTCATTAATGAAATACATTTAAAAAAACACGTTAAAAAGCAAAGGAATCTACAATATTAGGTATTTCGTCAACCTTATCTTAGGTTAAACGTGGTTTAGCTGGCAAAATTATAAACATCCTTAAAAAGGTGTTAGGATTTTCGGGGTTCGCAGTCAGTATCTCGTATGCATGTTGGGATCGGTGGAACTTCGCACTTGCATTTTACACAACCCGAGTCGGGAGTCTTCCCTTCGTTCAGTGTGTCCCCAACGAGCATCGTCAAGTTACCGAATTTACATACTTTACTCGCATCTGTAAAACGTAAGTAGAAAGAAACAGCTGATATTTTTCTGTATTTAAATACATATTGAATCGATTAAATGCACCACAATATATACATTTGATCGAATATCCAGTTGATTCCCTTTCGAGTTGTATTGTAACATTTTGGAAAATTCTATGCAGTTTTAGTGAAACTGTGGGTATGGCTCTCATAGATTAGAATTTAGAATGCATTCCACACATTACCAGGTCCGAGCTCGTAAGTACCTGATTCCAATTTGGTAACTACCTTGTATATAGCTGAGTTCGATTTTCCGGCATAATTTGAATATGCGATGCATATTAACGGTTCGAGTTTCACATTAGAAGTAGAACTTTGCGCAACAGATAGAAATAAATTTCTACTCGGTAAGATTTAGTTAAAGCTTGCTAATTATTAATAGCAGCTGGCCAATTTAAACAAACGGTAAAACAAAAGTAGAACAAGAATGCCGAGATTAAAATAAATTATTATTGATCGAAAAGGCAACTGAATTTCGAAGGAATGTTTTCTTGCTAATCGCCTGAATTGTGGAAAAGAAACGTACCTGTCTCTGATACCGATTTAGCATCGTGATTCGAAATAACCTTGTCATTGCTATTCGCTGCAAGAATAGAAAGATTCCATTAAAAGCGATATCTGAGAAACCTCCAGGTGACAACGATAAAGAACTTACGACATCTATAAGGAGTGTGACAAAAATAGAACCCGGACGGTTCAGTGAGAATGGGCGCGCATCCTTGTTGTATTTCTTCAGCTTTATCGAATAAAGGAACACAAAATCTGCGATTTGGCATCTTGCAGAAGGGTTCAACGTTTTGACCTAATCGTGAGATTCGTCATAAAAATTCGATCGTTAGGATACTAGATTCGTTACATACTGTTTCTTCGTGAAACGATGCGATAGATTCGAAATAATATACCTGTGTATCCTGGTAAGCAGTTACAATCAAGATCCATATTTTCCTCTGGAGAGAAGGGATTGCCGTCTTCATAAACTCTGCCGTCTACCACGCAAGTCGCTCTCTTTTCACCTTCCTTCACTGAATATTTAATTCAATTTAATCGCTTTAACGCACTCAAGAACCCTCTAAAGAAAATCGATGACGTTTTTGAACGGGATTCATCTAATTAAGCTTACTTACAGCAGACTCGCATTGCCGGACAACAGGTGTAGTACGACCATCTGTCGAAACAATTTTCTGCCGGGGGAATATGGAATTCCGTGCAATTGTCGCCCCCACCGCAAACAAAGGAGGCCGCTCTATCAATAAATTACAATAAGGCGTTACAATGTTGTCAAAATGAGATAGCTGACTTGTGGATTTCATATATTTAAGAAAAAAAATTGGTGTGTTCTTAGACCACATGGCTGAAGTGAAACTTCTTTTTACTAAATCGTTTCATCGTTTTATCGTTTCATCGCCAGATTGGTTTTACTCCCACCGCGTCGAGATTTTTCGCCTACCGCGTCGAGGTTTTACTAAATCATTTCATCGTTTCATTGCTTCATCGCCAGATCGGTTTTACTCCTACCGCGTCGAGGTTTTACTAAATCGTTTCACCGTTTCATTGTTTCATCGCCAGATCGGTTTTACTCCTACCGCGTCGAGGTTTTACTAAATCGTTTCATCGTTTTACTCCTACCGCGTCGAGGTTTTACTAAATCGTTTCATCGTTTTACTCCTACCGCGTCGAGGTTTTACTAAATCGTTTCATCGTTTTACTCCTACCGCGTCGAGGTTTTACGCCTACCGCGATGAGGTTTTGCGCCTAACGCGCCTAAAGAAGTTTTTCTTCAAAAAGGTAAGTAGCTCTAGTGCGAAGCAGTGGAAAGATTCACAGAATTCAAGAGTATCAATACAAATTCAAGGAAGAGCGGCGTTTCTAACAAGGAGAAGACGCAGTCATGGGGTCTTAGATTTTCTCGAAACTTTGCGTATTGGTAGATTTCGTTCGTCTGTTTATGAAACTGTAGCATTATAGGCGTTGATACTCAACAACTTTTGAGATACATTAAGATTGATGAAATCAGTGTTTCTCTCATATTATGTTTCTTTTGAATAAAATTTTTCTATTTTGTTTCCTATAGATATCATGAGTGTATTTTTCGTGTACAACATACAATTAATTAAAATAGGTAAACTGAACAGAAAAAAAAGAAAAAATGGAAAAAAAGGAAAAAGGGATTTGAACACTAGCCTCCCGGTAATGAATCTAGTACGTTACCATCACGCCGTTTGGCACTTGATAAAAACTGCAACCAAAACTGTACTTAACGGCTTAACAGGTATAATGAAATTTAAATTGTAAATGTCTCAAAAATTATTGGATATCGACGCCTATAATGCTATATTTTCATAAACAGGAGTATGCAAACTACTAGTATGCAATGTTTCGACAAAATTTAAGACCCGATGACCGCGTCTTCTCCTTGTAAGTGATTCTTACTTCTCGTAACAAATACAGCCTATGGTGATTATGCATTTATGAAAAAAATGGTTAGCTGTGATATTAAACAGTAGAAAGATTAGAAGATACGAAGAATGTCAGTATATTTCCTTGGATTTTTATTTTGCATTAAAGGTCCGTAGTTTAAAACTAGCTGACAAATATAGCTATTAGGGAGAGTTGCTGAATTTGGTCCGTTGGCTAAATTGGACCACCATTGTAACTATAAAACATCTGTTTTGTAAAATAGGCAATATACGTTGCTTGAAACTATACTTGCCTGGTGCATCCATTTTTTCGAGCAAGCATCTCGTGGTTACGGTTAATACAGTGATTTTAGTTTTTGAGAAGTCACTGATTAAAGTTTTTAGTGAAAGTAAAGAAGCACTCTTGCCATATTGACGTAAGTAACAAAATATATTATTATATATTCCGAAAGCAAACCTATTTAGATATGAATTGCTATGTTAGTTTTATTAATAATATAAAAAATAAATAAATTTTTAGCTTTAGTGGAATTTTAAGTTAGATTAATATTTTTAAAAAATTTTTAGAGAAATTTCAAGTTTAATTAAAAATTTTATTAATAAATTTTAAACTTTAGAGGAATTTTGAGTTTGATAAATATTTTTAAAAAATCTTTAGAGAAATTTTAAGTTTAATTAAAAATTTTATTAATAAATTTTAAACTTTAGAGGAATTTGGTCACACCTGGGTCCATAGACAATGTGCTGGAGTAAGTCAAAAAATAAAGAAATACCTTTGCACCAATTGTGGCTAACGAAATTGCTGGTTCATCTTGAGATACCATGGGTTTAAATTAGGAAACCAATTACTTTAATTGGACCAATCAACTCTAAATTTATAAATAGAATTTTTGGAATTTTAAATTGTGTTTCTTAAGATACAAAAGGTACTACTTTAAAGATTAAAATAGTAACGTTCTTTTCCACTATTTCGTTTTTATTAACATTATTTCCATCTCTATACATGTAGATCAAAAATTGTTTACGAGCTCCAAATTAGGCGACTCATCCGTAATCTCAATATTTTTCGAGGAATGACTTGGAAATATTAGGTTGTCCCGAAAGTTGGTTTATTGACGAAAAATGTATTCGATGCAAATTCCGACTAGTTGTTTTAAAAATGAAACTGGAATGGTTCAGTAAGAGAAAGTATGGGAAAAAATAAAACAATAATGAACAGATGATCATGTTTTGTATATACGTTCGTGTTACCTAACAATATTAAACGCGCACATTGCGAAAGAGACTTTTTGGACAAACTAATACTATCCCATATTACTCACCGGTTGTCAGGCCCTTCGCTACACACACAGTTTGTGTCGCAAGGATTCGCGTCTTCTTCTCTCAGTGTTTCGCCGATACTATATTCGTGGCCATTTACGTAACACTTGTTCCTGGACAATTTACCTAAATGGCTACAATCGAACGAATCAGCGCAGCAATCACCGGGATTTTTATATATCGGCTTGCATTCAAGTTCCTTGTAATACCCCAAAGGGCCTAGGCACTTTGATTTGTCGCAGATCTCTTTGAAAAGAAAATGATCAATCAATCGGTAATCGGTGACAAAGTGCACGGTTCTCATTCGTTGAGCAATTGGTCCTACCTCGAGCCGCACATAATGCGATGATAAGCGTCAGAAAAACGCATTTTGATAGAAACGAATGAAAGTCACGGAGTGCAGCCATTGTTGAAGAGAACGCGGACAAATTGGTGGTATCGCGAACGTGTCGCATCTTTTATACTATGAATCGCTACAGTTCAAGAGGAATATGGAGAAGAGGGGGTCAAGGTTCTTAAATTGCCTTGATTGTTTTATCAACTTTGCTAGCAACGTGCGAGAGTCATCGGTGCTGGAACGGAACGAATGGAGGAGAGATAACCGTGGAAGTTTTGTTTTCCTTCGTCGATTACTACACATACATTCCTTGTGTTTTTCTGGAAAACCTGATAAACTTGATCGCAGGAATCCAAGAGAGATCGAGCAATCGTTTCCGACACATTGACCTATCGACCATACAAGTGTTTTGCAAATTCGTTACGTATAATTAGGTCATATAGTTCGTCAATAAGATACTAATGTGCTGCTCCATAGAGGTTGAAATCTTTTTTTGATTATTTGCAATAAACTAAGTGCATATTCGTCATTAATTGAACATGCACGGTGGAAATATTGCAGAAAACACTTCATGGAAAACATGTTCTCTCAAAGTTAATAGGTCAAATCAGACGATAGCGTTTTCACAGTTAACGTAATTTTCTGCCTACGATGCACATTAGAGGTGACAAGCTTCCTTTCCACCACGGATTGCACGAGTTGCTTTGCCAGTTTGCCGCTTCCCCCACCGAGGAAATCATGCATCTATGCATCTTTCTGTAGCAGCTACATGGAGGGAATCAGCAGGCACAAGAAGCCACGTCACCGTCCATCAAAGAGATCGATGTGGTGGGAAGCGCTCCCCAAAAATTCTGTGGAGCAGGGAAGTAGGGACACGGGCCGCAGGTTTGTCATCTCTGATGCACAGGATGTACCAGTGGAATTGAAAATAACACGATTGAATTAAGCAAGAGTAACTATATATGTGAAGGATTGTTCCACCCCTGTTGTCGCGTCATCGGTGCATCGAAGGTCGTTGTTGACGCTTACAGTTTTTAGTGTGAATTGTATAGAGTCCCTCCTGACGTGGAATGAAGTCGGGTACTGATGTATTTAATCATATTCCTCATTATGTGTTCTGTGACGTGGAAAAATTTTGCACATCCCTCCGACGTACGATCTACCGCTCGAGAACCGCCCTCTATTTAGTAATTTAGTAACTCACTAAACTCACCAGCGCTCACCCTGAGTTGTTCTAGTAAGAATTTTCCGAAGTATTAACGTTTTTGTTGTCACCTTGGGACGATCGTCCCAGCTGACCCAAAACTACAACACCGGGGTAATGCAGAACGGGGTACCGAACTGGGGTCAAGAAACCTAGAGGCGCCGACGAGGGACCATTGGGCCAGGAGACATACAGATTTTGCCGTCCCGTCGACGTCTTGCCCGGCGATAATTTAGAGACTCGCTGCTGGTGCGGCTCGGCACGTTTGGAATGTCTTAGAGCATTTTTCCGGTTGCAAAAACGCGGTCGTTAGAGAGAATCGGGAAATGTCTCGATCAGGGGTCCTTTCGTGAGGTTCGTAACGCACAGTACAGCAGTTCGGCGAGAGAAAAGATGAGGGAAGTGGGGGACACCTTACTTCCGCGTACCGTTATGCCAAAATCGGCGAGTTACTGTTGCGTTATCCATTATTGCGTAATGCCGCTATGTAAAGTGCGTTCCGAAATTTGCGTGGGTCCTGGCTACCGATCACCATTGTAAGCTGCTGATCGTTTGGCTGAACTTCAGAAAAGTCCCCCCACCGTTTCGGTACGAGACTTACGTCATTCTCTTCATTTTGACATGCTGATCACGAAATGTAATCGTCATTTTCAGCGGAAATGAGTAGTTTTCGGAATATTCGCGAAAAACTATTGCTACTACTACATCAATCCTGCGTATACCTACGCGCCCGAGACAGCCTGCCGCTGCATGTATGCAGCATAGACACCCCCCCCCCCTTTGTGCTCCACGGCACAGCGGCTGACAAGCAATCTATATAACGGGTGAATTTATTAAAAAGATATTTTTAGTATAGAATATAGGAACATTGGGATGTACGAAATTTGTAAACCCTGGGTAATGTAAGGCTCAAGGTGACTTCAGATGTTGGTTAAGGTTAGATGGGGCGGCGGGGGAGCAAAGGGTGGCGTGAGCTACCCCGTTCTCACACTCTGACCTGACTTGGAAAACCATTCATTTCAACACTTGAAACATTGAGCAATTACTATGTTTAAGTTTAGTCTGGGTTAGTTTTTTTTCGAGCGAACAATGTTTTAGCGTCTCACATTCACCAATATAAAAAATCTCGGAAATCCCAATGTTTCTGTGGCGGCTACTTCCTATGCTCGTCAACAGAGGGACATTACGACAACACCTTTCCCGCTACTACCTGAATCTTCCTCTGTTTGTATATATACCGTCCTAAACTGTCCTTACGACATCCCGAGTCTAAGGCACGGGTCCGCTAGATAGTCTCACTGATGAGTCCTCTAGCGGGCCTAGGACGAAACGCTTCCTTCTCCTTTTTCCTCCTCTCACGCACTTTTCAGCCGCCATATTTCTATATTCTATACTGAAAATATCTTTTTAAGAAGTTTACCCGTTATATAGGTTGCTTGTTAGCCGCTGCACTGAGGATCAGAAAAGAGAGGTGTCTATGCTGCATACACGCAGCGGCAGGCAGTCTCGGGCGTGTAGGTATATGCATGATTCATGTAGTAGTAGCAATAGTTTCTCGCGAGTATCTCGAAAACTACTCATTTCCGCCAAAAATGACAATTACATTTCGTGATCGTCATGTCAAAACGAAGAGAATGACGTAAGTCTCGTGCCGAAACGGTGGGGGACTTTTCCGAAGATTTTTTCCGAAGTCGTTTTTGTGGTTTCGTTCCACGATATGTCGCGATGATACCCTTTCCGTTTAATTCGGTCCATTGTGAAATTAGCGTTTTGGCTTAGCTTCACTGCAGTCGTCTGTCGCTTGCGGTGCGCTTGTTTCATTAAACGACTTCTAAGCCATCCTTGCAAAGATTCGCTTATTCTACTAGAACCCTTCCCGCCGCAGGGGACGTCCATCGCTCCTCCACGTGGAATCCTGCTCCGCGTTTGATTTATCCAGACACCTCGCGATTCTAGGGAGTTTTTAACGAATAGTGGTGGATTTATACTATCCACAGACCCAGAACGTATCCGATCATACAAATATTTTCCAATACATTGGAATATAAGTGTTTATACCCACCGTAACGGCACCGCACAGATACATACCGGTACCGACTCGACCTACTGACACTCTCGCGAAGAATACTTTGTCGTCGTGTCGAGTCCGGTAGGTATCTATGCGGATAGTATATGCGATGTATGCGATGTTAGGATAGCGCGATCAGCTCCCTAGAAAAGCATTTTTATCCCGGATGTACTTCGTACGTGCGACCGTGCGTTGCCCGACCTACGGACCTACGTAGAGGCACGGAAAATCATCGGTCTCTTAGGTCTCACGGAGATGTGATGGTTTCTACTTAGTAGTGTTTGTCAATTATATCTTCGTCTGCTAAGCGGTATCATATATTATATTGATCCCATAATACAAATTACTAAAAAATTTCCACCAATTGTTTCTTTAGAGCTATGTACTCTACATTTTCCACAACAAAATAGAAATTTCAATATTTTTGACAGTCATCTGGGTCTCAAATAGGTCAGGGAGTTCCAACGTATTCCTCTCCGAGAACAGCAAGGTTCCCACCATCGAACCTCTTCTCACTACTACGTACAGCCGTAGAATTAGTGAGTGCTGCGCGCGCCGCATTATATACAGTATAACGATGAAGTCTAAGAGTGGGGGAAGATCCTAAGCGAGGAAGGTGCCTCAAATAGCTCCGGTTCTACTGGTTGAAACTAGGACTGTTACTTTTCCGAAGCTTCGAAGGATTCGAAGGAACGAAGGGAACTTCGAAGTTTCGAAGTCTTGGAAGTGCACGAAATTTCAAAGTCTTCGAAACGTATGAAGTTGTAACTTACGAGTTTCATAACATGTCACGATTTATGATAAATAAAAATATTAACACGTTAAGCGCCATGTCGGTCACCGGTGACTGAGACTGATCTTTCGGTTTGGACTGTTCGTAATTAAATTAAATTTAAAAAACTGCATTCTATTAATAAATTTCGGGATCATATTGTAGGAGTGAGGAGAGTCGCATCACGTCTCTCCGTCACTCGTCAGTCGTCCGATCGTCTTATGTTTGAGACTATAAGGTTCGGATGCGGCTCCGCTGGAGTCAGTGCCAGTCGAAACGCCGTTGTAGCATTATATAATATATCTTTTACCAGCTCCTTAATTAAGTCAAGCCCTTTCCCACGTCCTACAATTTTCAGAAGTGGGATAGAAACCTGTGTGGATTCGATTTCTGTGTGAATTCGAATTATTACGTAATGCGACTCTCCTCACTCTTACAATATCCCGAATGTAGTTGAAAAATAATACTTTGGAAACAAAATTTCAATGAGTTTGATTAAATTCTGTGAAGGCTTCCCGTGGCGGTCTTTCATTGTAACGTATTTTAGAAAATGAGCGTCTTCATTCGCGCTGATTCAACTTTTTCGCCTCTTATCCGTTAACTGGGAACGAATTGAAGCTTTGAAGTTTCAAAGGAAGGTAACAACCCTAGTTGAAACTGCCTGAAATAGGTGATGGGAGATTTATTTATCTGAAGTAATTGTAAGAGAATTTTTATTAATTTTGTAATATCGTCTTATGAAATAATAAACCTGTATTAATTAAAAGAATGGTTACAATAAGAATTGCGTGGTTTTTTTATAGAAGGAAATACAGTAATATTTATGTTGATTCAAGGGGTGTAGAATTCACTTTGAAGAGAAATTTTCTCTTGTAAAATGAGAAACTAATTAATGAGGAAAGGTTCTTCGCTATTACAAAATTCATTCTTGATGCATTACGTCAGTGCAGGAATTGTGTTCAACATAGAGGGTTTCGAACGTGGTTGTAGAACGTTACGCGTAGTTGTACAACAAGGTTATCGATTGGAAATTGGTGATCATCGAACAGCGACGCACATTTCGCGTGGAAGGTGAAAAAAGATGCACAAGTTGGTGCAGAAAACATGTTTCATTGATAAAATACATGTAAAAAACACGTCGAGAGAAAAAATGCATCTAATTATTAGGTATTTCGTCGGTTAACCGTGGTTTAGCTGGTCCAATTACAAACATCCTCAGAGAGGTGTTGGTGTCGTAGAGGTATTCCAGTTGTTCTTTCGTATACATGTTGGGATCGGAGGAACTTCGCACTTGCACTTTATAAAATCCGAATCGGAAGTGTTCCCTTCATTCAGTGTGTCCCCAATGTGCATCGTCAAGTTACCGAGTTTACATACTTTGCTCTCATCTGTAATACGTAAGTAGAATGAAACAGCTGATATTCGTATGTATTTAAATACGCATTCAATCGATTAACCCTTTCGCTACGGCAGTGTGCTCCGTCGGAGTGACACCGCTGAAGGGGCCATCGTGCCGTCGGAGTAGCGGTACTGAACGGAGTACTGCGGGACTTACATTGTACGGTGCAGCCCAACTATTATCCGGATCGTACGATTCTTCAAGTGTTATACAACACCAAATTTGGGGATTTTGCAATTATTATCAATAAAAATATATTTAAAAATTACACTTTACAATAACAAACACTTTCCAATAACAAATTAAAATTCTCAATAATTTAATTCACAGTGATAAATTTTGAAGCAAGGGTCGACACATAATCCCACATTGCCGATTGCTCCAAAAGAATGCATGTTTATATTTCGAGGGGCTCATGGTCAAGTGGTATCACGCTGACGTCATCTATAGGAAACACTCACGTACACACAGGTCATCGCGCGGATGTCGTCTATAGGCGACGCTCGTAGCGAAAGGGTTAAATGCACCACAAAATATACATTTGATCGAAAGTCGAGTTAATTCCCTATCGTGTTACAACACTTCGGTAAGTTCTACATAGTTTTAGTGAAATTGTGGGTAAGGCTCTCATAGGTTAGGCTGTTTTCTAAAGCTCGAAACTGTACCAAGTCTGAGCTTGCAAGTACCAGATTCCAATTTTCTAACTATGTACATTGTACACAGCTTAGCAAGTTCGAATTTCCGACATAATTTGAATATGCGATACATATTAATGGTTTTAGTTTCACATTAGATGTAGAAATTTGCGCAGCAAATAGAAATAAATGTATACACGTTACGGTTTAGTTAAAGCATACTACTTAGTAATAGCAGCTAGCTAATTGAAACAAACGGTAAAACAACAGTAAAAGAAGAATGACGAAATTAAATCAAATTATGAATCGAAAAGGTCACTGAATTTCGATGAAATTTTTTCTTGCTAATCCCGTAAATTGTTAAAAATAAACGTACCTGACTCTGATACAGATTCGGCGTCGTGATTGTGAACAACGCTATCGTCGCTATTCTCTGCAAGGATTGACAGATTCGATTAGAAACGATACCAGTAAAGCCTCCAGTTGGCAACGTTAAAAAACTTACGGCATCTAGTAGGGTAACTGCAAACGTTTTGCAAATTATCATCATCGTAGTAGACGGGCGCACATTTTTTGTGTATTTCTTCAGCGTTTTCGAACAGAGGAACGCAAAATCTGTGATTTGGACTCTTGCAGAAGGGTTCAACGTTCTCACCTAATCGTGAGATTCAACATACCAATCCGCTCGTTAGGACACTAGATATGTTTAATAATGTTTCTTCGTGAATTTGCATTATAGATTTGAAATAGTATACCTTTGTATCCTGGCAAACAGTTACAATCAAGACTCGGATCAGACTTTGGTGTGAAGGGATGCCCATCGTAATAAACTTTGCCGTCCACCTCGCAAGTTGCTCTCTTTTCACCCTCCTTCACTGAACATTTAATTTCATTTAATCGCTTTAACGCACTTAACACTAAACCTACCAAGCACAAAACATATAAAAGGAAAACGCTTTACAGAAGTTAGAAGATTGAATTTATTTAAACTTTGTACCGCTTTCATTACAATATGTGCTGAAATAAAAAAGTCAATCTAAGAAGTCGTTTCCTATGACAGCGTTTCTATAATTTCAATAAATGTGAAATAGAAAACCGGTCATTTGGCCGTGGTAGGTTTAGTGTTGAGAATCCTCTGAAGAAAAATGAGGTCGTTTTTGGTCAAAATTTATCTAATTAAACGCACTCACAGCAGACCCGCGTTTCCGGACAGCAGGTGGAGTACGACATTCTGTCGAAACAATTTTCTTCCGGGGGAACATATCCACAATCGACCACAGCGCAAACAAAGGAGGCCGCTCTATTGATACATTATAATAATACGTTACATCGTTGTCAAAATAAAATAGCTAGAGTGTGAATTTTATGCATTTAGAGCAAAAATGAGTAGTAGCAATCCAAAGCAGTGGAAAGATTTACAGAGTTGAAGAGTATCAATACATTACATTCGATCTACTCCAATAAGCAAAAGAAGAAGAAAAACGTCCCTACGTGGTTCCTACATCTCGTAACAGACACAAGCAATGTGTATTATGCATTGATGAACAAAAGTGTGTAATACTAAACAACAGAAACATTAGAAGTGACGAAGGGTATCATTGTATGTATTTATTTCAATTTACTGAAATTGAGGGAACAAACGTGTTACGGCTAGTACCGTTGATTAGGAGGGTGCCTATCTGATCGGCTCATTACCGATAAGAGCGGTATGTCACCTGTCGCGGTATCGCCCTCTGAACTCCCCATGTATTGTATATTAGCGTGTCATTGCCGTCTCGCGGGCTCTCTCGTTCGCAAACCATCATTCTGTTACTTCCGTACTGTACACTTTGTTCGGTAGCTTTCGAAACGGTAATTTAAAACCTCTGCTATTGTCTCGCTAATAATGTTGAAGCGACCACGCGCCTTTTTACTGAGCGCATAGAATTCTTTTCTCGTCACCACGACCGCCTGAACTCCTTCTCCCGAATGCTCGTCCAAAAGGTGTTCTTGGTAGCATTTATTTTACATAAAGATCCGCAGTTTCAACGTAGCTAACAAATGTAGCTATTATT
This sequence comes from Sphecodes monilicornis, assembly GCA_913789915.3. Classification (NCBI taxonomy): domain Eukaryota; kingdom Metazoa; phylum Arthropoda; class Insecta; order Hymenoptera; family Halictidae; genus Sphecodes; species Sphecodes monilicornis. The sequence continues at coordinate 1,839,682 of OU565287.1, forward strand.
CTCTATATCTTTCGAGGATCGACTTGGAAATACTACTCCACAGTACTCACCGGTTTTCGGGCCCTTCTGTACACGTACACCCTATGTCGCAAGGATTCGCGTCCTCGTTTCTCAGCTTTTCACCGATACTATATTCGTGGCCATTTACGTAACACTTGTCCCTGGACAGTTTTTCCAAATGGCTACAATCGAACGCCTCAGCGCAGCAATCGTCGGGATTTCGGTATATCGGCTTACACTCGAGTTCTCTGTAATACCTCAGAGGGCCTGGGCATTTTGATTTGTCGCAGATCTCTTTAAAAAGAAAATGATCAATCGGTAATGTGGGTTCAGGGACCCCCCAGACCAAATACCGTATGGATATTGAGAAAAGTCGGAGGGTTCCGTGGGTATGTGCAGGAGCTGATCAGTTACAAATCGCGAGGTCCCGGGTTCGATTCCCGGTGTGGCCGGTACCCTCCTTTTCCCTAAAATCCTACAGTAATCGGTGACAAAGTAAACGGTTCTCACTCGCCGAACGATTGGTCTTACCTCGAGCCGCACAAAATGCGACCAGAAGCGTCAAGAAAACGCATTTCGATAGAAACGAACGAAAGTCACGGAGTGCAGTCATTGTTAAAGAGAACGCGGACAAATTGGTGGTATCGCGATCGTGAGGCATCTTTTATACCATGAATCGCTACAGTTCAAGAGGAATATGGAGAAGAGGGGTTCAAGGTTCTTAAATTGCCTTGATTGTTTTATCAACTTTGCTAGCAACGTGCGAGAGTCATCGGTGCTGGAACGGAACGAATGGAGGAGAGATAACCGTGGAAGTTTTGTTTTCCTTCGTCGATTACTAAACATGCATTTCTTGTGTTTTTCTGGAAAACCTGATAAACTTGATCGTAGAAATCCAAGAAAGATCGAGCAATCGTTTCCGACACATTGATCTATCGACCATACAAGTCTGCAAATTCGTTACGTATAATTACGTATAAATCGTCAATAAGATACTGATATGCTGCTCGACAGAGATTGAAATCTTTTTTCAACTATTTACAATAAACTGAGCATTCGTCCTTGATAAACTGCAGATTTTATACATATATGACAAAAATGAGTACATGTAATTTAAAACAGTGGACAGATTAAAGGAATTTGAGGATATCAGTGTTTTCGTATCAGCTTATTAAAACCAATAAAGCAAGAAAGAAATACCTATTTGACTCCTATTTCTTGCAATCAATACAAACAATTTTTATTTTGCATAAAGATCCGCAGTATAGTCATTAAGCATGCCCGGTGGAAATATTGGAGAAAACACTTCATGCAAAACATGGTTTGTCAAGGTTAGTAGGTCAGGTTAGACGATAACGTCTTCACTATTAACGTAATCTTCCGCCCACGATGCACATTAGAGGTAACACTCTTCTTTTACACCGCGGGTCGTGCAAGCTGCTCTCCCACTTTCCGCTTCCCCCACTTAGGAAAGCATGCATCAATGTATCTTTCTGTAGCAGCTCAATGGGGGAATCAGCAGACAGAAAGAGCACGTAACCTCCGATCACAGAGATGGATGTGTTGGAGATCGCTCCCCTACATCGCTTTGGAACAAGGACGTAGAGGCACGGGCTGCAGATTTGTCACCTTTGACGCACAGGATGAGTGAATGAAATTATAAATAACAGAATAAGGTTAAAGAAGAATATCTACAGTCTGTCGAAACAATTCTTTTCCGTTGAAGAAAAGAAGCAATCGATCGCAGCGCAAATAAATGAGACCGCTGTATAGATACTATATAATACTATATAATACTCGTTACAGCGTTGTCAAAATAAAATACATCAAATGCAGATTTTATGCATTTAGGACAGAAATGAGTAACTGTAGTGCGAAGCAGCGGAAAGATTGGCCAAATTGAGGAGTATCAATACATTAATTTCAATTTACTCAAATGAAAAAAAAGGCATTCTCAAATGGCTCCCATGTGTTGCAACTAATACAGACAATGTAAAAATGATTATGTAGCTGTAGTTCACAACACTGGAAAGATCGACTGAATTGATCTACTCAATGTTTGAACGGAAGAAAGACGTTTCTAAGTGGCTCCTACTTCTCGTAAGAAATACACGCTATGTTTATTATGCATTTATAACAAAAATGAATGGCTGTAATTCGAAACAGTAGAAAGATCGAAAGAATTGTAGAGTATCAATATATTACCTTCGGGTTATTCAAATTATGAAAAGAATACAATGATTATTATGCATTTATGACAAAAATTGGTAGCTGTAATACGAAACAATAGAATGATTGGAAGTGATGAAGAGTATCAATATATTTCATTCTATTCACTGAAATCAAAGGATGAAAGGCGTTTTTACGTAGTCTTTAATTTGCATGAAGAACCGCAGTCTAAAATTAGCTAACAAATACACAGTGGCCCGAATTAATATTCGGACACTCTTTACAGTACAATAACTTTGTTAAAATTATACTAAACGACTTCAGTTTTTTCGAGATGTTAAAAAGATTGATTTATTGGGTAACGTGTAAATAATTATTTATAACAATTGCTAATGGTCGAAATTGTGAAGAAAAAAGTAAAGGTCACGATTTTTAACTTTTTTATCTGTGTCTGTAATGAAAATTTAAAATATACTTTTTATAGATCTCCGTAGGTTATATGTATACATGCGCAAAGTCTCATCGAAGTCGGTTAATGTTGCTACGAGCTACGAACATTGCAACATGAGAGCTTAAGGGTGAAAGTCGCAGATTTTCTGCCTTTTCAGGGAATTTCGCCCTTATGTCATCAGCTTTAAATGTTTGTAGGTCATAACAACGTTAACCGAGTTCCATGAAACTTTGTACATATGCATAACTTACCGAGGCCTACAAAAGACGTCTTTTAAATTTTCATTACAGACAAAGATAAAAACGTTAAAAATTGTGATCTTTACTTTGTTCGCCACAATTCTGACCAATAGCAATTTTTGGAAAAAATTATTTACACGCTGCCTAGTAAACTAATCCTTCTAACATCTCAAAACAAACTGAAGTCGTTTAGTTTAATTTTAACAATTTTATGGTATTGTAAACAGTGTCCGAAGATTGATTCGACCACCGTAGCTATTATCTTCAATATTTTTCGAGGAATGACTTGGAAACTCTATTCCACAGTACTGACTGTTTTTCGCGCCCTTCTCCACGCACGCACGCATCTACGGCCCACATCGCAAGAATTCGCATCTTCTTCCCTCAGCTTTTCGCCGATACAATATTTGTGGCCGTTTACGTATCACTTGTTCTTGGACAATTTATCCAAATGGCTACAATCGAACGCTACAGCGCAGCAATCACCAGCCTTTTTCTACATCGGTTTACACTCGAGTCCTTGTAGTACCTCAGAGAGCCTGTAGATCAGTAGTCGGTGACTAATTGAACGATTTTCAGTCGTAGAGAGAATTATGTCTCACCTCGAGCCGCACAGAATGCGACAAAAAGTGTCAGGAAATGGCATTTTGATAGAAATGTATGAAAGTCACTGTTTCGCGAATGTGTCGCATCTTTTATCGCAACGCCCTTGAAGTGACTTTGTTGTTTTATCAGATTGTACGAACAATTGACAGTAGACTAGGTGTTCGTCATTAATTAAACATGCATGGTGGAAATATTGTAGAAAATGCTTCGTAGAAAACATGTTTTTTCAAGGTTAATCGGTCAGATTCCATCTTTACGATTAGCGTAATCGTCTTCTACGATGCACAGAATGAATCAATGAGATTAAAAATAGCACGATTAAATTAAACAAGAATAAGTGTGTAACCATTTTAAACGTTTCTGGTTGATTTATGTACGATGTACTACGAGGATGGGTAGTATAAGTAATTCCGCGGCCGTAAACAGCGGAAAGCATTAAATCAATCAAACACAATCTGCCGCGCTGCTTTATTACTTTATAGAATTACCCGAAGGGAATTCCCCATATCGGTGTATCGATCAGAGGTGACAAACAGTTGACGTTTCAACGCGAAAACAGAAATATCTTAATTAAAATCTGAAATCAACCAACAGTGGAAAACGATGCAGAAAATTCATCATTCGATGAAAGTGTTTTGGCAAATTTATTACCGATTTGTCAAAGCGGCAATTTATTTGCTCATATATTTAGCAAATTTGCATATTATCTGCATATTAAACCTGTGATATCTTTTTACACGTTTTGGATGTACCAGTAACAAATTCTTCGAAAATCACCGATGACATCGAAGCGAATGGCACCCCTCTCGAGAGTCAAAACAAAAAGAAAGATATATGCAGCTCCGACCAAAAAACGAATCCTGATTAATGGCGTAAGTTTCCAGCGCCTCGCCGGGTGCTGACCATGTTCAGAATTTATAATGGCGGAATACATTATAATGGTCCTAGGAACTGAAACTCGTCCCCTTTCGCCGCGACGCGCGACGCCATTGTCTTCGATGGTAATCACGAAAGAATAACGCGGTTCCTCCTACAATTAGAGCTTCATCTTTTGATCGATGGCGGCAATTATACTTGGAATCGTTGATCGAAGACAACAGCCGCTTCATTCCTCACCCTCTAGCTCTGTCTGAATATTACTCGCTCTATCTACAATTCTACAGCAAAGATCGCCGCGCGATTCCAGAAGCGTTATTTGCATAAAAGGACCAATTCGTGCAACATTAAGTATTTTTTCATTGTTAATGTCTCTTTAACGCTTTTAAAATCAGACAGACTTGTAAAGAGAGAAATCAAATGTCAGGCAATTTATAACCCTTCATGCCCGACTCTTATTCTGTCGACGTGTGGTGTTACAGATACTACCATACTCTCTTGATGATTCGGATTTTTTGTTACCTTTTCATAACTGTCTTCAGTTTTAGGCAGTAAAAGTTCTTAAACCTTTATTTAGCATAAGGACAAATATTTATTTGAAAAATATGACAACATATATATATATATATATATATATATATATATATATATATATATAAGGAAATAATAATTTATGATTTCGAAGAAAATAGAAGCAACATTGCCAAGTTATTAGAGCAGAAATACATCAAAATGGAACTTCAAATTGGTCTTGCTTAGGAGCTACAAAGTTAGATACAGGACTAATACTCTAATCTAATGTCATAAATTTTGAATCTTTACGAGAGTCAGTACGGTGTATAGTAACGCATGTGTTTCATGGTTATAAAAGGGTAAACCTTCGACTGGACTTACCTTGTAACTGCTGACCGCATGCGCGCCATCGTAGATGTAAAGATGATCGTTGCAGTCGAGTTGCAACTGATCGAACCGAAGCATGAACCGCTGCAGAATGCTATGGGTTTGGAAGGTGATGGTGCAGTCGAGGTCCTTCTCGTTTTGCGACACGAGTAGGGCTCCATCTATCTTCCTATACATATCCTGTATATAGTTTCTCTTGCATATATCGCTCATTTGATCTGCAACAAACGAAAATTTGATGTTTTTCAGTAGCGGAAACGAATAGACGAACGGGAGAAAAAGTTGGTCGGGACAACGAGACGCTTTCACGCCGAAGAATCTGCGAATCGGTGTTCTTCCGACGGTTATGGTTCGTCAGGATTTGGTCGAACGAGAAAATAAAAAGGGCCGTTACATCGCCGAGTGGACGGAGGCGAAGAAACTCGATTGAAAAGTTTCGCTCGTGTTGCGCTTTGCGCTTCGGGCCATCAGGAGTACAGCCATGAGATAGTTCTCCCCGGGACGTAGTTGCAACCTGCGAGAGTTCTGCTCGAATGTGGGCCGGGGAACATTCTTGGACAACTAACGGCAAGATTTTCAATAAACCTGTGCATCGCGTTCGCAGTTAGAGGTCATGGGGCCACACTGACTTTCACGAACCCTCCAAGACGTTAAAACGTTTTGTTGGATTCGCTCACGGTCCGATCGAATATAAATTACATAGTTTTAAATGCCCGAGTTCACGCTATGTGTATTGCATCGCTCTCGGTTCGGTTAGGTCCCGGTTAGGTCCCGGTCAGGTCTTTTTGTTCACACTATCAGTCCGCTCATGGATTTACAAATCGCGCATGCTGTGAAATATTCTTCTTTATCAGGTGTATCCATAGCAATTCCAACGCATTTGAAATTCGGCGCTGTTCTATTTTCTATGCGTTTGTAATCGAACCGTTATAATGCCTAAATGTTTTAAATTCGACCGTCTTGAAATTCAGTCCGTTGCAAACTGTATGCGTCTTATTTGGCGCGTTATACAATTTTCTGCACTGAAATTTCTACGCGTGTCAAGTTCGGAGTGTTCTAATTTCTATCCACTTACAATCAACGCGTCATAATTTCCATATGTTTTAAATTCGACGATTTCCAAATTTGGCGCGTCGCAAGCTCAACGCGCTTTATTTTGACGCTTTGTAAAATTTCTACGCGTTTCAACTTCGACGCGTTCTAATTTCGTTCTAATATAATTGTTAATGTGCGTTATCACGAGTGTCCTGTGAAATCAGCACTTGAAGATCCACAATCTTTTGTCATTGCTTCAGTTTACAGTTTGAATTTTGCATTATTGTTGGTAAAATCGATATAGTGAGTGGACCGATTATTAAGAGCCCTTTCACACGAGGACAAACGAATCGTTATTCACGTGTCGCATACGTATCGTGAGCTACATACACATGTATGAGACACACATTTAATTTCCGAGCGTGTATTTCATACGCGTGAACGTAGCTCGCGCATGCGACACGTGAAACACGATTTGTGTGTTGCCGTGAAAAAGGGGTCTACCCTAAACCCAACACTACGAGACTCGTATTTCGTTTCAATCTATTCGTCCCCTTTATTTCACTGTCGATAACAAATTTGACTAGAGGAGTTCGGTTGCTCTTGTCGTAAATAATCTTTGATCAGGGGTTGCTTGTTCTTGAAAAACCCTCGGAAATTGTAGCCTGGAATATCGGGGACGCAATCGAGCGAGCCAGAATTCAGAACCATTCGTCATAGTTATTAGTCCTGCAGCTTGCCTACGTTTAATTCACAGGCTCGATGGACACACGTAGTTGGCCATAATTCACGGTGCGCGACCGGTGGCTGGAGGGAAACACATAATCGACGTAGAAATACGGTATTTACTGATATTAATGACGCGGAGCACGTCCCGTAAATTCGCGACCATCGTCATTTGCCATCCGCCATTCCGAAACATCGACCCAAAATCCGGGGTGAACAGCGTCGAACGGTGTAGAGCGAATTTCCTTCAGAATCTATTCTATTTCCCATGGCAAAAAGCAACGAAAAAGGACGTGTGACGCGAGGATCGGCGTGCTATCGTCTCCGCAACGAGACGATCAAATTTCCAAAAGGCAAATAACAAATGTTTCGCGTGGTATAATAAAACCGGATATAGTAGTCGACGAAGTATCGGCGTGGCGGTGTGCCGAAGAAGAGGGAAATACGAGAGAGAAATCGGTCACACGAAGAAACGAGCCTTCAAAAGGGAACTTTGAGACGCGACTACAAAGAACTTCGGGGGTTCCGCGAAAAGTCGCGTGCAAAACAAACCGGACGAGAGAGGGGGTTGGCAGCGAAACGGAGGAACGGGGCGAGGAAAAATGGAAAGAAAAAGGAAAACAAAACACAGGGAGAGACAGAGGCGAGGGTGGACGGTCGGCGGCAGTGGGACCAGGGAAGAAAGAAAGGTTAGACGAAGAGAGGCCACCCTTTGGCCGTGGTCGTGCGCGTTGGCCCTATGACCCTCCAGCAATCACCACCACCGGGGGCCCTCGACGTTTCTCCTGCTCTCTTCCTCACCCTCTCCCGTTCTCATTCTCATTTTCGTTCCCGTGGCACCCTCGAGCGCGACCCTCCCTCATGCTTTCCCCCCCTAACGGCGCGCTTCCCTTCTCTTCCCTGCTCGCTCGGTTCTCCACAATTCTCCTCCATCCTCCACTTCGCGCCGCGTCCCGCTTCCTCTTGGGACGATGTAAGCCTGCTCCGTCGATCAATATTACTCTCTCTTGGAGCGCGGCACGGCTCGTCTGAGCGGCAACCAAGCGCTATCGTATTAAGTTGCGAGCTCTTTGGTTCTGCTGCTGTGGAACAGCAGCCCGCTCCAAGAAACTTTTCTTTCGAACCGACGGCATCGGCCGTCTCTCTGCGTCGACGTCGACCGATTTTATCTGCTCTTGCCGAGCAACAACGCCCGGCAACGGAGAAACAATGTTATCACAGCATAACGGGCATGCTCTTAAAAGTTCACCCCCCAGATCGACGGGAGAAAACGGGCCACCAACGCGTCCCGGTATCGCTCCGCGGATACCACCAATCTGATTCGCCAGCGAACCATCAGATTGCCCCGAACTACTTTGCTCAGATGGTTTCTACTTCTTCTTCTTCTTCTTTTTTTTCTTCTCCGTTTCTTCAAGCCGTCTTTTTAACACCGATCGATCCGATTCTTCTTCTCTGCACATCACCCCGAGGAACAGGAAAATAATCGGTTCGGAGCAAGTGTTTCCAACTCTGCTTTAGTTTGCTTCTGTTTACGAATGCTGTGACACTGGTTGCTCGTGGAGGTAAGTAGTATTTAAGATGTTAGCTTGCCGAACAATCATCCCCCAAAATTCCACGAAATCAAAGTACTTTAATCATTGTAAGCCAAATTGCAGAGCTAAAGATACTATAAATAATTTCGATACTACGATGATACTATAAATAATTGCGTGTAATATACAATGTACAATCTGCCATGGTTAACCTATTGTACTATCGAGTCAAACTCGTGATGAAGGCTGTGAATAGAATCTGCTAAATATGTATGTTATTCATTTCCTTTAAATTTAAATGAAAGTCTATTTTATTGCAGCCAATACGTAGCCATTGGAGAATACGTGGGTATACAATAAATATAAACTTTTTCCTAGTGAGTTATAAACGTCAAAGAAGTCCAAATCGTTGCAATCTCAAAATAAATCCTAGAGCAAGGGGTTAACTCTCGTACAGCGGACCGTTCTTACTATTTAGTGCTTTATTTATCAATTTTTGGAAACATAGTCTTGAAGGAACTTTTTGTAGACACGTAAGTTTTCCTTTTCTTTCTAATGTAACAGTTGTCCATTTAAGTTAATCGGCTGAAAATGAGTAATTATATCTGTGGTTGCAAGGAAAAACGCCGCATATCAAAATTTTAAAAAATTTGAGTTTATGCATTAATTGAGCTTTACAGTATAGGATTTACGTATTTTACGTATTAAAAAGTCATGAAAACAAATTCGGAAGGCTCAAAAAAATAATGCAATTTAACCGATGTCCTATGCCAAAGCATTAGTGATCAAAACTTTAAACGGCAATATCTCGAAAGTGAAAGTATGTGACATGCGGTGTTCTTTCCGACAACCACAGATATGTTGATTTTGATATTTTGGGTCAAATAGACCCAGGTTCCGTTATCGGAGGTATAATGTACACTCACAGTTGTATTTTTGCGGAGTGTCGTATTCGAGAAGAAGTAGCTGTTTATGTCAAAGACACTTGGTTTTGAGGAGCAAAAATGAATCAACACCATTTGAAACAATAAGTTCTTCAGAACTTAGAAGAATTAGTTTATTAGATTATGCGTGAAAAATTTTTGGATACTATTACAATTTGTCGGGATCGCGAAAAAAATAGTAAAAGTTGATCTTTACAACTTTTTTGAAGTGAAACTTCTTTAGGAGCGTTAGGCGTAAAACCTTGACGTGGTAGGAGTAAACCCGATCTGGCGATGAAACGATGAGACGATAAAACGATTTAGTAAAACCTCGACGCGGTAGGCGCAAAACCGATCTGACGATGCACCGATGAAACGAAATTCTATAAACACATACGGTTGAGGGTTCAGCATTGCTTAATAAAGATTATGATAAAATTCCGACGGTACTAAGTGGAGATTTCAACGTGAACTTTGCATCGGATCAATCAAACTATTAATAAAAATTTTTAGAAGTAAATTAAGATTGGAAATGGTAAATAATCTTAATGAAGCGACAACAAGATCAGAAACAACTCTTGATGCAGTATTTTCAAGACATTTAGACAAAATTGATTCAAGAATATTTATATCATATTTTACCTATCACAAGCCAATTGTTTCAATAATAGAATCATAGAAAATTAAATGTCATAAAGTGTTAGTAAGAATCCGAAAAAAAATTAAAGAAAGAAATTTTACTTCAGCCATGTGTTCTAAGCGCACACCAATTTTATTTGTAAAGAAAATTTAAAAAGTGTTTCTTATAGATTCAAATAAATTGTATAAATGCTGAAAAATTCATCAATATTGGTTAATTGGTTTATGAATACTAGACGATTAAAAGTGCGTGAAATTGCAGTTGTAAGTCGAAAATTTTGAAAAAATGCAATTTTTCCCATTTGTAGTCTTTCTAAGTCCCACTAAGTTTTTAAAAATACTCGAGTCATTTGGTCTAATTTTACTAAAGTTTTACTGTTTCAAATGGTGTTGATTCAGTTTTACTCCTCACTGTAAGAATCTTCATTCGAATCAAGCGTCTCATACCATGCCATGTGCTGAACAAACGAACTCTCGATCGTCAGGTAGATAATTCATTATGAACATCTCAGTACCTACATCACGCATCAGTATCAACCTGAGCAAACCTTATAACCAGCCTGCACCATTTAGTTCTAACCTTCTTTTAATTCAAGGATCGGGATTTCGAATCGGATCATGCAAATGCGCTTACACTGTCTCGCAATAGGTTCGAATCGATCACGTTCGGATTGGCTTAGAGCCGCTGTCGGTAAGTAGTAGATGCACGAAATAGGGAACACCGTAATCTCAACATCGATCGGAAGAGATAGCATAGTTTGGTAAAATTCATACAATTACAGTTACAAATTCGAGGACCTTTAACCTTTCACTACTATGGACGTTGAAACTAATTACTATGGGCAGTCTCTCGGACCGCTGGAAAAGAAGCAAATCAATCTTATTCATAACTGCGTCAATAATTTCACGAATTTAATATTGAACTCTAATTGAAAGGGATGCAGAACGGGAAATGGGAGAGAATGAAAATTTAATCCTTTTGTGGACGTATGCCATCACTGAGACTGCGAAAAGCTATTATTCTCAAATACAGTAGAATCTTGATTATCCGTACTAATCAGTGGAACATAAATGTTCGGATAATAAAGCAATTATTTAGTTTCAGTGTTAAACTAAATCCTTACTGAGTTGTACAGTACATCATGTTGAATATAGATTGTTTTAGAATATTTTAGATTGAACTACTTCTTTGTGGAAAATATTCATATAATAAAGAATTCAGATATTAGTGATCCGGATAATCGAAGTTCTACTGTAATATCAAACAGATTTTCGTTAAACGCACGTTTCCCCTCGGTTTAACCATTATACATACCATTTCAGTTCATAATCTTGTTCAACAGGAAGATATGTATATTGGACCCATCAGAACGTAAATTAAAAAGGTGTTCTCGTCCGCAAAGGATTAAAGCGGTCTCAACAGATCTACTTATAGTAGTTAAAGGTTAAGTACGTCAGTGGAACCACAACTATGAAGGGACCTGTACCAACAGAGTTTGCCCACGTGTCTGATACACTGCGACTCCTTCACGACAAGAACAACACCAAAAATGGTCCCTTCACCGCTTATTCCTTAAATGATATTATCCGTCAAAACGGAGATACCTTCAACTTTCGAAAAGAAATATAGTAGACTGCCGTATAACGCGATCAAAAAAAATGTTTGAAAAGGACAATAGATATGACAATCTTCCCAAACAATTCTTTATATGTATATTAGATTGAGTTACAAGTCCGTTCTTATCGGGAATTTTGCTACACCCCGTACAATACTTTCCTAATCAATGAAATATGCTATTTTATTCTACGACCTACTTCCTAAATATACCTTGTTCAGAAAATGTTACAAACGAACTTATTACTTATTACTAAATGCGGTATGACCCACATAAATTTATGAGCTGAGATTTTAAGGAGTGGGAAGGAGGGAGGAGAGGCTATAAAATTTCAATGACGGTTTCTTATGAATTTTTTACATATTAATGAAGAACTGACTGTACGGTACATAATCCGAGATATTTAATGTTAAATTGTCGAATGTGAGAATCGTCAGAGTTGATCGCTGGCTCGAAAAAAATTAACCAGACCAATACCAATCCTGCTATCGCACATTCGTATTGGCCCGTTTAGTTTTTCTGGAGCAAATGAACTATCGAATGCGAGGGCACGAGTACGATTTCCGTGGCCCCACGTATGATTACCGCCCCCTCCATGACATAACCACAACTCATTCTATTCACATGACTTTTCCATTACTAGTTCAAATTGTAGGATGACATCTACAATGCAAAGATTATGCGAATAAAATTTCATTTTCTACAAAAAAGGTCTCTTGATATTTTGCCATATTTCGCATAGTTGCCGAGATATTTGCAAATTTATAAAAAACAGGAAATCTACTTTACCGGCTAAACCAGGCCAATTTGATGCCATGTTATATATACATTCTTTTCTTGAAATAACCCCAAGAACACAAATATAACCTCAAGACGAGGGGCCACGGAAATCGTACTCTCCCCAATGCGAGAGTCGCCAGAGTTAATAATTAATTATAATTATCTATATATAGATTATAGGTATACATAATGAAAAAATACGTGTAACGGATGAACTCAAGAACCAATAAAGAACCTGCATTAAAATATTATATCTTGTGTTCTCTCCCCCTTTCTCGCCCCTCCTCAAAATCCACAGCTCATGTGGGTCATGCCGCACTATAGCCCTAATATTTAGTGTACATTTACCGCCACATAAAACAAATGTACTTTTTAAACAATTTTTAGATCGCGTTGTACGAGTGTACAGTACGGGTTGCCGTAGCACGGTGCATCGGCGCATCGGTGCATCGTTGCAGTGGCAGGAGTAGGGGTTCGAGGATATAGAGAGAGGGTGGCGAGGCTACTCACAGTTGTCGTTTTTCGCGTGGCACAGTGTCAGTGTCAGCAGCAGGAAAGCAGAGACGGGGACGTTCCCCGCGAAGCACATTCTTAGTGATCGTCACACGCGACGAGTTGCGGGAAATTTCGATTCGCGTGTGGGATATGTCGCGGATTAGGGGATTCCGCGAGTCAAATGGAAAAGAAGTGATAACGGGAAACGAGGGGGAATCGATGGCGATGGCGACGGCCATCCGCGGATGACGAACACCAGAAAACCGCACCCCGCGCCGTATTCCGCGCGACTGACTGCCGATCGGCGCGATTTTACGCGCGAACCGCCTCTCCGGACTCGGTGGTACTTGTCTCTCTCCTCTTTCACCTCAACCCCCTCCTCTCTCTCTATATATCTATCTCTCTCTCGTTCTCTTCTCGTCGCGTATGCGCACTACCACCGTCAGAAGGGTGTGGATAGGCGGGAGTTGAAAGGATCTCGACATACTACGCCGACACCCACGGTCATTGTTGAGGCGAGTTAATGAGCGAAGTGATATAGGCTGATTTTACGAGCGTATCGTGGTTCGTGGTTCGTGATTCGCGGTACAGGGTGTGTCCGTGAGAGCCCGCGTACCGAACACGATGAGAGAACAACGCATACGCACGGGGGTTGGTTGTTCGTCGTTAAATGGAATTCTATTATTCTTCATCATTGTGTCGCGCTTTTATGATCGGCCCGGAAAACGCTTGTGTAAACTTCTCTTTATCGTATTGCTTCCTCCAATTAATACCGCTACAGTCGTACTCAGGTTAACAGATTTCGCCACTACGTTTCCGGAATACCTTTAACCCCTTGCCGTCTAAAGAATATTCAGTAAGTTATGGCCCACAAAAAAATAAATAGATTAAACGTAACAGCCGGTTGAAGCTATTGTAGTGATACATTTTACAGGGAGAGTGCGATTTCCGTGGCCCCTCGTTTTGAGGTTATATTTGTGTTCTTGGGGTTATTTCAAGAAAAGAATGTATATATAACATGGTGTCAAATTGGCCTGGTTTAGCCGGTAAAGTAGATTTCCTGTTTTTCATAAATTTGCAAATATCTCGGTAACTATGCGAAATATGGCAAAATATCAAGAGACCTTTTTTGTAGAAAATGAAATTTTATTCGCATAATCTTTGCATTGTAGATGTCATCCTACAATTTGATCTAGTAATGGAAAAATCATGCGAATAGAATGAGTTGTAGTTATGTCGTGGAGGGGGCAGTAATCGTACGAGGGGCCACGAAAATCGTACTCGTGCCCATTTTATTGTTTATTATACGCGGTATCTTAAGGGAAATGAAGGAGAAAAGGGAATATATGTAGAAGCTAAAGGAAATCTACTTTTAGTAAGACTATAGAGCATACAGGATTCGTATATTATTAATATAATATACAGGGCGAGTCTCGTAGCATGACGACTTCAAATAATTCGTAAGTTATGCGTTTTATGAAATAATTTTTCAAACAAAATGTTGCATGGTTTCAGGGTTCATACAGTGCTGTAATCTGTTTTTTGTTATGAGGATATGAGGATCGCCTGCAGTTTTTAAATGGAATCCGGATTTTTTTTGTGGCACATTTCTTCCCGAATTCAGACAAAGCATCAAATTCTGCGTAAAAAAATGATTATATCAGGGCTTTGAGAACACCAAATAGCGCATTAAAGACAAAATATTGGGCATTGCATTTAAGAAAACTGAAGATCCATAAAAATGCAAAGTAACAAAAAACAGATTACAGCATTGTATGTCCCTTAGGAAACCATGCAACATGCGTTTGAAAAAATCTATCGTGCAACAAATACTTTACGAGTTATTTGAAGTCGTTATGCTACGAGACTCGCCCTGTATATATTTGATATTTAATTTATTTTATATTATATATGGTTGTGTATTTTGCATAGTGCATGTACTATTTTATATGATTGTATCATACATTATATTTTCAGATGTTGCGTAAGGTTAATGAGAGTTACGTAAGTAAGTGAACAAGCAAAATGTTAAAATAAATTCTCCTTGTAAACCCGAATGGAAATCAGTAAACCATACTACTACTTTTAATTACGGATGCAATTACGAGTAACTTGGAAAAGATTATAACTTCTAAAACGTTGAAGTTATGGAGCAATAAAGATAGTACTACGGAAGCGTAGAATTATAGTCGGTGTACATAATTTCAGGAAAATTAATTGCTTCAAGCAAAATACTTTGGGGTGAGGAATCTCTGTGCCTAAAGCCAGAGCTTGCAACTCGTTGAGTCAATTTAGGCAAACATTGTGGAAATTACACATAGAACTATTTTTGTTCGTATTTTATCGGAATAAATCATTGTTAATAACATAGTATGTCTGGATTTAATTCCATGGAGAGTAGCATTCTAAACCTGCAGATCAAATTTAAGGGAGTATTCCCATTCAGAGCCATCAATTTTAGATAATTTATGAGATAAAAGATGGTTAGATTATTATGAATTATGTGTTTTTAAATTTGGTGTACATGTATTACTATAGTTTCAGATAACACAGTTTAATTTTCGTGCTAATAATCCTTATAATTTATGTTAAAACTATCAATATTAACACTAAAGCTACCACGGTCAAATGACCGGATTTTATTTTCCCATTATTGAAATTATAAAAATTAATTTATGAAAAATTATAGAATAAATTTCCTTATCCAAGCATCTATTATATTGAAACTTACAGACAAACTCAATAAATTTAGTGTTGCCATTTTTCTAAGGCTACATTCACCAGATACTTTTAATGCTTGGTAGGTTTAGCGTTAAAGTTTTAATGCTTCTATTAACCTCGCAATTTGATATTCCCACTTTCATGTGATATTTTGCACTCGCATAATTGATTCGATGGAAATCAATCTTAATTTGGAGTACTAACAATGTAATAAGATAGGATTACTTTAATGTACATTACCGCACATTTAAGAATTTAGGTCTTAACCTTCATACGCTTCTCAGAAATAGTTGCATAAAAGAGCCCAGTATATTTTACCCATTCTTGCTTTACACTTTCAAGCGGAAAATTTTGTTTCATTTATGACGATACATTTTAAAGAAATACATTTCACAGCGTACACAGAAAAAGATCGATTATTTTACAGTATGTAGAACACATAAACGGGCGAATTTCCACACTGAGGAACGTATGAGGGTTAATAGTATATTTCATCTTCCACCGGCGGTGCCTGGATCTATTTTGATCCAGAATATCAAAATTCATTTCGGTACATATCAGTCGTTCATGGACGCAACTTCTTACAATTGAATTAAATGAATGGCTATTGCAGTGGGACTGACAGAAAAATTATTACGTCCACAAAAAATAAAAATATATTTAAAAAAATGAATAGTTAAAGCTGTAAACGGCCCTAAGCATCATCAATTATATAGTTATAAGTAGGCTGCGGGTTTTAGGAATTTATGGTAAAAATGAATGGGTATAATTTAAAGCAAGAGACATTAAACGAATTTAAGAATTTCAGCAGGGATGGGCAATTTTGTTTCAATTGAGACAAAACCGTCCCCACCATAGCGCCCACTGTCCCCCACCAGCATCCGCCGTTACCATAGAGGAAGGAACTGCTTCGCCCGTTGCGAACAGTGAACAGGCCTCGCGCATGAAAGAGAGGTTGGTGGGAGAAGTTGGCGTTTGAGGAGCCCCTACCGTGCCCATCCCTGATATACAGGCTGGACCACGAAGCGTGATAAGCGTAGATTATTCTGCTGTTAGCGGCTCAATCCGAAGTTCTTTTAGCTAAAAAAAGATGGTTGTTCCAAATTTTTTGTCAACCCCTTCTTTCCAGTAAACTTACAATTTTTTTTACACGCGTCTTTTGGGAGATACTGGGACGAATTCGGCAATTACCATGAAATGTATTTCTTCTTCATCTAAACCAAAGGAATATTAAAAAAATACCATTTACCTTAATTGAGTCGATGCTTGAAATGGAGTCCACTAGCAACAGTACGCGCGCGTAAACGGTTAAGATATGACTGCTTAGTTCTTTTTATGGCGTCTGCATTGATGGTTAAGCTTGCATATACAATTCTTTCTGGCATATCTTCCGGTGTTGTTGGAGGTTCTTTATAAACTTTTTCCTGCAATGAGGCCCATAAAAAGAAATCTAACGAAGTAAGATTGGGAGAGCGAGCTGGCTAATTGACTACACTGCCACGATCGCATTTGCATCATTAGTTTTAGTTTTCGTATGAGAATTTTTTTACTTTTACTATTAGTCTCTCGAAGAGTTTTAATCGTTCATTCGAATATGCAACGTGAAGGATGACGCTTACTTGGAAATCGTTCAGCGTTTAATTGCAGCTCCGAAACGGAATTACGCTCGCACTCTCCGTAGTTCAAGAGCATCTCTTTCGTTTGGTCAGTACTGTAAATCATCATGGAACGCAGTGCACATACACGCAGATCGCGAAAGACTACTAACAGTTCACGTTCGATATCATTAAATGTGTTCCAAGTTACAGAAAAAAATGTTTAAAAACAATACGCGAAAGATTAAGACAATATTGACTAATACTAATCTGTCAACAGCTATGGATAGTGTACAACAGTGCGGCTTGCTATTCCTCTTTAATAGAATCGTGTAAAATTCTTCCAACTATGAGTTTTCTTCAGTCTTTTTAGAATCAGAAAAAAATATTTGTTTGGATGGTTGCCGAATTCGACTCGGTATTCCCTAAAAAGAGGGTGTAAAAAATTCTAAGTTTACCTATGAAAAACTGAAGGTGACTTTGATAACTATGGAAAAAAAGGGTTGACAAAAAATTCGGTACGATCACCTTAAAGCTCTACTTGAACCATATTATTATAGCCAAAAATAACCTCCGATCGAACTGCAAACAGCAGAATAATCTAAGGCAGGTATGGGCACGGGTGGAGCCCACGGACTTAAGGACTGTGCATTATGCTGCGGGGGTGAGGCGAAAGACGGAAGGGGTATCAACTTGTCGGCCATCTTGGATGGCAAACAGTGTGGTGCGCTCTATAGGCAGTGTTGTGATATGGTGCAAGATTTCACGCGCATGCGCGGAGATTTCAGTCTCAGTAAAGTAAGATTCTCGATAAAATGGGGTACCTTGTGCACCCAGCAGAATTTTTAAAAATTGGTATGATTTGATTCTGAAAAATGAATGTATAACATATGTATTTGTGTACGTTTTGTAACTCATAGGACACGTCCTGAAGTCTTTTTGTCCGGAATAGATTGTTTCGATACTTTCCCGCCAATATAACTGTCTTAGGGCTCCACTACCTCGTCATCATGATATAGATACGTAACTGTTTTGGCCTCAATGGGACTCAAGCGCGTATAATTCCATAACGCTATTTCCGAGAGCTTCAAGTACCTACAACTCGAAACTTCAAACTGTTATATCTCATCATGGAAGTATCTGACAAAAAAATGTTTCAGACAAAATTGACTTGTTTTTCCTGTAGAATCTAAATATGTAACATTTTATAGGGGGTTCCATTTAAAATTACAAAGGTACCTCCCCTCCCCCGTTAAAGGGGAAGGGAGGCCACCTCACGTTTATGTAGTCAGAAAGGCCCTTCAGTTCCATGCAATTTAAGACTAAGAACTTTAAAATCGATGGCATAGTTTTCGAGATATTGAGCTGTTCAGAGTTATGTGGGCCACCCTGTATATATATATATATATATATATATATATATATATATATATATATATATATATATATACAAATACACTTGTTATGCATTCATTTTTCAGAATCAAATCATATCAATGTTCCCGCAACATTATATAGATGGCAACACTAGTTTTGTCATCCAACATGGCCGCAGTCTACCATCCCTCCCCGCTCGCGGCACGACCCCTTTCACCCATAAACCCACTTTATGCTCAGTCCTTTAAGTCCGTGGTGGAGCCCCTCAAACGCCTGCTTCTGCCATCAACCTCTTTTTCATGCGCGAGGCCTGCGCACTGTTCACGACGGGCGAAGCCCTTCTGTCCAGTGATGCCAGAAATGTCAGCTTTTCGCGCATGCGTGGCATCATTGCTGTACTAATTTCAAATTCTTTACCTAAAAAAGTTAGGATTATACAGGGTAATAAGGTGAAGTTTGGAAATAAGTTAACATAGATTTAACATAATGTAAAATTTTATTTTATTTGGCAGAATCTATAAAGAATACCAACATTTGGTGCAAGACAAAGAAGAACTGCCAAAAACCTTTCCAGTATCCAAAATAACAAAAATATACTTTCTAATCATATAAATAAACAAGTAAATAAAAAATAACGTCCGTTATCTTCAAGTTCGTCTATGGTAGTGCTAGTCACGGTACACCACCTAGATGTTTCTCTTTTTTGGCGCGTATACGTTACTGGATTCCGCGCGCGTAGCAGTACGCACACGCGAAAAGCTGACATTTCTAGCATCACTGCTTCTGTCCTCTATGGTAACGGCGGATGTTGGTGGGGGGCAGTGGGCGCTATGGCGCGGACGGTTTTGTCTCAATAGAGACAAAAATGCCCATCATTGATCTAAGGTGATCACGCTTCGTGGTCCACCCTATATTGTCGTAGCATATGAAATATCCGATTTCATAATGCAAATGTTATGAAGTGTTTTAATTAAGAAATAATATTATAATCTAAAGGTTTATTATATAGCATTTGAAGATACAAAGCTAATCTTTTGAAGCCTATCTTGAGTTTCTATTTACATATCCAGCTTTACTTTTAAATAAAATTTATTTCAATATTAGTCGATGTGATAATCCTGTATTCTTTTTATATAGATATAGGTCAATTTTAAGAAAGTGGAATCAAATGAAATCTTATTTTCAAAATGTTCAGAAGCCATAAATGCGTAAAGATCCACAGTCTATGTATGAGTGAGAAAATAAACATATTGACGACAACATTATGCGATGTTTAGTCAACATGTGGTAGTAAATGAACGCACTGTTAGTCAATGATAAAAGAAAATAAATTCGAAAATAGAAAAGACAAATTCATAAATAAAGAAGGTAAACGACCAAAAAATTCTACCGTTGTATTTTCGAAAAACTCGTCATTTGTTGACAGAATATGGTGATTGCAATGGTGCTTACTTTAATCAATAAGTTTTATTTACGGAAAAGTTATGTTTGTTTAAAGTTACTGTTATGAATCGGACATTTCATATACAACAACCTAATATTAATATCAGCTTGTTGACACGCTCCATGCCACGTGTACCATCGATTTACACGCGTTCAAAATATATATTTTTGTAAGAAGTTTAAGGCTGTATATTAACACCAAGAGAAAGAAGATTTTACTCGATGTGAACACTAGTATGTACAAGCTTGTTTTGTTACCGAAATAGTTTATAGTAACGTATCAGTCTTTAATCGAAATACTAAATAGCCTGAATGAAAATTCGAGCAAAAATGGCTCGGCAAAGAACGTATTAAAATTATTAAAGGAACTTTCTGTTTGGCTCCTGTTCAAGGTAATCGGTACAAACAATTTTCATATCGCATAAAAATCCACAACCTAGACGTAAGAATGGTCCACCGTCCAGGGGTGAGGTGTTCAGAAATAGAAACAGCGCGAACGAATATTTCATTTGCAGGATATGGATGAAAAAGCAACCCCGATTCGGTCGAGCGGAGGTCGAATTATTAAAATAACGAGCGCGCTATTTTCCTCGTTAACAAAGGGAGCACTTAGTCAATTTGAGGGAGAATTGTAACCACCATTGCGGTCTCTTTCATTCGACAACGCCTAATTTGGGCGAGCAGAGGCTCGTCGACGAGTGCTCCCGCGGACGTTGACTCTCCGGAACCGTCGCATAATAGCGACGCGAGCAAAGAACAGCGTGCAGAAAGTTCTGCGAAAGTTTCCCGTCGCGTTCGGTGTCCGGCAGATTTAAAATTCGTCGCGAGCAACACGCGGGCCAGACGAGCCGCGGCGACGGCGATAGGCGGAATTGCAAATCTTTATCGCGAAACTTGCTTCGCCCATCCTCGCCATCTTCTCGAACCGTGTGCTGCTGCGAATTCGAATCCCGAGTATTGCTCTCGAAGGTGCACTTTATTCCGATCTTATTATCCATTGAAACCAGTCACGGACGTTTCCGTTCAATTCGACATTAGAGATTCTGAAATACATGACAAAAATTAAGCAACGTGGCGATCGTTTGCAAATTACTGTGTGTTTCTTCTTTTCTAATTAGAAATTGGTTGAGATAAAAAATAATAAAGTTTTTTTTATATAAAAAAAATAACTTCTAGAAATCGTTTTACAACTTTTGATATTAAGCAACGATTCGCACTGAATATGTCAAATGTCCAAAATCAATTTTGGAATTATATTAACGTATCTTATAATATACTGAGAACATCTGCGTTTACATTGTGCTTGACTTATTGAGAGATGTATATGTTGTGTTTCTTAACTTTTGTCACAAAGCCTTGGTTTTATTTTCTCGATTCTATTGGGTTGTATGGAATGTCATTTCGTTTTTCGTATACAAACAACATTGCTTACTTTTATTATTGCTTAACCTTATCCTAAGTCGCAAAATCATTGTATATCTTGATAGCTGACATTTCTGACGTCATTTCGTGCTTTATAAAGTTTTAACCTTTTTTTTGTCACCATACCAAATATAGACGATCAATGTGAGCATTTTCGACACATTTCGCTTTTTTATTAGCACAAGCGTACACATGAAATGCAAGCAAGGGAAAAGTTGTGTGCTGTTTACAGAGGCAGGATGTACCATCGCATTACTATTTCTTCCGTTGTCTTCAATACGTTTTATGCGGTATAAATATCATTTTAAATGAACACGTCAAAAGTAATATAACTAAATTTTTTGCTAATAAAAAATAATAGCACATAGATCTCCAAATTGCTTGCAAGATGGCAAAAGATCATAGAACAATATGATCATTGCATTACCGAATAAATAAATAAATACTAAAGCATCGTCTTTCATTTTCGCTTGAAAAAACGAAATTATTGCTCGAACAACCCAATATATCAACCCTTTCCGGTCCTATGTCGGGCCAGACTTGAAATGAACTTTTGCACCAATTTTACCGATTTACGTTATATTCGCCTATAATGCCACCATCAGCTGTTCTAAGTAAGTTAGTGAAGTTACATATGGAAATATAATTGAATTATATGACACCGTAGTAAGTTATGAAATAAAGGAAAGAAAACATATCGGATGGCAAAGGGTTAAATGCTGACCTTATACCTTATATTTACCTTATCTTTATGTTCGGAATGTTATCTCTTCGTGTTACTTTGTATCCCAATCAATGTACACGGTGTATAAAAATTATATGTCACGACAACCATAGCGGGATTCTATGCCTCTGGATCGGTGGAGATCTGTTAAAAAAATTGGCCCCAAAATTGTCGACCCTTTTTTCTTTGTATTGCATCGTATACAACTCGTCGCGAGGAACAAAAGTCTAGAAGAAACCATGGGTCTCAAGTCAACCACTTTTTTAGAAAACAACTTTAAAGTGTCCCCGGGTGTCCCAAGATGGGTGAGGGGAAGGGGTGATTCTACATCAGAAAATATGTCGAAAATATACAATGCCTTTTTTTGTTTGTGGGAAATTAGTGTTTGAAAATGCGTCGAATACGCTTGACATTGAATATGAATCGTCCGACACGTCTGTTCATGACCTATCTGATCTACTTCTTACAAACTCTAGAAACGCAAACTTTACGAATTTTGAAACACTAATTTCCCGAAAGCGAGGCGTCAATTTAAAAAGAAATTGTGAAAGAAATTGCGAAAGAAACTTTTGGGATAACCTAATATATAATTTACTTAGATTTAAAGAAAACTTGTTGTAGGCACAGATGAAAAAGTTAAAAATCGTGATCTTCAGTTTTGTTTTCCGAATTCTGATTAATAGTAATTTAAAAAAAAATTATTTTACACATTACCCAGTAAACTAATCCTTCTAATATTTCAAAAAAACTTAAATCCACCCAGGAAATGGTGTTCAGTTAATTTGGACCCCGTCTGGACATATTCTTGTAACGCAAAGTAGGGATACCAGGTAATGGAGCATAGATACCTACGAGTTTCTGGGTGACATCTTCTCGTGGACGAACGATATGTATTTTCTCAGGTGGCAACGAGCGCACGTGTATACCTATCCGGGAGGTTTGAGTGCAGCGGGTCGTGGAAGCTCCTTAACACCGTCGAGACAAAAGCAATTAGAGTCTGCTGCCCAGAGAAACTCGAGACTCTGACCTCGTCTGTCGGTGACTTCAAGCCTGATTCAGGAGCATAACCCGCAGTTTCCCTCTCGTGGCACTCATGCCGTCGAAAGGGAGCTCGTGCCTCTAGACACCGGAGCTCGATAATGTCTCGGAAAGTGAGTGGGTAATTTGATTGCGCCCTAAGATACCGGAACAGGAAGTTGATGTAGTTTCGGAGAAGTTCCTCTACTCTATCATGCCCTCCCTGTCCTACCAACCCTCCGCGTCCTCTCCTCTCTACCCTTCCTCTGTCCCTTTCGGGGCTGTCAGTCACCGTTAACTTTAAATCAAGTCTTCCGCCCCGATAAACCGCCGCGCCTCTTAAAAATCGTTAACATCCCGAAGCCTCGACGTTCGCTATGGCCACCCTGTATAGAGTCTCGGAATTTTCTCTTAATAGGGCGCGCATAACAGGCTGCCATTTAAATAATTGCAAGCTTGCAGAACCCAGGCGAGTTTCCTTCGATTTTTACCACCCGAACCCCGACCCCGTTACACGCAATTAATTCTCCGAGAAGAAGCCTCGGAGGATAATGGGCAGCGAATGACCAGGTTGCTGGAATTCGATCCGCCAAATCCACTCAACCGTTTCTTACTTGTTAGCGTAACCCTCGATTAAAATAAAGAGGACTCGCGTTCCTCTTGCTGTTGTCCAACTTGTAGTACGACGCACTCGTATCATATGGCAGTATAACAGTCTTCAAGCTATTTGTGAAACAGTAACATCAAATAAATACTGTGAGCAACTCGCCAAACTCAATACGGTAATAGAAGAGAACCATCCGGTTTTGGCTAATCGAAAAGGCATAATTTTCCATCATTGACCGTTTGAATGACAGTTGTACAGTTTGTCGTGCCGTAATTGTGATATCGGTAAACCGATTTACCGCAAAATATTCTTGTATTTTTACCAATAACTTCAACTTTTAATAGAGAGCAAACCCGGAATATCTCATGAGAAATCAACTCTGATCCAAGAGAAACGTACAAATCTAAATCAATACATAAAGAAAGAATGACGTATTTTCAAGAAGTGTAGAATCTGAGAGAGCTTTTTCCGCGGCTGGATTATTTTTCATACAAATCAGGTAGCAATCTGGAGACCTGATCTGAAGACTAGGTAAATTATGTTTTCTGCGTGCTTGTTTCTTAGAAAGTATTGTCAAATAATATTTAAAAAAATATTTTATTTTATTTTAAATTTTTTTAAATATTTAATTATTTATGTCAATGTATGTTATGTAAGTTAAGATTCTTTTCATATTTTTCGTGGTGAAGATCCATATTTAATAAGGATTGTTAATAGTTTACTAATGTATCTATTTTGTGTTATATTATTTTATATTTTGTCAGGTTAGATTAGATTTCAATAAAATGTTTCTCTTTTTGTAATATTCACTCTTATGTTTTCAATAGCTTCAAAAATACCGGTAAATTACCGGTAAACCGGTTTTGATCGAAAATTTTACCGAATTACCGGTAATTGCAAAAGTCGGTAAACAATCGCTAATACTGTTGTACAACTTGTAGTAGCGGTCGTATCGTACGGCATACTAAAAATCATAAGGTATCGTTCTACGTACGCCAGGATTGAATGTTTATAGACATGTTACAACTTATTGAAGCGATCGAGTTGTATCAGTATCTTAAGAATAAAGACTTTTTAATTTTTAACTCTCTGCGATCGTGTTCTTCGTAGGCAGATATTTCAGCACTACCTGTACTTCTCATGTTAGTGATTTGTTTTGTGATTTTATGACAAAGTAATTCTAGCAATAAATGAAAAGCATCGTTGTCCATTCTTAAATAATGTTTTAAATTTACCGGTCTGTTGATACGTAACTCACGTCATAAATTCATGCGAGAATACATATTCCGTTGCAGTAATTAATTTTTACAACATTGTCTTCTTTCCTTCTTTCACTTTCTGTTAGTAGAATTATTACAAGTGAGGCTGGCTGTTGTCTTTTTAGACATATCGGTGCCATCGCGTAAACGTAATTCCCGAGACGAAGCCTTGGTGGATAAAGGTCGATTTATACAGCCGTGCGGGATCTCGGCTGCACGGTCGGCTATATTATACATAGCCGTGCGGGGCCTAGGCCACTCGAGACGGCGGTGTCTTTTGAAATCGTCACGCTTGCTACCGAAACTCGAGCACTTTCCGCACCCCTCAACCCCGCATGGGATACCAAAGGTAGAATCACCGAGATATCTGACGTGATCCCGGACAAGTTGCTCAGCGAGAAATCTCTCGCCGTGCTTTGTCCGTGGTGTAGCTACACCAAGGCAGAAAAAACATTATAAATGTATGATTTAAAACGTTATTTCACCGATGTTTTTTCTATCGACGTCGAGTGTAAAGTAGGTACTATTCGAAGTTCGTCGTGGACGTTGCAAATTTTGGTTTTAAGTCATGAAAAACATGAAAAAAATTGAAAAGATGCAGATTTCATATAGAAGATGAAAGAGCACACCTACAACTTTAATTTAGCAATAAGATACCATCATAAGTAATATGCTCATTTGTTTTCAAATTCCTGAGACTGGTGCGTCATAGTTGAAAAAAATCAAAACCAATTTTTTCGGTGTTTTTCGCGTGAAAAACTAAGTTATACCAATCTTTTTTGAGTTTTAAGAGTATATTATGTAATATTAAACATTGAAAGGTGGGAAGAATTGCAGTTTCTCGCGATTTTCATGTGTCAGATTTTTTCCAGTCTGTTTTCCTCACAAGTCTGTGAAACATGCTTCTTAAATTTTCAATACAGACTCACATTCGAAAGGTTTAAAAATACAACTTTCAGTATTTTATGTATACTGTGTGTATACATTAGGGTGGACCTTATTTTTTTCGCAAAAGGGCGCGCAACGAATTTGAAAATTTTCAATTTTTTTAATCTTGTCATAAATAGACGTTATGATGTATCGTTGAATTTGTTTTTTTTTCTCTTTAAGAATCCATATATAGCATAAACAGTTGTTCATAAAAAAAACATCCGTGACCTTGAAAACTTGAGAAAATGAGCTTGAAAAATTTTTTTTTCTCCTGATGCTATATTCACCTCCTTACATGCTACAACTTTTGTTTGAAGAGTTTTTTATATATATACATGACTGACAGAGATATTAAACAAATTCATTAATAAGCTCCAATTTTCAAAAGAAAAACAGTTCTAAGATCGGAAAAAGAAGTTATTATGAATATTAAGTGAATTACAAAAAGAGGTGACAAAATTATTTCGTCCCGGCTTTGCTTGCGGACTTGTCGGTAGGGCGTAGCAAATCCTGTCTCAGTTCTTGGTACAATCGTGTAAGTTTTTAAATTATGTACACAAATTTCGTAAGTTGTAGTATGTAAGGAGGTGAATATAGTATCTGGAGAAAACAATTTTTTCAAGGTCTTTTTCTCAAGTTTTCAAGGTCACGGATGTTTTTTTCTATTAACAACTGTTTATGCTATATATGGATTCTTAAAGACAAAAAAAACAAATTCAACGACGTTCCGGTTCTTTGCGGATATTTCTAATATTTTTGTATTAAGAAATGACATTTGCGTATAGAACGATAAATTATTTAATAAGAATAACAGTATTTTGCGATGATAATTAAACAGAAGAAAATGTTTCTATTTTTAATTATAACCGTGATATAAATTATTTTCTGGAGGTATGTCGTTTTCGTACAAATTGTCCAAAGTAGCAAACTCTGACGGTGTCTGTATATAAAAATGATCCGACTTCACATGGAATGTGAATTAAATGATAAAAATAACTGAATTAAAAAAATAACTGTTATTCTCGTTTTTACAACACATATGCAATTAACGCATAATATCAGAATGTGTAAAATGCTTTTCCACCAAGGGACAGGAAAATTTCCTATTTCCACGATGTCGTAGAGGAGAGATACAGATAGTTTACATAAGGAGCTGTGAAACTCCTGAAAACATCTTTTTTTTGGGCCATGCACAGCAGGGAACTGTCAACGCGCTCCCGAAAGGCCATCTGGAAATGCTCAGACGTCGAGATAATGGCCCGGACGGGGCATTCTGAAAAATTGGTCGACGTGAAAGCGAAAACTCGGTCGGAGTTTTCTCTAGACCCAAACCTATGTAAAAAAAAATCCCGCACGGCTGTATAAATCGACCTTAATAGGCAGCGAATAATCAGGCTGCTAGAATTCGATCCGACAAATTCACTCGGCTGATTTTTATTTATCGTAATCCTCGATTGAAATAAAGAGGACTCGCGTTCTTCGTTTCGTGTTTCTTCGATGTTCGGTCACTCTTATTATTTTTCCGGTTGTCGAGCGTTCGCAAAATCGAATCTGTAATTTGTTTTCTTTGCGAATAGCGTAATATGGAACGCGTCCGCGCGATTAAATTGCATCGACACACGCGTTCGCTCGCGCGCGTCGCGATTCCCATTCGTTTTATACGCGGGACACGTATGGTCGGTGGAAATCTCGTTTCGGAATCGATTAGCCAACAGCACGTATACTCGCTACTAAAAATGTCACTGAAAATTAATTGCAGGCGAAGGCGAAACAATAATCGCGGTGCCGGCAGTCCTTATTTCGCGATCCGATAAACGAGATACCAGGATTCCTCGAATCGCTTAGTAGGACGTGTGGTGCTTTTCCGCGCAAAGCAAACGTATCAACCCTTTGCGCTCGAAGCGATTTCAACGATAGCTCCCCCCCAGAATTTCATCGCACCCCTGAATCGGTTCGATTTTGCACAATTTTCTTGATTTTACGCATTGTTTTGCGAACATTACGCCGAGTAAACATTTTCCCCGAACGCGGCTCGAGTTAGATGTTTTCCAAACGAAAGCTATAAAGTTGTAATGTATACCTATGTACACGAGTACGTAATGTTGCGTGACGCAAACACAGCGTTGCCGGGCTAATATAAACTTTATTGCTTCCACGTAAGAGTCCGTCCGACACAGAGTGAGTCATACTACCCAACTTATACATAAAATCTTTAACGCGCCCAAATAATTAAAACGCGAACGTAACCTCGTTGGCTTTTCGACGGTAGACGCTCCCGTGCAATTGTGCGCCCGCAAAGCTACGCTCCTGTAATGCAGATTAATATATTCAGCTCTTAATAAAATTTCAAATTACGCGAGAGAGAGAGAACAATTTTCCGAGAAAATACACGGCTTTCCTCAGTGATAAATTAACCAACAATTAAAATAAGCATGTGCTTCAGGCATCAGAAGAAGGGGGACCGTCGAAATTTTCTAAATTTTACATATTTTACGTAGTAACAATATTGCAAAGTGTTTATATGCAAGTGGACAGAACGAAAGAATAGTGGTAAGAAGAAAATCAGTAACGGTCGAGCAGAATTCTAACTTTTGTTAGAAACACATTTTAGTCAAATTAGCGAAATTGTCCAAGAAATCATACAAATCTACCAAACATTGCGTTGAAGCGATCGTATATAATGGTGCTTTAAAACCGTTCAAGTGCTTAGGGTCCCGAAAGGTCTCAACCCGGTACTGGCTCTCTATTAACGTTAAGTTGTATAAATTGTACCCGCTGGTTCTAGATCCATCGATACGATTAATACCTCCACTTAGGTTGATATTGACTCTTCAAATATTTTGAGTGCTGTCTGGGCTGTATGACTTCGGGCTGTAGGTTGTATTTTGCAGGCAAATTTATGCTGTTCCATTCGTGAAACAATTTCTATTCATTCGTAGCGTCGTATATCAAACAGCAATCGGTTGATCGTATTATTCGCGCGACTCGTTGTATCAGGGGAACGATTAAAATCTCATTTTACAGACTTCGTTCTTGTAAGTAACGATCCCGGGCTGCGCCGCTTTCGAGTGCACTCGAGCCACCCTTTTCAAGCTTCGTGGAACCGCTTCATTGTATATTTTCATTGACGTGGTTCTTTCGATTCATCGACCGTTGGACCAAAAACGAATTCTGCGCTTCCAGTTTGCCAAAGATAGTTTGACGTAGATACTTTTGATATACACATACAAACGAGAGTTAAGAAACGTGAAGATCGTTTGAAAATTAGTGTGTATTCCTTTTCTTCTAGTATACGGTGGTGGCCAACTTCTTAAGTACACCCTTTAAAAACGAATAACTATTTTAAAATTGGCCCAAATGACTTTAGTTTATTAGAGATTTTAGAAGAATTAGTTTACTAAATAATGTGTAAAAAAAACTTTTTTTAAATTGCTATTGGTTAGAGTTGTTAAGAAAAAAGTGAAGGTAATGATGTTTAACTTTTATATCTATATATACATGTACAGAGATTCATCGAAATCGAGTGACGTATAACAAAGCCATAGGTAGAACACTTTGACTGGCAAAACAGCAACTTAAAAAATTCCATGAAATCAAAATAATATATTTAACAACATCAAAATTGACAAGATAATATGTATGGTACTGATGAGTCGTTTAATCATCCTGCATTTTCTAGATCTCAGCCAAAGGCACAATCAGTATATTAGTATAAAAGTTCATTTTTCAATCTGGACAAATAATTCAAAAGTTTTGCCATTTTTAATTATTTCTGGCACGTAGAAATCTTGATCGATTACGTTGGAACTTTGATCTAGTGAACTAATCCTTCTAACATCTCAAAACAACTTGGCATTCGGAAAAAATTTTAAAAAGTTATTCATTTTTAAATGGTGTAGTACTTAAGTAGCTTGCCACCGCTGTACATTGGTGATAAGTAGTGGTAATACAAAATTAAGTGAACACCCTTTACCGAGTGGACTGAACGACTTAAGATGTTCTGAGTTGTTGAAAGGTAAGTTTACTAAGTAATGCCTAAAACAAATTTTTTTTGGAAAATGCTATTGCTCGAAATTTGAAAGACAAAAATGAAGGTCACGATTTTTAACTTCTATATCTGTGCCTGTAATGTAAAATACGCCTTTTGTAGATACGCAAAGTATATGTATATACGGCCTCGGTAGATCTAGCAATATAAAGAGGAGCACTTAAAACAGGTCACCTGAAAAACTCGCTTGCTTTTAAGGATCGGAAAAATGCATTAGACCAAACTTGCTTAGTATCGAGGTGCACATAATCCGATGGTTCTAATTTTTTATAGGTGAAGGCGTAAAGGTGATATGAAGGTTAGCCCTGTTTGTTTTAAATGGAATTATATGGTCTTTTATTTACATTTTGATAGGATGTTTCAAGACGAATACAATGACCTATTATGAAGGACATTCAAGGTCACTCAAGGCAACTGCAATGGAAAATAAATTGGTTCAAAGTACTGAATACTTTCGTGTTCCTTCTGGTTATTGGTATATCACTGTATCCATATTCAAGATTGTCATTTTGAACACTTGCATTACCAGCAAGTTGCATTGAATGATCTTCATAATAGATTACGCGATTATCATTATATTAATAATTCTTTTTTTGTTCAGTTTCCGGTATGTGTCTATGCTGATACGATCGCATAGTATAATTACCAGTAATCAAATGCATTAAAGAATATTTGTCTAATCGATGCTGAACGGAACCGTTTCCTGTCTATGTGGATAGTGTAAATCGACCTTAAGAGAATACGGCGAGAATACGCGCCGATTCTACGGAAAAAGGACTAGGATAAAGCAAACGAAAAATACTTAAAATACTAAATAATATCAAATAACGTCGCTCGGTTAGTACATCTGTGGTTTGCTTTCGAAATGACTCGCTATCCACGTGTCGTGCACGTTCCACCCCTGCTGCATAGGGTGCGGTGGTAACTATGGAGTAGGTCCACCGACTATTAGGAGCTGTTCTAACTGCGCATGTCCGGGGAGAGAAGATTGGAGATCGGGTGGACCTAACGGCTACTCCATTCGCGTCTCACCATCGTGAACACAGCGCGAACCCACCCCCTGTGCTTGCCTTTAGAGTTTCGAGAGATTTCGCGGTATGGTAGACAGAAACGCACTTGAATAACTACGAAAATCGAATGAGCACTCTATCGATTGGGTTGGCTCGAGTCTCACCCCTGACTCGGCTCCCTGTTTCATCGCCGGCTTCTACCCTCCTCTTCGTTATCTCTAATCTTTGGAACTGCCTACACGACGTCAACCTTTAAGGCAGTTGGTCGTATAGAAAAAGACGATATTTGTAATATTAACGTTTGAAAGCTACAAACTGCTGTTTGCGGGTATACTCCTTCAGAGGTCCAGAAACTCGATAACAGAAAAATGTAATATAACAATCCAATGACAAAACTTGGTTGTTTTTACTTTTGTTTTTCTGAAGCTTTTGCCAACATATTTTTGACATTTTTCTGATTAAAAGGAGACCAAACACAACACCAGTCGGAACATGTTTGCTTGTTCAATGGACAATTCAGCTAGAACCTCGATTATCTGAATCGATGACATACGAATTGACTAATCTTCGAATACGTATTTAGTATACGTTGTTCAACGCTCTCTTAAAAAGTTATAAACAAAACTACAGAATTCTTAAGCAACATTTAAGTACATACATAGGTACATGTCTTTACTATTTGCAGTCACTAAATTAGCAATAATTTTTATTAAAACTAATTATTTTGGTACTAATGAACTGATACCAGCTTTAATACAAAATTCGAAGATGCAACTAATATTCCATTTCAAAATGGAATTTAGCAATACAAGGTTGACAATGTTCTAAAATGAAATTGATTACTATGCGAAATTCCTTTGTATTTTATTTCATCTCGGTGAATGAATCATTAATGCTTTGTATATTAAGCGTATTTATTCTTATTTTGTAAACATTCTCCTTTAACGCGCACCACACATACGGGTCACGTGGCGTAAGATTCCATACCTTTGTTTATAACATTTTCGTAAAACGTTAAACAATCCACGTTTATACAACATTTTCTTCTTATTTAGATCCATAGTATATACTGGCAACGCACATTAAACCTGGGTCACCCTGTATACAACGCGATTAGTAGTACAAGACAGTAACGATTTAATCTAGTCCTGTAACCGAGTGTCCCAAAAATGTTGTACTTCCTTGAACGGAGTGATTCCTGAGGTCATTTGAAATAACTTTTTCCTTTGCGAAAACGTTCTCCGCGGCTTTGAGGAGTTATTAACGAAAAACACGGACCAATAAGAGCACAGATTCCGCTGAGCGCGGCGTTGGCATTGGTCGAGCAGGAATCCGTCCGCTGTAGCCGTGCTCTGATTGGTTCATGTTTTTCATTAATAACTCCTTAACAAAGCTGCAGAGAACATGTTCGCAAAAGAAAAAGTTACTTCAAATGACCTCAGGAATCATCCCTGAGATAGCTATTTTTCTATTCGAACACTCATCTTCTTCTGATTAGTATAGAATAACAATATAATAATAATAGTACGATCTAAATTGTATCGTGTTTGCCATTACTTCAACCAGAAGAAAGCCATGAATATTGTATAGGTAATGATTTCATGCAAAAAATCATTGAACACAAAAAAGTTTTATTATTAGTATAGTCGCTGATGTCGTTGTTTTGCTTACACGCTATCCTATGCTACGTCCAACGCTAGCTGCAAGAGATCAAGGAGTAGAACGTGTATGCGATATAAGTGACATAATTACTGTCTGTATCTATGTACAGTCGTGGACAAAATTAAGTGGACAGGTCTAATGATCAACAAAAAATCAACGCAATTTAAAACATAATTTTAATAAACTAGAATTGTACGGTACATTTAAGTTAACAAAGTGTACTTTAATGAAATAAATAACAATATCAATAATAAAAGTTAATATAATAGAATATATTATCATTTATCAAAATTGTATACAATTTTTGGTGGTCAAAATTAAGTGGACACTTTATAAATATTTAGAAAATAAGCAATTAGTATTTGGTATTGTAACCTCTTGCTTTAATTACTGCTACTAATCGTCGTGCGATGATTTCCACAAGTTTTTGGAGGTAACTTCGATCAATTTGTTGAAATTTTATTTGCAATTCGTTTAAAAATACTGTTTTATTATGACGTCTTCCTAATGGTATTTCCGAATCTAATAAGCTCCATAAATTTTCTATAGGATTAAGATCTGCACTTTGTGGAGGCCAATAGAGAACATCTATCCCAGAATCTTATAAAAATTTTCTCGTTTTCTTCGCCGTATGCTTATGATCATTATCCCGTTGTACCATCCATCGATCATCGAAATCCATTTTTAGGGTTGACTATTCCATATTTTCATTTAAAATTTCAACAAACATATCTGCATTCATGATGCCATGGATGGGTGCTAAATTTCCAACCCATACCAAGAAAAACATCCCCATACCATTATGGATCCCCCTCCACGTTTGATGGTAGGCAACACATGCTGCTTCTTGAGAGCTTCATTCGGTTTTCTCCATACGCGTGTTCTCTTTTTTTTTAATTTAATGATTCAAATTTGCTCTCGTCACTCCATATAATTTTTTTCCAAAATAATAATGGCTTGTTCACATATTTTTTGCGAAAGCTAAACGTCTCTTTTTATGAAGTTTACTAACGTGTGGCTTGCGTCTAGTTAAACAATTATTCAGATTAACTTCTTTTAATCTTTGTCTCACAGTTCTTGAAGAAATATTTAATTGTAGAGTTTCAACAATATTTCGTGATGTTAACGATGGAATACGTTGACTTTCTCTTACAATTTGTCTATCATCGTATGAAATTGTGCTACGTTCTCGTCCTCGACCGATTAAATTTTCAACAGTATCATACTGTAAATACTTGTGATAAATTGTATGCACTGTACTCTTAGAAACTTTGTATTTTTCAGCCATTTCACGATAACTTAGTTTATTTTTGCACTCTGAAACAATTAACTTTCGCAGGTGCACGGGAAATTTTTCTCGTCTCTTAGACATGCTCGGTTTATATTTCTAATCTTGTTTAAACAAAAGTTCAATGTCTACCGAGGACGAATGACACCGCACAATGCGAGAGTCAAACGTTTGTTTACATTTTTTCCGTCCCAACACAGAATGTCCTCTGCGTCCACTTAATTTTGTCCACGGTCTCAAAGACACCCATACAAACAAAAATTTATGCTTTACATATAACATTATATTTATGCTTTTACATATTAAATAAATTCTTTCGTTGTGTATAAACATTTTTCATGTTAAACATCTGCAATAAATTTACAACACAATAAATGAAAATAGAGATTATTCAGAATTTATGTTCTGTGCACTTAATTTTGTCCACGACTGTATGTCGAGACATTATTATAGTTCCACTTGCGGAGAGTCTAGTTCTGGTCGCCGCAGGTTAATTCATTAAACATCGAAAGATCGTAGATTCTCGGAGTAGAGTGAATCAACAACAAAGGCGACTGGGCCGCTAGGACAGAGGGTAGAATACCTTTGGGTAGTTATCTGCAAGAAAACCGCAGCCATGGTCGACTACCTGCTCCAATTATGCTTGTTAAGGGTGTGTCGCTCTCCAAGAACGCGTAGCAGTGTTCGCTTTCATCTCGGCCGTCTCCCTATGAAAATATACGCGCGTCACGGGTACACTTCACCGTGACGGTGGAGAAAGCTGCGATACACCTTTCGTAGCTCGAGACACATGGTTGGTAGAGAAGAGAGCAGGCGTCATACAATGGTTCCTTTTCCCAAAAAACTAAACGAAATGCAATTTTCAAAGTACAGTTGCACACAATAATATTCGGATACTTTTAAAAGTACGATAACTTTCTTAACACTCTATCTACCGGAAACCTATTAATAGGTTTTTCAATAATTGTGCTGTACTAAAAAAATGCTTAAAAATCTTCATTTACATTATAATCCCAAACGAAATAATTAGATTACGTTAATGGGGGTGACTTCTTGGTTCAGGATTGAAATTGCTATTGCTACTGAAAGATTTATTAAAACATCTGTAGCCATGGACCATAGACTTTCAAAAATTAGTTTTGGAAACGATTTCTATTAATCTGAATTGCGGAGCAAACACTAAACTTTGATTTTTACAACTTTTTTGTGTGGTCCTATATCGAAAATATAAAAAAATACGTTTTGTACGGCTGCATGAATCATATAAATTTTGAAAATTTCATTAAAATCGGACAACGTTGCGATGAGCCACGAACGGTTAAAAATGGTAAAAATCGTAGGTTTTACGTTTTTCGGTCTATAATTGTAGTAAATCTGAAGGTTCTTACATCTTTCGATGACTGTCGTTTTTTTCCATATCAACCGATTTCGTCGAAATTGTCGCAATATCTACATATATAGCGGATACATCTTTACAAAATGCAGTTTTTAAATTTTCGATACAGGCCCAGATAACAAAATAGTAAAAGGCAACCTCTAAAATTTTCTCCAATATTCTGACCAACTGCAATTTTTTCATAAAAATTTGTTCACGTTAAGTAGTAAACTAAACCTTCTAACGATTCAAAAAAATTCAAGTCGTTTGGTCCAATCTCAAGAAAGTTATTTGTCTTTTTAAAAGTGTCCGAATATTACTGTGAGTGACTGTATATGGCAGGAAAAAGCTGCTATAATACATTTGTTGTACTATACATATCAGAGCATCAAATGCCGCTTGAAAATATTAAGGTCGTGATTTGTTACCAAGATATACATATGTATAGACCGTAAAAGTTGGCGAAGTTCCATGCTTCCTAATACCACAGAGATCGTAACATGTTCATCCTTAAAAAATCATTTGTATTACATTTTAACATAAAAATATAGTTATAAAGATGAATTTTGCACATGAGCCATACAAAGTATATTTGAATTAAGTTTTGTTTTTTTCCTTTTCAAGATAAAAATATTTGAGTTAAGTTTTGTTTTTTCATTTTCAAGATAAAAATATTTGAATTAAGTTTTGTTTTTTCCTTTTCAAGATAAAAATATTTGAATTAAGTTTTGTTTTTTCCTTTTCAAGATATCAAAAATCGTTGTCATGTTTTAAGATAACAGTAGAGAAAAAGTTGTGATAGTCGGCGGGTGTTACGCTGAATCAAAGTAGATGTCAACTATGACATTCAATCGAAAAATGTTGCAAATATTTGCAATTCTTTAAAATATTCAACATTAAAGTGCTACAGTCAGGGACTAAAAGACAAGACACCCGACGTTTCTTTTTGTTTCCGTATGATATCAAAAGAAATTGTGCATTTTAGTAAATTTTATATTTATATATTACGTCTTATATTTATATTAACAATAAATTATTATTTATATTTTTAAAAAAATTCTTAAAATATAGAAAATAGTTGCATCAATAAAATTGCATTTTTTATTTCAAACAGTATTCATAATTGATTATATTGTTTATTACTATATTATTTATAACTAATTCTATTTTACATTACTATTTTGGACAACATATTTTTATTGTGTGACTAAACCTTTTAAAGTAATTGGAAAAATGAAAGTTTTTATAATAACTGATTATAAAATTGGTTTGCACTTAAATTCGTCATATTAAATTTTATATTCTATTTATATAATTATATGCGAATAGCGTAAAATGATCGATTTTCACAAAAATTAAGTTAAAAACAATGCTTATTAGGATAGTATTTGATTTTACATTTTGAGCTTATCAATTTTGACAACATACTCAAATTTAGCAATCCCAAGAACACAAGAGTACCGATTTGTATAAATATGAGAAAAGAGGCCAGTGTGCGTTGTCGACTGTGGGGAACTTCGAAAACAAGTCGAAGACTGTATCGATTCGGTGAAATTTTAATTTTGCCAAGTGGAAGCTGTGTAATTCTTGCATCGTCGACGACGGAGCGAAGCGGAAAAGAAGCGACAGGTTCGAAAATAATTTTACGGGAACAGAAGCTTGATCAGCTATCGGACAGGAGAGGGCGAGCGGGCGAGCAATGCGGAAACACGTTCGTGGTTTCAGACTCGACAACGTTCGACGATGCCGCCATCTTTTCGGTAATAGCTTCCTGAAAGTGTGTAACACCACTTTGGTACGGGCATCGGGTGGCCGCAGCTTCTTCTACCAGAAAAGTTTCAGGAAGTTTCGGCGCGACAACTGGAGTCAATCGACGGTCTCTGATCGCGAACGTCTCCCCATGATTTTCGAAAGGGGCTGTGTACGAAGTTTGATTGAACGACGCTCACTCGATGTTCTGTGTTTCGAGGATAATTGCTCAACGATCATTGAAGGAAATACATGTTTACGAATTACTGGTACGATACAAGCTGTTCAGAGTTTCGAACTGTAAATTACAACGAAATGTACGACAGCCCGTGTATCGATCGACGCATTTTCCGATCGCTGAGCACTTAGCTGACGTATCGAGCCGTGCGCGTGTAGTCGAAATCAAATTACGAATGACACGGCGCGCACGATACTCGGTACAATATTTTACCAGAGAAATAATTGGCCGGATAATGGACTTGATCCCATCGTAAAAAAGAATGGACCGAACCCCCCACCCAGAATCAGCTCCATCGATTACTCTCGATAGCAAGAGTTTTCGCGTCGATATGGCAAACGCGTTTTACGCTTCTCAAGGAGGGTTTCTCGTGTAACGGCGGTGAAAACAAGTGACTTTTAAGACTTCTTTTTAGAATGACGATTGGACATATGGGAATAGACCTTTTGGCGATTTAAGCAGATAATCTTGAAGTACAATAGATTTTTTTGGGTCAATTCTTCTTATTATTTATCAAAGTAATCAACTTCAGACGAAGCTCATGCATTTCTTTACATATTTATTTAAGGATTGTACCTGAACTTTATATTTAATTTTTTATTTGTAATATTTTTTTAAACGATATCAATTTAACTAAGCGACCGAAAAAAATAATTTTTTCTTCTCAACCTTAAAACTTTTCCAACTTTGCATATTCTTCTTTAAAAATATGTTCAATCCCAGCATAAAGTATCTAACTTCGAGGAAATTTCTCACTTTTTGTGGTTCGATTAATGTGACAGACGTACCACTGCACGCCAAGAATGCCTACACTGCCGAAGCTATTAAGAAGCCTTGTATATTGTACAGTAAATAATAAGAAGAATTTAACGAAAAAATCGCTTGTACCACAACACTTGTGCCTGGTGCTATATTTCCATTAGGTATCCGAAAAAAATTCTTACAATTAATTGTTTTCACTGACGTTACACGAGAATCCTCCTTCAAGATTGTTTGACAGGCCGATTAACAAATAAGCTAACTCAATCTTCACGTAGACGGTTCGAGAAAATGAAAAGTTACAAACGAGAATCGTAATTCCCGCGTTTATTGACTTTTAATAACTATCGACCGACCGACTGTCCTTCGACAGATAACTCCGTGGAACCGTGTTCCCCGATTTGTCTTCGACAAACAGCGCAGCGTTTCCTGAATCCCGGTTTCATTATTTGTGCCGCGGAAAAATATTGCATTACGATTTTCCGCGGACTAACCGCTATCGAGGACGGAGCCCATGAATTGAAGTTTAAAGACTCAGACCGAGCCGGCTAAAAGATCTGTACATTCCGGAGTAATCGTTTTCGTCGGCGTTTGAATACTTTCCAGGAAAAACATTTAGCTCCGTTGTATTACGACTCACGCTAGAAAATATAAGCGCGTGCAACATATTTCAAGAAATCATCTTCACGCTGCTAAAAAATAATTGAATGTGCAAAATTTGAATGATAACGCGACTACGCTGCCCCTTTCTATAAAGTCATCTTCATTTTCCCAGATATTTTGAGAATCGGGTAAACATATTTCGGTTCTTATCAAGTAGTCAGCCTTTCTAAAAATAAATTGCTTAGAAATAAGAGATATCTAGTAACAAACTCATATGTAATTGAATAAGCACAATAATCAGACTATTCCTCACTTCCAACGTACAGCTTCGTGTCCTCATATAGAAAATTTAGAAAATATTATTCTAGTAATAACAATGCTCAAGAGGGGCTGACTTCTGGCCCTAAATGGCTAACTATTGGAATAATTACTTTACTACGGAGTTTGTGGCTCTGTCGTATCTGTATGATAAGGTAGCCTAATATGAGACCCATTTTTTAAAAAAAGGACCACAACTCTCAATTAAGAACATTTTTATTAAAAATTACAACATGTCTTATGGGTACAATATGTATTTGTTTTTAGACGTATTGAAACAAGTAAAAATAATTGGTTTACTTAATAATGAAATAAAAACGAAAGTAGTAACAAAACACGAATTTAAAAAATGGGCTCCTAATATGTGAACCTGTATGTTTGTTCATTTTCTCTGTCTATTCCCATATGTTAGGCAAATCAAATCTACCTAGGCATATAAAAGCATTCGGAGAAAAGGAAAATGAAAAGTAACAATTACTTCTTATGTTAAAGAACTTTCATTTGGTTATACAAGTAAGTATTTATTATAATTAGAAACATAATTCTTTGAATAAACACATACTAGTTTCCTTATATGATTACTTTTTGCGCTTGTTAATCAATATTTTGTACAACTTTTTTATGTACATACGATATAAATATCGACTTTTAGTTACAGAATAGCGTTTGAATTCCTATATTGCGTGTGTTTATTTCAAAGCTTTGATCATTTAACACGTTGACTGCCATGTCACCCATATATGAGTGAGGAATTATTTGTACAAATTTGAAAATGAATTTTTTCACTAATGTCACACATGTAATTCACTGTACCAAATTTGATTGGCGTGTGCAGAATGTAAGGAGGTTCAAAGAGTACTTAGCATTATATATCTTAACTTTCAAATTTGTATTTCTCTAAATAAATTACTTTGATTTTATAGAAATCTTGAGGTTGCTGGGTTGGCAATGAAAGTGTCAGGGAATCGCAATACCTCCATAACTCTTCTATCATCTGCACCCTAAAAAATTATGCTTTTAAAATTTCTCAGGACCTAACTTAACAACCTTTCAGGTGCCAAAGCTAACCAGATACTGGCCATTTTCTATCATCCTCTTTTTCATTGGTATGGAACAATGACGAGAATTCATTAAAAAAATTGGTGTGTGCTTAGACTACATGGCTGAAGTGAAACTTCTTTCTTTAATTTTTTTTCGAAGTTTTATTAACACTTTATGACATTTAATTTTCTATGATTCTATTATTGCAACAATTGGTTTGTGATAGCTAAAATATGATATAAATATTCTTGAATCAATTTTCTCTAAATGTCTTGCAAATACTGCATCGAGAGTTGTTCCTGATCTTGTTGTCGCTTCATTAGGATTATTTACCATTTCCAATCTTAATTTACTTCTAAAAAATTCTATTAATAGTATTGATTGTTCCGATGCAAAGTTCACGTTAAAATCTCCACTTAGCATCATCGGAATTTTATCATAATCTTTTTTAAGCAATGTCGAACCCTCAACCGTATATGCTAATAGACTAGAATTTCATTTCATCGTTTCATCGTTTCATCGCCAGATCGGTTTTACTCCTACCGCGTCGAGGTGTTACGCCTACCGTATCGTGGTTTTACTAAATCGTTTCATCGTTTCATCTCCAGATCGATTTTACTCCTACCTCGTCGAGGTTTTACTAAATCGTTTCATCGTTTCATCGCCAGGTCGGTTTTACTCCTACCGCGTCGAAGTTTTACTAAATCGTTTCAGCGTTTCATCGTTTCATCGCCAGATTGGTTTTACTCCGACCACGACAAGGTTTTACGCCTACCGCGTCGAGGTTTTGCGCCTAACGCGCCTAAAGAAGTTTCACTTCAAAAAACATGGTGACATTACAGAGATTTCATTGTATTTTGTAGCATCGCGGAAATGTCTAGCAGGCAGATTTGTTGACGGTGACCGGTGTACTGTAAACTACTTGGCTAGTTATGATTCAATCGAGCGTAAGCCCAGAAGCGGGTAGATTAGACCTCGTGGAACATGTAAATTGCACGATACGCGGCGACTTTCACGTAGTGTGTGTACCGTCCTGTGCGTAATCCACCCTCGCCGCCGTTCATCTTCTCGCAGATGACGACAGTAATTCAAATTTGCGACATTTATTCATATATAATACGTCTCGCGTGGTCGGAGCGTGGCAACGAAGCCACGAGCGAATCGGAATTGGGGTTGTTTCGATCGTCTCGTCGAAGATACTGAACACAGGAACAAAAGTATGTATCGTCACTGACTCCTGACATGGTACTCGGAAGGAATGCGAAAGGAATTCGCAAAGAAACCCTCTGATTGGTCAGACACGCACAGTTGAGTCACAGTATCGCATCGCGTGTGTGTTAACTCCTCTCCCCTTGCCCCTGTGCCGTCCCGCGTCTCACGTTATGTGTCAGAGACAATACATGGTTCTCGGCGTGGAGGAGTCCCTTGGATGACGGAGCCAGCGATAGCACCCCGGGCTAGAGCCGAGCGTGTGTGTAACAAGAATGACACTCGTGGTCCGCGGTAAGAGTGCTGGATGGATTTTATCGCGGGCTGTACATTTCTTTGGCACAAAGCAGCCTCCACCGGCATTAGTTCATCTAAGCGTCGTGTCGAGTTCTCGAGTGGATACTCGCAAGTTACCCGGCAACTTCCGTCGGGGCGATCCTGCTGCGTTCCCACTTGAAGTCGTTCGCGGCGCAGCTCTACGGATTCCCAACGAAACGACTTGTCTTAGCCAGCGAAACCAATTACTGAGTTACCGTTGCTACGCCGGGTCCACGTGGATGGCGGAAGTCAGCCTCGAGCGAGATTTTCCCCAGCGCGTCGCGACGAGGCGCATCCTCGAAAACCGCCGCACAGTGATCTGTCTACTAATAATCTAGCCGGGAAAATATCAAAAATCATGACCCTTCCAAAACGAATGAATCTTTGTCACATCACAAGCTACTGAGTCAGAGATATCCGAATAGTGGTTTCTTCCCTCCATATTTATTTGCAATCAATCTTTTTTGCAAAGATTACAAGCAAATGTGGTGTATGTATTACTTTCTTGGTAGGAGCAGCACGGTATGTATGTATCTTTATACAGACACTTACTAACAAAAGTTAGTAACACCCTTGATAACTTTTAGAGAAGAATAACTTTTTCAAAATTGGTCCAAACGACTTGTGTTTTTTTTTTAATATTAAAGGATTAGTTCACCAGACTATGTGTAATTATTATTGAGCGGAGTTATGAAGGAAAGAAGAGTAGGTCATGATGTTTAACTTTTTTATCTGTGTCTGTTACGAAAATTTATAACATGCCTTTTATAAATCTAAATGTGTTATAATAAACATAGGTATAACACACACACACATATATATATATATATATATATATATATATATATATATATATATATATATATGTATATATGTATATATATATATATATATATATATATATATACATACCGGAAATGAAGGAGGGGGGAGGTAACTGTTGGATTATTTGTATTAATACGTCTGCTGAGATGCAAAAATGAATCTCGTTATATTTGAGAATCACTGCGCTTAGCTAGAGTGATACAATAGACCAGATGTCATCAGGCCCATAGGCCTGTGACTGTTTATGGCTGGGCTCTCGGGGTAGAGTCAAGATGCAGCCCTGGTATTTTTCCTGTTAAGTGGGAACAGAGTTTTCTCTGTAGCCCTGTATTTTCTCTGCACTTCTTATACGACTTTCAAAGCGTTAAGACGTCCTTCCGAGCTTATAATAAAGCAGAGTTTTCAAAGATACAAATATATTAAAGTTATTTCATAACCCATTTCCAATAGTAACTACAATTATTAATAAACGCATTTATATGTTGTACAAAAAGTCACAAAATTCTAAGAAATTGTGTCATTATATACATAATTGTTTTTCTAATTGAAATTAAAAGGCAGTCAAAATGACTTCCTTGGGCAATCTAGTGTTAACTATGCCTGGCTACTTCACCTGCAAGCGAGAAGTTTCTATTAGAATTCATTTCTCAATTGTGCCAGTGTGTTCGTTTAATGAAAGTGAAAACTTTTCATTATTTTCCACATAGAGTATGTTACGGGACGTGTGTACTAGTTATTTTGATGCTGGTTGTTTGTTTTGTCCATTTTCTTGAGATCAAATTAATAATGTAAATCTAAACGTTATTGATACATTTCATTCAGGTTTTAAAAAATACTTCTCAGAACTCCTTTGTCATTTTTTGCGCAAATATGCGTGTATATATGTTGTAAAAAATTATGGACGATTTAGCTGCCCTTACCTGCGCGTTAATCTTTAACCAGTTTTTTAATGTCAGCAACGAGCTAATACGAATAAATCTATCTTGGATATGTATATAGTTTTCAAATAATTCAAAAAAGAAAAACTGGAAAATTCTTTTAAATCTTGTACTTTCATTAACTGTTTAAAGAAAAACGTTACAAGGCAAAGAGGAGGAGAATCATGCCGTACATAGATCAATTGAACAACTTCGCGATGTACGCTGCATAATGCTAATGTCGGCACATCAACTTTGGAAGCTTATATCTCCGTAATAGTTTATGGAAAGTCAAAAGTATTCTAGTGTTTTGAAAACGTCTTGGTGCCACCGTCAGGAATACGTAATAAAAAATATAGGTTTCCACTCAAAATTTCAATTGTAATCTCTACAGAGCTTTTCAAGGTTACTGCAATTTTAAAGCAGTACGATCATCATATACTCTTCTATGTCCTACAACTATCGTTTAAAACATGTTTTCGTATCACCTATAATTTACAAGTAGTGGAATTTTGTCCAGAAAACAGGCTTTCCAACGCCCCGTGCGCTGCACTGCGCCGTGGCGCGCCGGCGAGCTTCGATTTTACAAGATGTCTGTGTTGCATCCGAGCAAACACGCCGCACAGTGGGCGGTTTCAACGATCTAGTTATATTTAAGTATAAATATTTATTATTTGTTTGAAAAACACCACCGATATTCTTTTATTACCCTTAAAACTATTATCTCTCAGCTTTTAAGGGTGTCTTAAAATAAAAATTCGTATTTTGGGGTTTCTTGGACTGTGACAAAACAAACGTAAACTGTGGTTGTAGAGAAAAAATTTGTTAGGACTTCTATTTCGTCTGATAGGATAATTGAATATTTTATTTAGAATGAAGAGCAAAATACTTGGTTCTCGTGGTCAACAGAAGTTCATTATATTATAGGTCGTTGAATTCGTCTTTTCAGTGGCTGTAGTATCGTGTAAAAAAAATATGTGGTGTCTATAAAAAAAACTTCAGGTCACTTTGATATCTTCAAAAACATAAGATACTCAAAAATATAAATACATTCATCAGATCAACCACCCCGAATAAAATAAATTTTATTTCAAAGATTTTTCCTAAAACTCATTGACACACCCTATATGTAGAGTTGCAAACATTTGCAGCTATAACTCGTGAATATATTCTCTATAAAGCAAAATAGCCCAAACATTTCTAGGTTCCACGAGGTTTTTGTGTGTCTAAGCTTTTCGAAAAAAATTGGATATCTCCGTCCATTACTTAGGCGATCATATTTAATTATTCATTTGGAAATTAAAATAC
The DNA here is from genome assembly GCA_913789915.3 of Sphecodes monilicornis. Lineage (NCBI taxonomy): Eukaryota > Metazoa > Arthropoda > Insecta > Hymenoptera > Halictidae > Sphecodes > Sphecodes monilicornis. The sequence continues at coordinate 1,884,432 of OU565287.1, forward strand.
CCATGAGTTATATTTCTGATATTCGGCTGTGATTGACGTGTAATAACCCTTTGCACTCGGAGCTATTTCAACTAAAAAACCAAACATTTCTTCTAACCTAGAATATTTCCATTGTCCATGGTTTCTTTCAATATACGCGTAAGAAACTGATATAGTACCTCATACAATATTTAAATGTTTAGTAATTTATTACATATAAACAAATTTCATCATGTAAACAATAGTCTGAATAATGGTGTAGCAATTTGTAGTGGCGACTCAGAGTCGCCATTCGAGTGCTAAGGGCTAATAATCTGTTACTAAGGAATCGGCTCGCATTTGATTAGCCGATCGTCATTTTTAGGAAATGTACATACTGCCAAAACGTAAGAAGCACCTTTTGAAAACGAATAACTTTTTTAAAATTGGTCCAATTGACTTGAATTTTGTTGACATATTAGAAGTATTAGTTTATTAGAAAATATCTAACAGACTTTTTTTTAATTTTGCTATTGGTCAGAGCTGTATCGAAAATGTGACGGTCACGATTTTTAACTATTTTATCTGTGCCTATAATGAAAATATAAAACATGCCTTTTATAAATCTAAATAAATTATATACCTACATAAAGTTTCAACGAAATCAATTAAGGTTGCTACGAGCTATAGATGATAAAATATGGCAACAAATGTGATAAAATGCGATTAAAGTCCGAAATTCAAAGATTCTTACGTTTTTTAATGCCTATGGCTTTTTTATGCGTCAGCCCATTTTGATGAAACTTTATATATATATATATGTATGTATATATATATATATATATATGTATATATATATATATGTATGTATATATATATGTATGTATATATATATATGTATGTATATATATATGTATGTATATATATATGTATGTATATATATATATATATATATATATATATATATATATGTATATACAGGGTGGCCCACATAACTCTGAACAGCTCAATATCTCGAAAACTATGCCATCGATTTTAAAGTTCTTAGTCTTAAATTGCATGGAACTGAAGGGCCTTTCTGACTACATAAACGTGAAGTGGCCTCCCTTCCCCTTTAACGGGGGAGGGGAGGTACCTTTGTAATTTTAAATGGAACCCCCTATAAAATGTTACATATTTAGATTCTACCGGAAAAAACAAGTCAATTTTGTCTGAAACATTTTTTTGTCAGATACTTCCATGATGAGATATAACAGTTTGAAGTTTCGAGTTGTAGGTACTTGAAGCTCTCGGAAATAGCGTTATGGAATTATACGCGCTTGAGTCCATTGCTTATTCATGAAGAAACACAAACAATAATATTTACAATTCTTGAGTTTGACTCACGTATCTATGAAAACGTTTTCAGTTTAGATCTGTTATTCAAGCAGTAACATTGTGATTATGGCTACTTTTGACACAGAAGTGAATATGTTATTAACGTTAGGTGAATGCCAAAAAAATTATCGGCGTGCAGCAGTGATGTTTTTTGAACGTTATGGGATCAAAAAATGTCATGCAACATTTCATAATTCAGAAAAGCGGCTTCGCGAGCACGGTGAATTGTGTAAAAAAACTCGCAATAAACCTAAAGCTGTCACTAATGAAAATAATAGTGCCAGTATTCTTGCTGCAATTACATTAAATCCTCATATTAGTCAACGTACACTTGCACAAACATCACATATTAGTCGTTCATCGATTCAACGAATTTTGAAACGGCAAAAGTATCATCCATATCACATGGTTTTATCACAAGAGCTTTCGATAGCAGATTACGACCACCGCGTAAGATTTTGTGAGTGGCTGCAGGGTGTTGTGGAAAATGACTTTTTGTGCAAAATACTTTTTTCCGATGAGGCCACTTTTATGAATTCAGGGCATGTAAATAGACATAATCTGCATTAATGGGCTGTGGAAAACCCAAATTGGATGCGATGTGTTCCCTTTCAACATCGATGGTCTTTAAATGTTTGGTGTGGCCTAATAGGAGATTTTGTGATTGGACCTTATTTTTTTCAAGAAACTGTAACATCTGAAAGTTATTGCGATTTATTAAAAAATCATTTGCCTGCGCTTTTGGAAGATGTGCCACTGCACGTTAGAAGAGAAATGTGGTTCCAACAAGACGGCGCTCCTCCACATTTTGCAATCATCACCAGGCAATTTTTGATCGATAAATTTGGGAACAAATGGATAGGTCGTGGGGGACCTCGTCAATGGCCTCCTCGATCCCCCGATCTAACACCATTAGATTTTTTCTTATGAGGATATGTAAAGGACAAAGTTATGTTTGAACCACCGACGACAAAAGAGGATATGAAACAAAGATTACGTGACGCTTGCGCTTCAGTGACTCCCGAAATGTTAAAAAATGTTACAACAACTTTGATGTTTCGAGTAAATAAATGTTTACAAGCCCGTGGTGGACATTTTGAACATTTAATTTAAAGTACATTTTATTTCTTCACGAATAAGCAAAGGATTCAAGCGCGTATAATTCCATAACGCTATTTCCGAGCGCTTCAAGTACCTAGAACTCGAAAGTTCAAACTGTTATATCTCATCATGGAAGTATCTGACAAAAAAATGTTCCAGACAAAATTGACTTGTTTTTTCCTGTAGAATCTAAATATGTAACATTTTATAGGGGGTTCCATTTAAAATTACAAAGGTACCTCCCCTCCCCCGTTAAAGGGGAAGGGAGGCCACTTCACGTTTATGTAGTCAGAAAGGCCCTTCAGTTCCATGCAATTTAAGACTAAGAATTTTAAAATCGATGGCATAGTTTTCGAGATATTGAGCTGTTCAGAGTTATGTAGGCCACCCTGTATATTGCCCAAAAGCAGTCATTTTGACTGCTTCGGAAATTTTAAATAATCAAATGACTCTTATTATTGAATTGAGTAAATTTCTTATGTGACCAGTTCGGCTCTGTATTGAAATAAGAGTTTTCATTTTTTTTCGATTATCGTCACATGATAACATACAAGTACATGATACATTGTCGATTTTGGCGTATGCTTGATAAGTTGCAGTTGCTCAATAAGCTTAAGTAGTACTTGTTATTCGAATCTTTATGCAGTGATACTTGTTCTAAGTTGTTTATTTTATTTCTTTTGTGCCCTAAATTCATGAAAGAAATGTCGAATAGAAATGAGTTATTGGAAAAGCTAACGAACATAAGTGAAGAGAGCTCCGATATAGAATCAGATTCAACAAATTCTGAACTGTCATCTGAAGACGAAGCGGATTATATACAAAGTGAAACATCTGACACTGAAGATAGCGATGAAGAGTCGATCACCAATGATGAAAATGAAAATGTCATCAATATGCCATGTCATCAATATAAAAAATATTAAAAATTAATTTTAAACAAATTTCTTTACACATTAGTTATTCTTTCACAATGCAGTCATTTTGACTGCTTTTGGGCAATATAGGTATATACTAAGATTCAGTCTTTCTAGTGTTAATACTTGTTTATTGGTTTTAATATCATTACTTACCTTTGTAATAGATATCTAGGAACACTACTCTGAAAGTTTTAAATACCAACATGAAAAGTGATTCTTTTTGTCCATTGTCAACGCACTTTGCAGTGCGGCGATCTGGAAAATTCTTTTATATGGATAGAAAGATGTTCAGACAATAAGTCGTTTCTCGGTCACTTACCGCTGTTCACCCGATAAAATATTAAATACATCTCTGCCTTCCAGAGAGGCTACACGTCGCGCTGCACTTTCGTCTCGCATCGATCCATTGGGAATGGTCGCGGTGGCGCACGACGCGACGATGCTGCACATGCACATCAACGCTTTTCCTGGACACGTAGAGCCGCGCTCAAATCTATCGAGAAGTCGTTAACGCGGGATTTCGTAGGTCATATCTGAGGGAACCTGTAATAAAGTTATTCCTCCGCGCGACGAGTCACGCTTTAACGGCGTTTAACCGATTCGATATCGTTAGCTACGAGCGTTCCGAGCTAGCGTTCGCATTCGACGTGATTTTGGACCTTGGGACCGACCCCGTGCCGTCTCCCAAGTTCTCTCCTCTGTTTCCGTCGTATTTCGCGCTCCCTCTCGGTCTCTTTCTCCTTCATTCTCTCTCCCTTCTTTCTCCCTGATGGAACCGTTGCATCGTTTCAGATTACAATCGGCTGCAGCGACCCGCGAGCAGACGCCGCGAGCAGGAAGCATAATCTGCCGATTTGATCTGCGCAGCTATTCATTCACGCGGGTTCACATCGGTGGCCTGATTTCGCGGAACATTTCTTTTCGTGCAGACTGGCAGTCGCGCGGCGTCACTCATCCTGGAATGACATTTTTTCCACGGCTACGGATATTACAGGGAAGGCAATCTTGCTTGGGAATCGGCTCCAACGCTGTTATCTGTCCGGTTAGCCGATTATTCAAAAAAAAAAAAAAAAGAATCAGCCCACCGTTGCAAGCATCTTCGTCTCGCAGGTAATAATCGACGTCCGCTGCCAGATCGATTCTTTTCACTTGCACGTTCTGAAATACATATGTCTGGCTCGCGAGCACACGAGGCGTCTACGTTCGCTCCCCTTTGTCCCCGTTTCTGAACGGTGACGTCCGCGTCGACGTCTGTTGCACAGTTTCGCATGTGAAATTACATGCAGGATAGTTTGTCGGATCTGATAAAAGCGGATCGTGAGTTTTCAGGTCGAAACAGATTTTAGAAAGCCGGCTGCTTCGGATGTGAATCTTTCATTTCTAGTTTTATTTTTCCGTCCTATCGCGCACGTGCCACGATATATTTGCGCAGTCCATCGAGGCAGAATTATTGTACCGTAGTACCAATAAGAAACTTCGTTACGAATCAGTACAAATGAAAAGAGGGGAAATCTCGTTCCAGCTGTGTAAATCGGTCCTGTCCATTTTCCAAAATCAACCATTTCAATTCGTACTAGTTGTCTCTACGTTCGCGCGGGGCGATCGTAGCCGCGCGAAACTTCGCGAAACTCCTTAAACTCGAAAATGAGACTGTGACAGTGGACACAGTCGAGCCGATTCGCACGGAGCAGGTGTAACCAAGAGCCGGAGGAATGAAAACGAAGCAACGCGTTTAAAAGTTTATCAGAATTTGTGGGAAGTCCAATTTAAATTTCAAGGCGACGGTATATCGCGTGGCATGACATTTAATATACGTTTATTGCAAATTCATGGATCGCATGGATCGTTGGCAGTTAATTGTGAGGAATGTACAACGAAGAAAAACACATGGTACACTGCCCAAAATTTCTATGAACTCACAATGTCTTTTGACACATTTCTATAATTGAAAAAATTGTGAATTGGTAGCATTTTGGAATCAATTAAAGAAAGCTTACGCTACATCGGTTTTGAAAAATAAATACGCCATTTATTTAAAGAAAAGCAGAGTAGACGATACATTCTATGTATCTGAATATCATAAATTTAAAAACTCATAGCAACATGATTTGTAGTGTTTTCAAAATATCTACGGATACCATGTCGATTTTATAGGAAGGAGGATTGTAGAAAATGACCAACATCTGGTTAGCTCCGGCACCTAAACTATTGTTAGTGTGTCTTTCTATAGATTCGGAGAAATTGTAAAATCATGATTTTTTAGGGTGCAGATGATGGGAACGTTATGAAAAATGCAAACAATGTGGGGCTTTCGCCGGGCAATGTATAGTATTTAATCGATAAAAGTCGCAACCACGGGTCCGGCCGGCGACACTTCGTGTTCAAGTATACCATTCTTTGACTTGTGCCGAACGTAGAAGAGGACAGCAAAGCTCGAGAGGCCTCGGTCGCCGAGAAGTGTAACATAATACGGATCGAGTATGTCGGTGTGAAAACATCACCTAACCCAGTCACAAAACTTCTTTTATTATTTATATTTATATGATATACAATTTATAATTATATATTTATATTATATATAATATTAACTGTCACCAACATATTCGTGGCATTTTTCTAATGAAAATGATACCAAATGAGATATAATTGCGATGACATTTACTTGTGTAATGGACGATGAAAGTTTCGGAAAATTATTGTAAATATGATCCGAATTATATCTTATTTGGTATCATTTTCATTAGAAAAACGCCACGAATATGCTGGTGAAGTTCCATAAAAAAATAATAAAAAATAAAGAAGTTTTATGATTGGATTAGTAATGGTCTCAGCGATATACCCGACCCGTATGATGTCATACTTCTCGGCGAACAGGGCTTCTCGAGCCTCATGGCCCCTCACGGGGTATACCCCGCAGGAGTGGGGATTGTTTTGTGACACTTCTTGTTCAGAATTTGGAGACACTTATCGATTAAATACTCTATAGCGATTCGAACGAATTCATACTAACAAAATAGTATAAAATATGAATTAACAACCGCAAAAAACAAAAGTTGAAGTAAACTTACAAGTACGTATTTATTCGAAAAATTATGTTTCTAATTATACTATAACTTACTTGTATAACCAAATGAAAGTTCTTTAATCCACAGAATGGCTGTCATACTTCGCCTTCTTCTTCTTCTGAAGATAAATCTTCCTTGTAGTAATCTTTCTGGCGGGTACAGGAATCTCACTTTGATTTCGATGAAAATACAACAATAATGTAGCAACATGTGACTAATTACCGACGACACGTTGTCCAACTTTACACCCACGCGTATAGAAATCTGGATTGATAATAATTCAGTTTTACTTTTATCCAATAGAACATACACAAAATATTTTATTGATTTGCTATGGCGAGATTGTCGAAATACTATTGTCGGGAGCGTGGTTAATATGATATTTTTGGTAATCAAGGGATGCAGAAGCAGTCCCTAATTGAAATTCAAAGTCACCATGTCCATTTATATGATCATACATCGTATGATTTATATCATGTTTACATCAAATTTATATCATATATCGCCAAAAGCTATCATTCGGGAATAAGGAAAAATGGAAAATAACAATTATTCTCTACGTTAAAGAACTTTCATTTGGTTATACAAGTTAGTTATACTATAATTAGAAACATAATTTTTCGAATAAATACGTACTAATCAGTTGCCTTAACCTATTGTTTTTTTTTTAGGTTGTTAATTCATATATTTGTTGACTTTTAGTTACAAAATAACGTTACAATTCTTATATTGCATACATGCATTTCAAAGCTTTGATCATTTAAAGTCAGCAAATCGCAATAATTCGCCCGGCGAACGCCACACTTTGTTTGCAATTTTCATAACATTTCCATCATATGCACCCTAAAACATCATGCTTTTATTATACCTTAAGACCTATAGAAAGATACTCTAAAAATATTTTAGTTGCCGAAGCTACCCAGATTTTGACCATTTTCTACGATCCTCTTTTCGAGCAGTGTACGAGTGCTCTGGTTACGGTTAATTTTAACCGCTTCCTGGAATCCGTGTTTACGCGCAAACCCACTTGGAACGGCAGACAATAAAATAGAAAACGAGCGTCGTCGTTGTAACGGTCGATTAAAAGCGACTTAAATGTCTGCGAATCGACAATTAACTCGAGTATGAGGAATTTCGATGGTTCCGGCCGTTTAAAATTCTTCCAGTTCCGGGCAGTGTTCTCGCAAATAAGTTCTCGAGAACGAGCGAGGATACGTTCGCGCTCAAAAATGCGCGGAGCTTCGCAAAGCTGAACATTTCGAGGCGGACTAACTGTTCCGACTGCGCGGCCTGGCTCGCCGGATGGCTTCGGATTTCATTGAATTTTATCATGGAGAAATTCCTCTTCGAGCGGAGAATGGAATCACTGTGGCACGGACAGACTGTCTGCCGACATATCCGCGCCGTATATGTAACGTTATGAGGAATTTTTAGATGTCGCTGTGCCCTATTTTCATCGTCGTCGGTTCCCGGGAGAAACGATTTTTCTACATCGCCGAGCAAACGATTATTTTTGCGGTTATCGTCGAGCTACGAACGGCTCGAAGAAGCTGCTTTGAAAATTTTACTCGAAGGAATAAAGTAAGTGCTCGATGTCGATCAAAGATACGTTTCAATTTCCGTAAACGACCTAAACGATAGGCGTTGAGCGCGGACGTCTCGCATCCACGTTTATCACTCTGTTCCGCAGTCATTCATTGCAAATGCATAGAATTTTTCTTTACGACGCACACGAGAACCCCAAAGCCCGGTTCAATAGCCCATGCTCTAGCAGTTTCTGTTAATTCATTCGGAGGGGTCTCGCGGCCGCCAAACAATTGCTGTACCGAGAAAAAAATTCGTTCACATGGGTGAGCAATATATTTATAAACAAAATATAAATGTAATCAAATATAAAGGAAAAATTCGAAGTTGGTAATTGTTCTCGAGGTGAAAAGGGTTAATTCACAGACCACTGCACTGTCACACTATCGCTTTATTGTCGAATCGAAGAAAGGTAGAGTAATTGGTAGATCTCGTGCCGATTGGCAAATCTCGACCGTTTCGCTCGAGATCTCAACCATAGCTGTCCTCGCGCCGATCGGCAAACCTTGATCGTTCCGCGCGAGGGCCCAAAAAACGCCACTCTCAAACCCGCAGGAGACACAGACCCCCACCGGGCGGCGCGGCAAACCTCGATCGCGACCCTTTTTTCGGGGTCTGTAGGCCGTAGGTCCTGCCATAAACAAGCTGCACAGCTTTTTGTCCCGAATTGAACAGTAGATTTGGATGCCAGCGCCGCTATCGTTCGACCGGTGTACCGTACCACTCGTCCTCCTCTCCAACCCGTGATCCTCTATACTTCGCCATGTGTTTGCGTCCCTCTAGATGGCGCTGCTTGCAATCGAGTTGATTGGATGTCATCGACATTTTTTATTTCGTAGCGTGTCAATGACGTTCAATCAACTAGATGGAAAGCAGCGCCATCTGGAGGGACGCAAACACATGACGAAGTATAGAGGATCACGGGGTAAAGAGGAGTACGAGGGGTATAGTACACCGGTAGAACGATAGCGGCGCTGACATCCAAACCTACTGTTCAATTCGGGACATTTTCAGAATCCGAATACCGTATCCATAGTATATATATATATATATATATATATATATATATATATATATATATATATATATATATATATATACAGGGTGGCCCACATAACTCTGAACAGCTCAATATCTCGAAAACTATGCTATCGATTTTAAAGTTCTTAGTCTTAAATTGCATGGAACTGAAGGGCCTTTCTGACTACATAAACGTGAAGTGGCCTCCCTTCCCCTTTAACGGGGGAGGGGAGGTACCTTTGTAATGTTAAATGGAACCCCCTATAAAATGTTACATATTTAGATTCTACCGGAAAAAACAAGTCAATATTGTCTGAAACATTTTTTTGTCAGATACTTCCATGATGAGATATAACAGTTTGAAGTTTCGAGTTGTAGGTACTTGAAGCTCTCGGAAATAGCGTTATGGAATTATACGCGCTTGAGTCCATTGCTTATTCATGAAGAAACACAAACAATAATATTTACAATTCTTGAGTTTGACTCACGTATCTATGAAAACGTTTTCAGTTTAGATCTGTTATTCAAGCAGTAACATTGTGATTATGGCTACTTTTGACACAGAAGTGAATATGTTATTAACGTTAGGTGAATGCCAAAAAAATTATCGGCGTGCAGCAGTGATGTTTTTTGAACGTTATGGGATCAAAAAATGTCATGCAACATTTCATAATTCAGAAAAGCGGCTTCGCGAGCACGGTGAATTGTGTAAAAAAACTCGCAATAAACCTAAAGCTGTCACTAATGAAAATAATATTGCCAGTATTCTTGCTGCAATTACATTAAATCCTCATATTAGTAATAAAACATTACATATTAGTCGTTCATCGATTCAACGAATTTTGAAACGGCAAAAGTATCATCCATATCACATGGTTTTATCACAAGAGCTTTCGATAGCAGATTACGATCACCGCATAAGATTTTGTGAGTGGCTGCAGGGTGTTGTGGAAAAGGACTTTTTGTGCAAAATACTTTTTTCCGATGAGGCCACTTTTATGAATTCAGGGCATGTAAATAGACATAATCTGCATTATTGGGCCGTGGAAAACCCAAATTGGATGCGATGTGTTCCCTTTCAACATCGATGGTCTTTAAATGTTTGGTGTGGCCTAATAGGAGATTTTGTGATTGGACCTTATTTTTTTCAAGAAACTGTAACATCTGCAAGTTATTGTGATTTATTAAAAAATCATTTGCCTGCGCTTTTGGAAGATGTGCCACTGCACGTTAGAAGAGAAATGTGGTTCCAACAAGACGGCGCTCCTCCACATTTTGCAATCATCACCAGGCAATTTTTGAACGAAAAATTTGGGAACAAATGGATAGGTCGTGGGGAACCTCGTCAATGGCCTCCTCGATCCCCCGATCTAACACCATTATATTTTTTCTTATGGGGATATGTAAAGGACAAAGTTATGTTTGAACCACCGACGACAAAAGAGAATATGAAACAAAGAGTACGTGACGCTTGCGCTTCAGTGACTCCCGAAATGTTAAAAAATGTTAGAACTACTTTGATGTTTCGAGTAAATAAATGTTTACAAGCCCGTGGTGGACATTTTGAACATTTAATTTAAAGTACATTTTATTTCTTCACGAATAAGCAAAGGACTCAAGCACGTATAATTCCATAACGCTATTTCCGAGCGCTTCAAGTACCTACAACTCGAAACTTCAAACTGTTATATCTCATCATGGAAGTATCTGACAAAAAAATGTTTCAGACAAAATTGACTTGTTTTTTCCTGTAGAATCTAAAAATGTAACATTTTATAGGGGGTTCCATTTAAAATTACAAAGGTACCTCCCCTCCCCCGTTAAAGGGGAAGGGAGGCCACTTCACGTTTATGTAGTCAGAAAGGCCCTTCAGTTCCATGCAATTTAAGACTAAGAACTTTAAAATCGATGGCATAGTTTTCGAGATATTGAGCTGTTCAGAGTTATGTGGGCCACCCTGTATATATATATATATATATATATATATATATATATATATATATATATAATAATAAATATCAGTGCGTAGGTCGTTGCGGTCTTTCCCGTCGACCGGTAAACCTCGGTCACGACCATATAGTTTTATAGGTTTATAGTACGTCAAGCATACTGCCAACGCGTGTAACGATATAACGATACAATGTGAACTAAACATAACGATATAACTAATATAACGCAAAATACTGCGATGGCCTGGCTGCGGTGGGAACAGTAATAGTTGGCTCATTTCTTCACCTTTTTTTCTTCTGGTCAACGATTTTTATGGTACATTATATTATTTAGAAAAATAACGAATGAATAAAATGATGAAACTAATCCCAAATTAAAATAAATAAACATTGACATGTGCAGCAAAGGAATAAGTTTGTACGAGTTTATTCACGATGCGATTATACGAGAGTGTACGTACGAGAACAGCGAAATTGAGACTGAACAGTATCAATAAAAACGTGCGAACATTGAAACAGTTGCCGATATGCAGCTATTTGCAGTTGCTATATTATATGTAACGATAAATTCCGTTAGGTTAAACTTTCTTTTGAAGGACCAATTTTTTAAAACTTTTTTTATGCAGTCTTATAGATTTCGGTGAGAAAACGCCGCAAATGAAAGTCTTATTGCCAGAAGTTCACTGGTTCAGAAGGTATACGCGTGTAAAGTTGAGCACTTTTAACTAACTCCAAACCAACTTGGACTATACCACTCAGTAGTATTTAGACGATGCGCTGAACACCCACCATCTATCCAGTGTATGCGCTCAACAGTCCTACCTCTACCACCCAACGAATATCCAATATGGCGACGCTCTAACCTGTCAAAAACGCTTAAATTGCTCATGTTTACACGCGTATAACTTATAAACCAGTGAATTCCTAACAATAATACTTACATTTTCGTAATGTTTGCATCGATATCTACAGGATTACATAAAAAAGAGTTCAAAAAAGTTGAAAACATCTGGTCCTCCAAAAGAAAGTTCAGCCTTTCGTTACATCAGTTTAGCAAAATCGTTTACCATACACTACAAATAGTATATGTGTACGTCCTCTAATTTGTCTTACTATAACACATTTACTGTTTTACTAAGCTGATACATATCTGGTACCAAGGTCATAAAAAATTTACATTTTTCCTAACTATTTGCAATTCATACATACATGTATGTTGTATGCATCGCACATTCTTTAATTTCTTATCATTACTAATAGACAAAAGCAGTTATAAAATTCTTCATACAACTGTATTTTCATTTTTTGATTGGTAGATTCAAGAACATTGATAACCCGCTTAGGACAACTTCGAATACAGTAGTATTTTTATCAATGTTCGATGAAAGTAGCTTACGGAGTAAATCTTCTAGGATAAATCACGTATGCGGGATGTGGCCAGACGGGTAATACAACGTAAAAGAGGAATCGTGTAGCGCGTCTGATCATGACTAACCAATTCTACTTCCTACATATACTAAAGCACGTGAACCCGACGGATCTTCGGGTCGATTTTCTCGAAACCGAGGTAGCAAACGAAAAAATGTTATTTCTTTTTTTTTCATTTATTTTTACATGTAAAATCACCCCTTGTCCTGTTGTACTACCATTTTCGCTTAACCCTGTATAATCAATCGATAAAACTGTTTACTTGAAATAGTAGAAACAGGTAGTGACTGTACAGAGTAGGGCGGAAAACGTAGTGCACCCTGGCAGGAGGTGATTCTACACAAAAAAAAAATAAGAAAAATATCTGATATAACATTTTTCATTCAAACCTTCGTTTTCAAGAAAATTGAGTTTGGAAATGCAGCGAATACGCGTGCTATTAGATAGGAATCGGCTGGCGCGTCTGAGAATGACCAACCAATTCTACTTTCATATACTACAGCCCATAACTCTTTGGGGTACTCTGGGATTAACACGTTCAGCGCCATGTCACTCATATCTGGGTGACGGAATTATTTATACAGAATTGAAAATTAATTTTTACGTTGGCAGATTGAGCGTACAAAATTTCCTTACGATCTGAGGAATAGAAGAGGTTTGAAACAGTAATTAATATCACAAAACTAAACTTCTTAGCTTTTGTTTTATTAAATATATTGCTTTGATTTTGTGTAATTTTTATGATTATGGAGTGGGTGCTGAACGTGTTAAAAGTGTCCCACCTTTTTGATGCACCGTAATGCATGGTGAGACATTGGTAGTCCCACCTCGAAATATTGCAATAGCTGCATGCGCATAGGTTTATATTTCGTCTTATATACGTAAAGCAGTTAGTTATATCTTCAAAAAATGTTACAAATGTATTCACTCGTGTTGGCAACATTCAACATGCCAATACAGGTTCATCAATTGTTGCAAGCGGAAGGTTTATTGCAACAATCTTTTTTTCCTGGTTTTACGCGAAAAATCGTAGAAGTAAGTTAATTTTTATAAAAATTAGTTCTATATAAGCAAGTGAAGAGTTTTATAATAAAAACCATAGCTTAAATTTGTTTGTAAATGATGGAAGTATGGTGGGATTTTATTATCCCACCATGCAACTTGGGGAGTAATACAAAAAAACATTTTTATTTATTGTTTATGTTTTAATATTCTTAAAGGTCAATGTGCCGAAGGATTTATTAGGCAAACATTAATAGATAAGAACGTACCAACTGAATTTAACAATAAGTCATTATCAATTCAAATAAGCAAACACAAACGTAACGTTTCATTAGAAATAAGAAGACAAGATTCAAAACATCTACCAGAACGTTCGTCTCGTAAACGATGTGCGCTTTGTAGTACAAAAAAGGGAAGTTCGAACACTATGGTCATGTACTGTGTGCAAAGTGCCTCTGTGCTTAGGGAAAAGGATGTGCTTTAATAAGTACCATTCATGAACCTATGTGGCACGGTGGGACTATTTGAGTCCCACCCTATAACAACAAATTTAATTAAACTATTACTATCTTTTTATGTTTTTACATTATGCGATACCTTTATTAATAAAAATATACCAATTTTGTTTCATTTAATACGCAAAAAAATTTCTATGCAACATGGGTCTATTTTATTATCTGAGATCCTGTGCCGCAAAGAGTTAACCCAAAATGACCCAGTTAACTCAAAATGACCGGTTCCAGATTTGTAATTTTACAATTATAGAAATTATAAAGACGCATTCGTGGGAAATGATTAAATAAATATATTTAGTAGAGCACATATTATAATACATCTCATCATTTTTATGAGGCAACTTTTAATACTCGGTAGGTTTAGCGTTAAACTTGATTTTCTCAAAAACTAGACGTCAAACGAAAAAATGATATTCCTTTTTTCCGATAGATTTGTGCATAAATCCCCTGCCCGGTTATACTACGATTTCCGCCTTGGCATATACAATCGATTGATAAAATCGTTTAGGTTGAAATTGTAACCGCTTTTGTTTTATTTTTCAATCGGACAGGAACTTTTGCACTCATCCAATATAATAACCTGTAAGACGCAACATAGCACGCTCGAATGCGTTCGATGTCGGAAACCGTGTAGCGTCTTCGACACTCTGAGCCAGTTAGCTTGCTAAGACGCGTCACGTTGTAGCACACGTTAATTAAAGAGCTCCGAGCATCGCCTCTTCGCCCTTGTTTGTGGAAGGAGCAATGTGTTTATGCGGAGATGAGATTGTCGGTTTGTCCTACCCACGAATAGGTCTCCGAGACTCCCGTCAGATACGGGACCCAAGGTACACAGGGTGTGCGGTCTACGGTGTGCAACATGTACAGCGAACGGGCGCTGCGTTATTGGAAACGTTCGAGCTTCGAGGACAGAAAAACTTTTCCCGAACAAGTTTGTGAGGAAACAGCATGGCCGGCGAACACCGTAAACTTACGCAGCAATCTCGGAACGCCATGTACTTTTCTAACCTAATCGACGTTAAAAGTACCGAGCCACAGAAGCGATTGCTTTCCAATGTCTTAGAAAAGTTACCGAAAGTCTACACGAACAGCATGATGCGGCCCTCGGTTCGGGATTCGAACACGGGATTCTGTTTAGAAGCCAGCGAATACGGCGAATACAGGTCAACAGGCTGCAGCGATGCCTCATTGCGTATCTCGGTATCTTGATGAGTATCTTCTTCTTCTTCTTCTTCTTCTTCTTCGTCTCGTTACCGAGGAGGTATGACTATACGAGTATAAATCGAAATTTCCTACGAGTCACTAACATCAGGATGTACAGACCGTTGTCGGTAACAGCAGTTTGATTTCGATATTAACCCTTAGCACTCGAATGGCGACTCTGAGGCGCCGCTACAAATTGTTACACCATTATTCAGAATATTGTTTACATGATTAAATTTGTTTATGTCATCAATTACTAAACATGAAAATCATGGAATCTTCCACGATGCACCCGGCACTAACATCTTGCTGACCCAACGCGACCCCACCCCTGATTTTTGTATTAACCAATTAATATAAAATCGCCGTTCAATCGTCGAGAGCTGGCAATTCTTGTTCGATTCTATAAATACACGGCGCATCGCTGTGACGTCTACTTAAAATAAAATCTACATACGTGTTGCCCATTATTCTCGACTTTTGTCTCTGGCCCTTGAGCCTCTGTGTGTGGATCCCGGACCACATTTCCTCGGAAGCACCGTCGATTCCTGCGAGGAATCTTCACGCTTACTCAACTGAAGAGCCGCGGCATAACGGTACAATGGAAATATTCTAAGTTAGAAGAAATGTTTCATTTTTTAATTGAAATAGCTCCGAGTGCAAAGGGTTAAACCTAACAAGTACTGAAAGAGCATGTATGGCTTTATAAGAGTAACAAAATTTATCTAAATTCTTTGCCATTTTTATAATGTATGCTTGAATTAAGAAATTTATTCAATCAGTTTCTATGAAATATAGTTTCAAGAATTTTAAAATCAAAAAGAAATCACCCAGTTCCATTTAATTATGCTTGTAGCTACAGCGGGTCTGAACGTGTACTGCGAGACATATTTATATACCTTCAAATACAACATTTGGAAAAACATCGTCGTAGTATACGTATAATATACATGGCTTTCAATACGAAAACAAGTGAGACGCTATAGTGTCGTATCATTCAAGAAGATGACAAGACGAAAGCCACTATAATGGGTTAATTACGCCGGCTAAAACCTTAAACAAATTTTACTGGTATATGAAATATTTATTGCAGAATTCATTACGACTGCAATTAGCCAGTAATCTTTTCTATAATACCAAAAAGCAAAACAAATCCAATGCAAGAACAAGTGAGCTACTATAACTATAAATTAATTTTACGAATTCAAACAAATCCTCTTGTACACATGCACAAGAACACATATACAAGGTGTCCCACATAAATGGGAACACCAAAAATATCTGTCGTATTTACAGTCCTATCAGAAAACTTCAAAGGACAAAGTGACACTGTTGCACGGGGCAAATATAATGGTAAAGAAAAAAATGTTGTATGTCGTGTTTTTTAATGAAATTTCAAGGCCACCGATGTTGTTTTAGATGGAATAGTATATTTTTTTTACGATAGCATGATAGACAATAAAAAACTGAATTTAGTGGATACCACCTTTTTGACCTTGAAATGACCTTGAGCAAGAATAATCATGTTGGAGCGGATAAAATGTGGAAGTAAGAAACTTACGTGTTTCAGCAAAGATTACGCGTTGTTTACGGCGGGTTGACATTTACATATCATAATAAATGTTCGAAATGTTGACCATCCTCATTTATGCAATATTTCAATCTTGCATTAGACGATCTGTAGGCATTATCGATTTCCTGAGACGGAATTGAACGTCGAACGAATTTATACAAGAAATTCTTACTGGTATAAAGTATGCTGCATTTTTACGCCACGATTTGTCGGGCCTTTTAGAAGAAATTACGTTATTCGATCGGGAGCGCATGTGGTTTCACCATGATGGTTGTCCAGCGCATTATTCTAAAGTTGCTAGAACGGTGCTAAATACGAAATATCCTGGACGCTGGATTGGGCGACGAGGAACAATTCCGTGGCCAGCCCGTTCTCCGGATCTGACACCATTGGACTTTTATCTATGGGGCAAAATAAAATGTATTGTGTACAAAGATAAACCCACAACGCCAGAGGATATGCGGCAAAGCATTACTGCAGAATGTGCTTCAATTACGTCTCAGGAAATCGACAATGCCTACAGATATTTAATGCAAGATTGCAATATTGTACAAATGAGGATGGTCAACATTTCGAGCATTTATTATGATATGTAAAGGTCAAGCCGCCGTAAACAAAGCGTAATCTTTGCTGAAACACGTAAGTTTTAAACTTCAAAGATATCCACTAAATTCAGTTTTTATTGTCTATCATACTATTGTAAAAAAATATACTATTCCATTTAAAACTACATCGGTGACCTTGAAATTTCATTAAAAAACACGACATAAAAAATTTTGTTTCTTTACCCCAATATTTGCCCCGTGCAACAGTGTCACTTTGTCCTCTGAAGTTTTCTGATAGGATTGTAAATACGACAGATATTTAGGTGTTCCCATTTATGTGGGACACCCTGCATAGTCAACACTCTGGTGTACTGCTTGGGTCTGTGGAATTTATGGCGAAAATTGTTGTTTACTCAACTTCTTGAAATTACTTAATAGTTTAAATAAATTCACTTCCTTTGTTTGTAGTAGTGTTTTGCGATAAATCAAAGACCTCATTACAGCTAGAAAGATCAATATATTTATTCATGAAAGTGCAGGTGAAAGATTTCCTATCTAAAGTTCTATTTACCCGTGCACTGGAGGGTTACAAAAAATGCAAACAGAAATTGGTTTTTCGAAAGCACACAACCAGAATACCTCCTTAACCTGTTAACTGTTTTGCTTCATTTTAAGAACGTGCACTAGTCTGCTTAATTATTTTTGTGCTTTTTTCCATACTACACCGCGCACACCCTTAAATTATATTTAATAGCAAATGCAAATTCTTTTCCTCCACGACAGGTATACTCGTCGCCAGACAAAAAAATGCCATTCTTTCATCACGAGTATACTCAACATAAACAGTTGACAGGTTAAACGGATTCAGTCGGTGCACAGTGCGCTAAAATCGCAAAAAGATGAACAAAATTCATGTCTCTATTAATTATACATTATTAATTATAAACAGAACGGTTTTAGGCGATTTTGGGGTCGTAGAATCTAATTTTGGTATTACTTATTTGCTAGAATGAGAAACTATCTACAAAAACTCTACCCCTTATAGAGGGTGTTTTAATCTAAAAGCAATTAATGTCTTACGGACGTACTCTCGGAGATAAGTAACTAAGCAGTTAATCTTAACGATAGCTACGATTTTTACTGTTCGTGAGTTTGACACGCCAAAACAAATTTTAAATGAATAGAGACTTAAAATTCAAAAAACGTAATTTGAACAAAAGTTAGCATTGATATTGTTATTAGATTACTATTAATTGCATCACGCGCTCTTCTTTTAACTCGTTAAACAACTCTCTTATACTTATTGCGAAATTACTTCCTGAAACAACACTCGAATTAACACTCGAGATGCGAACAAAACCAACTGATACATTGGTTTGAGAGACTTGAATTGAACTATTATCTATTTTACAAATGAGATCAGGTATAAGTCTGTCCTTTCCGGTTTATCAGAATCAAGACCTATTAGGTTGTTCGGAAAGTAATTTCATTTTTTCGAGGGAAAGGAAGGAAGGAAAAAGCAAGGAAAGGAAAATGAAAGATGATTTATTCGCTATTTAAAAGTTTTATCCGGTGATGTAGTGAACATTTTTTTCTACGATCTTTTAGAATTGAAATTCCTGTAGAATTCCTGTTTTTTATTAGCAAAGAATTGAGTAATATCACTTTTGACACATTCGTTTCAAATAAATTGACATTGCTTAAAGAGTGTCGAGGAGAACGAAATAAATGGTAATTAAAATCCAATAGTACATCGTCTTCGTAAACACATGTGACAGAAATGCTCACTTTGATTTCCCATAGATGAGATGATTTGAAAAAATGCTTGAGAGGTAACAATGCGAATAAGGCAGGAAATGACATCCGAAATGTCAGCTACCAACATATACAATGATTTTGCGACTTATGATAAGGTCAAGCAATAATAAAATAGAACCCAATAGTTTTAACTAATTCCATGAAAACAAAATTGTTTAATTAATTCCGCCTATTTTATAGAAACGGTTTACTGTGCGGTGTATAAAATATTTGTTACCTGAATTGATTGCGACTGCAATCAGCCAGTCCTTTTCCGTAATACCAGAAAGGAAAACAGATCCAAGAAGTTCTCGGGAGAATCGTGCATCGACATTAGAACTCGGGAATAAGTTGAAGGGGATGAAGTAAAGGGAAAAGCTGCTCCGCGGAACAATGAGCTTCTAATACCAGCGCCGCGGCGTGGGTTCCATCACAATCAACCGCGGTATTGTCCCATGCCGTGGGCCACTAAACTGTACCTGGAAAAGGCGGTCGAGATTAACGAACGAACCTCGCCATCGTGGAATTAACGAACACAGAGGGAACCGTTCCTTCCTTTACCTTCGCCCTGGAAGGGATTCAACGATATAAGAACGGTAGCGGCGAGCAAACTAGGTCTCGCGAGTGTAAATTGCGATCGTTTCGACGCTCGTAAACATTCCGTTACTAACGCCCCGCGGAAGCCATCGCGATTACGAACGTTCGACTCTTGTAAAACTTTCATGATATTATAAAATGCCGGTATACAGCCGCGCGCACGTAAACGCGATTAATAAAAACGAGGCAAAGCCTCTCGAAAATTTCAAAATTTCGCTACGCCCTTCTAATGACTGCAGAAAAGTGGTTGTTCCGGGTGGAGCACCTAATTGCGCCAAGTGGAAGCACGAGCAGCTGCTGCGGTAAGTGCAGCTTTGCAGCAATTAAGCACCCATTAAGCAGATAATTCGATCCTCGAAGAGGACGACAAAGAACGTCCTCAAGTGCCGTCCTTCGTTCTTTAACCAGTCGTATCAACGACTAATTGCCGAACTACGGAAAAAGTAAGCTGTAAATTGCTACGTTGGTACGAAAAATCGCGTTCTAACAAGTACACTAAGCAAGATGATCCTTAGCTATAAAGGTCAAACATTTTTTTTTAGATTTCCTTGACATTACCACCCTAAATTATGAGCCTCGCTGAGAAAGTGATGTGTGCAAAATTTGGAATCAATCTGACAACGGGTCACCATGTCGAATTTACGTTATACATTTATGAGCAAAAGACAATGCCTTAGATCAGCGATGTCCAAATTCGGCTCCGGGAGCCGAACGCCGTCCCTATCACCGTCCGCCGTTTCCATTTCACCGAGACGCGGCGAACCGATTACCAATATGCTCGCTTCCCGCGTTACAAAGATGATCGTCGATTGTTCTGTGGCGCGCGGGTCGGTTACTCGGTTTCTTGGTCGGCGGGTTGAGAACACGCTGCGCCTATGCAAACTGACAGTAGGAAGGGGAAGCAGGCGCGTAAGGGTGCCTGTTGCGATGCGACCGAACTATATTAACGCGCGGTTTTTGTCGACCGTAAACTCACTCGAGGTTGTAAATCTCGAGATCCCGATTGGACGCGTTTCGATATGTGGGTCACCGACTTATCATCCGCCAAACTAATTTTGGGTGACTGGATTCGTAGTGAGGAGCGATGGTTGCGTGAGACTTTGATTGCGTTGTTGAACGATGTTCTGCGACTGCTGTCTGAATGTAGAGTGGAGTTCTTTCGGAAGTTGAGGAGCGCCTAGGCTGCCTTCGTACTTGTAGGCGTTCCTCTGTTTTCGGAGGTTTTCGATGTCGCTGAGTAGAAATACGCCAATTGGTTCTTGCCGATGCATTTTCCCAATCGGCGCATTCTTTACGGATCATCACCATCCTTCCGTAACGCCCTGAGCGTGCGTTGTCTTGGGTAGAGTGGGGATGACTCTTGCAAGACCGTGGAGTCCTTTGGACCTTCGACTGCGTCGTCGGAATTCCTCGAAGTAACCCTCGGTAAAGGACGACTCTTCGGGAATTATTGGTTTATGACACGTCACGGCTATTGAGGAAGGACGGAAACGAAAGTTGGACGTCGAGTGGTGGCCAAATGTGAAAAAGGTCTTAATATAATATAATAAATAACCCCTGTTGACGCGAACTCCCCGTGCGCGTGTTCCCTTGCGATGGAACAGTGCCCTACGCTGGACACCGCTGCCTTAGATGAATAATGATGAGATTTGAGATGCTTTCATAAGAAATGATCGAGTAAATATCTTTATGTAGGATAGCGGCGAGGATGTATGTGTGCGTGTGTGCGTCAGTGTCCGTTGGACCGCGCGAATGTCCGTTAGCGGAATCAACGTGACTTTAGGGAAAAGACGATCGACAGACTCGCCGTAAGAATGAACGTATGCGTGTGTGTGTGAATGTCCGTTGGCCCCCCACGAATCGCGCGATCAGTGGCCGCATATCGTCCGTTGGCGAGATCGATCGCGCGATTAACAAAAGACGATCGGCCGAGGCTTCGCGGTCAATGCTGTACGAGGCAGCGATGCCAGAAACAACCAGAACTGGTTGTTTTTCCCTCTCCTACTTTTCCTCTTCCACTATCCCATTCCAGTACCTGAGCACAGTGATGCCAGAACCACCCAAAACTGGGTTGATTTTCCTCTCCTCCTTTTTCCCTTCCACTATCCCAGGGATGGGCAATTTTGCCTCAATTGAGGCAAAACCGTCCACACCGTAGCGCCCTCTGTCCCCTTCCAGCAAGCGCGGTGCAATGGGGCAACGAAGACACGAGACATCAGCGTACGCAACGAACGTGCGCGCTGCATGAAAGGGAGGTTGGTGGGAGAAGCAGGCGTTTGAGGGGCTCCACCAATGCTCACCACTGCACTGTCCCATTTCACTATCTGAGCACATTCCAATGTCCCCCACTAACACCGTAGACTGGTCACGTGACGTGACGCGCAACGTATCACATATTACTCTGGTCATCGGAGAACACTCTACAGAACTGTGTAACAGTAACGATCCGGCGTAAAAATAAATACTATATTAATCCTCCTGAGGCATTTTCCCTCTTACATTTAGTAGATCACAGATTACAATAATGTAGGATTTGATGAACGAATGAGTGCGTGTATGCGTGTACATGCGGGAATGCTAGAGAATTCTACGAGCGAGACAGCGTGAGTGAGAGAGCATGAGCGAGAGAAAGACGGTGAGCGTGAGTGAGAGAGCATGAGCGAGAGAAAGACGGTGAGCGTGAGTGAGAGAGCATGAGCGAGAGAGCATGAGCGAGAGAAAGACAGAGAGCGTCAAGAAACAAATGAAGCGGACGACCGCGGTGTGGATGCGTGCGAGAATGAAGAGAGGCAGTCGAAGTATGAACGCAGAAAGGACAACACGAAACTATTTTTAAATAAACATCTTCTTTTTGATTCTCTTTTCATTATATCCGGAGTTTTTGTTTTCACCCCATTCTAATCCCACAATAAGAACCGCACGAAGTCTAAATAAATTCAATCTGGTAATTTTTATAAGACAATATGTACCAGTCACTTCTAAGGCTCGGTAGGTTTAGTGTTAAACTCAGTGTATTATGCAAAATTTGGCAAAGCGGGGTATATCAAATCTGGACACACCGATTTTGATGAAACTTTAGTGAAAGGCACATTTCGGAGAGATGTTTGAAACGAATTATTTTTCGGCCATTATCAATGGTGAAAGGGTGGAAACAGCCCCTAAAGTTGTTGATTTTAACTAATTTTTCTCAACTCGTAATAAGTCTCATCATTATTCATTGTCTTTCATTCAAGAATGTTTAATATATCCAAAATAACGAAGTGCAATTATGTTTGAAAATGGCATGAAATCATTAAAATCTGGAATGTTTAATGCAAGTGTGGCACGGATTTCCCTTATTGCTTCCAAGTTTTGCACACATCATTTTCACATCAAGTCTCACAATTTAGGGGTGTGAAACTACAAAAAATGAAAAGTCGAAAAATTAGGAACAACCTACAGAACCTAGTGCGCGTTCATGCAAACGCTAAATTGAATGACAAACGACAAATGGAGCTCGAAGGAGGTAAGAAATGCTGATTTCCTTTTATCCATAAAATCTCGTTTAATGCGGCCACGAATAGTGTATTCGTTGTATAGCTGGCTGGCTGCGTTCGCTGTTGCTCTATGAAAACGCAAGTTTGCATAAACATAACATGCCAGTCTATTAGTCGCAGGTGCTAGCTGCAACCAGAGTTTCGACAAATTTGCTGCGTCCCTTGAACGTGTTAATGACGCGATGCTGTTGCAAGCGTGTTAGTTTCCTTGCGAACGAAGACACGGACCGAGCCGAGGATGAAACTGAGGTTGCTCGATTTGCTCGCGAGATGCGACCGATGCTTAGCAAGCAATGCTCGAAATGTTCGCGGATAGCGGTGGACAGAGCCAACGAACACACAACCACGATTCATCTGGCTTGATAAAGATTCGGGAACGTCGTGTCGCGTGCAACGTCAGCGATTCGCACGGAAACGCCCGAACAGACTAGGCGTGAAATATAGTTTTAATTCTCCGCGAACGCGTTTTAATATTTGGCCGAGTACACCGCCGTGACTTGGGTACACCATGGCACGGGCGAACGGAAGGATAAAATTCGATGGGGAGGAAGGAGGGAAAGAGAGAATTCGATAGCTCGTGAAACTCGCCGGTGCGGTGGTTTGACGGGTTAGTTAAATTATTAAAATAAATCACGCGTATTGTTGTGCCGAGCGCGCTGCTTTACTCTTCCACTGGAAATATACGGTTTTATGCTTTCTAGTCGACCGTGTCCGAAATAGTGCGTAATTAATATACAGGTGGAGCGAAACGAATGGTTCTGTACATCAATGTGGTTATTCGACCAAGTGCATCGACCGGCCGCGTAGACTCTGAGTTTCCTGGTTGCGCTTCCAGTTGATTCACCGAGCAACAAGAGACGAGTTTCATTTAAAAACGATACGTTTTCCATTGCGCCGCAAGTACTTTGCAACAGCGTTCTAGTCGTGGGTGTTGTCGGATGAAACAACGTAACGAATACCAGCTCGCAAATTATACGATCCTCATGTGGTCAAACATTTTTTAGGTCTTACCCACCTACATTATGAGACCTCGTGAGGACATTATGTGTGCGAAAAGCAATCGGACCCGACACCGTATACACAGTTTGAAAATATTAGGTAATGCCATTTTCAAACATTAATGTATTTAGTTATTTTGGAAATATCATTATACATTCTTGAGTAAATGACAATACCTCGGATTAATAATGATGAAATTTATGTATGTGTTACTTTAAAAAGAAAACATACAAAATCTTTAAATTTGATTTATCATTAACCTTAACCTCTCATCACCGGTCAAATTCACCGTTGCCAGATTTTTTATTATAGAAATATTGACATTATAAAGATGCTTTCATAAGAACTGATTGAATAAATATCTTTAGTAGATCACAGATTACAATAAGAACTGCGTAAAGTCTAAATAAATTCAATCTAGTAATTTTTATAATGCTACATGTATTAGCATTACTTATGGCATTACCATAATAATGCTACATGTACCAGTTATTTTTATGGCTCGTTGGGTTTAGTGTTAAATTCAGTGTATTATGCAAAATTTGGAAAAGCGGGGAGACATTCAAATCTGGACACACCGATTTTGATGAAATTTTAGTGAGAGGCACTTTTTGAAAAGTTATTTGACACGAATTTTTTTCGGCCATCGTCTATGGTGAAAGATTGAAAACAGCCCTTAAAGTTTGGCAAAATGAGTGAAAATCAACAACTTTTAGGGCTGATTTCACCCTTTCAACATGGATTGACTGCCCAAAAAATACGTGTCAAATATTTTTCCGAAATTTACCTTCTATGTACTTTGAAAGTAACAAATAAATCATGATTCATGTAAGGCATTGTCTTTTATTCAAGAATATTTAATGATATTTAAAAATTTTATAATTTGAACGCAAATTCAGCTCGGGTTCCTATTGTCCGATTGCTTTCAAATTTTCCACATCAAAGTGGGTAAGACCAGACAAAATCCAAATGTAGAAAACGAGAAACAGCCTAATCTATATGCGAAGCGACTTGTTTTAGAAAAGAAATCCAATTGTCCTCGTAAATTAATTTGGTTTGAGTCAACTTAACTTATTTTCAGTTACAATCTCGGAGACTGTGCTCACGAACTTATTGAAATGTCTATTTATACTCTAGGTTCAACAGTCAAGAAACTTTCGGGTAAGTTCTATGAAATGGTACTTAAATTGTTTCAAAAGTACTGGAGGAAAGACGGCCAGTTCGAGTGGTCTGGAAGAGCTTCTTCAAACTTGAAATCCAGCAGTCCATGTCGCTGACATCGTTCAATTTTCTTCGATCCGACCGACCAACAGCTCAAATAAAGACGGACGCGTGATTCGCTGAAGTCAGCTACCCGGATTTTCGAGGTTTATTTATGAGGAAGACCATGACAACTGTTCACGCGAGAAAGCGATTACAGTAATGTCTCGATATATGCATATGAAAACTCTGAAATGTCACTTATAGTCAGTGAAAAAAAGACTTGAGTTCGTTTGAAGTTTTAAAAAGATTAGTTTACTAGCTGTATGCGTAAATTTTGTATGTATGATTGTTTCATTCGCGTTACAGTCAAACCTTGATTATCCTTACTAATCAATCGAACATGAGTATTTGGATAATAGAACAATTACTATTTATTTAGATTACTTATTAAGTAGATTACTTACAAAATTATTATCTACAATTACTATTTAGATGAACACTTTATCTACCGGCAATGACTTAACACAAAAACCAAATGCCGAAAACATGGTCTAAACCCCAAGACGATCCCGGATTTGATTCAAAATTTGTATTTGAAGGTTTTCCTGGTCGCTGATTACGAATCCTAATTCAAAATTTGAAAAAATAAAATGGCGCATCCAATGTGGTGGTCCGGTATTAGAAAAATTATTTGATTTCACGAGTTTTTATTATAAAAAATATAAAAGAATTTTACGTCTCCCTTACAAAACTCTTCAAAATTCATAAAACTTTTCTCTTAAATACTTTTAAATGTCATTCATAATGTTCGAAAGAAACATGGTGAAAACTACTAGCATGAATGCACTAGATTATAAGCAAATTCTTGCAAATCCTGCGAGATAAATGTATAAACTAAAAGTTCCAACAAGAATTTTGGTGGGACCTTGGGGAGCAATCAACTATTTCTCTACATCTTCAAAATTTATGCATAGCACTTTGTACCTTATTTTGTTACTAACTTGTACGTTTGATGATTAACAATATTTAACACATTGGTATTAAAAAACATTCTACTCACTTCCACAAGCAGCATTCATTTCACAGAATTGAATAGAATACTTTCTAAAAAAAGTTATGAGCTTTACACTGAATAGTTCACACTTCTGTTCATCTTGACGACAACTGCTTGACTGACGTTTACGCCGGAATGTCACTTAGGTATAAAAATGTGACCATTTTCGCCATGATGGCCCCACTATAGGGCCATCAATAAAGTACCTTCAACAGCGGTCAAAATGACTCAACGGGATAATTCATTTTTATGGATTTCACTACGTCTTCGGGATTTGGGACCACTGTGCGACGTGATAGGTGGAAAACTGAAGACATATTTTTTCTCGAAAATGTTACCAATTGAAGCGTCTCTAAAAACATTGAAAATTTCTTTTTGTGAATGAATCTTCCGTAAATTTAAAGATTAAAGTCTCCCCTTTACAATAACACAAAACAAACTTGATGTACAATTGTTTTTAATCATTCTATTAAAGTTTAAATGAAAGGTGTACAAGCAACTTTACGGGGACATAAGGTCATTGTTCCATAAACAGTGAAAAAAATCGTATTGGGTTATTCGAAAAGTAATTTCGTTTTTCCAAGGGAAAATGAAAAACAATTTTTCACTATTTATTTATGAATTCGGTAATGTAGTGACCACTTTGTTCCACGATCTTTTGCCATCTTTCTGGCAATTTGGAGGTGTTCGTAGAGTACCTGTGTTTTATTAGCAGAAAAAATAGTCATATTATTGTACTTTTGACGCGTTCATTTCAAATGATATTTACACAGCTTAAAAAGTATTGAAGAGGACGAAATAAATGGTAATCCGATGGCACATCCTCTCTGTGAACAGCACACAACTTTTTCCTTGCTTGCACTGCATTTTCACATTTGCGGTAATAAAACAGCAAAATGTGACGGATATGCTCACCTTGATTTTCCATATTTGATGCAGTGACAAAAAAAATCTGCGGAAGATTCATTCGCGAAAAATTGTTTTTAATGCTTTTACAGATGCTTCAATTTATAGCATTCTTTTTAGAATAAATGGGCCTTTAGTTTCTCATCTATTACATCACGTAAAAATATCGTGTTGGAAAATAAATAATGGCTTTAAAATGGATCGAAGTTTATTGCTACACGATTGTTATTTACGAAATCAAAACAGGTTAAATATCAACAATCTCTTGATAATCAGAAGTTTTATGTTCAAATACTTATTGGATCCACTGTATCTAATCTTGAATCGGGTTTGGGCACATTTCATTTAAGATAAGATAACAAATAATTATTTTACATAATGAATGATTATTTTAAATACTTCATTATTTTTATTTTACAAATAACGTAATAAAGTTATTTTCATTTGGCGTTTACATCAAATAAGATATTAAATAATTTGGCCTCAAGGAGAGGTTATTGAAGTAGTTAAATGAATTTTTTAATTTATGTGTGCTACTTTTGTAGTTTAATGATTCGAAGTTTAGCTGCATTTGCTTTTAATATTGTTCGTTAGTACATGAAATAAATAGAATTTTGGAGAGTACGAATTATCTTATCAAATAAAAGATGGAATAAAAAATTATTTTGAATTTTACTTGAAATTCAACTAATGAAATAATTTTTATAAAATTTGGATGTTCAGATAAACTAACATGTGATTATTTTAAATGACACGTAGCCAAATTGGATAATATATTATCTTAACGATTATTTTTAAAATAATGTATTTCTATCCTGTCCTATCTCATGTTACATTTTCCAGCGGTCGGACGGGTACACCCCGCTGTAGGGCAATAAAATTTTCTCCAATATCGTGCACATTTCTTTCGCATATATCGGGGACATAACAGTACTTTGACGTGGAAGGTGACGCCGCCGAAAATTTCGCCATATATCTTGTCGCGGTGTCGTCGGAAGCAGAAGAAGGATAGGTGGTGCGGCGAGCCGAAATTTTCTGGCTTGGTTCCCTCCCACTTGCCAGATAGCAGTCGTGT
Source organism: Sphecodes monilicornis (assembly GCA_913789915.3). Lineage (NCBI taxonomy): Eukaryota > Metazoa > Arthropoda > Insecta > Hymenoptera > Halictidae > Sphecodes > Sphecodes monilicornis. The sequence continues at coordinate 1,912,839 of OU565287.1, forward strand.
CCTTTTTGTTTCGCCTAACTCGGCACTCGCCTCGGTTTCTAGTTACGCCGCGAGTTTCGCCGACTCGCAAACTTTATCGGACTCCAATGATGCATCGTCCGGAAACGGCGAGGGTAGTTCCTGGTCGGAAGTGCGGCACATACGTACAGCCCTCGCTTCTCGCACACTGTGCATGTGTACTCTGTACATGTTATTGTGTCTGGCCATGATACAGTCGTGTTCGCATCAATATTTTGCATTCGTTAGCAACGACAAAGCGTTACATCGACGTTCGTGGAATTTATTACGTTGCTACATATGAAATGTCCGATTTTAAACAGTAACGTGAAACAAATGCATCTTTCATTTAAGTAGATTTACTAATAAAAGTAAGCGCCATCATCATCAATGTATTCTGTCGATGATTTTCATGTCATTCACGTTCTTCATTTTCAAGATTGTCATCTCCTTTTTGTAGTTTTTTTTACCATCAAGAAATAGTAAGTTGATTAATTACTACGTTTTGATCAAAATTTCATTTAATCCTTTCGCCGATATGCCGTTTTTCCACGTGTATAAAAAATGAAACTTCTTTCTTTAATTTTTTTTCAAATTTTTATTAACACTTTATGACATTTAATTTTCTATGATTCTATTATTGAAACAATTGGCTTGTTATAGCTAAAATATGATTGACGTTGAAATAAAATTTATTTAGAAGTAAAATTAGACATCCAAATTAAAATTGAAAACAGGATTTTAAGGAGATAATCAGCTGTATAGATCAAAGTGATTTATAATAAACCTGTACACTGTAATAATATTTCTTGATCTAAACGCTTTTTAACATTTTCATTCAAAAATCGGACATTTCGTATGTAAGAACCTATTTTATTTTATTTATTTATTGCCTTAAACCATATGAGGTTTATACAGCATGTACCGTACAAATTATACAATACAATATATTATTGTGTTACAATATGACTTAATGACTAACCTACAATTAGTTTATATTAGTTTTGTTGTAATACAACTACCTTATTGAAACTAAATTTTTATTGAGCATAACTTAATCAAATCAAAAATAATTTTCAAGCCTCTAATATCTGGGCCGCATAAGGAGTGGATAGAAATCGGGAGACAATACTTGTGTCGGAGAAGCGATGATACCAGCGTGTCACGCTCAACCTCATAGACTGGGCATTGCCAAATTACATGATTTAAGTCTTGTGATTCAGCACCACATTCACAAGCACTGTCTAAAATAAAGTTAACTCTGGCTAATGAGGCATTTAAGTTGTAGTGGTTAGAGCGACACCTATTTACAAAAGTTACAAAATTTCTAGGGAGCCCGCGCTCAGTAAACCATGGCTTACCATCATCCTTATGGAAGCATCGGATGTACTCTTTTCCCTTGAATACGCCTTGCTCTTTGACTAGGTTGTTAGTAGATATTCGCGTTTGAATTTTAAGATCGCTGAGAAAATCGGTAAATGGCACTTTAATGTCTAGCGTAGGCTGTTCGTTTGTCGCTTCCTTCGCAAGTAGATCGACCATCTCATTGCCGATGAGTCCAATATGTGCTGGTACCCATATGAACTTGATAAAGTTTTGCTTATTGTTGTTAGATACATAGTTGAAATATTTATTTTTAATTTCAATGAGATGATAGTTAGTGGCATAACGGACAGTTGGTTTTTCCAGCGATTTAACCACGCTCAAAGAATCAGTAAGGATGAGAAAGTGTTTGTATGTAAGCTGATAATGTCCAGCGCGTATGTAAGAACCTATTACGTATAACATGCTTTACATATGGAAATCTATAAAACAATTTGAATTTTAAATTAAACCTATATACACATTGCAAGAGTAAAGCACTTAGTTTTCTAAGAACGTTTTTGTAGAGTTCTTTTTCCTTTCTTCTTTGTTCTTTGCAAAAGAGTAGTTGTAAAAGTTATTTCAATCTAACACTTCATTAGTTACATATGTGCCTATCAGCACGTGATTGTATTAATATGTATTATTCTATTGTGCAATATGTGTACAAACGTGAAATAAACGTGTCCTGATTTCATGGAGCAACCTGTATAGTGCACACAAATAAGAACAATAATATGTGTGTACAGTATTTACCAAATACCAAATAACTTATATACGAGTGTAGTTCTTGCTATTCGAATGAAGACTACACGTTTCCAAAAGATTCCATTGGAAATGGCTTCTCATTGTTTTGCCTTTAGTTTGTACGAGTATTTCATGAAACTTATTGCCTAATTAACTGTCAGGTTTGACATTGAAATTAACAATTGTTTCCACTCTTGAATTGAGAATTGAATATACTTGCATGCTTGTATAATACTTAAAACAAAGGTAAACGTGACGATCATTTCTACAGGCAGTTGAGCATTTCAAATAAATTGTATGATATTAATATTGAAGTTACAATTTTAAGTCAGTTATCCGAATGGCATAATGTATAAATACTATTTATGTATAAATACTATTATTATTTATGTATAAATACTATTATTATTTATGTATAAATACTATTATTATTTATGTATAAATACTATTTATACATTACGCCATTCGGATAACCGACTTGAAATTGTAACTTCAATATTAATATCATACAATTTATTTGGAATGCTCAATTGCCTGTAGAAATGCTCGTCACGTTCACCTTTGTTTTAAGTATTAGACAAGCATGTAAGTATATTCAATTCTCAATTTAAGAGTGGAAACAATTGTTAATTTATATTTATTATATTTATTAAATACCAACACAGCTTACTATGAAATCAGATTTAAATCCCCTCGTAATGCAAGCTGTCGTCGTCATATGATTTATACGCCGAAAATAATTGTGCGACCTCAGTTCGTGAAATGATGCGAATGGGTTAAGGTCAGTTAAGATTTTATTTACGAACAAATAAATCGCTTAGAACGTTTACTTTGGTACTCAGATTGTCTCAGATTTACTGCAATTCAATGAAGAGGACCTTGAAATCTTCAAAACTGTTGCACCTATAAAAAAACTGATACTACCATGTTACAGTCCTCTTTATACTGAAAAACTTTGATTAATACAGTTCTTATATTCATATTTAATTTGTACTACCAGCTCAAAAAAGTACATTAAAGTCGAAGACGACCACCTCGGGTTCTCCTCGTAGAATATTGGAAGAAGAATGGGGCTGAGTCGTGTAAACTTAAATATGCACTTCTATATTTTGTTCCACAGCTCGCGATTGGCTGCAAGTCTCGTGGAATACTTCAATACCGAAACGCAAATCTGTCTTCGTCGACGAGAGAATGGAAAAGAGAAGGATGAGTACGGTGGAAAAAGAACAAAGGCGGCTCGTTACGCGATCGGACTGGTTCCGCAAACAGGGATGTAGATAGAAAGCCCGTTTCGCGACGGGGTCCGATCGCTTTAAATTCCCGAGCGAATTCCTTCGTCGAAGACGAAGGCAGCAGTCACACCTGGTTCAGCGGTCTGATCGATAATCCCAAGAGCGAAGTAGCTGCTTCGCGAGAGGTCCTTGACTAACGATCGTTTCTCGTGAGAGTATGCGATACAAGGATGCGCGAAGGAACTGGACGCTAACCCAAGAAGAAGGGGGGATGACGAGAGCTACCAGTACGGCAGGATAGTCCAGAAGGTAGTCCGGGAGAATAAAGGGTTCCTCGAGCGGCGAGATTGGATGAGCTTGGATAATTAGCAAAACAGCGGAACTTGGTCGTTAGTGGCTCCTTCCTGCAATGTTCCTCTGTAGTCCTTTGTCGTCCGCAGGCTACCGATGATTCAACACAATACACGCTTGATTTTAGTCGTGTAGATTTTCCCAGGAACTCTTCCGGCTATTCCTTTCCTGTATACAGGTTGTCCCGAAAAGTTTGAACATAGCCGAAAGGGGTAAATCCTGAGGTGGTTCTAAACACATTTCTCCTTTGCTAATTTGCATCGAAAGGTTTTGTTTTCGAGTGATTAACGAAAAACACGATCCAATCAGGCTGATCTCGATTCGGCGACAGGTCGCACTAAGCATAGCGATGCCGTTGACCTCTGATTGGTCCGTGTTTTACGTTAATAACTCGACAACAAAGCGTTTCGGCACGAATTGACAAAGGAAAAAAGTGCTTATAACCACCTTAGGAATCACTCTTTTCAATTATGGTCACCTAGATAGGTCACCGGGACACCTGGTAGTGCAGACATCGTAAGTTGCCAAGCATCTATAAACTGTGCGTCAGAAATCTCGGCTTTCACCTTGACAAAAGACTGACATGGAAAAACTACAGAAAAACGAAAAGAAAACAAATGGACCTAAAAATGAAGAGCATGTACTGGATCCTGGAACACAAATTATCACTCACACTGAATAATAAACTGCTTCTTTACAAAACCGCCATCAGCGAAAAAGAGGAACATAAATATCGTACAAAGATTTAAAAAAAAATCTTCAAGAGCCATAGCTGTCACTGCATGGTACGTCAGTGGTGATAATCTCCATAAAGACTTGCAAATAAAAAACGTCAATAAACAAATAAAAAAATTAGCTCCAATATACAGAAACAGAAAATCACCCCAATGAGCTAGCAAATGATCGTAGAGAAATCCAACGATTGAAGAACAATAAGCCGACTACAGATCTGGGATCTACAGAAGTAGTGCACAAATAACTTCGTTAGGAAAAACGCTGGTAAGCGTCACCCGCTCGCATGCGACACTTAGGTAAGTTCATAGGATTTGCTGGATGGCTCTATAGAGCCAGTTGTAAATAAAATAAAATAAACTACAAAAAATCTACAAATTGTAATAATATCTTATTGTAAACAGTCTAATAGATGATGATATAGAGTATATTATTATAAATAATCTAATAGATCCGCACCATAAAATTTGTGTGGATTCCATCGCACATAGGAGTGCGAGGTAACGAGGATGCCGACAGACTTGCCAAATCTGCTACTGCTTCCAACTCCATCGATGTACCATACGTTCCCTTTTCCGACACATTTTACTTGTTCAAAATAGAAGCATTCCAACGAACTAACGCTACAATTACTGATCAGGGCTCATCTAAGGGCAAAACCTTCTTTGAGCGCTTTTTTGTTTCTAATCGAATCCCCTGGTTTGCCAATAAGAACTTTGAAAGTCTTAAGAGGGAGTTTGTTACTACCGTTAATCGTATCAGAGCTAATCACTACAACTTGGCTGCCTCATTGTTCCGTGTGGGCATTATTGATTATACCAACTGTAAATGCGGCTATGAAATGGAGGACCTAGATCATGTCTCGTGGCAATGCTGCTTATTTGATGTACAAAGAACTAGACTAACTAACGACTTACGCAAGATGGGGTTCTTCCTGTCCCTCAGGGCCGATATGTTTTTTGTCAGACCCAACGTTCGGGCATGTTTGCGTATTTTTAATTTCTCGAAAGAATGTAACCTGCGTATATAATAAGATATGCTAAGCAATAATGTCGCTCTAACTGTACTTTGCACATAATGTAAATTTCCTCTAGCTGTATAGACCCCATTCAGAGGCCTGGGTAAGCTTAAATAAAAAAAAAAAATCTAATAGATGGAGCACCCTAGAAGAGATTAGGTAGAGCTAGCAGCCTACACTCCCAGACAAAAATCTTTAATTTCTCGTGTTAAGATTATGTTAGCATGGAAATTCTAAAATGTATGGAAAACGTACCTGCTATGAATATGTAAACATAGCATAGGTTGACTTTACTTCAATGAGTTCTCTTAGTTGGAAGAGGAACACATAATCTGACGCAGACAAAATGATAGCACACTGGAACTATGTTTACATATTCTTCAGTGTTTCGTGAGCTATTACGGAATTAGAGTGTTCAATTTCTGTCTAGAGCTTCCAGAAACTCTTATTCTCATAATGGGTTGTGGCAAAAAACTAAGTGAAAGCGAAATTGCCACAATTTTAGCTCTAACAAAGCAAAAGTTGTCGATTACACAAATTTCAAAAGAAATTAGTCGCAGCCGGAAAGTTATATATAACTTGTTAAAAGATACAAGTGCATATGGAAAAAAGAAAAGTGCAGGAAGGCCAGGAGCATTATCTGAACGTGATACACGAGCTGATAATACGTGCTGCTTCCAATTCTTGTGCTACTGCGAGGGCGATCGCTAAGAAAGCTGGAGTCGAAACAAATATACAAAATATTCGTCGTGTACTTCGGACTAGTAACATTATAAAGCGGTCTAGAATAATAGCAAAACCATCATTAAACGCAAGACATAAAGAGGCACGTTTGTTATTTGCAAGAGAACATGTACTTTGGCAGAAGACTTGGAGACGAGTAATTTTTACGGATGAAAAGAGGTTCAATCTTGATGGACCAGACGGATGTACATATTATTATCGTGATGTTCGTAAGCAACCACTAACAAAAATTCGACGTCAAATGCATGGAGGTGGAGTAATGGTCTGGGCTGGTGTCGGATATAAAGGAAAAACAGAAATTAAGTTTATTCAAGCCACAAATTTCTACATATGGAGAACGCATTGCTAAAACACCATGTATATTCCAACAAGATAATGCTGCAGTACATACTGCTAAAATTGTTAAGGAATATTTTTTAAACGAAAATATTTCCACTCTTCAATGGCTCACCCGACCTTAATATTATTGAAAATTGCTGAGCAATGCTTTCGCAAGCAGTGTATGCTGAAAGCCGACAATTTTCAGATGTAAATGAATTAAAAACTTGCATTACAACTGAATGGCAAAATTTAGCTCAGGCAAAAATTAAAGAACTATATAATTCTTTACCTAAAAGGATGGTGGAAGTCATAGAAAACAAAGGAGGTTCCACACATTATTAAAAAAAATGTAGTTTGGTGTATATATTGTTATAAGAAATATGTATACTTTTGTTTCATGAAACATATAGTTGTGTCGTATGAAATATACAGGGTGGCCCACATAACTCTGAACAGCTCAATATCTCGAAAACTATGCCATCGATTTTAAAGTTCTTAGTCTTAAATTGCATGGAACTGAAGGGCCTTTCTGACTACATAAACGTGAAGTGGCCTCCCTTCCCCTTTAACGGGGGAGGGGAGGTACCTTTCTAATTTTAAATGGAACCCCCTATAAAATGTTACATATTTAGATTCTACAGGAAAAAACAAGTCAATTTTGTCTGAAACACTTTTTTGTCAGATACTTCCATGATGAGATAACAGTTTGAAGTTTCGAGTTGTAGGTACTTGAAACGCTCGGAAATAGCGTTATGAAATTATACGCGTTTGAGTTCTTTGCTTATTCGTGAAGAAATAAAATGTACTTTAAATTAAATGTTCAAAATGTCCACCACGGGCTTGTAAACATTTATTTACTCGAAACATCAAAGTTGTTGTAACATTTTTTAACATTTCGGGAGTCACTGAAGCGCAAGCGTCACGTATTCTTTGTTTCGTATCCTCTTTTGTCGTCGGTGGTTCAAACATAACTTTGTCATTTACATATCCCCATAAGAAAAAATCTAATGGTGTTAGATCGGGGGATCGAGGAGGCCATTGACGAGGTTCCCCACGACCTATCCATTTGTTCCCAAATTTTTCGTTTAAAAATTGCCTGGTGACGATTGCAAAATGTGAAGGAGCGCCGTCTTGTTGGAACCACATTTCTCTTCTAACGTGCAGTGGCACATCTTCCAAAAGCGCAGGCAAATGATTTTTTAATAAATCACAATAACTTGCAGATGTTACAGTTTCTTGAAAAAAATAAGGTCCAATCACAAAATCTCCTATTAGTCCACACCAAACATTTAAAGACCCAAATCCAATTTGGGTTTTCCACGGCCCAATAATGCAGATTATGTCTATTTACATGCCCTGAATTCATAAAAGTGGCCTCATCGGAAAAAAGTATTTTGCACAAAAAGTCATTTTCCACAACACCCTGCAGCCACTCACAAAATCTTACGCGGTGATCGTAATCTGCTATCGAAAGCTCTTGTGATAAAACCATGTGATATGGATGATATTTTTGCCGTTTCAAAATTCGTTGAATCGACGAACGACTAATATGTGATGTTTGTGCAAGTGTACGTTGACTAATATGAGGATTTAATGTAATTGCAGCAAGAATACTGGCACTATTATTTTCATTAGTGACAGCTTTAGGTTTATTGCGAGTTTTTCACACAATTCACCGTGCTCGCGAAGCCGCTTTTCTAAATTATGAAATGTTGCATGACATTTTTTGATCCCATAACGTTCAAAAAACATCACTGCTGCACGCCGATAATTTTTTTGGCATTCACCTTAGCATTCACTTCTGTGTCAGAAATAGCCATAATCACAATGTTACTGCTTGAATAACAGCTCTAAACTGAAAACGTTTTCATAGATAAGTGAATCAAACTCAAGAATTGTAAATATTATTGTTTGTGTTTCTTCATGAATAAGCAATGGACTCAAGCGCGTATAATTCCATAACGCTATTTCCGAAAGCTTCAAGTACCTACAACTCGAAACTTCAAACTGTTATATCTCATCATGGAAGTATCTGACAAAAAAATGTTTCAGACAAAATTGACTTGTTTTTTCTTGTAGAATCTAAATATGTAACATTTTATAGGGGGTTCCATTTAAAATTACAAAGGTACCTCCCCTCCCCCGGTTAAAGGGGAAGGGAGGCCACTTCACGTTTATGTAGTCAGAAAGGCCCTTCAGTTCCATGCAATTTAAGACTAAGAACTTTAAAATCGATGGCATAGTTTTCGAGATATTGAGCTGTTCAGAGTTATGTATAATCACACGCGTGCTATCTTTTTGTCTGGGAGTTTAGTCTTCCCGCCTCTGTGCTGTTCGTAGATCCTTGACAACTTACGACGTCTCTACAATACAACCTCGAACTATGCAATTTTCTTTCCAATTATCCTGAGTTTGGCAAGTCGACTAATTGTTTGTCTTTCTTTGCCACCTCTGTAGCTCGACTATTGCACGCGTTCGCCGCTTTGTGTTTGCGACCGAAATATCGGTAAAGATTCGCTCGGTTGTTGGCAGAGCATTCGTCATTGGACAAAGGAACCCTCAAAACAGCAGGAAACTGCTGTGCTGCTTGCATATGAATAGCCTGCGAATAATTCCGAAATGAACCATTAAACATTAAAGAGACACTTGAAGTACGTGAATGGCCTCCGCGTAGCTGCAGTAATATTCTCGAAACTTTAAATTCAAATTAAACTTCACAAAACGCGTTTCTGCCGGTCTAATTGCAAGCTCCCGTCGTAATGGCAAATTAGAATCCCAGTTTCCATTTTGTGTGTATACATGTACATATCGCCTGTGTAAAATGCCCGAAACGGATGATTCTATTTTCAGATTCGTTCGCGATCGATCGTTGTCCCTGTCATTCTATCCGAGTAAATGGAGAACGCCAGTCTACGACACATGGTAGAATAAAGACGATCGATACGGGAATAGCTCGACGTGAAAGAGGCGAACAGCATTGGCCGGCCCTTCCCGTGTACGGTCGTAAAGAAATTTGGAGACACGGGTTCGACGATATCCATAGAGATACTTACTTTACCGAGTCTGTCCATTTCGCTGGGACATCTCGTTGGAAAATTCACGAACGCGGAGTAACACGTGTCTTCGAGAGTCTGTTGTGCTCCCGAAAGCTCCAGAGGTCTGTTTCGAGCTTGGTCTCTTTGTTTCGAAAACGGAGATCGGAGAATCAATCGACTTTTAACTTTCCCAAGCGGCTCGGCGGAGACTCGATGGGTTCTCAATGGTAGCGTGTAGACGGAGGAACAAGATTAAGCATTTCTAGGCAGTTAACAGACTTTGGCGGAATCGTATCCTTGAGAAGGTATGGCTGATATTTCGAATGCAAGCTAGGTTTCCGTGCTCCGATTCGTAAGGGCTATTACGATTCTGGATGCGACGCGAAGCGACTCGACCCAGCCCGACCAATTCCAGATCCCTGTCGGATCGATGCTACCAGCAGGAATGGCGTGAACGAGATATTAATTTGCATCGTTCGAGCGTCTTCCCATTCTAGTGGCCCAGACTTAATTATTCTGCCAATCTGTCTGCATATTGGACTGATTGTGAGCGAAGTCGAGGATTCGACGACACGTAATTATTGAGGATTGTTCACAGCGGTGCGCCGTTGTAACATTAATTGCGGGCGTGTTAAAGACCATGGGGGAAGATGCGAACGAAACGGCAGGAAAACGCAATTGAAAATTACCGTTTCTGTGAGTTGGCATGTTTTCGAACGATAGATTTCGTACCGGGGTTTCACGAAAACGCCTGGAACCGGCACGAATCCCGAGTCGATAATCAGTTTTATGGAACGAAACGTGACTACGAGCTTTTGTAGTTCCACGCGATCGAACGTTAAGCCTCGTGTTCGTTAGGGTTACAAGATTTGTTGCGCGCGAAGAGTTTCCTAGCGAGCGGAACGTTGGTTTCCGAGATTCGGGAAAAGCGTACCACCACCGGTGTGCTCGGTCGTTACTAGAAATCACCGTTTGCCGTTGGTCTGTTGCAATCGGATTCATCGTGTAAACGTGTAACACGCTCGATTAATCCATTCCATCCTGCGCTCTGTTAACAATGTTGACGCTGCGGTCGCCACAATTTGTCGAATCTGTAATCGAATAATTCGAATCACAAAGTTTCCTCGCAGTGAATGCTCTCGCGCTCCCTCCTTATGCTTCGTTTCCTGTTTATCGATCCCCGCAGGCCGTTTTTATTCGATTCACACGCGCAATCGACACACCGAAACTATCGGACACGGTAATGTCTTGATATATGTGACAGAGATGCGCACATTATTTGTGAAAAACGTATCCACTTTACCGCGAGGAAGCCCCTCAGGGAGTCTAGAAACTCGATCGCCGAAAAGTGTAACATGACTCTTATAATTACTAAAACATCAGCTGAATATATACCGTTGTTTGTTGGCGAGTGTTCAATAATCTTCGTTACACCTTAAATAAGGAGAATTTAAACAAAGGTGTGTATATTTTAGTATGTATAATTAAAAAATTTCTTTTTTTCTTTAGAACGTAATCTAAAAGAAAACAATTCGAAACATCTTGTAGTTTTGATAGTTTTGTACGAAGAATGTGTTTTAGTACTTTAACATTACTATCTAAATTTTTCTGCTACAAACTGCTACACTGGATGTGATTCATTTTTTTAGAGAAATTCATACGTAATCATGATTTAGTAGAGGAATCGATTTCTTAGCAGGCTTATTCCGAGAAGATGTCAAAAGTAATGCAAAAAATTTGATTTATTGAATATAAACACAATATCTAATGAAATGGAAGAGAAGATCAATGCTTACTGTTCGGCGCTTCGAAAAAAAAATAGAAAGATTGTTCTTCAAATAGATATTATTTATTTAAATGTCATCGTGCGTAGGTTAGACGCTGAAATGAGTATTGAAGAATATTTTTCAAGTAACCCTATATAGATACATACATTTTTTGACTTTTGTCCCGAGTCCACATTTTAATGCCGTACTGTGCCTGCGGCTGGCAATGCCAATTCAACGACAAAAATTTGATGTCTTTAATTAATTCTTTATGAAAGTTTTACCAACATATGCGTGGCATTTTTCTGATTAAAACGAGACCAACATATCACGATTCGGAGCACGTTCGCTTCCCAAATTCACGATACGAGCTGTACATATTTTGGTTGGCAATGTTTGTTGAAAATAAATCAATATAATAGTATTTGTAATTTCGGCAACAAAAAATACTTCCCAGACAATGATGGTCCCGCAAAAAAATGTTTCCAACAAAAGTTGATTAGTTAACTCAGTTTTCTACAAATTTCAATATAAAAAAGTTTTTAAAAAATCACTTTTTATAAAAAAATTGAGGTTATTTTTTGATAGTGGAATATGTCAATTCCTTCATACATTGAGATATTTAGGGGTTTGCGTTTTAAGCCATTAGCTATTATCTGCTGCAAAGATTTTAAGGGCGGTGCACACTGGGGTCGTAATAATTAATAATTACTGCGATTAGAAAGTTGTTTCAATTATCATTATTAGGAATGGTCTTTTTACACTTTGAACAAAAAACATTCCTACGATAACATTTTACAGTTCAATTTCTTTTGATTATTTAATGAGGATATTGTACACCATTGACTGTGTGATTAAAAATATAAAAATAGGATATCTATATCTTACTAAAACTACCATTAACTCATTTGTTTCCAAAAATGGACTTATACCACTTCCAAAAACAACGGCATACATATGTTGGACTTCATAATATTCCAGCTGGTAGAAACGACTTCAACGAATTACTATACTACAAGCTTCAACCTTGAAACATCGCTAAAATAAGTTTGGCCACAAAAAACGGGTTTCCAACCCACTGTGCGATCATATCAGAACTGTCTATCATTTTAATACGTGTTACACATCTAAATAGTTCCATTTAAAGCAACTCATACATTGCACAAGACAATAAAGATTGAATCTAGTACTGTAGCTAGGTTACTGTTTCAGTTTTCGTATCTACCGAGACACTATTATTTCTTCGGCTATCTGGTCGGACGAACATAATAATGTTAATAAATGCCACGAACGTCTATTAGTTCGTTGATTTAAATATGCCAATAGAATTTTCGCAGAATTTCCATCAGAAATTCTTTGATCCAATTCGCGAGGCCATTGATCCACAGTAATGAAAAAAAGGCGATTCATATTATTTCTCACGAGCTCGTGGAAATTCCGCCGATCGATAAATCCGCACCGCGTTGTCTGCAAATGTAAAAAAGTGAATTTCACCGACGAACGTTGATCTAGAACAAAACAAAACGAGCCCGTCGAATATATCGTACTTTACTCCTTCCCGGTTTACGTTGTATCGTAGTTGTCATTGTTAAGCCGGAGACCCGAAATCTGAATCTGGCCTCTTTTAACGCACAATTTATTGGAACAACCGAATGTTGCCTGTTCGATTTTGTCTGGCTTTCTCTGTTGGGCTTGGAAATGCTGAAACACATCGTTCCGGCAGCGCTTGACCTCTATTCATTGTCATATCCCCAGCATAGTTTCGATGTTACCTGATAAGGGCACGATAAAGTGAAAAACTGGAAGCCTGTAAAATCAACGTATACGGTTGCTTTACAAGCAGAAATTTCGCTTTAGCCAGAATTACTTCTTTTTTCGAGCACTCTGATAGCAAATTCGAACGTTCATACTACTTTAAACTTGAAATTGTGATTGTCAAGCTGTATTGGTAGATAAGCGAAATTACGCTAATGGACATAAACGTTCGGGCATTTGAATCTTTGCTAAGAATTTATCTTTCTATTGTTCCTAATGCAGCAGCTGTTCATTTATTTAATTCGTAAAAAATTGAGCAATTGCATGACGATTTTCATACTCTGGATCAAAATAGACCCGGACCTCGCCGTCGTCGCGTCGGAGGGTTAATAAAGCATAAAGTCTACTTTCAGAAACCCATTTTAGCTTCTTCTATGGTATTTGTGCACCAGATAGCAGAAGGGAAAAAGAGCATAGGTTCCATGTTTAAATATTTTGCAAATTCAAACGTCCTAACGAAGATGGAAAATTTCTGTTCATATCTGACTCTACTATAGATTTGAAATCTGAAGCTTCTCCTTTTAACTCTTTGCTACGAAACACGTATATGTATATGCGCTCTCACAGATCTATCAATATACAGGGTGGGGCACTATAAACAGGTCACCTGAATAACTCGCTTGCTTTTGAAGATAGAAGAAAATGCATCAGACCAAACATACTTAATATCGAGGCGCTCGTAATCTGATGTCATTAATTTTTTTATAGATGGAGACGTCAAGAAGATATGAAGGTCAACTCTGTTTTTTTAAGTGGAACGGTATGGTCTGGGTTAGGTATGGTTTTTTATTTACATTCTGATAGTGTGTTTCAAGGCGACTACAATGACCTATTATGAAGGTCATTCAAGGTCACGCAAGGTTAACTGCAATAGAAAATAAAGTGTCTCAACGCAGTCTTCGAACACGACGACGATTTACATGTAACATGTTATTTACGTATTCACTGCTACCTCAGGTGTTCAAAATGACGACCTTGAACACGGAGACATAATCTAAAACTTTGCAATACTGCCTGACAAATTTCAGTTGTATCTATTACAGATAGATACGTTCTTGCATATCAATTGTGGTTGTTGGTTTTTCGCGGTACACTTGTATATAAAAGACGTGTATACAAATATACCCTCACTTGTCTACCCTTGAAAGAAGTGATTCCTGAGGTCATTTGAAATAACTTTTTCCTTTGCGAAAATGTTCTCCGCGACTTTGTTAAGGAGATATTAAAGAAAAACGCGGACTAATCAGAGCACAGGTTCCGTTGAACGTCGGGTTGGCATTGGCCGAGCCGGAATACGCCTGCCTAAGCCAAGTTCTGATTGGTCCGTGTTTTCCGTTAATAATTCCTTAACAAAGCCTGGGAGAACATTTCCGCAAAGGAAAAAGTTTCTTCAAATGACCTCGGGAATCACCTCTTTCATCACGTTTTGCTAAACTGATCTATCATAAAATTTATCATTTCACGTAACAAAGCGACTGCAAATAACTGAATGTCAGCAATTGTTTCAATGTTGGCATGTTTTTATTAATACATACCATTTAGTATCAATTTCGGTGTTCTCGTACGTACACTCCCGTATAATAGTGAATTGACTTGTATAATCTTATTCCTTTGCTGCATATGTAAGTGTTTATTTATTTCAATTTGTAATTGGTTTCATAATTTTATTTATTCGTTATTTTTCCAAATAATATAGTGTCTCTTAAAACTGTTCGATCAGAAGGAATGAAGACGAGTGGATATAATGAGTAGTAGTGCTAATGAAGAAATGGACCAACTAATACCAACTTTGAATTTTTGTCTTCGTACTTAATTACGTTTATATTTCCTGCATAAACATGTCGCGTGCCAATGTGAACGAAATGTGCATATGCTGTACTTTAAAGTGATCCCTTAAAAGTCGCAATATGATCTTTTATAGTCGTTTTATTGAACTTTGAAAATATGCGACATCCAAACATTAGAAAACTGGGGATATTGACCCTTAATTGTTCAGGATGATAATGAATTTTTACTTTCGGAATGTTTTCGGCAGACTTTTGCCTTATATGGGAATAAATTTTGTCCACTTATGTGTAGAAAAGCTTATTTTATTTCCGGTAATATCTAACTTATCCTGTTGTAATTTCCAC
Organism: Sphecodes monilicornis; assembly: GCA_913789915.3. NCBI lineage: Eukaryota > Metazoa > Arthropoda > Insecta > Hymenoptera > Halictidae > Sphecodes > Sphecodes monilicornis. The sequence goes on from OU565287.1 coordinate 1,928,091, forward strand.
TGCAATTAGAGTAGGATTAAATGCGAACACCCCGCGAAGTAAAACATTTGTACGCTTGAAAGGATAACGAACAAAAGGATACTATTTGTGTCCGAATTCATTTGTCCAGTACTACAAATTAACGTTAAATACGTCAAAGATACGAGGGGATATTCAACGAACAGATTAGCAATGCGTAGAGGGAGGCACGCCACACAAATTGGAAGTTATCGTTAGTATCTAATATTGACGTAAATTATTAGAAACCGGGTTGAATTGCAACTGATTCGGAATTTCATGTTGAACTGGACACCGATACAGCCACAGATATCGCCAACAAATTGGCGGTATAGATTATCTTGGTAAATACGAGCAGTAGCTAACGAGGAATTCCATCGATGTACCACCAATATCCTGGATGGCAGAACACAGAAATTGCTAGGTATCTAAGATACGAAATATCGATATCTAGCGCCGATAGAATTGCTCCGCGACTTTCGAATTGCTTTTCTTCTGAAATTCTTTCGCAACGGAAACCCTTCGAATCTAAACGAGCAGCTGTCGTTGTCTGAACTGCAGTATCGATACTATTATAACATCCATACCATCCATACTTGTTAGGATGCGTCCTGTGCACAAGACGCATTCTGTCTAAACATATTATAGAAGTGATTTCAAGTACGAGTTTGCAGTGGATTGCTTCCGACAGATTTGACATGTGCGCGTGACAACCGACAACCGATAACTGACAATCGATTACCAACAATAAGTGATTAATAAGTTTATGCAATCCTCGAAAATTCTCCAAGCCCAACAACATTCCGCGTACTCACGCGTTGTAGAGAACGAACTTAAACGCACGTAACATTTGAGACTCAACTGCAACAAAAAGATCACCTTCATTTATTAACACTACACCTATAGATAAAGTAAGAAATTATTCATATATCTTAATTCAAATAATTGTAATTTTTTTTAAATCAACTTCAACAAACACTGACTTTGTTCGTCTAGTTTAATTTAAAATTTCAGAAATATGTATTAGGTAAAACTCCACGAAGTTGCATCTGATACTACAAACGGTGTTTTGTAAAAAAAAGGCTTTGAGAAAATGGCTGTCACATTGTTCTAGTTAAAGATATTTAGATCAATTTTTGCAGCAGAAACTACTTAAATATTATGTAATAAGATGTACATATTCATTTTTTAATGAAACATAACTTTATATACTAAAAATGGTGAGAATTTCTCTTCTTTCAATCGCTCATAATTACTTTAAAAGAATAATTTACGGACTTCAAACACCAATGAATGTGTGTGCAAAATCCTGATGCAAACGGTTTAATGGTTCTTCTGAAAAAAAATTCCAAGAAATTGGTGAAAAAGTGCAATTCAAAATCAGAATAGTCCTTTAATTCGGAGTACGCAGTAGTAGGAAAATTGGCATCATAATATAAACAAATTGTTTGAATAAAATGTCCAGCAAAAAGAAGCAAACATAACGAGTTTATCGCGTTCAGGCGGGCAACCTGTAATATTTTGCAATCGAAAAGCTCGGGCCCTTGATCGAGCGAGCATATTTGGATTTACAGCACGGAAAAAGGTAATCTAGTTGCTCGAGCGGGCGAATACGTTTGCACGCGTACGCGTACGCGTACACATTATTCTAGCAGCGGGGCGATTTGAAAGGCACCCTATATAGCGATCAGCAATAATTGCATTTCTAGGATTCTCATTCGTATGCACACAGCGGCGGAAAGTGAAGTTCATAACGGGTTGGAAGATCGCGTGCACACCGCTTTCTGATTGGGTGGACGCCGCGCTCTGCGCCGCGCCGAGTGTTTAGTAGTTCGTAATCGCAATTTCCCAGTCTTTCTGTTGCGGCTAGACGTATGGACCACATGCGTGGGATGCAACTCTCGTTAATGAATCCTCGCCGACTGCTGGATGAAAGGATTTCTCCGTGGAAGTAAAGGAACGACTACAATGCGGGTTCCCGCACCGAGATAAACGTTTACAGCGCTCCACGTTCAAAATTATTATAGACAATTACGAGAGAATAACCAAGAAAATCGTCTTGGTTATTGGTGCTTGCTCCACTACGCTATCGACCAAATCACTCTTAACCCTCATCCGTCCCTCATTTTCACAACTTGAGCAGGTATTCCAGTCTAGAATTTCATTTTTTTGGACTTTTTAGGGATTCATATCATATGAAGTTTCTTGATATCGACATTTTGCATATATATTTATTTATGTTTCGCGAATGTTCACAATTTTTTTTCTAGTGAAAATAACCAAAACTGACTGAATGATACGTCGTTGAACGAGGTTCCTTTAAGAAAAAGTGTTCAACTGGCCGACACAGTTCCGATCATTCTGCTTATCTGAAATGAAAAAATCAAAAAGATTCTTGATTAGTATGATTGTGGTTATGGTGTGAACCAGAATTATAAAAAAAAAGAATTTTTCTTATTTTTTTAGTTCGATTACATGAAAAAAGTGAAGAATTCGATATTCAGAATTCAAAGTGCCGCCATTTTGTGAAGTATCAAGAATGCTTTTGATTTTTTCATTTCAGATAAGCAGAATGATCGGAACCGTGTTAGCCGGTTAGACACTTTTTTTAAACGAACCTTGTTCAACGACATCAGTTTTGATTATTTTCACATGAACCAAATTGTGAACATTCATAAAACATAAATAAACGTGTATGCAAAATGTCGTTATTAAGAAACGTCTATTTCTTTTGTAAAAAAATCCCTAAAAAGACAAAAAAAATAGAATTGTAGACTAGAATACTTCCTTAATGTGTCCCTCGTGTGTCAAATTCATTCAGTGATAGACACAGATACGTACACTCGTAAAAACTTTTTTCGTATTGGACCCAACGACTGAGATTTTTTTCAGGAATTAGAACAATTAGTTTACTACATGACGTGAAAACAAAAATTCTTAAAAAATTGCAATCAGTCGAAATTGCAGAGAAAATACTAAAAGTTATATTTTACAAGTTTTTTCCGTGTGCCTATATTCAAAGTTTAAAAAAAAACGTTTCGTAGATCTGTGTCAATTATACAGATTCCGAAAATTTCATAAAAATCGGTTGTAGTAAGAATCCTCAGATTTATTACAGTTAGAGGATGAAATCCGCAAAAAACTTCAATTTTTACCATCTTTAAACATTTGTAGCTCGTTGTAACGTTGATCGATTTTGATGAAATTTTCAGAATATTTGTCCAAATATTTATTGACACAGATCTACAAAATGTATTTTAAAAATTTTAAATATAGGTCCACGTAAAAAAGTTGTGTAATACAACTTTTCGTATTTTCTCGGATTGCAGAGGCCAATTGCAATTTTTTCTAAAGTTCACGGCATGCAGTAAACTAATTCTTCTAACTACTCAAAAAAACCAAGACGTAGGGTCCAATATTAAACAAGTTATCATCTGTTTAAAAATGTCTGAATATTTATGAGAGACATTGTACGTAACGCCTCTTCTTCTCTTCTTCAAGTTCACGCCAACTTTTGATATTTGAAGTTATAAATGTCTAGCTGCATTCTGAAGGGGTTGTACAATGAATGCATAATTGTCGTGTAACAATTACAAAACAATCAACTAGCCGTCAAAGGACTTGAAAGAACGTGAAAATGATGTGTGTCAGATTTTTGTAACAAATGCTGTCACATAGTTTGCTATTAACAATACTATATAAAAGATAAAAGTCACTAAGTTTCAGAACAATTGTTCTACAAACGACAGAATAACATCATCATTTATCTGAAATTGACACGAGTGACGGATGAAGGTTAAATATCATATGAATGATTAATGGTGGTAACCGCGTATAAACGTTATACCATCGAGAACCAGATCGCAGCGAAACGAGTGCGAGAGTACGATTACGATTACGATTACGATTACGATTACTATTACGGTTACGATTACGATTCTCACAAGGGTGAACAGTTTCCTAGCAGCGGGCAATCAGGATGGAACACACGAAGCGAAACAAGTGGCGGAACAGAAGCGGAAGTAGAAGTGATTTCCATTTTACGGATAAAGGATCTCTGTCGATAACGGTGCACCAGCTATCGACGCTTGGATTACGCGTTACACCTGACTGGCTCACTCATAGACGAGCTATAGTAGACCAATCACTCAATGCATTTTTTTTTATTGCGTGCTCTTGCGGTTCTAATGCCCTATTAGCTTCATCAAATCTTGCCAACGAAATGGGGAAAACACTACGGCATAGGGAATGGTCTAAATAATATAGTGTGGCCTGTGCATGAATATTATTCATATCAAATGAAAAAATAACATTTATGATGCCTCCTTCGTGTTGAAAATACAGTAATTCTTTTATACGTTTACAGATATGAAAAGCGAGAGTACATATTCGGCACTACACTTTGCTCGCCATGTAAACCATATCTGGATAACGGAATTATTTATAAAGAATTGAAAATTAATTTTGACGTTGATAGATTGAGTGTTCAAAATTTGCTTACAATCTGCGAGATGGAAGAGATTTGAAAACAGTAATTAATATAAAAAAACTAAACTTCGCAGTTTTTATTTCGATAAGTAAATTGCTTTGATGTTATGACATTTTTGTGATTGTTGAGTAGGCGATCAACGTGTTAATTTATTTAGTAGTAGTTCGAAAGACAAGTAATAAGTTTGCGTATATAATTATCAGTTACTGGGGCACCTCTGTTCGTTCATGCGAAATTCATGTTCATTTATTGGTAGTTTGTCCCATTTTTCGGTTAACTTCTTAAGTGGCTCCCGTTGTGCGAAGCGCGTTCCTCAGTGCCGAGTTATTTTGTCGCCGCTAGCATATAAATATGTACATATATACATACGTCATAGGCATTACGTAAGAAAATAGTTTCGTCCAGAAATACATAGCGTTACAAATCAAATAAAAAAACTACGGTAATTATATAGATGTTGGTCCTCCTCACCGATTATGATGACCTTGAAATATGTTATGAAGGAGAGAAAACAGGGTCTCACACTGGTCATACATATATAAGGTGAGCTTTCAATTTTGAAAGACTGCCCTGCGATTTTTGTATGCGTAGTAGGGCCGGCCCAACGACCGGACCTCTCCGACCCCTCCACGATCTAATCACAACTCATTCTATTCGCATAATCATTGCATTGTAGCTGTTACGTACAGAGAATTCTCTCTACTTTATTTCAACCAAAGTTTTCTAACCGCTTTCCTGAGAACGGAAAACGCCCTATTCCACCCTTTGCTTATGGAAACGATGACTATGCTCCAGAAGGATGCAGCCGGCACAAAGCATGATTCAGTACAGGGACAGTTGCACAAGATTTCATAATATGGAAATCTTGAGAGCATCCCCACTTAGATTTTACAGTATATAAACCCTCGAATATTAACCCTCGTGGGCAGTACTTAAAGTACAAACAGGCTATATACGTCGTTACGCTGAATCTCGTTTTGTAGTTGGTTGTATTTAGTGAGATCGGGCCTAGTCACCCTGTCGAATTAAGTAACCTTATAGATTCTGCGAGTACGGTATTAATCTATCTTGGCATAATTATTTCAACCTCTTTGTGTTCCCCGCATCGCCAGTGCGTCATCCAACAATCAGTAGTACTTAGGTAACTACACAACATTTTCATACACACTCAACTCTTACCGCGACACTAACAGTTGTAACAGAGCCAGTTTCCTGTAATATACAATTTAGTTCAAGGTAATTTTGAGTAACAATTGATTTTAACCCACCATTCAGATCCATCCCACAGGATACAATCTTACCGCTCGGGTTGTATCAATTAATTTATAATATTCAAGTTACGATGCCGTTACTAATATATCCTAGGAGCTACCTGATCTTATATCAGGAACCCAAACTGTTATCCAACCTATGCGGCTCCCTGATTTCGCATCAGGTTCGTCCGTATCCTAGCAGCTCCCCGATTTCGCATCGGGTTCGTCTTTGCTTTTATTCAACCTCCCAGCAGCTCCCCGATTTCGCATCGGGTTCGTCTGCGCGTCTTCCAACCTCCCAGCAGCTCCCCGAATTCGCATCGGGTTCGTCTGCGCGTGTACCTCTTAGTGGCTCCCCGATTTCGCATCAGGTTCGTCCGTATTCTAGCAGCTCCCCGATTTCGCATCGGGTTCGTCTGCGCGTCTTCCAACCTCCCAGCAGCTCCCCGAATTCGCATCGGGTTCGTCTGCGCGTGTACCTCTTAGTGGCTCCCCGATTTCGCATCAGGTTCGTCCGTGCACCTTACTAACAATTAAAACCATAAACCGCTCGCCGACCACGCGCGCTACCGCTCGGCCCAGGCTCGTAACATAGCTGTCATCCAGAATTTGATCCAGTAATGGAAAAATCATGTGAATAGAATGAGTTGTGGTTAGGTCGTGGAGGGGGCGGAGAGGGCAAGCACAAGAACATAACATTTGTAAGAAGCAGAATACGTAACGAACGCCGTTAAGCGATCGCCTATGCTGATATACGAAAATCCAAGACAGAAAATTCAATACAGTATTAGCAATAGTTTTTTGCGAATATCTCAAATACTAAAACCAAGCGGCGGTAACATGTATAGGGGAAAGTTGTTCAGAATGATGACCTTGACAACATATTTCAAGGTCATCAAAATCGGTGAGTAGGACCAACTTCTATATGTATAATTACCAAAACTAACAGTTATTATTACTATTACACGCAAGCGAATATATTCGACTTGGGCATAATGTTTTACAGTATATTTTATATGAATACAGTATTTCACCGGTAATTGTCCCAAATGTCTCCGACAGAATTGTCCCTGAGATATCCCCACTAGTGCGGGGTGTACCCCCTTGAGGGGCCGTGAAGCTCGAGAGGCCTCGGTCGCCGAGAAATATGATATCATGCGACTCGGGTATATCGGTGAGACCGCACTAATCCGAATTTCCAACTTCTTTATTATTCATTATTTTTTTATGGGACTTCGATGACCATATTTCTGGCATTTTTCTAATAAAAATGATACCAAATATGATATAATACCGATGATATTTACTTGTGTAATCGACGATTAAAGTTTCGGGCGCGAGAAAGGATAGCGTATGGGAAAGGAAGAGACGCGGAGAGTCGCAGTCGGCGGCACAGTTCAAAGGCTCGCGCGTCCTCACAATGTATTACCAAGGAATAACTTTTTATGAGACTTTTTCTAATAGATTTGTGACATTGTTTTGATTAAAATGATACCAAACACGATATAATTCGGATCATATACAGGATCATATACTCCATCGTCAATTAAAAAAATAGATATGTATGTATAATCAGAAAAATTTTGATCGGAGAAATATTACAAATATGATGGTAAAAGTCTCCTAAAAGATTAATTAAAAATGAAAAAGTGGCGTCATTGCATTACTGTTGCTTCACCGATGTTATGTACCTGACCTATACATAATGACTATACACCTGTATATGATCCGAATTATATCGTGTTCGGTATCATTTTAATCAGAACAATGTCACAAATCTATTAGCAAAAGTCTCATAAAAAAATAAGTAATAATAAAAAACTGCGACTCTCCGCGTCTCTTTCTTTCCCATACGCTATCCTTCCTCGCGCCCGAAACTTTAATCGTCGATTACACAAGTAAATATCATCGGAATTATATCATATTTGGTATCATTTTTATTAAAAAAATTCCACAAATATGGTCATCGAAGTCCCATAAAAAATAATGATTAATAAAGAAGTTGGAAATTCGGATTAGGTATGTTTACATTTCTCGGTGACCGAGTCCTCTCGAGCTCGTCTGTCCTTCTCTACGTTCGGCAAACCTCAAACAATGATATCCCTCCGGCATAATTGTCCCTCCGCAGACCCGTGTTGTGGACAATTATCGATGAAATACTGTTTACATATACGTCATGGTGTTTCTGCAACTGATATAGCGATGTCGATTACGTCCGACATAGCCATTTAATCCTACGTCAGATTTTGAATACAAGCTATAACCATGAAATATTGTTAGAATTGTATTCTGGAATGTAAAATCTTAGTACCGACGCAGCCTTCTTACAGAAATGGCATCCAGGGAACTAAATAACGATTTGCGAATGTTAATTTCGACAAACATACAGCTTAAGTGTGCATTCATTGGACAGATTGTACAGAGTGCACAAATGTCCGTGGACATGTTTCGCGGAAGACTAAAATTGTTTGTGGAAGAATAGAATTATCAGTGATAATGTTTAAATAAAGAGGTCAGTTAACCGAGTAACCGATTTTTAGCAACGTCGGTATTCCAAATAGCGTGTTGTGAAAGCGCATGTGGGGATTGGTCAGTGGTCCAGTCGCAATCGAGATCACGATGCACCAGATCCATAGATTGCGGTCCAATTCGAATTCGAATCGATTGGAACGCGCTACGGTGGCCTCGAGAATCGTCCCGACACTATAGTTAACTCGCTCGAATTAGCACGTCGCGATAGAAAAGTTGAAATATAAATAGAATTTAGTTTCCATCGACAATTTGAAACGCTGTGTATATTGAATTAGTTGTGCCGGCGGAACGGACAAATAGCGCCTCGGTGTAAAAGCTTTGCCATGAAACTTCCGTAGTTACTATACTACAGGGTATAGACGAGCGGTAGTTCGTTCTGCTATCTCCCAAACCTCCCGAAACAATTTGCCGGCAATGTCGAGATAGAAACGAGATTACAACGAACCGAAGGCCCGATCGGCTTGGAACGTCGACCATCTAACTTCCGGCGTGTTTATCGAGTTCCTTAGCCCACGTGTTCGCGACGCGTACACAGTCCGTTTAATTCGCGCTGTTTCGAAGGCAGTTAACTTCTTTCCAACCCCGTTCTTCCTCTCTTTGTAATTTGCTTTTACCTTTCGCTGCGATTTAAACCCGAGAACTCTGCTATTCAAATACCTAATTACGCTGAATATAGTAATAGGTGATCTGTTAAGACTAAAATCATGTTAAAATTATTTATAACTTGTTCTCTTTTGATGTAATTAAGTAAATAACGATTCTTAAACTTACCTTACAACTTCCCTTCTCATACACAGTTGTCATTTCACTTCTACTATCAATTAGAAATTAATAAAATGCTGAAATTTGTAATCAAAGCAGAATTACCGGTAAGTGACCACAGAATAGTCAGTAGGTGAATCTAATAACAAACAAGTAACAAAACGAAGTCATCAATGTTACAGTAAATAATAATCTACAGTACCCACGCCACATCTCACTTGTAGCAAAATATATTTTATATTAATTATAACCTCACTATTCCCAGCTACAGATAATTCTATGAGATGAAAAATCTTGAGACTCCATCTATGTATATACCGACAATTGTTGAGAATTGCTAATTAAAGTGTTAGTATTTATTTGAAAACGGTCACTCACTGGTACTTGGTCACTCGCTGGTACATCCATCCTATACAAACCACACTACCGCACAGTGATCTAGAATCTAGACTCTATAACTCTATAACTCTATAACTCTACATAATCTAGATTCTAGATTATCGTACGGTCACCTGTCCAGTGAATGAACACTTAAGCTGTATGTCTGTTGAAATTAGCATTCGCAAACCATAATTTAATTTTCTGAGTGCTATTTCTATAAGAAGGCTGTTTCACAAATAAGAAGGCAGCGTCTTTGCAATGTAAGTTTACTGTTGATTAAATCAACACCAGATAACTGTTTGCACCCCACTGGATATTGGGATCTGACATTTTGAGTGGCGCCGTCTGCTGCCGAAAAGTAGAAATACTTTAAGCTTGGCTTGGCTTGGCTTATAGCAGCTTACAATGTTAACAGGTGTTAATTACAGTATAAACTTGCAGTGTTAAAACAGGTGCTAATTCAAAATAACATTATGGAAGCTCCAATTTTTCCACCGCGTAGCAAAAATAATTTTGATTACTATTCAGTGAAAGATTATGATAGTAGAGCGAGCAAATTTGTTACTTCGTTACCACACTTTGAAATGAAGTATGTGAAGTGAACTGCTTGAAATTTATAAGACCTCCATTTTTAAAATATAAGAAACAATTTAGTAAAGAAGAGTCTACTTTAACAGCTAAGACAACTAAAGCTGGAGTGCATATTGAAAGGTCTAACCAGTGTATAAAGACTTTCAAAATCCTTGGTTCAATGATGCCTGTGGCATTGGTGCCTCTAATAGAAGATATTTGTACAATTATTTGTGGAGTAATTCATATGTCCTCACCAATTCTAAGCAATTTGAAATTTATGAAATTATAATTGTAAATTTAGAAGGTATATTAAAGAACAAATTCTTTTTGTAAAATCAATTATTTGATAAAACATACTTTAAAAAGCCGCTCTCCTTCAACAAACTTTCTTTCTGCAGGATTTTTACCTGCCCACTTACAAGTTTCACCTATACTTGCAAACATTTCAAGTAAAAACAAAAAAGAAGATATCAATACAATGTTAAGACCAAGCACTTCGTCGCCATATTGGATAGCTATACATCCACGCCCCCATGTCAGATTCCAATACAGGATGAGTCGCAAACATGGCTTAAAACAACACGAAAGTTATTTGTTAAACGAAAAATATTTCTCAAACAAATAATGAATGGTTTTTATGGGGACATACAATGCTATAATCTGTTTTTTGTCAGGTTGCTTTTTTATCGAGATATGCAGGTCACCTTCAATTTATGAAATGGAATTCCCAATATTTTTTCTCGAATTCGGATGAAGCACTAAATTCTCTGTAAAAAAAGTATTATACCAAATAGGGCTTAAAATTAATAATCCCTAAAATATTTGTAAAACAAATTTTATTTCAAGCGCTGTTATTACGATCATCGTTGGTTATTCGGTCGTCGTTGGTAGCTCATGATAAACTTCACTTTTTAATGTTTAAAAAATGAAATATGTTTCAGAACTTCTCAGTAACTATTCATTTTAAGCCTTATTTGGTATAATACTTTTACATTCAACAAAAATAATACTTTACAAAAAACTGAAAAACAAAGTAACGTACAGATTATGGCACTGTATGTCCTTTGGGAACAGGATTTTTAAGACTCACCCTGCATAATACATAATACATCGAATAATACCCGTATTATTTTATCTTCTACTTGGAACTTTTTTCCTCCTAATTCTGTTATCTAAATGACTGCGTGCGGGCGAAACGGGCGTAACGTTTATGTTATCACTCGTGACGAAACAGTGTAATTTCATTAAAAAAAGAAACCCGGGCGATAGTATCGGATCAAAATACCGTAAAAGAACAAAGCGATGTATCGTAAAAAGGAATCGAGCAAGTGCCGAATGGAATAAGAGAATTCGATGTCTATAGAGTAATATTAAATCCTCGATGAAAAGGAACTCGTAGACCAGCTGCAGGTTCGTAGATCCGGCCTGTTATGAGAGACGGAGCCGTTGCCCTAAGCCTTCCTGATTGCCTCCCGGTGAAAGGGATCACCGCAGTTTTTTGTTTAATTTTCTGCTCCATGTGCCGGCGCTGTTCGAAAAGACGCGCGCGCACGCGGGCCGACATAATCAGACGTCGCCCTCCGTCGCGTAGTAATGGTCGAACAATCGATCCGTCGCGATGCAAACCACAATTTCCTCGCATCCTGTTACGATCGATCGTGGACAACCGTAAGGGAGGCGAGAGAGGATAGATACTCGAGAAAATCATTCGCGTAATGAGAATCCTTTCGAAATCCCATTCGAGCCGTCGCTGGATCAGCTCGAATCTACTTTGCGAAGTTTCGCCGGCCAGCAAAACGGTCTTTGCTCGCGTATACAAGATTATAAAAACGACTGGAAGATACCTAACCGTGGTTATACAAGAACGGGGTAGCCCACAGTGTTATCTACACCTTTCAAAGTTTCTCGCGGGTCAGGGATCAAAAAGGAATAAAGAGGAAACGTCATCGCTGGAAGGTTCAACGTGAAGTGGATAGTAAGAAGGCGGCGACGGGGCCGAACAGAGAAAGAAGAGAAGAGGAGAGACAGAGAGGAGTAAATAGGGACGGAGGGAGTGTCGAAAGAAAAAGGCCGGCCAAGAAAGTTGCCAGGATCCAATCATAGGAGGATATTGTGGGATCATAAATCTGGCTGCTGCCGGTAGCGGACTGTCGGAGTCCTGAAGGATTCTCCTTTACCCCCCGTTCTCATTCGAAGCCCCTTGGGCAGCCCACGTTTTACCGCTGACTCGACGATCTGTGATCTGTGATAGGAATTGTTTCGCAGCCTCCTGTCGCGTCGCTTCATCGTCACCGCTCCTGCCTCATCTTCGTCCGACCGATTCGCGTCTCGATCGACGTTCTCAACCCTTCTCGCTCGAATAAGGTCAGCCAGTGGCTACGAATCGATACCTCGAGAAATATCGTACTCCATCGTCTCTCCAGTCCAAGAAATTTATAATTTTCAAAACTAGTAAGTTTAATCACCTTCCGCGTTAAAACGAATTTTTGCTACGATACAAGCACATAATCTCGATACAAGCATTCCTAATCTCGTTAAACTATCGCAACCGTAATCGCTTGCTTGCGACGGTGGTGGAAGAAGAGTGGAAATACTTACGTATGCGCCAAAGGAACGGATACGAGGTCGCAGAAAAATTTAGCCACTTCCGCAAGTTTTCAGTGTGCCGTGACGAGATTTGAATCGCGAACAAGAGTGGAATTTATAATTTTCATAGATGGGCGTCGCGTCTCGCGCCACTGTATTGACGATTTCAATGGAACGTTTTATATTCCAAACAATAACCACAAATTGTTCCGTCATCGAACATAAGTTCAGAGAGCCGCTACTTTTAATTTTCACATTATTAGAGCCATAGCCAAAATTATTTTATTACAGCGAACACCTGGTCGCACTCTGATCTCCGGGTAGTGCGACGCAGGCCCAACCATTCGATCCTCCGTCGCCTACACCTTCATTTTCGCCCCATACATATGCATATGGAAAGTTCATATTTCTATTTCTATTTAACGGAAATTAATAACATACGTATTTAGTAAATTCTGTTCGAAATCTTCATCACGTGTCTGACTCGCTGTTATAGGATACCCATCTACGCTGTCTCGGTACGTCCGAGGCGAAAGACGTGGTGGAACTCGATTTATCATGTTTCGAGACGTCACTGCATTAAGTAATATCCTGAAGAGATTTATAACTGCAGGTGCAGTGGCTAGATTCATAAAGACACGTCTCCTGGATAACAAGTATGCATCTTCACCCTCGACTTACCCCAGGAAATAAAGTTCCTGTTCAGGAGATGAACCAAGGAAATCTCAAAAATTTTTCCTTATCCCGAACCACTAGCGAGACGAGATTCGTCGCCCGAACCGTTTTACTTTTGACACGCGTACGCCTGCGATATTTCATCAAGGGTCCGGAGGAGAAAAAGAAATAGTTACTTCTCGAGCGACGGCGGACGTGCGATAATGAAATCCCCGTAGACGCTATGCAGATGCTATGCAGACGTGAGTTCACGTTAGGCGCATGGGAAAAGTGGAAACTCGGCAGTGCGTATGCTCCCGCAAACCGCAGTTCAAGCGTGTCGGATCCAGATGGCAAGCACGTCACTGCTAATTATACAATTAGTTAGTTCACCAAAACTATTCAATTCGTGGATACTGCTGTTACAATTAAGATCTCAAGGTATTTCGGTAAAACAGTCCCGTTTTCGCATAAACGTGTATTGGATTTAGTAATAATTAGACTGTAGATCATTGTGCAAAACAAAATTTTCCAGGGATGTCCCTCACTTTATAGACACTTTAAGTGGAGAGTCTCATGTATTTACAATAAATGTTAGGAAACTTTATGATTTGTTTTTATTAAATACTGATTATACGAGACTAACAAGCTGATTTGGGGCTTGAAGTTTTAGGGTTTTAATATACTAAAAATAATTGTTTTGCTTCAGTCCTTTTTATTGACTTATTGAGTACAACTCGGTGTTCTTCTTATTCTTTTTCACAAAAGATAACAATTTTTCTTAATGTTAGATAGTTTACGCTGAGACTAAACCTAATTCCATAGAAAAGCGTGAAAATTGCGAAAGTTGCAAGGTCTAAAAGAAAAACTTGATATTTTTTCCAAATAAATTGGGTTTATATTGTTTAAAAATATATTATAAATAAAGATAAAATGCGAATTGAGGTTCAATCCCTAGAGAAATGTATAACAAAGTGAATAAACTTTGGCCGAAATGGATTAATCAATTAGTTTTTTAGTTATCTTGCACACCAGCTTGAAAAATATGATTTCAAGAGAAACGCGTATAATCTTTTGTCAAATATTGTATTTTTGATTTAAGAGATACAGGAAATCGATTTTTTGACCCAAATACATGAGACTCCTTCTTAAGCGTCGACATTCTATTTTTCCATAAAACAATTACTTCACTTTTAATATTCTGCGAGACAAGTTTCACTGTAATACTCTGAAGTGCTCCATTTTGTGTTTTTTACAAAATTAGTAAAGAATACACTTCTGGAACTGTTTGTATAGTATATAGATATAAACATATGACTTTGCTGATGCTGATATTTTGTAGCAACTGTCTTTGGAAGAAATATTAAATACATCTTGTTTTTTGTTAGTACTTTGATGCAAAATCGAGTTAGGAATAAAATATCGTCACCAATAAGCTACATGTAACAGAATTAAAATATCAATCGTTTTTTAACTGAACTACATCTGAAGTTATATACACGCTTCTTAAGTTCTAATAAATACAGAAATAATGAATTTCATAAAAAGTGATTCTATTGGTTCAATTTTGCTACTCACTATATTGTTGCAAGGAGAATAATTATTCAGAAATAAACACTATCAGAATTTATCTGATAAACTGTAATTTACTTCAAACAACACAACGAACACGATGTTTTCTTTCATTAGATTTAAATAATGACAAAAGCGTCTTATGATTTTTACGAACTATCCAAATCAAGGGTTCTGTTAGAAATGGTTGAATCGATGTATCGAAGTGTGTTTTTCATGAATACAGTTAGAACACATGTTAATCTCGTTTTTGTTTTTATTTATTTTTGGTTTTCGGTTAGGAAATATATGTAGTTGTTCGTGATTTACTATTGTATTACACTTGTACATTTATTTTGTACGTGTTCTTAAATAAAATCCCAACTGTAAATGTATTAAAAAGTGTATGAGGAAACATGGCTATGGCTGCATTAAAATCCCAATGGGTTCTCACACATTTTAAATTTTGTACCACACAAATAAGAATTAGAAAATATATGTACCATCATAAAAGCATTTCCCGATTAAAAATCAATGCATCCCAAATGGAGTGTTTATAATCAAAGAATAAAACATTTTAAATTTATATTATTTAATTACATTCGTAAATGAAACTTTTACATTATAATAAAATATAGTAAATGGTGGGTAATAATACACGAGCAAATAATAAAGAAATTTATTATTGGTCAGGATTAATGCGAAGGATGAGCCTATTTCATTGTAACAAATTTCGATACGTCAACCTTGATCTTAACACTTTGCCGTCCGCACGTCTCGTAAAAATTTCTTCGCTTGGCGCCGGCCGTTCTTGAGGTTATCGGGTGATTATAAATTTTCAAGTTTTACTAATGTCATCGTTAGCTCTCATGAGTTTTCAATCCTGCCCCCTGTTTTCATGAAATTTGGAAGATATACATATGTACATAAAAGTAAAATTTGTTTTCTATATTTCTTGATTTACGTTTTCTTTGGTAATAATTTAATATTTCTCTTTTAAATGATATGCAGCAAAACAATCTTTAAGATATAACGCAACTCCACATGACTTGCACATTAAATTTGTTGTCCTTCTTTTTTTGTTTTTGGAACATACATGGCAGTTTCTTCGTTTTCGTTTGTTAGTTTCGGAAATGAGTGTTAGCTGGTGTTGTTTTTGCTGACCGGAAAGTCTGTCGATCGAATCATGATGGGACGACAAGATTTAGTAGCGACCTCCGAGTTTTGCTCAGGAACAGGTACATGATCTTTGATCCACGATTCAGACACTTTCAATAAAAAATCATGAAATCGGAGACTCTTGCGTTCTGTATTGAAATGTTGATATGTCCTGAATGCATTAAATAATGCGCAATTAACACTATGCCGTCCAGTACACCACTGTGGTGTCGCCGGCCGTTGAGCAATACTTTGTGCGCGACACCACTGTGGTGTCGCCGGACGGTAAAGTGTTAATTAATTTCCAACGTAAGTCAGGTTCAAGTTGCAACTGTGTCTTATATTTATTTTTAATTAATAGCCCGGCTCGCAAAGATATGATCAGTTGAAAGGCATTAAAAATATTATCGCTTTGTCGAAAAGATACTTATATTCATCTCTTCTCTTTAACCACAAAGTGCATAAGTTATCTTTTTTGAACTAATTAATAATGTTTCTGTCACATTAAATATCTATGAGTTGATCTCCTTCTTGAATTGAAAAACTATGTAACACAGTATTGTAAAAAGAAAAGGGATCCCTTAGCCAACTTTCATTTTCTAAATTTTCAGGGAAGTAGGAATGAAATCGTAAAAATTGTACCACCAAAAATAATGTCATATACCATTAGTGGTGGTGTGCGAGACCGGGTCGAGACGGGAACGAGAACGATTCTCGGGACCGGGACGAGATCTTGAAACTTTCGGGATTCCTGAGAATGTTCAGGTTCCCCGAGAATATTCGGGATTCCCGAGGGTGTTCGGGTTTCCCGTGAATCTTTGGGATTTCTGATACTGTACGGAATCTTTTAATATTGTTTTTTAGTCTTCATCTATGCTATAAGAGTAACAAGAACAATATTTAACCGTTTGAGTCCTAAGCAGCGCGATCGCGCTGTTGAGATTTTATATCGAGAAAACCCAGCACATTTCGAGCATTGTGGACAACTGATGCACAGTGGGTTGAAACGCGAAAAACGCGGACAAAAATAATATCTGAAGCTACTTCTAAGATTAAATTAATAAAAATGGTACAGTTTTATAGATTTTGAGGTGCTGAATTCAAATTAATAATCAGATTTTGTTTAATTCCAAACCCATAAAAGTTATATAAGGTTTTTTCGAAACGGTTTTCTCGAATTTGGGCGTACATATTATTAATTATTTTATTATTATTAGTAATGGAATATTTTTAGGTTATTATATACTAAATTCTGTATAATTTACTTGATGTTAATTACCTTCCGTCTCTAAACAAATGCCAATCGGCGCTCCAACAACAATACCAGGCATTCTTTGCCCATTATTGCCTTATTATTTATATTTATATTATATTATTTATTAGACAGCGGATCTTTATGCATTTATAGCAAAATTGAGAAGATGAAATTCAAAATTGTTGGAAAATTTTTAAAATTGAAGATGTCAATATATGATTTCTCCTCTGATAAAATTATTAAGGCGGTAGACTCCTTTACAGAATTGCAGGGGTGCGGGATGCGCGTTCTCATCGCGGGGATTTTTCAGTAGTCAAATGCGCTAGATAAAAGATCAATCTAGGCCGCGATCGCCCTCGAAAGTCCTATTTTAACGTTTATGAGGCGTAATTTGCATTATTCACAGTCACAGCTATATGAAAATAGCTACATGGGCAGTTGTATGCTTCCGAATAATGCAAATTAAGCCACGTAAACGATAAAACAGGACTTTTGAGGCTGCCTAGATCGATCTTTTATTAAGCGTTTTTGACTACTGAAAACCCCCATTTTTGTATTATCGAATCTGTTTCGAGTTAGGTTTTTGATCCTCGATCCTAATCTAAATTTACGACAAAATTTGGCTGGTTTTCTTTTGGACATGGCTTTCCTCTTTGAATGCCAAAAGACACCATAGCGACTACCTAAACGGCGCGGCGCGGTGCAACCGCGCATTCTCTCGCGTCATCGTTTTTGTGATACAGTGTGCAAACAGGCAACTATTGGCAGCTGAAACCTTTTTAGTTTTATCGTATACATACCTACCAATAACGTGTAACAAATATTAATGCAGCAATCGATGACAATCGGTTTATAAACCTATTTGAGTGGGGAAAAAGCTTAAGTATTACTCTTTGTTTCATCAATGTTTGTAGGTGTTATATACAACAAAAACAAACAAAATCCATTCTTATTATTTTCGTCTTAGAACACGCTTTCAGTTAAGTACATGCAAAAAATCCTCACTCATGCGTGTATTATTATGCATTATGCATTTTTATTGAACTTGAGCATTTAATTGTGGAATACAGATATGGAATTTTGGAAAACGAAATGCAGAAAATGATGCCACATTTATCTACCAACAAGGTAATAATACAATTTTACATTTTTCGTTTGGTCAGGAAAATGATTTTTGTCCGCGTTTTTCGCGTTTCAACCCACTGTGCCACGGTGCGTTACCGATTGTCGAAGTCGCGCGCTCAGTTTTACTGACGCAAGTACATCACACAGCTCCTTTTAATGTAAATAGTACATTTTACAATAGGTACAATAATACTATTAGGAGGTTGAATAAGTTCTCGCTGTTTTCCGAAAGGTGGTAATACCAGAACTGCGTGAATTTAGTTTCAGACAGTAACGTATCTATAATGAAGTACTACATATATGCAAGGTTAAAATTCAGTGTATGTCATTCCAGTGAAGTATAAACAATTTTTCTTTCATTGAGCTAAATGTCGAATTTCATGCCAAAGAAAGAGTAATTGCGGGGAATTTTACTACACTATTTTATTAAAAAAAAATCTGCAGCTGAAGCACACAGAATTCTTGTTGACACCTACGGCGACCATGTTCTGTCGGAAACAATATGCAGAGATTGGTTTAGACGCTTCAAAAATAATGATTTTGATCTTGAAGATAAAGAACGCCCTGGCGCACAACAAAAACTTGAAGACGAAGAATTTGAGGCATTACTTGATGAAGACTCGTGTCAGATACTAGCTGAACTTGCAGAATCATTAGGAGTTGATCACACAACAGATTCGAAACGTTTGACAGCATTAGGAATGATTCACAGGAAGGACGTTGGGTGCTGTACGAGTTGAAGCGATTTTTCAGCATGACAACGCGCGGCCACATGTTGCAAAACCGGTGAAAACGTTTTTGAAAACACTTAAATGGAAAGTACAACCCCACCCGCTGTATTCACCAAACATTTCCCGATCAGATTACCATTTGTTTCGATCGATGACACATGGCCTGGCTGAGCAGCGCTTCCAATTTTATGAAGATATCAAAAAATGGATCCACTCTTGGATTGCCTCAAAAGACGTGTCGTTTTTCCGACATGGAATTACTATGCTGCCAGAAAGATGGGGAAAAGTAATGGCTAGCGAGAGACAATACTTTCAAGAACATATTTTTTACCAATTTTTTAAAATAAAGCATTCATTTCATAAAAAAAAAACAGCGAGAACTTATTCAACCTCCTAATATAATAATGCAATAATATATTACAAAATAAAATAAAACAAGCGCTATCACGCTGCTTGAGTCTTTTCGTAGTCATTTAGAGAAAGCGCGGTTGCGCTGTTTGGGACTCTTCGACAGTGTTTTTTCAATAACCCCGTGGGACTCAAACGGTTAAAGATTCCGAACAGTATCACAAATCTCGAAGATTCACGGGAAACCCGAACACACTCGGGAATCCCGAATATTCTCGGGAAACCTGAACATTTTCCGAATCCCGTCCCGACCCGATACTTCGTCTCTAGCTTCGGGTTTCAGGACTTCCCGGAATCTCGCACACCTCTAACCAATAGTGGTACATTTACCATAGTTTGAGAAACGCTGATCTAAGTAATACAAAGCATTATTCTATCGACTGTCTACAAACGAAGTAAATAATCCGAATTACTTCAACAAAATTAAATTCTCAAACGATCTCCCGGGTATTACCGTTATAATGCAGGATTTAATTAATAGGCTAGACGCAGATTAACAAAGAAGCGGTATCCCAAGTTTGTTGGGAACACATAGCTACTTGGTTAACGCAGCCCCTGTGCGGTTGAAACTACGGAAGTAGAGCAACTATCCAAATAGCTATCCTTCATTTTCACTTTGAAGACGCGTCAAGGAACTCATGGACTGTGAAAGCTGAACAATAATAATATGCGGGATGAAGTACAAAGGGAATGGTTTGCATTAAAAATCTCGGGGAAACGCCGGGGAAGCACTCGTAATGATCGCGAGACAGTAAATTCGACGAAATCTCTGCATCCCGTGCGTTAATTCCTAAAAGGGAATCTTTGTGGTCCCAACCGAGTTTAGAATTGAATAGAACCTTGCCAGACAATGGCGTCCGCCGACTTGGAGAAGAGTTCGGCGATGGGAGAAAAACAGGAAGAGGAAGAAGAGAAGAAACTTGGAGGATAAGGGACAGCAGGCAAAAAGAGGATCGTGCAACTAAGTGCAGCACGACTAAAATATAGGTGCGGTCTTTGTACCATCGACAGCCACCCCGGAGATTATTCATTCGACCCTTAATTCATTTATCTCTCGCTACTCTATACCCCTGGCCTTAACGATCGCCGCCAGACCAAGCTATTAAATGCCAGCCACAGCAGTTTTTAATGATCGCACAACCCCCCTCTTTCTACAAAAACAGGCAATTTCTCCAGGTTAAAGTGTGAATGGTTTAGTATGGTAGAATTAGCTAGCAATGCCGTTGTTTCATTTAACTCATTGGCAAAAAGGCGTTGATTCAAAATCGGCCAAAATTGCCTAAGACCAATTTTCCTGAAACTTTGCATAGTGGTAGCCCTTTGGGTCTAACATTGATTCCGTGCAAAAATTTTTTCCCAGGACTTCACGGTTACGGGGGGAGGGGGTCAAAGTACGTATTTTGCAAAATCTTTTATCTGCTGTAACTTTTAATAAAAATACGATATTGACCCGGCACTGATACCAAAAAATCATAAAATATTCAAGCTTTCCAACGGTGTATAAGTTTATGTAATTTATTCATTGCTAACATAATTTTTTCACGTTTTTCGTGTTTTTCAAGGCGGAAAAAATTCAGAAAAATTGCAATTCCCAAAAAAAGTATCGCCTGATTTTAACCAAAAACGCTGCTTTAATAGTACATTTCATGCCCTTTCGAATGGTGTTTGTCATATCTTGGGGAAATTATTCGTTTTTGAGTTATAAAGTAAAATGTGAGTAGAAGTTGAGGCGCGCGGTCAACTACTCGACCTATATATGTATATTCATTTCAAACATGGAAAAAACGCTTTGTGTGATTATATATAGACTGTACATAACACAGCTATGCTATTGTTATCAATTCTACTGTTTTGAAACGGTGAAACACATTGGTTACATTTTACAATAATTATACCAGAATGCAGATATTGCTCATTTTATTTTATATCTTATTATACAATTGTCAGGTAACATATCTTCTTCAGTTTGTTTCTATTTATATTCAAGACATTATTTAATAATCTCAAACGAAACATACAGTGTTTTAAGATTTTCCGAAACGGAACTATTCACTCTTTCATCGATACCCAGAATCAAAGGACTAAAAGAAACAGTCATTTTCTTCGGACGCAACCATCTAGAATTTCGAGAGAGAAATCAAGTATTGACGAGATGTGTTCACTATGCATTTCTTTTAACTAGACCAAAGACAAATCATCAGTTTCATTTTCGTTGTCGTGTCGTGAAGGTCTATCGTCTGCAAAAGAATTTTGTATGTGCGCATCATTTCGTTAGAACATAGGATTATTTTAATTTTTTTTTATTAATAGCGGTGTAGTGTATAAGTTACATAGTGTAGTGCATATTCTAAATAATAGTATTTCTGACAGTACATGTGACTAATAGTAAACGTGATTAGTGCAATAACTGAAATAAATAAATGTGAGTTCTAACAAATGCGAAAAATGTGGCATTTTTCTTTAAAAAAAACCGAAGAAGGAGAAGAAAATTAAATCAAATCAAGTGTTTTGTAAAAAATGTTTTTTGGGGGACACTGAATCTTCCGCCACTTTACCAATAAAAAAAATCTTTCTTTTATTAATAAAAAATTAAGAAATATTGATAAATGATCATATTATAATCCACGAAAGATCAGTATATTGCAAAAGGCATATCGCAAACGACAGTATAGAGCAATCTTCGATGCTTGCAGTATAGGAGAATTTACAAAACGAAACAACATTATCAATAAATTAAATTGTAAATATTATTGATCAGTTACGGAACTTCAACGAAAATAAACCACATGAATGTAATTTTTTTTTGATAAATTACGCAACAGCAAATTAAAAACTTGGACTGGCTTTAAAAAAAAGCGAACTACAAAACTTAACAAAATACTGTTTCAATAGAAGTGAGGGCACTAACTCCATATACAAGGTGGCAATTTATTTCATGAATTTACATCATGGTTCGTCTCAAAAAGACATTGGAGCTATGATAAGTACGTCACAACCTACGGTATATAGGATAATTTCAGACGTGTGAGATATTATTATGTCAAAGTTTGTTCCTCATTTTTGGGGAGCATAACAAGAGAGAAAATAAGAGACATCACATATAGCTCGTCATTTAAATAAAATTCAGGAAAATAAAGATAATATATTTACCATTTGGGAAGGAACATGTGTATATTTAAATAAAAGTACGACCTATCGCTTCCAAAGAGTATATATAATCACAGAAAGCGTTTTTTCCACGTTTGAAATGAATATATAGGTCGAGTAGTTGACCGCGCGCCTCAACTTCTACTCACATTTTACTTTATAACTCAAAAACGAATAATTTCCCCAAGATATGACAAACAGCATTCGAAAGGGCATCAAATGTACTATTAATGCAGCGTTTTTGGTTAAAATCAGGCGATACCTTTTTTGGGAATTGCAATTTTTCTGAATTTTTTACGCCTTGAAAAACACGAAAAACGTGAAAAAATTATGTTAGCAATAAATAAATTACATAAACTTATACACCGTTGGAAAGCTTGAATTTTTTATGATTTGTTGCTATCAGTGCTGGGTCGATATCGTATTTTTATTAAAAGTTACAGCACATAATAGACTTCGCAAAATACGTACTTTGACCCCCTTTCCCCCGTAACCGTGAAGTCCTGGGAAAAAGTTTTTGCACGGAATCAATGTTAGACCCAAAGGGCTACCACTATGCAAAGTTTCAGGAAAATTGGTCTTAGATAATTTTGGCTGATTTTGAATCAACGCCTTTTCACTGAATAACGAAAAAAACTCGAAATTTAAAGGGAGCTTCTCGTGTGACATCAATGAAAATAAATGATTTTTAAGAGCGTAATTTCTTTTGGGGCGTAAACAGAGAGTATTGAAGTGACCAGTATTTTCTTTAGTTCAATTCTTCTTATTATTTATTTATTTATAGTATACAAGACCTCTTAACAGCTTCGGCGGTGTAAGCATTGTTGGCATGCAATGGAGCGTGTATCGCAGTAATCAGAACAGAAAAAGTGAGAAATTTTCTTAAAATTAGATACTTTACGCTGGGGTTGGACCAATTTTGATAGAAAAATATGAAAAGTTGTACAATGTTCTACAATTTGCAAAAAAAGTTTACTTTTTTGGTAGATTAGTTAAATTTATATTGCTCAAAACGATATATATAAAAAAAGAATATAAATATTAGGTCCAATCCGAAATTGTTTACTTTACTAGTTTTCTAGTTGTCGTGCACGCCAGTTTGAAAAACATAGTTTCGAGAAAGATGCATATTGTATAATAAATGATAAGATGAATTGAACTAAATAAAAAACGTTTGTACTTCAAGACTATCCATTTACATCCACGAAATGTCTAGTCCCATATGTCCACTAGTTTTTCTGAAAAAAAATTCTTAAAAATCACTGGTTTTAGCTGCCATTACACGAGAAGCCCCCATTAACACATTATCTACCGACAACTATTTTATAATTTTTAAAAGTCTGCGGTCTATGGCTAAGGAATTTTGAACAGATCTTTCAACAGGAATAGGAATTGCAATCGTAAACCAACTAATCATGCCTAATAACGTAATCCAATAATTTCGTTTGAAATTACTATGTAAAAGAAGATTTTGAAGCTTCCTTGAGGTACAGTACAATTATTGAAATCCAATTAGTAGGCTACCGATAGATAAAGTATTAAGAGAGATCGATTCCAGTCGAATATTTTATTTGTCTCGGTATAGTCTCCATAACGTACAAATAAGCTCATCTAGATTACAAATTCGCAAACGCGGAAAACCGACCGCGATGAACTCTGACAGAGTGTTGCATAATTATTTCGTTCGAGATCATGAGTTTCCACGAGTTGCACAAACCAGCGGGGAAGAAGATACAAGTACACTGAAGCGAAATAAGCTAGTGCAAACGGCCGAAATAATCCGGGAATAAGCGCGGCGAGTACACGTCATAGCAATAAATAAATATGCAAAGAACTAACGAACGCATGGCGTGAAAACCGGAGCACGGGCTCTCGAAACAGCTAAATTATCGTGTAACGCTAATTTAAGCGTACGGACGCCGGGCTTAGGATCCGATAAACCCAATGAATGCAGGCTGCAGACAACAGGGTCGAGGGGCACCGACTAATCGTCTACAGTCTACACGATGAAACAAAACGACGATGCTCTTTTCCGCGCGGCGGAATACGAACATGGCGGAACGTGGAAAGTTCGGTTTAACTATAATCGGAAGGCCGATGGCCGTAATAAGTACGGTACACTCCTACACAAAATGATAGCACGTGTGTGCCTTCTTTAGTTTCTCGAAGACTACATAGAATTTCTAAATGAAACACACAGTTTCATAAAGCCAGCGGGAGGAACTTTGTTTTCTAACAGGTTCCTTTTCTCTGCTTTGCAACAATTATCGATACTACGTCTTACATTGAGAAATTCTATTAGGTTGTCCCAAAAGTTTATATTGTTTTCGAATAATCTCTTGCTTTACAATTTAATCCCGAGGCTTCAGATTAAAACACACTATATACAATACATATACTATATCGTTTCGTTTGTATAAATTAATTGTGTGATATTCGTTCATAGAAATAATTTGTGTTGTTTCAAACATCAATGTACAATGGTTATGTTGCTATTACATACGTTAGTTGATGATGGAAAGTTAAAGATAATCAAGTTCGGTGTACGAAACTCATGGCGTCTCTGAGACACCATTTTAACATTAGATTTACAGAGCAATAAAAGTGACTATTTCACAATACTTTATAAAAATAATACGAATGTAATCCAAATATTTAGCCATTATTTATATAATGTATACTCAAAGAAATAAATTTGTTGAATTGTTCCTCATGAATTTTTACAATCTCAAATGAACGGTTGCAGTTTTTTTGTTTTGCTATTTATGAAATTATAGAGACGCTTCCGTGGAAAATTATTAAATAAATACATCTAGTAGGGCACACATTATAATATGAGCCACACAAAGTCCAAATAAAATGAATGTTGTAATTTTTATAAGGCAATATTCGCCAGTTGCTTTTAAGGATCGCTAGATTTAGTGTTGAAAATATTAGAACCGTCATTTTCACGGATCCCGTAAACCTAGTGTTAAGGCAAAGGGTTAATGTGCACGATGCAAACTCAACCTAGATGTTTTTGAGAAAACAAATTGCGTGGCTATGTCAAAGGAAGCTTATGAAGTAATAAAACGTTAACGAACAGACGGTCATGTCGTTTGTGCATGCTTGCGGTGCTTAACAATATTAAACTACAGACATTGCGAAAGAAACTTTTGGAACAATCTAATATCTGATCTTCGAGAAATAAAAGCTAGCACACTATCATTGTGTCCAGGAGTGTAAGTGCGGTAACAACGTTGGAGCGTATCTCTGAAATTCGCAGAATAGAGAGCACGTTAACGTTTTCTCCGTCCCTAAAAGTGTAGCGAAAATCGGGCCAAACGAGGAACGTCGCATTTTCATTTTATTCCGGTTCGGTTCGATCGTCGTCGATGGAGAAAAGGTGCATTGTCACGAGAGAGATTATGCACCTCCGAATCGTATCGATCCGGGAGCCGTGCGCCGACACACACGTGTGTCTCGAAAGAATTGATATTTGGATGTCGGATGTTCCAGGCACGCTGAGTTACCGATGTAAGAAGTGGGACAAAAACATCGAGACAGGAACTATCTTCCCAGCATCCAATATGTCTGTCGGTGACTTCGATTTTTCTCCCGTATCTGGGCCACCGAGGTTATTACACCGTCGCTGTTCTATAACCGACTTCGCGAGAACAACGATTATTAAGCTGTGTCCACACCGCTCCGAGATTTTTTCCCTTGAAGCGACCTCGGCCTTTCCACGCGGCTTCGAGGCCACGAACAACCGACAAGGCTTCGGCCATAGGATCTTTCGCCTAGTGATCCCCATTTTGCGTGTATCTAAAATACACATGCATACGTGCAGTTAATAAATCCGTGGTTTAATCCGTGTACGTTTTAACACTAAATCTACTGCGTGTAAAAAGTCATTGTATTGCTTTATAATAAGATTGACAAGATTCAGTTTATCTAAACTTTCTGCTATTTTTATTATAGTATATAATAAAAATTTCTATAATTTTCTCTACTTCCTAATTTCAACAATTCTAAAATAAATAATTTGGGACGGTTCAATTCGACCGGCGCTGGTAGGTTTGGTGTTAATACTCCGATGCACGTGTATTATGACACACGGATCGTAATATACTTTCAATACACGATTACACAAGTAACGAAATATAATCTTTACATTTTTAGATATTTATTTTTAGTAAATTACTGTTTATATACGGATATTTAGTTCCAAAATAGAATAATAAATATATTAAAATATATTACACGTGTATCCTGATACACGTGTACTCGTGCATTCAAAATGTACACGGATTAAAACATAGGTATATTAACTACATAAGTATCTCTAATACACGGTAAAAACTAGGACCTCTACTTTTCATAAGATCACTTTTCTTTCCCGTACTCTCGAGCTCGTCAGAAAGACGCACGCCCAGGCTAAGCCGGTGTGAACACAGCTTTAAATTTCACCGTTCTCCAGAAAATTTTCACGGATCTTCCTGGTCGACGAATTTCTTTCCGTTTTTCACGGAATTAAAAGATGTTATTATGGTCGCGCGTCCCTGCGGGATTTTATCATATGAGACGAGCCGGTTTAGGAGCGGGAACTCGATAAAATATCTACGGATTTGCATACATACATGGATAATCGAGTCCAGTGAGGAGCAAAATTGAACGAACAAAATCACTTTTTCAGAGAATCAGTGTCTTTACATTTAAACAGAGTAGACACTAAAGAAGCATATAATTTTGCAGTTACTTGAGAGCTTAAGAAACGATCAATATTTTTATTTTGTTACATTTAATTCAATTACAATTACACCACGAATTTGTATGCAAACTGCAAATTGTCTGACCTTCTTTCAAGAGACAGGGGTGAAGTAGAATCTTCTTTCTGATATCATTATTCTTTAATCATTTTAGTACATTCAAAATAGAACATTGATGCTCTTCAATTCTTTTAATTATTCTACTATTTTAAGTCTCATCTACTTATTTATTTACGCCATGAATGCTTAAAATCCACAGTTTACTAATAAGCTACATATAACAAAATTAAAATATCAATCTTTCTTAAGCTAAAATAAACCTAAAATTATACACTTCTTAAGTTTCAATAAATACCTAATAAAATAATAAATTCATAATGGGTATTATACAGGTTATACATAAGGTATGATAAAATAAATACATAAGATGATTTTCTCAAAAAAATGGTTTTCTTGGTTCAATTTTACTTCGCATTATATTAGGTCGTCCCATAAATTCGTGCCGTTTACTACTATTTAAATTAATATTTGAAACATACCACTAAAGTTTACGAAATAATGTAATCACCGTCTTCTTCCACAACCTCTTCTGTTGGGAATGAAATAAATCCACGACAGTGTTTCCACGTATTCTGTATTTAATGTATAATTAATAATGTGATAAAACTGCGAATATAGTTCGACTGTATAACTGTATGTGAAAAGACTACTTTGCAAGATGCGCTCAGGCTAGCTGCTATGACGGGACTGACGACGGTCCTAACTTTACGCCCTCGCCTGGGCCCTTCTGTCTCTGGGAAAAACCTCCTAAGACGCATGGTATCGTTGTATTCCAACATCTTCCCATCCTTTTGGTAAAAACATTATACCGTTATTATAAAATTTCTGTAGTAATTAAAAAAGAAAAACACACCGCGAGTAGTATAAATATATCCGCGGCACGAACTTATGGAACGACCTAATATTTCTGCAAGAAGAACGATTAAAAATACCGAAAATTTTTAATGTTTTCGGAGCAACTGAATGTATTATTTTGACTTGTAACATTTTGAAGCAGCGAAATACGGCAAGTTTGTTAAATCTTTGCCTGCCTTCCCCGTGCATAGGTAAATAGAGTACATCGTGAGTACACATAAATTATAAGCAAGATTAACTGCACTTGTTGAAGCCAATGTAATTAGTCCCGGGGGTGGACTATAATTTAGTAGCGAGTATTAGTGAACTTCGTCGAAAAGGTAACGCGAAATACAATTTCCCCTCAAAACTACGGCAAACCCTAAATTTAGTATTCACGATGTTACCGAATTTCTGCTATTGCTACGCTTTACCTTAAAATTTATGTAATGCACTATCGCAAAACTGTTTTCGCTTACCGGCGTACAACAGTTTGGCAACCGTTTTAGACCTCTGTTCTTTGCAAAGATATCTAAATTGAACATGCAACATTCTGATGAAACTTTTGATGTACAATTTAAGATGAACTTTTGATGTACAATTTAAGATGAACTTTTGATGTACGATTTGAGATGAACTTTTGATGTAGGTACAGATTGTTCGAGTAAAAAAACATTATTTTCTGTGGCTGGTTATTTGTATTACCAGAGTATGGATAGAACTCTGAAACATAGCGATTACCAGCACATTGATATCCACAGTTAGGGAACGCCATTCGTACTATGATGCATACGAATGGAGCTATACTGTGGTTCATTTTCAGTTGGAAAGAGATGGGGAGGAAAAAACCGAAAAGTGTAAAGTTATCGAGAGAGGCACTTTAACTTTGGAGAGACGGGGATTCGAACCTGAGTCGGTCGAAGCGCAGTCCCCGCGCGAGTCCTACAGTTATCCCACGACGCCATAGAGCCAAACGAAAGTAAAACTTTCAGTTTCAATATACATATCAGCTGCAAGTACACGACAGTAACAGACATTTTCATTTAATTCTTTTACCTTTCCCACCCTGAGAATGATCAAACGATAAAATAATTAAATATTCTTTCTTCGTATCCTCCCGATAGATGTCGCACTATGTCATAACTCTGTTAATATTAATCAGATCTGCCATTTACTTAAGTGCGTCTGATAGGTGATATATCATAGATTAATTAAAAACAAGAAATTGTGATATTTGTTTATTTAGTCAAAAGTTATTACGTCTAGAAAATGAGTAAAATAAAGAAGAAATTCGATACATTTTGAAATTTTATTACAAAGAAGGAAAGAATGCGAATCAAGCTGCTAAAAACCTTGCGATGTTTATGGACGTGATACGGTATCAGTACGTGTGGCACAAAGCTGATTCAAGCGTTTTCAATCTGGGAATTTTGATGTCAAAGATATACCTCGTTCTGGTCGACCAGTCACTGAAAAAGTCAATGAAATCATGCAAACAGTTGAACAAGACCGGTCTTACCTCAAAAATGGCAAACGATGGTCGATAAAAACGGCACATACTTGATTTAATAAACTTCATTTAAAATATGAAAAAACTTGATTCATTTCTGCATTAAAATACGAAGAAACTTTCTCCCCAAACCCATACATTCAAACGGTCACACATTTCGAATTAAACGAAAATATATTTAAAATCAAATACACGGCTATTATATGTTCTGCTGTTTGATTGCATTTCTAGGTCGCGTAAATATTTCAATAGAGCCCACACGTTTTTTACGGACTTGTCGCTTATAAAATTGAACAGTTTTATATTAAAAGTTATTCTCAGATGTTTCATGTGAATACAAAATGTATTAAAAATCGTATCTTGTAAATAAAAAAAATGTAACTATACCAACTGCATTTCTGTTGCAAGGGATCTAGCAACCGAAAGGGCGCAGAAGGCGAGAAGTTTGGATTTTACTCTCCCCAAACTGGTAAAGATACTGTAGTTAGAAGCAACCAACAGTGCCTAAGGAAAGACTATGGGGAATACAAGCGACGCGAACCGAGAAGAGAGCGCACCGAGAAGCACCAACATTCTCAGTTTGCAGTCTTCGGGATTCGAACCCGAGACGGTCGAGTAGTAACCATACGAACCAGGGCGTTTAGCGCGCACGGCTACAGTGACTGTCGTGATGGTCTTGTCCAAATTCATCTAGATATGCACTCGTATATCCCATCCAATTGATACATTTTCTTTTTTTAATCAATTCTACATATATATATATATATATATATATATATATATATATAAATTATATATATATAAATTATATATATATAAATTATATATATAAATTATATATATAAATTATATATATAAATTATATATATGTATAAATATGTATAAATAAATATATATTCTACAGTTAATAATAATTGGACTACGGATTTTATGCATTTATGACAAAAATGAATATTCTTATATCATTTTAGAGTGTTTAAGATGCTTAAACGAAAAAATATATTTTCATCCGACTACAATTTCTTACAATTGACTTGGACAATTTTTAGTCTTTCATGAAGATTCACTTGTATACTAATAACGCATAAGAAAATGTTTCATAAATATTACAGTGTGGTCCAATAATTCTTTTTTTAATTCACATTTATGCTTCTATAAACAATAAATTAAAATGTTTAGTTTTAATTGCAGGCCACAGAAACCAAGTAGAAATTCATTTCTTTTTTTTTCTAGCTTTATTATCGTGTAAACAATTGAGATTTTCAAATTATTTTAATTTTTGCAGTTTTTGCAACTGTACACTACAGCATTCTACACACACTCGCACTCGTCAGGAATAATTACTGGATTTTTTAAAAATGCGCTGAGGGATGTCGAAAGGGTATTCAGAACGAGGCGAACACGGTGACAAATATTTGATGCACGTCGGTGCGGACGTATCTTTCATGTACTGATAGCTAGACGATTCTCAAGGGGTATCACGGGAGGATATATTGAATTTATTAGCCGCCAGGATGTCAGCATGTAGCTACAACGTGTGTAGTAGTAGCAGCGTGCTATAGAAGAATGAATTTTCTTATAGATCTTTTTATCTATTCGTTCGTTCTCGCCATTTCAGTAAATGTTGTTACAGTCATTCGATTTGTTCTTCCGCGTTTTGATAGCACATCTGCATACAGATGCGGTGCTCGGCGTTTCGTCGATACAGATGCGCAGGATATCCTCGCCAGCCCTTTGTAAATCATTTTTACGGGGTTTCCTGTATGTAAGAAGAAAACGTAACTATCTCTGGCCCGTTCGTATTCCAAGAAAATTCGAAATTCTTGTCAGGACAGACGGTTTTGCCATTTCATCTTTTAAAGCCGTACTACGACGTCTACGTGTAACCTGAACAAAAAACAGCCTTAAAATATTAAGTTGGGAAATAAGTCTGTTCGCATTTCTTTGCAGGAATGTTGTTACATATTACCAGACAGCGGATTTTATACATTTATGACAAAAATGTGTAACTGCAATTTGGAAGATTAAAAATATTCTAAAATATGAATGTATTATTTCTAAGTCATTAGACAAAGTAGGAAGTTTCTACTTTGTTCCTGTTTCTTGCAATTGATGCAGGTAATTTTATATTCTACATAAAGATGCCTTTTTGTTCTATGGTCGTTCCCCATTTTTCTCATAACTTAACCCTTTACACTTATCCGACTGTTCCTTCTAAGACACCACTAAAAATTACAATAGTGTAATTCAAAACAATTCCTACAATTCGTATATTCATATATAATAAACGTCTTCGAGTTTAATAAATTGTTAAATATGTATATTTTTTTTTCTTTTTTTTTATTAAGACGTTCAGATATGTACGTATTTATTAATTCTATGTTTTGAAAATGCATGTTCGCACGTTCTCTAAACGCTCAAAGAGAACTGACAATTTTTTCTATTATTAGGTTGTTGGATATAAAATATCTGATTGTTAACAGTAGCGTTAAACAAACATAGTCTTCTTCTAAATAAACTTATGGATCAAAGTAAGCATCATTCTAATCAACGTATTCTGCGAACGAATTACAAGTCGCTTGATTGTATTATGGTAGAAATTGTATTTCTCGGTCGTTTACGTTCACAAATTATGAGATCGTCATCTCTGTTTTGTAGACTTCTTTACCATCGACGAATAGTGTGTTAATTAATCGATTTTAACCGAACATCATATAATGCTATCGTCAATATGTTATTTTTCCACGCATTTAAAAAAGAATACTTCACAATCGCATCTATTGTCATAGAAAAAAAAAACTGTAATTAAAAAATTATTTTTTAATTTTTAATTAAAAAATTATTTTAAAATATTTTAAAAATAGTTTAAAAATGTTCTTACAATGGTGTAATAACAATTAGATGGTTATAAAACGAAAGACATTTGATGAACAAAAAAAAATTGACTTGTTCGGGATTCGAACCTGGTCCAAAAAGTATTCCCAGCCGTTCCGCGGGTAACTAAAGAATACCAGTCAGTCTTTGGGTTCAGTATTGCAGGTAAGATTGCTCGAACGCTTCGAGTCTTTCTTACTAACTAAATATGTTAGTAGAGGTACTAACTAATAAAGAAATATCTTATTGTAATAAAACTTAGGATGCTAACAGTCGCTATCACAAGATGAGGGAAAATGTCGTAGGGAAAAAAAACGGAAGAAAAACCCTTTGGTACAGTCTTATGAGGTAATGTTCTTACAGACTAGACTTATGCTACTTATGAACTAAATAAAAATACTATGTACAGAGAGGTCTCTTACGACTAAAGGTATTCGTCCTTCCTTAAGGCACTTGAGATTTATGTATCTTAAGTTCGCGGATCGTATTCGTGTTTCTAGAGAGCCACCAGTATTTTTCGTGGTTTAGTCTGTGGAAGTCGAGGTGGTCTCTCTGTGATATTGCCATTGAGAATTCATAATTTGTCTCGTTTGGTAAATTCTCCGGCAGGAAGGGCGCTATTCTTTTATCAGCCTTATTGCGTTTCCAGTGATATATAATAGGAACATTATTACTGTTTTGGATTAATCCTACGTTATCACAGTAGATAAAAGCCTCTGGAGATACGGAGACCATAGCCGCTGCACCAACCGACGCCGTTGAAGTAAAGTTCGAAATATTGGAATATACTGTGCTCAGTATAATTTTCGTTTTTTATATTACGCAAGTTTTCAAGTCGGAATAATTTTTTTCAGAACGTAGGAATGTTTAATATTACATAATATACTCTTAAAACTCAGAAAAGATAGGTATAACTTAGTTTTTCACGGGAAAAACACAAAAAAAATTGGTTTTTATTTTTTTCAACTATGACGTTCCTCTCTCAGGAATTTGAAAAAATTGAGAGTATTACTTATGTTGATATCTTATTGCTAAATTAAATCTGTAGGTGTGATTTTTCATCTATATGAAATCTGCATTTTTTCGATTTTCCTCTATAACTACCCTTACAGATGAGATATCGGGCTGAAACTTGGCAGAAAGATTTCTTTTTTGGTAGGCTATCGGCTGATTAAAAATCGTTAAAATCGAGGCCGGAGGCGAATTTAACCCCCAAACCCGGCTATAGCCTTTGTACCTTAAAGTCATGCATAATGAACCTGTAGATTGCAACAGTATTTCTTGATCGAAACGCTTCGTAACATTTGCATTCTAAAATTGGACACTTCATATGCAACAACTTAATACGTTTACTTGTTGAAGATGAAATAAGCAATAGCTTCAGACAACAGCTGTGAAAAGTGAACGCAAAATATTCCCTAACTTCCGCAGCGAGAAGATCCGCGGGAATTAAAAATGCAAGCGCAGAACTCGGCGAGCTATTTTCGTGAGCATCTTATCTAGAAAAATCCGATATTCGAATCGCCTCGTACTCGTAACACGTGTCGATAGCAAAACAAGAACTAGAAGGAACATATTGTTCGCGTATATATCAAACGAGTATCTCATTGATCGTTCGGTATCTATTGAACGTGCTGCTCGTGCACGAAGCAACATCGTTTCGAGTGCATCAAGAGAAAAGGAGAGCAGAAGAGGGCGAAAGACTGTGTGTGTGTGAGAGAGAGAGAGAGAGAGAGAGAGAGAGAGAGAGAGAGAGAGCGAGAGTGAGAGAGTGAGAAAGAGAGAAGGGGAAGGGTAAAAGAAGGGTAGTCGCTGGAAAAACGGAAGTGTGTAGATAGTACTCGGTGCAGGTTTGCGAACGCTCAAACCACTGGCAGAGAGGGTTGTACGTACAGACTGCGTGCACAATAATGCTCACGACACGGATGAAAAGGTCTGCTTCTGACGCGCAGTATTCCGAATTGCCGTAAGGTACGAAAAGGACAAACAGCTGAAAAAAGACAAAGTCGGAGACGACGACGTGAGGGGAGGGGGTGCAGGTAAATGAAGAAAGGGAAATCGATACCTCCATAACCTTCCTCCTGTATTGTTAATCATCCCTGAACCCTAGGATCCTTTCGAATCGCAGTTAGACCGACGATCAGCGTCGTTCGACGTTGCCGAGAACTCTATCGACCAGATTTCTCGTAATTTCTTTCGTTGCTAATGTTAAACACGTTGCTAGGAGGTGTTTACACTGGCACGACGTGGCCGGCAAACGTTCCTTCGACCAAGACGTCTCGGTTTCTTTCAGGTAGCTGCAGAATGATAGATGCAGTCTCAATTTCAACCTTCCCTCTTCGCTCTGCGCGGCGCCTCTTAAGAAAGATGTCACCTCGCGTTGCAACGAACGTCCCCGCCACAGTTTCCTATGAATACTAAATGAAACGAGAATGATACAAAGTATCCGTATTAATACTCGCTCCGTAACGGCAACGCGCCTTCGCGTGAGCTCCGAATCAATGTTTTATTGAAAAAGTCCCTCATAACTGAAGAGGATCATCTATTTGAAGCCGAAATCGTGGAAAATACATAATTGCTCGGAGATTCCTTGGAAAAACAAGATCATTAACTCAGGAATGATACTTCTAGCTCGAAAGAGGAGGTTCCCTAGTAGCCAATTATTCTCGGAATTTTTATGGGACTTTAAATCATACCCAACGTAGAGCCCACATCACTATAATACGAAAGATCAACTAAGCCGTTAATATATTATTCTGATCTTCTCTTCTACGGTTGTTTTTACAGTATATTATAAATTTACGGTAAAAATTAGCGAAAAGAAGAGAAAAAACTGCATACTCGTGTCGCACTTGATGTCGGATCGCCTGCGTAAGCTGATAGGCTACCGTCGTACAGTGAGGCCAAGGTGGAAAACACTAAAAAATTAACTTTTTTTGTTCTAGTAAAATGTTTAGATTTTTCTCTTTATTTTGAACCAAAAAGAGTTGTGTTCAAAGCCGTTTCCTCAATTGTTGTGTTTCGGACGGTGGAAACTCTCTAGAATCGCTATTTATCAGGATTAATGAGATAAGGCATTTTGCAGCTAAAACTTTCTCGTATTCCTGTCTTTATTTTTGCAGATAAACACTTCAAACTCAGATGTGTTGTTATTTATACATTTAAAAAACAAAATGTATTGACAGCAAAATTCGAAGTAAACTGACGGAGAAAGCTATAAAAATTGTTACTTGCTTTTTAAAATTATTAGGATTCTAGAGGCTTACAAATAAAGCTCCGCTTTCTTAGGGTTTGAAATTATTTTTTTCTGAGAGCTAATACACTACTCTAACTGCTCTTAAGATTTCGTAGCGACATTCAACCGCAATCATTCTCAGTTCAGTTTCGAATGAGAAGCGTAGCGATAAGGATTTTTCACAAAAACAAGAGCCGGTTCAAACATTAAACATTGAAAAAAATAATTTAAAAACAATGAAAATTATCGAAAATTAATGGTTACATAACCAAAAAGCTCCTGTATCTACGATAGATCGTTTATATCAACTTGGTTTTGGTCTCATTCGATTCAACGCTCAAAAATATGCGAGGGTTAGTACCAA
This sequence comes from Sphecodes monilicornis, assembly GCA_913789915.3. Lineage (NCBI taxonomy): Eukaryota > Metazoa > Arthropoda > Insecta > Hymenoptera > Halictidae > Sphecodes > Sphecodes monilicornis. The sequence continues at coordinate 1,964,318 of OU565287.1, forward strand.
TAATGAATGATATTGAGCTCCAAAAAGGTTTTTTCCAAACATCGGCCGTTTTGCCTAACTATGCGCCGTACCTGCAGAGGCTTCTTGGATGTAGATACTATGGTCTAGACTCTAGGTTATTAGATGCGTCAACAAATTTAAATCAAAATATCTTTATAACGAGGGCTCATTCAGAAGAAACCCAAAAGGGTTTTGTTATACTACACGAACACTACGACCTCCACATACTGTCGTTCCAAAAGCGAGTTCAACACCCATGCGTTGCCCTTGCAAAATCGAAAAACTTAAAGAAATAAATCAATCCCAATTCTGCACAAAATAAAACTTCAGTGGGCCAACCACTGTGTGATGGGAACAAATTGCGAGTATATTCATAAATAAAAAATTTTAAAAATCAATTTGGAATATAATAACAAAGTTTTAGTTATAACAAGATTTCCGGCGTCTGTAAGACAATATTTAAATGTTGACAAACTTTAGTTGGGCTAATGTGGTATTATCACATATGTAGGCCCAACATTGGATATTCGTTGATAAATTGTCCTAACTGTTTCGTCGTAGGCTTTATGTGAGGAAATTGTAAGTAAAAACTCGCAACTATTGGATACCGTTGGCCAACCATAAGTGCTACTAGGGTTGCATATCTCGGCCAACAATACGCGAATGCATGCGTGGCTCGTGAGGCGCCGAGCCCGTACAAGTTCAACAGAGATGTTTATAGATGGGATGAAAGAAATACTACTAGACATGTAAGTGCATTTCCCTTGCAGTAGTTGTATTGCTCCCAAGGGAAGAGTAACCGTATCGAAGCTCACAATACGCGGCTACAACGGTTGCATATCAAGAAGCGAGAGGGTTACCGAGGAAGGAAAGGAGGGTATCGTTTAGCGTGCCACAAGCACAGAAATAAAGATATCGTCGAGCCACGGTTGGCAATACTTACGATGCAGTTTCTTACGATAAGAAACACAGCGTCGTAAGTTACCGTCGCGCCGGACACTTGTCTCGACACGAAAGGGAATATCGATGCTGATTTATGGCAATAAATTATACAACATGGTGCTGAGGGAAATCAAAAAGGAAAGTTCGCCGCATCGTTTCAAGATGAATCCGAAGTTCGAAAAACTAACGAACTGGTGCGGCGAGATTCTGTGAATTTTATACAGTTCAAACATTCGTCGGAATTGATTGGTCGAGGCAGATTGGCCGTCTCGAAGTTACCGATACGAAGAGCTTCGGTAATTGAGGCGGCTGCCGCACAAAGAGAGGAAACTGAGAAAGCGACAGGTGAGGCACCGCGGTGCTACTACCAATCGAGCTCTGTTAGTAATTCCCCCGCAACATTTCGACATAACGATAGGAAGCCGCCTCTCCAACGTACGACCCGTGGGCTTCCAATTTAACGAAACTCTTCCAGCTACGAATACTTCAATCTACATCGCGACACAAACGTCGCGCGGATCCTCGGCCTTCTTCACAGCGCATTTACCTAGGACAATTGCATTCTCGACAATATACGGAAAGCATTGTATGCAATATATTCAAATAATACTGACCCTTCATCCCTTGTCATATATTAAGGTGGGGCTTCTCGTGTAACGTCAGTGAAAATATGTGATTTTTTAGGGATTGCACCTCAAAGTTATATTTGATTTTTCATTTATAACATTTCCTTAAAGAGTATACATTTAACTAAGCGACCGAAAAAATTGAACTTTTCTTCTGTAAGAAAATGCGAGCGTTGGAATGTCGAGAGTGAGCCATGTGTTTTCCAACGGCGCGACGCTTTCTCTTTTGGGGGAAAGGTTCGGGGCACTTGAGGGTGCAATAAAGTAAGACAGAGAACACGCTGACTGCAAGGCATCCTTAGGACTAGATTTTGGCCGAGAAGCCACTCTGTAAGAGACGACCGACGAGTGAACAACTCTGAGCTTAATAAACCAGATCATTGTCGCATTATATCCGTTCTATTTTCCTTTTTCACCTAAGTTTCTTACACTTCTCAAACGTGAAACTTCTATATGCATTTTATTTACAAAGTATCATCAAAATCAATTGAGGTTGCTATGAGCCAAAAATAATGAAAAACTGCGTGTAAGTAAAAATTATGAGAAACTGCAATTGAGATCACAGGTAAGTCCAAAATTCGAAGATTCTTACATCTTTCGATGCCTATAGCTTTTTTATGCGTCAACCGATTTCGATGAAAGTTCGTGCATGTTGATAACTTGCATAGTTCTACAAAAGACATATTTTAATTTTTTATTATAGGCACAGATAAAAAAGTTAAAAATCATGATCTTCACTTTTCTCATCACAATTTCGACCAATGGTAATTCTTAATTAATGTGTTTTATACATTATCTAGTAAAGTAATCCCTTTAACATCTAAAAAGAAACTCAACTCGTTAGATCGAATTTGAAAAAGTTATTAGTCTTTGAAAGATGTGCACTTAATTTTGCCCACAACTGTATAACTAATAAACGATCGTCTATTTTGAAAGTGACCTGAGTCCATTTATACTGAAATTGAGATATTTAAGAGTTTGCGTTTCAATAAAATTAAAAATATACATATAGGATACCAATGTATCATACTGCTTAAGTGTATCTAAACGAGTCGAATTTACAATTCCTATTAAAATAATAACAATTATTAAGTAAATAGTATGTGTTTTCTTACCAAAAATGGAATTAAGTCACTTTCAAAGTTAACAACCAGATTCGTTATACAATTTGAAAGAGCCCAAGTCCATTCGACATAATTTAAAATGCTTCAAATTGAAAAAACAATACTCAATTTATTTTATGTTTCTTTACAACACTACAAAAACACAATTTATGCAATTCGGGAAATTTTCTAACTACATAAATTACATAACAATTTACTGCTCATCTACATTTTGTTTATGCGGGAGGGATGTCATGGTGCACCGGTGGTATATATCGTAGTAAGTCCATCCTGTCCTTGTATTTCGCTGTTTAATTCGTCTTATATTTTTATAAAGTGGTGTCAATACAATATTTTCGAACTTTTTGAAGTGAAACTTCTTCATGCGCGTTGGGCGTAAAACCTCGACACGGTAGACGTAAAACCTCGACGCGGTAGGAGTAAAACCAATCTGGCGATGAAACAATGAAACGATGAAACAATGAGACGATGAAACAATGAGACGATGAAACGATGAAACGAAATTCTCCTCTTATGAAATGAAACTTCTTTAGGCGCGGTCGGCGTAAAACCTCGACACAGTAGGAGTAAAACCGATCTGGCGATGAAACAATGAAACGATGAAACGATTTAGTAAAACCTCGACGCGGTAAGAGTGAAACCGATCTGGCGATGGAACGATGAAACGATGAAACGAAATTCTATTCTATTGAAGTGAACATTAAAGAAAGAAGTTTCACTTCAGCCATGTGGTCTAAGCATACACCAATTTTTTTTTTGTTGAAATCATTAGTTACGAATTTGCGTTCACTATCTGAATTAAATGGTCTTCTTGTTTTATTCTTCCCCACGAGTGTAATAATTTTTATAATTTAATATTTTAAGTTATATATTCAATTGTGCGTGTTGCGTGAATTTTGTTTTCACTTCATTAATTAAACGTAAGCTGATTATTCAACTAAAGCAACTGCCAAAAAACTGAGGTTAACTTATGCAATATTGATTGATTAAAATTACCTTCATCACTGCCTTCGGATATTTGAAAATCCGCACTTTCGGACATTATCAATAATTGATTGGACTTAGGCCACTTTCAAAGTAATGGTTTTAATTATTGAACTATACACTGAATATACTTAACAGCAAATGTTGTTTATGACAGATAACTTCAAGTTGTACACGTTACTACGGTCAACAGAAAATAATTGACAAATGGACTTAGGCCACTTTCAAAATAAACGGCTCAAATGTTATCCACATTATGTTAGAGAAGATGCTATCGGCGCAAAGGTTCGATCTTCTTGATCTTCAAGAAGATTTTCAAGAAGATCGAACCTTTGCGCCGATAGCATCTTCTCTAACATAATTCAAGATTCGATCGATAGAAATCACAATTATGTTATCCACATTCTTAGACAAATTGGCCACCGTGCGCCGGTAGGTATAGCGTCAAAGGATGAGGCGATGTTTCCTAAATGAACCTCCGGCGATAATCTTGCGAGCATCGTTTCGCGATGAATTTTAGTCTGTCGGTTGCGCGTGAATTCCACAGAAATTGAGTGGAATTTTGCCAAGTCGAAGGACCGTGGTCGCCGGTGATGCACGGTCTGGACCTGGACCGACTATCCCAAGGGATAAGTAAATGGAGAGAGAGCAAAGTCACTCGTTTCCGGACGCGAAGTTTCTTGCCGAGAGAGTCTAGCAAGAAATCAAGCAGCCAGACAGTGACAAGGATTGCCACGAAAGTTCGAGAAGGCTGCGGAACGGGAAGACATAAGAAACAGCAGTACGCCACCGTCACCGATGTTCATCCCCCCTCAAAAGAGAAATCGTCTATGGCCCAAGAAACGATGATAAGGACGCGATCGCGGAGGACATTTTTCAAACGAGCAAATTCCGAGCTGAAACTCAACTAGAAGTTTCAATTTCGATCGCCCAGCAGCGTTGTAATTTCTTCCTTTCACTGGTAAATCCTTGAATTTATCAAGCATATGCTCGTATTATGGATGACAGCGTATCATAAGAGACCGAATAAAAAGAAAATCCATTATTCTCAGCTCCTCGAAAATTTCTCATTTATCCAAACGTCACTTTCACAGCTGGCGTATAAAAAGAATCGAAGGAAAATAGCTATAGGCGACCCTTTCTAAGTGGTTTATCGCTGAATAGAAAATGAATTTCAAAGTTGCCGAGCTACAACATACGAACCCTGCCATAAATAAAACCACCACTTCCGAGGCATAAAGGAGAGAGCGATATCGAAGTTGGGTTCCCCTATCTCAGCAAAATCAACATTTCCAACCCTTAAACGTGGACTGTCCTCCGCCAGCTCAGCGAAAAAAGAAGATTATACGAAAAATTGGATTCGAACCGACTGATAAGATAAGCACGAAATTTCCTAGGAAACGTAGCTTTACTTTGCATCGTGCTGGCAGTGTCTCGTTTGCGTACTCATCGATTATTCAGATACCAGCTGCAATAATAAATTCATTAGACCCATTAGCTTCCACTATGTGGAAACTTGAACGCGGTTAGCTCCTCCTTTACACCGAATTTGTTGCTACTACGTTTCTTCTAGTCCATTACCAATCAAAACTATTTGCCTGGAGGTTCTCTGCCAAAGCTTAAAGTCTAAGCCGTGCTTAAAGGCGGTCTCTCGAATGTAGTTTAATCTCGAGTAGAGTTTAAAAGCCTATATCGTCTTTACAACTACATACAACGCTTCTGATACTACCATCGACTGTGCAATTAAGCGCTCGAGATGGTGGTGTTCGCAGGATATGTGTAACGTATACGCCACGAAATGGGTGCTTTTCTTTTCCGTGACAATGGCAAGGTGCGTACAAAGGTAATTATGACACGCGTCCATTTTGATCGATGACACGCGGGGCATCAATCGATCACGCGTCTTCGCGAAATCAGCACGGTATGCTGCTCGACCGAGCTAATTTGACTGTCGTAATTAGCTTCGTTTATCGGTTCGCGTCACGTTCGTCGTGCATTGGCCACGGCGACGTAGTAATCTTCCTGCCGCCTGCCGCCTGCCGCTCTAGCAAACAATTAGCGTTGTTCCGGTAACTTTGGGCGTGATCGCAGTAATTTTCACACGATAGTCCGGTCGTTTATCAGTACCTGGACCGATTTCCCAACAATTACGAAAATTTCCTTTTCTGCGAGCGTTTGTTAGCTGGCAATCTCGGAAAACGCGACATCGTAGAATATAAACGTTTCAGAATTATTGTGACAATAGTAGAACATCGGGGGAAGCGTTAACCCCTCGGACCCGACATCAATATGGCGTACTCACTGTAAGAAATATTTCAAAATTGATTACAAAAGGTTAGATTATTATTAGATGCAACGTGTTTTTATGCATTAATATTCGCTTTCAAGAATTTAGAGAAATCTACTGAGAATATCAAAAAGTCTAAATCATTTAGAAATTAGTGTAACATCTGTAATATCATATGACGTAGACAAAATGCAAGCAAGCTAACACCGACAGGTTACATCGTGGAACGCATGATAGTTCAGCCACGAATTGGACCAATTTGTTTCAACGAACCATTGAACAGGCTCGGAAAGGATGACAATTTCAGAAAACGCAACAGCATAAAATATAAACGTTTCGGAATTATTGTAATAAAATTAGCGTTAAATTGTGGAGTGCACGATGCTTCATCCACGAATTGGTCCAATTCGTTTCAACGAACCACTGAACAGGCTCGGCAAACCAGATCCGCAAAGACCAAAGTAGATGAACCAACAATGAATGGCCCCCGACCGCGTTTTGCGCGATGACAAAAGTTTGCGAATTCTAGAATAAGAAAGTGGCGGAAACGCGACTCGGTTAATATTAATCCGGGACAAAATTACAATGATTAGATCTTCGTTGTCGTTTATAATGTCTTAGAAGAAGAGGAAAATTAATGTCTTAGAAGAAGAGGAAAATTTATGTCTATCGGCATATAGGAACAACAACGAAATAGAATTTTATTTCACTTGAAAAGAAATTAACAACATACATATTCAATGAAATCCCGAGTCAGACTCGATATTATAGCGCAAGGGGTTAATCTTGCTGCACGCTGTAGATTTTACTCTCATTCAACTTATGCAACCTGACGCAATATCATACCGATAAATTGAACAACAACAATTCTGTGACTCCATGGGACAAATCTTTCTTGGATTGCGAGTAATTTCCAATTCACGCGACCAAATAATTGCTCCACATTTTTTCCCCACGTGGTATTAGAAGCACACTACAGGCAGTATAATTAACGGTACAATGCGATAAAACTGTTTTACGAAGATCTAAATATCTTTAGGAGCACTCTAACCTTGTACTTCGCCTAAACATCGGGGTAAAGCGAGCGAACGTTGATCACGATGCAAAGGAAATAGGATGAATTCTAAATTTTACGTCGCATAGCTTTAAACTGCTTCATTAAACAGTCATAACGAACATTATTCGAAAGGGTGTCGAGAGGTTCTGGCAAAACGTAGCAACTTCAGAAAGCATTCCGCGGAGCGCATGACCCGAAACATTCAAACCGCATCTCATGCCGAAACAACCCTAATTTGTCACGTTCGTGGGCCATCGGTGCGAGCTAGAGTAGTTACCTACACAGCTGGGAAAGAATCGCGAAGAAAGTTAGAGAAAAAAGAGTGGATATATCTGTTATCAGATGGGACTGTAGGTACTCACATTTTTTGCTCTTCTCGCCGACGACGCCTGGGGATAATAAGCCGATGAGGCCAACGACGACGATCAGGAGAAGCGTTAGGATTCTGTTGGGCCCCGGTGCGGCCAGGCACCAGGGCGAGCCTCGGGACATCACGGACATATCACTAGCTCTCAAGTCGATGGCATGCCGGCACCGATTCCGGCTTCGGCCACGGCTCCGGTGGTATTTCCGCGCGATACCCGCCTGAACACAAGCTGCTCGTGCATCAGCGTCACTCGCGTATCCGCGATTTGGTTCTTGTTCAGAGCAGATCGCTGCCGCGACGTAACCGACGAAGGCGATGACAGCGATCGGAGCAACGGAAACCGGCCGGCATTCCTGATCGGATACCCGCGCAAGTAGACACACACGACACGACACGACCCGACCCGACCCGATCCCAGTCCTCGTCGACGAGCTACCGAACCCGGTGTTCGTCACTGGGACGCACGTACGCTATTGACATCGGGGAATACTCGCCGGATACTCGACTCACGGCGGCGCCTATGTCGTCACGATCACCGACTCGTACTCGTAGGTGTTCGCGCACCCCTCATGCGCGCTATCGATCCGACAAACCCCGCGAAACCCCGCCAAACCCCACTAGGCCGCCGTACACTCGACAATCTACCCCGCCGAGGACGCCATGTTTCTGTGCATGCGCCTTTCAACCTCCGGAAGTCGACCTCTCGCCGTGCGATTTCTCCCACGCTCGTTCGAAACCCACTCGATTCTTTTTCGGCTCTTCTGCAACCGAAGAATCTTAAGCGAACTAACTCGATTCAGGGACGATAACTGCTATAACGCGCCTACGGATTGTATGCGCTTATGGAAAAAATAGGCGAGTGTAATTTCATACAGTCGAATATTTACTGAATTTAAGAACATCAGCATATCTTCTAGCTCTATCTCATTTCCTTTTTCTTTCTTTTGGTAAGAATGAATATGTTAATATCGATTTAACGTTGTTCAGGTGACGTGCTGTTAAATGGGCGACAGTCTTATCATTTTAACTGAGTGACTTTTCGATAATGACGACTAGACTCCGGATTTTATGTACTTTTGATCAAAATAGATGGGTGCAATTTCAAACAATGTAAATATTAAAATTAACGAACCTTAACCTGTGATATCTCGGAAACTAATTGTCAACTCAACTTGAAAATTTACTGCGAATCATGTCTTGATACAAGCTATCATTTGGCACAGAAAAAATTACCAAAATCGAGGGACCTAAAAGGGGCGAATTTATCTCTATCGTATCTGTATTAATATTTTGCTGATATTTTTTTTCTAATTTCTTTTTTGCCCGGAACCTAACACAGGTGCAAAGTTTCTATATAGGGAGCGGCACAAATTAGTCGCCACAATTTTTCAGCCCCTTCGGATGGTCGGACAGAAAAGTGTTTCTTACCAAAGTTAATCAGTATTTAACCGACAAGAAATTGCAATTTTTTAAATTAAAAAAACCAATTTTCAACAAAAAAATCAAGGTCGCTGTCATATCTTTAAATGGAACTGGGTATTTTTAACTTCATAATATCATTGCTATTACGTACCGTCAAAATATTTCAAATATTCTGGCAATTGATTCATGGCGATATTTTCTTTCAAGGTCATCTGAAAGTCATTGTATAGCAGGTCGTTGAATTCGTTTCGACGTCGCCTACAATATTATGAAGTTAAAAATATCCAGTTCCATTTAAAGATATGACAGCGACCTTGAATTTTTTGTTGAAAATTGGTTTTCTTTTAATTTAAAAAATTGCAATTTCTTGTCGGTTAAATACTAATTGACTTTGGTTACAAACACTTTTCTGTCCTACCATCCAAAGGGGCTGAAAAATTGTGGGGACTAATTTGCGCCGCACTCTGTATAATCAGTTCCTGTTTGCAATTGAAGCGGATGACTATGGCAAACAGCAAATATTCTAAAAATACTGATATTAACACGTCCACTGTCCAAGCCTTTAGTCCATTAAATGTTCATTTTCTCATTGATAACACTAGAACAACGGACTTCTAAAAAGTACTAATGTGTACACTGCATATTTTGTGCATTTATTAAAAACAATGTAAGAATATCAACACTTTTCATGAAACTTAACAAAACTAGAAAAAAAGAGAAATTAACTCCTATTTGGTTCCGGTGTCTTACAATTAACGGATACAATTTTTATTTTGTATAAAAATCCATAGCCTACTAATATGTACATGTTACAAAAACATACTAAAAAGTGTTTTTAACAAAAGTTAGAACTTTGCTCGCCCGTTACTGATTTTCATCTTTCCATTATTCTTGCGTTTTATCAACTCGCTCACAGATATATGTAAACACTCCGAAATATGTATACTATGTAAAAAATATAAAATTCAAAAGATTCCTATTGTGCCTCCTTTTCCTTATGCCCTAAGCACGTGCTTACTTTGTTTATTGGCTAATCCAGCATTGCGAAAGATCAACCGTCTTGGCCCGTAAAGTATCATCACTTGACCACCAATAAACGCTTCGCGTCAGAACAGGGCCGCGTGTTGATATTTTTGAAATCGAACAGAAAGTGAAAGCTGAAGTGAAAAGGGATTTATGTAGAGAACGATCTCTTACAGAAATAAACGAATGATTAACTTTGTTTTGCTGAAACAAAGACGCAGAAGGTGTTACGTTTTACATACGAGTATTAGTTTACATCGCCGGGAATAGTATCCTATGTTTTCTTTTTTCGTAACCGCGAAATGCACCTACGCGGTTTCACGCAGCGCTGCATGAATCACGGTTGATTTAATTCGCGTTATCATTTACGAGATAATCGTTGCGATCGACATAGGAAGGTCAGCCAATCGGAAATTAGTAGCGACGCTACGTGTGTATGTACACGGTGATTCGTAAAATCCTGAACAACGTTAACCTTTTGTTGACGATGAATTTTAAAAATATTAGGAATGGTTTCATCAGGGAACTATATCTTAAATAATGGGACACTCGAACAATATGTACTGATCTTTTGTTGAGTACATAATTAAAAGATACGTGTTTGCAACTTTAGGAATGGAATGCATATAGTCCTCATGTCGCCAATATGTCGACAGTTGCCTTCAGCATAAGTCAAAGTCTCCAAAGTAAAAGGTCAAAGCTATCTAAACGCATTCAATTCCTTTTTTTGCGAAATGGATTCTCCGAGAGTTGGCTTTACGTTACGTGGATCATCCGGGCGTTATAAAACACCCGTTACACCTGGCTGCAACAACCGTAAAGATAAGCTTATCGGTGATGCGCCAAGTTCTGTCAACGCCTTTTGACGTCACGCTCATGAATATTAGTCCTAAAAATCAATTTAAATTCACGTTTTTAACCGGGTCGTGTTCCTGTCGAATCGGTTGACCTTTGACTGAAAAAATCTTCCGGAAAAAATTGAAAATCAGCATGTAGTCTCGAATACCCGTTTCTATCCAGATACTGGATTCACGGTGGTGAATCGTACCCCTAGACCACAGGCTGACTTCTATAAAATAGCGAAAATATGAAAGACAATCTGCTACGGACGCGCTATCGTTCGAATCTCGTTGAATCATGCCGCGACGCGACGATCGCGACGGTCGCGACACTTGCGACGCGTGCGCGACCTCCATTATGGAATACTATACTCGTTCATTGAAATTTTCATTCTGTGTCCGATGCAACTCACTTTGCTTATCTAACGCAATTTTTTCTCGACGTACGCATCCTAGAAAACACTTCAGATTCTAACCTCTCCGATACGTACTCGAAGTGTATATATTTGTCATTGTAAACATAACTATTAGCGAAAAGATTTATCGAATTGTTATTTATTTATCAAGATATATTCCATTTTAAGATACTACGCTTCCAGCACGTGTAAAGACATAATTATGAAATTTCATAGGTATTTACTGGTGACTCTAAAAAGTGTCAGTAAATTTTCGATTTTTGAAAACTTGTCGATGTTTAAACTGATGTAATCTCGTAAAACAGAATAGCTCAACCATAAATCTGGGATCAGTTTAAAGCTTGAAACCTCTACCTTCATAGTTTATCGTTTATATTCCTTTAAGATATTTTTGCATGATATAACAGGTGGGGAATTAAAGACACGTATTTTCTAATAAATGCTACAAGTTTAAACATCTCCAAAAACATTACAAAATTTTGTTCGTGACCGTATCTACCATAGATTTCATCACTTGAAACTTGATATGCGATTTTGTTTTCTGGTCGTTTGATAGAGCTTTGAATCAGAGACGTACTACCAACTCTACAGTAAGATAAAGTGAGGCTTTTACATGTCCGAACTTGTTCCTCATTTCCTTTTTATAAAACACTTAAACAAATTTGTACGTCAAATGTTAAGGCGTCATTACGAAGAAAAAGCTTCAACTTTCTGGTAAATTCTGCCAGGAAAAGAATGTTTATAATGTTTCTAGAGACATTTCAATTGGCATAATTATCAAGGAAAATCTGAGTTCACTCTTCAATCGACTATATTATACAAAAATATCTTATTACAAGATAAACATATAAAGGAATTTACAAAATATAAATGTATTATTAAAATTAAGAATTCTGATTAATTTATGTACAACTAATTCCAAGTATTACTCATTATTATCTATAATCTGCAAATACTTAAATATTTCTTCGTCATCATATTATACTAACGTGTCATGATAGTAACCACCCAATAAATTCTTATTAAATTTTCAAGATAACGTCGAGCATCGCTAAGCCAAAAGAGAAAGCGAATCGTTATCTTGTTAAATAAACGCGAACGATGCAAATAGAGGGTAAGCAAGTTGAAATATTTACCTAATTCTCGAAAGATTTTGCGCCTGTAGACAGAGTATGTCCATAGAAAGCTGAAAGATCATCGGTATGGGTAAAAACGGCTCAGATCTTGACTCGCTGTGAGCAGAAAATATCGCAAAAGGGTCATCGAGCTATCGCGGAGAAATACACTCCGGGGAAACGTAAATACATGATCCAGTCATCCAGTCGATCCGTAACAATTGCCTACCGCGCATAGTCATATTTATTTAGGCTGTATTCAAACAAACCACGACACTCATCGCAGTTTCACCGACGTTCTAGCACGAAGAAGAATGTTCTATCATTGCTTGTCACTCGTCGGAGTCGTTTAGTACGCATTTGAACGCAGAAGGCGACAAGATTTCGCGTGAAAACCGAGTTCGGTAACCTTTTCCAAACCATAAGTATATTTTAACACGAAAATTGTGCTTTTCTCGCGTTCCGCAATAAAAGTGTGTTCCGAATAACTTGAATCTGTGTTGCTTGACAAAAGTCAACTGTGAAACGTTAATGAAAACCGTGTCAAAAGCTTGTGTTTAATTGCTATATAGACTGCGGATATGATGCATTTATCACAAAATATGTAGATCGAGTGCAGAACAGTGGAAACATTTAACCCAATATACGTTCTACACGGTAAACATTCATCCATTTACTATTTTTATTTGTAAAATGATTAGTTCCTTTCTGTCTGTCTTCTGAGACATATTTCTTTAAAATGTGACACTATAGATGAAACATATTTTGTTGATTTAAAGTGTTAGGTAAAAATGGATGAAATATTATCCTAAACCGTTTAATGCAACTATTTCCGAGGAGCGTATGACAAATAATAAATTTAGAAATACTGTTGCATTATTCTCAGTCGGTTAAAATGAAACAAACGTCCATGTAGCTCCTATATCTGACAAATAATACAGACAATTCTCACATTTCATAAAAATCGGCAAATCTATTAATTCCGTACAATATACATACAGTGGCCCACAAAAATGTTCGTACGCACTTTAAATCAGAATAACTTTCCTCAAATTTAACCAAACCACTTGACTTTTTTGAGCAATTAGAAGCATTGATTTACTTTTAAAATGTGCAAAAAAGATTTTGAAGAAATTTCAATTAGTAGGAATTACATGAAAAAATAAAAATGGCACTTTTTAAGTATTTATTATTTCAGCCCGTAATAAAAATTCAAAATACACGGATTGTAGATCTATGTTATTTACACATATGCTGAAAACACATAAACTACAAGAGGTTGAAAGTGGTGATAATCGCAATTTTTCACGACTTTTGGTCAGTTTCTGCTTAAAATCCATAGTTTCTTACATCTTTCGATGCGCGTCGTTTTTTCCTGCGTCAACCGATTTCGATGAAATTTTCAGCATATGTATAACAAACATAGATCTACAATAGGCATATTTTGAATTTTCATTATGGGCTAAAATAAAGAAGTTTTAAAAAGTGCCATTTTTATTTCGGCATGTCATTCCTACTAATTGCAATTTTTTCAAAATCTTTTTTTGCACGTGATTTACTAAATCAATGCTTCTAATTGCTAAAAAAAATCGGTAATTATATAGAAAAGGTCTGCGTACTCCGATTTTGATGAAATTTTAATATATTATAGATTTCGACATTTTGAACAACTTTTTCCTTTTCCAATATAGGGGTGTCGCTTTTAGTTTTCGAGATATTTGCAAAAAACTATCGGTAATGTCAATTTCATAACGGAAACCTTCTTTTTAGAAACACTGGGTGCGTGTGAAACATTGGGTGGGTGGGTGTGGTATTGTCGCTTCTCATCTCGACAACGTGTTTACAAACAAAAAATAAACAGATGCGGTTCGAAAATCCAGGAAATGTCTTTGAAAATTGAAAGCTCAGCCTATCTATGTATGATCAGAGTTATCTACAGGAGTTAATTCTGCTTGTTTCTTCTGTTATTCCATTTCCTGGATTTTCGGGCCGCATCTGTTTATTTTATGTTTGTAAACACGTTATGGAGATGAGAAGCGACAATACCACACACACCCTCCCAGTGTTTCACACGCACCCAGTGTTTCTAAAAAGGAGGTTTCCGTTATGAAATTAACATTACCGATAGTTTTTGCAAATATCTCAAAAACTAAAAGCGACCCCCCTATATTGGAAAAGGAAAAAGTTGTTCAGAATGTGTTGCTCCATAACATATTAAAATTTCCTCAAAATCGGAGTACGCAGACCTTTTCTATATGTATAATTACCAAAAAATCAAATGGTTTGGTCAAATTTTAAGAAAGTTATTCTGATTTAAAGGGCGTACGAACACTTTTGTGGGCCACTGTATATTCGTTTCTTTGTAGGATTGTATTCGTCGTTGACAATGCACACAGACGTCAAAAATTCTCTCTAGTGAAATTGGTTTAGCTTGATTTCTGATCGATCATCTCGCATTGTGTACGCGCATACGTTTACGCGTATGAATGTGACTGGATAGAAAACATTGTTACGCGTTGCACAATAATTAGTACCTGTTTCAACGTATTCTCGTGTCGTGCCGGTGCAAATGAATTTCTGACAATGAGGCTAGCTCGGGCTCGAATCGAGTCGCGCAATGTTAACAATTTTTTGCCAGAGCGCGCGAGTGCCCGGTCAAAGGGTTAATTAGCTTTCATTATAGAATGAAATTACGAAGGTCGTTGAACAGGCCGGTAACATTCGCATTAATGTTAATCGACGCGGTCGTTCGAAACGATACTGAACGCGTGAACGACAGATCAAGCGAGACAGCAACGCAGAACAGAGCGCGACGCGGCGGCAAATAAGAACGAGAGACGCCGGATTATTAAATTAGTGTCCCCATGACGACCAGTGGTCAAGGAAATGGGCGTTTCGTAGACAGTCGAAGCACAGCGGTGACAGCGCTTCGAACGACTGTCAAACTCTTAGTATATATGCGAAATATGAGACATCGTGATCCGAGGTTTCGCGAGCGGTGATCAGGCTGACTCGCGCGGAAAGTAGCTTGACCCACCACGCCGCGAAAAAGACGCGTTACGTTCTGTTAGGTGGCTTCGCGAGGGAGAGCCGCTTCGAAGACCATATGATTATCGACAGCTCTTAGATATTAGAAGTTTCCGTCGCGTCTTCAACGCCGACACAGAAGCCGACCAAGTGTACGTATAATGGCCCGCCGTTCGATTTCTCGTACGCCTCCTACACCGCGATCAGAGATACGCCTCTCTTCTTCCGCCCGCGTCACTTTATTTGCGGCTTTATCGCGTCAATGGAACAGCCGAACGGTTTATCACGATTTCGTTTGGTGAAACAATACTTGAGATGATAAACATTTACGTCACACGGCCGAATCAATCGTATCGAACCGGAGAATGAATTCA
Organism: Sphecodes monilicornis; assembly: GCA_913789915.3. Classification (NCBI taxonomy): domain Eukaryota; kingdom Metazoa; phylum Arthropoda; class Insecta; order Hymenoptera; family Halictidae; genus Sphecodes; species Sphecodes monilicornis. The sequence goes on from OU565287.1 coordinate 1,979,921, forward strand.
AACAGTGAATGGAAGCGACAGCGACGTGTGCCGCGAAAAATTGGCTAAAGTGCTATCACGGTGATCGACTACCGTTTACCTGGAAACGTGTCGATTTTTCGACGAACTCGTTTCTTAAGATACAAATGAAATTCCTACGATTAAGGTTAGCCAGTTATCTCTGATAATTCAGAACACTTTCAACGGTATATACACGGAGATGTTTACGTATTCGAGAAAAGTTTGAACGCTCGCGGACTGAGCAAGCGATACCGGCGCGGTTAGTAATTTCTTTTTGATTGCAGATTTAATCGGATACACCGTAGGCCAGAGAACAGCGAGAAGATCGATGCGGGAGACTCGCGTCGGCAGTGTTTAACAATGTTTCTCGCGAAAGGGAGGGGGAGTCGCGACGAGAAATTAAAGGAGACGTTGAACGAGGATGACTACGGATGGAGGCTGTGCAACGAAGATGATCTAAAGTCACCGAGATCGAGCCGGAGCAAGGACTGCTTGTCACTGGATTCAGCGTCCGAATCGATGCTCTCCTGCATTGACTCTGATCTCGACGACGAGGAAACCTATTCGCTCGCACAGGAATTTAAACCGGACTTAAACGACAACTGCGAGAAGATAGAACTTGCGTCTCTGATTCACAAGGACCTCAACGTGGACCTTATCGAACGCGATGCGATCGCGAATGAACCGGTATGTTGAAACATTGCTCTCTCTCTCTCTCTCTCTCTCTCTCTCTCTCTGTGTTTCGAATTTTCATCGTGTGATTAACGCCTGCGAAATCGCAGGATCTCTCGGGGTTCACGGTTCAAGAGGCCGAGGACTACTTCGAGGAATCTGCGGGTCCTAAATCGCAGAGGTTTCGGTCCGGGGGTGTGTGCTACACGCCGGAAAGGCTGGTTAAGTCTCAAGAGTATAGAATACTCACTCCATCGCCCCGTTACTTATCCATCTCTCAGGCAAGGCTGATGCCAGAAAATGAAAGTCCATGGAAAGCGCTTCGCAGCCGACGGCGATTGAATTATCTTATCGACTCTAAGCAAGTTGGTAGGTATTTTCCCTGTTTATAGGGGAGCCCCTCGCACACGAACGCACGAGCACACGAGCACACGGTGTTCGACATTCGCGGAGCGTGCAACAGTGCACGGCAGATCGCGCAAACTTGTTCGAGCAAGACTGCCGTCAGCTAGCTTGAATACATATAACCCAGCCATTGTGTCTGACCTAGTAAAGTTTTGCGGTCTACCAATATATGAAATCGGTTCGCTTCGCTTCGCGTTCATTAGACGTACTTTCGTTTCAACACCTGCGCCCTTAAACTTCTCGCACTATGTTCTACTCGGAAAAGAAACTTGTCGAGTCGCTGTACAGATTTTTGCGAATCACTCGCAAGAACTACTCATCCGTTTGCTCCTTTGATTCGTTGAATGGGATCTTCTGTTTCACGAAACATTACCTAAAGTTTCGAAGAAGCATATTTATAATTGACAAATGTTTGATTAGGCGCTACCCAACTAAGAACGATCCTAAATTCCACTCCCGTGGAAGTAGTGATGCCAACCATGTTTTCGCCACATTGGAGGAGCTCGAAGAGAACCTTCGAACGAGACCACGACGACTCGAAAACGAGCTACACCTCGAACATGACAGACCAAAAGAGGCCGAACGACTCGCATACCTCGGATTTGATGTATAAGAGATCCAGTAACGAGGGGTTGAACATCAGCTGGGAGGACTGCAAGAGGATAGAAACGCGTAGCTCCTCTATGGATGACACGTCCGGTATCCAAAGCAACGACTGGAGCTCGGACTCCCACAGCGACCTACAAAATACACGCTTGAGCCTTTCCGACGAACTGGCAACGACAAACTACAAGTTGGACACCTCGCAGGTACATATAGCGAATCCAAAAAGTATTTCAACACCGAAACCATTCTCGAAGAATAATCTATACGCTCCTCGAAAATACAGTCGATGGACAAAGTATCCCTACAACCTTTGAAAACGAATAACTCTTTTAAATGTGGACCATACGGCTTGAATTTTTGTGAGATATTAGAAGGTTTAGTTTACTAGCTAATGCGTATATAATTCTTTTTGTAATTACTATTGGTCGCAATTGCGAAGAAAAAAGTAAAGCTCACGATTTTTAAGTTTTTTATCTGTCCCTATAATGAAAGTTTAAAACATACCTTTTATAAATCTGAGCAAGTTATATACATATACAAAGTTTCATCGAAATCGGTTGACGCATAAAAAAGGTATATGCATTGAAAAAAGTAAGAATCTTTTTAATTTGGAATTACTATTGTTCTAAATCGTAGTTTCTTACGATTTTTGTTATTTTAAATGAATTATATTTCACAGCAGTCGTGATTGATTTCGATAAAACTTTATGAATGTATATAACTCGCTTAGGTCTACAAAATCCATCTCCGAAATTTCACAATTTCACAGACACAGATAAAAAATTAAAAAATCGTGATCTTTATCTTTTTCTTCGCAATTACAACCAACAGCAATTTTTAAAGAAATTATTTACGCGCCACTTAGTAAATTAATCCTTCTAACATCTCAATAAAGTCGAGTCGTTTGATCCAATTTTAAAAAAGTGATTTGTTCGTAAATGGTGTACTTTCTACACCCGCTGTAGTTGCATACAAGAATCGAGGATAATATTTCACCCATTTTTCACTAACACTTTAAATCAACAAAATATGCTTAATTTTTAGTGTCATATTTTAAAGAAATATGTCTCACAACACAGACAGAAAAGGATTAATCATTTTATAGTATGTAAAAATAGCAGAAGTGTGGATATTCACCTTGAGCAACGTATGAAGGTTAAATTCTGATGACTATGTTAAAAAATGGCATAACAGTAAACCTGAACTTATGTTAAAGCTTGAAGCCTCTACTTTCGAAGAACATTGTTCATTTTCTTCTAAGATATTTTCGTACTATAATGTAGGCAATGGGAAGCTGGACCCATTTTTCCTTAAAAATACTAAATATTGAAATCTCTGTAAGAACATTGGCAAATTATTTTCGTGGCTGAATCTACTGCAGATTTGAAGATTGGAACCTCCTCTTTGCTACGACCCCTTAAAAACTGACCAACGATTTTCCTACACTGTTTTATAGAACAAAAATGAGAAACGAGTTCACTTATGGTGTGAGCTTATATTAATGTGGTAGTACAACACGTTTTACTCAAAGGGTAATAAAACGGGGCCATAAAATCATGCATAAAGTTTTTTTATGTCGTTATAAAGGGGAGGCTTTAATCTTCAAATCTATAGTTGATTCGTTCACAAAAAAATATTTCTCCATTTATTTCCAATGAACCTTAATGCCACGAATATCGGATCCGATCCAACAGCGAAATTCGAGCAATCGAGTTCGCCAGCGTGTTTTGTTATCGTTAAAATTGGGATTACGTTTCACAGGGGCGATGCACCGCTATCAACGAAGTGGTATCAATTCTCGAAGTCCTCGACACAGATCCTGAAAAAGCGGTGGTTCTTCTCGAGGAGGATCGTTTTTGCGATAGCACCTCTTCCCACGATCAGCTAACCAGGCTAGCCCTGGCGATAGAAACGGACGCGAAAGTCCCGGATGTGCTCGAAACTTCGGTAAATGTGGTCCGAAATCTTCAAAGGAGAGTGGAAATGCTGCAGGCCAGTAATAAAGATATGTTCAGAGATATATGTAACCTGCGACAGAGTTTTCTGGTAAGAATACTTTCTCATTCACTCTATTCATCCTATTCATTCTGTGCTCGGTATTTCCTTTGATTAAATAACAAATGGACAACACTTTTCTCTCTGGACGTAAATAATTACAACCGTGTTCATATTAATTTAACGTCGACTGTGAATCGTTATACAATTAACACTTTGAGTGCCCATCCAGCATTCTTAAAAATTCCATAAAATCAAAATAACTTACTGAACGGAATAAAAATTGAAAAGTTAAGATGTATGATACTCGAAATCTAATCAAATTTGCGACACCAATACATTAACGCAAAGAATTTGAGAGAATCATTTACATATCTGGACAAGTAATTTCGCTTCTCATTTCTGGGAGATGCGACACTCAAAGTGTTAATAGCGTATTGTGTAGCGTAAAAGAAATATCGAAAAGATGATTCGTTTGTCTCTTTTATCTCTCTTTTATGTCATTTCAACTCTTCAGTTCACCGTGATATAAATTCAATTGGAACGTGTGCGCTTCAGCTGCATTTCGCTTGTAAATTATCTATTAACGATCGCATCCGGCTGGCCATAACAATAATATGTTATTACACGTTGGTCGCAATCATTCGATGTAAACTAATAATTCAGACATAATAACGTCAATAGAGAACACGTAGCGTTATACCATTAGCAATATTTATTACACATAAAGGTATTAAAGCGAATAATAATAACGTCTCCGAAATCGTGTTTTTCAGTGCGACGAACGAAAAATGGAAGACATTTCTAGCAGTGCGAGTAAACTGCGCGAGGATGTTCACGAGCTGCGATATCTCGATGATCTCTTAAATCTCTTGCGCGGAGATCTCGAGAGAATTTCGAAAAGGGATTGGCCGTTCGCTGTAGGTCGCATGAAACACCCTTCGGAGGAAATGAATCTCATCGTGTAAAAAAGTGCCTTTAATGATTTCATTATCGTAGAATATTTTCTCGGGGTTCAAGCAATGCCGAGCATATTATTTTGTCCCCTGAAAAATACGCAAACGTCTTATAGAATATTATAAGTTTAGTCGTAAATAACAGTCATCTCGTTTTCCATCTACTACACGATATCCAACAGTAATTTTTATTCGATCCAAACGGTTATTGCTATTTCATTTATTCTCCCGTGGTCACTGCCATTTAATTCGCGACAACGCCAGATGGAAATCCCGACTTCGATGGAACAACGATGCAACGCGGCTCGGATAATTCGCTTGAGCTCATCTTCCGAAACCGTTTCAGACAGGAGGGAAGGCTGTGACAATAACTCGATTAATTCAGCATAGTATTAACGTCGAAATTCATTCAGTTTTATTATACCTTGTAATTTCTTTCCGTCCTTGTTCATCTAAAAAGTACCACCGATTCGCGCGACAAGGGAACGCGGTAAAAGTTGATTACACAAGTTACCATGTCGATACCAACAACTCTGAAGAAAATTTAAAATCAACCTTTCAAATTTGTAGAATAATTTAATTTTATAAAAATATCTAAAAACATTGTATTATATTTATGTATACTTGGAATTTTGTAATCAAAGTATTTCTAAACACGTATTTTAAAATCCTGTTTTATAATACAGCAGACCCTCCTATAACGCGATTTCAATTTGATGTGATTTGTACTGATCCTGAGTTTCTTATAACGCGGTACGAATTAGTCACGTTATAGGAGGGTTTGCTGTACTTTTGCTACTATTTTCAATTAAGTTCCTCCGTGATAATCCCAATTATGAATCGTAATCATAATTCAGTTTCTACTTTATGCGTGACTATGAATTTGATTATACAGTTGCAAGAAAGACTGACTCCAATTATCTCATGCATTCTTAGTTACCTATTTCTAATGTAACACTGATCTATGTCGATATCAAACCATCAAACTTCAGCTAAGAAAGGAACGAATGATTCTTGTCTATAATGTTTCACTTCCGGTTCTTTGACAAATACGGTTGCTTCGAAAAGTAAACGATCGCAGTTTCCAGGGAAATGGACATAATTATGTTTAACATGACTGACTCGCCGTCATATGTTACGGTCATTTTTACGTAGCCTTTTTCGTAAGCTTCTCACGTTTTTTCTCCAAACATAGTATTAAATATTTAAATTTGACCCGAATATAGTAACTACTGGAGACTAGACTGTAGATTTTATGCAGTAGATGAATTAAAATAGTTTAAGAAAATCAACGTGCTAGTTTCAGCTTCTTAAAATCATTAAAAGGAACAAAGATATTAGTACTTGGCTCCTGCTTCCGGCAATTGATGCAAACTATTTTTATTTTCATAAACAGTCTCCATCTAGTAACTACTACTCACTATTTCAAATTTAGTCTTATAGGTTTGTTTATATGTTCATACAACATAATTGTATTCATTTTCCAAAATGACTATACTTATTGTTTAACACTAGGTTTACGGGAAGCGTCAAAATGACGCGGTCTAATATTTTTAATTTACGATTATTGAGATTGTAAAGATGCATCCATGAGGAACTATTCAACAAATTTCTTTCTTTGGTTAGACAGGGTGTGGCACTATAAACAGGTCACCTGAATAACTCGCTTGCTTTTGAAGATAAAAGAAAATGCATTAGACCAAACTTACTTGATATCGAGGCGCTCGTAATCTGATGTCATTAATGTTTTTATAGATGGAGACGTGAAGGAGATATGGAGGTCAACTCTGTTTTTTTAAGTGGAACGGTATGGTTTTTTATTTACATTCTGACAGTGTGTTTCAAGGCGACTACAATGACCTATTATGAAGGTCATTCAAGGTCACGCAGGGTCAACTGCAATAGTAAATAAAGTCTCTCAAAGCACTCTTCGAACACTACGACGATTTACATGAAACATGTTATTTACGTATTCACTGCTACTTCAAGTGTTCAAAATGACGACCTTGAAAACGGAGACATAATCTAAAATCTAAAACGTTGCAATACTGATGATACTGCCTGACGAATTTCAGTCGTATCTATTCCAGAGTAAGCCCCTTTTATACGCTCTTGCATATCAACTGTGGTTGTTGGTTTTTCGCGGTACACTTGTTCCTTCAATTATCCCCACAAATAAAAATCTAGCGATATAAGGTCTGGCGAACATGCTGGCCATTTATTACTTCCTGATCGACCAATCCAACGACCTTCGAATGTCCTGTTCAGTAATTCTGTAACATTTCGCGTTGAATGAGCGGCGAAATGTCCTCTAACAATTCTGGCAAAACATCTATTAAGATTCTCTCGTATTTATGACTGTTTAGCGTGCCGTCAATGAAATATGGACCAATTTCAAGTTCAAGGTCGTCATTTTGAACACTTGAAGTACCAGTGAATACGTAAATAACATGTTACATGTAAATCGTCGTAGTGTTCGAAGAGTGCTTTGAGAGTTTAGGAAATGGTGCGATAAAGTTTTAGTGAAATGTTTATATGGGGAAAGTAACAAATAATTTATTCACCGAATAAGAATAACACGTAACAAATAAACAATAAACAAATAACGAATAACAATAACCGCGAAAGCAAACAACAACGATAACAAACAATGTACAAGTACGAATGTACAACAACTTGGATAACAATCCAATAGTCACGTAATGTACTCGTAGCCGATGTTCACCGTTTCAACGCTTGTGTCTTTCTGGCGTTCCGGCCGGGGTTTTTGGAAAATTCCTCAAGGGCATGGGAAAGTTTCTCCTAAAATTAAACTCCAGGAAAACTCGCAATCGGGGACTCCGTGAGGACCGGTCCAGGGTTCTGGCAATCGTCAACTTTATTGCACAGTCTTAAGGCCCGGCCTCCTACAGCGAGCACTTGAGGAAAGAGAGAATCTCCGCGTCCGAAGATCCTTTCTTTCCCACGCTCGGAGTCCGCTACAAGAGACTTTATTTTCTATTGCAGTTGACCTTGCGTGACTTTGAATGACCTTCATAATAGGTCATGGTATTCGTCTTGAAACACAGTATCAGAATGTAAATAAAAAACCATACCGTTCCATTTAAAAAAACAGAGTTGGCCTTCATATCTTCTTGACGTCTCCACCTATAAAGAAATTAATGACATCAAATTACGAGCGCCTCGATATCAAGTATGTTTGGTCCGATGCATTTTCTTCTATTATCAAAAGCAAGCGAGTTATTCAGGTGACCTGTTTATAGTGCCTCACCCTGTATATTATAAAAGAAATGGCTAAAAATTTGGATAGACAAATTCTCGTTATTTTTATAAAGTAATGTAAAATAGTCACTGTTGGTGGTCCGTAAACCTAATGTTAATTTCAATGTAGCATTAGGTATCCTAAGAAGAGGAAAGTTTCGAAAAGGGTGAAGTAACATCGATTTACTGAATGCTGTATTTATTTGACACACTATCTCGAGAATTCGTGGTACGCAATACCAGCTCTCAAGATTTCGCCGTATCGAAACACGTCGTGTGGAGAGGAAAGAGTCGATGGTGGCAGAGCTGATGCCGAAGGTGACATACAATTCAACATATTGACATTACTGTCCGACGAATATGCGTACATCCCGCTATTAACAGAAGTGGTGGAAGTGGCAGACGAGCTTGGGCCTGGAAGTAGCGCAGAACTTGTACCTTGATCTCCGGTTGCGACTGAATTCGAACTTGGTGCAGCCAAACCTCCTGAATACAGACATATCAAAACGCCATAATTACACACCTATCGAGTCATCATCGAGAAGGCCATAGAAGGATCGAGCAACGAGGACAGAATATCGAGGATTGAGGATCGAGGATCCTGGACCAAAATGCAACAACTGCGACAACATTATTGATCAAGTAAATAGTCACATCTACAAAATGCTACCGAAATAAAGTCAGACGACAGCACAATAAGCCTGCAAAACATCAAGCATCGGGGATCGAGGATCTTGGACCAAAATGCTACTACTGCGTCAACTTTATTAATCATGTAAATAGTCGCATCAACGAGCAGCCATCGAAATAAAGCTAGACAATAACACAATAAACCTGAAAAATTTTCGACATAACTTGTATACATACGCTCTCTGTGTGTTAATCCAAATGTCTATAGCGGAATTGTCTTTCTTCATAGACGTATTCGAAAATAAAAGAATTGTTTCGAAATAAAAAGTATTGTGCAATATGTACACATACACGTGCACTTATTACGTAAAACAATAGGAAGATTGATACAGTATCATTCAATATGCTATCAGCAATTTGGTCTATTCTCGTTGTTTCTTCTAAACCATCTTTGTATACATAATGATGTGAGTCCTTTTTCGTTTCAAATGGGACACGTGCCGACGATACGCATGTTATTGTATCAATCGTTCTATGCTTCGTATTTTAGGCAACTGTTTTCACCTGAAACACTGGAAGCGAGCGTCGAAGCAATGGAGAGAGACGTCGAGAAGTCATTGTTCTCAATAGTTCTTGGGTGATCGGTCCTCGTGATGTGCGGCGGACAAATAAATGCTAACGTGGATCGTACGAGATCGTCTGTTCTGCTGGTCCTTCGGTGTCTGGCATGGACACTGGATTTACCGTTGCTACCGAATCCAAAGTGCAGAAGTTCTAAATGTCTTCTCAGATTTCGTGATTGGCGTAAAATTGCACCGCACAGTGGACAAGGCGCTGGCTGATCGGACATGCTTCTTGCCTTGGACAACCCATCTCCTAGAATTAATTCCGTGAAAACGAAACTGGCTCGAGGGGTTACATATTTACATCGAACACTATACTATGTATATACAGATAAACGAAAGATATCGCTTAGTCAAACATAATTTTATATTTAAAAACATAACGAAGCATATGTAACCCCTTGAGAACAACATGAGAAGAGTCGCAGGAACGCACAGTGGTTCCAAATCCCGAAAACACGGCCAAAACCTCAAAAATAAACTACCTCCTAGGAGTTTGTAATTGTAGGGTTTGGTAAAGTGACGATATGACCACTGAATGCCAGCAGGGAAAAAGGTAAAAACTTTATGGTGCGGTTCAGTAGTCAGTTCAAAGTTAGCCTTCGTTCGATGAGCATTTGTCGCGCGCATTAGTAGGAAATTGAACGCACCCTTCTAAAGTGCATAACTTTCAAAATAGTGCATCAATTTCAATTCTGCAAAATGGATGCTGTTCCTGGAAGTAAGTAGAATGTTTATCTGTTTTTGTATCTCCAAAATTGTTAGTCATTACGTTACACGATGGAAATATTCTTTGGAGACCGTAGAAGGTAAAACTTGATACGCGTATTGTAGAAACGTAGACATAAGTTAAAAGTTCCACGGAGTACCACCAAAATTCCTTTTCTGACGTGTTGCTAATACATTTATCTTTCACAATTTATATAAACCAACTGCCACTAAGCGCCACTCTGCTCATACGAGGGTAAACTTTGTTTCTTTCCTATGGATTTTAAAAATGCGATTTTACAATTGTTAGTAAGCATTTCTTTATAATCATTGTGAATTGAATAGATATCTGCTGCGATTCGGATGATTAAATCTTATGTACATAATTTATTGTACAGTTATACTAATTCTTAATATACAAAGTACAATTTTGCTTGCAAAACACATTTAATGCGAATTGTTGTCTAAATTTTAATCGGTCATTTTGTTTTTTGAAATGTAAACTTCATATTCGTAATCAGCGACCCCAAAGACCCCAAAAAGATCATTTTCCAAGCAGGCATAACCATTTTTTAATGTACATGTCCACCATATTGGATCCGCCATTTTGTTTTTTGGAATTTCAACTTCATATTCATAATCAGCGACCCCGAAAACCCCCGAATACGAATTTTTGAGTGCATTAAAGTACGTTTAGAGGTTTTGGCCGTGTTTTCGGGATTTGGGACCACTGTGGAACGTGTCGGCTGTGACCCATCTTCGTGGTCTGTGTCGAAAAATGATTGACCGTCAAAGTATTGTATATAATAATTTTTATTTCCAAGAATAGTAATGCTTTCGATGAAAATAAATCTTTACTATACCCTTGAGAAAGTTCGTCACCTAATATCGGTTAGGTACGTTAACGCAAAACATGCATTTCGATCTACACGACCGTTTGTGGAACGAAACGCCAGTCTGTATATCGATAATTACGAAACGAATAAATTATGTGTCTAGGAACTTGACTTTTCAACTGTAAAAAAATTTATTGAACCGCTTACGACGTCGATGATGATAAAATCGACGATGCTGGCAAACAATGACATAAACGAATGATGGATAGAGTTACTATCCGCGCGTGCATTATTCAATTCCGTAAGGGAATTACCGCGTGAACGAATATTCGAAAGGTATAAAAAAAGGTCCACGTACTTTGCAAATACTTGTACCATCGCTGTCACTATGCATAATTTTTTATCGAACGCTATTCCTGTTATCCCTATAATACTCTAATTCTTACACGCTAACCTGGAAGATTTTGTTTATAACTGTTCCACACGAAATGTCTCTGGATTCGTAGAAAAATGTTGATAAAAAAACCATTGAAATGGAAATAAAATATAAAATAAACTATACGAGTAATGTAACAACGAATTCGTGCTAGCAAACCATTTAAAACAACATTTAGACGACGTCCTCTTTCGACGAACAATTCGAACTAATATTTTAAATCATCGATTCGCGTAAGTACATTCGAACGATACAAAAAAATGATTGCGCTCGCTTAAACGAAATTACCAATAGAAAAATTACTAATGCGCAGATACAGAAAATCACGATCGATAGAAATTTGACCAAGTCTAGAAAATATGTTTAAAATTTCATTGATATTTCTATTATATTGCTTTCCCGTAGAAAGAAACTTTCATTGAAAAAATGACCGTTTATAAAATATCGTTACAGGTTTGGAAACGTATTTCTGCTTCAGCTTTGTATCGTTACATCGTACAATTCAACTACTATATACCAACGAATTTAACTACTTTCTTAGATTAGCGTGAAACTGTACACGTGCAATGTTTCCATTGAACACACTACATAATGCAAACTAAAATTAAAGAAAATCTAAGGATACGAATAAAGGAACGAACAGTGATACGAGTGAGATTACAATAAGCTGATAAACAATTTTAACTTGATTTATTATCGTATAAACAGATTCTGAAACATAGTAAAGTAACAGAAATAAAAACATAATGCTCGTTACATTACGAAAATATAATCATTACACACGACGCTGTGTAGAGATTGCATTGCATTGCATTGTATGCATTTCTATCGGTATATTTTCTCATTTCATTTTGTTCGAATGAAAATTTCTTCCTATAGAGAAATGATCCGACCCCCGAGTCAGTCACAACCTTAATTTAAGATTCACTGAAATGTTTCTTTCCCCCAGCATCGGTATTGTACCCCTCTCACCGTAGAATCAGTGTGAAACAAGAGCATCACTGAGAATCACTGAAAAAAGGTAAGTTTAATATAAGGTAAACTCCTCCGAATCACACTAACAGAACCAAAGAACAATTCTGTTCGCATCGAATTATCCGGTTGAAACGGTTGGGACCGTCTGTCGATTCATCTGGCAATGGTTGGCGAGGAGACGTTGCTTTGAGGGGAGACAACGTTCGGCCCTTGCGAGGTCGGGGAAGGAAGTGGACTGGGCTTGCAAACGATTTGCTCACAGGTACTACTGCCGCTGTCGGTCCCGTATGTCATCGATTGCTCATTGTAACCGGGCAACTCGACCTCGGGCTTTATTTCGATCATCATCGGGTCGGCCGGGGAACTCTGAACTGAATTACTACTAAACCGATATTTGCAGGATGACAACAGGTGTCTCCGAAGATTTCTCGCCTGCCGTAACGTGGCACCGCAGAGCGGACAAACGCCTGGACAATCGGATGCACCGCGTATTTTCGATAAATTCATGTTCCCAGCTAGCCCGCAAGACGCTGTCCCAGCAGTTGAGCCCTGGCTAACCAACGGCAGCGGTATTCCAGGGGGAAAACCCATACCGAGAGGCCCGGGAAATTGCGGTATATGCAGCGGAGAGTACGGCTGCATCGGCATTAAAGTGTGCAGATGCGACTCGTTATCCGATATCTGATCCTGATGTGGTCCTGCTTGGGAATTTTCTGTCGACATCGAGATCGGTTGCGCTTCTTGAGCACGAGGCGAATGACAACTCCGATGATTCGAATATTCCAATCGATCGCTGGCTGCTAACAGACACAAACACAGCATTACCATTGCAGGGCTGAACTGATGTATTATTCTCTTTGAACGGTATTTCTAATTTCTAACTTCTATCTTCTATCCGAATAGCATTATCCTGGCGTGCATCGATTAGCCGCAGTTCAACCCGATCGATGGTTGTGCTTGTGTCCGTTTTCGAATATCAAAACACTGAAGCCTTCCTTATCATACAATCCAAATATACAATATACACGTATGTATGTATGTACACTAATTTTATACACGTTCGCACACTAAAATAATATATCGGACACAAAACACAATTATTAACGTCGCAACTTCCATTCGACTTGAAAAAATATTTCCAATTTTTCCTTTCTTTCCTCTATCCAAACCAAATTCAACAAATCGATCGAATATCTACGCGAAATCCGAAAAATCAATAAACACAGACCATTTGTAAAAAAAAATGCTAACAAAAGAACAATGCTGTTTATTGCGACAATATAATAGCTCGTATTAGATTACAACAGAATATGTGTTACTTACTTAAACCTGTAATTATTTTAACTACAGATCTACAATGGATGGTACTTGCCTTACCATTTTCCTTTTAGAAATCTCCTTTGCAGAGGGAATAGATATAATTTAAAATATTTCTTACCTGTGTCATCACCGTGTTCAGTATTGTCGTCGTCCTTATGATCATCTATATGCTTATTTTCGTTATCTGCATTATTCCCAGTACGTGGCCATTTCCCGGAAGACGAGGAAGACTTTCTCCTTTTTTTTCTTCGTTTTAACGGAAAGTAAGGATTAGAGGTTTCTTTTGACAAAGCTTCGTTTGTCGTTGGTATCGCCGATACTGGTACCTCCTCCCCATTCTGTATACACAATTAATTAATGTCAGATACATTTCACTATTTTACAACATGACACTGAAGCGTATAACCATCTTATTTACTTGCTTGATTCGCAAAACTTACTTCAGTCAATATAGTAGGCGGCGTTAGTCCATGAATACAGAGACAATGAGCAGCTTGCAGCAGAGATGGCAACTGAGACGGTTCTACGCTCACTTCGCCTCGATATACAAACTCCAATAAAGATTCTAAATCATCTGCACCTATACCAGCTAACATTACCACTGGATGCTGACACGGTGTGCTCTAATTGCATAAAATAAAAACAATTCTGAACAAGTTTGCAATCATAATATAAATTATTGAAATATCATAAGTAATTACATTAACATTTTGCCAACCATAGAAACTGAAAAACTATGTTTTTTCAATATTTAAAGATATATATCATGTAAACAATATTTCAAATGGTTGCCAATGTATCAATATTTGTATATGTGAAAATGATGGTGGTTAACATAAAACCTTTAATAAATCTAGAAGAAAGGGACTAGCTGCACAGAGAACTATTTTGTGTGCAGGAAAACTACGTCCACCGGCAGCCAAAGTAACATCCACCAAATCGCCGTGACCTCTTAAAAGCTGCACCGCAGAAGCCAACGACGAATTGAATTCTCCCCAAGAGAGACTATACAATTGGCTACTGCTTCCCATTCTAAACATTAAGTTACAAATTAGTTGATTCAAGCCTTTGAATAATGAAAAAATCTCTAACTGTACAACCATAGCTTATCAATATCCCATACTGTATTGTTGTAACAAAAATCATTCATACATATTGTTTCACAGAAAAATGAAGAAGAATTTAACATACATCAATTTTTGTAGACGACAGCGCGTACGAAACGAGCTAATAAAAATTCGGTAAAATGATTCGCTAACGGTGTCGATATACATATACTCGTGTTCCCTATCCACATTCTCTTAATTACTGCCCCCACCCCAAAAAATATGATCTCGGCGTCGTCTGAAAGTTAACCTAACAAAAGTTTCTACTGTGATAGAAATAACAAAATTATGGGAAAGAAACGTATAATGTAACGATAGATTGGGATACATGTACAGAGATAAAAAGCAAAGCTAAATCGAGAAAGCTACAGAAAATTAGTACTAAATAAATACAGAATAACTTACATTGGGTTACAAATTATTGCCGTAAATTATACTTTAAATTACAACAGTCACACTAAATTCGTTGTTCGCGTGTTACAGCAATACTTTTGATAATTGTACTTATACAATTTTATAAAATAATTTACTTTCGGAGACAAATAGACACACGATATGTAAAATGAAATTCAAATGCTGTCAGAAATTATCATGCACGTCACATTTTATGAGACTGTGCTGCCACCATACTGTGCCTCTAAAAGTTTCGTAAAATTGAGTCAGTTTTGGCGGAAATTATCTAAAATATCAAACGGAGCTAAATATTATACATACACTCGACGTAATATTAATTACTAATATTCATATCCTCCATTTGTTGCTAAAGTGACATAAGTCAAAAATCAATATTTTAGGGAGAACCAGTTTGAAGCTTTTGAACTTTGTAACATAGAGTTTGTAACAACATCGAATTAAAATATAACAATTGATACTATCGTCAGAGAGGAATCTCTGCTATTGTCGAATCTATATAAAAATATAATAATATTCTTATATAATGTTATAAATGTTCATTTATTCTTACAAACACTCCATATTATGATAAATAACAGTCTATTGATGTGCAATTTACTATTCGATCAAACTGTCATCGTTGATAAAAGAAATATTTAACAAAAGTTTAACAAAGTTGAAAGCTGAAATTATACATTATCACTGATAATGAAAGAAAAGAAACTATACTTACATTTACAACAATATCGCAGTAACACGAAATGTAGCTCTTTTTTGAAGTATCAGTATAATTTACACTTCAAATTCAAATATACAACTAAGCCATATCAGCGTTGAAGTAATCCAATTGGATCTGTAATACAATAGTGACATAAGTGCTCTCGTGTGGTGAATTTTTGAAACTCGTTTACAGGACTAGGACTCCCTAAGGATTCTACCCCACGCCACAGTTTGTGGAATCGATTTTACTATACTGTACTATACCGATAACTCAGAGACGGAGACGAATTCCTCGCAAAATTTTGATTTATGTTATTATTATAGCAAATAACCGAAATGATCTTTTTAAATATCGCTATGCATACTTTCTTTAAAAACTGTTACCACTTTCAAATCTTGATGAAAAGTTACAGCATGAGAAGTTTACAAACAGTAATCAAAAAAAGAAAAAATGTATTTCTATATACATATGCAGGTCACTTTCGTTATTCAACTTTAAAGGTGAAAAATACTTGATTTAATCTACATATGTACAAATTATATTACAGTAGATTAATCAATATTGTTAGAAAAATAAAGGAAAAACTGTTGTTTTAATATTAAGAGCAATGTTTTGCGAAGATGGTACAAAACTACCAATTAACTCTAATATTAGAGAGACCGTAGAAACAGAAGTTATAAAAGTACTGCAAAAACAAGGTATTTTAATTATTTATTGATGTATACTAAAAATAAAGTTTACATAATTTATTAATTTTTGTTGTTGTTAGATTATACATTAAATACTGTGAATTGTTATGGGGAGAATTTGTTACACATCAGTGCAGCGAATAGTTGTCTCGATATTACAAAAGAAATTTTGCAGAAAGAAAATTCTTGTAACATAATTGATAGAAAAAATAAATTTGGATGGACACCATTAATGATAGCAATTCGAAATAGAGACATTCAACAGGTGAAATATCTTCTACAAATGAATGCTAATGTAAACGAGTCAACTTATCTTGGTGAGCATACTGATTTTTGAACTCTACAAATTAAGATTGTAAATCTTCTAAAAGTAATCGATTTATTTTTCTTTGTATTTTAAAATACATAGGTATGTCTGTCCTCGGATTAGCAGCTGCAATAGATGCAAATATGTTTCAAATTGTCTACAAAGCATGTCCATCTGCATTAATGAATTGTATGCACGATGATATTACACCACTTTGCATAGCTGCTATGAAAAATGATAAGAAACTGTTCTTTCAATTGTTAAGTTTAGGATTTGAAGTTTCTAGAATTAGTAAGAGCATATGTGTACTTTTTAAATGGAAACACGTATAATATTGTCCATACATATTTTTGTAATAACATTTTTTATTCTTTTTCATAGATGAATATACACATATCATGATGAAACTATCGACAGTATCAGAAATTCGAAATTTAGCAGAAAATATTGATCTAGAAGATTATTGGAACGATACTTCAGATAACATATCCATAGAACGTGATTCGAACCAAACAGAAAATTTAAAGGAATATGATAAAGAAAATAAAAATGACAACATAATGCCAACCTTAAATTCTCTTGTGAAACCTAAAATTATAATACATCCTTTAGAGAAGTGCAGCGAGGATTGTAACAACAATGTAATAATGAATTCTAATCAATATTTAAAAAGGAAACCATCTAATTTGAATTTAGTAGTAAAGCATTTAGACACTTCTTTAAGCAGTATAATCTCACCAAGACTGACTTGTATTCTGGATGAAATCTTACCAGCATCTCCAAACATCTATTTCACTAAAAATAATACTAGCCATAAAGTTAACATCACCACAATGAACAATACAAAGTATGAACCAATAATTCAAAGCACAACTGCAAAATTGACACAACAATCGAAGCATAACGAATGTTTTTCGGAACGACCATTGCAGAGGTATATTATTGAATATACTAGTTTATCAAACAATTTTTATGTGTTAACTTAGTTTCGTTTGTCCTAAAGGTTACAGTCTATCCGACCACCAGATTTGTACATACAAAATGATGAAGAAGATGATCCCAATACAACTCTTGGTTTCATTCCTGAATTTAGTCCAGTTCGTTCGCCACATGTACCTGCAGATTTAAACGACGAAAATGTGTTTGGTGAAAATACACCGACCCCACCACATTATAAAACACCACCAAGAGGAATGATTTTGAATTCGGAAGAAACAAAACTGTGTATTTTATTACAACGTCATGGATTAGGTCAACATATTCCTATATTCCTTGAGCAAGAAGTAAGTGTATTAGATCTTTGTATTATAAAAATTACATGATTTGTGAAAGAGAACAAACTTTTTGATATCATCTTAACTATTTTATAACTATTCCAGGTAGATTTTGAGTTGTTAATGAATTTAACTGATCAAGACTTAATTGAAATTGGTATAAAAGACAGTGCAGACAGAAAAGCTATATTAGATGTTACAGCTGAGTATAGTTATTATTATTAATGAATTGTATTATCGTTTTATTTATAATATATTTTATTTTTTTTACACGAGACTTTAAAAAAAAATTGCTGTGAAAATTCAAAAATAAAGATTTATTATTGTAAATACTTAACGTAACTATAATGTATATAATTTTATTAAATAGCATAGCATAAAAAAAATGAATATAGAAAAAACACCGAATCTTCCCTGTTGAAAACATTTCTATAACAGTTTAAGCATACTGCCACAAATGGGAATCAACTGCTACATATCTGTCCTTGTTTTACACATAATGTATTCAGAAAACTTTGGCAAGTCTTGCAAATATTGTTACAAGAATGTTGTTATAAGCTCGTTCTGGTTTCTTCAATTGCAAAGAATCATAAATTATATTCATAAAAAAAATTAACAGGGGTTTGGAAAATTGTTAAAAACTATTTAATTTGTTACGTAATCTAACTAAAAACTGTATGTAAAAGTTGCTGAAGGTTCGTTTTACATTTCTCAATTGCTATAAATTAGTACTGAGAAGAAAGTTGTTCCTGCAGAAATATATGCATGTATATTCTCACAACCCGACACTCCTTATCCTACATATTGAAAGCATTAAATTATCAAGTAACTTTCCCAGTAATCGTTAATAACTAATTAATTAGAATTTTTCTAAGTCTCCACCATTTCAGATATGCAAGTAAACTAAAAGGTTTATTGCTTATGAATACCAAGTCCTGGTACAGCCTATCGCTTTCATATATTAAACTCTTTATGTTTCTATGTTGTATTGAGTACCAAACAGCAAGGTGGAGTTTCGTGTTCATTTCAGTATAGTAGATTTACATTCAACGAATGAAAGGAACATACTTATTTCTTCAGATTTCCCAACAATGAAAACTTGTAAGTATTATAAAATCATAACATGTCTCAAATACTATGACAAAAGAATTATAATAGAAAAACACATTTCTTTGAACAATAGCATGTTTTATATATATATATATATATATATATATATATATATATATATATATATAATTGTTTTATTTAGAGACGATTTTCCTGCTGCAGAATATAGGCGTTATTATAAAACCTGCAGAGTATGCAGTAAACATTTTGAAGATAGGATGTATATAGGTCCTTCGAAAACAAGATTATTATCATCAGCTATTCTAAAGGCATTCAAATCTGGGTAGGAATATTATATAAAACATTTAATCCCGTAAGTTGGGACTGGTTGGGATTAGGTCGTAAGAAAGACGGAATTGAGATTGAGAGTGAGTTGCGATTAGAGCACATGGGTGCGGAGTGCGGAGAAGAACAGCCTGACGGCCGGCCCGAACACGCTTACGAGAATACAAAATTTAATGCAGTAGTAGCAACAGTTTTTTGCGATTATCTGAGAAGCTAAAAGAGATCTCCTATTATACATATGTAAAAGAAAAAGTTGTTCAAAATGTCGAAATCTATAACATATTCAAATTTCGTCAAAATCGGTGAGTGGGTCGTAATATAAATAATTACCAAATATGTATATATTGTATAGAGGGATATACATATATATATAACTTATTAGTACCGTGGTAGTTTTAAAGTTATTCGTCATTTTATTGTTTTAGTCACGATGGCATATTTTTATAATGGCCATATGTCAGTTATTATAACATCAGTGTATTTAAAGCTGTAAACTATGTGACTACATTAGTATATAATAAAATGTAACATAATCCTGCGAGTGTGTTTACAACTTACAATTCTGTTACAATTGATTTACATTAAATTAAACGATTGCTTGTACATTTTATATTGCAAGTTAATAGACTAACATTATTTCCAATACAATTTCTGACTAAAAAAACTATTATGTAACAAATTCATGCACATTTAATGAACATAAATTTATTTCGCATCTCATCGTTTATATTTATCATATTAGGTTTTGTATCAATATGACATTTATTTAAACAAAGACATTGTGTCACTTACAAACATAACAGCAACATTTATATTCATGCAGCACTCATTTCTATTATCGAATTTAGACACACATTGGGATTTCCCTCTGTCACTCACATACATACATTATAGTCATTACTAGTTTTTCTTTCATTATAAAAGTTTATATTGAATGTAAACAAATGACGTCGTACACTTTGTATGTAATAATCATCATCAGTTATCTTACTGATATTAAAAGTGTAATTTTTATTATAAATATAGTATTGGACAGCATTCTGACTTTCATTTATTAAAACCTCTGCGACAAAATAAGCACTGTGCTAGAAAAAATGTCTTATTTGAATGTCACAAATAAAAGAGGATCTATAATAAACATTTTTCTGCAGTGAAGAATACATAATGTACAGTGTGAAAAAATTATTTTTACTGGATGTACTTTGCCCAGTCAGCCAAACTCGTTCTGAGCAAATTTTACGCAATGTTTTTACTATACTTTACGAGCAAAGGGTGGTCAATTTGATGCCAAACCCTGCTTGGAGCAGAATTTGGTCCCTAATTTCTATGAATTTGCTACCAAAACTTGTCGAAAAATACCGAGCCTAATGCGGGAACAGATAGCTTGGTGTTTGATGCCAAATTCATAGCTAATTGCTTACTAGGTACATAAAACCGGGTATTAAAATTAAGTAACTTAATAAAGAGATATATAATGAAACCTATAAAAAATGTGTGACCAGTTTGAAAAGAATTTTCGGTTCCATAGTATACTTGAGATTATGCATAAATTAATTGCACAATTACTATCTCATTTATTTCTAAAGAATTTTATAAAAGCGCACTTCACGGAATTACACTTGGAAACAATAAAAATATATTTTCCGCTTGCCAGAGTTGAGCATTAATCGATTAAAATTTAAACAATTTTAATTACAGTTATTTAATCTAATCATTGATATAAATTATAATTAAATATCTACTTTAACTAATTCTGATTATACTTCAGTTGTAATTGATACTCAAATATTTCAATCGGTAATTACATTATATGTATATTGCCCAACTCTGCCAATTGTGATATAATATTATACTTGACGAAAATTTCATCTATGTACCTATAACTTACATTTTAGTAAAGAACTGCCAAATGCATTGCTACATTGAAGACATACAATTGTTCCTGACAATTATTTCTTTTAAATAATTTATAATTTTATAAGTATGTCTAATGGTATGCAATATTCATTCGCGCTACAACTATAAAGTGTAGTCTGTATAAAAGAAATACGCCATGGCACAAAATCTTTCCTCATTCTCCTAGTCAAATACTATTTTTATTTTAAAGTTTATCAGTTCTGTAACTAAATTCTAGTACTAGTATACAAGTCTAATATGTTTAATGTACAGACTGTAATACATAGTTTTTAGTCAGCCTTTTTCTTATAGCATTATGACAATAAACAACTGTACACTAATTTTGCAGATTATAAATTGACAAATTTTAAAATGAATAAAATGGCAATTAATAATAGATTCGACAAAACAAATACACAGTGACTCCTTATTCGATTAAATTACATAATACCATTTGTCATAATGCAATAAAATTATTTATAATTTGTTATTACGTAAAAGTTTGTCATTTATATATGCAAATATTATACAATATATCCTATGCTTGGATAAACATTTATAAGCAGCTTTGTACTACTAAATTTGCAAATATATGTATAAAGCACATAATATATCTTGCAAATGTGCGTGTGTGTATTAAAGAAATCACCTTTTGAGAAAAATTCTAATTTCAAGCGATACATATTCCTAAAGTTAAAAAACAGTACACCATTGTTTAAACACAGTATTTTGTGTGCATTAATTACAATTATACATTTCGTTACATATAGAAATACATAAAATCTGCACACAATGTTTTGCATGAAAACTCATAACATAATGTAGATATAGATTCATAAAATATTCTTTTTTTTTTAAATTTGATATTGCATGCAATAATTGTAAAGAAAAATTATAAAAATTCTAAAATATTCAACATTTAGATGTTTAAATTTTACAGATCTCATAAATTTCAATATTCGTTATTTTATGTACACGAATTCATGAAACAATTGTACAGAATGCAATCAAGTTATTGCATGTTGTTTTAAATGTATCACAACAAAGTTATATAAAGAAGATAAGCACACAGCGTAAATTCTATAAAAACCTATAAAATTCCGTTACTTTGTTAACCAAAATGAGAAAAAGCAACAAGTATCACAATTTTTACATAGTGTGTAAATGTTATATTAAATTTCAATATGTATTATCATGTATAAGTATGTAAAAAAATTTGTATATTGTGTTAAATACTTTGCTTCCCAAAATGTAGTAACGTCGTAAAATATTCTTCTCTCTCGGTTAATCATAATACTTGTGTAATTGTAGAATGTTTGCTAGCCACATCTTCTTTACATAATGCATATATGTAGAATAAATTATACAAATATATACAAATTAAATTCTACGCATGTAACACATTCTAATGTACAAATCATTAAATTCTTAAGTCAGTGTGTACGCGTACATGTCAATGCCCCTTTAGGTACAGAACACCAAACTATACTACATTCAACTAGATTTAATACACAGAGTGAGCCCTCCAAGATTAACCACTATTTTTCAATTGTTTCCGACAATCTGTCAAAGATACGTTTTCAACAGGTTGACAATAGCGGAAAAACGATAATTTATCTTGGAGGTTACACACTGCAGAATATTTTAATACGTAGAAATTGTGTACAAGACAATTATAAATTTTGTATACTGAAAAAATTTACGTCTTTCTGTGTAAATGTCATCTGTGTAAATTTCCACTAAAAAGAGACTATACGTGAAAAATCCATCAAAACATGGCCGTGATTAAGACATGACAAATTTTTATAATTAGGCCACCGGATAAATGCATGTATGTTTTGAAAGATAGTAGTCCAGTATATGTTCACTATTTACGAACTGCAAATACGAAACCAAATATTTTAATTGTTCTCATTTCTATGTCTATGCACGTATTATCATTTAGCGATATAATAAGAAATTACAGTTTGATTCTATTACTAACGCATAATTGCAGCGATTTACTAAACTAGTAACAATATTCCCTAATTCATAATTAGTAACACAGTTATTTTTGTGCTCAAGGAAATGAATAATGGGTTATCGCACAACCCATTTTGTACCAACTATTCAGAAAAGATATTGCTTTCAAAACAAATCTAATCAATTTGCTCTGGTGAGTTGTTTCGAGACATGGCATACTTTAAGCTGTACTTGTATGATTATTAGCACCACTGATAGCACTAAACAAAGCAGCGCTGTTGCGCTTGAAATTACAAACTTGCTCATCAGGCCAAATAGGTTCTCCAAGTAACGACGATAAACTTTGACAAAGTTTCTGGTAATTCTCACGTAATACTTCCTGATACTCGTGCTGATCGGACGTAATTAACTTACTATTTATTTGGAGAGCCGTGTAACATATTTTAACAAATTCCCTGCAAGAATTTATATATTAAATGAAAATGTCTATATGCGGAGAAAATAGCTGACCATTGAGAATGAATAGTTACCTAAAAACGTCTTTTAGTTCCTCGACTTTGTCATCTGGATATTGGGGGGACAACGCGGGATCTAGAAACGCAGAAGCGTACGCAAGTGGCCCGGCATTCACTGTAACGCATATACTTCCTTGTAATCTTAACTGTAATTTTTTCACATCAGTTGGACCTATAAGGGCTACATCCTCTAATTCTTGTACACGGTGACGCATTTCATCCAATGCCACTTCTATTGGACTGAGCTCCATTATCCGTTTCTCAGACACCAAAATTCGCTTTTTGATGTACGGAAATGAATATTGTGCTGAAATATTGCAAACGGCGATGAACATATTCCATACATGAAATGAAACACATTTTTTATCTTTAGGAAGCTAGAATGAAATTAAAAATTGCAGATGTAAAATTAACGTACTCGTTAGAATCGTTCTCCGCTTCCATTGATCTTCTGGATTACCCCTTGCTTTTCCTTCCTTAGTGAATGGAGTTTCAAACATGAAACATGCCACGTTATGATTCTGTTCGAATTCGGTTTGCCTAGTTTCCAATTCGTACTTCTCGAAATAAGGTGTCACGTGAGTCACTTGAATGTATGCAAATTTTTGATCCAATTCGGTTATATCAATCGGTACGGAGTCCATGATCATTTTTACATTTTCTGCACCAAACTTATCGGAATATAAGCGATTGAGACGTTCGGAAATTTCTGACAAAGATGTGACTTTTGGTTCTTTGTAAATGTACTCTTGTCCGTTCTCGTCTTCAAAGTACGCCTGTAAAATACATACGTACAAACATGAAATTATGAAAGCGATTAAACTTACGTTTGTAGAATAGAAGTATTTTCAGTTTTTTCTTACCGAACCGAAAAATGCGACTCTATAGAACCTTCCAAGAAGCCTCTTTCCGGATTTAGTAACTTCAACGATTTTATTACACGCCTGTGCTAAGTGTGAATAACAATTCGCTAGAGCTTCATAGTTTCGCTTCTCTTCGTAGATAGGAACTATTAAACGGTACAGGTGACCAAGTAATTCGAATCTTTCTGCTTTTTCTAGCATTTCGGCGCAGGCTTCCAATTGTTCAAGGAGTAGATACTCGTTATAGTGAATATCTTGTACACCTAAAATAGTAAGAACAAAAAGTGAATTATTTAAGTATATACGTAAATAATTTTACTTTTTAAAATAAAAATATAAATTAAAATAAAAAAATCTCGATAAATATATAATTTTTATTCTACATCGTGCAAATCACATACACACACTGAACAAATACAATTAAAAGGATGAAATAGATTGAAAATAATTATAAATATAAATCATAATACAAACGTGTAGAAAACATACAAATCTCACCAGCATCGAGTTTGAGACTACACTCGTCCCTAGAAATGTTTTCAGAGATTTTGTCAAACGCTTCTGCTCCCCACGTGTGAACTTTTTTTAATTTCAAGTATTCGGCCATTAATGCGGCAATATGTAAATGGCAGCAAGCAGCCTACGATAAAATGGTTATATACAAATTTTGTAATAACTCCAGTTGCTCGAGATTATAAAAAAATGCGTACCTCTGAAAAATTTCCATCCCTTGCATGATTTCTAGCCATAGTTTCCAACCAAGTGTATCTCAATTCTGGCGTACTAGCGTAAGAGTTGGCTAAACTATGTTGCAGGTCAACAAGCATTTCTGGATCATTATTGTGCTCTCTCATTTGCGCGGTCGCCATTAGAACGGTCCGGATTCTTTTATTAAGATCTTTCACTTCTACTGGGAAACCTGTACCTTTCATTACTTTGTCAGACGAGGCATAGCTGTTTATCAACGACAATGATTCTTGAAACCTCGAATTATTCAATCCGATCACGTTTCCAAGCATTTGCGAAACAGAGATTATTACCTGTTTATAAATAAATCGATAAAATATTTTAAACACACTTCTATCTTCGTTTGCCAATAAAATATACAAAAATATTAAATTTTATAAATCTCACTTACTTGCAAGTGAACTCTAGTCAAACCCTTTCGACTGGTAAACTCAAAATTACTTCTCATGAGCAGGTAAACCAATGCGCAAGACTCCTGTCTAACAGAACTTAATTTACTATTACAACAGCGCAATAGCTCATAGCACAAACGCCCGCAAAGAACTGCATTCCCTGTAAAATTAATCATGAGTAATAACATTGTCCAACAACTTTAACGGATGTTACTATAATTTATACCTTGGAAAAGAATTATAGAGTAATTGTTTAGGAAAGCTCTGAAGCTTGCGAAAACGTGGCGTAACAAAGTTTCCGACTGGCCAACTTGTAAGAATGATAAATATATATTGAAAACTTTTTGCATAATCGGATTATCGCCGTTCGTGGCTAAAAGTACATCCTGCAATAATACACATTAATTTCATTGTCCTCCGGTTAGATAACTCATCCTGTGTAAACGGAAATGTGTGGTATTATACCTTAAAATGGAGGCAGAACAATCCTAAACAATCCAATGCGATAAGACCCACTTCTGTTGCCATATTTGCTTCTAATAAAACTTGATGGACTTTTCCAGTGTCATTTTCGACAAGATTTTCTCTAAGAGTGTTGTTATGAGGTTGTAAAGTGCTGGTAGCTGGTCCTTCGCTGGAAAAATCAGGAGGCGCCATTCTAGCTGGTAACGTCATTGCCTTCACTGTTCGAGGTTTTCCAGAATTGTTTGCCACGTTTGTGACGATTTGCCTCTTTCCAATATACTTGAAATGATAAAGACTCAACCTAAAAAAAATTAATATGGCTCTACTTTCTACTTTCAGTAAGGATAAATCTTTTGATATTGCATTCATAGTATCAACTTACTCTATCACTGAGAAAAAGTTCAAAATTTCAAGATCGCTGCATTGCTGCCACCACGCAATAACTTGATGGTCGCCCAAGTATTTTATGACAAATAAGAAACAAAGCAGAATATCGTTCACTTCAGACGACTGCAATTTATCGCATCTTGAAGACGACTGTGTAACGCTTAACGACCGCGAGTGTCTCTTCTTCTCACCAGTGCCATTTTCAATCGGTTCGCGGATCACAATTGTAGTTTCTTGGGATATATTTGACTGTGAGGCACCAGATATGGTTGACGTATCCGATTCTATGCTAGTACATGAATATCCATTGACTAAACCCTGGCCTGCTATGGCCGCAAAGTACGTAGAATCTCGTAAATGCATGGACGCTCTTATCGGAGACTGTGTATCCAAATTTACCGTGAGCCTGTACGCAATATTTTGTGTAAATTATTTTCATTGTATTTTCGTGCCTTTTACTCAAATAGAAATTATACAATCTAACCTGTGAATTGACTTTGGAGTTCCAGTAGCTGTTGTGACGCTATTAGTATCTTTGTTCGCTAAGAATGAACTACTGGTTGATATTCTGTTGGTTCCATTTTGCTTAGCTTCTGTTTTACTGCTATCGTGTACAGATTGCAGCCGAGGCAAATTTTCCAATACGATCCCCAACCATGGTATATAAACCGACGCTATTCTACTTAATTGACCCTGCGGAAATACAATTATTTTAAACGACTACTTGCAATTTAATTTGAACGAAAGATCAAGCTATAACCGATTTACCTTAGTCTGATATCTATCATCGAGTTCATGCTTCGCCATTAAATCTCTTAATGTAGCTATCGCCACTTTCCGAATTTGTACAATTTCATTCAAAGACGTTTTGACCTCTTGCATTAGCAATCCAACCAAAAAGTGATGTTTACAGAAGTCTTCAGATAAACAATACTCGTTAATTAAATCTGTAACGAATACCTTCATGTTAATAATTCTATTTTATTTGTTAATGAAAGTGATGATATGGAAACATATAAATGTATATATGGACATTTAAAATCCACCTAAAAACATTACATAATTGCCAAGGCCACTGAAAAGAATGTTTCATAGAGATCTATTCCTATTATTCTGCTAATTTTATATTTATAAATGGTTCATAATATCGTGCAGTTTATATGATACTATGCTTGAAATAACGTGAAACAAAGTGTGAGCATACTATGGATGTAGTGTAATTACGAAATATCCTATTAACTTTTAAAATCTTCGATACTCAGTGCATCTCAATGATATAATAAACCAAGCTTGCATTGCAACATATAAGAATGCCATGAAAACATTTTCTATAAATCTAGTGATTGATGGTGAACAAGATCCAAAAATTATGTGCATCTCCCACTCACTATGGCTACATTAACAAACCACGATAAAGACGGGAGTGTATGAACATAACTTAACATACCATCACATTCTGGATCACTCTCTGTATCTTCTGAATAAAGCATAAAGTGGTTATATTATGTAGTTGGAGATACTGAACATAATAATAATGGTGGTTATAATATTACCTTTGGAGGTGATTCGTGATTGCATCATTGGCAAATTGAAAGATACATAATGTTCGTGCGAACAGATTATTTGCAGAAACGTGAATTTGAAGTCGTGTAATGTACGTGAATCGCCCGGGGAAAAGTTGTCCAGATATGAATTGATTAGGCAGAAAACAAATCCACGGTCCATGAACGTCAGACATCGCTATGAAAATTTTCATGGATTAACACCCGACTTTGCAAAAACAAAGTTGTAGAAAATACGTTACATATACTTACTTTCAGAAATTGTGCAAGACTTTTATTTAACTCATGAGTTTCGACGGGCATTTCTTTGTATTTAGTCATAAGATATGGCATAATAACGTCTACCAAGCTCTTGATTTTTTGATGATATTCTTTGGAGAACCTTTCGTTTCTATGCATCTGTGAATCAGTTTAGTTGATGTATTTATTCCAATAATCTATGAGTTAATTATTTATATCCTGTTTCATGACCCACCTTTATTCTACCAGTTGCAAGTAAATGTTGTGCCATACTTTTAATCATTATTTCAAAGAAAAAGCTGGAGTGGTGCATAAATTTATTTACTACAAGAAAATCAGTATTACTAGGCTGTAATAATGTAGGAAGATGTTTTCCCAACTGTTCGTGAACTGTAACACTGCCGTTTCCTTGTGTTGGCGACACAAAAACAAACTATAAAATACGTCAGTGCAAGATTAATATTTTGTTTGTATTCCTAATTAGTATTTATAGACGATATATGCATTTTCCAGGAATGTTTACCTTAATATAAGCTTGAAGAGTTTCCTTTCTACCAGCTTCGTGTACCATATTTATAAAGTGTATTAAAACTCTTATTATAAATAATCCGACTTCTTCGTTCATGGTATGCGTTAATAGCGTGAACAATTGATTCAATATAGTAGGAAGAAATGTAATAACGGTAACTAGTTGTACTGCATGGGCAGCTTTTAATATTTTGCATGTTTCCGAATCCGCTGGTATTGCTCCCTGTGTTGTATCCAGGATTCGTTCCATGTGAGCAAATAAATTATGCAAATGCACGTCGCGTGTGAATACAGTGGAAATTAATTGGAACGCTACTGTGAATACTGGCCGTTGAGAGTCGATCCATGTAATTTCTGGTCCTGCATTCTAAAAATATAGAGAATTCGCATTTCCAAAATAGTATCAAAATTTCTCAAAACACATATTTCATTTGATCTTATTCTTACCCCTTTTCCTAACCCTAGAGGCTGTATTGAAAGATATCCTGGAGGTAAATGTGTCGCTACAGGTAGAGTTTGTACGTTCATATCCATATCCACATTCAGTCTGTAGAAAATACACGGTTTTCTAATATAAGTTAACATAAAAAATATGATTGAAAACACGGAACGAACGTTTAACCCCTTAAGTGATCCGCGAAAATCTAGAAAGTGGTCCAAAATGTTGTAATTATTGGTAAATAATAATTGATTTTGAAAATGTAAAGAATGGCGTACAAAATATACGAATTTCATTTATCACATTTATATAATGCTTTTAGGGATTAAAAATTTGCCTGCATGTGTTACGCGAGCTGAGCCTGTGACTCTCACGGGCTGGTCTCTTAAGGGGTTAAATTTGTTGAACAATGTTATTTTTTATTGTCCTACCTTCCTTTATGTAATAAGGGGGACCATGCATAACCAACGCAATTTTCCACTCCGTTCTCCTTCTTCTTGTTCATATCACAACTTATGTGATAGAAAGAGAAAAGCAGATGATGTTTAGAATGCAGTTTCGTAGGCAGTCGTATTTTAATTTCTTCATACCATGAAGGAACTGCGTTATGGTGTAAAACCGAGCAACACGCCCGTAGACATAAAAGCGGAGCTCCGGGTCTTCCGTATATACACTAATCGAAAGTGAGAGAATAATATTAGTAATACTGTCACAAACTGTTTGAACAAAAACAAAGTTTACGCATACTCTCAAAGGTGTAGCATTTTCACTATCTTCGTCTCGTAATTCGACAATGCATGCAATGTTTCTGGCTCTTGTAAATATTTTTTGAGTATCAAAACACAGAGTTTGTGGATAAACGTAAAGGTGGTTAATGTATGTCGTATATGGATGGACATCTTTTTCCGAAGTACACTCGAACTCTGCCACTTCAAGAGTCGGTTCCGAAGTCGGTGGCAATGGGAATGGCTTTAAAGCTGCTAAGGATGTAGACAATGTATCTGAAAAGAGAAAAGATACATAGACACTTTCATTGTTTAAGTATAATTCATTGAAAATAGAAAATCTCATTACTGGAATGCATACTTTCAGGCAGTTCTGTAATTGACTCAATTTTTATTTTTAACCATCCTGGTATCACAGTCAATTTACTAAGTTTTTCAGGTCTAAAATAAAAAAAAAAACGCATTAGTAAACGTTCGTATGCAACTTGGCTCGTGCTATATTTATATATACTTTCTGTACTCTGAAAGAAGTTTCAACAATTCATCATCCTTTATTTTATTTCCTTCTTGCCTATATATTGCTGGAAAATCAGATGACGTATCTAGTTCATTACTATATAATCGAAACAAAGGTCTAGCAGCCCATGCAAAGGGCATTCTGTAATTTCCCAGTCTGTAAAATGCAAATCATATTGATCGAAATTTTACAATAGTTTTCTGATAAAATTATAATGAAATTTACCTTTGGCAACAAGCTCTAACTTGTTTGTGAACTTTTAAACCTAATCGTGGATCTTTTGTAGCTCTCAAATATGGTTCCGAAGTTTGGCATATATTTCCTTGTAATATTTTATCGATTCTTACGACCAAGAATATATCGGGGTGAGGGTTACTAATACTAAATATGGCCTATAAACGTGAAAAACATATTGGATTTAAAATACAAACAGTTACATGATAATAAAATTGATTATCACGTTTAAGAATAAAATAAATGCTTAAAACGACGAACCTGTTTTGGATATTTGATCCAATCTAAAGATATATTTTTTAAGTCATCTGGTAATTTTATATTATCCGCAGATTCTGTCATGATACCTACAGGGCTCAACTCTTTTATCATTCCTTGGACAACTTCATGATTGATATCAAAATGAAAATTTTCGGCGAGTTTTCTACCATTTCTTGCATCATAAAGGCTCAGCGTTGTTTGATACGGTTCCACCTGACACAGTGACTCCTTTTCATCTATAGGCGCTTGTAATCTAAATTTAAGACTTTCACATTTCACAAAAATCCTATGTCCAAATTGCTCTTTGAATGGGTCTACGTTATGTTCATTGGAACTTCCTGGCTGTTGCTTAATATGAGGAATATGAGGGTAAATACTAAACAATCGTTTACGATTTTCACGTCTGGCTAATGCTATACTTGTATCAGTTTCTCTGGAATATTTAATCAATTGTGGGTTCATGCTCTGCTCTAAGCCTTTCAATGTTCCATAAACCTACAAATACCAATTAAAATTTTTAACATACCTGCTACAGAATCTAGATAAGTTACAAAGTGTTAAAGAATTTAGTATGCATATTTTATTTTTACGTTTAATACCTGCATAGGTTGAGGCGAGGGAGGGGGTGTATTGCACGCTCTTTCCAACGAAGCGGCACGTTTTTCTTCTTGTTGTTTATAATGCTGCAATACTGAGCTCAACTTTAATAACCAATCCTGCATGTCCGCTTCGTTATCTGCCGCTAAAGTATACGATTTATGAGTCCCGCTCATTCTTAATTCGAAACAGTACCTTCCACGTTTCGGATTCCTCGCAACTTCAGTACAAAAATCCATTACTATCGTTAATTTCGCTTCGCCTTTCTTTTCATCTTTAAAAAACTCGAGAATATATGTCCCATCAACTTCTTGTCTAAGGTGGCAAAAACGTCTTTTAAATGATTTTGAGCCAATATGTGCAAACATTCGGTCGCTGCTTCCAATTTCTGGTCCTTTCATCAGATAGCCCTCTTTCGTTATTCCATTACTCTTTGTTGACTCCTGGTGACATTAAACAAATTATTACTTTCTGATACAACTTACAAAATACTCTACAATGCTAAATGTTTTCCATACACGAACAAAAAGAAACTAGTAGTATAATGAGAGGTTCGATCAAATACAGATATTATTTAAAAAATAGTTTCTTTAAAGATACTAACGTTATTGCGTTGTAAATTAATTCTGCGATAAATTAATAGAATAAAAGACAATTAATAATATAAATATATACATATACATATAACGATTTAAGCATTTATATTAAAACTTGTAATGAATATCTCATGGATAAATCTTGCTTATGATTATGTCATGCAATCAGATAAAACTCTGTAATAAAGAATATTAACTTTAATGTAGCTTTCTGTGTGTTTACATTTAAAGCAAAATATTTTACCTCGTCAACTTGGTCTACTTCGGTATCGATTTCGTATATCTCGTCTTTCAAATCATCTGCTTTTGCTATTCTAAAAAAATAAGTAAAAATGTAACTAAGTTTTATACATTACAATTAAAGTATTCATAATTATAGTTTCATAAACCTTGTTTATAGGACATACATAATAATATTTATACTAGTGTAAGAGTACAGATATGTCAGGGGTAAAAGACATACTTAGGCAATTCAAGATAAGTTCCACTATAAGCAGAATATTTATAATGTATCAGGTTCCAGTTGGATGTATAACTTCGTAAACATTCCTTTGTAAGAAGATTCTCCCCTCCTTCATCATTATCTGAAACTTGTGGTACTGTCGGTGTAAGAGTACGGTATCTTCTGGGCAATACTACTTGCTATAAGGAAAAAAATAATTTTAAAACTATTTGATTCAAACAACTTTAACATGAAAATGTTGTAACAAAATATAGCAATATATTCTTGTAGGTATAGTCTGTCCTTGGTAATATCCTGTGTATGAATTCATGATAATTTATCTACTCATACAACGGATGCAAATTTTGATAAATAGATAAGAGATAGTGAATAAACACTCACAGAGACGTCGTCCTGAGGATAAAGTAACAGCTCTCTCTGAGGGTCATTTTGTAACAAAGTTTTATTCTTTAATACAAAAGTTTCAAAATCTATGGGTTCTACTAGATGTGGTTTGCTCTGAAAATAAATAGTAATTTTATTGAGATACATAAGAAAAAACGATACGTGTATATTAATTTAATTCACACACTAAATGTTAATTCAAGTAATGCATAGCACATGCAGATTAGAACTTCTACCAGTACATTCTTTAGAAGTTAAACACCAATTTATCAATCTCTATTATGTCATGATAGTAAATGGCACAAACAACGTGTACAAAAAGAGTATAATTTATCCTTGATTCAAGGAAGTCATAATAATAATCATCGGACAATACGAAAAAGGCGATACTAGCTACCATAAATAGGCATGTTTCTACCTGAATAACATTATCATCGAAATAGACGGAATTTCATGTCAATAAATCCATAATTAGTTGAAAAGTCTATCACAGGTCTATCAAAGTCAATATATACAGCGTTGACTAGTGAAATATTTACTTAATTATTTCTCGATTTGAAATATTTATAGCGAGAATTTTCTACAGGATTGACAACAATTATCATGAATAATGAATTAAAATTCTAATGAATTTATCGA
Source organism: Sphecodes monilicornis (assembly GCA_913789915.3). Lineage (NCBI taxonomy): Eukaryota > Metazoa > Arthropoda > Insecta > Hymenoptera > Halictidae > Sphecodes > Sphecodes monilicornis. Next base: position 2,013,641 of record OU565287.1, read on the forward strand.
TTAATAGTGTCAAGGAAAACAAACTCTTATCGGTGTTAATTGTCATTGTGAAATTGTTCTTCGAGGATCGAGTCAAAATTGATCGCGAAGATCGAGCGGCAAAAAGTAGCGAAATGAGAATGTCAGCGGTCCTACCTGTACGGTACTCTCACGTACAACCTGGGAGACAGTCTCTCGTAATTGAGCTGCCATGCCTGGTTTACCCAAGCCGCGAGTAAACTTCCTTTCGCTCATCTTTGCCAATAGTACATTGATCTCATCACCGTACCCCAACAAGAACACAAATCACAAATATCACATGCACTCATTACACACGACCATGGTAACCGCTCGTTATTGCCGCAGCCATATTTACGCGGCTTCTAAACTCACGTCGTAAGAACGCATGACTGATCCACTCTATGCCACAGACTATATACTACTTACATACACCAGAGGTGAAACTCATAGACTTATAAGTCTATGGTGAAACTTCACCATTTTTATTGTTTTTATAAAACCACAGACGAGAGATCCTCGTCTGTGATAAAAATAATTTCCACTGAGGATCAGAGGATGTGTTTGTCCAGAGAGTTTGTCACAGCCACGGACTTTACGTTGTGACAGGTGGTTTATAAGTGTCAGAGTCTGTAAGTATATAAAACTTCGTATTCAAGTTCTCATGCATCTGCAAGTAGAACTTGAAGAATTTAAATCACACAGCATTGCAGGATTAACGCTGATATCAGCTGATATATATCAGCGGAGAATGATATCAGTGCTCTCATTCCTCCCTAACCAGAGATCTGCTTATACCAGAGAGGAATCCCACTGATATCAGCATATCAGTGAGGAATCCTCTCTGCTTCTACTATATATGATATTACCAGAGAGGATTTGGTAATATCCTCTCTGATATTACCAAATATTACCATGAAAAGCAGGTAGATACTGGAGTTCCACCTCTATAAGAACCCTTTTTGTTTACGCTACGACCTTGTTTGAACTGTGTAATTTATTTAAAGATTCCTAGATATTTTAAATAGTGGCGTCACTATGATATTTCACATATTGTACATTATATGAAATAAATCTTGAAAATTCGAAATAATGAATCATTTGTTTGAATGCGTAATAACATGATTTGCAATTTCGTTGAGCTTAAAAAATTTTAAACAATTTTTAAACAATAATAGGTTTTGTTCCTCTCTCTCAAATGTTTTTAGAGTCAATAAACACTTAAGTTATTGAATACAAGAATTTATTATGCAACGAAGCGTCGTACGCTCTCTGGCTGTAGTAATTGTTATTCATAAATATACTGTTATACAATGAGTATTTACTAATTTCACATTAAACGAAAACTATAGCATTATGTCGAGTTATAGAAATAATGTGTTTTTTTGATATCTTTGGCAAATAGAACGATTGATTAAAAGTAACATAACTGATATATTTAGAATACCAAGAATGCCGCGTGCATTAAATTGCGGCGTGAATTTAAGCTGCAATCTGCAGTAACGTTTCAAATTTTGTATCGTCTGCTGTAAGTGCCTATAAGTGCTAGGCATTGTGTAAATTGTAAATTAATGTCGGTTGAATACGATTTTGTAAACTTTTCAAACGATTGACTGTAGAATATATGCGAAAAAATTTTTAATGTTGCATTCGTGCGTGTTTCGTATTCAATCACGTACGCGTTTTAATAAATAATTGTCGATTTTCAGCCAAAATTTGTACTCATTGCAAAACTGGCTTGATTCAAGGTGTTTAGCACTTTGTATTATGGATGACGAACTTGAAGACAGGATTTTGTATCAGGTGACAAGTCAATGATTGAAAGTAATTTTACTAATTCTCTTTAATAATTGATTTTGTACGGGAAATACTTGTTTAATTTTTAATCACGGTTTTCGTGTCACGTAATTCGTATTCAAAAATAGTCTCGCTTAACTGCTTCTACATTTTTCTAACATACTCTTTCAATGCAAAATTGGCACAATAAAATTTATTATTAAATTATTTAACAACACATGGTAAGATTTAATAATTATAATACGAGTAATACCTTATTGTTGTCGTTTAAAAACGAAGTATCGTATCAGAGTTGGGCAAGTACTTGATGCGATTAATAACAAACGATTACAGACGAAATACTTTATCATTAATTTCAGGCCACGATTAAATTTTCAATTTAACTGATGAATGGATAGAATTGATTATTAATTGTAATTATGATTAAATTAGTTATTTTATTTCAATTTGATTAATGATTAACTAATCAAATTCTTGGATTCCCAACATTGATGCAAAGCAATATATTTAGACTTTGTATTTATGTATGTTTTTAATTACAAACTAGACATATGTATCGCACATGAAGCTGGTATCAAAGTTTGCCGTGGGTATTCCCACTGGATTAAATGCTGGGATAAATACTCCTTTGGGTTATTTTTGGAGAATCATGAGGGCCTATGCACTAAAGCCAGAAGTATTAGTTTGTGGAGCAGTTTTGGCAATTATTATATTTTACATACAAGCAGTTGATGTATGGAGTCGATCAGTACTAGGAAGAATTCAATACACACTTGGTCGTACCACATCAAAGGTAAATCATATAAATTATTGTAAAGAATAAGATTGTTAATTATTATTGTATCACAAATTTGATTAACATAACCATAAGGCATTTATGCGATAATCAATTTTAAATAGGTATCAAAACTACAGTTTTTAGTTAATGACTCCGTTAACAATGGGGTGAAGCTCAGTTGGGAGTTAAAACAAGGACATATTGCTGCATATGCTGTTCAAGGTCATAGGCCTCGCATGGAAGATCGTTTTGTTATAAACGAAGATATGAATAACACAGGTGTATCTTTGTTCGCAGTATTCGATGGACATGGTGGAGAAGTAAGTTCGATATCTAATATTTTGACCTTATTACAGAGACTTAACTAATCTACAAACAGAATACTTCTTACAATTTAGTGTAAAATATTTAAATATTAGACTCACTGTGTATCATTTCAGCTAGTATTATGTTTATGATCTTAAATGATCCATTCAAAATTGCAGATTAAAGAAACAGGGATAAGGTAAAAAAGTCATAAAAAGTGGAAATAGATTTTGAGACTGCTGTGCATTTATACCGTAAATTTATAATTCAACAAATTATCATATTATGTTTTACATTGTTTATTATTATACATATAGCGAATGCTCCACTTAATTGTAATTGCTTAGATTACATAGGACACTCGAAAAGTATTATAGTTCACAGAATGTTTCAATGGAGACAGAATAGAGCATGCAGCAATTTAGAAATATGATAATGTATTTTTATTAAAAATATAGTGTATTTTATTTAAATATAGAATAGATGTATATACTATCTATTCATAAGAAAACATATCAGAGACTAGATAAAGTGCACTTTAAAAATTATAACATTATAATTATATTATAGATAAAACTATTATCAAACTGTTATAATTATAGTTTAAAAATATTTAAAAAGACTATTGTGACACAAAGTACGCATACTTAACTCATTGCATGCGGGTATATTTCGCCGCGAACTTACGCGTGTAGCGGATGTTTTTTCGTGAATTTCGCCCATCGTATTTATACGATACCCGCTCTGAAGCGCAAATCTACTAAATAGGTACTTTTACGTGACCCGCGCTTCAATGACAGACTGCAAAAAAACGTAAAAGTACGTTTCCCGCATGCAATGTGTTAAATGATTTAGTTATCACAGAGTTAGTGATAGCATATTAATTGTATGATAATATTGTGAATGTATTTGTTTATTAGTGAGCATAAAATAGAATTAGAGCAAATTTATTTTCTCAGTTTGCAGCAAATTATGCGTATGATCATCTCATCTCAAACATTAACAAAAAAGTGATCGAATTGAAAGATATGATAGCTGGTAAACCGCCACGTGTTCAATCAGAGGAAGAAACAGATACATTTGACGAACAGTCAAAAGAAGACAAAAACGATGCAAATCTCGAACGTAAAAAGTCTTTCCGAAAAACAGTCAGTACATCCTTAACGGATGACTGCATGAAGAAGAATGTCGGTGTAACTGATCCAGAGTTACTTGATATATTACACAGCATGCGGAGACCAATTACAAGAGAGGTATAATAGATATTAAGTAATCCCTTGTCAATCTCAAAGGAAATATTCATTTGTATTGAAATTTCCAGGTAAGGCCATGCAGGACAACAGAGAAACCACAGAAAGTAGATATTACAAATTATCTTGATGGAAATAGAATTAACTATGGCAAATTGCTAACTGATGAAGTGTTAGCAGTTGATCAGTTGTTGGTTAAGGCAGCTAAGAAAAATAGGGATGTCGCTGGTAATCAATTATTTGAGGCTCCCATCGTTTTATTTAATTGAGTGTCAAAGTAATAATCGATATATTTCCATTTATTTAGGTACAACTGCCCTGATCGCTCTGTTAGAAGGTGACAAGTTAATTGTAGCAAATGTTGGAGATTCAAGGGGTGTAATGTGCGATGGGAAAGGGAACGCAATACCTTTATCTTTCGACCATAAACCTCAACAAGTAAATACTTTTTTTTTGACCTTCTTATTTAACTGTACCGATTTGTTTGTGATGAAAATTATGTTTAGGAAAGAGAACGAAGAAGGATAAATAAAGCAGGCGGTTTAGTAACATTTAATGGCGTGTGGAGAGTAGCTGGTATATTAGCTACGTCTCGAGCTTTAGGAGATTATCCATTGAAGGATAAAAAATTAGTAATCGCCGATCCTGATATTTTAACTTTTGATCTCAGCGATCATAATCCAATGTTTATTGTTTTGGCATCGGATGGTTTATGGGATACTTTTACAAATGAAGAGGCTGTGGCGTTCATTAAAGAACGGATAAATGAACCGCATTTTGGGGCAAAGAGTATCACATTACAAAGTTACTACAGGTAATTAGAAACAGTATTATAATAATATTACTATTTGAAGAATTTTTTTACTGTTCATATTTTGTTCTGTTTATAGGGGTTCTGCAGACAATATTACTGTGGTTGTTATCAATTTAAGAGATCGTAAATTTGCAATTGCAGAGGCCAAAAAAACTCAATAATGTTTTAATTGTACAACGAAACTAGGATCTTTTTCCAAAGATATACTAGTCACTAAATTGTATATTAAAAATGTGATTAAAATGTTATTTGTTACATGAATTACATTCATATATTATGTTCAATATGTTATGCAATCATTGAATCGATAATTGATATTAATATCGTTTGTTTCTGGAAATATAAATTTTTCTACTTCATTACCAGTAGACGGCGAGTACAAGATTTATATACATTTGTGTACATTACGCATTTAATAATCGTGATTGAATGCATGTGGTGTATACAAAATTGAACTAAGATATGATTCTTAAGTAATATGAGTTTCTTATACAAATGTGTATACCTGATATTTATTTTTTAAATGAATGTCTAATAGTAATGTGTAAACGTTAAAAGAACAACGTTCATATGTAATAGTTTATACTTGTATACATTGATGATACTACATATGAAGAATACAATGCAAGAACAATTTAAATTTCAATGAATTTCTTAACATATGGCTATATATGTACATGTTCTTCAAAGTTAATAAATTCTACTGTAATTTAAATAAAATGTACGCTATTGGAAACAACTAAAATAAACAGTATTATTTTATAAGTACGAGTTAAAAATATGTCCCACAAATGTAATAAATATAGTAAAATCTTTTTTCATAATACCGAAATAATGTACCGAATATATGCGAATAAAATAGTCTCTTACAACCATAATTACAAGGTCTTATAATTCAGTACGAAATCACTTGGCGATTTCAAAATTCATTTTATTACACAAACTTTGAAATACAGAAAATCTTATGAGGTTTAAATAAATACAGTTTGTCGCTTGTAAAGTGCTGCCAAAATTTTTATCTTAAATACAATATTTATAATAATATAAAATATTCGTTTATTTAAAAGTAGTCTAATATTTAAAGTTGTATGTTTATTCAATTGTATCACATAATCGATTAAGTTTATATATATATATATATATATATATATATATATATATATATATATATATATATATAGTCATATATATATATAGTCATAACAAGTGTTTTGGAAACAGGAGACTAATCAATAATTTGTATCATTTTTTAATAAATTTTATAAAACTGTAGATATACTTATATTATATTCGAATAGATCTCATTGTAATGTTAATATATTCAATTAGTCACACGTAATAACATAACATTAAAATAATTTTTCAAGCAGGTTTAGAAACAGTAACATTATTTGTTACATTATATAAAATTTTATAATTACATTGAACTTCAAACCACAGAATGATCTTACAGTTTAATGTAACTTTCATTAGTATTTTGAGTATATGTACAAATATAATTTATATCTAATAGTTATGAACATAGTTATATACTGCGACATATTATTAATACAATTAATATATGGTACATATTAATATTCATTTTTCCCCCTTTCTGTATAAATGTATATTAATTTTTTCATTTGATCGATTAAAGGCATTAATATTTTGAATTTCTGTATTTTTGTTTCAATGGTACAAGTCTTTTTGTTACTCTTGAAAATAAATAATAATCGATTTGAATGGAAAATATGAAAATTGAAAAATTCACTCTTGCTCCATGAACACATTTCAAATTCTATTGTACATTAGCGCACATCAAGACTCTTGTGCCCATTATTTGCTAAATAAGGCAAAAACTTGTTAGGGACATGAGTGTTCTTCCCTTTTTGATTTGACTGTTTTGTCAGCAAATAACAAATAGTAACGTATACGTGATGTTTTTATACAAACAATCTCTTCTAGTTACTCATTAATATTCAAATACTTTTGTGAATAATCTGTATGTATATTTTTAAAAATTTTATTACAAAGAATCGTGCGTAAAGTATTTCAATGCATTTATATACATAGCACTTAAGCTGCAAAACTGTTAAATAACATGATAAACACTTTAAAAATTAATATATCACAATTATACTTTGAAAAAAACATAGATATGTATTGCATTCCCTCAACATAACAGCCATTTGTATTTGACATCAATTTATTATTATTTAATTAAAGTAGCATAAACTAATATTAGTGTAATTAATATGTATAGGTAAGTACATACCACATTGTAGGCAAAATAAAATATCTCTTTATGCAAAGCTGTATTCTAGTATAAAAATGTACATATTATATTAACAATGTGTAGATCACTCATGTCCGAAAAATTTCAATATAATCAATATATACAATGTTTTTATTATTTGGTATAAATTATTTTATTTTTCACCACCTAGTACTGGATAGTACTAGTGTGGTTCAGGATTGCATATTCAATGAATGAGGGTATTTTGTTTCAATGTGTGTCAGTGAACTATTCAAGCTATTATATACATATTTTCTGATATTGCGTAGTGATTTTAATTAGTGATTAAATGTCAACCAAGTAATTCAAAGTCCTCATCAGACGTATCACACTGGGGATCTAGATGTTCAAAATCTAGAACTATAAGAAGTTATATTAAGGCAAACTATTCCAATTTTAATTTATTGACTAAAACATTAATAAAAAATGAACATGGTTCATGAAAACTTCAGTTCACACCTTTTATACAGGTCGAGTCATTTATCCTTGTCTTCTATATTTACTTGTAAACTATTTGTTATATGAAAGTGATATTGAGTCGTATTACAATATGTAATATTTGATCTTACTAAGAAAGTATTACAGTATGCAGTATATGATATTTAGGTGACATACCATCATTTAAGTGGTACAGTTAAATGACCCACTCTATATATATTATCAACTCTGTAGTGGCTCACTGGTGTCTCTCAAACTGCAGCAAAATTTTCTGTATACTAATTGTTGCTAGTGCAACACAAAATAATTGCAAATACGGAATTTCTGTAACTTTTTTTGAGCAATTGAAGTGATTTCAGAAAACAGTGTGCCTTTGCAGAATCAATGAATTATAATGAATTGATTTTATGGAGTATCAAGGTACTTACAACTTGCAGTTGGTACTGCTTCCGAAGCAGCGTCGTCAACTGGAGAGGACCACTGTGTCAGTCTTTCTGCACATAATTCTAAAAGGGGTTGCTTTTCCGGAGTAATCAGTTCATCTTGAATGGATTTGCACAAGGATCTAAAGTCTCTTTCAGTTGCACAAAAGAAACACTGGAAAGAAGAAGAACATTGCTCATTTGTACAACTAGATACTAATCACTACTAGTTCTTAACTAATGAGTAACTTAACTTACCAATGCTACGGAAGGATCTATACCCGTAATAGGAGTACGACTAGCAGATTTGCAGTGATAAGTGGTATCCATTTCAATTTCATCCTCCTCTAACTTTTCATTAACACCGCCGGATCTTTGCGTTGTATGGGGATCTAAGTAAATTACTTCATTTCCTGTAAATATAGATACTGTTATTTACTCTTTGTTATATGACATCTGTATGAAACATTGGTAATGTATTTGTACCAATACATCCTATGAAATACAGTGCAAGATTGGGTTTTCCTCCTATTACTCCTAGAGATTGTGGGATTTTGAATGAAGTCTGAAAAATTATAGGTATGTATATATTATCCTTCACTTCATTCATGTTTTCAGTCCATCTTTAGGCATTCATGCAAGAACACTTATTTCTTTATTACTTTAAGCCCGTTAATGTAGATGGGATTAATCTCGCTTAATCCAAGGCGAAGAGGTATTAAAAGTAATAAAGGCTTCCATTGGCTAGGTGCTTTTAATGGTATGTTACCATCTGTTTCCACTGTAGTACCTCCTTCTACTCTACATTGACTTACTATAGGGATTAAACTATACTTTACATTTTCGTATAAAAATATGTGGATCAACAAACTATTGAATTTGTACTTACAAACGTCGTTAACTATTAATGTATTGTCTAGAGCCACGTGTATTGTGATTGAGCTCCAATCATCATACACAACTAATTTTCTGAAAATTATAATTCAATAATGCTATGCATTGTTCATATATATCAACACATCTGTACTATACAACAAATATGTACTTTAATACTTGTGCTATTGTATTGGGACCAAACCATTGTCCAACTTCTTTTCCTTCCGAAGCTCCCGTTACAGCAATTTGGTGAATCGAATAGGCTGCAGTCTTTTTGTCTTTAAAACGTTCTAGAATTTTTAAGTATGTACCATTCCTAGTTTCTGGTGTCCATTGCCAATCTTTACCTATTACAATATGTGTATTATATAATGTTCAATGTTTTTTATGGCTCTCACAATGCATTTCAATACAAACAATTATAATTAAATTAAATATATATTACCTAAGTGTAAAGAAATTAAAGCTTGTCCAAGAACCATTTGTCCGCATCTTAGCATGCAACCCCATCCTTTGTCAGACGTAAACGTGGTACTGGATTCACCAATTGGTACAAAATTTTTGCGATATGTGAACCATAATTTAGATCTTATATCCCTACGAATCATGTCGAGTTCTGAAATTGAAGATCTTATACATACAACCTATTAAAAATCTTTTTATCGCTGCTGTCTAATGAACCTTTTATGGCATTGTATTTTCTCCCAAGGACCCAAACTGGCTCATCTGTTTGTGGTATGTCCACTGGTTCATCCGTGATGTTTTGTGTAAAAAGGCTGTCCATTTTTACAATTACTATAAATACTACTTATACTAATCGGCAATCTTCAATGTATCATATGGTCGAAACGAGCTTCGTTCTTTTATAAATGTGTGTCGGAAAAAAACAAAATCGGTGCTGCCTCCTTCAACGAGAAAATAAATGATCTTTCGATCTTTCAAAATTATGCGTTTATCAAAGGATAATGATATTCCATGTATACAATACAATTTGGCTAAAGAGCATTGGTTATTGCTCGTCCAGCGGAGATTTCATTGTTTTCACAAATTACATACGTGACGTCTCGTTCGCTTTACGAAAACATCAACAGTATTATGATAACAGCACTGCCTTTTTAAGGTAACACTATAGGCGGAATTATTTTTATTCTTACGAAGTACGATACCAAACCATATAACTAATCGAGCGAGTGTTGTTATGACTAAAAGAATTTTAGCTTAAAGAAGGTGACTCATGGAATATTAAATCAAACACGTATTCAATCTCGCGTGCTTGTCATTTTTATGCATCATAGAAAGTCCGTTTGGATTGGTTTGGATCAGTTTGGATTACGTACTATTCGCACTAGATGGCGTCAGCATTTTCACATGAAGTATAAGATATGTACCTCTGTAGATAGATACAGCTGATCTCTGTACATAGTAAATATCTACTTCTGCTACTTACATGCACCATTTATTTCAAAACTTATCGGTGCTTTGAATAATATGCATTTATTTGAATCATTATGTCGTTTTATAGTGCAGTCACACATCACATAACCAACTAATAATGCTCCAAGTTTTCAAAATTAACAACCCTATATAAGACATAATTATTAACGAAAAAGAAACTTCAAGTGAAATAATTAGCCGTGCAGATTTTGAATTAATTTCTTTGCCTACACCATAGAATATGGAGAATCTCAAAGTCAATGTAGAGCCGGTATTGTTATTCCTTTTGTAATGTGTATAATGTAAACGATATTTATTTATCTTCATCCCGTTTCTAAACGTCAAAAGGCGCGGCAATATTTGAAATGCAATGTAACAGATCTTTCTCTGAAGAATCGAATATCCTCACACACATACTTGAAATAATATTTGTTATATACAAACAGATACAAATACAACCTGAAATGTATATATTGTAGGTATAAATTACGTTAATGTAAACTACCATCCATCAGGTGACAACTTTAGCGTAAAATACATAGTTAGGGGATGCCCCATAAATACAAGAAAGATTACAGTTTACAGAAGGAATCATCGGACAGCGAAATGATTCCATGCTTAGGGCACCATATTATTTAACGCAATGATTTCATTGATTCTACTCTATATAGATTGCGTTAGAAAACTCGATGATTGTTTGTGCAGAATTCATTTGAACAAAATTTAAATGCGCGGAAAATTGACGAGTATGAAACATTTAGTATATTCAAAATTACGAACAATCGTAATAAATTTAGTGATGCCATTTTTGTAATACAACATTTACTAGTACTTTTAATGCCTGGTAGGTTTAGTACTAAGAGAAAACGATTGTTAAGGTCAAATAATCATGATACGAATTCAATAGTTAGAAACAAGGCAAAAAAAATTGAACGAAGGCAAAGATTGAAATTATTATTATTAGCTGAATTATGAGACCTTAATATCGACCTACGCGGTAACTTAGGTTGCCTTGTTGAAAACGTTAAATAAGCCAAGCGATAAGTAACTTTAATGCGTGGGATTAAAAGAATAGCTTGTAGTCGACAGTCGAATTCGTATAAAAAATGATCTGTTGGATTTACTCAAAATTGGGAATACAATATAATCCTATAAAGATAATAACAAAATAGAAGTTTATTTATATTAATGGTTAATATAAAAGTAACGATAAAATGTAGTAAAATTTCAAATATTATAATGAATCTATCGATGTCTGGTATATATCAATAATTATTTTATGAAAATTATCTTTTAATTATTTTCAAGTCTCTTACCATGCAAACATCTATTGGCATATGTATTGTTTACGTATTTATATATATAAAAATATAAAGTTTTCTCGCCCGGTTCATTTTTGTTATAGTAAAAGGTTTAATTGTTCTTTTTTGTCAACACATAAATGTGTCAACTTAAATTACTTGTAATACTAAAATATCGAAATTGTTCTTAACAATTACGACGATTTGCTAATACTCCAGTAACATATATCGAACCCTAATTATTCATACAATGTTTGGGAAAGTATTATAACTGCAAAAAAATATATTAAATGATAAATACGATAATTGCTGTTAAATGAAACCTGTTAAATATAGCTAAGTCACCTGAGTATAAACCAAGTGATGGAATTCTTGGTTATTAAAAGTTTTAATAAATGTAAATTTCTATTTTTAATTCGTCTGATCTTTTTAAAATAAAGCACTATCATTGGTCAATTAAAAAATACAGGATGCCGATGGAGAGATACGACGGCGACACTATGGACGACCGGATACGACAAAATATTTTTGATTTACCGCACGAGATTCGTATTGCATAATATTCAAACCATTATATCGGTGATACGGTACTCTGATTGGCGTAGAGAACAATTTCCAGTCTCCTATATGTTCAAGTTCTACCTGCAGAGCCGACTACTTACCCACTTAACGTTTTCCGTTTATTCCGGTCAGTCGTTCCATGCTGCATAGTGTTATGACTATTCTGTGTTTGGGATTTACGAAATTCATTCTACAACTATAGAGAAATATAATCCATATTCTACATAGTAGTACAAATTCTCAATAGTTATTTTTTATTTTAATTATCGTGAATTTCTAAGTGCTAGTGATAACGCGACAGTGATATCCCCGTATTTATGGATGAATAAAACAAAAAATAAAATAAATTAATCACGAGGTAAGTATTCTTTCTATATTTTTAATCTTTGTTGAATCAAGCCAAGCGTTCACATCGTTTGTTAGGGGATTTATATTTTATATGGTTTGGCCTCTTTCGAAACTTCGCCAGTGTTTTTTCTTTATCTTAATCTTACTCAATCCTAACTTGTCCATTAGTGCAACCTTAACTTACGAAGATTTTTTTATCTGTGTTAAGTTTAACCACAGCGCTTAGTCGCTATATTAGTCCTTGCGTATAACGTTGCCCCAATTATTGCATTTTATTTTATTACTTCATCGTATTCACTTTGCTCTCAATTTACCATTTTTTAATTAAATTGTTTAGTTTTACTTAAAAAATTTACTATATCATTATTACTATATTACTGACCGATTATTATATTTGAACATACTATGTACACTATTTACAATAATAGAATAAACGTAATCATTGTATCATGAAGTATATAATGTTCAAGTCCGTACGATGTTCTAACATTATACAAATTAGTATATTATAAATAAAACTTAATTGAGATTATAATATAAATTGTGGTCATTTATATTGCAATATTATTCGGTTGTTCGAACTGTAATATAGTACAAATTATAATAAAGCACACGTGGGAAAATTGCAACAAGTAACTTTTAATTGATGGTGTATATATGTGGTCATGCATCGAATACCTTTGGTCAAATGTCAGCGCGCATTTTTTAACGGGCGGAATCTCCTGCAATGCAACCACCTTTCATAAACTAGATTTCCTTGGGACTTTCTACATCTATAATGTTACTTATGCATTCTTATCTTCTCATAAAACATATTAAATCCATCAACCAGGAAGCAACTTAATTTTATCGATTATCTATTTAAATATGTATAATAGTTTATTGAGTTTAGAATACGAGCGCAATGACTCACTGTACTCATTATAGTCAAAATTCTTTACATAATTACGTTTTTATGACTTTAAAAACCATTAGTTTGACAGATTTATCTCCCAGAAAAATTGTGACTTTTATTGTGAAATAGGAAACAACTGAATAATCCGTTTTAAGATGAATTACAATTTGTCTGCGTAGCATGCGTACAGTATTGATAATGAATGATTTTTATTAACAGACATAAGGATTAGCATAAAAGCTGATAACGTGTCTGTACACGGAAAGCACTTAGGCTCGGGAACAGGATCATCCGCTAAATTGAAATTTTAACGTTTTTATATAAAAAAATCGTAATTCTAATATTAATTTTAAAAATTAATAATCTTTTGTTTAAACTTGCGATTTCTAAATTTTTTGGAATCTGAAAGAGGGGATACAAATTCAACTCTCACAGCTACGAAACATCTGTGACTTCGTGCTACAATAAGTAGATTTAGAAAGCAACGATCAGACACGTTCGAAGAAATTCAAACATGGTTTTCTCGAAAAAGAAACCCGCTTCAAAACAAATTGCAATCTATATTTAACACTAGGTTTACGGAGCACTAAAATTGATTATTTTATATTGCTTTATAAAAATAATAAAATTGTATTTACTTAGATCTTTAGCGATTTTTATTGTAATATGTACACAGAAAAATAAATCTATTTAATAATTCCTCACGAATGCCTCCTTACACTCTTAATAATCGTAAAATAAAAATTTTTGAATCCGTCATTTTGACGGGCTCCGTAAATCTAGTGTTAAAATCGCTTTCAAATTGTTGTGATTCTACCAATTTTTATAGTTTAAGTAACTTTGTTTTCTAGATTTTTAGAAATCTATACTGGAAGTTTAGACTGGAATTTGCACTTGACGCACGGGCACGAATTCCTAAAAATTTTTAACCAAACTGAAAGGGAAAAGTGGCATGGTGGCCAAGCGGCGATCAATAATCTCGAAGCGCTCGTCCGAGACCGTAGTACTATCATTTGCATCGTGATAATCGTTTCGCTGTCGATCGCGAGCGTAGCTCTCGATTCGAAATGTTCGATCTTCCACAGTGCGAATCGTTTATTGTCGTGATAAACGTGCTGTGACTTTTCTTGATAATCCGTACAAACCGGAATTTTTACGAGCAAATTCGTAGAACACTGAAATGAAAATTATACTCGTTAAACGAAACGTTTTCCTCTATTGAGTTTCAGAACTATCAGATTTTGCAAATATTAAATCGACGATCTGCTTACTTTACATTCACAATTGGAGCATTATAAAAACAGCTGGTACGTGTCGCCTCTTAAAAATAACAAGTTTAAATTCATCCAATTTTCTATTATTTTTAAAATGTGTTTTATGATTTCAATAATAATAACGTAAAAGATCAGAACCGGTCGTTTCCGTTTCTGAAGCCAGAATCTGAGTGCAAATTAAAAATAATTATTTCAGTGAGTGATTTCACCTTATAGTGTTATAGTGTTCTTTTCTGTAGTGCCTGTTACAAATGTCTCAAACTTGGCTCGTGGTGACCCAATTTCGTAGCCATCCATCACGTTCACTGTTTAAACGTTTCCGAACACTATCAAATTAGAAAGTCGCAAAGCGTTACAGTTTCTACAAAATCACGGTTCATCGTTTAACGTGCGATCGAATCGTTTCGCCTAGAAACCGAGTGGAAGTTTGAAAATGATTCTGGTCGGTGATCAACGAACAAAAATCATCAGAAAAATAAAAATATTCGAAAGAAAGCTTTAGTGCTTGGTTGTCACAATTGTGTATTTTATGGGCAAGATTGTGGTAGGAAACAGTACGTATTAACGCAGTTTTATCGTTTTGCGGTCGCATTAGAACATGAGGTACGAGCTGGCAAGTCGCATGCAGGCACCACGTGTATACACAACTGTTGCTTTGCGTAACAGGTTGTCGCGGTACCTGCCCCGAGAATGTCGCGCAAGTACGTTGATACTCTGCCCATGGACACCAGTGTACTCGAAAAATTGATAGTGCATTCGGATGAGGTACTGGACGAATCGAAAAAACTTTGTAAAATACCAAATCTCGAGAAAAATCATCGTCCCTGAGAACAGCGACTCTCAGAGCGCTGCATCTCTGGTTGTAAGTTCTGAGAGTTCGCGTTGCCCTAACAAAAATACTATTTAAATTATATTTGACCTGTATAATAACAATGAAAATTACTGTGCCTTCTACGAGTTTCGTGACAAAACGATTTTATCGTACAACGTGTCGTGTAACTGGCAGTGCAGGGAAAATATATGTCGAAAAAATAAGACAAAGTTTGTTTAAATGTAGCTTCTTTCTTGCGAAAAATAATTTGAATATTTGTTTGATCTTCGGTTTCTGCATTGTAATGTTTGAACTGCATTTTGGAATTGTCCTAGCTAGGATAATATTAATAATTAGGCTGCGGATCTTGTGCATTTATGTCACAAATGAGTAGGTGAAGTACAAGATCCTGTAAACATCGGAAGAGTTTCGAAGAATATGTAAATTCTTATTCTTACAATTGATGCGTCAAATTATTTGGCATAGAGATTAAAGGTGCAATGCATTCCAATGCATCCATCAATCATTAATTATTAATTATGTTAATCGAAATATTCTAACGATTCCACCTAGAGTCTAGGATAGACGTGGAGGAAATTGCAGGAACATTTTTCGAAAATGGGATTAAAAATATCTTGACGTAATTGATACATACTAGGATTAGCGATAACGCTGCGGAGATAGACGATGTAATAAATAATGTAGTCTTATCGAGCAGACAAATGTTTTACTCTAACCCGAAATTATGCGATGTGCACCTTTCTCTACTCTCTCTTTGCAATTTTCTGCCAAAATATCAATGCGTATCTCGAATTTCTTCGTCCTGTTGTTCTCCGCGGCGTCTTTCTCTGTTCAAAATATGGCACTTTCTACTTTCGTGGTTTTATTAGGTCATTGCGGATACTTCTCCGTGTAATCCTTTCTCTGATATTAATACTTTCTCGTTCGACTTCATTATTTTACAATACGTTACTATAATAAATCAACAAAATTTCCAATCTCAATAAACGATCTGTTTAACTTTTACAACTATCACAATGCATAAATGCATAAAGATTCGTAATATAGTAATAACGTATCCGAACGCTATAAATTGTAAGAAAAGTTCACGCAAGGTTTGGGCGTGCATAAACAAAGGCGTAGATATATCATTCGATTGGTTTTTCTATTTTGCGACGTATAATAGAGTTCACTGAGCTGCATTTGAAACCAGTCACCTTTCAGGACACAATGGAGAGAAAGAAGTCGAACTCGGTCGAGACCGCCAAGGATACCGAATACGGAACGTGAGTTTTGCACAACTGCAATATTACTTCGCTGGAGCTTAGTTCCTTTGTTTATTTAAAAGAAACAAATCCCTTTCACATCGAACTTATTGCATCAATGAACCGATAGTGGAGCGTGATTAATCTACAGAATGTTTTAACTTTCTCGACGCAATGCTAGTAATTACTGAGATAAGAAAAATTAAATTTTAAGAGAATTATTTTGGTTCATTCACAAATGTTTACTTTTATTTTTGTGGCCCTGTTGCTAATAGTGTGAAATACGAAGATGAGCTTGTGTCACCGTGGAAATTTTGGAAAAGAAGAAGATACGTAGTGGGAGTATTGGCGTTCCTAGGATTCTTCACTTCGTACATCCTTCGCGTCAATTTGAGCGTGGCTATAGTTGCGATGACTGCAAACATCAAGAAAGTCGATGCTAATGGAACCATTTATTTTGTGAGTAATCGATTTTTAGTCTTCTTTGGCAGAAAATTTGTATTGAACATACAATTTAATAGTTGTTTAATTTAATTATTAAACATTTTATAAGACGCTTTCTCTCCCTCTTTATACATATACATGTGACGTTTTCAGAACGTGTTAATTAATTCCATTAAAAAATTAGTAGCATAAATGGATCAAGCAAAAGATGTTATCAGAAATGATGTATTCATAAGCTCAATGAGGAAGATTAAGTTGTCTTCGTTGATAAACGCTTATCTGAATCGTTCATCGTTGTTCTTTAAACCTGATGTTTACTTAATAAATAGTACTATAACTTCTGATACGCTTTGTGTATCTTATTGTTTTCTTTTATCGATGAAAGATAGAATTCAGAAAAGTGAGAAATCGGAAAACAACTCTTTAGAACGTGTAAGAGTTATTTTATTTTATCCACTTTTATATGTATTCAGAGTGTTCTTTGCAGGAGCCAGAGTTCACCTGGGACACTAAAACGCAAGGACTGGTCTTGAGCTCGTTCTTCTACGGATATTTGAGCACACAATTACTCGGAGGATGGCTCGGAGCACGCATAGGTGGGAAAAGGGTTTTTGGTCTTGGAATCGCAGCTACGGCTTTCTTTACAATTATTACGCCGCCACTGGCTAAGATAAATGTTTACATCTTAGTTGTTCTAAGGATAATCGAAGGAATCTGCGAGGTAGGCATTCTCATTTTTATCAGTTGAAGTTCAACCACTATTTAAACATATTTCTGTTTGTTCAGGATAGTCCATAGAATACTTTTATGCTTGGTAGTCTATTACTGTTAATGCATAACACATGATCTTAGAAAACATTGGTAGTACAACCAATTTTCATAAATCAGACTGCTATCTGACATGAAAATCCAATAACGCACTCTACCATGCTATTCCATATAACAGCACGAAGACTGACCGATGACAACTCATTGTTAGTAGTTGTTTTATGTTTTTTGAAATCCTATTTCCTGAGTAAAATTGTTTTCATAGTTTCATCTATACTAAATAAACGCAAAACCTAACCGGCTTTCTGGAAATAAGTACTGGAATTCGACCGACTTTTTTAAACGTCAGTTTTGTATAAACGCTACAGAAAAGAACTGGTCTGAAACTCTTTTTTCGTAAAAAAAATAAAGAAGCAGGATAATAGTAAAACCTCAGAAACACCTCAACATTCAAAAATGCTGTTCAACCCGTTCGACGCTTCCGTTGATCTCTTACTACCTTCGCGAGCCTTTCGTTCTTTCCTTTTTATGCATATTTAGACTCGATCGTGGTAAAAAGCAAGCAAATCGCATAAGTTGATTGCACAAGGAAACCGTTTTTATGGGAATTCAATGTAAATGGTTTTGTTTCATTTACGATGAAGCAATTTCGGGAACTTTTTAAGCTAACTGCACAGTAGAATAGTTCTTATTTTTCAACTTTCGATTTTTTCTGGTCTTACACTTCTGAATTGTGTGACTTGTTCAGAAAATAATGCGCGCAAAATTTGGAAGCAATCGGGCAACGGAAACCCGTGTTGCATTTCTGTTAAAGTTATAAAATTGATGAGTTATGAAATAACTTCATAATATTTTAAAACATAACTGCATTTCAGTATTTTGTCACTAAATACTCTTGAGTATGAGACAATGTCTTAGATAAATAATGATGAGATTTACGTGTTACTCTCGAAAAACATATATAATCTTTAAATTTGATTTACTATTACATGCAGTAGTGTATGATGCAGAGTCTGGCAAAGGGAGATATTTCAAATCTGGACTCACCGATTTTGATGAAATTTTAGTGAGAGCTAGTTTTCGGAAAAATATTTTACACGTATTTTTTCCGGCCATCATCCATGTTAAAAGGGTAAAAACAGACCTTAAATTTGGCCGCAGTCAGTGAAAATCAGCTCTTGATTGCATCTTTTTAACATGGATGATGGTCGAAAAAAATGTTTCATCCTATAACTGAGGTCCACCCTACTGCATAATCGTAGAACATTTTATCTCCGATTTTCTATTTATTAAATCGTATATTATTTGCAGGGCGTCACTTATCCTTGCATACACGCGATATGGGCGCAATGGGCGCCTCCTTTGGAAAGGTCAAAGTTAGCAAGCCTTGCGTTCTCCGGAAGTTTTCTTGGCACAGTGTTTGCTATGCCTGTTGCCGGTTTAATGGCTGAACACCTCGGCTGGGCGTCCATTTTCTATGTTTTCGGAGCCGCTGGCCTCGTGTGGTTCTTCTTATGGTGGATAATCGTGAAGGACAAACCGGAAGACGATCCGTACATTTCTGAAGCGGAACTTGAATATATAAAAACTAGCCTTGGAAATAGCAACAAAGAAGAGGCGAGTATACAACGGAACTGAATGAAAAAATAAAAAGTCTCTACTGTTTGGACAAAAGACTTGTTTATTTATAAGAAAATTGTTTTTCTACTTTACAGAAAATTACTCATCCGTGGAAAGCAATGCTCACTTCTCCGCCAGTGTGGGCCATCATTGCGGCACATTTTAGTGAAAATTGGGGCTTCTACACTATGCTCACACAACTCCCGAGATTTATGAACGGTTGGTACATATATTATTTTAGTTTTTTTTGCGACTCAAAAATTGTACGCTTAACTGCGTTTGGTAGTAAGCCAATAACGTTGGGAAATTATAATTTACTATAAATTCCGTTAACTTTAATGAGTGAATTAACTTATTTCTCAGACATTCTCGACTTCAAGTTGGATAAGACTGGATACTTATCCGCTTTGCCGTATTTAGCCATGACTTTCGTCGTTCAAATATCTGGACACTTAGCAGATTATTTAAGGGCGAGGAAAATTTTGACAACCACACAGGTCGATTAAATATTTATTACGTGTATTAGTCGCGCGCTGAAATTGCGTAAATTGTCTCACGTGTCTGTCGATATATTTTTCTTTTTAAACGAAATCTTATCGTAATCAATTTTTTTTTGTAGGTTCGCAAATTATTTAATTGCGGGGCCTTCATATTCCAAACAATATTTATGACGAGCACTGGTTTCATCTCTACCCCTGCAGGAGTGGTTATTTGCATTACTATAGCAGTTGGCCTGGGCGGTTTTGCGTGGTCTGGTTTCGGGTACTTCAATTTTTATTAAAAATTTTACAATGTATTCTGTATTTTTCTACATTATGGTTTCTTTTTAGAGTAAATCATTTAGACATTGCTCCTAGGCACGCAAGTGTACTTATGGGTATAGGGAACACTTTCGCAACTTTGCCTGGTGTTGTTAGCCCTATCATTACTGGTTACATTGTTCAAAATAAAGTAAGTTCATGACTCAATATGATTACCTTTAGATCGTATTATGTAATTTTCATTTCGTTTAATCAACCAATTGTATCTAATATATAGTATTGTCATGATACATTAATAGAATTATGCATTCTACAGAGTCCTGCAGAATGGCGCATAGTGTTCATTATTGCTGGTGCAGTTTATTTACTAGGTGCAATCATTTATGGTTTATACGCATCTGGTGAGAAACAAAGTTGGGCGGACGAAACTCAGAGGACAGAAAAGGAACTAAAACGATCCTATGAAAATCCTGCCATGGAAGTAGACAATTTATAATATACAAAAAACAAATTGATCAGTATGAAACGAGTATTGTCAAAAACATATTACTCTCAATAATGACTATATGTTTCATATACGCATAATTATATGTCATTCACATGTGTTCACAAACAGCTAGCTCACCACATTATCAGTATTTATAACGGACTCCGGTTTTTTATGCACTTATGAAATTTAAATGTTTTCAAAATATCAAACAAAATATTTTTATCAACGATACAAACTCTTTTCTTACTCTGATTTAACTGTAGCATAATCTATGAAAATGAGAATTTGCGTAAAAATCCGTATAGTCTATTCACAATTATAAAACTTAAATAATAATAAGGATAAACATCGTACATGCAATTTGGATACAGTAGTTTAAAAATTATTTTTATGGCACTACAAAAGCGCAATTAGAAAATATTAAAATATTTTTCCAATTTTATACTTGTAAATTAATTATTGATAAAGAAGATGAAATTATAACAAAATTAATATTTAAATTAGAAAAAATACTGTAACTTTGTTTAAACCTACTTGGATTGTTAATAGTATAATTTCCATTTACTTTTCATTAATTAGAAAAATGTGACTTTTAAATACATATATATATATATATATATATATATATATATATATATATATGTATATGTATATGTATTACTATATATACCTCACCATTTATATTATTTATTTTACGATAGAAAAATTATTGTTTGTAAACTTAAAAAAATGTTAGTTTAGTACAGCAATTAATAGTAAAAAGGAAAAAGCTATTTATAAATATACACATTTAGTTTAGTACAATGAAATATTATTTTATAAAATAAACTTGAATGTATTTCAGTAAAATCAATAAATTTTTACAGACAGCGAGCAGAGTAAGATGAAGATTTGATATTGATTTGTAGCAAATTAAGATCGTTTTTACTATACATAGACAGTTACACTTTTCTAATATCCTCATCAACATAGTAAATGTAATAAAAAAAGTAATGACTATTAATATTTTCTTCGTCGGGAATAAATGCGAATAATATTGTATTACGATATATTTTTGCAGTTTTATTACAAAACATTGCATTTGTTTAAAACAATTGTAAAATAAATGGCGAAAAAATGTTTTTTCAAGTAAAATAATTTTTATTAGATTCTTATCTTTTTACTATACATAAAAGTACCTATATACAATAAACTCATTTTCATCAGTTATTATTAGTTTAGCCGTTATAATTTAATGAAAATAGGTGGACACTTTATTTTACACGTCTGTAAAAACAATTTTTAAGATTTCGAGTTTCAAATTTGAACAAAATCTGAAACAATACTCCAAATAAAGTGTCCGAATTCGGATAGAATGACCCAATCATATAAAATTAATTCAATTTCGATTTTAATATTTGAGTAGATTAATATTTATAATTAGTGACTACTTTCATCAATTAATTGTAACAATAATTAACTCTTTTCAATCGTAAGCATTGATTAATCAATCAAACGAAAAATATTAATCGATTAATGCTCAACTCTGACACATGCATATGTATGACGTAAGAATTTAGTCGTCCTCCAATTGGCAAACCAATGATCTTATGGAAGCGTTTGAAAATAAACGATTGTATTTATACAGCTAATAGTAAAGATATGTCGATGTAACGTCAATCTCAACGATTTCTCACATATTTCAAGCTGGATGAATTAATGATTAAAGCTGCACCAACATTTCTGGCATCAAATTTTGTATCGATAAGAGGTAAGTTCACGAACTTCCATTGAAAACGCTACGGGAAACATTTAATATATAGTTTCATTGTGAGTATAACCTATTTTACGTCCGTCAACGTTTAACCATTTATAGAAGCAGACTTTATATTAAGAGGACTTCTCGTTTGTCTTCGTAAAAAACGTAAAATGTTACACGTTTAGTTTAATATATAAATCAAATAGACGAAATATTCTCACGAGCATATCAATCCTCGAGATACACATATGTATTCTTGGTCGAAATTAACAATTTCTTTGTTGTAAATTAGATACACCTAATTATTACACTCATCTACGGAATTGGAATAATTAGAATATTTTCAGAAGGATTGCGTGTAATAATCAACAATAACCTATAGCTCTCTGATAACGGTAACTTTATTCATAAAGTGCTTCTGACAGATTTGTGTTGAAATGTGAAAGTAATGCTGAAATAAAATGTCTAACAACATTGAGTAATAGTTACAAAAGTATACAGTGCATTAATACTGATAAATGTGCATGTACGCCTAATTCGATGAATAGATGTATAGCTGATAAGTAATTTTCATATATTAATAATGTGTATATATTTATATATTTTTGCAGATGTCACTAACCTTTCAACAAATCGTATTGGATGCTAAGAAGTTAGTAATTAAAATATCAGACCATGAAAATGTTGCGGATAATTTGATAAGCGAAATAGAATCTGTTTTTACTCAGATCATCAATATGAAACAGGTAAAAGGGTCATATACTTGTGTTAGTTTGTATTAAATTATAATCTGAAGGTAAACAATTAATAAAATTTAAAGACAATAATTTTAATGTTTTCTATTTGTGTTACAAAATACATAGTACCAAGAAGAAGTAGAAATTTTGAACAAGGAAGCAAAACAAAGACCCCACGTACAATTAATTGCAAATATACATAGGGAAAGTAAACATTTGCAAGAAATACAAGCTCAAAATAAACAATTGAAAAACGCACTAAAAGATCATCAGCATGTCCTTGAATTAATAATGTCTAAATACAGACAGCAGACAGCATCTTTGTTACGTCTGTGTAAAACGGATCTTCCTTCATTACACAATTCAAAATATGCAAATGTAAGTATAAATTGTATTTAATTATAATCGATGTAATTTGTTATTGTATTACTATTTTATGTTAATTAATTTAAAAATACAGATAATTACAAGTCAAGCTGAAAAAATTAATGAAATGGCAGCAATAATGAAAACTGCTGCTACCTTAGACGAGGAAAGTGAATTAAAAGAGAAAGAAATGTATCATAGTTTAAAGGAAGAGAATGCAACACTGCGAGAATTAGTTAATATTGCGAATAAGTATGGATCCCTAAACAAGGAAAGCGAAACGGAAAATAAAATTGTTCAAACAGACCAGGAAACCTTATAAAAATTTTTTGTAATGTATACAATTCTTACATAAAGTTCATATTATTTCTTTCATATTTTATAGCATAATTGCTGTAAAAAAGAAGTGTATTATCTGTATGCAATAAAGTGCACATGCAATATATGGTCACACTAAACATTTGTAATGAATTTTATTAAAGCGGAAGCTCTACTAATTGTTATATTTATTTCATGGCATTATTTTAAGTACTAATTGTCTTGTAGTCGGGATTAAATATTTTTTATGAAAAATAGAGAAAAATAGAATATTTTCAAAGCATGTAATTTTTGATACGTCATAGATTCGAAGCATTCGAATATTCCCGCCTTCTTGCGCTCATAGTTCAAAGGTTTAGTAATAATTGTTCGGCAACAGGTGAGGAAAAAATTAAGAAATTATACTCTATGACAATGTAAAACAAAAATTAAGAGTAAAAAAAGTTGTAATTTGGCTACGTTTCACGTCACTAACAATTCAAGGCAACCAATAGCAACTCACGATACGAATTGTGGAGGTTATCATTGGTGGATCACGAAGATTTTTAATAACTTGATGTAAATCAAATTTTTATTCTTGATTTTCGCCTTACATAAACAGTGTTGACTTTATACATTTGTGGCAAAAATGGGTAGATGCAATTCGAAAGAGTACAATGATTGAAAGAATTTAAGAGTATCGATGTATTGTTTTCCGCTTTTTGAAGTAAGAAATTTCTGCGTAGTATTAGTTCCTTGCAAATGATGTAGACAATTTTTATTTTGAAAAAAGATCTGCTGTCTAGTTTTTAAATACAAATATTCTCATAAGATGTTGCTGTTGATGTTATGTACGCATGCGTACTTAAATGCGAAGTACAGGGGCTATGTTCGTGTGGGACCCACTTGCGGATGCATGCGCACTCGAAATTGATTACTGAAAAACATCGGAGTTTCGCCTATGTAAGAATGCTGTGTGTTTCGTACATTTTCCAAAGAAAAATTAATTTAGAATAATTTTTCATATAGAAATTAATTATTTGGTAAATTTTGATTATTGAGATTTCAATATATATAGTATATAGCATACATGTATATAGTACAATAACCGCAGTTCCATCTAGGTACATTCTGCCCTCCCATAATGTGCATCGCGAGCATAGATATATTCCTACATCTATGATCGCGAGATACTAGTGTGTGAGCTCGTTGGTGTAGTTGTGCGCACTGCTGGGAGGACAGACGCACAAGTAAACGGGTGATGGCAAGGAGTAGAGGTGATTTTTAGTGATCTTTAACAAATGGCTCTGTCCGAGGTGCACAATTTAGCTGCAATTATCGGCAACAATGGTTTTACAGTTAACAAGGTAAGCGAAGCAACCATTTTCCACTAACTCTGACTTCATCACCAAAAAAGTGACGTTCATCTTTTTCTACTGTAATGTACAACGCGATCATTCCAACATAATGCGTAGGGAAAGGATGCGACTGTATTGTTTCAAGAATATTATTTGATCAACGAATAAATGAAACGCATCGCGTTTGTTACATCGAAGAATTTATTATCCGAACTGTTTATGTCTGTAACGTAATTAACGGAAACGATTTCATTTTAATAAGTTGCTCACATACAACGGTATTATAGTTGTGCTCGCGTTACGTTTACATTGAAAATTGTTCGCAATATCAAATCGTGAATGAAGAAATGGGTTGGTCTATCCAGTTTTGATTTTTATACCATAGTACTCCATTATTTTTATAATATCATTATTTGTATAACCACTTTAATTTACTTTTCACGATACATAATTATTGTAAAAGAAACGATATAAAACAAATCCTCACGAAAGAATAAACATTTGTAATTTAAGTAATATTTTAGAAAATAGGGTAATACTATGTTGTTTTTTGTAGAACAACATGGTTGAACGAAACATCAGCATGTTGGAACCACAAAACAATTATCCAGCTGACCGTTGTAATGCAGAATATAACTATTGGAACTATGACTTAATGGAGCGTAATGCACAGAAAAATGTAAGCAGTTTATAATAAGTTCTACATTAAATGCAAGACAGAATACCTTCAAGCTTCAAATGTTGTGGGTTATTTTTTTTTAATGGTTTATTGCTGAATATCAAGTATACATATACAGTACAAATATTATTTAAAGATTACTCACTTTTTATTTTGTCATGTTCACATATTCCCTCCTTTCAATAAGATGATTATACATGTTAAAATAAAATGAAAAAAACAAGGCAGATGTAATTGCGCTAGATGCTCCGTTTTCAAATAATTAACATTGAAAAATCTACCAATAGCGACGCGTCGGACAGGTTAGCAGGTGCGCAAACAGTGGCATAATACCGCGCGAGAAAGGAATACGTATCCGAACTTACATATGATCCAAAACCCAACATGTTCGTTACGCACTGCAATTGTCGCGATCTAGTTATCAAAAGCAAAACTACAAATCTAACTATAATTACGATCGATTTAACCTGTTAACCGGGGAGCTCATTTTCCAAAAGCGCACTCTGTGCGCATCGCAATGAACTTGCAAAAACGAGTTAACTCGTCAGAAAGCCTGAAAATAAATTACGAACTAACAAATTTTATTTTTTATTACTGTCGTACAAAGAAAATTCATGTTTTATACAATACTATGATCAAATTTAAAATAAAATACAACGCATAATGCAACATTGCAGTCGGTAGTACCGACTCGTTACTCCAATTTTACGAATATTTTTAACTCAGCACAGTTTAACTTCTTCTGTAACTTCCAGGTTTTTAATAATTGATATATCTTCTAAAGATTTAATCCTTCTAAAGGATGTAGTTACAAAATGTAATTTTTGCAGGACAACTTTTTTCTATCTCCTACAGTTTGCGGGTTATGAAAGAAAATCGAAAAAACAGACGAGTTTTGAGGGGTTGGCTCTTAGACTGAATTTAGATAGTAAAAAAATTTCACAATCTCTGAATTTCCGAATCGAAGATTTTCCTTTGTAAGAAAATGTTCAACTTTCGCGCGAATAACGGAGAATTGTTACAAATGAGATCAAGTACACAACTATAGTCATATTTTAACAGTCAACAGAATTTAATAATACTATCTTTCGAGAAACAGTTAATTAACGAAATTTAATTTTTTTATTCGGTATACATATTTTCTCGAGGATGGAAATTGACTAAGATTTTCTTTTCTATGTAATCTTGTCAGTTCTGCATTTTGGGTTTGTTCAGCTCAAAAAAAGACAAGATCATGATCGACGTTTGTTTTTCTGAACGCAGAGCTTGCTTCCATTCTCGTATTATTGTTTGGCATGACTCGTTTACAAACTCTGGTGTAGTCTTTTTTATTGAAGTATGTTCGAAGGTGGCTCGGTGGTTCGTGCTTAACTCGCAAAATATGAAATTAGCACGCAAACGGTATAACGCACACCGACAAAAAACAACGAAATATATAATTGCGGTGTTTGTGTATGAGATGTTGTGGACACTTGCAAATAACATAGTTACAGAGCTTAATGGTTAATACATATTGACATTCGCGATGTGCGTGTGCATGTGTGTATGAGTGGGTGACTCTTCCATACAGTATTTCATCATAAAGGGTAGTAACAGTGTATACTTGAAAATGTTGTTTGGAGTCCCGCGTTACAACTCCAAAGTAAGTGTCCGCCATTGACGAAATCAGAATTTAGAAAAGTTTTAAATTGCTGATATTTTGAAAACGGAGCAGCTACAACAATTTCGTTGCTTTTATTTTTTGTATTATTGTTACAAGTAGAATTATCTCAGAACACATTATTTTCACGAGGAAGATTACTCACGTTTGTAGAACTTATTAAAATATATTTCCGTTTATTTTACCAAAAAAAAATTTATTTCTGATAAAAAGAATGATTTTATGTAACCTATATTAACACTAATTATTTAATATTGCATTTGTATAGATGAATGTGGAGGATGAAGATAGCCAGGATTTAAATAATCCTATGGTAAATGATTTGGTCTCAAAAATCCTGGATGATGATTCCATTGTCTGTGACAATGCTCAGAGTAATAGTTATAATGGCAATATTAAATATTGCTCGGAGACACAATCCTCTATCATGGAGGGTAAAATGGAGAATAGCATGGACCTAAGTCTGTCTGCTTTAGATCATTTTAATATGCATTCTACATTCAACAAATTACAGAACAGTGTTTCCAGCAACGCTAAACTCGAATGTAATTATAATAACATTTGCGGAGAACTGAAAACATTGAGTCTCAATACATGCGCAGTACAATTACCAGATCGAGAGAATTTATACAGTAATGGAGTTAATGCATATCCAAATATATACCCATCTGACTCACAATCGTACATATTACGTCCAAATGATGAGAATTCATGTATCAGTGGAAGTACCATACCCCTGTGTAATGATTTGTTAACAACAACAAATGAGACAAATTCGAGTAAACAATCTAATTGGTCGGAGAGTTTGTCCACCGTGGGATGTACAACGGATTTATTTGGAAATTATCAACGAATACAAAATTGTCCAAATCCGGACTTGAATATTAATATGGCTTTAACATTGGCATTAGATTCTCCTGATCCGATTACTCTCAACGAGCTGGAGTATCATAATAACATTGGACAAAATGGCACCACCAATACGTATAATAATCCAACAGCTGCTATGCATGAATTGTACAGTATGACTGCCAGTAATCAAAGTTATAGACCAAGCTCGGCAATGACTGATTTGAGCATTGATTCTGGTTTTCTCTCCAATTCTCCATTACAACATTTTTCTCCGGCTGACACAAACTTGCACAATTGTTTTGGGAATAATATACAACGTGGTAGTACCGGTGACTATAAGGATTTACAAGACTCGGGTAGATTAAGCATGGCAAATATCTCTATACCAAACGAACAATTTCAATTTTTGCAACAAGCTCGTAGTTACAAATTGGATCAAGCTGCGGACCAAGAATACAAACAATTGATCGACTATTATCCAGGTGTGAACGATTTCACCACGACGTCAATCAATAGCTTAGATACGAACGAGAATTGTCTTTCTGGTAATGATTACAGAATCGACAACAATCTGTTAAAAATCATCAGTCCGAAATCTAAGACTATCGAGACCAAGACATACTCGCCGATTGGATTCCCAAAGAATTTAAGCTCACGGCATGCACACCAGTCAATTGCAAAATATGGATACCATAATTATCAACCTTACACTGCCAGCAACGGCGAGACTTTGAAAATGCTACCACAGAGTTCAGCATCGTATCACGACTTGAAACAGCCTAACTGCGCTAATACGTACAAAATGGAAGGATTAGATCTCACCAAGAAAATAGCTTTTCCTTCCGTCAGCCATTTGACCACTCAAATTGCAGGGTCCTCAATGAACAAGGATTCTTTTAATTACATTGTAAAGCAACGACATCACATACCAAGAATACAGAACGCTCTTGGCGTCTCTTCTGGGAATGTTCTGTTCAATTCAGGAATAGTACCAAGCCCGAGCACAGTCAGGTCTGGAGTATTCCCATCAGTGATGCCAGTTCCTGTGCCACTTCCAGTTCCACGCTCGTTTTCTGTGCTCTGCGGTGGAAGCTTGAGTCTTCGAAATGGAAATGGAATAGCTAGACGAACAGCTCCTTCGAGTATACTCCATTTCAGGCTGGAGCAGACATACAAGCAGTTTAAGCAATTAGAGAAGGAGCGAAAGAAATGCGAGGCTGGATTGGCCGCTCATTTCCCAGGCAAAAGAGTTACGAGTGCAAACAATATACCCATTCCTCGCCTTCAAGGAAACCCATCGCGTGTAGATCGTTTAATTATCGACTATTTAAGAGAACACGCACGTGTTATTACATTGATTGCAAAAGTAAGCTGTTAAAAATCTTTATTCTCCTTTCGCTTGCAACTAGACTACAGAGCTTTATGCATTCATGGTATTTGCAAGTTTATCAAATACAGATAAGCATGTCCATGTTTTCTGGAATTACAGAACGCCAACAGTCAGATCTTCTAAAAAAATCTGTATAAATTTTCTGAACAACTTTTAGGTATATAATTCAAATTTATGAAATTGTAATAAGTCAAAGAAGTTGGCAAAATTTTATGTTTTAATTGTAAGGAATTCTTAGTTGGAGAAAAGACAATTTATGAAAGCGAGATCTACAGTCTAGTTGCAATGAAGCGACTCGAATATTTTACGCAATTATTTCTTAAAACAGATGGAACGACTGCGGGGGACCACAATGAATCAACATGTGCACAAAGCTATGGAGAACTGGTTGGAAGCAATAAAATTCGTCCAGGAATGCCGTAGACGAGAAATCGCCAACGCAACAAAATGTCAGAAAGAGAATCCAACGTGTATTCCTGTATATAATAACGATGGTAAGTTCTGATGTCTGTTCTACGTAGAAATTAACTATTAAATTTATTTAAACAGCCAAATTTGTTTAAAAAAATATTATTTTCATTCTGTAAAAGAATGTATAGGCAAAGCACTACTTTAAATTTAATACAGACTTCGTACTTAAGACATAGCGTATAACTACATTTTTTGTAGCATTATAACTTACGAGGTATCGCGCATCTACATTTTTTTGGAGTTATATAAATCAAGTTTCATTTGAAAAATAAAATTTCTTAACGCTACGTTTACGAAGCACTAAAAGTGGGTATTTTACATTACTTTATAAAAATAACGATAATATGTTTATCCAAATTTTCATTCATTTTTTTTATAATACATACATTATTTCTTCATAGAAGCATCTTTACAATGTCAATAATCGTAAATTAAAAATATTAGAACCGGTCATTTTTATGAGTCCTGCAAATTTAGTGTTAATAATTTTCCCAGTATTAATAGTTTATGAAACAACAAGTTATTTTGAACCACATGTAGTATATCAACAAATAGTTATTCGGAAGCCTATTAATAGGCTTTTGTTAGGCAAGGTGTTAGTATATTGTTCAGTTTAAAATACAAAAGTGGTGATCGCCATTAAAATTAATTTTTCTTGGGGAAATTTTTGATCATTTCAAAGTTACAGGTTTGAAACTTAAAAATAATAATTTTTTTTATGAAAGTTTGCGTTACTTTCCTGCGTGTCAGATGTACAAGACTTTTTAATACTCTAAATTTGTTGTTCCATTGCAAAGAAATAATTAAGGATGTACAACGATTGCAATGAAACGGTACTGGGGAAGATGGGAATTAATTGATCTTTTCTACTTGTAGATATACTAACGCTGGCTGCCAGCGTCTATGAATTGACAAAGGCATCTCGGTACGCGCGAACCGGTATGTATAACGCGCTGCAGGCAACGCTGCTATACGACTTGGAAATTGAGAGAAAGGTCGTCGAGTCTTCGAAGGATCCGGTCCTTGTGATAAAACGCAATGAAAGTCAGGTAGGAACCGAGGTCGGCGACTTCTCGAACTGTACCTAGCAAAATTTCGAGAGGCGGTTCGCCGATTCGCGCGACGGAACATAGGCTACGTGTCCAGCAGCTTTTTACCTACGTATATCCGTGTTACGTTATCAAGAAAGCTTCAGCTGGCGTTTTATCATAATTTTATCGCTGGAAGAACGGAAACAAAAAATGCCGCCCACTAATCACAGAAAAAAAAAAGAAACCTTCAGAGCATCATTACGGAAATAGTACGCGTACTCACGCCGAAAAGAAAACAATGGGAGGGATGGGGTTGAGAATGGGGTTGGGAGGGAGACAAAAGAACCGTACGCGTGTCTACTTTTTACAAGTTAATAGCGACTCCATAGTTTTCTACTGTACATATTTTTATCCCTACTATAGTACAGTCCTCGGGAGTGTCAGTTCTGGTATCTAATACTTGTGATCCAATCATCTATATCGTATGTCGCACTTTCAAAGTGATTTCGCTTGTTCTTCGCTGACAGACTTAACGGGGTAACTTAGTAAAGAACGGGATAGAAGAGAAACGAACAAAGAAAACCGTGGACATTTTTATCTTTGGGTGTACTGGTCTCTCGCGTGTCTCACGAATGCCAAAGATAATAATCGTTTCGAGGGAGTGAAAAAAAGAGAAGGGAGGAATCCGTCGGGGATTCGGAGAAAACGAAGAACAAGATTGCTCAGACGTACTAAACGAAAACAAACAAATATATAACAAGAATCGCAAGAATCTCCAACTATTACTCGTTTGCGTATGTGTCATAGGTTAGCGGTTCTAAACATAGGCTAAATTTTACCGATATATTCGTTCAGACGCGCTAGACAGTAATTTCCTAGACTAGTTCAATGTGGCCTTCCTTAAATGTGTGACCCAAGATGTGTGTCGGGTAGCTGATCGTCTCGGATACCTTCGGAGAAGAACATCTTGAGAACTGAAGACGCGATAGCCATCGATTCGTAAAGATCGGGCAGGTGCTCTACAATCCGCGAGCTATAACAGAGCACAGCCTTCGATCCGATTGGTGAATAGTTAATTAGATTCGAGAAAGCGAACGATGTCCATTGTGCGACGCTATGCACGGAATCTCTTTGCTGAGACAAGGAATTTCCTAATCGCGTACTTGCTACCATAATTAATATGCTCCGGCAAGTACGCGTACTACGTAAGGTATATACAGAATTTTTAATGGCACACGTATATATATATATATATATATATATATATATATACATACATATATCTATATGTGTGTGTATATGTATATTTACGCACAGTACATTCAAAAGGTGTCGGGACTGATCTTTCTCCAAACGTATCTTTGTTTTACCGGTTAGTCTAGCTACGTAAAATGAACTTTTTGCTAACCCTATATTAATTGTATTAAGTTCGGTATGTTTTCTATGGTCGACACGATTTTTTAAATGCTACAAGAGGTGTTCAGATTAATATTAACTCTTTACTACACAAATATTAATTTTTTCGAAGTCGGTGAACTGGTTTGTTCATGTTTCAAACAAAATCTTAAAAGAGAAGTATTTTCTTGTCTTTCAAAAGTTGTACGAGTGTTTCAAAGAGTACATTTGAAGAGGAGAAATGCACAACACTAATTGGTAAAATTTCATTTACATATCAGTCACTATTAGTTCTGACATTTTTTAAATGCACTGTGTACAAATATATATATATATATATATATATACATATACAAATATATATATATATATATATATATATATATATATATATATATATATACGTTCTAGGCAAATCTGTTAGCTTTATATGGCCGACTTGCGATGCTCACCATTTTTGATTCGCCCGTTCTGTCGGGTGAATTCTCTCAGAATGATTCACAGTGACCATAATACTCCACTTCAAGAGTTTTAACGTTCCGAACGTGCACAGAATTGTACGCAAGTCCGTTTTAGTCGAACGTCCGCGGAAAAGATCGACTCATTTTCACTCTTTTCCGTTCTTCGTCCCCTTTCGCCTGTGGTAGAGTTGGGCATTCGTCGATTGAAATGATTTTCTTGATTGATTGATTAATACTTGCGATCGAGAGAAATTAATCCCGAGAAATCGCTATTACGATAGAAACCGATAAATACGTTTTGCATGAATTACAAGAATCAAATTTCGGCTACTACAAATTTCATCTATTTATGTTCTATCATGAACACATAAAATCCACAGTTTATTGAGTAGAAATATTGATCGTCGATCATTGACCGCTAATTGAAAATAATCAGGATTGATGGTGCTATAACAGTTATGTACTTTGTTCACACAAGGATTCATTTATTCAAATTACGTACAACATTTCATATTCTATGCTAAAATTGAGATAAATACATAAGATTTTTAAAGTTCGCATGCCACTGTGTGCGACAATTGAAGAGAATTTCTATGGTTAATCCAATTCACCATTAAATGACTAATTCAATCACCAATCTAAGAATCGATTAAATACTTATGTCGAATAAGCGCAATTATATATCAGTCAAATTATTATGCATCGAGTACTGCCCAGTTCTGGTCCGTGGAGATATTTGCACAACGACGACGAAGTAGTACTCTTTCATCGAATTATCTACTGTCCACGAGTGATAGAGCTGACAGAGCGACAGAAGTTGGCTACTCGTAGCTGCCTCGAGGTCTAATCTCCTCCGATATCCTTAAGCTTGATCAATCGGCCTGTATTACCGTTAGGGTGCTCGCGAATCGGTTTCCAGAGACTCGGTGGATCTTTAACCCTTGGATGAGGGTGCCTAGACCTTCGATAACACGTTTGAAAGAGTTCTCGAACAAAGCTGCAAACGGTGAGCATCGTCAACTGTGTACCATTGAAAGCTGAAAAGATGGCGACCAACGAAAGAAAATTCAGTTCGCTCCATCTGTCCTATCTTTGACGCTCTCGAAGCGCTTAGACAAGACACATGCTGCCCACAGTAGTAAAAATTCTATGTGTGCATTAATGAAGGTTGCCCTACTGAACTAAAGCCAATCGTCGTCTTCTCAGCTTGTTAAAACGGCCCGTTATTTGAGGGTTAATGCGATCGCCTGTGTACATATAGTCGTCGACCTTTCAACCGAGCTGCACTTAGTTGGTTCCCGAGCGACGCCTGAGTCCGGGAAAAGGTGTTTATAGGTCCGGCACCACTTTGAGCAGTTTCCCAGATTGTCTTTGCTGCCGATAGTAGTACAAATTCTTGGCGACCACGGACAAAATTGTTAGACGCTTAACAGAAGTGTTTTATATTAATATTTCTCTCTCGCGTGGAACTTGGTGCCCATCGAGGTTCAATCTCTGGGGCGTTTGGAACTAGAACGGCTAGCAGCACGAGTAAGAAGGACGACGAAGGGTTTGTTGACGCCGGAAAACGTTTTTGATACGCCTCGCTAGCTCGGCTGCAAAGACGATGTCGCGCGGATATCGGTGCTTCCGAAGTTCCAGCGGATTCTGCGGGGGTGCAATGTTGCTTTCGCGCAACGCTTAACCACTAGGGACCACGTCGAGCATCGTCTCTGTGCATCAGCACTCCCTAGGTCACCTGATTTTCGCCTTACGAGGGGCGACACTTGCATTTTCCATTTTCGTTCGGTTGCAGGCGGTGTTCAGGCTCGATATTCTTGCGTTCTGCCCTTGCCCACACCCCCTGGCTTTTCTTCCTGCCATTGGGGAACGCGGGAGAAAGAAGACGTATTCGTTTTCCTCGAGCCTGCCAAGCTTGAACGTGTGTCCTGGATCGAAAGTATAGGCTTAGACGAGAGAATTGGGAGAGTATAATACGCGACACGCGTACGTTAGGATAGGATAGGATTATCGAGTGCTCATAAGCGTACAATGAACAGGTTGCGTTGCATTAGGGTCGCGAACAGCAGCCAGCGCTTTACAGTTTCCTTCCGCATTTGTCGACGTATATTCTATTGTAACTGTGATATATATAATGCCAATTTGTACATAAAAACCGTCGGAGAACCGCAGGGCTCGCGGCGAACGCGGCCGATCCGTCAGTTCTCTTCTTCTTTTCTGTGTTTTCCGCTTCGCGAGACGCTTGCTGTTTCCGTATGACACAGGGAATGTGATACCGGTATATGAAAAACGCGTCCGGTGGACGCGTCTCGCATTGCTTAATCTATACGAGATAGTACTTATAGCTCGAATACCGTCAATATCGTGCAATCATCCGAATTATCTAGCATACTCGACCCCCACGAACGATTCTCTGAGCCCGCGCGTAAGATCGCAACGGCGTGTCTGTCCAGCTTTCTTCTTTGTTGTTGTCGTTCCACTCTTCGTTGCCCTTTGAACCTTCAAAGAACTGATGTACATAGGTCTCGCTTAGTGTTGGGTCCTCGCTGCAAAAGCCTAGAGCCGATCATGCTTGTCGATCCAACACTACCTGTCGTTCGAGCCCCTCGAGCGATCTCGAGGTTTCGAGGCTCCTCATCCGGTACAAACATAATCGGTAGTCAGCCATCCACGCGGTTTCGTTTTCTTTCGCTCTGGATGCTATCGCGTCGATGCATAAGACCTGGTTATACGACACCATAAGTTCAATCAGTGAAAATGCTTGTGCGGAATTTGTCGAAAGAATTCACTTTTTTCAATTTGATACTGAATTTTTCACTCGAGACAAGCTTTTGACTAAATTCAAACGTTCAAGGTACATTTATAAGAGGAAACGCATAACAAATGCTTATTTTCTAGACAGAATTGCAATGAAAACATAAACGACGGGACTTGTGCATTGATTTAACACGAAGAGAGAAAAGGGTTCTCGAGGTTACAAAGTACAGTGGGGCCATGGACAGAGACCATTTCCACGTTAGTTTTAACTCTAAAACTGTAGACGTTCCTAGCAAACGGAAGCGCTGGGATCCATAGGGAATTAAAAGTTCCACTTCTAGCTATTTTATTTCCCGAATTTTCAATTTGACAAATTAGACGTGTAACTGCAATTGGTGCAGTTATTAATTTTGTTTTCTTTTTATTTTAGACCGAATTTTTTAAGAGTCATACCTTATTAGAATTTAACCAAAGGGGACGTTGAATAAGAATGATTTTGACAAAGAGACTGTGAATTAGCAAAGATCGAGAGAGTACGGTTTAGACTCTTATTTATAAATTACACAAGTATCAATTGAAGTTGTTCGCCAAAAACTTAATTCAACGTTTTCGAGAAGTTGGGTCGAAATGGACCCGGGCACTGCCACTCAAGGGTTGAGTGTTCTAAAATTGTTAAGTCCTTCTGTGGAGATATATTCATTTAAAAGAGGCATTTCTTGCATCATTGGTCATGGTGTCGATTCCTTACTGCCAATTGTATCCTTTTTTGTCTACTGAACTCTATGCATGGCCCGGCTGGGACTGCTATCTTATCGTATCATCACTGTCGACAGTCGTTAAACGTACACCCGAGTACGTAAGCTACTGATCACGTGGAAAGAAACCTCCAACTATTTTGGTTCGTCCAAACTCCACACGAGAACGCCTGTCTTTTCCTCCTCTTTTCGAAAAGACACGGAAAATGCTTCTGCATAAGGCTACGTATACATACATATGTGTGCATGCGCACGCACTAAGTGATTACCTCGTATCGTATTTATCATATGCAGCATCGTTAAGAATAGAAACACTATCTGCATAGATACGTGTTTGACAATCCTATTTAAATTGCAGGTGATATTATGTATTACTGACTAGCTAAATGTATGTGTGTTTATGTATGCATACACGTATGCAGGGTGTTATGTTGACTCTGTCACGGCGAGAATTGTTCCGTGAACCTCTCAAACAATAACGAAAAAACTCCAAATTTTCTTTGGACCTCTTTTCATTTTCGCTATTAAGTTGTTGCATCCTCAATTGTATTTCATCAGTTTCTTTCTTTTACGAAAAGAATCGAGATTTGTGGAAAATGGAAATAAAATTGTGATATTGCTTTTAGTTGGTTCGAATCGGTGTTTATCTCTAACTGCTATACTAAATTTGAGTAGTTTTTAGATTCGATCGACCAGAAAATATCAATAAATAATTATCAACGTTATTACTATACTATTACATATCGGGAAAAATATAAATTCTATTTTTTAGAGACACGATTTACGAAATTCGCAACCTACATCGTAAGCAATAGCATAATCTAACTAGTAGCATAGTGAGAGCCAAGTTCGCAAAACTTTATGCAGCTGAATATTAGCTAAAGATAAATTTCTTTAACATTCATTTCGTTGACCAAAGTCGCCGTAGCAATGTTTCGAAACGCGTTTGCGGAAAATTTACCTGACAGAATTGATGAAATACTTTGCGTACGCATACATAGCATACACGTGCATCACACATGCTCGTACACATGGATATATAGGTAAATATATGAGTGCTCAGGACGCGGTGAAACTACAGACGAAGAAATTTCGAAAAGCGTTCATGAACACGTGTACATAAAAGCAAACAGAATAGTAACGAAGAAAAATAGATAAAAACCGACCAATGTTTCACTCTCGGAATTGTCAGAGTGTATTGTTAGTGTCGTAA
Source organism: Sphecodes monilicornis (assembly GCA_913789915.3). Taxonomy (NCBI): domain Eukaryota; kingdom Metazoa; phylum Arthropoda; class Insecta; order Hymenoptera; family Halictidae; genus Sphecodes; species Sphecodes monilicornis. Next base: position 2,051,726 of record OU565287.1, read on the forward strand.
GATTACGATTTCGTTACCAATCGGTCGCGTCGGACACCAACGGTGGAAAATCTAAGAGACGATGGTTGAAAAAGGTAACACAAAAAATAAAAGCAGCACAGGTTTTCCAGGGATTTGTTTGTTTTAAATAATTACACGGTAAACATTTTATTTACTCGGTAGTAGATAATGTTCAACTATGTTAATCATCTACAACAATTGCAGCTCGAAAGAGAATTTATTGTTTTCGTTTAAACGACTACTTTACTAAATAGTGAACTTTCTATTTGAAAACTTGAAAACCGAACATTTCTAAGTGCTCAATATTTCAATTCGATTCCATTAATTATAATATTTCGACATTAAAAATATTTTATGAAGTCAGAGAATTCCGTAAAGGAAATTATAATCAACTTAACACGATTCTTTTTATTTTCTGTTATCTTCGAAGGTTTGGCTTAAAATGAAATCGAATAGATTACAAAATTTGCCTTTTTTTTATCACATTGGCTGCCAATGTTTTTAGTGTTAGAAACGAAATTATTTACCGTTATTTCGCCAGTTATTTACACCAGTGTTGACCACCGTTGGTCAACCGAGACTTTCATTGATACCGCGGATTGTAATTCGCTTCTAATTCGCCGATTCATCCGTCTCGACACGAATCGCGAGTTGTTGATTGTTCGACTCACGTTCTGTCGGCTTTGTAAAGCTTAATGGCGAAACAAAATTGGCCCTCAAACGACGAACCCTATATCGATCGTCCATGTGTGCTTGTAACACAGAGCTATCAATGATAGAACTCTCAAAACATTTATCTTTTTTTGCATGAACTTTCCATAAAGTCGAATTTCAATTACCAATGATACAACTTCACTTACCGTTTCCAAGAATAAAAATGAAAAAGAACTGAAAATAAATGCAATTTTCCATGTAAACTAAATCAAATGATGTATCGAATTTTCGAGTAAACAAAATGGAAGTCCCGATTGACAATGTTCGGCGTTTGAGGGTCCAGCTTCTAATGTTCGATGTGAGATAGAGGACAGGGTTGGTCAACGAGGAGTTAATTAATAATACGAAAACCAACTAATCGAGTAGTCTTGCCGGGAATGGATACGGTTCACTACGTGGCACTAATAAAAATGCTACGCGCTCAAAGGTACTCATCCGAGACTAATTTCCACGGAACGAACAGGCATGCAGTTCGTTGCATGTTCTCTCGCTGCACATCTGTCTCGTCGGGGGTGAGATTTCTTGAATTTCTTTATTTTACAAATGTATAATAGTAAACAGTATAGCAATTTACACTGTAATCAAGAGACTCGCGCATTTTTCGACTCATAGTTCATCTACCACGGCCACTATTGCTTTTCTTGTACGATATCGCAAACTTCCTGTTTCCCTTCTATAAGTCGGTTACACGCACACGCGAAGCATACAAAATTTCTTTATAATCGCTAAATACAGAAGAAATCTTGCTGTGATTGGAACGTTGCTCATTCCTCCAATTTTACTGAAATTTCATTTAAAATAGCCGCGCATTTGGAGGTCCAAAATCACTTTAGAAATTGATTTGTGATAGCGAATATAGTGTACGAAACGCGTATGCGAGTACATGCGATATTGAAGGGGGAAACGCAGGTTTTGTGTACTAGTAGGTGACGATGTAGTTCGTTTTAGAACAACTAGAGCTACTAGGCTAGTTTCTGTAACGATGTCGGTGTAACCATGTCTTCTCTTAGTGCTCGACAAGAAAGTAGTACTACTAGAGTTTTGAAAGGTTCAAAGTACTAGGCGTGTTAGAAAATTTCTGAGAATCTGCCGCAGGGATGCTCGTTCCCTAAAAAAATTGACAAAACCGTTCAGGAAAGTCTGAGTTCGACAAAATTGTAAAGTATCGAGATATCGCCTAGGTCTCGAAAGACGACAGAATATATTTACGGAAAGACATATACGCGATCGATGTTTATCTTTTTTATGAACGAACAGATTCTGAGAATTAGACGGTCTTACGAATATGCCGATAGAGTTTTCATTAACGTTCGTAAGATTCCGATTTCTAGTGAAAAAGTCGGATTTATTGGAACGGTTTAAAGAATTCCCAAAACGTAGTTCAAATTACTAGAAATAGTTGTTAAACGGTTGAGAGATGTTGTTTAAAGTTCATTGCAGAGTGTGTGTGATCGGTGCTGGATCGGTCGATCTTCCTGAGGCTGAGGATCGATGAAATTCAATACTTAACGTGTTCTCTAAAATTAGGTGTGAATCTGAAAACTATTACTGATCGTCCGAAGGAAAATTCAGTTTTCCTATTTATTAATTTCTACTGTTACTTAAATAAGTAATAGTCGAATATCTTGAATGCGTGGGTGCATCTCGAAACATTGACATTTGACTCAAAGCCAAAAAAGAAAATGTCTGATTTGCCAAGATGAGAACTAAATAGTCATTTACAGCCTGCGCTCGGAATTGAATTATATAAATTTTGTTCGGAATCGGGACTGTGTTATAACGAGTCCGCGTGACAGTTGTTTATTCGAGTAATTTGCAACGAGTGAAGCAGTCCCAGATGAATATATTTCGGTGAATGTAATTTTGAATACCTAAAAATTGACTGTCTTCGAGGAGAAACGATTTCTCCGACCTGAAACAATTTCTAGTCACCTTGTATCGTATGATTTCCGTGTAACTTTAGCATTTAATAACCGCTACGCTTCTTAGTAAAACGATTTAAACTGATACTTGGCTGTTTTTAAATTATTTGCGGCGTTATTTATTATCTATTGTATTAAGGAAGTTTAATGTTAAACGCGTGCTAACGAATCGTAGTGGGGGAGAGGTCGTTGACCACGAAGACTAATTAGTAATATTTCTAAAGACGAAACGCTATAGTAAAGCGATCGAGCCACTTAAATGGCAACCGTTGCACCCACTAACTATAGAAAAAAGTAACAGCAAAAATTCTCACGTTTAATAATATTTATATACGTTATAATAACGAGCAGTATCGAAACAAACGATACTTAATGGTCAATTATTTAATTATCTTCAATGGACTGAGACTCGAACCAGAGAAACGGAATTTACTAACAAAACAATTGTTCCCCGAATTATAAAAAAGTGCTCTCACTTTTATTCGCGAACTTCGTCCAGTATACCCGACACCTGCAATTCACAAATGACTAGTACCGGTAGTATTGATTCGTGCATCGACACGTGACCACTCTCGCGCTATAGTTGAAATTGAAACTTCTCCGTCACGTGGACAACGGGGTTTTCCGATTAGGTAGTTGCTTGAATGTTAGGCAAAGTTTTTCGGTCCTGGATCTAGAGTAGAAACGAGGGGTTACACATCGTCGCATACGATTGGTTCGTTATGAAATTGGATCTAGGCTTTCTCATCTAAATCCGAATCCTCCACCAAGCGTGTGCACGCCGATGGGAATCACATTCTTATTGCACCAAGTTTCTAAGTAGGTTTGCTCTTGACACTGTGCCAGCCTGGAACCAACGAGTTGAGCCGATGTGCCCTTCGGTTCCCTGAAATCAATGGTTCTTATACTATTGCACATTTCCTGTGAAACGCGGTCGGGAAAATTCGAATATCGAACAATCCTGGCAACGATGATGACGAACTCGTCAACAAATTGCCGTTGTTCTGCGGGGCAGGCGAAGGGATCCTGGATGCCAACCAGTGGAGCAGGTGGACCGTTTAATTTCGGGACGATGATCTGTCTGCCGCATTGAGTCAGACCAATTTTGATCGAGCATGAGCCCTACGCTCGACACCGCCTGGGACAGGTGTTTTCCGGTTTTACGGTGGAATCGGTAGCTGGTAGTACGAAAATGCATATTAGACTTTAATATATGTATATAGGTAGATATTTATATGTATCTATGTCAAAGCTATCGTGAATTAAACTTAGCGAAATATAGACGAACGACTAGAGAAACGAGCAGTTCATGTTCACTAGGAAATAATAGAGAAGTTCGTGAAGACGACAGTTAGCAGAAATTTTAGGGATTTTTCCGTTCCGGCTAAACCGCTGGCTAGGTGCACTCGTTTATTGCCGATGACGCGACTTTCCTCGCCGTTCGTTTGCATCGTCTCGACAAAGAGTGATCCAAGCAGTATACTCTTCATATCAGTCGATCCTGACGACAGATATTCTAGCGGAAATTTCTTAGTAGTATTTTCCAGTTGGTCTTCGAACGCGGACCGCGACGTTTTAATTGTAAATATTCGAAATGATTTCAAATCCGCGTGTCTTCGATGGACACCCATCGGAAATGACATGGCACTAATTGATTCTTAGTTGTTTCACACGTTTCCCGCGTACGTTTTCTCTCAGCCTAAGGCAGACGTGGGCAATAAGCGCTTTGGATTGACGCCTAGGACATATACTTGGAGCAAACGACCGCATTATAACAATAAACTAGATTTTATCGTTATATGCATCGTATCTCTTTCGATCTTCGTGCGCGTAGTGGGCGTGGCTCCGTTGCGCTCAGCTTGGTCGGTGTCCGTGCAGTGCCCGACGGGGCAATTCACGCTCGCGTCTGGCCCCAGAGTAAGAGTACGTGACTCGATTCGATTTTGTATCTCTCAACGGTTTTAGGTTCGAGAAACAAGAAGTGTTTTCGCGGAGATATGTTTCCTATCTTATTTTTGGGTCGCTTTAGGTAATTTTGTAGGTAAATTCGGTAGTCAATTATAGTTCCTGAATTGTTAATATTTATTTTACGTTGTTAAGCAATCCGATCGACGTTAGACTATCAATCAGATCGTTTCGTTTCCCGTGCACGGGCTCGTGCACCGCTACACACCACATATCGATGATCAGAGTGAATATCAGCAGTATCTTGCCAGCGGGTTTACGACTCGTACATTTTCTGCTTGTTCCGCGTTATCGAGAAGAAAAAAAGGGAGCGATTCGAACGATTCTCTAGGTTTTAGATTCCACTGCAACGATAAACTACATTTTCTCGCCCATTGGCTCGGATATGACAGCCGATAGAGAATGAAAACGTGACATATCTCGCAGTATAATATTATCCACGCAATCGTTTCATGGAGCACGGCACTAGTCTAGCAAAATTCCTGGTAATATTTTATTGCGAGCCGAACGGAGAATCCGTTTCGTTGAATGGTCCAGCGAAATCGATGTTTCCGAATTATGTCTTTCATGTCCGTCATTCTGCCGCCGGATCCGACGGATCGGTTGAACCAGACACGGTTGTGCGTCATGCACGGAAAATGTATAAAATCGTATCGATGTTTGTTAGAGTAGTGCAACTAGGATCTTTATGGATCCTCAATCAAATTCAGCGATCGAATGTCGCAACGATTGGTACGCTTGAGTGTCTATGGACAAACAAAAGATGAAGTAAATATATATAAAATATAATAAGCGGAAAAAATCCAGCAAAAAAGAAAGCTGTTTGCCAATATAGAGTATCCCGCGAATCATCCGCATCGCAGGCTAAATTTTCTCAGGGAAATGTAACCGGAAGCAGCGATCCGTGAACATAGAACCGATCGATCACGATCGGTCTTCTTCCGCGATACCGGTAGGATCTTGACAGAGCAGTGCAAAATTTGTTTGAAAAACATGAATTTCTATATCTTTTTTTTAAACTAAAGACGAAGGAAAGGATCAATGCTGAAAATTCGTGTAGTTTTTCCGTGACGTATGAAAATTACTTACAAATGAACGATAAATATTTTTGTTCGATCATGAAATCTTGAATTATTTTTCGAAAACTATAGCCAAGAGGGGATCAATATTGATCATTGTGGTCAGAAAATATTTGAAAAGCTTTCTATTTTTAGTTCTCTAAAATCTGTGTGACTTTCTTTTTGTTGATTTTTGCCAAATTTACACGTGAACCGCTTGAAATTATCCAAAATTCTATCGCCTCGGATATTCTGTTTGTTATCACGGTAGTAAACAGAAATTTTGCGATCCTGACTGCTGCTCCGAAAAATTCGAGACCTCTCGGGTTCCGGGTTCACGCGTCGTATAACAAGAGAGAAGGTTAATGCGATTTCGTGGCCATCATGCGCATAATTTGCTCGCACGAAGACAATCGTTTTACGCCATTACAGAAAGTAAAAACGCTCTGCTGATTCAGGGTAACGGGTCATCGACAGGGAGGGGTAAAAAAGAAGAAAAAAAGGGGATAAAACTACTAATAATAATAACGAAACAAAATACTAATAATAATGACAGAGGAAACGAACATCGACGTCGCGAGGGGAATACTTGGTTTGCGGACCATTAAATACCAAACACTATACAACGATCGCGTTACAATAATTATTTAACATAGGACCGGAAACAAAGGATGCGACGAGATCCGACCATCCGTTCATGAATCGAATTGTAGAGGGCCGAAATCAGGGCCCGACTATCGAGAATCATCTCGGAGATCCGATCGCGATGGGGAGCAATTGATACATTCTATTCGACACAGTTCGGGGAACGATGGACGAACTGTGGATCCCTGAGCATCGTCGTTGAAAATCCGATCGCGATGGGATTCCTGCCGTATTGCGGTGAATCGGTTAGTAAATTTGATTGAGGACGTTATTTAAGGATAATAGTTCCGTGTACGTTTCTCGGCTAATAGCCAGGTTTGGCTAGGTTTCGTGTTAGGATATCCCCGTGATAGAATTTGTTCTGTGGATTTCAATACGAAGATACGAGAGAAGGAAGATGCGAGGTTTTGCTGGAATTGTCATGTGATCGATACATTTCGCAAGCGTTACAGACACACGCTGAGAGTGAAAGAGAGAGAGAGCACGCGATGTGTATTTCGAATTATACGAGAGAGTTGCGCTTGATGAATCTTCTTGATACTGTTTTAAAATAGTCAATCTGACCTCTCGTTCTTACTTCTTCGGCGTCCATACGGTTCAGATAGAATTAATATATCGCTAAGACTCGAATTATCCGATTCAACCTAAACTTCGCCTATATTAGACTGAAATTAGTTCTGCGATTCCAAGTGTACACTCAGCTGCGGGATAAGTGCCGTCGTTCTGACTGTTACACGAGCGAAAACTGTTTTCGACTAAGCAACGTGATTTTTCGTCTATCGAATTTTCTATATACCGCGGGATTTACGAATCGCTGTCGTATCGAGGCACTTTCATTCATTCGTTAACCCTTTGCACTCCGTTGACGCCACTATGGGGATGCTTGTAACGTACTTCATAAGTTATCGTGTTAATAACAGTAATACTATTGTTTCAGATGAGTCAAGGTTTTCGAAAGCTTGATTGTAAAAGTGAATCGCGTAAAACAATGCTCGTAGTGTTAAAGGTTAATTGATCTAATGGGAAACGACCTAATTGTTTTGCTTACACGCATATACGTATGATCGCGCATTAATAACGGCGAGTAAAATTCAACTGTTAATTCGATCGCAAGTTATTTACAACATTTTTTTTGTGATTTGTGTCGGGATAACGTTGTCTGTAACAATTCAGTGCAATCGCAACTAGATCAGGGACAATTAATGAATAGAGAAGGTAACTCTTGATCGAATTAATTAGCAGTTTTTCATCGTCGTCGCCGATAATACGATTACATTTTGTCCGATGCGAGCACCGTGCTCGTTATGTAATTTGAACGGTTCGAAGGTGCATCAGATTGTAAGCAGTTCGCAATTTCGCGACACACGTTGTAGAAATTTCGATTGTTTCGCGAATCTCCGAGTTTTTGATTCCAGTAGATTTTCTTATTAATTTGCCGATCATATTACTCCACTGCATTTGTATCTAAAACGACAAATAATTCCCCATAAATTGTTTTAAATGAAAACCGATAAATAATTTATTCTACAGTATTATGGTTCTGGCACAATGTTAATTGTCGAAGATTTACGAAACGACAGATCACATATAGCTCGAACAATTCTCGTTGTTCGAAGTTGCAGGCCGAAACACCGTTCACTGTCGAGATCAAAACGACTTATTTGAACGTTTCGACGTTAAATCTGCTAATCTAATTCGTCCTGTAAATGCACCAAACACGCGTTCAATCGTGTTCGTAAAGTACATATTACAAACAACTGAAAATTCATCGATCTCGCGTGCAATACTTAACAAATTCGCCTTAAAGTTCGCATTTCGACGCTGCACGACGTACGAAATTCACAGGGGAAAAAAACGATCGAAGTAAGCATAACGAAATGAAAAAAACGCTGAACAAAGAAAAGAGAAATAGCGATTAAACTAACAAAAAACGATGCTCAAATTGTAAGTGACGATGCGTGTCGGTGTGCGTCGAACGGATGCACCGATCAGATACATACATTAAAGACTGTAGGAGATTCTAAGAGAACGGTAGCTCGCACCTTCTATGAATTGCACAAAAATAATTTTTTACGGCATACGGGCGCCATTCTTTTGGGAATAGACAAAAAGAACACTGTGCCACTGACCGCAGATTCGCTTTCGTCGCTTAACTCAAGCAAACTTTTGTCTTTTCAAGCATTTATCATGCTTACCACGTGTTCGCACGCGCGCACACGCACACACACATATACATATTCATTGCGTTATCTCTACGGCTGGTTTTTAAATCTCGCGGGGAGAAACTAATCGAGATAACAGACACAGTTATACTGCCGAAAACGAAACGAAAACGGAGAGAGAAATATTGCTGGTGCGAGATCGTCGCGGTTCCTCGGACCGAATCGCCATTTTAACCGAAATGGTAGTGAGTAATCGAGCCGGGGAACCACGACAAATCGGATAATGACACGACGATGCGTTGTCGAGCTTTTTCGCTGAATTTACTTAAGTTCCTTAAATGTAAAGTTCCTTAAAATTGCGTTCCCGGGATACGGAAAACTGTTCGCTCAATTATGTATACCGAGTCGGTACCATTTTACTGAGCGAGTCTAAACGATTCGAATGGAGTTCACAGGCTGACTCAAGAGACTGTGTTTGCAGATGAGAATAAAAATAAAATAAAGAAGTAATATCTAATAGTTCACAATTGAATTCGGTTAAATTTGATTTCCTTGAGTTCACTCAATGGCAGCTGATTCATATTTTCTGCATGTGTTTCTGCACCTAACTTCGAAACACTTGTGTCTTAAGAACAATTCATTTTGAATTTATCGAATACTTTGTTCGAGAAGATGGTCGACTCGTTTTAAACTTCCTTGAATGGTAAAGAAACGTTAGCTTTATTATAATAACTGCGATTATAAGTTTCAGTCATGGGTGCGAGTACAATTTACAATGGCCTTATTGCGTTTAAAGCCCAATTTACACCACTGGAGTGTCCAACGCGACGGAAAATACACTTCGACCAATCCTTTATTCTGGTTACGTCAGTTCTATTTTTTTTGTTTGACGCCCGGTGTCATTTCGGTTCACCGCCAACGAAATTAATTTGATTCCCTTGATTTTATTGACCGCATGGAAATAATAAGTATTTCCTACCTCGCCTCAAAGTAACTCGTCCAAAAATTGCGAAAACGTTTTGCGATGGAATATTTCTCGCCATGAAATATATTAAATAAAATCTTTCAGTATAAAATCTGATATTTCGTACTTTTCTACGTTTTTGATATTTTGTATACAAATTTTCAAGTTTGATTTCGATGGTATTAACAATTATCACGGCTTAATACATGATTATATACATATTGTCCGGTGATTGCTTCTAAATTTCATCGAGATGCAATTCTTCTTTCCGAGATTCGATTTATAAGAAAGGAAGTTGGAAAGAATTTATGAAAAACAAATATCGGCATAAGTTTAACTGGTTCGTACTGAAAGTTTCATCGTGTTCATAAAAGCTATTATCTTCATTTCACTGCATTTTACAAATCAACCGTAAATAATCTGACACAGTGGTTCTCAAACTTTTCAAAAATGTAATTCATATTTCGTCGGTAATAAACGTTTGTTGTCATATACATTTCACTTTATTCGAGAAATCCTTTCGCGACTCGTACTTTGAGAATCACTGATGTATTATGTTGCGACGTTCTCGTAAATATTGTATCTTGAATGCAACGATGAGTAACAATAAGTACCGAATAAAGGACTAATTTAGTTGAGGTTATTCTGAGGCGAGGGTCGATTCGTTCGATTCCCTCGATGCTTTTGGGCTGTGATTTTACAACGCCGAACGCCCGAACGGAACAGGCCTCTATTTCTCGAGCGGAACCTTATACCGACAATCCAAGCCGTGAGAACTTTCAATAGACTTCGACTGACCGTTTTCTTACTAACCCTCTCTCCGAATTTAGAGATATACGAAATTTCGCCACTCTTTAACTTAAGCGCCGCTTGCGAACGAATGTTCGATCGACAGAGAGAGAAAGAGAGAGAGAGAGAGAGAGGCGGGGGGGGGGAGAGAATGTATGAGAATGAGAGCAAGAGAAAAGTATGCGTGCGAAATAGAAAATTTGAGTTCCGCTGAAACGGGAAACGCGAACGAGAATACGAACAAAACGACAAAATGCGAGCGAACGAATGAGAGAGAGAGAGAGAGAGAGAGAGAGAGAAAAAAAGGAAGAGGAACAAATACTTAAAGGGCAAATACATGGGATTTGGATGCGAAACGGGAAAAAATAGATGAAAATTAACTGTCGTTCTTAGTGTTTTATATATAAATATATACAATATATATATATATATATATATATATATATATATATATAAATATATACATATATATATACACATATATATACATATATATACACATATATATACACATATATATATACATATATATACACATATATATACCTATATATATATACATATATATATAATAATGTATATATATTATATGCATATATATCATATATATGAATGAATACATCATTAAATGGGCTGTGGTAGAAACCTTTATATACTTTATACACCAGACGAGTCGGATCCTCTTGTTTCGTTTGTCTTTCGAGCTAAAAAATGAGAACGATATTGATCGATATCATATTGACGAAAATAACCAGGTGAAACAGAGCACGAAAAAAATAAAAAACACAGACACATAGAAAAAAAGGAAACCGCGTACCAGATCAATGTAACGGCATCATTTTAAACAGAGACGCTTGTCGTTTTGAGTGCGTAGCCACTTTGTCCTATATTCTGTCACACAACGATTACCTTGCACAAAATGTACCTAATTATACGTAATATATTGTAGGATCCGTCTTAATGATTGTCAATAATACTGTACCTACCGTGCCCGTGGACGTGGACGCGGGCGAATTATGATATTAGGCTAATAAGGCTGTAAGGTGTAACTACGATTAGATAGAGAGAAAAGCCCAGTTGCTGAAAACTATACTGTGATGCACCTGCTTCGAAGACCAACCAGCGAACGACGATTATTCACTGGCCTTTGTTCTTATTTCTCTAGAATAGTGATTTCCTAACTTTGAGCTAGTCGCTGATGAATCAGGGACGTTTATAGCGTCAATTCTTTTTTGTTTTACGTCTGTAACTCTTTGTAAACCATTTGCTTTTGTGACGCCTTATTAACAAATGTTTAGTTTAACAAGGCGTTCTTCGCATTATTTTAGAAATCCTCTCGTGACTTTGGGAACCACAGATTCAGAGGGCAGACATGGCAGCCTCTCTCGTTCAGCTCTCCCTTTCTCTCGATCTGTTGGGCGAACCTCTGCCGAGTGCTTTTTAAAACGAAACTTTTGAAGAGTCCATTTATAGCTTTATAACCCCGGCGACCAGAGTGCTCGACCACTTCGCCGAAGGTGCAAGGATGCCTATCTTTCTGATAAATTCGACAGATCCTTGACACCATGTTGGCTAGTGTTTAACAAGCTCGATAACTCAACGCTGGTCTCGGGTCGAGCACGCTGATCGGAGCACAAAAGTGCAAACGCTGGACGCAATTTTGATATTTCGAAGCTTTTCTTTATGACACTGCGATCGCAATGATAGTCACGCGGTACTATATTTTGATTTTAGCTGACACTTGCGTCGTAGTCACATTTAGAACGATTTTACGAACATGTCTCTTCCTAGCCTAACGTATTCAAAGATCTCGGACGCTTTGTTCCGCCGCGTTTGCGGACTCAGATTGTACGAACCCTTTATCAGTATTTATTGTCCCTATTTTTATTTTGTAACGCAGCGATCGTTTTTGTTTTCTTCCTTCTCTGTTCGCCGATTCCTTCGAAAGATGACGAAAAAACGAACGTCAACAGGGAGTCACCTCGCCGAGGGTATCTTCGAAGCAGCGTGCAGAAATAATTGTTTATATGAATGTCATAGTCTTAGTTTCGCTAGTTGAACAGGCGAACGAATGTTTAGAACCTTGCTCAATAAAGAAAACGTTAATTTCGATGTCGTGAATTATATACCGATGTTAATTTAAGTTGAATTCCCAGGTCGAAGCGAGGCTGACCATTCTCGCGAAACGAATCGAGCGGACAAGGCTGTTGTTCGATTAAACGAATTCTCGAGCGACATCCGTCGTAGACGTTTTCTAGAAGTTTACGAAAATTCTTTCCAGTCGTTATGCAGACTGGGCTAAAATTCAGAGCGGGATTGTGCGTGTAAATAATTTATTTATTACTGATTCGAATGCTTTTGTTGTAGGCAGATGATGTAACTGAATCTTCGGATAATCGTCACATTAAATTCACGAAGGGATTGCGAGTAGAAACTGTGGAACTGTATTTTCAAAATGGTAGATCCATCACACGGGACACTCAGCGATGATTCGGATTAGTCATTTTCAAAATAGGGTTTCAGTATGTTTGTTCGCTGTAGCTCCTGAAATTCAGTTGTTTATACCTGCAGCAATAAACATTGAATCATTAATAGAGTGGTTATTTGTGTGTTCAATTCTATATTACATTTTGACCCAGTCTGTACGTCTTGCACTCCTCGGGCGTTGATGTTTTCGTTTCAACAACCTCCGAAGTTTGTCTTGCTTGCGTGTCTGAAGATCGCATCTTCGTCGGTTTTTGTTGGTCGCCGCGTGCGTTCGTTGGCCGATCCAGGAATTGTTCTCGAACAAAAATGATCCACGCGATGTTGGACACACACAGGACCACGTTTTCGTAAACGTAGAGATAAGATCTTTGAGCTTAACATGTATTCTCTCGTGGAACCGTGTAATAAATCTCCTGTTTGTACCTTACTAGTTTATTATGAAACGCTATCGTAGATTACAAAATAGTGGAATTGAAAGTGAGAGAGCGAGAGAGAGAAAGAGAGAGAGAGAGAGAGAGAGAGAGAGAGAGGGAAAGGAAGGAAAGGAGAGGAAGAGAGCAAAGCGCACGCGAGCGAGAAAAGCGACGAGAGGCAAAAAGATAAAGAATGTTTACTGTCCATTCAACAGTCCTGTTAAGTCCGTTATTTTTGTGCTACGAGGTGATTTAAGGTTAGTGCTAGCATCGTTAGCAGGAAGAAAAGATGCGTACAGTTGTATCGTGCTTTTGCTTCGACATGTCTCGTGGTTCTAATGCGATTGTGTTACAACGTCCCGAAACACACGAATGACATTCTATGAAAGACTATATCAGCAAGGCTGGTGATTAGATTTCGGTTAGTTTCTTTTTTTTATGTTAAGCATGACAACGGTTTAGCAAATGTGTTTTACTGAAAGTGTCCTTCCTATGTAAATTTACTTGTTTGTCCTCATAAATTACAAATAAATGATATCTTTCGTGTTCACGTATCACACGGGTTCCTTTACTTTTTTATTACGCCCAGGTACGGGACTTCATTGAAAAGGTAAGTGAGATAAATTCATTAAAAAATTCAGTAAAAACGTAAGTCACGTGTGTTTACTATGTGCGTACATTCTCGGTAATGTAGGATTAAAACATATAAATACAGTATTCTCTCGGTAACTATGAAAAACATTTCTACCGTAAATGTTAACATTTTATCTCTACTACTGGGGGAATCCCCTTTGGAATACGTGACCGAGCTATCATATTCGTCTCATTTTCTGATTAAAATGACAACAAACACGATATAATTACGATCATAATTACTTGCGTAACAAGCAATTGAATTTTCGGACTTCACATTTATAGTATTGACACAAATTCTGTAAATGTAAAGTACGATACTTTCATCGCTTGTTACACAAGTAATTATGATCGTAATTATAAGTGTTTGGTGTCATTTTAATCGGAAAAATAAAACGAATACGATCGTAAAAGTTTCATTGACGAAAAACCAAAATAAAGAATTTTGATTTTTAAATTTAAAAGGCCGAGCCAGAGAGGAAGGAGATACTCTCGTCGGTGCTCTACCAAAACTAACTTTTAGCATGGAACAGAACCTACCTCATCTTTATCAGAACTAGCTTCAACGAATTATTCAATTTGAATATAATATAATGTTTTATTAACGAATCAATACGCAATATGTAACGCACATCTCAAAGCCTATATCATCTTTGGCCTGCATCAGAACCTACAATCTACATCCCGCACAGAAGTGTAAAGCTAACCCCGCTAACCAACAAGAGTAAGATGAAGAACCCATTGAAACCAAGTAGAAACCAAATAAAACTCGAATCTAATGAATTGTAGACGCATCGACCTAAAGGCGACTCGGGTTGCCCCGGGGACGCGACACACCGTACTCACTCACTTGAAGGTATTTGTTGAAGGTACATGTATTCTGAAATAGAAACTGTACTTCGATTATAAATTAAAAAGAAATGAAGAGTCTGGGACAAAGGAAAACGAAGAAAGTATCAAGTCTTACATTTCAGTATAAAATATATATTAACGCAAATTCTAAGTGTGCAGCTATTAGCTCGATATTATCCACTGCATGCAAGATACTATAATTTATAAGTTATAGCATTTTGCGAATTGTGGATAATACCGATTGCCCAGGTCTCACCACGAGGAGGTTGCTGCACAAGAGACCCGAAAGGGAGTCAGAACGAAGTCTCACTCCGTTCTGGCTCCCTTTCTTACAACGACGATTCTTAAAAACTAAGTTCGCAGGTCGCCAAAGGGAAAAGTAGTCTTTTTCACTGAAAAGACTTTTTTCCCATTTAGCGTACGTCGAGTAATTATTGCGGGTCAAAGTGTGAATCGGAGAAGAAGTCTCCGATCCACGAGGGACCAAGGGCGAATCAGGCGGAAGGCTCTGATTCTTTCAAAGAGAGAAACATGATCGAACCAGAACAGACGGCTCTGGTTCAAGGGTAACGCGACGCGTTCAGTGCTTACAAGTCCTGAGCCGACCAGCCCGATACCCGTCACTCCATCACGAAGAGCGATGGCCAAGAAAAGCGTTCAAACGGTTTCTTGGCGCAACTGGGACCCATGAGAACGCAATGACTTCACGCCGGATACCGAAACTGGACCGGCTCAGAATCTGCAAGCAAGGCCGACACAGCAGAAGGCTGTGTCGGAGTCAGAAAACGGGGCAAGCAAAGTGAAGTTACGGCAATAATTACTCGACATAATTACAACGACGATTGACAATCTTCATAACTAACGCACGCAATAAATCTAACTTATAAATAATCCGGAGTCTTCGTTCGATGAATTTTCTTTGTTCGATGAATCCTCTTCGTTAAATGAGTAGTCTTCGTCCGACGATGAAGATGATCAGCTGCTGTACTCCAACTGAAGAGGACTAATCATAGTTACATACAATACAATGTATGAACCAAATTAGAACAAGAAGATGAAAAGATGACAGTAAAGATGCCATAGATATATGACACTAAACCCCGTACGCGAGTACGGCCTACCTATATGCTCATGAGAGCCAAGCTAAGGAGCAAGATGAACATCCCAAATCGAAACAGAATCGAAAACCAAATGAACTAAAATCGAAACAGAATAGAAACAGAATCGAAAACCAGTTGAAACAGAATCGACACCACATCAAAAACCAGTCGAAACAAAACCGAAATCACATCTTTCTGTCACCGTACCCACTCACGGACCCCATCCCGTGAGTCAGCCCCTGAGGGAACTCCGATCGGAGGAATATCAATTTCAAGACCACTGGTCAACCTCGGAGTAAGCAAGGCTAGGCCGGAGTAGCTCTGGATGACCATTGGTGAACCTCGGTGTAGGCAAGGGTAGACCATGGTCAACCCTAAGCCAGCTGAAGGTAGACAGGATAGGCCAGGGTACCGCTGGAGGACCCCTGGTCAGCCCAATGAAGCCAAAGATCCTCCTGGTCCTGGAGCCCTTCCGCTCCTGCCGGAGGCCCCGGCCCACCCCGGCCCGACTGACTGACTGAGCGCGCTCCGCGCAGCGAAGCGCAACGCTCCCCAATCCAACTAATTTCGGTAGATTTCGATCGCCATGATAATAATTATTGATAAATGTATTATTTCTGGCTCTATAATGTTTATAACGATTCCGTTTGCCAACAATGTCGACAAACATCCCCTTGACTATCTACCATCTTACTTTTTAGTAAAAATATGTAATGGAACTCGAGATATTGAATAACTTTTAACACATTAATATTCGCGTGCATTAATTTATCGGACACAATTCACTGATAAATTCATTATGTCTAGATGGTTAATATTTATAACAATTTCTTTTGTCGATGATGTCGACAAGCACTCCCTTGACCATCTTGCCATCTAATTTTTTAGTAAAAGTAGGAAATAGAACTCGAGATACAGAATAATCTGTGATACATGAATGTAGGTTCTGAGATGTACGATACATATTGCATATTGATTCGTTATTAAAACATTATTTTATATTAAAATTGAATAATTGGTGGAAGCTAGTTCTGAGTCATGCGTTAGAAGGGGTAAAAACATGAGGTAGGTTCTGCTCTATGCTACAGATAATGTAGGAGCTGTTCCAGGCTGAACATGATGCACAGGGAAGATGAACTGGAAGAAATTTCTGTAAATTTTGATTTGAAATTAATTTATTCTATATTAATAGTTGGCGAAACGCGATAGAAGATTATGTTGAGCGAGTTATCCCTGGTTACTCTAGAACAGTATTCAAAGAACATTTTCGGTACAAAGAACATTTTTTCCATAGCTTCTCAATGCTTTCTCTGCAATAGCTTCTCAAACCTTTTCGAATATAGCGCTAATGCACCGACTCCGCATCAAACGCTTCACTTCTGAGCTGTAGTAGCCGATGCACGGTTAAATGCGCGAGGAGGAGTGGGAATCTGGGGAATTCTGTGCGCTCTGATGCGCGCATTGAATGAAACGGAACGGTTCTCTATGCGATCCATGCGCACTGATGCGCATAATGCGTGAAACGGAACGCACCCCAGGAAACGAAAAAGTAGTTCACAAAATCACCGCCATAGATGACGCCACTAACGCTCGCGTTGTAGCGGTATTGTCTGGTCAATTCAAATTTCTTTCGAATTTCATTAAATTAATAAATCATTAAATTATTACAATTATTTCTATGCATATACATTTATATTTTATATTAAATGTATAAAGGAATCACTACTTTACAGTTCGTAAAGAGTAGCACAATAGGATATTATTCAAGGGACTAAAATGAAAGTATTCAAAGATATGCTTACCAATCGTACTCAAATTCTTGCATTGCAATCAAAATCCTTCAAGGAATTTATGCGTACCTTGTATAAGTCTTATATTTTATTTTACGATATAATATTTCTTATATTTTATTTTACAATGTATTATCCCCGATTTATAATACATTATAAATTGACATTAGTACTCCAAACAATTGGAGCCCGAAATTTTATCTTCTTACAGTTTTAAAATCCATGCCAATGGTAGTTTAGTGTTAATTTAACAATTCAAAGATATATTGAATCCTGTTGTTAATATTTCTGGTCACGTCTGATTATTATAAGTTTCACGCTAAATATCCCCAACTGTTTATTATGTATGCACCTTTATCAGCATTCAACGGTCGATATATTCTATATTTTTCTATATTTTTATTATGACAAACGAAGAATCTGTGTGGCAAGAATTATCAGAAATATATGCTGACCCTCCAGAAACAAGAGACAAATGCACGCAATGCAAGTAAGTATGCGACCAATCTTAGGTTATATTCGACTACTGTGCTGCAATTTCTATATCGTATATATTGAAAAATAACAATAATGTAAATATTACAGTGACTTATAAAGATCATCCTAATTTTCTAGGAGACCAGTGGCAGTTTGCTGGTGTCCAGGACTACCGAAACACGTAGTGTGTCCTGCATCGAGAATAATCATTCTACAGCATCCTGCTGAAGTAAAACGTTGTTTAAGAACGGCACCAATGCTTGCTCTTGGTCTAGAACCTGGAAAATGCATTACTTATAGGTATGTAACGGGAAATATTATACATTAATATAAAAGAATACAATTGATTTGATTTTATGATCCAGAGGCAAAAAATTTCCATTACCTAAGCACGAAGGACTAACAGAAATTTTGAACGACAAGAATACTATACTACTGTATCCATCAGCAGATGCTATAGAGCTCGATAAACTGACTCCTGTTGGTATAGATGGGCAAAAGCCTTATAATCTCATTTTGTTAGACGGCACTTGGCCGCAGGCAAAGGTAATGGGATGATCATGTTATGGTACAATCCTCGGTAACTTAAATTTCAAGAGAACCATTATCAAAGATTAATAGAAGCGGTATACGCATCATTATTTATGGGAACTTGTTTCTCAATTCTCTACAGGCAATATACCATTCGAGTCCAGCACTTTGTCTTTTAAAGGCATGCAAACTGGTTGGAGTTCCAACAAGTGAATATGTTATCAGAACACAACCAACTGAAGGATGTTTATCTACACTTGAAACTGGTGCATTTGCACTTTCCATCTTGGAAGGTGATCCAGAATTGAAGAATAAAATGCTTGGACCTCTGCATTATCTCTGCAGGTAAGCCATCAATGTTATAGTATGAATTTAAACCGATAAAATGCTTATAAAATTTCTAGGTTTCAGTTAGAAAATGGTGCTGTAACTCACCAAAGCAAAGAATTTCTTATCAAGCAAAAAGCTTATCCTAAACTCATAGGACGGCGGTTAGCAAAGCAATTGCGCATGTTACCTGAGGAATCGACGTAACATTTCCATTTTGTAGCCTAAAGTTATAGATGAAATACTAATTATAGCTATTTAAAGAGGTTCATCTTATAATAAATGTTTAATTTTTGATAACCGTTTTCGAAGGAACAGTATTTCATAGAAAGGAACAAATTATATTAACGATGAATGTTTTTAATTTAATAACATATATTTTTATAAATAATGCGTCAGGTTAGTTCAGAGGTTCTGACAATATATGAAAATCAAATTTCATATTTCCGTGCTGTGGTGCAAAATCAAATGACCATTGAAGAACGCTTTGTTGCGTAACGTCTGTTATGTCTCGAAATAAATGTACACCTTGTCTCGTGAATGGATCCCACAATATTCGTTTGCCAGGCTGTATTTCTTTCGTTGGTCCCGATGATACTGTAATGTCAGAGTTTAAATGCCAGTCCACCCACAAAACAACGCCGTTACACGATCCATTCCTAGATTAACAAAAAACCAAATTGTTAATGTATTATAAATACTTAGTAAATAGAAAATAAATAAAAGCAGTCTTACTCTAGAATAGGAACTGTGTCGGAGATATGTATATTCCTTAATTCATTAATGTTTTGCTTTAAATCGAATCGTTTAATAATAAAGGGTGAACTTAATGCTTTGGCTGGGTACTCCCATAGTGGTTGTGCTTCCACCGGACTATCACTTTTCTCACTTGATTCCTACAAAATGATTTTAAAAATTACTTAAACCTTAATGGGACTAGTTCGGAGCGGTTTCAGGCAATAATAGTTTATTTAGCTAAACCAGTGCAAATATTCTCAAAAACTAAATTTTAACAAATTGTCATCCACTGCATTACACTATCAGTGTATCAACTTACTTGGACAAGTACATCGAAGATCGATAAATCGAAACCTTCGCAGACACCAAGCGGAGCTCGTATTTTATGAAGATCTTTAAATTCGACAGCAACAGCTATTATTGTCGCTCCAATCGGTATCCTTTGAACACGAGACGAATACTTTGAACTGAGATACCAGAAATAAATATTCTCCCATGGCAAGATGGAAGTGACAAAATACGGTTCACCGAAGATTAAATTAATCTCATCTTCCAAGGGCAGATTATCCACCGATTCAATGATTTGTACTTTTTCCGATAGTTCGTTGGATTTAACAAACATCTCTATGCTTTTCTTGGATAGAAAATTTGTCTCTAAAATAAATACTTTCTTTGCTCCTAATTTAACCGCCGCGAGGCCTAATAAACAACCATCCGACAAACATAAACAAACTGTATCCGAAGTAACTTCTTCCTCTAGTACTTTAATGTATTTCTCGTTTCGTTTCTGATCGTTTAATTGTCCTATGCGAGTTCTACAATAAGCGACGTGAATACCGCAACTGCAGATAGGCCTTTCAGAGTCAAGTACTTTGTTTCTGAAAGTAAACGGTCATATTACAGCTGGTAAATGTTAAATGGTAAAAACGAGGCGTTAAAAGCGGCGTACATTGATTCGTTTAGCAATTGAAACCACAAGGAATATTCGTCGTGATATCCAATCAAACTGACTTCTTGATCAGCAACAACCGAGGTTTGTACAGGTAAATAATAAATAGCTTGCATCCAATGGTCCCTCCATGGTATCATATCTGCTATCTCCGTTAGGCTCAAGCCTTCGCGTTGTAATTTTTTGGCATCAGGATGCTCCCAAACAGGGGCGCAACTTAACAGAACCTATAATACAAAAGATGTTTAGTACCAGGTTCAGAGTATCCCTTAGTATATAATCATTACCTTATTATCCACATCCATGTTCAAGTCCCACCACATGAAAATAGCATGAGCTGTACCAGTTGCCGTTGACTTAACACGTAAATATACCTTTTCGTCGTACAACAAAGGAGTTTTACCGGAAAAATCAAACCTGAAATGTTTATCTTATATTTCTTTACCTGTTAAGTGTAATATGTTTCAGGAAAGGAGTTACAAACCTTTGAAGTATATAGTACACATCGTAATTGGCTCAAACTTAGCGAATATATTTCGAAGGATGAATGTTTACCGAGACATGAGCGACGATGATTCGATCACTTAAATATTTGCTGTATTTACTGTTGTATAAATTCAACGACATAATAAACGCACTATACCGAATAAGACAGATATTTAAATGATCCTATTTAGCTGACATCCTATATAACGCCAATGATATCTCGATAAGAAGTCTTTTTAGCAAGTGCTTTCGGTAAAACGAGCATACTAAAAGAAATTATGAAGCATCAAATAATAAATACTCTATTTTTCTTTGGTATCAACGGTCAAAAATGATCCTAAATTAATTACTTTCTAATGCTGTTTCAACACTGCAAAGAAGAGACTTCGTTCCTTATTTTCTTGTGTACTATGCACTCAGAAAGTTTATAATTCTTCATTCTTAAAACATCCTGAATATTTTTAAAGAATTGCTTTAATCCATAATACGCATTCACCTAAATACCGGCTGGGGTGGTATCAGAGGTTTAAATGCATCGTATGGAAATTGCGTTAATTGTATATCGTGTATAGCCGCTGCACCAAAACAGGACTTCACGGAATGTGGAGTCTGCAATAAATATTTGTCTTTGTCTTTAATTGGTTGTACTGTGTTCCATGCATGAATGGCAGAGCTTTCAACAGCTTGCACCCAGATTGTAGCACTGTGTGGCACAATTATGCTATTCTCCTAAAAAAAGAAGTAATAAGTTATGCAACATGAATATGCAGCATATACAAGGACTCAAACATATGATGTATATACTTCGAGCAGGTTTTCATAAGCATGTCGGAATGTAGAAAGAGCTCCTTCTCCGATAAGTTCTGTATCAAACACTTCTGTGACTAGAATGTTTGCTTTCTTAGACATATCACCATCCTTTCCTACCGTTATTTTTGTAGAACGTTTCTGCAGAAGTTTAATCTTATCTCCAAAACCATTTTCTTGAATTATTTTCCTAGCGCACTCAGCCATTGATGTGAAAACCTAAAGAATAATTAACAACTTCTTCACCATTTAATTAATTTCATGCTTACAGATAGAGTGATAATAAAGTTTTTGAAGAAAGGAATCACCTCGCATGCTGTTATACTGTCGGCTCCGCATGTAGCAGCCATCATCGATAACAAACCAGTACCACTTCCTATATCAAGCACATTGGCCTCCTCTCCCATTTGATGTTTCCTCTTAATTGCAGCTTTAAGAGCAATGTAATACTTCTGATTCTGCAATTATAATAACATTGGAAACATTGTTGTATGAAGGTTATTTATATAACACTAACAATAACAATACTAACTCTTTCATGATCATGTAGCATATCAGCAAACGCTGATCTAGCAATTTCTTGATGGTAATCATAATTTTCATCTTTTTCCTCCCAGGTAGTAGTACCAGTCAATGGATTTAAATATTGAGTAAAAATACTCATGTTTCGAATAGAAAACCGATTTAACGAAATCCTTAGCATATACCTTTTATAAAGTTG
This sequence comes from Sphecodes monilicornis, assembly GCA_913789915.3. Lineage (NCBI taxonomy): Eukaryota > Metazoa > Arthropoda > Insecta > Hymenoptera > Halictidae > Sphecodes > Sphecodes monilicornis. The sequence continues at coordinate 2,074,256 of OU565287.1, forward strand.
TCTAATTACTTAGAAAAAAGAACAACGTTTATTTGCATAAGGAACAATATTTTGAACAACTGTTTCATTTATACTTAGCAAATTGAATTCTATACTATATATATAGGTTAAGTTTCACATAGAACCTTCGATAAAGAGCTTAATAAAGTCACATTCAAATTAGTTCGAGAATTATAAGCAACTGTGGAATCAATTTTATTAAACGAAGGTGACAGTACTACGATAAAATGTGAAAACTATGTATTGCCGATTTCGGGGTTATGGCAAATGTAAACCATAGCACGTGCGTATACATACATATACGTGCAAGTAAACTGAAGTAAACTGAAGCCAACTGAAGCAAACTGAAGTAAACACTTAGAACGTAGGTATATACATATCTACGTACTTACCCCCACTGCGACTGCTAGAATCATTTAGTCTTAATTAACATTTACACTGTTGCATTTAAAATAAATTTCCTAACTAACTACAATATATCATCAAGACGTGTGTCTTAAGGACATGAAACTGAACATAGAATTAAACGATTCGGTTGAAATATGCAAAGTAGAGAATTTCCTTCTATAGACTTTTACTATTTGATTGCTTTTTTCAAGAAATTAGATAAAAATGAGTAATATATGCGAAACTGATGAGCCATTGTCCACAATTCGAGAAGTCGAGCCACCGTCGAGTCCTTTATTTTTGCATGCTTTTTTCGAGACAAGGCGCCTTTTTTGGTTTATTGTCTGCTACGGTCCTTCCTTAATTTCTAGGTACGGGTATTCACCGCGTGTGCCTCTCGATGGCACAATTAATGTAGGGTGTGTACCTGCGCCTGTTTGGTGCGGTCATTTTCCTACTTCCATTCGTATGTTTTTTACGAATAAGACGTACAGTTTTGTAACATGACGTCTTTGTATATACAATATTCGAATAGGTCTGCATTAGCCCCGATAGTCCGGTGAAGGGTTAATTAAATCGATCAATTAAAATGTAGTTATAGATCCATATTCACGCACGGTATTTATTTTAACATTCAACTGACAACAATATATATATGTACAGTTTTACGTATACGTAATATAAGTGTATATATATACTCGTATTTATATGTGTATATATATAAAACTGATTATATATATATATATATATATATATATATATATATATATATATACATATAATTGTAACATTAGCTATCTCCAGCATCTCTGTGTATCTTATTTATTTTATTGCACAAGCTACATCGAGGTTTGGCTATCTGGTACGATGTATCGTGAATAAAATTTAAACAACACGTATCGTCTCTGAAAACTAACTTCGTAGCCCATACTCTCGTGTCTCTTCGGATACACAGCCTTCTTATCTCACGCGTTAATTGCAATTTAAATATGGATGGATACGCAACTTCGTACACACCTATCGAAACCGATCGGACGCTTCTAAAACAACAAACGGAAACAACGAAGTCCAATAGATAAAAATTTTACTATAAAAGTTGATATTCCGTATTTTTTTATAATTTTATCATTGATTAAGCACGCAATAGACTCTAATAGTACTATTTTATTGACATTATTTATTTACTTGAGCCTCGAGCGCTCGCAAACAGCTCACTATTACAGAAATGCCGCGAAGAATGCGACGACTTCGGGACCGAAACATTGCGTTTTACAAGAGGGACACGATTCCTCGTGGTTACTTTATCTTTTGCCGCCAGCGTCGAGCCGAGCGGCTGAACCCCATCCGGCAACAGTGTGTCAGTGAGCTGATAATACTAACGCAATGACAAAACTTTTTTGTGTTTAATTATTTTTTCATGAAACTTTTACATATTCGTGACATTCGTGACATTTTTCTAATTAAAATGTGACCAAGTATGACATAATTCGGTGCATATTTGCATGTTTAATTGGCAATAATAAGCTTTTAAAGTACATTTACATAGACAAATATGCACCGAACTATGTCAAAGTTGGCCTCACTGTAACCGTAAAAATGTTACAAATATGTTGGTAAAAGTTTCATAAAAAAAATAATGAAACATAAAAAAGTTTTACAATTGCATTTATTTGTTTCAGTGACCGATATTTTTTATGTTTACCGATTTCTAGTCTCTCTTTCTTTTTCATTCGTTGCCTTCGCTGCGCCCGGAACTTGTTATCGTCAATTGAATTATATCGTGTTTGGTATCGTTTCAGTCCGAAAAATGTGATGAATGTGTTGGTGAAAGTTTCATTAAAAAAATTATAAGAACAAAAATGTTTTGTCATTGCATTAGTATTGGCTCACCCGTATACGTGATCTGGTTACAGTCATATAACCATGATCATGTTACAATTTCTGAGCCGAGTTGAGAGCTCCTCGAGGGATATACCCCGCAGTAGGAGGGTATTGTCAGTAACAATTTGTCACTGCGCCTAGCGTATACTAGAGTCACTTATAACTTTCTTCGCGGCAGTACTGTATTAACAAATTCATCGAAAATATTTATAAGTTATTGTCTATGTGCGACTAGACATATTAAATAGAAATTGGTTTAAAAAAATATTTATAAATTATGGCCAGTGCGTAAGCAGAATATTAAATACAAATTAATCTGACATATTTATAAATTATTTCTTATACGTGGCTCAAAATATTAAATGCAACATCTGTTATTTTATTTAACTAAACAGTATGCTAAATAACGCGTCACTTAGTAGCTACAAAAATACAATAAATAGCGTATATCGTTTGCTTAACAGTTATTGTCGGGCTGAACGTCGATTCAATCGAGTAGTCGATCGACTACTCTTTTTATTTAGAGCTCTTTTCCTGCTTATTTACGAAATGTTTATTACTATACTCGTTCAGATTCACTTTTCTTATAATGTCTTGCATTACTTGTACTATTTATTTTCATCAAAAGTAACTTAATTTTGTGATGTTATTTTAACTTAATCGAAAGAAAGTTAAAGAAAAAGAGCTCTTAAATCTTATTAATTAAAGAGTTTTTAAGAACTTTTGTCAATCTAATAATTACGAGTACTTGTTAGACAAGGTGACCTGCAGTTGTTAGTGCAATTAAAATGTATAGAATAATTGTGATAAATTGAAAAATTTGTCTGACTCTCACTCGCTGTTTCTACTGACAATAGACCAAACCATTCCAACCATTAAGTTATATTAAAATAAGATATCTGTAAAAATTTGAGAAAAATTAAATTTTATATTCCTACTGTGTGTTGCAATTAAAAATCAATTTATCAGTTGTATTACTAATTGCAGAACACCTTGTACGTTATAATAATTTGGTAATTATTCTAATACAATTGTACGATACAATTATGCAAGTCTTACATGATAACGTTGTCGCTCGAGGCCCGGGCCAAATATTGACTCGAAAAACGGAAATGCATTCGACATTATTGTCTGGTATTCCATAGTGTTTCGTATTTATTCCTACGAAACGCGCCATGGTGAAAGAAGGATTTGTACTATCCATTTTCGGGAGATTCTTCATTTGTTGTGTATGGCAAGTCCTCGTCCGCGTTTTATTGTCGTTTTACACTTTAAAATACACTTCAACAATTATTTACAGCTGATCTATGTATGTTACACGAGTAAACATAACACATTTGCCTAATTAAATCACCTAACCGATCGGGAGCAACCGAATTATTGTCGAAGGCAATCATTTAATTAATTCAATGAGAAGAACTTAGCGTACACTATCGTTAACGACTGTGTATGTATATATGTATATATATATTTTTTATATTTATATGTATATGTATATATAACGTAGCATTATCGTTTCGTATTAAATCACTCTTATGTTACCATAGTTTAGCACCTTCTTGATAAACAAAGAACGACCTATGTGAAGGTATTTTAAAAACGAGAAGAAGGTATACCTATAGTTAATCGAAGACAGTGATCAAATTTTCTCGTTCTTATTGGTGGCCAATCTTTTACCTATTCCTGATATTATGGGATTGTTTTTTTCGGTTTGTAGTATAACAGATTTGCGATCAACAATTTGTTAGAAAGGGGTAAAGACCATACCCAAAAGCGCACATACAAAATAGAGAGATCCGAAGTACAAATAGACGTGATTTCAGCGCATCTCACTATTGCTCTAGTCTTCGCTACTAGACGACTCTTTCATCGAAGGAATAGATCTTTATTTGCTAATCGTAATCAATTGTTATTCCCAACTTATGCAGTTAGGCCGATTTATAATGTAGACTCTACCGAAAAAGAAATTATACCTTATTTGCACTATGAAATGAACTACCTTGACGCATTTTTAGTCTACTTCTTGAAAAAGAACTAATCAATAATCAATATTCACCTTTTGATTCTACAAATTAACAATTCTGCGTGTGTTCATAAAAATGTACATAGACCTTTTGCCACAAAATGTTGAAATACCAGTAAACAATAATTAAACTGCGGAGATTCACGCATTTTCGCCACGCTTGAATTTTCAAAATTCAAAAAAATGTTATTGAAGTACAGAAACTATGAAACAACGATGGGAATGTTTCTCTTATTTTTGTAACATAGTCTAACAAAAATAAGAATTCGTATAACAATCCGCAGTTTAATAATAACCAAGTCGATGCTATGCAAAGGATTAATGTTAATTGCATTTCGGACCAGCAAAAAATTTGGATAAATTATATATAAAGTACTAGTTCGATTTGCTATTAAATTTTCTGAGGCCAATCGATATTTCTCAAGCAATCAAGCTTCAAAAGGAGTCGTACTATTCCTTCGATTCGACGCGCCAACTTCACGATTTTATAGGCCTCTGTGAATGTGCAAGAAGTGCAATGCAAACATTGACCATAATGCCGGATTTTCGAATAATTAATTTCAATCGGTTCGATTGTGTTTATTGTCGCACGGTCTCTTCAACTTCGAGTCTTATGAAATTTGTTATTGTCCTTATATATTAGAATGCTCACTCTCGAGCCCACGCTAAAATTGCAAATGAATCCATGCGTTTGATATATCGTTTTTGATATGCGTTCGTCTCAACCTTCCCTTCGATATCATTCCTGATGCCTTTGTGATCCATCTACCGATCATACCAATCGATTCCCACTCTCAATTATTTTTCGTTCTGTCCTCTTAGAAAATACTCCCTTCTAGATATGTAACCGTTTTGATAAATTGATTGGACGCTATTGAAACCATTGATAAAATAACGGGGCTCAGCGAATTCTAACATGCGTCGCAATTAATTGGCATCGATGCTTCCTTTTTGTCCATTTTTTTATAAATTTTGTACGTGATTTTGTATTAAATTCGAAGGAAAATACAAATCGTTCAATTTCGGAGAATCGATCAAGGGCTAGACATCTTACAAAACGGAAATTAGTGTAATGTTCTTCGGGAACGTCCTCGTCACGTCCATTGGACGGTTCCTACTCTACCCTTACATTTCACGTAATCTGCGACCGCTAAGCGCAAAGATATCTCTTTTCTAACTTCAAAGTTATACTAGTTCATTTTTTTTTTTCATTAATGATCTGCGATCAGTTTTAAGTTGACCTTTACGAATATGTATTGCAAATGCTAAGATGGTGTGTTACGCACTAAGTAGTTCATGCATATACGATACATCTCGCAAACTTTATAACAGTTTCACCGATTGGAATCCTTTAGAAAATATCTTGCAATTGTCGAGACTTTTTTACGAGTACTTTTTTTTGTTTATTCGATAGTCCAATTCTTCCGATAGAAGGAGCGATGAAATAAAAGTTCTAAAACCGTACCCATATCGAGATGTATTATATATATATATATATATATATATATATATATATATATATATAACGTGGTTTTGTAGATTAAAAAACTGCAAGTTCAAATTCGAGTCACAAACTTTCTGCCTTTTGCTTCGTCTGCGTAAAACTTCCAGTTTCTCATGCATTTCTTCGTCCTTCTCTTATTGAAAATTCCCTACATGTTCACGATATATCATCCGGATTAATATTGACATGTGTACGCGTTGTCAAATGATTCAGAAACCCGAAAAACAGCGGACATTGTCAAATGACAGACGACATTACCAAAAATGAGACACGATTCCTTCCTGTACTCTTTTTCTAAATTTCTTTGTATCGTATATTCCTTGCTGAAAGGGAACTGCTAGAAACCATTTGGCGATGATTGATGATACACTCGCAGACCAGATTGCCTATACGTATGTTTCTTCTTCATGGTAATTGACGCGATATCTTTGTACCACTCTATAGAATCCAATTAACCCTTAAGTGGTTCATTGCATCTTTAAATTCTATTATCTCACAGCGTTTCGAATACTGTAAAGCAAAATTTTTTACCACTTGTCAATTCGGTAAGAATCCACCTGAATCCAAGAGTTGACTATTCAAGTAATCATTCTAGAGGATATTAATATTCTCTAAAATTAATTTTGTTAATATTCTCCGAATTAAATTGGATCACAGCTAACATTCGATTAAGAACAAAGACTTATAACTCGATTATAATCATACATATAAACTGACGGTACTAAATTAACTTATACGTGTGTTGTAACGAGAAACATAAAAACAAAGACTTATTTTCGGACGAAATTGACACGAATGTTGATTAAATGAATTAGGTTAATTGTTATACTTTGAAAGTCCACGTAAGGGTTAATGTCTTTGAACATCGATTTCGAGCTACAATGTGGGTTAAGTATCGGGACTTGAGGCGCGTTGAAATATGAGAGAACGCTGTTTTCCGGTCTATGAACCTTTTAAACACATATTAGCCCAATATAGGCGACGACAACCATTCCTAGGTGAGGTCCTCGTCGTCGTCGCTGGGACCACCGGTCGGACAACAGAGTCCTTCGGATCCGTCGCTTCTTATACAGAACAACAATGTCTCAGCGGGCGTAACTTCGTGCGGCATGATCCCATGAAACTCTTTCAAATCCGCCGCGGGGAACCAAGCTTTTTCGTTATCTTCGATTATTAGTATTCCGAAAAATCTAGATAGGAAAATAGACTATTAACAACCCTTTAAACGGTAGCTTTTCAGAAATCTATATGGGACCAAATATCGACTTGTAACTAGTCTTCTCTACCTGCGACAGCTTAAGAAATATTTCTGTAACTTAAGATCTCGTTTAAAGTAGCTACGTGTCACACACATTTTAGAGTCAGAAGATTGAAAATCAATTTCTAGAATAATTTAAGAATTTTAGAGTTAATGACCTAGACCATGTCAATTGTACAAGAAATATTTCATGCACGGTCACGTCTGCACAAGATAATTGGATGGCTTGTTCTATGAAGAACACCCTATATTATATTGTTACATTACCTGCAAAGAGCGACCACAGGAATCCAGAGAACAGATGCAAGAATAAGAACTCCGATGAGCACCAAGGCCCACATTGGCCACTCGTGTCTTTCCGTGACGCCCTTACTGGCCATCCAAGCCGGATATCCGCTACCGTCAACGATAATTTCCACGATGGAGGCGACCAGAATACTCAACATCGCCAATGGGCTGAGATATTTCCAGCAGATCAGCCAATAAAGACCTGGACGGTTGCCAGTCATCAATTCGATATCATCAGCGAATCTAAGAGACGAACAGACATGAATCTAATTAGTCGATATAAACACATTACGTTTTGGCAATTATGCCATAGTATTTAGCCCCATACACTGATTGATGCCACTGTGGCAATATTCATAATCTGTTGCTGAATAGTAATAATAGCAATGTTATTTTTATTTACATTTAAAGAAATCAAAGTAAATAAACTTTTACATAATTTTCTCTTCTCTTCAAGAATTTCGTTTTAGTAGTTGAGATTGCTGATAATATCAGACAATGTTCAGAGTGCTAAGGGTTAAAAATCTATAATCCATAGCTAAGGATTTCTGCGTACCTCTTCAAACCATACACGTAAGACACAGCGATACACTCGAAGAAGGCAATGATCAGCAAAGGAAAGTTCCCGCTGAAATTGTCAAACAGCACGAACACGTAGCTACCAGCGCCATGGGCGAACGCCATTGATATCATGCAGCAGACCAAACAAATTCCACCTAACAAAAAAAAAAAAATTATCATCATGAGAAAGACCACTCGATAAAGCATTTACTGGAGTATTGTAGCTAAGGTTTTAGTTTCTCAGGAATTTTATGAAAGAACAAGGCCCTTGCCATCCTCTTGCAACATCTAAAATATATCGATGCTAACAAATTTTAATGGATTTTTCACAAGTTTTATAATACATGAGACATTTCATTCAATATATTTTCTGTTTGTTTAGAAGATGAAAGTTCCTAAAAGAGCTATCTGTTGTAATTAGAAGGCGACAGTGCGGTCACTGACCAATTGGGAGAAAGCACTGCGGTTAGTGACCAGATGGAAAGGGGTAAAAATATATCGATGCTAACAAATTTTAATGGATTTTTCACAAGTTTTATAATACATGAGACATTTCATTCAATATATTTTCTGTTTGTTTAGAAGATGAAAGTTCCTAAAAGAGCTATCTGTCGTAATTAGAAGGCGACAGTGCGGTCACTGACCAATTGGGAGAAAGCACTGCGGTTAGTGACCAGATGGAAAGGGATATTGCTGTCAGTGACTTTGGCACGGTAGGTAACCGCATAATTCCATCTGTCGGCGTTGACAGATGGAAACTGCTACTTAATATGGTAATCGTGATATAACGCAACTGACCTGTGAGAATTTCCTTGCGCAAATTCGGGAACAGCTTCATGTCCACGATACTTGTGACAACACCCTCTAAAGTACCGAATTGTGAATCGATACCCAAGGTGAACAGCATGAGGAAAAACAGCACGGACCAGAATTGAGCTCCGGGAAACTGATTGATCGCTTCCGTGAAGATAATGAACGCCAATCCAGTGCCTGACGCTGACTATAATAACGAAATAAGAACTCGTGAAGTACTAAAAAGAGAAGTAGTAGATTTTGGTAACTTTATATACTGACATTATCCAATTCTTTCTCAAGATCGCACTCGGGCAGCTCAGGCATGAATAAATTGTCCAGAGTTCCATTTCCTGTTGTAATATTTAAAAGCGAGCCAGCGATCGGGAGTTCGTCAGGTATTTTGTTCTGTCCGAAAATGCTGAGAATTGTGGCGTTCCTGTCTGACAAACATTGTTCGTACACCATAGTCGCTTTGAATCCTGCAAGCACAATGTTAACAGATCGATACGTCTGGATATATGACCGATAGTTGAATAATTCCGATAATACGTGGATAATTACCAATGATAGAGAACACAACAATCCCTGCAAACATCGAAGTGAAACAGTTCGTCATACTGACCATAATAGCGTCTCGGTAGCAGTTATTGTTCACGGGATTGTAAGACGAGAACGCTATCAAACCACCAAATGCCAGGCCGAGCGAAAAAAATATCTGTGTGCCTGCTTCCAACCAGACTACAGGATCTGCTATTTTCCACCACTGTGAAAACGGTATTTCAAAGTTGAGATACATCATATTCACATATATAATTCATATTTAAAAATTACGAGTTATTTGATCTATACGTATTATACGTATATTTTGTAGTTCTTGGAATAATTTTTAATATCGTACCTTTGTTAGTTTTAATTGATTCATTGTATTCTACTCTCATTATTTCTTTTTTAAAAATTATAGAAGACCTGGAGATTCATGTATTTTACGAAAATCAAATCACAAGAGAAATTATATAATGTTATGCAATAAGAAGTAGCTATAAATTGGAAGTGAATATAATTAATCAATTAAAATTGAGGAGCACTTCAAGAATTATAAAATAAGTACATTACGATTAATTTAATGAAATAGTGATTTAAGACTTGCAGCATTACCTTCGGCGTAAAAAGGTGGCGCAAACCGTCGGACATGCCCGTCAAAGTGACGCCGCGAAAGAAGAAAATGATCAGAACAATATATGGAAACGTGGCAGTCACGTACACGACCTATAAAAGACATTCCAATTGATAAAGGTGCTTTACAACTCGACGGATTAATTTTGCATTCCACATATAGTGACGCATTAGGTGTTGAACACTCTAAAGGAATACCTTCCCTGAAGACGCGATTCCCTTGATCATGCACATATAAACGAGAATCCAAGCAATCACCAGCGCCAGAGCGATTTTCCAATTGAATAGCTCCGGGCTATTGATATCCTTCGATATCATCAGAGTAGTCCGATACCAAAAGTATTGTGTAGGACTGCTGACCTATGGAATTAGCACCGGTTGGGGCGTAATTGTCTTCATTAATTGAAGGACTAATTGAACTTACCACACACTCAGGCTCCGGAGCGTACGAGCCGTTTTGGAAGTACACGTTCGGACATTCCGCCCACGGTAACTGTGATTGGAAACTCTGCCAGCCAGAAAATTCGTTTATTAGAATCGCTGATGATCGATAGAAACTGCTAAATCGTTTCAGACTATATATTATAATTTTAACCCTTCGAGATTTAGAAATTGAATACTCTGAATAACGACAGATCAGTACATATTTCTCTTTAATATTTAAGACTTTGATATACGACGTACTTCCCTGCGGAAAATATTTGTAACACTTACAAAAATCATTGATCACAAAGTCATAAACAAGATCCAGTTGATATAGGCACCGATAAAATCAGGAGCCGGTGAAAATCCAAAAGTAAGCCAAATACAGCCAATGTATTCTCTATGTATCGTTTGGTGGTAACAATTTAGTCGTTATTATATTTTCACAGGAAGTTGCAATTGATCATTTCGTACATTAAAATGAGTACAACATTTTCTAAATTTAAATGTACTTCGTTTTAAACGTATGTATATCGAACAGTTTTTATCGCGAAATCCTGTACTATTTTTTGGCGAGGGGTTCAGAAAAGAATTCAAGTAATTGTTTGAGGGTAAGCAATGTGTTCTAGGGACTTACTTGAACAAAGTAGAAGAGGCACCAAGCGATAATAGTGTTATAGTATAGAGCTACGTTGAAGGAAACTACGGCACTGCTTATTCCTATGCCACCCATGTAAGGAGAAACCTTTTGTAAACACAATAGACAGCTCGTGAATGCGTATTCAAATATATTTCGATTGTTTCTATAATATTATTCCATGCATCGCACGACAATCACCTGATTCCACACACCGATTGCACCCTTCCGTAATCTCTGGCCAATTGCCAGTTCCAGATAAAATATGGGTATGCCTTCGATAGCCAGCATCACGAAGTATGGTATTAGAAATGCACCTGTTTTCAGAGTCATGGACAATACATATAAACAAGACGTTATTTGCATCAACATCGGATTACGTACATAAAAATTTATATTTTTTAGTCAATCGAAATCAAGCTCCGAAGAATTTGAAATTTTATTCCGATGATTACTCTTTATGTCGCTTTCGTTACAACATACCTCCGCCATTTTTTTGAGCGAGATATGGGAATCTCCACACATTCCCGAGGCCCACTGCGTACCCGACAGTTGCTAACAAAAACGTGAGTTTGCTATCCCAATTTTCCCTCTCGTCTTCGCCGGCTTCAGGTCGAAATATTGCTTTCCCATCGTTGTTGCTGACTTTGCTGTTCCCACCACCGCTTCCTGGCTTGCTCTGAAATAAATTAAATTTAATCAATCTTCTTAATCTTTCTTGGATCATAAATAATGAGGCAAAAGGCATCCCCGGAGAAAATGTAACAGGCTTTGGTAAAAATTTTCTTTCTTCATGTTCTCTATGATTACTTTCACAAAAAATTTGTGGAAAATTGCTTCCATATTAATCGTGAAGCTAAGATTTATCTGCAAGTATTTACCTTTGTGTTAGGACTGGAGTCTTCAAAGGCTGCGTTTGTGGCACCGTAATTGGCAGTACTGACATTTTTTCTGTTCTCCGCCACTAATCTTCCTCTCATCTCCTTCATTTCGAGTCTGTCTACGCTTTTCTGCGGCTTTAGATCGCGCGAGCTTTGCCGACGGACTAGGTGGGCTGTGTTCGCCATTCTTTCTTTCTTTCTGTGGTAGGAACCACGAGTTTCTTTCTTTGCTAGAATCAAACGGAAATGCCACACGCGCCTATGGACTCCATCCTGCTGAAATCAGTCGTTTTAAATCCTTATAAATTGTCGTACACTCTTGTTAATCCTCCGGTGCGTGGGCGAATATACCCACTCTCTCGTCTACGATTTTCTTGATAAACACAGTTATTTGTGCTTATAGATCATTGTTTAATCACATGCGACTACCGCAAATAACAGAGAAATTAAACTATTGAAGAACACGAAATTAATTAAGCAAATCTGAAAATAATGCCGAGTTTCTTCCAGCCTGTTCACCAGTCGGTTAAATAACGTTCAACCGAGTTCACGTAATTTGTTGTTTTGTAAAATTGAATAAACTATTTCAATTGTAATCTAAAGATTAAAATCACAAAATTAGTGACCCACTAGATCGACCACGCTGGAATTGTAATTATTAAATATTCGTTTGTAACGTAAAAGCTGTCATTGTTTCTTCTATCTTTCCGAAACTCCTTGAACGAAATTAATTTCCAACAGATTTGTCAAAAGAATTTTACAACAGTTCGTTAGTAGTTGACGATTACGCAAATACAATTCGCACTATAAAGTTAAAAGTTCTAGTATCGTATACAAGAGAAAACAACCGACGAACCGCTTTTCTAAAAAACACTTCTTCAAACTGTACTCGTTCCAACGAAGCGTTCAGTTTTTCACAAATATTTGCGCTCGCTGTTCTCTGGCTGTTTCGCGCACACCTCTACACACGCAGCTGCTAATCCATCATGTGCATGTTAAACAAAATTTTCTGAATTTGCATAAACAAATTTATAAAACAATAACGTCCTATTGTCATCTCGATCGAACGTTAACTACCTTCTACATCTATTATCGCTTAAATTTGAGCTTACGTATACTAAACGAATTCAACGAAGAACTCAAAAATTGACAAGACCTCGAAAGAGGGTGGAAACGTTTCATTTCAGAAACAGAAACATGTATACAAAGGCAATAGAAAAGGTGTCAATTGTTCTGAATATAGTATCCTTCGATTCACTTTGTATCATCGATCTCTATCGATGAAAGCACGAGCAATCTCAGTTACCTAATATTTACCTGACCGTGCGAAAGCTGACAGAGAAAAACAAAGTCCGAGGAAGCAGAGAAACTCGAAGTAAACAATAGACAATAAAACAACGTGACGACCACTGATCTTCCGTGCAAGCCCTCTTTTTCATCGAAGCAAAGCACTCGGCAGAAACGTCGTTACAATTCCAGTGAAAGAACCCGCTGCTGGATAGGAAGAACCGCGAAAAGGGGGAGAGATATTTGCTTTTCAGCTTCACCACGTCCCTGACCTCATACGCGAGATGCCTCGAGAGCGAGCGGAGAATCGCATGATATTCCACAGATGAAGAATCGTTTTTTAATTGCAACGATCCGTGACAATCTCGGGATATAAAGAAGCAAAAATCGATGTTCACGAGATATGAAATAAAACGGATGTTCGTCGTTGGTCCACAGGACCATCGGGCGGCAATTCAACGCGAGTAACATATACTAATTTCCCCGTTGACGTCACGGGAGGACCGATCGAGTGACATTCCTTATTGTTTGCGAAAGCGAGCGTGTTTTTCTTCGGCGAGAGGACGACAAATTCTGAAGAACGTTTCGTAGAAATTAAGAATCCCGTTTGGGACCCGCTGGGACGCACGGCGGTTTGATTTAACATGATCGCGTGGACCCGGGGAATGATTCAAATGGAAAGGATGACGTCCAGTGATTGTTGGTGAGCCGGTGTTCGCGACTGCGATAATCGAGCGATTTTACTTCGGATCCGCGGAAAAGAAAAGCGTTAGTTCTTTGTCAGGATGTATCGTTTCGAGTTCGTCACTGACCTGCTGGGGTGAGAGAAAGAAAAGCGCGAGGGCCTCCTTATGGGACGAGGAGCAGTTAGCTACTGTGGCACCCTCTACTACGATGGTAACTTTTGAAATCACGATACCTCACGAAATCAATAGCAAGCGCCGGCGCCCCAATGCCTCCGTGTCCCACAGACCGGAATATGCGTGTACCCCTTTCGTCGAGAGAGATTGGTCGATGATCGACAAAACCATGTGCGAGAAAGCATGGCAAATGTCATCGTGACAGCGCCCTGTCCCATTAACGCCGTGCACCCGAGACTATCTGATTTCATAACCGAACGATCGATCACGATGAAAGCTCCTTTTGCATCCTGGTCACAGTGTAGACGTTCTACGAAAATTGGCAGCGAGTCGCATGACAGTCGTTCGCCACTTCAAATGTGTGACTATGCTCAACATAAATATTTGGCTACTTTACCTTCCCCTTTCCGAAGGATCGTTGGGTATCAGACGAAATAGCTTCAAATTACTCGCTTTTACAGCTCTTTGTTTGTCTCAAATAGTTAATGCAGCAACTGCTGCTATTCTTTGCTTTTACTATCTATAGCTCCTGGTCACAGAATTAAAACCACCAAGAACATTCTCATCGTTTTTCACATCGACTACCAGATTGCCTATATGTGGTTGACACAATTCTTCGTCCATCTTTAAAATTTAATTTCCCTCGAGATGTGGTTGCCTAAACTGAATTTCATTACGATTTGTAATATCTAAAAGGTTCGACAGATTTACTATTATGATTTAAACACTGCAGTTTTATTGACGAAATTGGCAGACAAGTTAGAATAATTTAATCCATCCTATGCACTGTAAATTGAAAAAGATATCGAAAAATATTGCTTCGAAACTATTACGTGTAAACATTTTTGCTGAAAAGCATTAAAATGTTGTTTCGAATTGCGCAGACGCTGAAAGATTCGTTTTTACAAATACATTGGTACAGATTTTGATTCGTAGGTGTGACGCCGTCACAACGCATTTCAAAAGATCAAGTAGAAGCATTTGACCTTTACGAAAACTGAATCGATACGAAGTTTACATATACATATATTCGTTGAGCCTATATATAGAAGCGCATGTTTAAACACGATGTGACAAAAAAATTAGAACGATGCTGCAGCCTATTTTCTTGGATGATCATCGACAGCGTTACGTAAGAGAAATTGTCCTATGACAAGTGGTTGGTTCCTCCCATTAACGCAGAATTCAGGTGAAGAGGCTAAACCGTCGATGACAATAATACGATCACCATTAATAACGTCCCGGGCGAACGCTCGTTTCGATTAAACATGCTTTTACGGTGACGGACAATCAAAGAACGTTTAAGTTCCCAAGCCGGACGAAAATTACAAGATAATTTCGTTTCCCGGATAACAGCTGTCGATTTTGATCGACCGAAAACACCGTCCCATAGAATCGCCCCAAATTGTCGCCAATAGAATTACGTGGCTCGTTTTATGCACAAAACTGAAGTTTTAATTAAACATTATCGTCTAATGATGCTTCAGCGGAAACAGTTAATTATCGGTTCGCAATACTGGTGTGACAATGTACGATACTTGTCGCCAGTTGCAAACAGAGGGGATTAGTCATAGCGTCAGTGGAGAAACTGGCCTTTAGTCGGACAAGTAGTATAACACGTCGTTGTCGTGACAGCTCTCATGATGCTTGAAGCAACACAAGTGTAATACCTATAAACGAACACTGTTTGCACTACCCATACCACGACCGGTCAAATGACCGGTTTTACATTTTTTATTTTATAATTATTGAAATTCCAAAGATGCTGCTACTGGAAATTATTAAATAAATTTCTTCGTTCAGGTACGCATTCTTATAACGGTTGCGACTAATTGAAATAAATTATAAATTAATAAATATTAATTTATAACCTTTGTAAAACAATGTATACCAGTAACATTGTGTACTTGGTACAGATAGTGTTAGTACGAAAGCATCTGAATTTATAATTATACATTAAATTTTAACACTTCTGCTAAAGAAAATCAAATTCATTCTATCCGTCTATTCCGAGCCGAATGCTTGAAAAAAACATAACACGTTGTAAAATTTGATCACCGCAAATTGTAGATGTAAAATATACGAAGCTCTTATTGAAGTATATAACACATTCGTTTTTTAAAATTGTTGTCTTGATGTATTGCAAGAGACGTAGGGAAGGATGACGAGAAAAACTAGGGATAAAAATGTGTTTATTTCGTATGTTTTCGTAAGAAAGACAGTGTTCTAGTGAATTTTTGTCGTATATAATCTTCGCACCGTGAGATTGCTCAACGAACAGTCTCCTTTATTAGGAACTGCGTGAAACCCAATATTTCTGAAATATATAATATAAGTAAGCGATAAAAACGCGAATTAAGTAGAATTTTAATCAAGGATAAGTGCTCACGATCGATCCGTTCTCTCTTAAATCTGTCCTCAACGAACGAGTTCGTTAAATCTTCCATTATTTCCTCGTTTTTGAAATTGTATTGATTGATGTTTCCGCTGATCCGTAGATACCTACGTTTTAGGTATATGAATTAAGCAAAATTGTGACATAGGGTATAAGTAAAAATACGCAATACGAATATTATTAAAGGATACAAATTGTGATAATAGTTCAGTCCATCCATGGCCCACTCTAAAAGTAAATTCAATCTCGGTCTGTAAGGGGTTCCATTGACCAATTCTTTCATCGTGTCGTCGTTCAATGAAATCCTGCTTCGAGCCTCCTCCAGATTTTTATAACGGGATCTCAGGTTCTAAAACGAAGCTTCAATCGAGAAACTCGCACAGAAAAATTGTAAAAACTCTTAACATTATTTTCTTAAAAATATTATTTATTCAAATAATCAATGAAAAAAGGATTGATTCGATTCAAAGCATAAAGAATTTTTCAGGTAAGTTAAATACTTGATTGACGTTATTAAAACGCATCGAAATATCCAGAAGCAAAGCAATTTCGTTGTCGATTCCTACGAGAATTTTATAAATCAATCTTCCGTGTATCTCGTCCGTTCTGCAGAAATCTACGTTATCGACCTCCTCGCTGTAACACAGTGACATCTATCGGTAAATCAGTGAACTCTTTAACGTATCTAGCGTTCACGTTGGTCTTAACTTGTTCGTAGAGTTTCCACTCTGGAAACTGATCTAAATGACAATAATCATATGGAAAGTAGACTTTACCTTGTAACGAGGCGAAGTTGCTCTAATTGATTCTTCAATGCGTGCAGCGGCCGTTTGGCTTCCTCTACTAATTCCTTCCATTTGCAATCTACTTTTTCCAACTGAGAGAAATAATTGACCAAATGTTTGTGCAATCCTGCTGCCATAATTTATAGGTTAATCTATGGCACCGTGCTACTTACTATATAGACATTAGAGTGCGCTACTTGAAGTAAGCGCCGTTACATGAACACGTTTCCGTATGCTCGAATATGACTTTTGACAAGAATTAATGTTTAATGATGTAACGCGAACATTGATACTAAATTAAACAACAAAATGAAATTATAGACATTTCACTTGTACAATTTAGTACGTGTTTCTACATTTTGTCATCTTTGAGAGCTCTATGAGATTTTGTCGTCTTTATGAGCTCTATTATTGCGTTTGTTCTTTTTAACGTGCTCTAATAACATCACGTTCGAGCATTTATGGAAATGAAAAGGTAATGAATGAACAGTTAATCGTTCTGCTCCAATTAAATGGTGGTTAATTACTATTTGCGGTGTCCAATTACATATTTGAACAACCGATACTTTCTTCTTCGTTTCACTCATTAGCTTTAACTATTTTCGCGGCTTTTTGTAAGCATAATCAAATTTGATTGACCTTGCATCATTCTAATTTCATAGTTATATTAAAACAACAACATATAAAAAAATCAAAATAATAAGAAGTAGTAAGAGATAAAAGAAAAATAATACAACGATTGTTCGGTAAATAACACAAGATGTAAATGCCACATCTTTCCTTTGCACCTTATCGTTATACATGTTTACAGAAATGCTGTTCGACTCGTATACAAATTGGATAATAATCCTTGGAAACTATAGCTTTATCTTACCTTGACACACAGTGAAATTATAAGTTACGATTAGTAAAATTATTTTTAAAGAATCAATAACGCGTGACTAACGCGCGATTACGATTTAATTTTTCAATCTTGTACTTTGCGATGGAAAGCTTCGACAAATTACGAGCGCGATTCGTTTGATTTTCCAAAACTACTCGATCTCACGTAAATAGATAATTAATATATTTACTATTCCTAATCAGTCATGTACGATTGATATTGATATTCGGTCAAATCACCGGTTTTATATTTTACAATTATTGATATATGAATAGGTTTCCTTATTCAAGCATGTATATATTATATTGAAAATTACGGACAATATGAATAAATTTAGTGTTGCCATTTTCAGAAGGCAACATTTGCTAGATACTTTTAATGCTTGGTAGGTTTAGTGTTAATCGATGGAATAAGAAAATTTCAATCAATCAATGTCTCCAGATTGTCTACAATGTAAAAGGGGCTCTGCGCCGTGCATGTACGCCCTTGGCCCATGCTCGTGCCCATACATTTGTCGGGAGGTGGTTGGGTGGGGGGAGGGAACTTTCGACGAGACGACGCGGTGCGCACGCATCTGACAGTGACAGTATCCCCGAGCGTTCGGTAGAGTTCGGTAACGGTTGGGAGAACGTTTGGCCGGTTTGTTCGGTCGAACGAACCGCGAGAGCACAGTGTACCGTCGACCAACAACCCTTTCGCGTGCAAGGATGTATCATCACGGCTAATCAAACCTCCCCTTTCTCACTCTTCCTCTTTCTCTCTTCGTCTCTGTCTCTCTTTCCTCTCTGCTGTACATCACCGAGCGCGTTTTACAACAGTGTGGCAGGGAACGTCGAGGGCACGTCGTTGGAACTTTCTCACCTGGCCGATTCATATCGACGTATCGCGGCCAACACAGTGTGTGACTCTCGGCTGAGCAGCCAAACCGTGTAACTCTCATCTGGCCTGATCCCTCCCCTTCGCTCATTCACGGTCTCTCTCTTTTTCTCCGGCACCGGAGAAACATGGACGAGACGAACGGGAAAATGCGGAACAAGTCTGAGGACGTGGACACCGCATCCCTTGGTGCTGACATCCGGAACCCGTTCGTACACCGTCTCGAGCTCGACACAACCTACGACAAGCTCAAGGTCAGTGGTCCTCCGAATCCTTTTGCACACGGCAATCCCGAGAGGGATCGATGCTCACGCGGCCCGAGTATTTAGGGGTTGTCAAAGTCGTGCTGCCGCGGGGTGGGGGAGAGGGCGCACCAACCATCCTAATTGCGGGAGAAACGACTGTCTCCCTCAATGTTGGGCATTATTCGAATATTATTTGTTTACCACATCAGCCAATTTCAACTTTCATAGGAAAATTACAAGTTTGTCATACAATACATATTTTGAACAATTAACACCAACCGTACCAAAAAGACCAGTCAAATGACCAGTTTCACATTTTTTATTTTATAATTATTGAAATTATAAAGATGTTTCCATTAGAAATTGGTGAATAAATTCAAACACATATTGTTATAAAAATTGCGAGAAATTGAAATAAATTCAGTCTTGTAATTTTCATAAAACAATGAGCCACATTTTGTGCTTGGTACACGTAGTGTTAAATAAAACATTGATTTTTATATTACAATTGCAATAATTGTCGCAATACTATCTCGTACACAATTTTGTATAGTTGTATATTTTACAGTCTTTGCAAAACAAATATACAAGTTTACATAATTGTATAGATAGTATGTTTACGAAGAAGCACATTACACATTAGGCTAGACCGTGGTCAAAAGCAACAATTTGGCTTTGGGCTACGATTTCGCAAAAACTATTACATTTACAATAAAAATTTGTGTGCTTAAATTTTACGTAGTTACATGACGTTATTGAACCACGGTATTTTTATTTTTAAACTGTAATGTTTAAGTTATGAACAAAAAATGGAGCCCGGAGGAAGTGTTATAACCGTATCGTATCCTGAGGTAGTTGTAACACGGCATGAGGTAAATGGTGACACAATATTTTTTTAAAGTAAGATAATTATTAAATTGAATTTCAACAAAAAATGAAATAATTATGTTTATACAATAAAAATAAATATAGATCTTCGCGATAAAAATTAAAATAAACATAAACCTTCGTAATTAAAGGTTGTTCAGATTCATTGAAATTCGCAATATATATAAGTTAATTGCATATCAATATGATTACAATAACAATGTATATATTGAAACTGTAGTTATGCATAATATATCCAAAATTTGCGAGAATAATCGTAATAGATTTTGAATTATTTGCAATGTTACTATCGCCCTCTGTTACTTTTGACCCCGGTCACCCCTAATGGAAGACAGAAATTCATTTTCTGCAATTGTTCTACAAATTGCGATCTATGTTCATTAAAGAAAGGGCATTGCCATAAAATGTGTTTTAAATTCTGTACGACATTTCAACACTGACATTCAGTATCATCAACTATTTCAGTAAGTGAAAAAGAAAGACTATAATGGACAGCTCTGCGTCTATTGATTGTAGTTATTATTTTTATGAAAATATTTAAAGTAATTGAGACTTTTACGTCTTCTTTTTTTATGAATTAACCCTCGCTCAACGAATGCTGGTTCATTTTGATCCAACTTTTGTTGCGATTTGTAATGGATATGTTTGAAAAAGTCATACAAATATTAATATTATTTATATATATATATAAAAAGAAAGTTCTGACTCACTGACTCATCAACGCCCAGGTTAAACCCTTGGACCTAGAAAGCTGAAATTTTGCACAGAGGTTTCCTTTGTGATCTATACAAGGAATAAGAAAGGATATTTCGAAATTCAACCCCTGACGGAGTGAAAAGGGGTTGTGCAACGTTTGTATGAGGAATATTTTATTTGTGGTCGGGTTTGCTTGAAACTTGGTCTTAATGCTCTTTGATATAATTAATCAAACATGGGACGTTAATTACGAAAATGGCATTAATTTTGAAATCTAAGATGGCGACATGACATAAAATTAAAACTCTATACGGGTGAGTGGGGGGTTAAAAGATTTTATGCAGAAACAATATCAATTTCCGAGGGCATTAAACGGTTTCCTGTGCGAGCGAAGCCGCGAGCAAAAGCTAGTATGTAATAATTGTAGTTCGTAAGAACGAATGATGTTTATACACGCACATATGCATGTTCATATGTATTTCACATCTTCATTGATTATTATATTATTAATAAAAAACGAATACCGCATTATTGTTATAAAGTAATAACAAAAACGGATTGCATTTATAATATTCGAAATGTGCGCGAATAAGAATTTTGCATCGTGGATCAAAAAGACCCGGCTTCGCATGCGCGTCGCTGCTCGAGTATTCGTAGTCCGAGGGTTAAAACGGATTTTGGGAGAGTTTGTTATACAATTATCTTAGATGCACTTTTGGCTAATTTATCAGCATGTTTATTGCTCAAGATCTCTATGTGTACTCAAATCCAATAAAATTTAATTTTTACTTATATTGAATAAAATTTTACTTGAGTAAGAGTAATTATTATTTCACTGTTTTGCAATAAAAAATATATCGATCTGTACATTGCATTAGTGTAAGTAATTGATAAATGTGTTTTTCTTGGTATTCAATTACTAAGCACTAGGAATGACGGCATTTAATTATTTTTTTGATAAAATGAAGAAAATTAAACAATTTTATACGGCAGTCCCTTTGTAATTTTAATAGGGAAGTGTATTTTACACAGATTTAAATTAGGTCTAATAGGCACAAAATTGTAACATTTTAATGTATCGTAGCAATACACTTTAAAGCGATACTGGCATGCACAATCAAAGGATCACCGCATTGTCGTTCAAAAATTTCCCATGTTTAAAGCTGGTAACTTCATGGAAAAACGTTTTAGAATATTCGTTCTGCTCTCATTTTAAATCTTGAACCTTCTACTTTCGAAATCCATTGTTTATTCTTCTCAATAAACTTTCTTACACTATGCAAAGTGTGAGAAAGAGAACACACTTTTCTGTTTCGAAAATGTTGCTAAACGTTTCGTACATACGGTAAAATATTATTTTATTGATTGAAACTACGAACGTCTGTTTGAAGATTGGATTCTCACCTTCATAATGACTCCTCGATGGTTGCTGTACGATTTTTCTTTTCAAGTTATTGGGGAAACGACAAATTGTACGGTCGAGCATCGCGTGTATATTTTTTTCACTTTGTTCGTGCTTATTGTTTATGAAACAACAAGCAGTTTTTGAGTTATTCCATAATTCTACAGAAGATGTAAATATTATTCAGTATTCGTCATCGAATGTTGCCGGGTCACTTCTTATTCAATGTTCAATAGCTTGACCAAAAAAAAGAAATTTGTACAGCGACCATCGAGAAGTCGTTTCATGGGTGTGACCAATCTTCGAATCTACGTTGGTTTCATTAATTACAACATTTTGTAAACGTCGTTACGCACGTTTGAATTTTCAAAATGTTCGAAACAGAAAGTTTGGTCACTTTCACACCCGTTATATAATATAAAAAACAAGGATGAGAAAAATAAACAATGATCAAAAATGTCAGAACAAATATTCTACGACATTTTTTCTACGAAGTTACAAGCTTTGAACATGGTCAGTTTTTTAACGGAAAAGTGACCCTTAGGGGTGTGCGAGTACACGAAATTTCGGGTTCGGGTCGGATCGGGAAATTTATGCGGGATCAGGTCGGGATCCCGAAAGTTTATAAACTTTGGGTACCCGAAATGGTAGTCGGGTCGGGTCGGGTCGGCGTCCCGAAAGTTTGCAATATTCGGGTACTCGAAGTTAAAGTTGGGACAAGTCTGCGATCAAATCAGCAATAAATAACTCTGTGACTCTGTGCATATTAAGACGTCCAATGATCGGTTGTAATAATATTTCGATTTGTGGTAAACACTGTTTACGAAACAGTGCTCTTATACGAACAGTGTGCGGACGAGGAGTTCTTGTCCTTTACGTACATTATGTCACATAATGTATTCTAAAATATTTTTTTCTCGCGAAGTTTGATAACCGATTACACTAAAAATACAAATATCATTCTGAACCTTCCATTGAAAATAAAAGATTGAGCTGAAAAATCATAAAACAGCATTATGCTTATATAAATACAACTTTAACTTCGAGTACCCGAATATTGTAAACTTTCGGGACCCCGACTCGACCCGACTACCGTTTCGGGTACCCAAAGTTTATAAACTTTCGGGATCCCGACCCGACCGGACCCGATCATTGCCTGACTCGACCCGAAGCTCGGGTACCCGCACACCCCTAGTGACCCTTTAATTTTGCACATCAGTGTATAATTGCATTTTAGTATGATTAGTATAATTACATAAATATTTATATTAATAAGAATATATATTATGTATAGATACGTATATACTAGATTACCATTCTTACAATCAATTTACATAACACTGTCTGATTATATCCTGAATTTTCATTAAACCGGAATTGGTACTTTCGAATGACCTAGAAAAACTATCTTTCAAACGCATTTGCGGTTTGTTATCATGGATCAAATTATATATCCATTACTGCCTTAATTATACCTATCCTCTGGAAAAGATAATTGTCACCATGCCATTGTGCAACTCGTATGAAAAGTAGCGTATTAATTTGACATATATTTTCCAAATTACACAGTTAATTGTTTCGACCTCTTTGGAAAATGCGTATCTAAATTACGTCGCACAAATTTAACGATGACGAGTATACTCGTCAAACACAGAGTATGTGTAATATAAAATTAGGTTGTAATAAAATGACTTTTATTTTTTTATTTCATTACTCAAATTTATTGCAAATTTGCCGCAACATTACAGTCCGATATTTATGTAAATGAATCTCTGACCAGATGATAAAATATAAACGAAAATGTTCAGAGAAATATCTTAGCAGGTAGGTAGCCCACAACTCAATATGGATGATCCTTACAACTCGAATCCTGCACACGAACTATAAAAAATG
The DNA here is from genome assembly GCA_913789915.3 of Sphecodes monilicornis. Classification (NCBI taxonomy): domain Eukaryota; kingdom Metazoa; phylum Arthropoda; class Insecta; order Hymenoptera; family Halictidae; genus Sphecodes; species Sphecodes monilicornis. The sequence continues at coordinate 2,098,277 of OU565287.1, forward strand.
CCGCCTCTTGAATACATGTAAAAAGGAAACGAAAGGATCCTCATCCCGTCTTTTATTATCAGGCGCGCCACTTATTGCATAATCTAAAACAATGTATAAGTCCGTAATTCCTTCTGTGACGACTAATAAAAGACAACGATACATTTTCGAAAAATAATTCATACTATCTGCGGTATTTTTATATCAATTATTTATAAACTTTTATTTGTTCCTTTTATTTCGACGGGCCTCAAAATATTTCAAACATCTTGAAGTTCACGAATATATTTTTGTTTTCACTCACACTGCAATTTAAACTGCAAATTGTCACTACTTATTACTCATGACGAATATATTCGTCGTAGCACAAAATTTTGCACTATTTTCATAACGAGTATACTCGTCAAAAACAGTTAACTGGTTAATTGTACAATTTCTCTCGAACTACAATCAACAATATTTATTAGATTGAAGCTGTTCTCCTCTCCCTATAATTGCACCCAGTGACGAATTGAAAGAACAGTCTTCCAATTTCCAACGATCTTTCAAACGCAACAATATCCTTTCTAATCAAAATGTTTACGTTAAATGATTATTTAACAATACAGCAAAAATAAATCTTCCGCCATATTGCAGCAGTAATACCATTAGTTCGCCCGCTTTCTGCGGAATTTCTGCGGCTTCCGGTTAAAGAACTCGAAAAGGTTGTAACTTTCCCGACGATCCATCAGGATTGGACAAACAATAAACAATTTATGATAACAAACTTAGTAGTTTCTACTGTATCGTTTGATCGATCCAAGATACATGTTTCTATTATACAACGCGTACGCACAGCATCGACTAGCACGTGGCTGTCGCACAAGATTAATCAGCGATCTTATCGATCTTGTGCGCCAGCCAAAAGAATGAATAGTTCGCGATACTCGTCGACGCACGTATTTTGAGCGACAAAGGTGTGAAAATATTATTTTTTTCTGCCACGTGCACGCACTGAAGGCTCGTGCGCATCACGCTAAAGCGATTCGTGCTGTCGCATCGCATAAACATTCAGCGCGACATGCAGCTTTCAAACCGAGACACAAAAGCGAGGCACGATGCACGCGCACGTGCATCGGGCATCAAGAAAGGGAAACTGTTACAGAAATCACTTTGGAATCCGGCGCCCGTGCTAAAATCAGACTCGCTTTGGTAACCACCACCTCGGAAATGAATTTTCCTCCGTATACGACGAAAAGATAGCTCGCTGTTGAATGTTCCATCGCTCAAGGATTTCGTTGTTCTGTTTGTGTGACCATTGTGGTGGCATTATGCAACATGAACCCGGTGGTAACGCGAGAAAAGATGAAATTACAAGCAAAACCAGTCCCGCGGATTCCGAACCGTGGTATTGTAATGATTGCCTTGCGATCATGAACCTAAATAAATTTTTGAGGCGCCGACAATGAAGACGATTTACGAATTTGTACCTTCCCTCGTTCGTGACATAAAATTACTAATCGTTATGAATCGTTTCAGAAAATTATCAAAATTAAATCGTACTTATTATCGGAAATAATATTGAAGTGTTTATAGCAATTTCGCACGATTGGAGCGGAAAGGGAGAGTGCAGCGCATATCCGAGTGTTATTGAATTTCGAAGCCTCTGCCTTATTTGCCTCGCTGGACAGAAAATCTCTTTAACTATTACGAGAACATCTCACGGTGACGTGTTGGATCGCGTTTAACACGGGCCTGTGGGGAGTCAGAATCGGAGCCGGAAGGAATTTCTGATCACTGGAGTCAGAGTCGGAGTTGGAAGAAAATATGCCGACTCCGACTCCGTGTTAGTAAATTTCACAAAAATCAAAAACGTGCTCAAAGTAGTTGAAAGTTGTAATACAACTATTTATACATATATTAAAAATACTACACTTGTATCAAAGTATAAGTGAATATTAGATTCACTGTTGTTCCTTTCGTAGTAGAGAGGGAAACCCGTGATTTTTGAAACTTATTAGAACGAAACTCGCGTTGCAGTTTGATTTGTAGGAGTAGAATTACTACGATTTTAGTGATGTGTTCATAACTTTAATTGATGAAGAAATCGCTACATCAATTTCGGAGAATACCATTTTCATTCTGTATATGTCGGTGCCATCACCGCGATGACAAATTTTGTCTTTTATGATGCGTAAACAGTATTTGTCAAACGTCGACGAATTCGCAGTCGTAGTCGCAGTTGGGATTGCGGTATTCGGTTCTAACCTTCGCGACCGCTGCGTTGGCGTTGGAACGATTTTTTGTTTCGTTTGTAAAAATTAATTTAGAGTGGCGCGATAGAACAGTCATCATTTTCTAGATGTTTCAATTTATTTTGCTATCGCGAGTAGATTTTTATAAGATTGATATTTTTGGCGACTGTAATTAAATTGTTCGATGTGGAACGTTTCAGGACGGGAATATTGACACCCTTTGGTGGTACGTGCTTAAGCACGTGTATAACCTATTTGGGGGGTGAAGGTAGTGAGGGCTCACGTATTTCGGACTTTACCACTACAATCTTGCTTATTGCTATAGCACAGTAGCTTTCGGTGACACTTTTGCCAGCAAGATTGCCTATAATAGGCACGTTGTATGCCTGGAGCATGCATGGGCACTGGACACATATTATGTATTGCCTTGTGGGGCGTTGCCCTGGCTCCTAAAGAGCATCCAAGCCACGCCTACTCAGGACACTTTACGTTGAGGAGGCGAGGAAGATGTTGTGCAAGATAGGTAGGAAGCAAAATAGATATACAGTGTAAGACACTAAAATCAGAAGACAGATCTCTCCGCGAGGATCTTCTGCTGCATCTATCTTGTTCTCTATTTACTTATCTAATGTGCTCCCAATCTATCTAGTTGTTCAGTATCTCATACCCCATCTATTTTGATTTTTAAATATTTTACAGTGCATTTATGTTACCCTCTAGGTACTTGATTGCAATCTATCTTACTCTTTTTCTTAATCTCTATCTATTATGTTCTTCATGTGTCTAGTTTTTCATCCTATACCCCTTCTATCTTATTGTTTAAGTATCTTGTACTCGAAGATAGATGAGGTATAAGATGAAAAACTGGACAGATAGAGAACATAATATATAGATATTAAGAAAAAGAGTAAGATAGGTAGAGAGCAAATACGTTGTGGGTAAGAGAAATGCATTACAAAATATTTAAAAATCACGATAGATGAGGTATGAGATACTGAACAACTACATATATGGAGAGCACAAGAGGTAATTGAATAGGGAGCAAGATAGATGCAGCACAAGATCTTCGCAGAGCAAGATAGGTGGAGAAGAAGATATACAAAAAGAGAGTTAAATAAGTGGCAAGATAGATGAAGAATGAGATAAGTGGAGAGTAATAATAAATAAAGAGTAAGATATTTAGTAATTAAGGTAGATGGAGTACAAGATATTTAAGCAATAAGATAGATGGCAGAGTTGGGCATTATTCGAATCAAGTTTTAGTCGTTATTCCGTCATTCGTTACAATATACATGTTGCGTCAAGTCCGCGAGCGCGATTTCCGCGGATTATACAGGGTGGCCCACATAACTCTGAACAGCTCAATATCTCGAAAACTATGCCATCGATTTTAAAGTTCTTAGTCTTAAAGTGCATGGAACAGAAGGGCCTTTCTGACTACATAAACGTGAAGTGGCCTCCCTTCCCCTTTAACGGGGGAGGGGAGGTACCTTTGTAATTTTAAATGGAACCCCCTATAAAATGTTACATATTTAGATTCTACCGGAAAAAACAAGTCAATTTTGTCTGAAACATTTTTTTGTCAGATACTTCCATGATGAGATATAACAGTTTGAAGTTTCGAGTTGTAGGTACTTGAAGCTCTCGGAAATAGTGTTATGGAATTATACGCGCTTGAGTCCATTGCTTATTCATGAAGAAACACAAACAATAATATTTACAATTCTTAAGCTTGACTCACTTATCTATGAAAACGTTTTGAATTTAGAGCTGTTATTCAAGCAGTAACATTGTGATTATGGCTACTTTTGACACAGAAGTGAATATGTTATTAACGTTAGGTGAATGCCAAAAAAATTATCGGCGTGCAGCAGCGATGTTTTTTGAACGTTATGGGATCAAAAAATGTCATGCAACATTTCATAATTTAGAAAAGCGGCTTCGCGAGCACGGTGAATTGTATAAAAAAACTCGCAATAAACCTGAAGCTGTCACTAATGAAAATAATAGTGCCAGTATTCTTGCTGCAATTACATTAAATCCTCATATTAGTCAACGTACACTTGCACAAACATCACATAGTCGTTCATCGATTCACCGAATTTTCAAACGGCAAAAGTATCATCCATATCACATGATTTTATCACAAGAGCTTTCGATAGCAAAGAACGATCACCGCGTAAGATTTTGTGAGTGGCTGCAGGGTGTTGTGGAAAATGACTTTTTGTGCAAAATACTTTTTTTCCGATGAGGCCACTTTTATGAATTCAGGGCATGTAAATAGACATAATCTGCATTATTGGGCCGTGGGAAAACCCAAATTGGATGCGATGTGTTCCCTTTCAACATCGATGGTCTTTAAATGTTTGGTGTGGTCTGATAGGAGATTTTGTGATTGGACCTTATTTTTTTTCAAGAAACTGTAACATCTGCAAGTTATTGTGATTTATTAAAAAATCGTTTGCCTGCGCTTTTGGAAGATGTGCCACCGCACGTTAGAAGAGAAATGTGGTTCCAACAAGACGGCGCTCCTCCACATTTTGCAATCATCACCAGGCAATTTTTGAACGAAAAATTTGGGAACAAATGGATAGGTCGTGGGGTACCTCGTCAATGGCCGGCCTCCTCGATCCCTCGATCTAACACCATTAGATTTTTTCTTATGGGGATATGTAAAAGACAAAGTTATGTTTGAACCACCGACGACAAAAGAGGATATGAAACAAAGAATACGTGACGCTTGCGCTTCAGTGACTCCCGAAATGTTAAAAAATGTTAGAACAACTTTGATGTTTCGAGTAAATAAATGTTTACAAGCCCGTGGTGGACATTTTGAACATTTAATTTAAAGTACATTTTATTTCTTCACGAATAAGCAAAGGACTCAAGCGCGTATAATTCCATAACGCTATTTCCGAGCGCTTCAAGTACCTACAACTCGAAACTTCAAACTGTTATATCTCATCATGGAAGTATCTGACAAAAAAATGTTTCAGACAAAATTGACTTGTCTTTTCCTGTAGAACCTAAATATGTAACATTTCATAGGGGGTTCCATTTAAAATTATAAAGGTACCTCCCCTCCCCCGTTAAAAGGGAAGGGAGGCCCTTCAGTTCCATGCAATTTAAGACTGAGAACTTTAAAATCGATGGCATAGTTTTCGAGATATTGAGCAGTTCAGAGTTATGTGGGCCACCCTGTATTGGTAAAATTTCATTAAAAATAAGTAAAAGATAAAGAAGATTTATTATTGCACTAGTATTGTCTCACCGATACGCTATTTTTTGTTGCGCCTTCGGCCGTGCGGTCCGTGTTTGCATGCTGTCCTTTTCTACGTTCGGCGCGGTCGACGCGGTCACAAAAGAATAGTGTCCCTTCACGATGTAAGTTCCGGCAGAGAACCAAAAAAGGACTTAGATCGCGGGGTTACTGTACTATACATTATAACAGGCATGTCCAGAAGTAGCTCACTTGGAGAGAAATTTGAAAGAGACACGTACTTCGAGCTCCTCAGACCCGTGCCTACCGTGGGTCCGAGAATCGCCCCAACGCGCCACACGCGGTACATATTGCAAGCGGTAGGCACGGGTCTGAGTAGCTCGGAGGACTACGGCCGCCACGGGGAGTGAGACGCGTGGACGGGAGAAGTAGGCGTCTACCTCGAATTTGCCTCCAAGTGAGCTACTTCTGGACATGCCTGCATTATAACGATGAAGTCCGAGAATGGGGGACGAACTTAAGTGGGGACGCAGCCTCGAGTAGCTCCGGAGCTACTGGTTGGAACTGCCTGTGCTCTAATGCACGCGAACCCGACGAATCTTGAAATTCGATTTTCTCGAAAACGATGCTTCAAATGAAAAAATTTTATTCTTTCTTCTCGACTCATTTTTACATATAAAATCATCTCCTAATCGGTTCATCATGAATCGCGGGACACCCTGTATGTATAAATAGTTTTATTACAACTTCCAATCATTTTGAGCACATTTTTGATTTTTGTCAAATTTACTAACACGGAGTCGGAATCTGTATATTTTCTTCCAACTCAGAAATTCCTTCCGACTCTGACTTCTCCACAGCACTGAATAGACTATAAGGTACTGAAAAACTCGATAGATGGAGAGCACGATAAACAAGTAGTAAAAACAAAAACTTGAGTAAGATACAGTGTGTCCCAGAAAGAGTATGGAAAAAAGATAGTGGCGATTCCTGGAGTGATTCTAAGCAACTTTTTCTTTTGCCAATTCGCGCCGAAGTTGCTATGGCGAACGGTTTCTGGCTCGGTGTCAGGTCCTGTTGAACGTGGTGATGCCGTTGGCCGAGCCAGAATCCGTCCGCTGTAGCCGCGTTCTGATTGGTCCGTGTTTTTCGTTAATAACTCTAAAATAAAGCGTTCCGGCGCGAAATGGCAAAGAACAAAGTTGCTTAGAATTATCACGGAGGTCGCGTCTTTCCTTTTCCGACACTTTCTGATATACCCCGTAGATTGAAAACAAATATGTACGGAGTAAAACAAATGCAGTCCACGATACTTAAAAAACAAGATAGGTTGACAGAAGGATAGAAACTATGGTAAGTAGAGTGCGAGGTACAGGAAGCACAAGATATTCGAAGAGGAAGATAGATGGAGAAAAAGATAGAGAGGAAAAAACTTAAATAGAGGATAAGATACCCAGATGAAGACTGAGATAGGTGGAAAGTAGTATTACAAGGCGAGATATGTAGAGAAGAAGATAGATGGAGCGCGAAGTTAGTATTCTGTCTCTATAAATGCCAAATTAAAAAGATAAGAAATCTCTTCTTTCCTCGGTGATATTTCAATCTAACAAGGAGAAGACGCGGTCATGGGGTCTCAGATTTTCTCGAAACTTTGCATATTGGTAGATTTCGTTCTCCTGTTTATGAAAATGTAGCACTATAGGCGTCGATACTCAACAACCTTTGAGATACGTTAAGATTGATGAAGCTAGTATTTCTTTCATATTATGTTATTCATATTATAGATATTATGAGTGTATTTTTCATGTGCAAAATACAATTAATTAAAATAGATAAACTGAACGGAAAAAAAAGAATCAAAAATGGATAAAAAGAAAAAAGGGATTTGAACACTGGCATTCCCGGTAATGAATCTAGTACGTTACCATCACGCCGTTTGGCACTTGACAAAAACTTCAACCAAAACTGTACTTAACGGTTTAACGGGTATAATGAAATTTAAATCGTAAATATCTACAGAATTATGGAGTATCGACGCCTATAATGCTATATTTTTATAAACAGGAGAAAGAAATCTACCAGTATGCAAAGTTTCGACAAAATCTAAGACCCGATGACCGCGTCTTCTCCTTGTAAGATACAACAAGAAATAATTGAATGGTTAGTTAGAACAAAATAAAAAACGTTTTACACTTTTCCAATAAACGTGTAACGCTTTCTTAGCTGTATCTAATTCGATTCGAATGTTTTAGATATTTGTACAAAAATATTTCACATTGTCGAGGCTTTCGTAAAACCGTGTCTTTCCGGAAAAATTATGCCAACGTTTCGCTAACACTGCAGCTATATAGCTTCATCAGGGCGTCGGGTGACACGTTGAAAGCGGCACGCGAATCTTTGATTAGGCAAGCGAGCTGACGAATCGAACGACGTTGGAGACCATTGTTCACGGTTGAAATTATTTTCGAAAATCGCCTGCCGTGTCTTCGGTTTCATTAGTTTTCCAATGAAACGTATAACCCTAACTGTACCATCTATAAAATGTGGCTGGTATACGTTATTTTATAAAAAAGACAAGACTGAATTTATTTCGATTTTTCGCTGTTTTTTACAAAAACATTTGCTCCTGCAACGAAGGAATTTATTTGATCATTTCTAATGAAAGCATCTTTATAATTTCAATAATTATAAAATAAAAATGTGATATCGGTTGTGGCACGGTTAGTGCTGACATGTGTGTAACGACTATTAACTATTAACACGTGCAACTATTATTATTATTATTATGTGCGTGGTCCAGTACACAACGCGCGACCCTTTCAGCACGCAGTGCCCATAAATTATTCGATGGTACTTTCTAAGCTCGTCCCGTGTGCGTGTAAACACATCATGCGCAAAATAGGTCTCGTTAGGAGCGCGTTTTTAAAAATTCCTCGTCCTGGAAAGCCTTGACACGATTACCGAGCGTCGGCCCGAATACCGTAGAGTTCATTAATTCGCGTCATAATATAAACATGACATGAAATTCGTGATTCGATGACGGGTTTTCGCACTCGCGATGTGAACACGCTGGCATTGACTGGTTCATTGGGAGTTCCTCAACGAAAACTTGCGCGCACGCTGCCCATTCTTCTAGAATACTAATTGCAGTCATATCACGCGACCGCCAGTAGTCTTGTAGTTACAGAGATTCGTTTCGTCAGGAGTTGATGACGTTGGAGCGGTCTGCAAGGCACTTGCACAGGAAGGTATTTACCTTCTTTTAAGATGGAAAATAGTGTTGCATACCTATACCGAGTGTCTCGCCAGATATTACGATCCGATTTATTTTTTTTTTTTATTTGACGATCCGATTTACATCGTTATTATCATTCGTAACCGAGAGACGACGCAGATGAGGATTGAATGCTTGTTCTTTTAAATGGAATCGTTTCAAATACACCGGTCGATGCAGCCCGGAATTTGCTACAAATATGTACTGACCTGTGCACGTTGAGAAATTAATGGTTTGGGAGATAATTTGGATACTGCTAGGAAGTTTATTACGAAATTGCAACGTTTCCCGCCGTTTGAACTTAAGAGGACATTACTACGCAATCTGCCGGAGCAGTTCGCCAGTCACTTTCTCCGATAAAAGTAGCTTTTACCTTGCGCATTGTCTTCGGGCGAGCGAGAGAAGAGCAAGAAATAAATCAGGAAAATAGTATTTTAGACAGAAGTTCCGACAAGCTCCGATCTTTCCAACGACCTTTCTAACGTAGACCTTTCGACTTTTTTCGAGGCATTACTCGTACAACGACGATAGCTTTTCAACCGCACGAGCCGAGTCTTGCGCAAAAACGCGAACCGGTTGCCAAATACGGTCGACGCAAACATTTATCACGGAAATAATATACTTTTGAAATATTTACCGTTTAAAAAGTCGCGTGAATTAGGAGTCGACGCAAGAATCATCCTTTGTAAGCGAAGAACAAAATGTACATCTGTCGGACATTAACGTACAGCGGTCATAAAAGTCTACGTAATAAAGAAAAGTATTAATAACATTATTTTTTAATCGAATTTTTGTTCTTGCAATTTACGTAACTGCGGCGTTGATGTACGCGTTGATAAATCAACGACGTTAAAGTGATTAGAATTAGAATTAAATCTCTACGCCTTTAAATAGCATAATTCTCAATGCAGAAGATTAATTTGTAGTTGATCATGAGTTGTACGAAAACTGGTTTCGCCAGACTGCAATTTTTTTTACAATGATAAGATTTTGGAAGATCGTGTATGTCTCTTTCTGTTGGTGCCAATTTGTCGGATAAAAGAACAAAAATGGAGAAACATCTCTGAAAAATGGAGGAAATTATTCAAAATGTCGCGAGGCGCGCGCATTATTCATGAAGATATCGAACAAGAAAAAAGAAACTCCAGACAGAAGAAAGTGTACGCAACACAGGTTCAACATCTTTCAGAACGTGCGTGTTCGATCTACGAATTTATCGACTAAGTAACTTTCAGAATAGTATTTATAAAACATTCTGTGATTCCAATATACAGTGGGTGTAAAAAGTATTCGTACACCTTTAAAGTCGAATAACTTTTTTAAGATTGGACCAAACGACTTCAGCGTTTTTTTAGATGTTCGAAGGATTAGTTTACTAGGTAACGTGTAAATAATTTTTTCTAAAAATTGGTCGAAATTGTGAAGAAAAAAATGAAGGTCATGATTTTTAACCTTTTTATCTGTGCCTATAAAGAAAACTTTAATATGCCTTTTGTATATCTACGTAAGTTATATACATGCACAAAATTTCATCGAAATCGGTTAATGTTGCTATGAGCAACAAACATTACAAAATGCAAGTTTATGGGTGAAAATCGCAGATTTTCGGCCGATTCAGGGAATTTTGCTCTTATGTACCTTTAACACGTTAAACCCTACACCGGTCCCTAGGGAACGACCGTAGTCTTCACCTTTACGCCGCACCGGTCCGCAGGGACCGACCGCGGTCTTTTCGTTTATGCTATAACGCTGCGCCGCCTTTTGTTTATGTTGCGCAACTCTGCCCACTCGACAATAGAGTGCGGCGTAAACGGAAAGGCAAGTAAAATAGGCGTGGCGTTTAACGTGTTAAATATTTGTAACTCATAACAATGTTAACCGACTTCAATGAAACTGTATACATGTGTATAACATACTTAGATCTACAATAGGAATGTTTTAAATTTTCATTAAAGATACAGATAAAACAGTTGAAAATTGTGACCGTTACTTTTTTCGTCTCAGTTCCAACCAATAGCAATTTTTACAAAAGTTATTTATATGCTACCTAGTAAACTAATACTTCTCACATCTGAAAAAAATTGAAGTCGTTTGATCTGTTACGGTAAATGTGATTAATCCGGTGATTATGTATAATTGCCGGTGATAATGTATAATTACCGGTTATTATATACATATATTCACCATTAAGCTTGGTCTGGGTTAGGTCCTAAATATTCAAGAATTCATCATATTTACCAATTCTTTACCTCACCCAGACCAAACTTACGGCCAAAAATTATGCATAATCTCCGATTCTTTACATTACCCGTGACAATTATATATAATAACCGGTAATTATACATAATCACCGGATTTTTTACATTTACCGTAACAGATTCAATTTTAAAAAAGTTATTCGATTTCTGGAAGTGTACGAAAATTTTGTACACCCACCGCGATTCTACATTATTACCGAGATCTTAGTAGACCTGGCAATTTGATACAATTTAGTAAGTAGTTTATTTAAAGACTGTATTAAAAGTGAGAGGTTTTATCTTAACCATTTAACTGTGTATGTAGCTCGACTTTGTATGTGGCTACTAAAAATTTTTGAAAACTTTATTTATCACATATTAACCTCTCGTCAATTTCTTTGTTTCGTTTCTTTACTTCGTCTTTGACTCGAAAAATTTTGAAGTGTTGACAAGTTAATAATGCGCTTTAATTTTCACTACAATTTTAACATAAATAGCAAGCAATTAATTTTTATTCCATGACGAGTATACTCGGCAAAAACAGCTAACTGGTTAAATAACAATCCTAAAGGATAATGATAATGAGTTTTGCTATGAAAGGGGGTCCGCAGCTCTCAATTAATGATCAATCAGCGGGCAAAACGTTGAATAGAAACTTCGTTTTGATCCGAGTTCGTTCGAGTCGGCACGTAAAAATCTATATTTGGTTTATGAGCGTCAGCTTTATCGAGATAGTTGAGATAATTGTAGCCACGCGCGAGAAGCGAGATCGTTGTTCCCAGAAAACTTTCTTTCAAAAAAAAGCAGAAATTCTTTCCTAGAAAAAGAGTTGACAGTATTTACTTGGACGCAGCCTCGATCTTGAAAGTTATGTAAATATCTACAACGCGAGTACGTCTTGTATAGGTACAAAATGAAGTGAACAGGTGATGGAGCCTAACGGAACGACTGAACGGTACCCGTTTCTCGTTTTTCTTCTTTCCCGTCTCTTTCTCTGTCTCTCTTTCCCCGCGCTTCCTTTCTCTTTCTCTCTTGTCGCATCATTCAGCTCCTTTCTCTTCTTCTACTTTTTTATCCATTGATTTCCTGGCATCCGAAATCCTCTCCAGTCCTATAACCTTGCCCCACTAAGGGAAAACAGTATTTCCGTTGTTAACGAGAGAAAGGTGGTCGAAGAATACCTTTACTGGTTTTTTGATCTCTCGGTCGTGAATCTTCGACGCTTGAAACAGCTCTATTAGAAAATTTAGAAAATTGTTCTTCGGTGTTTGTATTCCCTATTTTGTACAACATTTTCCACGTTCTGTTCTCTTAAACGAATTAACCTATCAGAGCCCGATAACTTATTTGTATGACACTCCAGTTTTAAATTGAATTGCTCTTTACACTTTTTCAAAAAAATTACTTAATGTCTATGTGCATAATTAGACGGCGAGTCTTTGTGCAGAATAAAATTATTCTACCTGAATTGGAACAAACTTGAGTGAAATAGAAATTCATTTTTATTTCCTTAATATGTTTAACAGGTTGAAAATAATACATCAGTATTTTTAAATTCTTCTAACATTCTTACTGTTTTAAATTGTTTTAAATTATCTACTCGTTTTTGTCGGAAAGGCATCCAATCCGCTGTCGATTTATAATTTTATTTTGTATTTAATATTTTCTTAAAGAATCGTGAAGAATTGGATTTAAATGAAGCGAATAGAAAGGAAACTTAAATAAAATTCAGGAAGTTTTACAATAGCGGAATGACCCATGTCTTTTTCAACGTGATTGCGTCATTTCTCTCCCTGCTCTTTCTGTTTCCTGCATTATTATGTCCCACATTCTTTTTATCCCTTTCAGACACCTCTTCTTGGCAGCTCCAATAACTCATGCTATTGTTTGTTCTTTTCATCTTTAATATCTCGTGACCCGAAGCTACTTTTGATTACTACTCTCATCAAAATGCTGCCGTACAAACGAAACAGGCTAGACTTTTATTTTCGATTCATACTCATTTTCCAGTTATTTCATGATACTATTATCTTGGGGATCTGTCAACTGTTCCCTCTAATTTCTCTAATTTGTAGCCTTTTTTTATCGCTCTGTGATAACATTCTTTTTCTGGCACATAACCTCATACCAATTCACTTAATAGTTCATTGCGAGGTAGCATCCGATTTCCTCCTTTCATAACAAAAGGGAATGCACTCTTCCTATTGTACGTGATCAAGAAACGAAAAACCCGAATAAAAAGATGCTAACTCTGCAACGATATCTTCTTTTCTTCGTAAAAATTTCCTGAAACACTTTGGTTGCAGAAAAAGTTATAGACATTTTCTATCTGCAATTATTCTGCGATTTATTTGTATTTGCGAGAATTAATACACAGTGAATTTTTCAGAAATCATTGCGTAAAGATACTACAGGATTAACAATCGGTTGAGTGTACTGAACATAAAGATATTAATGATTTAATCATATCCTGCGTTTACGTTGGGATCTCTAATAGTTCTATAAAAATTTCCCAAGATACTTTTTGTATGTATAGTTTGTAGCTATAAAATTTAAACGTTAAAGTAAAGTAACACACGTTCATATTCGCAATTCTCTTGCAATAAGGTATATTGCATACGTAGTGGAAATCAGTACAGTATTTCATCGATAATCGTCGCCACCACGGGTCCGGCCGGCGACGTTTAATGTTCAGATGATACTATTCTTTGACTTGTACAGAACGTAGAAAAGGACAGCGAAGCTCGAGAGGCCTCGGTCGCCGAGAAGTGTAACATAATACGGGTCGAGTATATCGGTGAGACCACTACTAATCCAATGACAAAACTTCTTTATTTTTTATTATTTTTGCACCTCGCGGGGTATATCCCGCGGAAGGAGGGATTGTTTTGCGACGATTCTTGTTCAGAATTTGACAACAATCAACGATGATATACTGTATACAGAAAATTTTGATGTGGTTATGAATTCCAGGATATATCAAGGTGAAAAGGTTACATACCTTAGAATGATTTAAACATAAGACAATTTCTTGTCTTTTTAAAAATCAATGTGTACATCTTATTATATGATAATTAGGTAGAATTTGTTAAAGTATTACACTAAATATCTTAAACCAGAGTGACATGGCATCCATTTTCGCAGTCATTTCTGCAAAATACCATTTTGCAGTATTAGATATATATTTCCGTGATGTTTTATCTAATAAACTCTTTTGATTTTTCATTAAAGTAAACAGAAAAACTTATAGCTATTCACTCAAATATATCATTTCTTATCTAAATTTTCTGCTGATTTTGCTTGTAAAAAAAAAGAAAAAATGTAGAAATAAAAAATCCGCCATGCCAAGTAGTAGATAATAGCCCTAAGAATGTAGTTGTAAAACTTTATGCTAATTAGACCAACAGATTTTCAGATATTTCTGGTAATGATTTTGAAAACTTCATTTCGAGAAAAGCGCGTTTAAAGATTCAGTTATCCGCTAGCATTATGCAATTCGACTGCAGTTTCCGTGCTATAGAGCCATCAGTTTTATGTATTTTCAAATAAAACTTTGGGAAAGTATTCCAGAGGAATCGTACTGATAGAATATACAGTGGCGTGCAAAAGTATCCGGACACCTTTTAAAAACGAATAACTTTTTCAAAATTAGTTCAAACGGCTTGAGCTTTTTTGAGATGTTAAAAAGATTGGTTTACTCGGTAGCGTGGAAATAATTATTTATACAAATTGCTAATGGTCGAAATTGTGAAGAAAAAAGTAAGTCATGATTTTTAACTTTTTTATCAGTGCCTGTAATGAAAATTTAAAATATACCTTTTGTAGATCTCCATAGGTTACATGCATGCGCAAAGTTTCATCGAAGTCGGTTAATATTGTTATAAGCTACGAACATTGCAAGATAGGAGCTTAAGGGTGAAAGTCGCAGAGTTTCGGTCTTTCCAGGGAATTTTGTCCTTATGTAATCACCTTTAAATGTTTGCAACTTATAACGACATTAACCGATTTCGATGAAACTTTGTACATGCACATAACTTACTTAGACCTATAAAATGCGTCTTTTAAATTTTTGTTACAGGTACAGATTAAAAAGTTAAAAATCGTGACCTTTACTATTTTCTTATGTTCAATTACTAGCTTTCGCGTTTTCAAGGTTGGTCAACCTCTGATGCAATTATTGAATTTTCAAAAATATCAATAAAATTTGTATAATATGATTATTTCAAAAAAGCTAGTTTTGTTACATAATGTAAGAAGTTCAAATATCATTTTCACATTTAGAGTCTTTCTATTTAATAAAGGAGCAAGCATTTACTGTTATTCACACAGAAAATTTTTCTTAACTGGTCAACTATTGGTGCTTTTAACGCTAGGTTTACGGGACCCATCAAAATAACGAATTCTATTTTCGACTCGAAATTATTGAGATTGTAAAGGTATATCCATGATACATCCAAAAAGATGACTAAAAAGGATACATATACAGTATTTCATCGATAATCGTCGCCACCACGGGTCCGGCCGGCGATAATTAATGTTCAGATAATACTATTCTTTGACTTGTGTCGAACGTAGAAAAGGACAGCGAAGCTCTAGAGGCCTCAGTCGCCGAGAAGTGTAACATAATACGGGTCCAGTGATGCCAGATACAACCAGAACTGGTTGTTTTTTCCTCTCCGCCTTTTCCCCTTCCACTATCCCATTCCACTACCTGAGCACGCTCCAACGTCCCCCACTAAGACCATAGACTGGTCACGTGACGTGTCGCGCAAAGTGTCACATATTACTCTGGTCATCAGAGAGGTGGTATACTGTATTCCCCTCGATTTAACCGATCTGGCAGCACTGTACGGGTCGAGTATGTCGGTGTGAAAACAACAATTAATTGTTGTTCTTTTATTGTTAATCTTTACAATCATAACTTACAAGGAGAAGACGCGGTCATAGGGTCTTAGATTTTGTCGAAACTCTGCATACTGGTAGATTTCGTTCTCCTGTTTATGAAAATATAGGATTATAGGCGTCGATACTCAATCATTTTTGAGATATTTACAATTTAAATTTCATTATACCCGTTAAGCCGTTAAGTACAGTTTTGGTTGAAGTTTTTAACAAGTGCCAAACGGTTTTTTCTTTTTTTCTGTTCAGTTTATCTATTTCAATTAATTGTATTTTGCACATAAAAAATACACTCATAATATCTATAGGAAACAAAATATAATAATTTTATTGAAAAGAACATAATATGAAAGAAATACTAGCTTCATGAATCTTAACGTATCTCAAAGGTTGTTGAGTATCGACGCCTATAATGCTACATTTTCATACACAGGAGAACGAAATCTACCAATATGCAAAGTTTCGAGAACATCTGATACCCCATGACCGCGTCTTCTCCTTGTTAGAGTCCGTCATTTTCACGGATCCGGCAGTTCCGGTGTAAATAATCATTTGAGTGGAGAGTACTTATTCCTGATAGTAAATAGGTAGGCATTGACAACTGCTGTTGAAGCAAAAGGTGCTTTTTGTTTCAGACGGCATTCCTGACAGTGGCTCTTCTGCCATTCAGACTGGCTGCAATTACGGCACTGGTGATCATGGCCTGGCTGCTGGCTTGTCTGGGCCTCCTTGGATTATCCGAGGAGGATCTCCGGCGAGCTCCTCTGAAAGGGTGGAGACGGTAAGGCATCAGCAGCTATTATGTCCTCTTCCATTGCGCTTTTTGTACATACACTTTCCTCATCTCTCGATGACGATGCTTCCTACCATTTGCAAGCCGCCACTAGAACTTTTGGCTGGCTACATCCACGGTTACTCGATGATACGGTCGTTCGTCCAACCTGAAACTCATTCCTCTCGGATCGATTCTCAAAAGTCCTTGGGTTTTTCTACTGTCCTCTGTTCCTGAACTCTCAATGTGCTGCAGATTAAATCAGGGACCGAAATAACCAGACACGTTTCGTTTTTTAACACGTTGACTGCTGTGTCACACGTACACGAGTGGCGAACCTGTTTGTCCACGTTTAAACATGAATTTTTTTACTAATACAGAAAGGCCCAAAAGTGACCATTTAAAATTCGCAGTTTGTTTATAACAGAATAAATGTGAATTTTTAAAAAATAAAAGATTATTCCATCTGAAAATGGTGTAGTGACTTTTGGACCACCCTGTATAATTGTATATCAGCATCGTATTCTCAATTTCTCAATTTTTATTTCATTAAATAAATTAGTTTAATCGGCAGTTAACGCGTTAACGAAATTTAACGATTTTATGCAAAGGAAACGTGCCAATTGAGACTCTGCTTTAAGAAACGTTCTGACGAAGCAGATATTTTAAAATTTGTATAGTAAAAGCTCTATCGAAACAAATTATGTAGAAATGTTTTTTAAAAAAGGTTCCATGAGGGAATCACAAGCAAACTTTAAACTGTGAATTATCTACATACGTATTATAAATAAATTACATTTAGAACATCAATTTAACTGCAATAGTCGATGCATGGTATGCTAGAATAATATTAAATAATTCTGTTCATACTATAGAAACATTGATATTATTGTATTTTGCAAGTTTTATTTAAATTAAAACTTTTGCTTTCAAGAAGTTTAGTTTCTCAGTACTCATCGGAACTTATGAGAACACTTTTTATAAATATTCCAAGGTCCATGTTTTAAATAGAACTTATTGAAATGTTCCATAACTCTTTTGGTCCTTGATGTAAATTCATTTTAACTTTGCTCTCTTCTTCGACTCTCTTGTACATTTTCTTGTCGATAACTTTCGAATATTATTGTTCACATTTTATAAAAAGTCTTGCTGCTCTTCCCAATTATCCTACATGTTTTATTCACTATTAATGTTCGTAATAGAAATAAAATTCATTTATTAATACGATTATTGACTACACATCAATACGAGGAGAATAGCAGGATTAAAAAAAGGAATTAGAAATATATTAGAAATGTTTTCAAAAATTGTGCTCAGGCCAAATTCAAATGATTGAATTACACTCAATCAGAGTAAAAACTTTCTAAAATTAGATTAATTGAATTTCACGAAGAATGATCGACGCATCGATGACTAAGAGCCAATCGTAATATTTTTCATTGAAAGTGTGTGTTACAAATAGTATGATGCAAATACAATAAATATAGGCATTAAACCATGTTTGTTTTTCTACTGTCACGTCAAATTTTACTGAAGCTTCTAACTGCAATGTATTCGCACTCGCTTCATTAATATAATTCGCTCGCTGATACGTCTTTAATCACACTTTTGCCTTTCACCTATGATCACCGTACAACCTGGTGCCTGCTGCTCTACTTAACCATCATAATTTTCACTTACTCCATACGCGTGCATCTTGTTCTTGTCCAATTTTCCTTCGAAGCATGAACTATATTGTTTGCTATAATATCGCCAACCTAAGAAATTAGGAAATGCTCGTGTGATATCAAATAGCCATCATAGTTAGGAATACTTTCGCCAATTGCAGACATTTTAAATTTGTCTAAAAGAATACATAATAAGTTATTAATAGTCCGAAAGAATCAAAGAAAAAGTATCTTGGATAACATGCAATTAATTTGCAAAAAATCTCGTACTTAGGAATTTAGAAACAGGTAAAAGTTAATGCAACTTTTTACAGAATAAAAATCAGAATTACATGCTGAAATATTTAACGAAAATTTTAATTATATTCAATCATTTTTCTGGCTTTATATTCAGCAAAAATTTGTGCTCGACGAGATTCTGGAGAGTCTGCGCTAGAAACGAAATGTGGCGAGTTCGCGTGATCTCGGCAAGACCTTGACATCTCTACATTTCATTTAGTCATCGTAAAATTCTAATGACTCTCTCGACATCGTTTGATGCTTTCCTCGGCGCGGCCACCACTATCCAGTACAAAATCCGTGGATCAAACCAGATCTCTCTAAACACTTGCTTCCGTGGGAATTAATCAATTACATTTTCAATTTCTAGTCAAAATCAACATTCGTATTTTCGACTGTATTACGACTCCAACATTATCACGAAAGAAAGTTCTTGACCACGATCGGGCGTTTTCTACAAAGAAAATTAAACTCTCTTAAATTTTCTCTTACACCAGATGTACTAAAGTAAAATTAATTCCTTATTCGTGAATTTGTTGTTTATTCACAAATAAATCAAAATAAAGGATAAGGAAAGATTAACTGCCCTATTGAAAGAAGGCATAGTTGTCATTTTTACGTTAACTGTTATCTATTATTTTCAGATATTAAATATAATATTCGAAAGTTAATGATACACACCATAACGGCAGGCATGAATAGCGACTACTTATATTTTTTAAAAATAAATTAATCATAAAGATTACGAATTAGTGTGTAACTTAGTATTTTCACAAAAAGGATGCGTTTGGAAATATTTCAACTATAAAAACCATTTACTAGGAAAAAGCGACAGTAAAAATGAATGTATTATATGAGCCATTCACTAGCCAAATCGATAAACTACCAAACTTTTGCGTTTAAACTGAATTTTGTAAATAATTCAGCCTAATATCATTTAATGATAAACATTGACAGAATTTTAAAAACGAATGTACACTATTTCATCGATTTTCTCTACTTTTAAAATTGTGAAGTTAATCGGTTTGTCAAATGGAATAGACAATTCCTTGCGCAATTCTTTCGGAAATTTTGCAAATTTTCCATCGATAGCTCCATTTCCCGATTGTGTTCTCGAGGTGAAACGACGATCGCGCTAGACATCTTGAGAAATTGTGCGAGATCCGGTGCTATTAAATCGTGGCGGATGCAAAGTATCCTTCGGAGAAGATCCGTCGGAATTGAAGCGAAGAGGTAAGGGAACAGGGGGAGGATATAAATTGCGGAAATCCGTTGAAGAATTTTATTTCATGAACGCATACTTGAAACGATTGAAGATCTTGGTGGGGAGAAAGCGTGAATGACCGCGGAAAAGAAGCGAACGAGGATACCACAAAAAGAAGAAGTAACGCGAGAAAGTATCCGTCAGACAAGTAGTTCGCGTCCATTTTCTTACGAACGACGGACTCGAGGAATCGACGACGTGCATCTTTGATGGCTATCTTTTTCTTTGTCGTCTATACTCTTTGAATTCGTGCTTTCTACGATTTTCTAAGTAATCTAAATATTCAAAGAAATCTTATTCGTTCGTACGTTGCTTTGCAAACGTGAAGTTACTGTGCAGTGTCTCCGTTTCCGGGACTCATTGTATAAAATTGGCTATTGCATCTCAAAATGTTTTTACTGACAAGATTTTGACGAGGATAGATTCCCTTTTATAGTATTAATTTTTTGAGACACAGTTTGTAGAAATCAAGGAAGAAAATTGAAATTTCGTTTCTTGTTAGGCCAACAATTAACAACAGAGTGACTCTGCTCAAGAAATAAATCATAAGTTAACGGGTTAAACTGTGTTTATAAAAATAGAATATTCTAATTAAAAAACAGACACACACAGAAGACCTTTGGGTATCCAAAGGCGACTTCTGCTGTAAATGAACGGTTATCGTTACCTAACTTTATCCGACGATTTCTCCCCTAACTCTTATTCAGTTTGTTCACTCCCTACAGCAGAGATGGGCGCGGTAAGGGGCCCCTCAAACGCCTGCTTCTCCCACCAATCTCTCTTTCATGCGCGAGGCCTGCGCATTGTTCGCGGCGGAAGAAGCGAATCCTTCCTCTATGGTAACGGCGGATGCTGGTGGGAGACAGTGGGCGCTATGGTGGGGACGGTTTGTCTCAATTGAGACAAAAATGCCCATCCCTGCCCTACAGCTTTGTGAGAGAGGTTGGCGTTTGTCTCAGGAAAACAATAAAACTTCGAGGAGATTAATCCCATTTTCATATGCGTCGTAGTAGAATTTCCAAGAGTGAAATTATCTCTGGACACATGTACAACTTTCTTTTTGTTTCTGATTATATTTTCTATAAATTTCTTTTGTACAGCCCATCCTCATCTCTTCTAAATCCATACAAGTTAATCTGATAAATATCAGCTATTATTTTATTTCTCTATGAATAATTTGTTTGTCTATAATATAATTATCCAGGAAAGTTCTCGCCATTTTTACGCGAAAAATTCAAAACAAAACCGCAGGAGTTAACTCTATGGAAATTAAGGGAAAAATTGTGACTGAAATTGCGCACAGTTACGGTCAATAGTTATAGTAGTTATATAAATTACTACGTAGTCCTCACCATTAATTTGTTTCTTTTAAATTACAATTGTCGCTACCTTTACCAATTGTTGCAGTATCTATAGATACATAATTAACGTTGTATTCTTTCAATTAACGACTGAAAAAGGAAACTAACGTTATTATCAAAATAAAAACGTTACAGTAGGGTAGCTAATTTTGCTTCATCCTATATTGTCATTGTTACTAAATAACCAACGGATTTACGAAAAAGACACACGAATTAATTTGTCCATCTAATAATTCCAAGGATGATTGATAATCCGATTGGCTTAGAGTTGATCAGAAATCTAATCAAAGTCCCTTGTCGATTATTGAAGGGTTGAAGATGTCACGTTATCGGCGACAAGGTACTGGCGTCTATTGGGACCGTCTGCTTTTGAGAAAGTCTCGGCCAGAGGGTTTTTGCGTCTATCGGGAAATTAAATTAGGAATTCGGGTCGTAGAAATCGTTCTAGTGTTGCTGTTGAACGCATCCGCTTCTGGTGGTCTTAGCTGTGCGCTCGGTCAATAGCGATCGACGCGTCGCAAAACCACCATACGGGGTATAGCAATCGATAAGTTCGCCAGGCGTGCAACCCCTTTGGCTTAATACTTTTTCAGGGTTGCCCCATAGTGAACCTGACATATGACGCAACGAACAAGCGGTGTAACTTTAATCCTACAGTGAACGTTGATGCGCACATGTTCAACTTTCTGCAATTCTTAACCTTCGTATGCTTCTTAAAAATAATTATACGAAAAATCTTTCCCTAGTTCTCACTTACTTTCATGTTTCATGCATTATGTGGTATTTCAAACAAATATATTTAATTACAACACGATTATAAAAAAGGAACAAATTTCGCCGTAGAACGGGTGAGTTTTCGTAAAAATCCGTAGTGTAATTATAAAAACGGTGTTAACATCGATAAGTTTCCTGAACTGCTTGGGCCGTCTTCCTCTTACGCAAAAGATTGTCATAAAAGATCTCTCATCGATCTCGCAAAAGAGATCACGATGTTTCCGCGAACGACATAATTAAATGGACCACCCTGTATAAAATCCCTGAAATAATCGATGCCATTAATATATTTATAATGCAATGATTTACATAAAACGCTAACCTCGAGCAAGTTGCGAAAAGAAAGGGACACGAATGGCAGGGAAGTTTTCTTGAAGCTCGTGTCCGCGAAGCGAGTAGTTCTCACGATTCCATTGTTTATTCATATAATAATCAATAAAAACGATTGTCCGCATCCGCTAGTGTCGCAGGGTTCTTTCTAGTTTCAGATAAATAATTCAACCACGTAACACCGGGGCTAGTCGATCGGACTATACGCCTTAAGGACTGGTT
Organism: Sphecodes monilicornis; assembly: GCA_913789915.3. NCBI lineage: Eukaryota > Metazoa > Arthropoda > Insecta > Hymenoptera > Halictidae > Sphecodes > Sphecodes monilicornis. The sequence goes on from OU565287.1 coordinate 2,120,789, forward strand.
GTTTGCCTAGGAGACGCTGTCTGAGTCACGACCGTATGGCAAATTTATGTTGTATCGCCTTTCCACAAACTAGTTTATTATTCTATTTGTTACGCATCGTGGCAAGCGTAATACAACCTACACGATAATCCTTAATACAATTGGGTACGAGATTATTTTTTTTATCTCGAAGATACGTCGTACTTGAACAGTTTAGGGCAGTGTTTTCCAACCTTTATTGTGTCATGCCCCACTTAAGCCCTTCTAAAATTCTTATGCCTCCCTCCCCTATGTAAAATTAAATTATTCGTTGAAGTAACTTAAATGATAGGTTTCAGGAAGAAGTCGCTACGGAATTGTAGAGAAAACACAGTAAGTAAGTTTTCAAAACATAATGGAGAACTAAAATTCAAGTACGAAAACTTTTTAATGAAAGATTTTTCTATAATATTTTAATTAGTAGTATTTATTTATTATGATATATTATATATTATTATATTTAGTGAAATCCTTGTGCTTGGTGCAAAGAGATTTTATGTCAGGTTCCAAAATCCACATTCAGTTAAATATGAAGATGAAAACGGTAATAATAGTTTTCTTGTATTCTTGGTTTCTGCTTCCACACAAAGCCATGCCATCGCTCCTTTTATATTAAATAAAGTTTTAACTGACTCATCATTTTGCATTTCTGCGAGTTCTTCTTGACAATTTGACTAACATTGGCTGCATAATCCAAGTTGGAAAATCAATTTGTTTCAAATCAGAAAATCTTTCTTTTAAATCAGCCGACAGAATTTTCAGATAATCGACAATAACAAGCATAGCGGTATCATCAGTCACTTCATATTTTTGGAACCAATGAAACTTTTCAAAATTTTTCCTGTAAATATATTTCTGACATTAATTCAATAAAGATAATGAAACCCAATATATTCGCTTTAGCATCGACAAGAATTTTATTTGTTCCTTGAAGTTGTATATTTAATATATTTAATTTTTCAAAAATATCGGCTAAATAACTCACAAATGCTTTACCATCGATCGTTAACAGATATTTCATATCAGGTTTGTCACTTAAAAAATCACTAAGAGTATCAAATAGCTCCATAAATCTTTTCAAGCAGTTCCCTTTCGACAGCCACTTTATTTCAGTGTGAAGTAAAAGTCTCACAGAATCTGCATTTTGATCTTTACATAATCACGACTAACAATGTAATCTTCGGGTTTTCTTTCGTCCGTGCTCGCTAATCCTACGGCCGCCATACGATTAAACTCTGAGCAAGTCCATTTTCGAATTGCCCCCCTTGACAATTAAACACGGCTTTAGGGTATAGTATAGATAGACGCATGATGATTGTTCGGGTAATTCTATGGAGGGGCAGCAAAATAAGAGAACAACTTAGACCATGGATGGGCATTTTTGTCTCAATTGAGACGAAACCGTCCCCACTATAGCGCCCACTGTCCCCCACCAGCATCCGCCGTTACCATAGAGGAAAGAAGTGCTTCGCCCATCGCGAGCAGTGCGCAGGCCTCGCGCATGAAAGAGAGGTTGGTGGGAGAAGCAGGAGTTTGAGGGGCTCCACCCGTGCCCATGCCTGACTTAGGCGCAGGGCAAGATGAATAGAGAACCAGTTAGATAGAGAGTAAGAGATAGATGGAGACGAACGATAGAGTGCGAGATGCTTAAGGAGGAAACTAGATTGAGAGGAAAATAAACAAATAGCAACTTAAATGCAGATGAAGATAGATAAGGTGCATGATATTTACAATTATAGAGCAAGATAGGTGAGAAACAACATAGATTGAAAACAAGGTATAGAGAGAGGGGGCCATTTGAGTAGAGAGAAATATAGATGGAGAACAACTCAGGCAGAGGACAAGATAGACTGAGTGTAAGACAATTAAGAAACAAGATAATTTGAAAACAAAGTAGACAGAAGGCCAGTTAAGTAGAGTGAAATATACAGAGTGTTCACGCTACTACTAGTCAGAGTTTTTCTTGCAAATAATAAATATTAGAAAAAAATGAAAGAGGAAAAATACTATTACTATTTTTTGCAAGCAACGTAATAGAGTATGTAATTTTTTTGTATTTGCACTATTTTCATGAAAATGTTGGTGACCTCTAATTTTTGTAAATGGAATGCTATATGTTTTTTCATGCTATATGAAAGCGTGTGTCAAGACAAATTCGTTCGTGTACGACACAATGACCTTCAAGATCATACAAGGTCAGAAATGGAAGAAACATTTTGAACATTTCGTACTAATGCGTTTACAAGTATGTATACTTTATTGACGAGACTATAGTAAATGTTCAATACATATAATTTCCTTGTACATGACTACATATTTCGGCTCTATTAATTACATTCTTGTTAGCTTCTTCTAACGTTATCCGAAATATTAATGCACATGATTGCGTCAGTATTCTTTGTAAGTCGTTTACATTTCTTGGCGTTGTGTACCGTGAATGATATCTTTACAAAATATTACGTACGAAATATTCAAAATTTTGCTGCCATTTCGGAACTTGTATGACCTTGAAGGTCATTGTGTTGTATACGGATAAATTTGTCTTGACACACGATTTCATATGATATCAAAAAATATATGGCATTTCATTTAAAAATTGAAGGTCATCTTGATTTCTAAGAAAATAGTGCAATCACAAGAAAATTATATACGCCATTATGTTACTTACAAAAAACAGTATTACTTTTTCCTCTATCATTTTTTTCTAATATTTATTATTTGCAAGAAAAACGCTGACTAGTGATAGCGTGAACACCCGGTATAGATGGAGAACAATTTAGATAGAGGATACGTGGAAGAAAAGATAGATTGGAAAGACAAATTGAATAGGCAGTTGAATAAATTGAATAGACAAAGAACAAATTAGATAGAGTGCATGTTGCTGGGAGAACATGATAAGTAAGAAACAAAACAAGTTGAAAGTAGGTTATTAATTAACTTAGTACCTCAAAATCTTAAAAATAGAGAGCGAGGTAAATGTGAAGCCAGATGGATAGAAGGCAGGATAAAAGCAAGAAAACAAAAGGTTCAGATTGACTGTTGCCCAAGGAATAGTTCTGTGCTCGATTACATTAACATCACAGTCGTACTTTATTTGCACAGGAGAAAGTGTACGTCTATGAAAACAAGTTTCCTAGCACACGTTTACTTAGCTGATCCTCAAACCTATTACTCTGACGAACGGAGCTCCACAGAGAAACATGCTTATCCAATATAAAGCCAATTCTGCTCGCGCCAAGTTCGCATTTGCGTTTTATAATATAAAATCGATACTACTTTTGTACGAATTCATTGCTCGCGCGAGGCGAGTAATATGCGTACATGAATATTTGTTTAAAACCTTTTATAAAACATCAGTACTCTAGAACAGGCATGTCCAGAAGTAGCTCACTTGGAGGCAAATTCGAGGGAGACGCCTACTTCTCCCGCCCGCGCGTCTCGCTCCCCGTGGCGGCCGTAGTCCTCCAAGCTCCTCAGACCCGTGCCTACCGCTTGCAATATGTATCGCGTGTGGCGCGTTGGGGCGACTCTCGGACCCACTGTAGGCACGGGTCTGAGGAGCTCGGTGGACTATGGCCGCCACGGCGAGCGAGACGCGCGGGCGGGAGAAGTAGGCGTCTCCCTCGAATTTGCCTCCAAGTGAGCTACTTCTGGACATGCGTGCTCTAGAACGTTAACCCTTAGCACTCGAATGGCGACTCTGAGGCGCCACTACAAATTGCTACACCATTATTCAGAATATTGTTTACATGATTAAATTTGGTCATATGTAATAAATTAGTAATCATTTAAATATTGTATGAGGTACTATATCAGTTTCGTACGCATATAATGAAAAAGGCTTATGTACGATGGAAATATTTTAGGTTAGAAGAAATGTTTGGTTTTTTAGTTGAAAAAGCTCCGAGTGCAAAGTTAATAACGATTCTTACCTCTGTGGTAACTAGAATCACACATCGCTAACTGTCTCCGATCATCGACGTAAAGCCAATTAGAAATCGTAGTATCAGATTTCTTACATACTTTTTCTTTGATCTTGGAATCACTGGATAATTAAGTATTTTCTACACACCTTTTTCTAGCGAGTTGCGCTAATATGCACGTAGAGCAAGTAATCAATTGCACGCAGTGGAGAAGAACTATGTATTCGCGAACGCTGTGATCCGGTGAATGCAAAAACAATGGGTGTATTCAGTACAAATTATTTGCTACAAGAGAATGACTTCTTTGTTCTCGAAGATTGTTTTTCTTTCTTTCTTTAAATGATTATCGTAGACAAGTAATTTCTTTTCACCGATGCACTTAGAGTATCTTAAGTAACACACGAGAACAAAGTGCCTTTTGTATTAATATTAATCTTAACTACTGCCTCGTTATAAAGTAAACAAAATGTTCAACTTTGAATTGTCCAATTCTTTTTTCAATAGATTCTAATCCAATACACTGGATTTATTAAAAGTAGTTTTAAATATTAAAAGTCAGATACAAATAGAAACAAGTTTCTCGGAGATTTCTCAACAATTTTGCGTCTTTTCGCGGCCCAATTATTTCGCGGGAGATAAAGGGACGACGGGGAACAACCGCCAAGCAGCGGAAGCCTTCCTTTCAAATCGGAAAATAGCAGCCCATTGGTTTTGCATACACTCGCAGACCGTGAAGAGATCGATTCTAAAACGCTTGAACGAAAACACGAAAATAACAGAGACATACGAATCGTGATCTGCTGGATGATTCGAGCGTTGTTCATCTGCGGGGGATTCCATCATCTGAAGGTCAAAGGTCGCAAAGCGGAAACAAAGGATGCCCCCGTGTTAGCCGTGGCTCCACATTCAAGCTTCTTCGACGCGTTTCCGGTTGTGTACCTCGGCGGACCGAGCATCGTCGCCAAGGCGGAGACCGGGCGCATTCCTTTTTTCGGAAGTAGGTCTTCCATGTTTTCTGTGTCAAGCTACGCGTCTCCTAGTTGACGTTCCATCTTGTCCCGGACTTCGCTTTTTTACCCATTTGTTGCTCGACCGTCGTAAACTTGTTTCACTTTTCAATGAGCATTCCAAACGCAATTGTACCGTAGCACACCGTTCGCAATGGAGCACAATGTCGGTCGGAATATTTTAAATAAAATACTAGAGACCTTGGACACTTTATTAACAGAATTTCCCAAAAGATCGGTTTTGTACTCTTCATTTTAATTTTGAATTATAAATATTGAAATTGTATCATCAAAATTGTTATCATTAATTTAAGGCCCATTAAATGTAACCTCCAGACATGGTAAGAGTTTTCTATTTTATTATAGAACGTGTATTTCCTCAGCCAAGGAATTTATTAAATTGAAAATAATATATTCTCCAAACGGACGACATTTTTGTATTTAGTTCCATTTACTTTTTCATGCGATAAAACTGAAATAAAATTCGTTAGACATTTACTAAATTGAAAATATATTAATCTTCACAAGGGATGATATTTTTAGATCTTTTATTCATTTTAGTTGAATATGCGCATCTATATGCATAGACAACTTCATACACGTTCGAATTAAAGAAAAATAGATGACGTTTTTTAAAATGAAAAATAAATATTAAATCGTACGATGGAAAGGGACAATAATTTAAAAATTACATAATGTTTAATGTATTATTCGACTTCATTTGTGTCGAATAACATGATGGAACGCAACTTAGGCTTCGTTGCTTGAATTATTTGTTGTCAATCTTGAGACGCACACATATTTTAAAGTGTCTCTTGTACAAATAAAATGTTGTTCATCTCCAATTGAGAAATTATGAATCGTCGAACAAATTGTGTTTTTTTTGCGACTATAATTTATATTTGCGCGTACAGCAATCTGTCGTGTATGAACGCGGCTCGATATCTCGAGGCTGCTCATCCAAGAGGCGAAAGGATCGCACTAACAGAGGATTTATGTATGTGGTGAATGGGACCATCCATATTGTTACTAACAAGATCGTGGAATAATGGGAACACTTGTGCTAATTAACTGATGCCTTTAATATCGTGGGACAAACTTGGAGCGTCACATACAATATTATTAATGCTTAACGATATCATTGAACGCTTCAACTTTTCATTATTCACATCATATTTCTACAAATCTGTCTTCCATTTTTTCTCTTTCTATTTTCCTCTTTCCCTTTGCTGACACGGTATATCTTTCATAAACAATTACTAGATGAAATGATTTTGAAGTCAAACATTTGGATCGAAAAAATTTTGTGTCACGCGAGAGTCAGAATCTATATAAATCTATAAATCAATCATTTCCAAGGTATTTCTGTTTTTTGTCCCGTATTATACACATAAACGACATAATAAAGAAGCGATAAAAATTAAATGTCTGAGAACTAATCGGCACGCAAATACATGCAATTTGTACATAGTATTTTAATATGAGACATCTGTATGTTGATTCAATTATACCAAAGAAAATTCAGATTAAACACTGGAAAATTATATAAACGACATAATAAGCAAGTACATGCAATTTGTATATAGTGTTTTAATATGAGGCATCTGTATGTTGATTCAATTATACCAAAGAAAATTCAGATTAAACACTGGAAAATGATTGATTCGTCGGTTTATGTGCGTTAAAATTTCTTCCGCACACACTCGAACCATTTATTTTATTGCCGAAGATAATACAGGCCGACAAATATTTTTGCAAGGCATACGTATACCAGCGGCAAAGAACTCGCGATCGCCATAAACTTTCTCAGTAAGGTGTCACGTGGCTTTGAAGCCGTTTAGAAGTTTCACTCTTGTGCAAATAAACCGGTGATATGGAGTTTTCCACTGTAGTGACTATAGGTGGTTCTTGTATGCGTTATTGGGAAACACGTTCGGAAAATTGTTAACTCCGCGGAAACTAGTTTCTTCCTCTTAGTAGCAATTGTTAAAAGCAATACGGTATTGTCAAATTAATTGGCTGAACATACGAACAATCGTTCTACTTTCATCGGAAACAAAACTTGATATAATACGAATTTTAACTTCTTGGAGAACAAGTAAACATAGTTTCCCAACTTTTCTCGGCTTATAGCTACCATTTTTCAAAACTTTTGAAACGTTTCTTGTCCTACAATACTTCGGATAAAGTGTCCACCTGATAACAATTTCCTAGTTTCTCAGAAATGACGAAGACTTTGTATTACATATATATTGGGTTGTTCGGAAAGTAATTTCGTTTAGAGATGGTATTGCTTCCATTTATTATTACTTAACATTATTCTAAGTCGCAAAATAATTGTATATTTTCAGAACTGACATTTCGGACGTCATTTCGTGTCTTATAAAACTTTATAATCTTCCAAGCATTTCTTTTGTCATCGCATCAAATATGCAAAATCAAAGTAAGCATATCCGTCACATTTTGCTTTTTTGTTACGGGTATGGTGAAAACGCAATGCAAGCAGGGAAAAAGATGTATGCTGTTTACAGAGAGGGTGTACAGTCGTATTACCATTTATTTAGTTCTTTTCAACGCTTTTTAAGCGGTGTAACTATCATTTCAAATGAAGGCGTCAAAAGTAATGCAACTCAATTATTTGCTAATAAAAAACAGGAATTCTGCGAACATGGGATCTTCAAGTTACTAGAAAGATGGCACAAGATCATAGAACAAAATTGCCACTACATCACCGAATAAATAAATAAATAGTGAAACATCGTCTTCATTTTCCCTTGGAAAAACGAAATTACTTTCCGAACAACCCAATATATATTTTATTTTACTTTAAAATACTTCGTAGACAATTCTGTCGTCGCAGTGACAAAGAAAGACACTGGAACTTTTACATCCCTTAATATGTTCGTTACCAGCACACATGAAACGCGTATCAACATTTTTTTAAATAATCTAGATATTTTTCTAATGAATAGTATGCAGAAAATAAAAATATTTAGGTTATTTCAAACTGTCGGACTGTAATCAAACGTAAAAAGACCTGTTCAAATTGCTGGCGTTTTACGATCTTACTGGCTCAGCCATTTCATAAAAAAGGAAAAGGAAAATACAGAATTAGTCCTCAACATTCATACAATAAAAACTGTATTTCAAATTGTCCTCTAACTTTGTAATAAGAACAAAAATAAATTGCTCTAAATTGTTCACACCCCCAAGTGGCTTCATCCCTTCATTTTTCAGGGACGACGCTAGATTCTTGGTTTCTTTCTGTACGATTCACATTGTATTGTATAATGTCATAGATGTTACCGTAATATTCTTTTTTCATGTCTCACACTATTCATATATCGCTAGTTTCAATTCTAGAAAGTAAGCAATAATAAATGAGAAAGTATATCGTACTTTACATAGCCCGGCCTCGTGTAAGAACTTTGTTCGGTAAGAGTCAGCGCACAAACGTCATCGCTGAATGGTTAATAAAATATTGTTACTACGAAGGCTGTCACCAAACTAAACGCTGGTATAGAACGTGTTAAAGTTCCTTCGTCGAGAAACTATATAATAAAATGAAAAATGTATCGTTGAAGAGTGGTTAGTCTCGAACCGTATCGCCAAGCATCGAAGAGTGAAACGAATCTTCGAGAAACTGCTAGAAAAGGGGGAGATCGAGGAAGCCGTTAATCAAAACCCGATTGAAACCTGCAGCAAAATAATACCCTGGCTGTGCTTCATGGGTCGGCTGACATACCAGGCAGGAGGGATGAGAATCGTTGTTCGTGGAAGACAAGCCAGCAGATCCGAGGCGCCGATCCTTGTGGTTGCACCCCATTCAACCTTCATGGATGGCGGGATCGTCTACATAACCGGCTTCCCCTCCATCATCGTAAGACGAGAATCAGGGCTGAATCCGTTTATCGGAAGTATGTGCTAAGTTATTCAAAAATTCCGTAACTCACCCCTCCGACTAAACAACCGAGGCAAACGAACCATAACCGTCAACAATCTTTCACCGAAGTCCCTCCGCTATATCGGTCATATTTTTCACCAGGTTCGATATGAAAAAATCGAATACCGAGCGATGAACATTCCATTCGCTTCGAATTATATCAGGCTCAAGACTGTCCCATTATTCTATGATGCACTGAAACAGGCGATATCGGAAAACTCTTTTCAAAGGAGTACGATGATAGTAGTACTCTTTGCTATATAATTATATTATTACTTCAAATTATATAAAATGAATGAAATGTTACAGACAAAGACGCTGATATTCCATTCACCACGATATACGAAAAATACACCGACGAACTTGGAAGAAAAAAATTTCATTCGAGAAAGGAAACGATTACTGATTTTGTTGTCAGATAATCGATTAATCGATAAATTGATGAATATTGTGATATTGTACGAAAACAAAAATCGCCAAGTAATTTTGTAAACGCGTATCAAGGTGTTTATTATAAAATCCAACGCTCAATATGCAGCAATTATTGTATCGTCGCGTTAGGTATATTTATCAATAGGTATCGCGGTGAAATAATATTGAAACAGGTTGTTTAATTTAATACTCATTTATTTTTCTGTACAATTACTCTCAGAGCTTATCAACTACACGCAACCGGTCTACGTGTGGAGGGAAGATCCAAATTCGCGGCAAAATACGATCAAGGAGATCATTGAGAGGGCTACTTCGAAAGAGGATTGGCCACAGGTACCCTTAACAACGAAACAATGAAGTATCTTCGTCAAAACTAACAATAAATGCGACATTAATCGCTTCTTAGTCATCTTTGTATTGTCCGAGTATCAACAAATTCACTTGGCTTTTCAACTCAGAGTTCTTTGAATCCACAATAATAAAAAAGTCTCGGTGCATATTTACACTATTTTAAATTTCATACGCTTCTTGGCTAAATCCATTTTATGATTCGTTGGGTGGTGTAAAATTCAATATTCCTCCATTATAATTAACTTGAGTAATTTATGAATAAAACACAACTGATGGTATGAAAGCGTAAAACAAAAATGTCTGAATATATCAATCGAGAAGCTTTTGTGCAACTATTTTTGAGAAGCGTATGAAGGTTAAAGGGCATGTGAATAGGACAACGTATTTTTGACAGTTTGAATGCCACATCGATCATATACGATTGACAGAGATTTTTTACTAAACCGGAAAATTAATTTTTACTACAATTTATTGAGTAAACCAAATTTTATTAGCACCTACGTGGTGTTAGAATGCCATAAAAATTATTGTTATTATAAACTGTGTCTTTTCTAGTCTTGTATTATTAAACAACACACTGTGTTAAAATTGTTTTAATTTTATGTGATTTTTGTGAGCATTGGTGTGGTACTCAACGTGTTAATACTACAACTTTGCTAGCAATAGACATAGAAATTCCATCATATGTAATAGTCACGGGTCTCGTCCATTTACCAAATGAAAATGATTAAATTGTTGATTTCAGGTTATGATTTTCCCTGAAGGAACCTGTACAAATCGATCGTGCCTAATTACATTTAAGTCAGGCGCATTTTATCCTGGTGTCCCGGTGCAACCTGTGTGCATCAGATACCCTAACAAATTGGATACTGTCACGTGGACTTGGGAGGGTCCTGGAGCGTAAGCATTGCATCTTCTAGAAGAATAATTTTACATTAGATAATGGGATTTTCTATGAGCATAGAACTCTGAAACAGTTACCGCGAAATCCAACGATTTCCGAGATGAATAATCAGAAATTTTGATGGCAGACTGAAATTACTCTGGCTGACGCTGACCCAGCTGAACAGCAGCTGCGAAATCGAGTTTCTCCCCGTTTACAAGCCAAGCGAGGCAGAGAAAACGGATCCTAAGCTCTACGCAAACAATGTGCGACGCCTGATGGCAGAGTAAGTCTATCTTGTTAATAAATCGATAAATTAATACTCGAAAGTCGGGAGTACTTTTAGTTATGTGCATACGAAAGATCCGAATTTGTATATTTAAGTATATTCCTAAAAATATATAACACAATGCATGAAATTAAAATCAACTGATATTTATTGGTCTAAACCAGTAATTTATATTCGTACAGGGTGTATAAAAATTATATGTCACAACTACCATAACAGGATTCTATACCTGAGAAGATATACGGTGAAGATATGTTAAAAAAATTGTCCGCAAATTTGTCCTTGACCCTTTTTTCAAGGTCAACATTTTTTTGTATTGCATCGTAAAGTGCGCGTCACAAGGAACAAAAGTCTCAAACACACCATGGGTCTCAAGTCAGCCATTCTCTTGATAGATAGACGACTTTAAAGTTTCATAAACTATTTTATTCCACATGTCTACAGGGTGTCCCAAGATGGTATAAATGTAGAGGGGGTGATTCTGCATGAGAAAATAAGTTTATAATATAGAATAATTTCTTTTCATTTGACACCTCGTTTTCGAGAAATTAGAGTTTGAAAATCCGTCAAGTTCACGTTCATAGCGTTTGTAAGAAGTAGATCAGGTAGGTCCTGAACAGACGCTTCAGACGATTCATATTCAATATCAAGCGCGTTCGCCGAATTTTCAAACTAATTTCTCGAAAACGAGGCGTTAAACGAAAAATATTATTGTATGCTTGGGGCACCCTGTAGACATGTAGAAAAAAATAGTTTATGAAACCTTAACCCTTAGCGGACGGGAATTATGTTTAGCGTAGTTATCGACGGTTCGAATGTACAATTTTCCTTGGGAAATGAAATGTTGTACTGAAAACTACGCATAAGAATTAAATGAAGGAGCAAGTGTTGTGTTTGGTAAAAATTTGTTTGGTGTTTTTTGAGAGTAATAATTTTTTAAAAGTCACGGTGTAGCAATTTTACTTGGGCGACTGTCTGCAGACACGCGTCCGCAAAGAGTTAAAGTCGTTTTTCAAAAGAATGCTTGACTTGATGCCCATGACGTTTTTGAGACTTTTGTTCCTTGCGGCGAGTACTATAAGATGCAATACAAACAAAATGTTGACCTTGAAAACGGGGTGAAGGACAAATTTGCGGCCCATTTTTTTAACAGATCTCCACCGATCCGTTGGTATAGAAGCCCGCTATGGTAGTCGTGACATAATTTTTATACACCCTATACAAGAAGACTGCTCGATTTTGAGGTTTTCTTTAGTATTTAATTTGCTTTAGTCGTTACGATTTTATTTAGAAATAATCGAAAATTAATCTTACTCGTTTTAGGTAACACTGAATTTTATATTCTATTCAATAAATGTCAGTTGATTTTATTCTTCATTAAGCAATCGAGCAAGAAATTGTATGGTTCATAAAATGAGACACTTTGTATGCACCAGTCAAATTTTTCATCCTTAATTTCTATTTATTTTCAGGGCTCTACAGATCCCCGTATCCGACTACACATACGATGACTGCAGAATCATTAGCAAAGCACATCAACTGCATATGCCTCATGCATCCATCTTGGTCGAGGCCCATAAGCTTCGCAACAAGCTCGGGTATGCTTGTGAAATTAGCTCACGGGAAAAATTGTTGTTCTGCGAACGATATCAATTTGTTGTTCATTTAGGTTGGTGACAGCAAAGACGGAAGAAGAAATAGTTCAAAAGAAAACACAGAGACTCAGCGAGGAAGTTAGTTTCCACGAATTCGTGCAAGTTTTAAGACTCGACGAGAAAGAGCCTGCTGCACAACAACTCTTCCGAATACACGACAAAGTATGCTCTACGATGTACCAATAATAATTCAGTTTTTGTTCGAAACTGTAACTAATGTCAATTTTACTAATGAACCAACATTCGTGTTAAAGATTTCATTTAGATTTTAATAAAAAGTAAGATTTGTGGGGAAAAATAGACACTTTACTTTCTTTAAAATCTGTTTCTTGGCTCTGGCATGAAATTGGAACTTCTAAAATTGTAAATTGATCATTGTTGCAGAATGGAACTGGTAAAATAGATTTCGAGGAGTACATATTCACGGTATTAGCCACGTCGAACGCGAACACTGAATTAGACAAGGTCGAAACAGCGTTTGAAGTGAGTCCAACACGTATTTTACAATAATTGTTGATAATCTTTACTACCTCTCACGTAATTAACAGGTGTGCGGCACGAAATCGTTATCGTGCATCGGTAAAATGGAGTTGAGGAAAGCATTGAGTATGTCGTTGAACGTACCAGTGGAGGAGTCGGACAAAATTTTCGAGCACGCGAAAATTGATTTTCCGGATACAACTGTGAACTTCGGTAAGTTGCCCTAATATTACCCGAGACAACTCAGTGCCATGCTATTGACCAATTTACCAAAAATCACTTAACTATTCATCTCTGATTTTTGCACATAAAACAATTTTGACAACTGTATTTTTGTCGAAAAGAAATTCAAGAATTACTCAAATACGTTCAGTGATTAAAATAGTCAATAATAAAAAACCTTCATACGTTTCTTAGCCATCTTCCTTTTTTAGATACTGTAAAAACATCCAATTTTGTTCTGCGAGTGTCGCAGGATGTATTTCTTTAAAATGCGACACTATAAATGAAACAATCTATTGTATTAACACTAAACCTACCAAACATGAAAAGTGAGTGGTATATATTGCTTTCTAAAATTAGTAAGATTGAATTTATTCCGGTTCTGCGTAATTTCTATTGAAATGTATACTTCAACAAAGAAGGCTCTTCAAACATTTTTTATGAAAGCGTTTTGATAATTGTATTAATTGTAAAATAAGAAACCGGTCATTTCACCGTGGTAGGTTTAGTGTTAAGTATACTATGAAGCATACTAGAACCAAATGCATTTCTGAGAAACGTGCGAGGGTTAAGAAAAATGGTGTATCGAGTGAATAAATGTTTCTTTCTTTTCTTTTTTCATAGAATTTGTGTTAGCTGCGCTGTCGGAACGCGCGGAGTACGCCCATATATTCGCGGTGAACACCGAAACAAGAAAAAAAAGTATTTGAGACTATTTCATCAACTCGTTCCACACTCATCGAAGAAGCAAAACGCGAGGTGTTTGTAACAAACCGCTTCTCAATCAGATTTGCGCCAGTCCTGTCTAACTTTGTTCTATTTTCCTCGATGCTGCTACCCTCTTAAAGACTAGATACCCATTTTGTTTAGTATTATGTACATCGTTGATGAAACAAAAAGATTGTCTTCATGAGGATGAAGCCAAACACGGAACGAGAAGATCGCATAGAAGATATTAGAGATTCTGTTCACCCTTGAGTCGGCTATCGAGGCCATCCTAATTCAAATTTATGCTAATTATAATGTATTTCCTATAAATTTTGATATGCTTGAAAATTTCTTCCGCATTAATCGTAAAAACCATACGAATGTTTTTTACGTCGAACGATTATATAGACTCTCCTGTGCGCGAAGGTATATAATATTATAACATTATAAACATTCAAACGTGTTTAAACGAAGTTTCAAGACATCGAGACCAGAGGCGAGAAAGCTCTTCTTACATACTGTCTAACCATGTTTAAATGTTTATGGCGATATAAAACATGTATCGTTGTATTTGAGGAAGTCTACAGAAACAACATTTATCTAGCTCTTATGGTGAAAGCAGAACGAGTTCTCAAAGTTGAAAGTTTGACTTCTTCTTCAAGATGAATAAAAACGACTTTCATTATTGAAACGCTAATGAAGTATTAAGATTTGTTAAACAGTATCATGTAACGTGTTTTGACTGCCTGAAGATTTAGATGAACATTTATTATTTCACTACATTTCCAATGTAGGAAAATAAAAATGGACATGACAATGTTTAAGTTGTTGTGATGGCGAGGCTCGTTTCGAGTGTCCACTTAAGGGTTGAACGAACAGCATTGCTGCGTAGCGCAGCTGTAATTTCTTTACTTTATAGGAGAACTTCTTTTGTACAAATGAAGTCAAATTCCAAAGGAGACCGCGAGTTCGGGCCGAACGTCTTACTCAGAGAAAGTAAGAGATGTATAAATACGGTTCCCTTTCTGTTCTACCCGTGAATAAGCGTTTTAATTTATTGACAAGTTTTGTATTATGCCATTGTGTTTCACGAGATTTTCGGGTAGAATAAGTATGTACAAGTATGGGCACAGAATCCACAAAAAGATAAATAACGGTTGCTTTATATCGCTTACCATACACAGACATATATGTATCTACACGTACACACAGAGTAAAATAAGACGTAGCATAACTTTCTCTTGCGTTTCATACTTTTACATACTTTCCATCTAGTGCACACACGTGGTCTAGAATAGACTATTTCTCGTTAATGCTCGCCTAATATTTATTGTAAAACATTCGACCTCCCATCAGAATTTCACCCGCATTCGAAGTCATGTAAATAGTATTACACCGAAGGTTTCATAGGCATAAGCATACAAACCCCTCCGTGTTGGGGCTTAATATTCACGGCGGACGTGTTGTCTGTACGAAAGGATTAGGTTTAGAGTTATTTTAGATTGCTCAGGGTTCAGAAGAATTTCAAGGCTATTGAGAGTTTCGCGCGTTATTAGTAGTGTCGATTAAGCGACGATCACAAACTTCTCTAAGTTCGCAATGTGCCCAGATTAGAGCTCTTACTGTGCCGATCTGAAACCTGGATCTGAAATGCTCGAGTACAGTTTTTTTGATCAATTAATCAAATGGAAGAATTTTATTTTAATTTGGATTAATCCCTTGTCATATTTGAATGCTTAATATTGACTGCGAGAAAATGGTTTTTTTTTATTCTTTTACATTTCATGGAAAACATTTGGAAGACATTTATTAAATTTTGTTGTAAAGTGAATTATAAGGATTGAGCCTAAGGGATGCGGAAAGAATTATACGTTTTATACGTAGAAATTTGTAGGAATCTAATTTCTCGAGATTTCCATTTCTATGATCCAAAAATTGGACTTTCGTTTCTCTTTTAGTAAGAGCCTTAGTTGAAGGAAATTAAAACATGTTGAGGACTTGGACATGCATTTAGAATAAATATAATATAAAATTTATTCTTTGCACGATAATGAAACATGCTACAGTATTTAATATTTAATAAACATAAATACATATACATGTGTACAATATATGTATATGTATATGTATGTAAAATAATAATTATTTATTGGTCATGAAATACGATAAACTATTAATCATTGTATATACGCATATATTAAATACATATATACATGTATTGTATATCATTATATATGTATATACGGGATATATGATTGTATATATATATAGATACAATAAAATATTCTTACAAGATATAAATTATTCTAAAGAAGTTTGATTTTTTCTTTTCATTCGTTTGCAGCGAAAGTGTCGGTACTGATGTACTGTTCATTTGATTTAAGTACAAACACATGACATAGAAATAAATAAATAAATAAATTGTAAATTTTTCAGATGTGGTTCGATAAACAAATCAAAAATTTCAAAAGCAGAAGTGGACGGTATTTATTTAAAACACTGTTAGACTAAACTTTTTGATCCTTTTGTTATATGAAGAATTGAAAAGTAGCTAGAAGCAAAAATTGTCTGATGCTTCTGTTTTGAAATACTTTTGTAAATTTAAAACCATCAGAATATTGGATATAACTAAATTAGTTGATCCCAATAAAAGTTAGTGCAAAGTAAAATAAAGGAGATATTGAACTAGGAAAGCACAAGAATAAGACAAAAAATAAAAGGAAAACGAACTTGTCATCGTCCCACAATATCACATAACATCGAATATATTATAAAAACGAAAGGTTTTCTAATCCGAAAATCGCATAATATACAAAAATGTCTTTTAATATCTTAAAGCTCGGTTATTATACCGAGTCAGTAAACGATTAATATTACCTATAATATATTCCTGTGATTTACAGTATAGTAAATATTAATTACTCAACTCTTGAAATTTCAATTTTAAGAGTCGCATTATGGCAGGATATTATTTTTAATTTGTTTCTTAAGAGCACTGTCATATAGTACACAGAATATCTACAATATAGCAATTTATGAGATTCCTTTTTAATAAATATATTGTAATTCCTATAATATAAAATAACAAACTATGTTTCAATTAGCGCAACTTTTCAATATAACTGAGTATGTAATGTGTTACAATTATATTAGTATTTATACTGTTACGCTTACATATGCACACGAGTATAGAAAATAATCTATTATTTATTGACTGTTATCTGTAAACTCTAGTCCCGAACGCAACGAAATTTTCATTTTCTTAAGATTGTTGAAGTAGTATGTACTTTTCAAAGGCACACCATTCGTGATGTTCGTTACTCATTTTTGAATTGATTTTATTATCAAACTTATATCCTGATTGTAATCGATAATGCTTAGACGGTATCGTGTTCTAATTCGTACAAGTTTTGTGCATTACGTTGTGTTGTCAAATACATAAGTACAAATATATATCGTCAGATCCCTAAGAGAGTACTCGGAAAACCATTCAACTAAAGATCTAATAAATAACAAGACAGACATCTATAAACGTAACTAAGAAAGAAACTAATTAGTCTTACTTTTTCCGCAAAATACTTGACATGCTCGACGAGCTACTTTTCTGCTGGAAAATTTTGCTCACTTTCTGTCGCATGTCCTCCACACCTTGTCCCACGTTCGCGGTAGCCATCGATAGCAAGAGGCCAGAGTTCATAGACAGTGAACTGTCGAACACCAAAAAACAACATCTATGTAATTATTTGCCTAGTAAAATATTACTCATTAGTAGAATACGGATGTTATAACGAAAATTTAAAAAATATGTTTTGTAGATTCATATAAGTTATATATCTGCTGAAAATTTCATCTGAATTGATTAATTGGTTTATGATTTATAAACGACTAAAAATGATGAAAACTACAGCTTTTTGGCACTTGATTCTATTATTTAGAGATTTTCACCATTTTTAATCGATTATAACTCCTAAATCAATTGATCAAATTCGATGGAATTTTCAGTATGCATATCACTTACAAGAATGTACAAAACACATTCTTTTAAATTTTCGTTACAAAACCACAGAAAAAATTTGTGAAAAAAAAACTTTTACTATTTTTTTTCATAATTCAGACTAAACGCAATTTTTCACATAAAAACTGAAGTCGTTTTGTGAATTTATAACAAAATTATTCTGTTTTGAAGTGTGTGCCATCAATTATAATACTGGCTGTATTTATGGGAACATCCGCATTCTACTCTATAATGACCAACGTGTACAAACCTCTTCATCGGTTTCGAAAAATCTTGCCGAGATTCTATTTCCCTCAGGAGGGACTTAACCGCATCTTCCTGCTGAGGTAAATGATGGGTCACTAATTGTTCCAGACACTTTAAGCCGGGCAGCAACACGTTTGAAACGCATTGGTAGCTGAGCGGACAATAAACCAGAACAGAAAATGCTTCAACCAAAGCATTAATGAGATCGACTTTACGACCCTGTTGCAACGTGACCGAGGCTATTGCGGTTAATTGTGTAGCTATCACTACAAGGAAGATTGCCTTTTGTTTGATACGAACGCTGTGTTGGTAATATTAGAGTTGATGAGTTCTTACCATCTTCAATGTAATTTTGAGGGCAATTCGGAGCGATAAGTGCTAAAGTGGAAACTAACGGAAGCGCCAAAGCTGGAGGAACACCTTGAGGTTCCTTGGCGACATTTTCCAACGTAAAGCGTGCTTTATCCCTCATTTCTCTTACTTTGCATTCCGTTATCAATCGACCGAGGGAGGGAATCGCCGCGCATCGAACAGTCCTAAAACCAAATAATCCCGATAACAACGCCAGTTACGTCGCTTTTAATTAATAATGTCTAAATTAAATTATTAATGTCTAAATTATTAGAAAAATAATGACTATACTAGTACAAAAATATGTACAAATATGTCTTACATATCAGGATCACTAACGAGTGTTACAATTGCTGGAACTACCTTAGCGCTTGCTAACCGATCGGAAACACGAGCTATCACACAACCAAATATCGTCGCGGTTGCACATCGTACAACAGGTCTTTGGTGCACTACCCCTATAAAAAAAGGGGGATGGAAGGTGTAACTGAATCGCTAAAGTGCCGCTAAAAACGCAACAAAATCGCTAGTCATAATGATCAGTGAAACTAACCATCCCATAAACCGCTAAGGACATATTCTTGCATATGTTCATCAGCGCACAACATAATTACCGCGATTTGTAAGCAAGTAATACTGATACCGCTCATGGACAAAGCAACAAGAAATTCTTTCAACGATTTAGCAACCTCTGTACCATTCAAGGTGGATAACAGAATTAAGTACGCAGGCATTATCGTCAAATTCATGTTTTTCTTCTCTGTTGACAACACTGTCAGTTGTTGCTCGAGCTCAGACACGTCGGACGCAAATATCGGCTGAATCTAAATATTAACAAACAACGTTTATTATAGAACCACAGTTCCTATCCACTGTCCAATAAATTGAAACTTTTCTTTTGCATTTCGATGATCAAAATTAGTGTTGGACAGTGTTATCGAGTACTTAAAACATTAAAATTACCCGTGTTTGCGTGATGTATCGTCCAAAACCCAAACATAGAGAGCGAATGTATGTCAGAAGAGTGTGTAAAATGGTTTCGTGTGTGGTATCTATGGATTTGACCATTTCTAAAATTTCCATTACTCTAAAACACAGTAAGTATTAACATAGGCGAAATGTCCATAAAACATCTTACCATTAAAAGGCCGTACAATTTATTTGTGAACCACTCTAATTCCGGCCACGTGTCATTTTCCCACGTATTTGCAAAGAATGTATTCAAAAGTGTTCCGACATCTAAATCTCCTTCGTAAAATACTTTTGGATTCACGATATCGCTCTGACACAAGTACAGAAAAATGTCGGCTACGAAATAGAATTAAAAAATAAATTGACAATTATCTAAACTTTAAATTTAAATCATTTAGGTTCGTATATATTATATTTACATAATTCAGACGATGTTCCAGGTTCTATGCATGATTTAACTGCATCCGTATCGGCTACACATATGATCATATGTGGTAATAAATACTGTAAAACGTTGATCGACGACACTGTCTTTCCCTCGTTTATGTGATCCTTGTTAGGTGAATGTTGATATTGTCCAGATTTCAACTGAGTTTTCACTTTTGATATTATTCGTGGTAACAAATGTGTTTGCAACCTTCTTAGAGAGAGCGCCCATTGAGCTAAAATTGGTAGGAGTAAAGAGGAAGCGACTTCTACAACCATGGACGATGAATCGTTTAGCGCGGTTAACGCCAATTCTTCGCACTAAAAATATAATTGTAAAAGGTATAATACATATTTATGATGCACAGAATATTTTACAATTATCATGTGTGACATATTTACCTGAAAATACTTGTCGGGATCATCCATTAGAGCTATGAGTAACGCAAGACTTTTCACAACGCAAGCTCTAACCATAGGATCCTTGTCATCGAGCAACATTTGTTGCAACATAGAAAGCATCAAAGAGTTCCTGATGCCGACCGACATGTATGGAGCCAATGCACAGCAACACTCCACAGCTAGTAACCTTTTTTCAGGATATTTATACTGACTCTGTTCCCAACAAATGGTTAAGATTTCTTCTCCTTCCATTGGATCGTTCTCAAGCTTCGCCATTGCAACTAAACCTGATGATACAAGAAAGAGTAAAGCTCAGTATATCATAGATAACAATATAATTTGTTCTATTAGCATGTCTTTATATGGGCGGAAAAATAACATATTGACGATAGTATTGTGATTTTTAGTCAAAATATGGCGATTAATTAACGTGGTATTCGGTGATGGCAAAAAGGACTACCAAATCGAGATAACAATCTTGTAAATGAAGAATGAGAATGACCAAAATATTCGATTTTTACCGTAATACAATCAAGATACTTGAAATTCATTGACAGAATACGTTGATCGCAATGGTGCTTAAATTGATCAATAAGTGCATTTAGAAAAAAAGTGGCGTTTGTTGAATGTTACTGTTAAGAATCGGATATTCCTCGTGCACAACCTAATATATACTAACCAGCTAATATCAATTGTCTTTCGTCTTCTTGTGGTCTCTTCTTCAGATTAAACAATAGCTGCAAAAATTTCTCTCTTTCTGCGGATTCAGTGTGCAGTCGGATCACGCTTAATATCAACGGTATTACTTCTTCGCGTTTATTGAGTATGACGTTGGGTACAATACGGGGTAAAGTTTCTGCCAAAATGTGAACAAGATTATCTCGCGCCACTCCATTTCTAAAGGGTTCTTCCGCTGTAGAAACAATAGAACTTGGAATATTTACTAAACAGTGTGTTATCACCTCCATCTTGAATTTCAGCGGTAAATGTCTACAAATAATAGATTTTATGTTACCTACAGTACAGAATCAATTTTATCGAAAGTGCAAAGCAAATACCTGGATGGAGGATTTGGAAGGATAGATGATCCTTCAGTGACGTCTACTCTTGGTAGTTGAATTCTTGTCCACTCCTTGTCTCCAGGATCAGTCTCACCGAGGCTGACAACCACGGACACACTGTCATCTTCCTCTGGTTCGTGAGTTGCCGTCGACGTATCTCGGGGTGGTGTTTCAAGAAGCTCGAACTTATCCGGAGTTGTAGAACTGGAGTTCAAAGTTTGTATGGTTCCGCTACTACCTTGCTACAGAAAAAACAAGTCGACTACAGAAACTGAAGAAGCGAAATATATATTTCGGAAGCGTTTTCCTATATGTGTAACCGGTACCTTGTTTGGATTCTGTGATAAACTTTCGTTTGTTGTTGCAATAATTTGCTGCAAGTCCACCTTCTCTTGCTCTAGCATTGCAGTTTGTTGTTTGAGTTCTTCCAATTCTTTTACCTGCAAATAACACGATGTTCTAAATTGTGTTTACCCAACGACAGATGTAAAATCGTTTAAACATGCCAGTTGCTTAAATTCGTCCTTTTCCGCGTCTAATTCAACTTCACTGAAGTCTGTTTGGACACCAATAATCGCCGAAGGTGCTTTCTCGTAGCCATTAGCTCGCATATATTCTCTGTAGATTTGTAATAATTCCGCAGGTTTCGGGATGTTCAATCCCACATCCTGCCAATCTTCGAAATCTTGATTTTCGTTTTCATCGCTAAATGTGATGGAAGTCAATTTGTATGATCGTGCTAATAAATATTCGTTAACGAGGAAATTTAAAGCTCTCTGCTCATGAGGCTTTATAGGTGGTTCGTTGGCTGAATGTTTATCGGAACATTTATCTGGTGTAGGTACATCTGACTCTAAAACATTGACACATCAATTAAAATACAATGTTAATACACAATATATAGATGATAAAAAAAAGAGAATAACCTGTAACTACAGTGAGATTCGTACGAAGAGCAGAGATACACTCTCTGGCTTTTCTAAGTTCAAATTCCAAGATTGCTACTCTCTCATCAACACCTGCACCATCTTCTGAATATCTTGTCATATCAAGTGAATCTAAAGTAGCCTGACTAGATGACCTAGCTGGATAAATTAATACAGAAATATTATACTTTAACTATTATACTTTCAACATATTTGATTGTAAATTAATGAACCTTGACCATTGTGACATAATAATTTCCTTCAGACTTATTATTTGAAAGATAATACTGCTTCTGCAATAGCAATAACTATTTCATTTATAAACCACAAAGTTATCTTTTACAATTATTATTAAAAGAAAATGATTAAGCTTTTTTTAGGTATAGGAGAATTATTAAAGAACCATTTAATAAACTTACAATGAATAAAGTGTTAATATTAATTCGTGTATTTAGACAAATAGGATTTAAAATGAGTCTTTCTGTTTTAACTTGTAAAATTTATAATTCAATAATTATTAATATCATTGATATAATAATTATTTTTGAATTAATTCATCTTGATATTGGTGAATCATACATACGCATAGAAGGGAATGGTTCCGGCTTGATGTTTTGACCTTCGAAATTGCTTGGGTTTGAGAAGAATTCTTGCAAAACAAGCAATTCTTTTCCTGCTTCTCGCAACTCCGCGTGCAGCTCCAAGGCCGTTAATAGAAATTTGTCGTTTAAAAGCTTCGTAGCGATTTCTTCATAAGTTATACATGTTTTCGAGGCTGGGTATCCTAAAGTAATAAAACAAAAGGTTACTATTTTCTACGAAGAATCGTACTGTCGCTAATTGTTATACGATAATTTGTAAATACATGTTCCAATTACCGATGACGTGTATACATTTTAGTAGCAAGTATTAACGATAAGTAATTTATTCGTTACAGTGATTTCTTATTTCGAAGCTTCTTTACTCGATACAGCATTGAAATATTAATTCTCACGATAGAAAATTTAAGCCGTTTTAAAAAACGCAAGTATTAAAAAATGATTACCTTTACTGTCTGTTGACAGAGGATCCCTAACCTCTTGCACTGCATCGACCATAACTTTCACTCTGTTCAAACGTCAACTGAGAATGACATGTCCATCTAGGCTGATGAATAAAATAGCAACCCACTCGAGCGCATGCCACGCTTTCATTAATTTAATTAAGTATATTAATAGAAATTACTTGGCTCTAAGCGACACAGCACATCGTTTATGATGACAACAAAGCCATGTTTTACCAGGTTTTACACTCTGCGATGGCAGCGACTACACACATAGCGCCCATCGGTTAGAAACTATCATCACTGATTGGTTATAACAAAATTCATACACAATCGAAGTTCGACATTAATCGATCAAAGCTTTTAATTTGGTTAAAAATTCATGCTTATGATTCATATGAATTAACCGTGAAAAATCGCGATCGATTTTAAATATTAATCGCTGATTAATAACGTTAATTATTAATTTTTAATCGCAATATTCGCAATAAGCTCATTTTATTTTCAATAATGCGTTTAAACTTTACTACTATATAAACAGAAATATATTGTAATAGCATTTGATGGCTGAGTAGAATTTTTATTTCACGATAAATATTAAAATTCTAATGGTTAATCATTAATCAAATTAATGATTAAACATCTACTTTAGTTGATCGCGATTGTACAGTGGTTTATTAAAAAATTTAAACTTTATTTGTGTGCAGTATTTCCCAACTCTGTACACGGCATATAGATTTAAATAAAATATCGTAATGTTTTTAAATATTATAACAGAGAGGAATATTATAATATTTTTCAATACTCAATGATATCGTACGCGGTAATTCGGAATCTATTATTCAAATTTTCATTGTCTTTGCACATTTCCGAATACCATTACAACATAACAACTTTACGTCTATGTAGTATCACAGAATTTAAATTATTATATTCTATTAATGTTTCTACGATAGAAATATTATATTTCTAAGTATATTAAATACACATATTCCATATAGTTTTCATATGTGTATTTAATATGATATACTTCTATGTTTAGTATACGAGATATGAATTTTCAAATATACACAGGTGTTTCAAAAACATAGTTCTTTATCTTTCTCAGTACAAGTTTGAAGCAATTCGAATATCAATGATTCCATAGAAAAATTACAAATAAAATATAATCATAAGGAAATAAACGTGTATAAAATCAATACTTAAGCAGAATAAGTACTACAAATACAAGTGGCTTTGCATTATATTACACTTAAAAGTCTAAAACGATTCTGCAGCTTGGTTGCACATGGAAAACCTAACGAAGAAACAGGGATCTAAAGTGTACCGAACTACGATTTAATTTATTACAATTATTATTACAATGATACGAACCTGTGTTTTTTTTCTTCTATATACAATCTACCTTTCTGCGCGTCTTTTGTCAAATAATAATCGTAATAATTAATAATAGTAGTAATAACACGTGTCTCAAATTCCTTCGAAATACTTTTTCATCTTTTTTTGCTTTCGTCTCGTTGATATTTTTATAAGTGTGTTGAAAAATCGGTATAAATGTAACTACTAAAGGAGTAATATTACCGTAGTAATAGTCGTAGCTTAGACAAAACTCGGAAGGACTGTAACACCGTTTTACGTTATCCTATATATTACTATTGCAACGTTATTAAAGTTGGTTCGTTTAGATGCATGGCCTCGAGAGAACCATATTTTAGTAAAGAAAATTCGCCGAACGATCCCTTTTCTAAACGACTAATATGAAAATTATTAATGTTTCCACTCCCTACAATCCGTTCAAGCACCACTGGCTGGTTGATTTTCTTCATTCGTATAACAGCGATTGAACAAATCGGATTCGATTAAGTCTAAAATTATTACTTCGTTCTCGATTTACTATCATCGATAGACAACTACTTTGTAATGTCGATATAAACTTCGATCGACGCTAGTATACTAATATTAATTCTTACAACTAGATCACTACCGTCGATATTATCAGCAATAAAGTTTTTTTCGTAAGTCTTGCCGTGTTCCGTTTTGGTGTTGGTGGCTACGACACTTGAGACATACTGATATCCTATTCTTCCCCCTTTTTTTCCTTAGATTTCTATTTATTTATTTCCTACGATCACGTTCATATAGTTAACAACTAGAGTTTAATTAGAACAATGATTTTTATTTCTCGTTACATACCAATATATTCAATTGTCTCAGCAACCAACAGTAGAGTCAAAAAACAGCATAAAATTTATATAAAGTATTACAGATCTTCCAGAATTTTTCTAAGTTATAATTATCTCATTATCTTTTTTTCCCTAACCAGCAACCGCCAACACGAAATTTGACTTAGGCTGGGGTCGAGAGACGCAAGGCGGTATAGTACTTTTTATTTTCTTTTTTTCTTCTTTTGATTGGTATCAATCTAAATCTAGTATTTGGACGAAGTGCGAGGATGGGTCGTGCGTGCTTTTGCTTTCTAAATCGAGCGTGCGAATCTCATAAAATCGTTTTTGCTTCATTTAGCCACAAATAGCTTACTTTCGTTATTTCCTTTGCCAAGTTATAATTTATCGTTCGTTATTAATTCGCTTAATACAAGTAAGTACTCTATTTTTTTTCTTTAAAAAGAGAGGGAGAGTGAGAGAAAAAAGAGAAGAAAACAAGAACGAAAGCTCATAACCGTCTGTACGCATGTTGTCCTGTGAGTGTCCGTGAACGATGCTTGGAATTTGTGGAACAGCCCTGAGAAAGAACGAACGACGCGCGTGGAAATGATGTTCAAGTGAATCGAGGCATACCCGCTTCTGTGAATCTGTATGAGAATGAACTTTTTTTTCATCACTGAACATGTGAATTTTGGAAATTACTTATTCATTACTTTCTCTCATATCCACTTTTAACCTCAAGTCTTTAGAGACGTGTAACGCGAATATGCAAACATGTCCTTCGAATTTTTATACAAATGACAACCTTCAACGCTAAATATCGATACTTCTGCAAAAAGAAAGGAAAATGGGTAAATATAAATATTATACCGTGAATTCATACAGGGTGGTTGAAGGATAGTATCATCAGATTCACAAATTCTGCTAAATCTCTTCTAAGATAAACGAATATCGTGCTACATCGACCAATGGATTAACAATAATGAATTAAAAGATAAGTATCAAACGGTCGATTAGTAAACTGAAACTTTTGCCTCGGTCCAAAAGGTGTGATCCGTATCTGAAAATTTGATGAGACTATCTTCGAATCGATTTCCCCGAGAAATTCGCACTTACCATCAGGCAACTCGTATAGTTTTTTAGGAAGGGAGAAGAAATAAGGATGCCTTAAAGCTTCTTCAGCTCCTATCCGTTGATCGGGATTTAGCTGTAGAAGTGATGACGCCATACTATCACCTTCAGCTATGTCGTAGAGTCTAGGAAACGAAAGACCCAATTTTCTTGGAGGATAGAATCCCAGTCTATGCGGCTTGTATCCCGGCAAGTGCGTGACACCGGGCCAAGTTTCTTCGGTAGGGGTACCCAATACTTTGAATATTTTATCAAGTTGGTCGTATGTACAACGTACACCTGGGAATGTTGGTTCACCAGTCAACATCTCCATAAATATACAACCTACACCCCACATGTCAAGCGAGGTAGAATACTCTGTGGAACCCAGAAGAACATCGGGTGGCCTGTACCACAAGGTCACTACTTCGTGCGAGTACGTGTGTGACGGTACAGATTTAGCTCTAGCTAGACCAAAATCTGCCAGCTTCAGTTCTCCGATCTCACTGATTAATAAATTCTGAGGTTTCACGTCTCTGTGCAGTACTCTCCTATATCAAGTTACAATTAAATTGATTAATATATGTCCGTACGCAGTTACTAAATTAATTGTTTCAAATTAATGCATGCTTTTTTACCTCCTATGGCAATACGCTAGTCCTCTTAATAATTGGAACAGAAACAATTTAACGTTTCGTGGATCTAAACCACCGTTACCGGTTCCATGCCTCTCCATATATTGAGACAAGTCGGTATGAACATACTCGAAAACGAAAGTGAGAGTCTCCCGCGTATGAATTATATCGTGCAAGGTTACAATATTGCTATGCTTCAATTCTTTGAGAAGGCTTGCCTCGCGAATGGCAGTAAATGGAGCACCTTCTTCCTCTTGCAGTCTAATTTCTTTAAGTGCCACCATTTGATTTGTAAGGTGGCTATAACCTTTGAACACTGTGGCGTACGATCCTTCCCCTAATTGTTCCAGTTTTATATAAGCTTCGGACTTGCCGAACGGAGAATCGCCCTGTACATATAAACATAATTATTTTTAACAATAATAAAAAATAAAGATTAGAGAAACATTTAAAGAATTATCAAGCTTGGAATAATTAACGGGTCCCCCTTGATATTTTGAATTTTTTAAAGAGAAATGTATCGAGAATTATAATTCAAACTTGGTACCCGTGTTAACTAATATTAACCAATATGTAATAAAATTAAATAATACAATTCGAATTACAATTTATCACACCACGGTATCTTTTACATAGTTTTAAAGCTCAATAAAGAATACGAAAAATATAATTTAATTGAAGATTACCCCAAAAGCAGAAAATCTTTTGGTTCTTCTAGGAGGTGGATCCGGCCCAAGGAAAACCTCAGACTTAGGTCGCGGAGGACGCCGAGGTCGCAATATAACTCTAGCTTCTTCGCGTATATCCTCATCAAGAAGCTTGGAATCACTAGAAACGGAAAGCTGCCGATGCACTCTCTCATGGTCGCCCACACCTGTCCATTCTATGACATCCAATTTCGTCCTTAAAACTTTCTTTAAAATCGCAGCAACAAGAATCCACGTAAAATCATAATTCCTCAATAATTGTATCAATACATAATATTTTAGTTTCACGCATTGTCATTGAATGATACAATAGTATAATATATTACGTAGAGCATATTACATATCTGAATACAATTAATTATTAAATGCCTGATCAAATTGTAAAACTGTGAAATCTGGGTAAATACATTTTCCAGCAAGTCATTCACACAATTTGTTATCTCTAACAAAACAAAAAAACACTGAGCTATCCGATAATTGTTCATGTGCACTACAAGAAATTAATCAATTTCATAAGTGGAATTGTGCAACGTATGTTATCTTACAGTAAACTTGAATATCATCTATCGATCAATTGAGAGAATCATTTCATCTTAACAATATATTGTGTATTATTAATTTATTTCTCACTCACCATAACGACGATCCTTATCTGCAGGTATATTACCGTTTGGCTCCAAACGGTCTAGGAACTCCTCAGAATAGCCATTATATGGCAGTTGACCTCTATTTGCAGCATCATCAGCCTCTTCTTTTGATATCGCTAAAATATGAAAACCAGTTATGTTGATAAATAGATATCAGATGAACTCTTGTAGTCACATAACATTCGTTGCATTATGCGTCCATAATTTAAAAATCTTGAAAAATAAGAAAATAAAATACCAGTGTCCATGCTCCTTTTTCTGTAAAGAATAGATTAAAACTACACCTTAAAATTCTCAACAAACGTTTTAAGAAACATTTGGAACACAATATCTTAGTAAGGAAATGAAAGAGAAAGTATAAGGAAGAAAGATCAAGAGAAAACTAGAAGAATGGAATATGTTTTACATACATGCTTGGAGTAATTAATAATAATAACTATTATGGATTGTTACAAAAAACATTATTTCAATCAATAATGCCAACCATCAACAATAGACATCGTCAAATATTCTTGTATGAAAAACTGAGAAATGAGATAAATCTTGAAATACTATCTACTTTAAATAAAAATATTTCCATGACTATTTCCAATACTTCTTATTCTAAATGAACCTGGCTCTACTTCTTAAACAATTAAAAGATATTATCATAGATATATATTAAAATTACCATTATCTATTAAGATATTCTATGATACCTTAAATTAAGCAAATAACGTCATTACATAATGTAACATAAAAAGAGATAGTTGAGCATGTTTGTGAAACCTTTTGATAACTTTAGAAAAGCATTAATACTTTTGTAATAGATGTTATGTAATAGAAAAAGACTATAACTAAATCAAGTAATAGAATTACAATTGTGCATCAATGTAAAGCAACCAACTCGAGTTTACTTACAAAGTCTCCCAAAACTGTGGCTAAGCCGTTTTTTCAGCTTTTGTACTCTGCTAAGGGCACCTCCTTTCTTCTCCCGCATTGTCACAGACCCTGTACATAATAATCATAATCTATAGTATCTATAAACTGAAGCAAAAATCTATGAATTCTAATTTTTATATATTTATGGCAAATTATTGCTTATATTTACAATTGTAGTATGCGCTTTAAAGAAAAAGCCTAACAGGTGCACTAGCTGTCTACTGTAAGCACCAAAATGTTGTCAATATGACGTGATCTTGGTACAGTTGATAGCTATTCGACTGACAGTGTACAGTTAGGCTTCTTCCTTGGAAAGGAAGGCAGGTTGTGGTAAGACAAATATGTATGTTTTAGATAAATCTTGTAAATTAATATTATCACTGTACATAAATGAGATACACTACTATAGCCATTTTATTGATAATGATATTCTTCTTTCTATCAAGCGGATGGATAATTACATTTTGTAACATTCATTCGTTACAACAATGAACCGGCGAAGTCAAAAAATGCTTAATTGCCTGCAGAAATGCTCATGACGTTCGCCTTTATCTTAAGTATTATACAAGCATATACATTCAATTTTCAATGGAAGAATGAAAACAATTGTTAGTTTCAATGTCAAACCTGTACCACCAATGCAATTAATGACAGTTATTTAGGCAGTAAGTAACATCAACTACTTGTACAAACTATAGGGAAAACAATGAAAAATCAATGATTCTTTTATAATTATTCTGTATGTTCTAGACACACCCGTTAGCCATTTCTAATGGAATCTTTTGGAAACGTGTAGCCTTCATTCGAATAGCAAGAACTATATACACTCGTATAATGTGCAAATATGAACTTCATTATCAAAAAGCAATAAGACGCTAGATATTTGGTAAATATTGTACACACATATTACCGTTCTTATTTGTGTGCACTATACAGGATGTTCCATGTAAACATAGAATAATATATATAATATATGTATAGGCACAGACATAACTAATGAAGTTTTAGATTGAAATAACTTTTGTATTAATAATACCATGATACAAGTGCCTAATACAAGGTACTACTTGCAAAGAACAAAGAAGAAAGGAAAAAGAACTCTACAAGAAATTTCCTATTTAGAAAACTAAATGTTTTACTCTCTCATTGTATATAATAGATTTTACAATGTTTATGTCTGTTTAATTTCAAATACAAATTGTTTTATAAATTTCCATATGTAAAGCTTGTTATATGTAATTGGCTGTTGCATATGAAATATCAAATTTTAGATTGCAAATGTTACAAAGCACTTAGATCAAGAAATACTATTAAAGTGCTCAGGTTTATTATAGATCACTTTGAGCTACATATAAAGCTGATCCTTAAAATCCTGTTTTCAATTTTAACTTAGATATCTAATTTTACTTCTAAATAAATTTTATTTCAACATTAATTAATGCAATTGTTGTGCATTCTTTTTATATGCATGGAAAGACAACATATTGGCAATTATGTGAATTATGTGAATTTTGATCAAAATGTAGTGATTAATCAACCACTATTCCTTGATGGTACAAAAAAACTACAAAATGATGATGACGACAATCTTGAAAATGAAAAATGTGAATGACAAAAAAATTTGATTTTTACCGTAATACAATCAAGAAACTTGACGTTTATTGATAGAATACATTGATTACAATGGTGCTGGCTTTAATCAATAAATCTATATAGATAAAAGTTGCGTTTGTTTAACGTTAGTGTTCAAAATCGGACATTTCATATGCAACAACTTAATATGTACAAATATTATACTCCATTATAATTTCAATGTTACAAACCGTTCCATTTATACAAAAATTAATAAAAATTGTGAATGAATTGTCAGTTCCTATCAGAAGGTTAATGTTCGCTAATTTCGGGTCATATAATTTTTTTTCTAGCAGAGATGAAATGAAAAATTGGGCTATAGAGGGTTAAAAATACAACTTGTCCCAGTTGCGTGGAACGCCCTGTACGATGCGTATACGCGCATCTGTGTGAGTATATATAAGTACATATTATGCATACAAACAATATATACATATACAAACACGTGAGTTGTTGTTACAGGTCAACGAACCAACAAAAGTTTAGTCGGATGTATCAAATAACAATAAATAAATTACGTTCATAATTTCTAGACTGGTTACTGACTCCGCATCCCGATTCACGTTGTTCCGCATGCTTCCCCGTACACAAAAGCACTTTCCTCCATTCACGCATCTGTCGCTTTCTAAGAATGACGTTTTCACGGTAACGAGACGGAACAGTAATTAATAATTCGCATTGGAGGCGACGATTCACAGCCTTGACGCGCGGCGGTCTCTCGCAAGATCAACAAACTTGCATCCGCGAGCGAAAGGGTTCGACGAAAGAGAGGCAAAAAGAAAAAAGAAAGAAAAAAAAGAGAACCGTTTCATCGAGAATGCACACGAACTCGCGTACGTTTCGCTCTTCGAAATGCGTACTGCTCGTCCCCCACCCTTTCGGTTTGTAAACGACACACACTCTCCTCCGGCTCCCTCTTTGCCGCACTTTGACGGGCCCCAATCACTTTGTCTCTCTTTGTCAGGCAAATGTACACCCCCACGATCGCGGAAACTTTTGACACTATCCAACCTATCCGATATATCTGTGCGTCTCGTATGGGACCACATGTGCGACGCTAGAGGTGTCAAAATCCGCGAACAAACTCGCGTAGGAAGGGTAAAAACGGAATGAGCGGCGCGCACGGCACCGAGGACCGTAAGTCCGTAAGGCTGCGGAAAATTAAAAGGGGGAGGGGAGTGGTGGAGGGGGGCGGACGGAACCGAGTGAATTACTTCTAGTAGCCGGAGCTGGTCGCGCGGGCGTCAACTTACCCTCTTTGCTCTTCGAGGCGGTCGAGCCCTTGTCTTGACAGTACATGATTACTCATTCGCTCGCACGCACGAAACACATCACATATGGGCGGTGACGCACTCTGTGTGTGTGTGTGTGTGTGTGTGTGTGTATGTTATGTATGCGTGTATGTATGCAAGAAGCTAAGTTCCCTGATGCTTCTCTCGGGCAGGTCAGGTCCGGCGAGCACCACCTTCACCTTTCTCGTATCTCGTACATCGGTGGCAGCGCGCGACGCCTTCCTAACGAACTGATCGCCATGAAAAACACACTGTCGTTTCCACCGTTTGCCGTTTCAAGATCTCGCGCCTTGAGCCCTGGCAACGATACGCGCCACCGATATTCCTCTAGTTGAACTTCACCGAAAGTGTTCGGACCTTCTTGTTCCTTCGGACGTCTAGCCTCCAGGAACGTAAATAACCTTTTCTGACACCGAGGCTTTTCTAGTCGCGATCCCCTGGATGTACGGCGGGTGCTCGCGCATGCCACCACTATCTCGAACAATTCATCCGCGAGAATAAACTTCCTCCAAGAAGTCTTCTTCCCACGACCGGAATGCCTCGCGCCACAGACAAAAGTCTGAAACTGGCCGAACCACATTGGCCCGAGTGTACGTGTCTTAGAAATAGTACGGAAACTCGAGCGCGTTTACGCGGATCCTCGATGGCCGCTATCAGCCACTATCTCACTAAAGAGGAAGTATAACTAGAGGAGACACTTTGTGCGGTATCTTTGAAGTCGACCAATAACCCACGACCGGTCAAATGACCGGTTTCACATTTTTTATTTTATATTTATTGAAATTACAATGTTGCTTCCATTAGAAATTATTAAACAGATTTCTTCATTCAAGCACATGTTATCGAAAAAAATCCGATAAATCGAAATATAAATTCAATCTTGTAGTTTTTGTAAAACCACTTGTATCAGTCACATTTTGTACTCGGTACGGTTATATATAGGCAAGCGGGAAATTTAAATCAACTGGATTTAATATTCTTGTTTCGTGTCAATGTATAGTAATTAGAAATCTATCTATCTCTAGCTCTCATTGAAAACTTATTACAAACAATATAAATATATAAATACACACACACACATATATATTTATAATTATAGCGTCTTGGGCCACGGAATAGGACTTGGTAACAATTTTCTTATCCATTCATACTATCATATCATTATCGTTCTAACTATATATATATATATATATATATATATATATATTATATATATATTATATATATATATATTATATATATATATTATTTTGTATCATTACATCAATTTATGACTACATAATATAAGTATATATAATGTAATTTCAATATAAGGAACCTAATAATATGTATATTTTTTCAGCCTCTCAGCCATGAAAAGGGACTCAGTTTACAATAATTTTTCCCTAATGTCACACATTCATACCTTGTCTTTCTGCACACATCCCCACCCAAATAGCACAAAGACGCCTCAAAGCTGCCTTTGAGACGCCTGCCGCAAGACACTGTTAGGCGTCTTTTGAGGGTCTGTTAGGCGTCTTTTCGCAAGAGTTGTACAGTCTCGGAAAAGATGCCTCTAAGACACCTTATTTCAGACTCAAAAAACGACGCCTCCCAGAAGGCGCCTTTTTGAGACGTAAGACGCCCAGATCTAAAACAGACGTAAAAACGACGTCTCTAAGGCGACTCGTGCTGTCTGGGCTCCTTGATCTATAAGTACATCAATCCTTTGAACCTAATTTCTAAAGTTAAAATAAATCCAAATAAATAAACGACACCAATAAAATAATCAATTAATAATAATTTAAATATATTACAATGTATATTACAAAATATTTATAGTGCAGTTCGACGAACATTGCCGAAGTTTAGTGATCCTTATCATATATGGACCTTTAGATTGGTCGTATTACCTCATCTCTCTCTGAAAGTAGTTTCTTTGGTAGAGTGTTGTCTCTTATTATACTGATTATACCTAATTTTTGATCTCACTGTACAATTTCATGTTTTACCTGCCGGAAATTAACTAATATAGTCAGCGTAAAAAGTATTTGTACACCCTTTAAAGCCGAATAATTTTTTTTAAATTGGTCTAAACGGCTTAGTTTTTTTTTGAAATGTTAAAAAGATTAGTTTACCTCATAATGTGTGAATAATTGTTTTTAAAAGTTGCTATTGGTCGCAATTGCGAAGAAAAAAAGTAAAGGTCACGATTTTGTAGCTTTTTTTATGCCTAAAATGAAAATTTAGAACATGGTTGTTGTAAATCTAAGTATTGTTATATACATGTACAAAGTTTCATCGAAATCAGTTGACACATAAAAAAGCTATAAGCATTGTAAGAAAACCTTTGAATTTATATAAGGTTTGCGATTTATTTAAATCGCAGTTTCTTACATGTTTACTATTTACATGTTTATTATACAATGTTTTGCTATAATTTAAAGAACTATTTACGTATACATTCTATATAAAACGCAACAGTTATAAGTAATAAGAAAATTTAAAAATATTATTTCATTAGATGCAATACTTTCTATGATATGAACACTTTACAAGCAAATGCTATCTACAGTTTAGAAATAAGACATTACTATTTCAAAGTAATGAATTCAGGATATTTGAAAAACAAAAACTATATAAGTGGACAGCAATTATACTTGTAATATTAAAATTGTAGTTCAAATAATGCGCGATTTACGCACTTTCGCTCAGTCGATAAGGTACTTACAGGTTGGAATTATAATTTCCCTAGACCGCTAGATACGAGCATCACCCAATCAGTTCTAATCTACCGAACCAGTGATATAAAAATGCGCCTTTCTAAAACAGTCGAAATCGAGTCTAGCTAAAAACAAATTCTTTATTCCATTTTATAAATGAATAAAAACTAAAATTACTACACCCATGTTTATATAGTACAAATAGATACCGAAACATCTGGATCTGGAACATCCGTCAACGTTACTTTTCTTCAATAGACGGGATGACAGGAGCTCGTTCCGTGTCGGAAATTGAAAATTGCACTAATTTTATCTATTGTATTATATGAGCAATTCTGGTTGTCGACTACGGAGTGGTAAGGTAAGCAAATTAATTACATGTTAAACAAATGAATTATTCTTAAGCAAAGAAATCATTTATACATCGACGGAGTATTATTAGAATTTACCGAATAAATGTAATCGTGATTTATGAATAATATTTATTTATGATTACAAATTGAATATCCTGTTCACTGATCACTAATATTCATTACTTCGCCGTAACATGTTTTTACAATATAGACTTGACGGCTGTATACAAAATTCTACAAAATTAGTTTCTACATATGTATGTATAACACTTTTTTAAGTGAAATATCTTCTCCTGGTACTTGTGCTTAGCGTAGGAACAAGTGCAAAGTTTGTTTTAACGAGCATCGGAGAATGGTAATTACAATAATTCATAGTGCACGTATGTGCGTTAACTAAATCTATTTTATTCGTTGGTTCGCCTAAACCGCGAGACAATTTATATTTGGCGCGTTAAAAATTCGCGATACGGGAAGTTATATAACAATAGTGACACTAGAACACGTGATTCAGTATTTTTTCTTTCTTCTTTTCTCTCTTTCAAGAAAATAGCTCCATTTTTATTCTGAACTCTGAAGCGGTGTGTACGTTGCGCATGCGTCTGCAATGCTTATAGGCGTTCTGTGTGGTGTGCATGCTTTTGCGTTGTGAGTCAGCAAAAGGGGAAAGCTTTCAGTTACAGGACGGCTTTCAAAATATTTCGGTGTTCACAACTTTTCCGGGTTGTGATCCAATATCGAGTGATGTCGACCACAGAAAAGCAACCGTTTCGCCGGTTACCAACAGATGTTCTACCATACCATTATGATATTACTTTGTCACTGAATCTGAAAACTTTTATCTTCAATGGAAAGGAGAATGTGCATATTGACGTAAGTTCAATCAATCTAGATCAGCTTTCTTTATTTTTCTTCGAAATATTTCAAGTATTACATCTTCAAGAGCCTAGTAGACTGGAGGCACTATAGTATATTATATATATGAATAAAATGATATGTATTAGACAATAACTTTTACATACATAAAGTAACATTTGGTACATTTCCGTGGAGAGTGGTTCAAATAAATTTTAAATGAACATGTACTTTGATTTCAATTCTCTCATAATTTGTTCACTTTAACAATGAGAATATATAAAACTAATGCTTTTAAATAAAACAGATTGTTTCAAAACTATAAAAATCACTAAAATAGTTTCATACAATATAAATAATAATAATAATATAAGAAATCAATTTTTTTTACATATTAAATACTTTTTTTGCTTTGTCATAAAGTAGCAGCTATCATTTCAATGTCCTTAGGTTGAGAAACGCTGATATACATCATCTGCTTGGACTTTGATGAAGATATCTACCATTTGATTAAAAATCTTGCATTTGTATAAGTCTGTACATCGTTATTAATAGATTTTAATGTTCGTAGGTAAAGAAATCTACAGATACCATTATTATAAATTCGTTGGATATCGACATTAAAAATGTTGCTTTCACTAGTAACGATGGAAACACTATTTCAACAAAAAAGGTTGATATCTCTATTCCCGAGGAGACAGCCACCTTGATCTTTGATGACAAGCTACCCATTGGCAAAAGTGGATTCTTGAGTTTAGAGTTTGAAGCAGAAATTAATGATAAAATGAAAGGACTTTATAGGAGCAAATACACTGGGTACAGTTTTGTTATATAATTATGCATTCCACTCACATAAGAAACGATAACTTCGTTTAACATTATTGTACGACAACTCAATGGGTTTTTGATACTTTGTAGTCAAAGTGAGTGGGGTGCTGTAACTTTTTTATGTCCCACATCTGCACGCACTGTTTTCCCTTGTTGGGATGAACCGTCGTTGAAAGCTAGTTTTGCGATAAAAATTACTCTTCCACGTGGCACGTCTTTCATCGGCTTGTCTAATATGGTGAGCTACAATCAATATATTTCAACTAATAAATTCGTTTTGTCTTTTCAGGCCGGATGGTAGCGTTGAATACGCAGCTGTAACTCAGTTCGAGGCAACAGATGCTAGACGTTGCTTCCCATGTTGGGACGAACCAGCGCACAAAGCCACATTTGATATTACACTAAATGTGCCATCAGGTCTTACAGCGCTTTCGAATATGGTAAGTAGCGTCTAGCATCTGTTTTGTTATTTTCTTCTTTATGGAATTTCTTGTGAAGCACTAGTAAAGCGATACCACTTATTATTGATTTCAGCCTGTTAAAAACAAAGTAACGAGTGACGCAACGGAAACATTAGTCTTCGAGACCACACCAATTATGTCAACGTACCTGGTAGCGGTGGTTGTCGGAGAATTCGATTACATAGAGGACACGTCTAGCGACGGCGTATTGGTAAGAGTATACACACCAAAATCTAAAACCGAGCAGGGACAATTTGCCTTGGAAACGGCCGTTAAGGTGTTGCCGTACTACAAAAATTACTTCGGGATAGCTTATCCGTTACCGAAAATCGATCTGATAGCGATCGCTGACTTTTCGTCGGGAGCTATGGAAAATTGGGGTCTAGTCACGTACCGTGAGACGTGTCTTCTAG
This sequence comes from Sphecodes monilicornis, assembly GCA_913789915.3. Taxonomy (NCBI): domain Eukaryota; kingdom Metazoa; phylum Arthropoda; class Insecta; order Hymenoptera; family Halictidae; genus Sphecodes; species Sphecodes monilicornis. The sequence goes on from OU565287.1 coordinate 2,158,859, forward strand.
TGGATCCACAGAACACATCTGCTCTTCGAAAGCAATGCGTCGCATTGGTCGTAGCGCATGAGTTGGCGCATCAGTGGTTCGGAAATCTTGTTACCATGGAATGGTGGATTCACCTGTGGCTGAATGAGGGATACGCCTCGTTCGTAGAGTTCCTATGCGTCGCGCATCTGTTCCCAGAGTACGACATTTGGACGCAGTTCGTTACGGACACGTACATCAGGGCGCTAGAACTAGATGCTCTACAAAACAGTCATCCGATTGAGGTACCGGTCGGCCACCCATCCGAAATCGACGAAATTTTCGACGAGATTTCTTACAATAAAGGCGCGTGTGTCATTCGAATGCTGCACGCCTATATAGGGGACGATGATTTCCGCAAAGGTATGAACCTGTATTTAAATAGGCATAGTTACGCGAATGCGGAGACCGCCGACCTTTGGCACGCTCTGGAAGAAGCCAGCAATAAGAATGTAGGCTGCGTGATGTCTATGTGGACCGAGCAGCAGGGTTTCCCCGTTGTCAGAGTCCGACATCGTCAAGATGGCAATGACCGGATTCTGACCCTCTCCCAGGAGAGATTTTTGGCCGGCGGTGGCGAGGACACAAGTAACAGTCTGTGGATGATTCCCATCAGTGTGAGTACATCGAAAAATCCCGATGAATGTGTTCTAACGGATTTGTTGGACGAGAAAACGAAAGAGTTCAGGGTCAAAGACGTCTCTCCGGATAGCTGGGTGAAAATAAATCCTGGAACAGTCGGCTTTTACAGAACTTACTACAGCCAAGATGCGCTGTCTCTGTTGTTACCGGCCGTTAAAGATCGCACGTTACCTCCGTTGGACAGACTCGGTCTCCTCGATGATCTGTTCGCTGTGGCGCAAGCTGGACGCGCCTCCACCGTGGAGGTGCTTCAGCTAATGCACGCATTCCAGAAGGAGGACAACTTCACCGTGTGGTCTAGCATAGATAACGCTATGAGGAAAATCGGTTTCCTCCTCTCGCATTTAGAAAGCTTGGACGCCTTCAAGGCATTTGGGCGTAACTTGTTGCGCGACATTTGCAACGAACTGGGGTGGGTCCCTAAACCGAATGAAAGCCATTGCGATACTCTATTGAGATCCTTAGTGTTAGATCGTATGGCAGGTCTGAACGATACGGACACTATCGAGGAGGCGAAGAGACGATTCGAGTTGCACGTCACTCGCAAAACGATTCTCGCTGCCGACTTGCGTAGACCTGTATACCGATCTGTGCTTTCCAACGGCAATAACGAAACTTACCAGACCATGCTGAGGCTGTATCGCGAAGCTGATCTGCACGAGGAAAAAGATAGAATACTGAGAAGTCTCGGCGCGGTGAAAGACGAAGGTCTACTCGCGGAGACCCTCGAGTTTGCAATGAGCGATGAAGTCAGGGCTCAGGACGCGGTGTACGCGATTATGTCGGTGTCGATGTCGTACAAGGGCCGTCTCATGGCTTGGGACTTCATCAAGGAACACTGGCAGACGCTCCGCGACCGCTACGGTGGTGGTTTCCTGTTGTCCAGACTGGTCAAGATCGTTACCGAGAACTTCGTCACCGAGGAACAGGCCCAAGAGGTTGAAAACTTTTTCAAGGAACACCCAACGCCTGGCACAGAGCGAACAGTCCAGCAAAGCGTTGAATCTATTAGATTAAACGAGGCGTGGCTGTCCAGAGACTTAGAATCTATTCAAGAATTCCTGGAAAAGCAGAAGGTGGAGTAGTAATACAAAGTCTTTTGTGCGCTGGAGTTTTATCAGCGACTTGTTATAATGACCAATGAAGCAGGAAACAGAGAGGTTGCGTTATGCTAGTACGAGTATCGATAAATTACTTCGTGCGAATTCGGATGAAGGAAGAATGTTTTTATAAAACTTGATCGCCGTCGTTAGATCCAAACCATAATAATGGTTGGACAAACCAATAGTCTACTCTCATTGGAAATTCCTCGGATCACGATGTCGTTTGCCGCGGCGCTCGTGTCCGTGCTAGACAGTATTTCGGAAACGCAGCATTAATTCTTTCATTTACTTCTGTACTGTGTACTATTGGGCAAAGTATCTTTTTCTTTCGCCAGTACGAGATTGCGTATGCGCGCCGGTGTTGTATTGTGTTGTCACTCGTGTATGTAAGATGAAGAGAGAGAGTAAGTGAAACAAGCGTATAGCTGCAGTATACATTTATATCACGTACCATAATCGAGAAGGTTCAAATAAATACTTTTACGCTTGTACCTGCACAAATGTTTTCAACGTCCTCTCCATAATCGTTTACAGAATTGTTTTGCATCGTTTTTACACAGAGTTTATTACTACTATTTTTTAATACTTTCAATGCTGGAAATCACATTTTAAATTTACAGATTTACAACTGTGAAAAAATTGTTCAATCTATTTTTCTTGATAAAATATATGGTTTCTCATAAGGTATATAATTGACTATTAATTCTACAGAGATAATTACGAGTAACAAAACTGACTACATCTCAAGGATAGAACTTTGGAATATCCTAAAGAATTTAGTGTTAAGCATGTCACTGTTAATTTTTACCATTTTTAGGAGATCTTCACAGGCATTTATAATTTTATAATCTCGGTTCTTGAGACAAATGCCACTCCAATTAATTTGGAACTTAACAATTCAACAACATTTAGACGATGACCCTGAGATCTTAAGGGATGGCCGCTTGTTACTGAACTAGCAGTACCAGGAAGATGTCTTATCAGACAATATAGAAAACTGCACATTGACCTCCGTTACGATACTTGCCGATGACCACCATCTATGAATGCACAGCAGAAATCTTATGTTAAGTCTGCTTTCTCCAATATGATGAACAATTACTTTGTTCTTTGGCACCCATCCCAATCAATGTACTAGTGTGATAGATTCTCGAACAAACCTGTGCATATGAAAGTATAACAACAGCATTGCAATAAGACAAATAGTTGGGATGTACGATCAAAGTTATTCTCAACTGAAGGCTCGATGATCTCATATCCCACACCTAACCCAGCCCTGTCGGCTCTGATGCAACCTTGGAAGGAACCACAGGTCTGAGTTACCACCTCTTGGATGGTAATAAAGCTCGGCTAGCCCTAATTTCGTAACATTTAACCGAACTCATCTCCTAATATGCAGAAGAGACGCAAAATCCCACATGTATTAATCGTTTCCCAATATTTCGCTCACAGAAATATTTATTCCCTTACCGATACGAACTGATGACAAATTGAAAAGATTAACTAGACTTTCAATCAACTCTCTCTCTTTCTCTCTCTCTCTCTCTCTCTCTCTCTCTCTCTCTCTCTCTCTCTCTCTCTCGCAGAGAATCACCTGAAGTCCTAAAATGTTGATTCGTTTCACGAATCGTACGGTGTAATACATTAACTACCCGAAATTCTACATTTGGCAATCAAAATCCATGGGTTCTGCGACACGTTAAATAAATCACATTTCATTGAGATTTCTAAGATTCTAAAGAGTCAAAAGAACAACCACTGCGATAAATTCGAGCTTTCTAGTTTCGGTTTCGCCAATAGAATTGATCGAATTTTCTATGATATTTCAGAATGGTTGCCAACGCGTTAATCACTCACCGGGTGGGTGATTATTTCCAAGAGATTTTTGTCTTGCGATTTTTGAATTGGCGATTTCGACCCACCTCGTGTCATTAGGCCTATGGTCTGTGTCTCGAAAGAAGATACCTTCATAATAGCTGTTCATCCCACCCCTATCACTTCAGATTTGCAACATTGCCGTGAAGTGGACAGTTACGACGACTATAAATACATTTCAGATGTTTTCTTTCGAAAAATAGGTTATAGAAAAGTGAACTGGGCATAAAGCGAGTTCAAGGCGATGTTACAGACAACCGAGGCGATCCTTATCTGGATCGATCAGCCCGTTAAGCTTCCTTGTGGGGGGAGGGTTTGCCGCTGTGACACCGTGAGTCAGCCTCCACTTTCGTTATTAGCGTACATCCAGTACGAGGGAGAAAGAGAGAGAGAAAAAGACAGAAGGTGGTGGTTCGCGTCGGAGAGTAGTTTCGCCACCCCCTAGCCATTCTGTGTTCCCCCATGGCTTCTCGCTATGAATACGAAGTGAGCCTCGAGTGGCCAAAGGGACGAAAAGCCGCGGGGACACGCAGCCAGTCGGACGGAATCAGTTCCCTGGGTATCCCGTGAACCCGTGGTTCCCAGGAACGCGCACGCGACCCGGGACAGGGAACACGATCAATACGAACTTTGCGAACTCCTACACCCTGCGACGATACATCGTCCGCCTGTACTCTGGCCAGGCCCTCCTTCAACCAGGACAACCACCGAGAGACTCCTCCCTCGCACGTGTGCGTGGATTATTACGTACACGTGTGCTCATTTAACCCACCCCTCGTGAGACTCTGCCTCGCCGAATATACACGTCATATATTATGTAATATATACAATAAAATAATCCTCCAGCATACCGAGCCGCAGAACCTACCAAGAAAACGTACTCCTTTAATGTTTCGTTAACCCTCACATACGCCCCTCAGGAATTACCGCACGAAAGATCTTTCAGTGATGTTTCGACCATTTTTGTTTTACGATTTCATTCAATCAATCGTGTTCTATTTAGGATTTTGCAATTTGAACAAATACATTAAATTATAATACTTATAATAGTACTTATTAACAAGATGAGTGAATTTTTACTAGAGGATCGTACGAGGGTTGATTTATCTCGGAATTTGTGAATAAATTCACTCTGTACTTGCGGTGACCGTATTATTAAACGACAGTCGTGTTGTATATAAGAATACAGTTTTATACATATACTTTGTATATTGGGTATCTAATTAAAAACCTTAACGGTGACTTTCGTGTACTATGCAAATATTGTCAATAATGTTTTTTCGTACGGTTAATAATTTATTAGTAAGTTTAAGTCGTCGTGTTAGGAGACTCACCTTGTATATATACATATGCTGCCACAAAAGAAATTGAAAATTAATTTTTGCGTTACTAAAGTCAATGTACTAAGTTTGCTTAATCTCATAAATCTTAACGACTTGATTTTCGTTTGACTAAATAAGCTGCTTTCATTTTACTTAAGTTTTGTGATTGTTGTGTCGACAGTCAGCGTGTTAACACGTTGACGCTCAATTTGAAATCGGTTATAGGCGATAAAAGCAACTTTTTTGTTTAATTAACGATGAACATACAGAATTAAATTATTATTTTTTCTAACAAATTTTCCTAAAAATTGGCGGATGTCTATAGCCGTCATTTGCATCTATAATTCCAAGCATTGGACGTCTGATGGTATTTACGTCAACGTGTTAAACGTAAAATGAGAATGGATGAGTATTAATCGAGAATCTTTTGTGCAACTATTTTGAGGTATGTAGGTGTAGGAGTCGTATGGAGGGTGTGTCAGTGTTAATATTCGAAATTTGGTAGATGTCTGTAGATTTTTGCGAGCGACTGTAAGCATTGGTTCGAGACGCTCGCGGGTTTATCGCTTTCAGTGATGCAGGAAGCGGGGAAACGAGCCGGCCAGAAACTGCCGATGGGGATCGTTATGGACGAGCTTGATCATAGAGAGAACCAAGTCTGTTTAGGAATCGCGTTCTACCAGCTCATGAATGTCGTTTGCGAATGGAGGCTCGTTTTATGGACGCGAAGGGGATGCTCGTTTTTACCCTCCTGATTGTTACCGCGCCGAGAATCATTACATTATGACCGAATCACTTTATCGCCCGCTTAGGTTTACGAGGATTTTCAAGTTATTTTTGCTTTCCCTTGTTCGATTGGCTTCATCGAGATTAGAATCGGAGAAACACGATAACGACATGGTGTGCTCAGCCGATTACTAAATTTAGCGAAACTGCTTTCGGTGATACGGGGATCGGAACATGTTTCACGGCTAATTACGCATCTTATATTTTGTAATGGAAATTATAGTCCCCGTTCTCTCGGAATACTTACTTTTATGTATCGTGTAACTCACAGTTCAATTCGCTTGCTATTGATAAATGTTGGTGTACTGTTAATAATAATTTTTATGATCTCGTTTAACGAATTTAATCAGTTTGACGGATGAAATGTGCGAACAGTTCTAATCTTGTCGAAATTGATACTGATATTATCATTGGTTATCTATGTATTTATAATCGATGAGTAATTGAAATATACAATTAATTTACCAATTGTGTAAACGTAACAAGAAACAGTGTAAGTAGTTTCTTTTGGTGCTTTTTATGGTACCTTTACACGCGCCGTAAGGTAACTTTATTTTTCGGCCATTTCGCAGCAGTGTGCAGTTTTCTCTGCAAATACACGGCACCTAGAAGGAAGTGCACCTTGTCGAGCTACATTTTTACTTTCACTTTCTATCAAATCGTCAACGAGCTACGTCTTTCTAGCCTGTCGACTAAAAATTACTTTCTACATCTTTCAACGGCCTGGTTTTATTCCGTATTTTATGATTGACTAAAAATTATTTTCTTATTACTTGAAACGTTGTTTAGTTTCTTCAGTTCTTTGTATCCAGAGTAATCGCAGTTGGAACAATTTATGTAGAGAAAACTTCGTTTTTTGCTGAACAGTCGGAAGAATATGAAAAATTTCGATATCACCCAATACAGTAATCATTAATTATTCGCTACACATCGCGAATTTTAATATTTAATATTTCTCATGATATTCTGAAGTTAGTGATTTTTTCGTATTCGCGGTATTTCTTGTTATTATTGCATTGGAACGTTCAAGACAAGAAGAATTGACGTAACAGAAGTCTATATTAGGTACAGTCGCTAACGGTCGCGCGATAATAGAGTCACACGGTGTCAGGGGAAGGTGTTGCTCTCCAATAAAGAATCACAGACGCAGAAGTAAACGTGTGGACACAGTTTGCATTTATTTCACGTGCGCGAGTGTGACACGCCCGCGCGACAATATTACTTACACTTTACAGCCTTTCAGTCTTCGCGAATATACAGTAGTTAGAGACTCGTCTTTAAGTTGGAGATCGCTGGCGGTTCTCGTCGACAAGTTTTTAATTATTCCTAATCTACAAGAGCGCTCCACGTGTAAAACAATTTTTCTTCATTTTCGGAGTTCGCCTCGGAAAAACGTGAGTTTGCGTAAAAGACCCACTGCCCGGCGATGGTAATCTTTGCGCAGCAAGGTTGTTGAAGACGTGGGAATGGAAGGGAATCGCAGATAGAAGGGCCAATGAACAGGATCTTTTCTGGCCAAAATAAAGGTCGAGGTGTCAGCACCTCTGTGTCGCGACAGGGTGCAGTGACAAGTTTGAAACGAGCTTAGGACTATCAGAGATCTCCAACTTATAATATGAAAAGCAATAACAACGATAATAATCAAGTAATAATAATAATATAATAATAATAATATAGTAGTGGCAATTACCATTAATGTAATCCATAATCATAATACATATGATTCGTTTTATTATCTACAACGGGTGTCGAAATAATACAGGGCTGATCAACGCGACGATAAAAACATCTCTTCCGTATGAAATCTATGAGAAAAGAATGGGTGGGGGATTCATTCATGACTGGTTGGGCAAGATGTACACTGTTACGTGACGGCCAATTAGATTCTATGATCTATGATGCGGGCGTCGACGAAAAAATCGTCGAGGGTTTCCGAAAAATCTGAAAGCGACGTTTTTACCGTTGAAGATCGAACAGGACGACCCAAATCAGTCATGAGTGGCGAACGAAAAGTATACACAAGAGAGTCCAACGGCCGAACACGTTGTTTGCAACCTCCCCGGAAACGAGAGGAGACACGAACAGGAAAAATCCATACCGTCGTCGAGGAGGAAGCGAGAACGAGCTTCGGTTCGTCGAGCACGATTTACAGGGAGCGAAAAAGAACGGTGGAAGTAGAGCGGTGTACAATAATAAGTGGTGCGAGGAATGCGGCGAGTTTATGTACAAGTATTTACATCTTTCCCCGGGAGAAAGAGGTGTTCGATAAGCCATGAGGCCCGCTTTAATCCTTATCCCTTCGAACGCGTCTCGAGTTCCTCGGCGCCGAGCCTGTTTCCCAGCACTTCGGGAGTCTCTCTGTACACGGAGAAGACGGACTTGCAGTCTTGGAGTGATCCTGGCGAGGACTCTGGCTCCGTTTCAACCCTCGAGCCTCGAAGCGGGTTCGAACACAGTCCCGAGCGACGTCGGAAAGGTCGGAGAGGTCGGCTCATGGCGACCTGGAGCTTACTGGAGCTGGTGCGACGAGCCATGTCACCGTTCCGTGACCAGCCCGGTGATCGTGGTCGTCGTTGTCGACGCGGTGGAGGTGGTGGGCGCCGTCGTAGCTGCGTTCAGCAGCGGCTGCAGCGGTTGCCTCGGGGCGGTCTTGACGATACTGGACTCGTGGTTCGTTTCTTCGAGGGTGGTTTGCAAGTCACAAATGTACTCGATCACCCTTTGGATCACCTCTAGCTTGGACAGCTTCCGTTTCCTGGGCATATCGGGCACCAGCGAACGCAGCTTCGTCAAATAAGCGGCCACCTCCTCCGCCTCGAGATCCCGGCGGGTCCCGTTGATTCCGAGGCTACTGTGCAGCACACCCCTGCTAGGTGGTACCCTGCCACCCACCGGACTCACTACCATCGCCTTCATTCTCGGTCCTTTTGATTCTCACACCTCGGGAACGGAGGATTTCGTTCGGGTGTCGGGGCGGGCCGCGTTCGGGGAAACCAGAAAGAAATGTGGGTCGTTGATTAAATATAGTCACGCACACCTTCTCGACTCGTTATCTGCCGGACGCCGTGCTGCACCGTACACGCACCCCGTATTTATCGATCGAACCAACCCGCCGATGCGACCAGCACCAGAGTCGGTTTCCGTCCGGTTCGATCCTAGGCGCTTTTCGGTACCGTTTCGTCTGCGGTTTCGCCAATTTTCTCCTCTCCTCACGTTGCGTTATTTCCTCTCGGCGTTGCGCACGATCCTTTTTGTCACTCACACACTGTGTAGGTCTCTCCTTGTTTGTCGGTTATCGCGAGCCGATCGCACTCGCGTTAAACATTTTTCGATCGACTGTCCAGTTTGTGTTGAATTGCGTCGAGTATCCAGGCACAACTAGTGCGCCAACAAACAGCGATACGATATGTATGACGCTCTGTCGACACGCTACTCTCGACGGATCGAAGTCAACTGGCCTCCGCCCCTCACCTGCGAGCTTTTATAGCCTTCCCCACCACGCCGTCTGCTACCCCCGCGACGCCTCCACTACTTGTACGGCGCAATCGCTGCGCGAATAGAATAGCGTTGGACTCGAATTGCTCGCGAATCAAATTTTTCTGTTTCATTTTGTACCCACACTTACCCGAGTATGTCCTTTTCTTCTATTGGCGAACAAGTGCACCTGTTTTGCGATCGATTGTAGTGCAAATCAAGATTATATAGTATAGTGGACAATTTTTTGGGTTTCGAATACATTAGGAAGTATTTCAATTATTTGCGAATGTGTATACAATGCCGAGATATTGCGTGCCAGGGTAATTGTTCCAGTAGTCTGCTATTTAAATTATTGCTATTATTATTAATATAATTACCACTTTCTAAATTTTTTATGTGATGATATAAAGTTATACATTGGAATTGAGTAATAGGCTGACTCATTTTTAAGCAATTTATTTTCAAGAAGGCTGATTACCGGGTGGGGGGAAAAATAAGGCACATTTTCGATAGTAATGTTTTTTAATGTTTTAGCCTGACAAGTATTTCGAAAAAGAAAACGAATTCCAGCTGTGCTAGAGTGGTTCAGAAAAAGAATTCTCGACTACAATTTTAACATTGTTTCAACTGCATTATTAGATATTGTAACATACAAGCTTGGATCTCCAACAAGGTAGAACACCCTTAGACCAAGATAGTTCGAATCGTCTCCATCATGCTCAGGATCCCAAATATTGTGACGAACAGGAGAGCAATCCACTAGTAAATCTCGCTTCTTTTTGCTGCTATTTACTCACGCCAACTTATCAACGTCCAAGTGAAAGAAGCTAATATCGTTCAGCATCTTCAAACAATAAGTGAGCGAAACTTGAACAATGTATTTGCTCCGACAAGACAGGCGAAATGATAATAGTTCGACATTACACAAGAACCTCGTTGCAACCTTGTTGAATCTCGTTCGTTACATACTAGCGATTCCCACCATCAGTTGTTAGAAGTTCTGAAACTCGTGGTGGGGATCGTGGTGGCTACGTAGAATAAAAGATGACCGATGATTAATTCGTTGAACCTTTTTCATTGCATAACCTCGATTTGTGCACGCAGTTTCGGCCTCATTTAGTGAAATGAGCGAGACACTTCTGTACCGATGACAGTTAGTACACAGCATCAAGATTTCGTCAAAAGTCTCAGCTGTGCGCGATACCAGTCGGCGAGAGCCAGCCAAACAAACAAATGGTACGAAAAAGTCTTCATTGAACTCGAGGTACTAAGTGATGGGGGAAGCGTGGAGATGAACAGTGCAAATTTAAGCGTTACAGATTTTATCAAATTTAAATGAGCACAACTGTAATTTCCAAAAAGATGTGACACGGAGCATTGGTAGAAATTTCGAACGGTGCATCTGGCCCCCTGCCCCCTGGACTCAGCATTGCTGCGAAAATGTCCTGCAAGTGTATAGATGACGTCATGTAGGATTGCGATACCCCATTCTGAACACGAATCGAGACGTCACTGTCTGGGATAGACTACACTATACCTTCGTGACGTCAGTCAGGTTCTGACTATAACATTTCCCCCACTATTAGTCTTCCAAAACCCTCGATCTGGTAACACTGAATATACTACAGTATAGGCTCGTGACGTCACTTGGTTCTAATTATAGCATTTGCTCCATTATTTATTTTTCAAATTCCTCGATCTGTTAGTGCTGGAGTACACTATAGGCTCATGACGTCGCATCGCTCGGTTCTGACTATAGCATTTGCCCTACTATTTTTTTCATTGATCCCTCGATCTATTAATGCTGCCTATACTTGTTCCATCGAAATGGTCCGGGTCGAAGCCGACCGTAGCCGGGGGTGTTTGACGACCATGGGACTAGAGGCGTCGTCGGGACAAGCCGGGCGTGGAAGAGAAGGGCAACGCCGAGTTTGGCGGCCGAGAAGGGGGGAGGGTGCGTGATGGGTCCTGGGTGCGGGTGGAGGAGAGAGGAGGGGGACGCGACCATTGTTGAACGTCCGGCGGCGCCAGCCACTAGCCATCACGGCTACCACCACTGTGACACCGTCGCACCACTACCAACCGGCCAGACGGCAACCACCGTTCTCGTGTATGCTCATGGTTCACGGGCTCGCTCGGCGCTCTGTGCACCGGCAACCTGTACACCATGATTCCGGCTACGGTTCCGTCGTGTAGGTGTGCGTGCACGGTATCGAGTCCGAGAGACTCTTGCCTTCTTGACTCGTGTGCTCGCGCGTACACCGGGCAATCTCTCTTCCTTTCTTGGTCCTCTCTGTCTTTCTCGCGCTGGATAGCTCAGCTCCGTCTAGCCTGCTCGTGACTTTGGTTACTCGGAGTCTCGTTACCGGTCGGGACAAGAATCCACCCGATGTCCGGCGCTACGGACACAGAACGAAAGGAGTCCTTTATTTGCTGCGCTGCCGAACGAGTCCCCCGGGAGGGCCACCTCGAAATTGCGAGAGAGAGAGAGACCGGCACCGAGTCTACCCGAGGTGGCGAATCCTTCCTATCGACTCCGATGGCGGTGGCCTCGGTCCGATTTTTAACCCTTGCGTGGCTAACCGTCTGCCTAAGTACCCATTCGTTACATTCCCTTCAAAGGAATCGATTTTTATCGTTGATTTTGAAAAGTTCGTTCTTATCATTGCGCTTGCTGAGCACCGAATCCAGTCGAGGTGACGAATCATTCTTATCGACTCGACTGACGGTGTGCACTTTCCAATTTTTAACCTTTGCGCGGTTAATCGGATGCCCCTTTGCTATACATCGACCCTCTTATAACATGGCACGTATCTTGAAGATACGGTAGAAGAATAGCTACAGTTCTCCTATTACGCGATATTCTTGTAACTAGACAGCGGATCTTTATGAAAAATAACAATTCTTTATCTGGATTGCAACAAACTGAGTGAAATAAAAAATTTTCTTTCTTTAAATGTAAAGAATGGGTTAATGAACCCTACCAAGCATAAAAAGTTACTAGCATGTGTTGCTTTATAAGATTGACAAAATTGGAATTGATAGGTTTATAGTTAATATTTTAGTTAATATGTTTAATAGGATGAAAATAATATAACAATATTTTTAAATTCTTGTTATGTTTTTACTGTTCTAAATTACAACTACACATTATTTATAACACGCTTTCCAAATAACACGATTTACTAAGCTCTGCCTACCCTCATCACACGAGTGTTTCCATTATAATGTTTCGTTAACGTAAACACAGAGTTTGCCGTGGTCTGACTGAAATCCAATTCAATAGACAGTTTCCCGTTCAAGCATCCGGACGTATGTATGTATTACTGTAATCATGTAACAAGACATTCTAAGAACGTGGCTTCGATATAGCACGGCACGTATTATTTCCTTTATTTGTATTACTGTTAGATTTCGCTTAAGATGGTTTCGATACCATACTTTCAACTTTTGCCATTAGGTGGTATTAAGTTTAATTATTAAGGAGATTTGTGCTAAACGTAGTATATCATGCATTATCAAAGAGCTTTGGCATTAAAATATCGAAAAATTGGAAATGTAGTTAATCGACTTGGCCTCTGAACGGCTCAATTGTCTCTCAACGTTTTATAAGTTGGTAGGTTCCTTTCTCGTATAAACTGCTTGGTTTCTTCCAGAGAAGGTCTTAGGGGGGCATCTCGTGTAACGACAGTGACAACGAGTAAGACTAGAACTTTTTGGGATGTAAAAAGATAGCCTTGAAGTATAAGTGTTTTTTTCTAGTTCAATTCTACGTATTATGCATTATATAATATACAATACTTTTTCACAGCTTCGTAAGATGTGTTGACGTGCAACGTAGCGTCTGTTACAGTGATTAAAACAAAAATCGAAAAATTTTCTTAAAGTTAGATACTTTATGTTGGGATTGAACCCATTTTGAAAGAAGAATATGAAAGGTTGGAAAAATTCGAGGATGGGAAAGAAAAGTTTACTCTTTACGGCCGATTAGTTAAATTTACATTATTCGAATAAATAAAAATAAAAAATCAAATACAAATTTTAGGTTCAGTCCCTAAAGAAATATGTAAAGAAATGAATGGGCTTCGTCCGAAGTTCATTACTTTTCTAGTTTTTTATTTATCCTGCACGCCAGTTTAAAAAAAAGTTTCGAGGAACATGCGCGTTGTACAATAAATGATAAGAAAAATTGAACAGGAAGAAAAACACTTGTACTTCAAGACTATCGATTTACACCCAACCGGCTTAGTCCTATAGCCCCAATAGTTAAACTGAAAAAATTCTGAAAAATCTCTTGTTTTCACTGCTGTTACACGAGAAGCCCCTTTTAAGGTTCTTAAAAATCGGGTACGCATTTTTTAGCGGAGAAATACTCGCGACAGGGTAACATAAGTATTGATTGGCAAAAGGTTCGCGAATTACGTATTTCTCGCACGTTTTCCGCTATCCTTCCTCTCGGTCACCAGCTTCGCGCCTTCGCTTTCAACGACTGTGAAAAAATTTGCTTTTCATCTCGACTGTTCACTGTATCTGAAATCTTTATCACGAGCGGATTTCTCGCTCAATGAGGCACGGCCCGTTTATGCTTTGCATTTTCGATTATCGCGCGAATATTTCTATGCCCGCCGCGTTTTCTGCGTTCACCACGTGCTTCTCCATTGCACGAACACCGCTCGAGAATCCTGTAAAACACGACATTGTTATTTCGCCTCAATGTAGCTGTTCCTCTTCATCGACTATCCTCGCTTTATCTTTCATTCGATCCTATCTACATGGAACCTCGCATCTCTTCTGTGTACGATATTTTTAAAAAATCTGCGAACGTTGTTGCGTCTTAATCACTAGCATTGGCCATTTAGTTTTAGTTTGATAAAACTATTACGACTACCTCCTGCAGCATCCAGCTTTTTTATTAATAGACTACGGATTTAATTTGAGCGTTTATAGCACTTGCACATTCGCAAGATGCAAAAGAACGTGTAATTTTATTTTTATTTCATTTTGCTGTGTGCGCGGCAGTAAAATTTGTTACACGACAACGATGCACAGTGGGCTGTTTCAACAATCTAGCGGGAAAATGTCGCCGGTCGGAGAGAAGTCAGCAGTTAGATGCACGTATTTATTATTTGTTAGAAAAACAACACCGACATTCTTTCACTATCCTTAAAACTTTCACGGCTCTGCTTTTCAAATCAAAATTCATATCTTCGGGTATCTTGGACTGCGAGAAAAGAATATAAACTGTGTTTATAAAGAAAAATTGTGTAGCACCATTTTATTTAGAATGAAGAGAAAATAATTGAATATTTTATTTAGAATGAAGGGAAAAATATTGTGTATCTCTAAGTCAACCGAAAATCATATAACAATTCGTTGAAATCTTGATATCTTCGAAAATTTATTTAGAATGAAGAGAAAATAATTGAATATTTTATTCAGAATGAAGGGAAAAATATTATGTATCTCTAAGTCAACCGGAAGTCATATAACAATTCGTTGAAATCTTGATATCTTCGAAAATATGTGGCACCCGGAAATAAAAATACATTCATCAGATCAACCACGCCGAATAAAATAATTATTGATTTCAAAAGTTTTTTTATAAAATCAATAGGAAACGAATTATTTAGGGTATACTTATTGACTCGTCCTGTGTGTAGAGTTGCACACATTTGCAGTTATAACTTGTAAATATACAGGGTGTTCAGGTTTAAACGGTCAAACAAACATTGCCAGTGTATTCTATGGAACTAAATAAGAAAAGAATGTTATGTAAACATAATATAAATGAAATAGTAACCGATTTGCTATTACTGTTGATGTCGTCACTTCTTGAGTTAATTAATACTCCATTTCAAAATTTCTATAATACAATGATTGACTAATACATGATTGACAGCGCTTAAAGATCGAATTTATAATTGTGCGAATTTCGTTTCAATGCTCGCAGTAACAGCAAGTTGGCTACTATTCCACTTGTGTTCCGAATTGTTGTTATAACTTCTTAATAAAACTCTATGTGACTTATGTTTACATAACATTTTTTTCTTATTTAGTGCCATACAATATACTGACCAAGTATGAACATTAAAATCTGGGACACCCTGTATATTCTCCATAAAGAAAATAGAACAAAACAGCACAAAAACTTCAATGTTCCACGAGGCTCTTGGGTATCTAAAGCATTTCTAAAAAAATACATTGAAAAACTCCGCCTGTCATTGGAAATCAAAATACTCATGTGTGAAGCTTAATTTATTACTTACCTTGCGTCTACAATCCATTATTCAAAATACCCACAATTTAAATCGTTATACATCCGAGGTTTTCTCATGCTTAATTAACTGAATGTAGCTCTAACCAAGAAAATAGTTACATATACCACGTTTGCTTATAATCTTCAGAAATAAGATTAATTGCAAAGATACATGTAGGGAAAAAATATTATTCCGATATCTTTGACTCGGTAGCTTGTGATATAACAAAGATTCGTTCATTTTGGATGGATCATGATTTTGGGCTTGTTTTCCGCTAGATTATATTAATAGACATATCGCTGTGCGACGGTAGAGATATTTAACACTAGATTAACAGAACGCGTCAAAAAGACGAGTTCCAAATTTTTTTTCTAGATAAATATTATTTAAAAAATTGTTAAAGTAATATAAAATAGTCACTTTTAGTGCTTCGTAAACCTAGTATTAAAATCGATGATTCATACAATGCTTGAACAGAACAAAAACAAATAGGAGAAAAGGGAGCATTTAGAGGTAAATATTACGTTCACGGGAGGCATACCGGATGTCGTTGACCTTGACATATATTATAAAGGTCACCTTTCTGAGTAACCCCCATGAGGTTTTAGCAGGCGCTCGTTGTTTATTAAAAAGTTATAAACAAAAGAAGTTTTCAAAATATAGCAGTTATTATAAGTATTGAAGGCTAAACCGATATACTGTATTGACATATTGACATATGTTATCAAGGTCACCTTTCGAAGTAACCCCTAAGAGGTTTTAGCCGTCGCTCGCTTTTTACTAAAAAGTTATAAACAAAAATATACCGATATTACCATATTGCAATTTGCCAGTATCTACATGAATGTGATTTTGGATTTGACATTCTGGTAATATAACCAAACCTAACTCAGACCTAACCCAGGCAAAACCACAAACCAACTTGGACTACATCTCCTTTTGATAGGTTGCACGAGAATAACGTGTATTTACAACCAAAATTGAACGAAGGTTTTTTGAATTATCTCGAAAACTAAGTCCGAGCGCCGAGTAGATGTATAGAGAAAAGTTGTTGAGAATGTTGTCCTTGACAACATATGTCCAGCTTACGGTCATCCGAGGTGCCTACCCTAAACGTAATACTTACCCATTTAAAATTCACTGGGATGAACACTAAAGCAAACGAGCATTAAAAGTATCTAGCATGCGTTGTTTTATCAAAATGGCAAGATAGAATTTATTCCGATCTTGAGCATCTTTTATCATAATTCTTCTTGAATGAAGAAAAGTACGCAATAATTTCCCGTTGAAGGATAAAAGGTTAATTCGACACCATCTCACTAACGAAGGAGTAAACTCAGTCAGAGAGCAACAGAATATTCCCACGTGCCTGTGCCCAGGTATCGTGTAACAAACCAGAGTAAACAATTTCAGAAATCTGTCGAATGAAAAAAAAAACGGATACGATCACAGCTAACTCCTCTCTAAAATTTTACAGCATAAAATCATTGACGAAACGATAAAACGCTCGATAAATCGGTGGGATAAGTAGTTAAATGCGTACAGAGACGTAAAAATAGGTAAGAAATTTCGCAAAAACCGCGAGGATAATTCGCTGGCTATACGCCGCGAGAAGGACGCGTTCATTATGCCGTCATTATCGGCAGTGATAGAGTGTTCGCAGCTCTCCGGTCTTATCCGAGGCTACCAGTTACGGTGCCCCATCGACTCGGAGCTGGCTCGAATATACCAATTTACCTGTCTCGGAACAGCGGCTGGTTATTTAACGTTTCTCATGGTAATTAAGGTTGTAACGCGGGATAGATAATGCCGCGGCGATACACGCCTTAACACTTTAACCGTAGCGTAATCGAGCCGCCGGAGACGAACGAAGTGGGGAGGGTGATCAATTGAACAATTAATTAACGGGATTAAGGAGTTTAGAGGCGTACCGCGGTCGTTAAGAAGCGGCCGGTATCTATGACCCCCGTAATGACAGATAAACGCAGGCTTGTATCGGGTTCCAATTACCGAGTACCGCTTTGTGCCGAAGAGGAGCATGCCGGTAATAGAGCAGTGATACACCCGGAGAACGTATAAATAAAAGATCCGGGGGCCATCGGTGATACCGTCGCGACTCCGGGGCATCGGTTTCGTCAGTTTATTTATTCCCCGGGTCAAGGGAACTCCGTTTCTTAAACCGAAAGGTCAAGAAGTCAATGAGATCCGGTTGGCCAGGTATGTAACCGAGCAAGTGGCCGAGTCTCACGGGCGTTTCGTTCGATTTTATTCCCTGTAATTTTCCTTGGAATCCTCGAGTTACCTGACCAACCGCCGACATACGTCCCGGCGTTATGCGACCGAGCTATTTATCGCTGCGACACCGTCCCCGTCTCGACGAATTTTTGCCTGTCCCTCTGCTATGCGCGAAATCTGTGCAAGCAACGTTGCTCCGGAATCAAACTAGCCCTGTTGTGATCCCCAATCCAACCATACCTTCGCGAATATTAACCCTTTGCGGTCCCGACGTGTTTCCCTCCTTTTATTTCAGAACTTTCTACAACATCGTCATAGCTCAACAAGCTGTGTCATCCTGTAATGCGACTTTTTACGGAAGTGTAACTGCACTTGTTTTTTATTGTATTGGGATACAATCGTGAAAGATTCAATACGTAAAGATGTGGTTATCAATTGCATTTTGGGACTGTACCGATGCACTTTCGTAAAACACCACATTACAGGATGATGCAGCTTGTTAAAACAAATAAAATTTTGCAGAGAATGCAAAATTTGCACTGCAGAAAACCAGTGTGAAAAAGTAAGGTCAATTATGAATGAAAAATCTACCTTAGATTATCATATAGACTTGAAGCAAACTGTGGTGTACGTGGCGTCTCCCGCAGAAAAACTTGTGTCCGGCGTTAGGAACCGGAATAGTAACGCGTTACATGGAAATTCCAAGGAATACCAACGAGGCGGGGAAGTCGGCTGAATTCCGAACACGTAGCTGCTTTATAACCACCGGATCTTCATTGACTCCGGATGACTCGAGTATAATTCGAAATTAACCTTGACCGACAGGGTGAAGTATAATACCTACAGCGAGATACCGCTCCAAGAATTTCTGAGGTCTCTTTATTCTAATGAATATTGACGGTAGGAAACGATGTGAAACTTTGGTAGAAGATTTACCGATTCTTGGAGACTATATAGAAATGTTTGCATATAAAAATAGCGGCATAATCCAAAGTTATGGCAATTAAATCAGATTACGCTAAAAAAATACAATATATGCTAGTTTTTCGTCTGACACCATATTTCGTTTCAATTTTTTCAAGAATTTTTAAATAGCAATATTATCCGAAGTATTTTTCATTGTAATTTTTTAATGAGAAATCGCCAATTTGTACATGTGGTTCTACTAATTCGACCAGTGTAGGTGTGTTATTACTCATGTATGTGGCCTTATATTTATAAATGGCAGTATACACGCAGAAATTTCCTCTGTCCTATTTTCCACCGCGTTTGAGTGCTACTTGATTACCGCTCGACAACACAGCCACGGTGTTGCTTTTATTCTGGAGTCCTGTGAAATGACGGATTTCTTCGTTTTTAGCTGATCGAGAACGGATCACGGGGAGCAAATGAAAAAAAGAACCCGGTCGAAGCCGATCGATCGATTCACGGTCTGATTGACGGCGTTCGAAAGCGTACAACGAAATTGCATTTGCACTATCCACGTCAGGTTGTGTACGCACCGCTCGATTCGTTAGTTTATATTTAATACCGCCTCCCGCTTCGGTTTACGAATTTTCCACTCGAGTTTAAGCTCTCCCACTCTCTCTCTCGGAAAACGGAATTTTCTGTCCGCTTGTTTGGGGAAATTGCGTTGTCGTTCACGTTGTTCAACCAAAATAATCAACGTCTCTTTACTACGGTGCATGCCTGATGAGAGGACCGTGGAAATTTATGCAAGTTTACAATTCTGTGGACAAATGTGATAGGTTTCAATAACTTTAAAAATAAATACCGTGCTAATTGTTGTTCAAGTTTGAGTTTTACCGCTCTTCGAAGATTTTTACATGCTATTAAGGTAAAATTATTGACGGTACATTACTACGTTAGTTTTAAGGGCATCATCGTGAATCAAATTTTGTTTTGTGAACGAGAGTTTAAGGGATATGATTGCGTTTTTCCAGTTTTCCGAGGTACAGCCTGTTTTCGTGGAAACAGCGATACACTGCTTCGAATATACTATATTAGGTTTAACCCCTTCCGGTGCCATTTAGCTCGACGAAACTTGGGCCCAAGCTGTAGGCATCGACGCGCGTTAAACAGACTAGACTGATGCTTGTAAACAGTCGCAATACGAACTACAAACTATTGGTGTTTTTTACTTTTTGCCAAATCCATGATTGTTGTGTCGTACTTTCCTCTTCACTACTCTTATCTACAATCATACGCCTTATACGCTTTACGACTGGCACAAACGCGTCACTATCAGAGGATTCTATCACTATCACTGCCTTCATTTAACATTTTTGTATCTTGCATTTTAAAGGGGTTTCTTAAATTTCAATAATTGAACTGCTTCGTAACAGCAACGATAAGAATTGTGACTAACTGTCACGAGGTACTGATAGGAACTAACATTCAGTCACGATCGTAACGGTCAAAAAATCAGTCCGCGAGCTCGGCGTGTTATGTTTACGTTTGGCCCAAGTATCTGGTCGCGAGTCTGACTCGCGATATTCGTGTTTGGGCCAAAATCTTCATCGCGAGTCTGACTCGCTAAAGGACGGGAAGGGGTTAATTTTGAGCAGAATTCCGGCATACGTACTCGGCAAAAAATTGATGTACAACCTTGTTCCGATATAAGACGAAGGCTTGGGCCCCGCATTCGCCGTATTTCGGATCAGGTGTGCTGTTTGGCTAGACTTTGTTTTCGAATGGGCTGAGAGAGAACACGGAGAACGACCGAGAGGCGAGAGGTAGCAGCAGACCATAAAGTAGTCGGCCGAGTAGCGATATTTTTCCTTGGAAAAGGATAGAATATGTCATACCTTCTCGTTCTGGCAGTAAGCAATGTTGAGCGAAGTTGTTGAAACAAAGATGAGAGGATCGCGATGTCTTTTTTTTTATTAAGCTATAAAACCCCACACGGGATTATTAGCAGCATGCACATGACTGTGCATGCTAACATTACAAAGATCACTTAGAATCTAGGGTTGACAATATAGTGAAACATATCCAAGTACAATTCTAAAGGTACAAACGAGACATTAGAAACTTATGTATATAAAGTAAGGAGCAAGGAAAGGGTCCACACAAAAAGGCATCTATTGTATAGGATGGAAAGTAACCTTTGTTGCAAAGTTTGTGGATCAAAGCATCTCTATTAGTATCATAGATCGGGCATTGCCGTAACACGTGATCAGGATCCTGTATTACATAGGCAACTTGTGTCATCAGCAAATTTAATCTTGAAGAGAGAGGCCTTCAATTGATAGTGTCCAGCTCGAAGTCTGTTAACCCAGCTAGCGATGTCCTTATTTTGAAACAAACACCGTCGCCTATTTCAAAACAAATAAGTCTAACTAAAGGTGGGCAAAACTTGCAAAATTCAAAGTCTCATATTTCGCAAATAAATGCGAAATCAGCAAATCGGTGACTTAAACTACCCCTAATTTAGCATGCATAACGTCGTGTTCAATTTCGAGAAAATTCTTGGCGATATCGACCGCAGAAAACGATCGATTTCGAACGGTGTTCTAAAGATCCGAATCGAACTGCTTGTCGATCGATTTCGCGGACGAGATCGCGTTTCGTGGAACTGGCGATCGATGCTCGCGAAACCGGAAGTCCTCGTTTGCTCGTTAGAAAGTCTCGTCGAGCGTCGCTTGCTTTCGTTCGCCGCGAGAACACCTCGGGGCGATCGGTTCTCATAATTTATGCGGTTTCCTCGCAACACACGCGCCCCTTCCAGGGCAATCGGAATAGTCGATTAACTCGTCGATGTTCGAAAAAAGATTTATACAACGGCCGACAGATTATGGTTTATTTTAAACGCCCGCGTAGCGTCGCGATTCGTCGTGTTGCGTCTGGTCATGGTTTAAAAACATTGCAACGCCTTGCGCCGATATTGTCGGCCTCGAGGAATGCCGTAGTTATTTTCGATCCAGTTCCAATCCAGTTCCTCGTTGCGTATCAAGGCGATTCGATTGCAAATTGTATTGGGTCGCAGTCAATGAAACGTCTTGGCCGATTTACATAATGTGATTTATAGTTACGACGGGCCGGGCCGTACCCTTTTATTGATTTTCAACCAAGTTTGGCTATCTTGTCGGCATTCTTGATAGAGCTGTTGCCCTTACGGGCCTTTCGACCATTTCTGCGATCCACCGTGGCACC
The DNA here is from genome assembly GCA_913789915.3 of Sphecodes monilicornis. NCBI lineage: Eukaryota > Metazoa > Arthropoda > Insecta > Hymenoptera > Halictidae > Sphecodes > Sphecodes monilicornis. The sequence goes on from OU565287.1 coordinate 2,180,729, forward strand.
GGTTCTCACAACAATCGGACAATAAATCAGATTTTTTATTTGCAACCTGTATCCCAGATGGTTTCTCCGCCGTTCTTTCTTTTGACACGCTCGCAGTCTAACAGAGAAGTCGCAAGGATACTTGACACGAAAATAGTCCTTGAAAATTAGAGTTAGAAAATCTGTTGTATGAAGATTTTAAAATATAATTTGTGTAAGTATGTCAGCTGAGTATTTATCCTTGAACTGGCTAGACAAAACGATAGGAAGAGATTCCTTGAGAGACAAAAGATATCGTTATTAGAAACGTGAACAGAAAATCATTCAATAACTCCAGCAAAAGAGTTTAAAGGCTCTCAAACGATATACAGGGTGTCTCACCCGATTTTGACATCTTGATTTCGTCGGTATTGTTTAGTCCTACCGAAAAATGTTTCAGACAAGAATTAAATGGTGCTGAGTGGGGCATAATTTGATGTTATTAGTTCATTCGTGGGCCAACGCATTAAGGTTATATGAAGGTCAACTTCGCTTTTTTAAAATGGAATTATATACTTTTTAATACTTCAATTTTTAATACATGTCTTCGCTATTGTTAGTCCTACCGAAAAATGTTTCAGACAAGAATTAGATGGTGCTGAGTGGGACATAATTTGGTGTTATTAGTTTATTTGTGGGTGAACGCGTTAAGGTCATGTGAAGGTCAACTTCGTCTTCTTAAATGGAATTATATACTTTTTAATACATTAATCGATGCAGTTGGACATTCTTTATAAAAAAATATTACCTATTTATTTTGAAAAATTAGTCGTTTAGGAAATATTGCGATTTAAATAATTCCAAGACACCATTACTGTCGCACTAAGGCATTCGCTTTTATCCTTACAGAAAAGGTTCAACATAACGATCATTTGTATCACGGCATTTTTGAAGTCGAAATATCTCCTAAATGACTAATTTTTCAACATAAATAGGTTAATACTTTTTTTATAAAGAATGTCTAACTGCATCGATTAATATATTAAAAAGTATATAATTCTATTTAAGAAGACGAAGTTGACCTTCATATGACCTTAACGCGTTCACCCACGAATAAACTAATAACACCAAATTATGTCCCACTCAGCACCATGTAATTCTTGTCTGAAACATTTTTCGGTAGGACTAACAATAGCGAAGAAATCAAGATGTCAAAATCGGCTGAGACACCCTGTATAATACGCGCGATAATGTCAATAACACTTTGACTACTAAACCAACAACAATCTTAGAAATGTCACAAAATCGATCTACAGTAGGTGTACAAAGTATTCGTACACCTTTTAAAAACGAATAACTTTCTTGAAATTGGACAGAACGACTTCAATTTATTTTAGATGTTAGAAGGATTAATTTACTAGGTATCGTGTAAATAATTTTTCTAAAAATTACTATTGGTCGGAATTGCGAAGAAAAAAGTAAAGATCACAATTTTTTACTTTTTTATTTGTGCCTGTAATGAAAATTTAAAGGATCCCCTTTGTAGGTCCAAGTAAGTTATGCAACAAAGTTTCGTCGAAATTGGTTGGCACATAACAAAAGCCACAGCCATTGGAAGATGTAAATGTCTTTGAATTTCTGGCTTAAATCATATTTTCCCACAATTTTTCTCATCTTTGGCTCGTAGCAATTTTAATCTATTTCGTTGAAACTTTGTGTATGTATATAATTCACATAGATCTACGAAAATCATATTTTAAATTTTCATTGTAGCCACAGATAAAAATGTTAAAAATCACGGCATCCACGATTTTCTTCACAACTCCGATCAATAGCAACTTAAACAAATTGTTTCCACATTATATAGTAAACTAATCCTTCCAAAATTTAAAAAAAAAACGAGCTTAATTTCTCTCAAGTTTAATTTCATCCATGTATTCTACAGATCTTAAGCATAGGTGCATTGAATATATCTGCACAAAAATTAATTTTTAAATTTGGTTATATAATTTCGTCACTTATGTTTCGCGATAAAAAGAATTTAATACGAAATAGAGCCGCATGCATCTAGATTGCATTTTTTCTTAAAATATCGAATAGCCCAAATTATACAAGAAATTCTCTGGCTAACATACGTGTTACCCTTTGTAATAAAAGCACACTTTTTAACTCAGTCAGACAAATGGTTACTGAGAAAATGGAGCATGAATGTTAAAAAGCGTGATTTCACAGGAGAATCATTGTTACATATTGATATGGTTGTATACATTTTTCTATTCAGTATTTCAAGATTTTTTTGTTTGAAGTGCACAGCTAGTATGTTACTAGTTTCTCTAAAAATTTGAAATTGATAGCTGCAGTCAATTTTGAGAAAAAGGAACACAAAGTTCACTTTTTTTTTGTACGGAAAAATATCCCCCATTAAAAGAAGTAACCGTACCTATGGTGCAGAAATTCTCTTTGATGATTACTTTGATTTTACGAGATACAACCATGCTTGCGATAACTACGTTTTGATGAGACGAAACGAAGTTCCAGTTTTTCTGTTGGCCGACAAGCGAACGACGCGACGCGACGAGGAGAGAAAAGCGGAACGCGACGGCTGCGGACGCATTCGTCAACGGCTGACTGCAGTGCTCGTCGCGATTATCTCATGTATTATGAATGATTCATGAACAATCGCGGTGTTGGCTACGTGGCCTGCTTTTGTAAAAATCCGTAGATTTTCCTTGGTACCGTTTCCAAGAACGATATTCTCGACGCGTCCCGTGGCAGCTACATAGCGTGAACCGTTTTGAAACGAACAGACACAACCGACCCGATGATTAACGCTCGAAATTGTCATGGTGTGACTGCATGATACGCTGAGGTTTCTACAGAGATAATTAGAATCACCTGCATAATAAGTCTACGGTTTTACATTATAACTAGACTACGGATCTTTATGTAAAATAAAAATATTTCTAGGTAATTGGAAGAAGTAGAAATTGAATAAAAATGAATGTTTTTTCTTTTGATAATTTCAATATATCTAAAATTATGTAACGTTTTTAAAATCTTCTAAAGTCTTTACATTTTTGTATTTTACTTATTAATTTCTATCATGAATGCATAAAATCCGTAGTCAAATTATAACAATCAATTTTTATGTGATAAGCCATCTATACTGAATTCTTATTATTTTTTGGTATGAAGTTTATAAAATGTAAATACACATTCAGTAATACTGTAGACAATTGTGATATTACCGATCTAATAATTTCATCACCCACTGTATTATACATTGCACGAAATTTTCTATTCAAACGTGACATCTAAAATTTGAAATAGAAACATTGTTTTGTGAGCTAATATTTTTGTTTTTGTACTTATGGTCTATTTTGTACAAGGTCCCCACCATCGAACCTCTTCCCACTACTACGTACAGTCGTAGAGTTAGTGAGTGCTACGCAAGCCGCGCGGCTCTCATGGTGGGAGCTTCCAAGTCCAAGAGTGGGGGAAGAACTTAAGCGGGGAAGGTGCCTCGAGTAGCTCCGGAGCTGCTGGTTGGAACTGCCTGGTTTATGGGGTACTTCAACTTCAGACTTTAGTGTACAAGAAAATTTAATGGATGCTTGTATTTGTTTGCTGATTTATATAGAATATTGTGCGAAAATCTAGTCTGTTCTAATCTTTTCGTTTAGCATTGTATATGTTTATGAATGACCAAAAGTAGGAAAGAATTCTAAGCAACTATAAAATCTTAATCGTTATTTTATTGTATTTTAATTGTTCAAAAAATGTTAACGATTAAGCACGGTATTTCCATAAAACTCTTTTAAGTCTCTAAGTTTGAAGTTCGTCGAGTCAGCAGAAGTAGAAAACAAAAAGATGCGCACAACGATTGTGAAACAAATAATGCATCTCAGGTGTTCAAGATCGTTATCTCTGTTTGAAAATCCGCGAGTAAATCAGCAAAGTTCCATTGTAACCGGACGATATTGGATTTTTAGAGCAAAATAACAAATGATTCGCATGATGTAACTTTTATTACGCCTCTCTGTTGAAACGCGTCCCTGTACACAAGGATCTGTTTTATCAACATCGTTCTCAGATAAACGCTGCGAAAAGCGTCAAGATATCGTGATAAAGATGCGCACGACCGCTGAAAAACTTTAAACGAATCGTTGAAATTGTTAGAACCATTAGAACTTGTTTCAAACCAGACCTTATTGTCATATATAGACTTTGTTGGAAGAGATTGACCTTTTAATTTGAAAATTTGATCCAATATTTATTTCATTCATTTTTTATTTATTCCAATGATAGATTGATACATACGAATTAAATGAAATTCGATGTGACCAAAGATACTATTTATTTTTTAATTTATCGTCCGTGTAAGACTAATACTGTAACATTTATATGAACTAAAGTTTAGCAGTGCCTGGTTAACTGTACTCTAGCCGAGAGAAATCCTTCTATATGAACATTAATTTCTATTAAATGAACGAAAAATCATAGTCATTATAGTGGGAGACAAATAGACTCTTATTATATAAACTACCCGATTATGTGAACCAATTTGTCTCCCGGTTCATGTACATATACTAAATGGAGTTCTACTGTAATAAATTTTCGTATAATTTTAAAGCAGGTATCATTTGCTGTTAACATTAAATAATATTTTACATCCATGTGTACAATAGCATGAGAAACGCATGTTATAGCCGAGACGTCTTTCTATGTTAATGGGTTAAAGTAAATTATTCAGAGTACCTCATGCGCAAATTCGAAGAATAAACATCTGTAATTTATTAGATTTAGAAGTAATTAAAACGGGAATAAAAAGTAAGAGTTACTAATAATAATATCTTGGTTCTTTATTTTCATTACGGCTACATGAAAATGTAGAAAATTTCTCGTAATTTTGCAGTTGGAATATTAAAACTGAGCGAATAAAATCGCGTTTTCTACGATCATCATTTGAAATATCAAATCTTACATTTTCACGTCAATCGAAACCGTTCCAAAAAGTTATAAAACAATTCTGAAATAAAGTAACGCTTTATTTACGGTGACAATTTCCGATTTCCACGTGATAGTAAGGTTTTCTTCATTCGAAATTGAAACGCAGCTAACCGAAGCGTGCATGTGTCGTGCGTAACATAATCGCCGAAGTTCGCGCGATGCAAAAGCCGACTACGTGCCAGAATAAGACTCAGAGCAAGATCAAAAGAAATTGACGTGACTCGTCAACAACAAAACAAAAAGAGAAAAATAAGAATGCAGCGGTTGAGGGAAGCGGGGAAAGTGTAGAAGAAGCAAGGGCTTGGGTCAGAAGTAACTGTTGGCCGCGTTTGTGCGTGATTCACCGAGGGGAAACGATCTATGTACCTGGATCGAGACTCATCCAGGTGTTTCGGACGGCTGTACTAAGCGTGCACTCGAACGATTTCCGTCTGCGTACAAGCAATCGACTTTATCGAGCCAACGCGATAAGAAATCTGGGTCCCTACGCAACACCTTTCGGTACAGGTGAACCGAAATTCCATGAACTTCCTGTGGATAACGCGCACCGGCGAGATAAACTCCGATTTAACGCGAAGCGTTGCTTCCGATAAACAAGACCGAGCTGATTTTTCGTGACTTTTTCTTGCTTTGTCGATACGATGCACACTTTAGACATTTATCGTATCATACAGAAGATTGTCATTGTTACTTTACGTAAAAATCGACATTCTACGCGTCAACGTTACTATTTACGACTCATTGAGTCGAGTGGAAAGTGAATTTTTTAATTACGAGATAATGGTCTTACCTCGACGCTGTCGCGGTTAATTATATCGAAATAATTTTAACATCGAATCTATTTCAATTCTTTAGTAGCTGGATGCATTTTGCTATTCAATTAGCTACTGAAATTTCGAACACGGAACACTTTGGTGTCGCTATAGGGTCCTATCGAATAATAACAGTTCTGCCGTTGGTGCGCTGTCTAACGTGATAACAGCGATTGAGAAATCGTTGTCCGTAAAACATAATTTTATCGCACCACCGTAATAACTCGATCGGGACCGAGAATTAAGTCAGATAGTGTGATTGATAGGAAGCTAATTATGACGCAGTCAGTATTTACAAACACTCGTTTAGGTGCAACGATACGAGTACGTTGAAGCGAGACACATTTATCAACGCTCGGACAAGTGCGCGTGTACTTGATCGCTTTTCAACTGGACTTTCACGGAAACGAAGCTTTTTGCGATGAACTTTCATTTTTTTCCTATTAACACAATCGCTGACGCTGCTGGTGTCACTTATATGTGTACCAGTTTTGTTTAATTGAAATACGAGTACATAAGTCCAATGATACCCAAAGGTATAATATAAGTCTACTGCAAACCATTTAGCTCTGAAGCTTTTAGCTTTTGCGAGTAATCTACGGAGACAAGTTCTACCGTAGACCAAACTGTTTGAACGCCACCAGGACTCGATCATTCCGCGATCAAACTTGAATTTTGATCTCGATGGCTATCGAATAGGTTTGACTAATCAGTTTTCGTCGTCGACGTTCATAAATCACTGTTCCCGATAAACAGGTGTACCGCGAGATTTTATCGCTTGGTTGTCTCTTTCCTTTACGATCGAGTCGTCAGGTGTGCACTCCTGTCGTAGCGGACGCTCTAGCACAATTTTCCGCTTTTCGCCTTTTATTTTCTTCACCGACCCGTATCGGCTCTAACAATCCGAATAAATTGTCAGAGGAAATGGTAACGTTAGAACAGAAAACAAAACGAACGGATAAAAGGACCCTATGGATTTCCATTCGACACCATGAACTCGTGTGGCACTACCCTCTAGGGCCTAGGCTCATGAACACAATTTTGATTTCCCGAATTCTTTTTAGATTTGTAGAGATAGCGAACCTCGTGTATTTTTGAATCCATAGACTCCTTTTGGACTCCATGGACCTTTTTTCTAAATTGTGTAGACCTTTCTGGAGTCTGTGGACTTTGTTTAAAATCTATAGACCTTTTCTAGACTCTCTTTGGTCTCTGCAGACTTATTTTGAACCTCTTGTACAGGCTTTTGCACTCCAGATTAATCCTTTTGTACATCATATTCACCTTTTTACACTCCAAACTAATTCTTTTGCAAGTCTTATTCACCCTTTTACAAATCAAATTCACCCTCTCCTGGATCAAACTTAACCTTTTGCAAGTTTTTCTACAAATTAATTTTCTTAAGCTACTTTAACAAAATAATATCTGATACATGACGGCACAAGTAATTGCGAATAAAGTCACACAAAAAAGAACGACCAAATAACATTGTATTACTTTACTTTTGAATCATCTATAACAAGAATGGGCATTTCTGTCTCAATTGAGACAAACCGACCCCACTGTAGCGCCCATTGTCCCCCACCAGCATTCGCCGTTACCATAGAGGAAGGAAGTGCTTCGCCCGTTGCGAACAGTGCGCAGGCCTCGCGCATGAAAGAGAGGTTGGTGGGAGAAGCAGGCGTTTCAGGGAACCCTACCGTACCCATCCCTGATCTATAAGATGAATTTGATTTACAAAAAAGGTAAATTTAACCCATGAATTTGATTTGCAAAAGGTTTAATAAGACCTACAAAGAGATCTTAATTTACTTAATTTCCAGTGCAAAAGGATGAATATGATCTATAAAAGAATTATTTTGGAGTGCAAAACCTATACCACCTTCCGATCTATGAACTCCACTTTTAATCTATAAGTTTCTAAAATTGCGAGCTTATTAGACCCCGAGGTTTTCAAATCCCTGAAATTCCTGGATCAACAAATCCCTAGATCCGTGAGCTTTCCGGACCCGATCAGCTAATGGATCCAGAGTTTAATGCATTCTGAAGTTTCCTGAATCTGCGGACGCGTGTATTGTGGTCGATACCGTTTCTCAGCGAATTCGATGTCGAAAAATGGTGTCGCCCGATCTTTTGGCACAGATAATTAATCGCTTCACCTCAATACGAAGGTCGAAACCACATAATAATATTTTATGACGCTTTATGATAAACCGCTGGCTGAAAGGTTGGTTACGTAATTCGACGAATGACAGTGCGCTTTTGTCGTATTATCTCGGCTTGAAAGAGACGTATAAATTAACGAGATTTATCGGCCGCCTTAACACCTCAAGCCTCGCTTGTACTGTTACAGTGACTCACGCATTTGTTCGCATGCTTCCCGAAAAAACGAGACGAACAAATCGTTATGCGATGTCTATTTGCTCGTTTCTGTTACCTTTGGTTTTAAAATCCTTTTGTGACCTCTCTCTCTCAATTTTAGCACGACGTCTGAAATCTTCCATGGTATTTCAGCAAATAATTGCAACTGGATCCTGTGAACAAACACTTGAGTCATTGTATTTTTCTGTCACTTATCGTAATGTACGGGCGTCTGTTTTCTTAAGTGCAAATATGCTCGTTTTATTTATCTTTGCTGCGTTATTATTAGACTGCTGATGTTCACGCGAACTCTCACTTTCTTCAACCAGTTCATAAAGTCTGAAGCAAGAACAAAAAGTTTCATCACTCGGTACGAAAAACTTCCTTTTTGAGTTGACATTTTACAAGTTTATGTAAATACATCAAAATCCGCAGTACAGTTGCTATTAGCCCTCTTTTGTTTGCTTCATCTTTACATTGAGTGGAAATGAATACCTTCCGCTGTTATGGTAACATGTAAAGGCGTTGATTCAAAATCAGCCAAAATTACCCAAGACCAATTTTCCTGAAACTTTGCACATTAGTAGCCCTTTGGGTCTAACATTGATTCCGTGCAAAAACTTTTTCCCAGGACTTCATGGTTACTGGGGGGGGGGGGGGGGGGGTCAAGGTACGTATTTTGCGAAATCTATTATGTGCTGTAACTTTTAATAAAAATAAGATATCGACCCGGCACTGATACCAAAAAATCATAAAAAATTCAAGCTTTCCAACGGTGTATAAGTTTATGTAATTTATTTATTTTTAACATCATTTTTTCACGTTTTTCGTGTTTTTCAAGGCGTAAAAAATTCAAAAAAATTGCAATTCCCAAAAAAAGTATCGCCTGATTTTAACCAAAAACGCTGCATTAATAGTGCATTTCATGCCATTTCGAATGGTGTTTGTCATACCTTGGGGAAATTATTTGTTTTTGAGTAATAAAGTAAAATGTGAGTAGAAGTTGAGGCGCGCGGTCAACTACTCGACCTATATATTCATTTCAAACGTGGAAAAAACGCTTCTGTCCTGGAAAAAAGTTTTTGCACGGAATCAATGTTAGACCCAAAGGGCTACCAATGTGCAAAGTTTCAGGAAAATTGGTCTTGGGTAATTTCGGCCGATTTTGAATCAACGCCTTTGATAAAAATCTAATTATGACAGCATGATTATTGACATATTTTATACTACGGTTAACTGCTTCAGTTCCCTTAATTTTAAGAAATGAGAATACAAAGTTCTCTTGTATTTGAAAAGTATGCATGTGTCATAAATTCATAAAGACACTCTCAGTCTGTTAAGGGGAACTTCTCGTGTAACGGCGGCAGTGAAAACAAGTGATTTTTAAGAATTCTTTTAGAATAACTATTGGACGTCTGGGACTATACCCTTTAAAGATGTAAACAGATAGGCTTGAAGTACGTGTGTTTTTTTTAGGTTAATTCTTGTCATTTATTGTATAACACGCATGTTTCACGAAACTAAGTTTTTAAACTGGTGTATACGATAACTAGAAAACAAGTCATGTAATCAACTTCGGACGAAGCTCATTCATTTCTTTACATACTACTTTGTGGGTTGAACCCGTAATTTAAATTTGATTTTTTATTTACAATATTGTTTTGAATAATATAAAAAACTAATCTGTCGGAAAAAGTAAACTATTCTTACCTACCCTAGAACTTTTCCAACTTTTTATATTTTTCTTTCAAAATGGGTTCAGTCCCATCATAAATTATCTAATTTTAAGAAAATTTCACACTTTTTGTGTTTTGATTACTGTGATAGACGCTACATTGCACGCCAACAGTGTGTACGCTGCCGGGGCTGTTAAGAAGTATTGTATATTATATAATAAGTAGAACAGAAATTAAGTGCCTCATTAGTGCCTTATTATTGTAATGTTATGTATGTAATACAGACTGCAGAATAATCTCTCATTGGAGGTTACAACAGTATAATAATAAAAAAAAAAAAAGTGGTACAGAAAATCGAACTAAAAGAAGAACACTTGTACTTCAAGCGTTCCCGTGTATCCAATAGTTCATCTAAAAAAAATTCTTAAAAATCACTTTGTTTCACTGCCGTTACCCGAGAAGCCCTCTTGAGACCTTCTTTGAAAGAAACCAGACAGTTTATACGGAAAAGGAACCTACCAACTTGTAAAACGTTGAGAGACAATTGAGCCGTTCATAGGCCAAGTCGATTAATCTCAAAGCTCTTCATTTATGCATAATATAGTACATTTAAAATAAATGTCCTCAATAATTAGGCTTCATACCGCCGAATTGCAAAAGTTGAAAGTATCGAAACGAGGCAATTAAAATTCGTAACCCTCGCGTTTGAAAATTCAGAGATGCGCCCCTATTTGCTGGGGGTTGTAGAAGATGAATAGCGATTGGTTCGACGCGTGGCCGACGATGACACAGTTCAATTAGCCGTTGCAGGAGCCGGGACAGTCCTCGACACCGTGCACGCGTATATGCATTCCTTGCCGGTCCGCGATTTGTCGCAAAGAAAGGCTAGAGTATGCACCTATAATTAGCGCAGTTGCGTGCTCGCCCCTTCGAAATCGGGCCGGCGAGATTGCGACCGGTGAAACTGCGCGCATCTCTGCAGCTGCCGCACATGCATGCACCGATGCACCGTGCACGAACGACCCCAAAGCGGGTCCGTAATCGTGTGCTTCCTGCCGCATCGCGTTCGTCGTCCGTCGCGATAGCATGCGTAGGTACTCACCTCGCACACGCTCCCGTACACTCGTGCGAACAAATTTGTGCCACGACTGCCGCACGACACCGACGCGACGCAACCTAAGTGCAAGGCCGCTGCACGATGCATAGGACTTTTCTCCATCAACCACACTTATTGATTCGATTCTATCATGAACGAGTTATATCTTTCGTTTCTGAAAACATTCTGTTCGAACTTCTACGCATACGTTCCGTGTAGCCTTCGGATGGATTTTGGTTCCATTTTGACCCAGAGTTATAAATGGAATTTATGCATTTATAACAAACTTGCATATGTAAAATTTGAAATCGTAGGAAGATTAGAAATATTTACGAACATTAATATATATTATCATCAACCTATTGAAATTATTAACACTTTCAATCCAGCAATCTCAAAAATTCTATAAAATCGAAGTGATTTATTTAATGAAATAAAAATTTGAAATGTTAAATGTACGACACTGAGTAGTTCTTCAAATTTCTTGCATTTTTTTGGATATTAATCAAATTTGGTACAATGAATATATATTAACGTAAAAATTTATTTTTAAATTTTAGTAAATAATTCCGTCATCATATATGGGTGGCATGGCAACCAACGTGTTAAAAGAAGAGATGCATCTCTGTGTTTGGTTCCTGTCTCTTTCAGTCGATGCAGAAAATAATTATTTTTCATAAAGTTCCGCGATATAGTTATATGCGTTCCATTAAAATTCTAGTCTTTTAGCAGCAAATTTAAATAATTAACTATTTATATTGAGTCAAATAAGTGGATTAATGCACAAATTTATTAAAATTCTAACGTATGCCTCGCATTTAGAAAAAACTTTTAGCAACGTTTCACTATAGGTCCGTATAGGCCCAATATCCACCTTGCACGTTACTAAAATCATTTTCTCCATCGGCAGACAAGTTTTCGATCCTCCAAAAGTATTCATTTATTTATTGTTGTTAATGTTGTTCCTCAGATACCCGGCGGGTACCTACTTTTAATTTATCTTTAAAATTTTGTCTATGTTTTTATTGACAAACGTTTTCCTACAGTTTTCTATTTTCTTGGATAATTATCAATTAATTTACATTTGATGCATACAGATGCTGCGCTGAAATTACGAAGTCCTAACAACTATAACATTATTGAACGTCATAGAAATTTTTGGATATTGACTTTATACGATTCGATGTGTGATCATACAGTATTTTTTCATAATGGTCACGCCTCAGTGGACTAGACTGTTCATTGTATTAGGTGTATGCAAAAGTTTTAGTCTTTTCCAATCGTTCATACACAATGACTTATAATTACAATGACATAATCTTCCGCCTCCTTGTCCATTGTTCGTTTGCTGTCATTGTTTCTAAATTCATCAGTCAGTTTCTAAAATCAACTTTATTATCGATTGATAACACACCTCCTATGTCGTGTATAGGTAGAAGAAAATTAAATGTTCGCAAATACAGTCGGTCGCAGTGATATTCGAACACTTTTAAAAAGACGATACCTTTTTTAAAGAAAAAAATTTTTTGAAAAAATTGCAATTGGTCGGAATTGCAGAGGAAATACTAAAACTTGTTTCTTCAACGTTTTTATGTAGGCCTACATTGAAAATTTAAAAAACACGTCGTGTAAATCCGTACCAATTATATACATTCTGAAATTTTCATCAAAATCGGTCAACATTACTATAAGCTACAAACGGTTAATGATTTTTACGAAGATTCTTACGTATTTCGATGTCTGCCGTTTTTTTCCGCATCAACCGATCTCGATGAAATGTTCAGAATATGTATATATAATTGACACAGATCTACAAAATGTATTTTTTAAATTTCCGAGCAATCGCAATTTATTCAAAATTTTTTTTTCTTGTAAAGATTATAAATTAATCCTTTTAACGTCTCAAAAAAATTTAAGTCATCTGGTTCAATCTTAAAAAAGTTATCGTGTTTTTAAAAGTGTCCGAATGTTACTGTGACCGACTGTACCTAATAAGTAGACTGCGGATCTTCATGTACAATAACAATTCTCTACCCCAGTTACAACAGACGAGCAAAACAGATATTTATTATCTTTCTTCAAATATCGTCTGCCGTGTCGCCCATACATGGGTGAGCGAATTATTTGTCCAGATTCAAAAATGAATTTTTACACTAATATATTCGTTGTACCAAATTTGTTTAAGATCTGTAAAATGCAAGAAGGTTGACACTCTACTCGATATCATACATTTTAACTTTATAATTTTTATTTTATTGAATTACATTGATTTTGCGCAATTTTTGAGGTTGCTGGTTTGGTGGTCAAAGTGTTAACAGGTTCATTAGCTTGAAAATAATATAACAATGGTTCTAAATTCCCTTAATGTTTCTACTGTTTTGTGTTTCTTCTACTAATTTTTGTCATAAATGCATAAAATCCACAGACTCCTAGTAAGAAAAGCTATATCTTTAAACGATATTAATCGGTCATGAGATTTCCTTTTTTTGGTGCAGTATCTTTCAATGGTAGGTCCACTAACGTTTCTAAAGCAGCATAAAGTACAGTCGAATGTGCACCGATACGAATGTCGTGTCTTTAAGCTTCTGAAAAATGTACCTACGCTCGAGGCCGAAGAAAATTAGCCGATTCTGTTTAATGTCGCGTACGTGGATTACTTGTCGGTACGGAGCAAGGATGTTCCGACACGGTCCGCGCTTGTCACATTAAAACGACGAAACTCGTTCTCCTTCGTGGCTGATTTCTTTTTTCGCGGTGCCTGTGCGAGCCGAAGGAGGAAGGCATGGGAGTGCCCCTCGAAAATTATTCCGTGGAGTGTATCTTGGCATCCGATGATTGTGCGCCAGAGGCTAGAGTGGTCTCTCTGAGTGCACGTGCGCCTTGCACGTGTTAGCTGTGGGGCGACCCTCCCGATTCCTGACTGCCTACAGACTGTAACATCGTATCAGGGCCACGGCGGCTATAACTATATACCCACACCTCGTTGTGCTCCGTCTCCTTTTCCCGTCCCCTCCCTCCCTCCCTCCCTCCCCCTCTCTCACTCACTCCTTCTCTCTTCCCTTCTATCTATCTCTCTCCGTTCAATCTCCCAGGTTCGTTCCTCTTTCAAACTCCGTCTTCCTCTTCGTCTTCTTCTATTCTAACACCGTGTTAATTGTAAGCGCGGAGCTTCTCGCAGGAATATGCTGGTCAGTCGGCGAATCGGGAACAATGTGATTGCATCGCTCGGAGGTGGGACAAAGCGTCGCACAGCTCCTTTTGTTCGAACTGAATTTTATTTCCCCATCGCATCTTGTATTTGTTGGCTTAAATTTTAGTGTTGGTTTTACTCGACCGAACATAAAAACGCTGATTCCTCGTACTGCCTTCAACGGAATGTATTCGATGCAGAATGCCCTTTGGTCCTTTTCTTACACCCACTACCTTTCAGACAGGATCTCCGAGCCTTAAAGATGTTCTAGGGATCGGTAGCTAACCTACCAGTTCGAGGAAGTACAGTCTAGGCTTACAAATTTGTAAGATTTCGTACAAAAGAACGTTCAATATGTAAACGCTCTGTTATCCGAACGCTTCATTATCTAAACACGTTTCGCACGCAAACAATTCGATCTAAAACGATTCGTATGTATCAGGATTTATTGTGCTTGGCGGATGAGGATTTGCTAACAGCATAATTGACCACGATACTGGTGTTATGTCTGTTTTAAATAATTAATTCAAACGTGAGTATAATGGCAATAATAGCTACACCATGGCTTTCGCATTCGTGAGGAAAATTCAAGTACAAAATACAGAAATTAGTTAAAGAATTTCAAAATGCTATGGTATTATGTTCATCTGATTATGTTTATTCAGAAGAGAAATATAAGTCTATGTAGCTTCTGCATCTTGCAATTCATGCAGACACTTTTTATTTTGTATGCATGCGTGGTATACTGGCATAATGAATGGTATATTGCTAATTTTACAGTAATACACCACAAGGTCGTTATACGTACAAACCAGTTCGTCATTTATATTTTGTGAAATGGCTAAAAAAGATTGGACATCAACGTTTAGAGTGTCGTTGCAAAGTATAAACTTCAAATGATAGATTCAGTCATGAAAATGTTTTTCCAAAGATTTTAGAAACGTTTCAATTTAGGACATTGTCGAAAGAACAAAACAGATCTCCAGTTTTCCATCGGGTATAGTATCATGCTAAAATATCTTAGAAGTAGAATGAGCGATGGATTGTGAAAATAGACACTTCAGGCTTTAAAATGAATCTAGGTTTAGCCACTTCAAATGCATAAAATGCAGTCCAGTTGTAACACCAAGCGTGATATTCTGAAACGTATGGCTTTCCTGAGATGATATCTTTTCATATTTTATAAGGCGATACGCTGTGTTTAACTATGAAGACTGTTATCAAGGCAAACCTTAATAGCAAACGTATTAATCTATGTTATAAAAACTGTTCTATTCTCCAAACACCGGTGTCCCTGGATTAGGTCGTTTAACGAAATACAGTATTTTTAATACACAGAACACCGAGGTCTCGCACCGTACAAATTCGCAGTTCTGTTATAATACACAGCGCGATATTCTGGAATGTATGGCTTTTCAGAGAAAATATATTTCATTACATATTGTAAGGTAATATGCTGCATTTAACTATAAAGTGCACGCCACTTTAAAAATTATAATTTCGAGAAACATGCGTATTATACAATAAATAATAAGAATAATTGAAGTAAAAACAACGCTTGTACTGCAAGAGTATCTGTTTACATCTACAAAAGGTCTAGTCTCATATGCCCAATAGTTATTCTGAAAAAAAATTATTAAAACTCCTTCTCTTTCGTTGCCGTTTCCCTGCGTTAATCTACGTTAACCCTTTGCGGACGGGAATTATGTTTAGCGTACTTATCGATGATTCGAATGTACAATTTTCCTTGAGAAATGAAATTGTGTACTGACAGCTACGCATAAGAATTACATGAAGGAGCAAGTGTTGTGTTTGGTAAAAATTTGTTTAATGTTTTTTGAGAGTAATAATTTTTTAAAAAATGATTTTCAGTCACGGAGTAGCAATTTTACTTGGGCGACTATCTGAAGACACGCGTCCGCAAAGTGCTAAAAGAGCTGTTTTATTATCGAAACACCGATTTCTCTCAATTAGTTCGTTCAACCGAGTACAGTATTTTCGATACACGGAACAGTAGTTATCGCACCGTACAATTACATTTTCTCCAGCACGTAGGATCCATGTTACCTTTTCCATGGCATCTAGCTCCATAAAAACCCGGTCTCTTATGGGACGCATCCGGTTCTCGGGCTTCGACGACATTCATCTCGCTCTGCTTCGTTTCTTCCAGAAACGCTGATGAACTTTAATCGTTCGCTAACGATTTAATCGAGCCGAGCATTTCGACGATTTGGCGAGACCGTTTCCACTCGGCAACGGAAATAACCGGGGGACCGGTGTTGATTCCCGATGATTTTGTCGTGACGGTACGGTGGAGCAATCGGGAGCGCAATAAAAATACTTGGAGCGTCCGGCGAAACGGCGAGAGAGACAAAAATCGCGCCGCCGACGCTACGCCGCATCGCGAGAGGAGGATCCGCTATTTGCGCAGCTGTTCAAACGGGCCGTACCGCGAAAATACTACCTCGTCGTCATTCGTTTTTAAAATATCCGAGTCACGAGTGGCGGCCGTGCATGACCCAGCGTTCGCGCAGCGTCGCGCACGCACTCGCGCGATTAGCACGCTGAAGAACACTTCGTGACCTGTTTTCGTGGTGCACAAGGTTCGGCGAGCCTCCGCTCGCTTCATAGCCGAGCTTCAACGAGATCTAGAGCAGTAGGTACATACACGCGGCGGTAGGCTCGCCTACCGGGAGCACACTTCCCCAAGAACAGGCTAGTTATTGTGCGGCTAGACATCGGATTTTATGCTGCAGCTGCGAGTTTGACCCATTAACCGCTTCCCCACACGGTTTCTTTCAAAATTTGAAGATTAACAGCGGATTTTATGCATTTGACACTCTACCTGCTTGCGGTAGAAAACAACCTGCTGACAAATTGCTAAATGACTGCGCAACACTGAATCTAACATAGCTGGTCAAAAGACCGTCTCCAAGTTCTTTATTTCACAATTATTAAAATTATTAAGATTCTTCCATTAAAAATAATTATTAAGATTTGTTTATTCAAGCATATATTATAATCAAGATCGCACAAAATCTACGTAAATCTAACATTTTGGTTAGATGACGCATATTAGCCACTTTAGGTAGGCTTAGTGTTAATTGAACGGATGCATCAAGCTCTTTCATTAACATGTTCCCACTGATATTCGATTTTTCGTTCTGGTTATTTGATTGTCACGTCGAGTACCACGCCAGCACGCACCAAAGATTCAAATATCTAATCTATTTTTTAATTGAACCCGCAACTAATAAATAGACTGCAGATCTTTATGCAGAATAAAAATGTTTTGTAATGTGGGCAGCAGAAGTTACATAAAAATTCATTTCATCTCTTAATAGATTTTTTACATTGAAAACATCATAACATGATTCGTAGATTTTTCTAATCTTTTACTATTTTATATTTCACCCAACCAATTTCCTCATAAATGCATACAAATCCGCAGTCTACTGATAAATCAAGATTTATTATAGTCACTGCTATTTTAACTTGTTTATACTTCATAGCGACGCTGGAGTAACCAATAAACAAAGTAATCACGTGCTTAGGGCATGGGGACAAGGGGGGAGGGGCGTAGAATGTTTCTGAATTTTACATCTCTTACATAGTCATAATATTGTTATGTGTTTATGCGCATGTGCGTGCAAGTGGTAAGAACGGAAGAATAATGGATAGATGAAAATCAGTAGCGAGCGAGTAAATCTCTAACTTCTGCTAAAAACACATTTTAGTCAAATTATCAAAAATGCCTAAGAAATCGTGCAGGTCCACCATACATTACGTTGATTCTGCATAAGGGGCCCTTCAAATCTTTTAAGTGCTTAGGGCCTCTAAACGTCTTAATCCAGCACTGCTTCGTAGGTCCTAACGACATTGTGGTTTACGCACTGCCTACCACCGTAACGAATTAACATCGAGATCTAGTAAAAAAATTGTGTCAGTCGTATATGACTGACGTAGCAGTTAACGTGTTAAAGGCTGACATGTATGTACCTATGTGTGTTTTGAAATCGTGTGTCATTGTTGATACACGTTTTTACAATTAAACTGTGGGAGTTTGCGAAATAAAATACAATGCACAGACTCGTTTATATACGCAGTAGAATGATTTGCATCGCGGTACAGTGAAATTAAATTCAGTCACTTATTTGATCATTTGATACTATCTAGTGTTAACACGTTGACTGTACCACCATTACAAATGTCTATAAAAAGTATACAAGATCAGAACAAGTTATTTAGTAATACAGGACTAGAAAAGACAAAGTTTATCATAACATTCATTTTTGTAACATGCTCACACTTCGTAGATCTTAATAAAGTCTAATTTACTTTATAAATTTAAGCAAAAATTGGTCTGTTGTGGCAAAAAAAAGAAATCATATATAACTGGCGTATAATAATCCTAAGAAAAATCTTATTTTACACAAAGATCCGCAGTCTAATTTTGTGTTGAGAATATCGCCGTATTATTGTTAGTTCACTAAAGAAATAACTTTCTGCTTAACACATTAACTATCAAGTTAATAATCATATACGTGTACATACAAAATGCAAAGTTTTTAGTAAGTTTATAAATTCAATTTAATTGCGACACATTCAAATAAATGAACTATTATTAGAATTGTTTTTGCATGTACATATAATGCAAATTTTTGACTATGTTTAGAAATTCAATTTAATTGCGATACATTCAAAAAAATAAACTATTATTAGGATTGTTAGAATAGAAAAGAATTAAAGTAGCACACACTATGATAAACGCTAACTTTCTAGGTTTGGTGGTATTAAATAAATTATTTTGATTTTGTGGAAAATTGTGATGTTTGCCATTTAAATTGTTAATTTCAACTTTTTTTCAATCCATGCAGACAACTTTGATTTTGCACGAAGCGATTTCTCATCCACAGTTTACTGATAAATTAAAGCGGCACAATCTCTCCGTTCCACCTGACACAATAGAGGGTCTCGCAGGCTGCTAATATTTATGGCGTTATTACGAGCATATTCTGCGTCCACCAAGGTTCCTCAAAGTGAAATCTATACCTTCAGCGAAATTCTGGGATTCATGGGACCGTTCCCATCGTCTCCAGGTATGCCCGAGAGCACCAGGTATAACTCAAACGTTTCGGGAATACTCTGTTACCTCCTGGACATTGTTATCGGGGAAACACTCGTTTCGGGTCTCATCGGTTGCCGACTGCACAATGCAGAATGCGTGCAACCCAAACGGCTCGAACCCAAACACGCTGCGCTGGGCCTTGTGCAGCTCCAGATCCTGCAACAGGGACACCGAAAACAGTTCCTGAAATTACCTGAACGGAACGCAAGCCTACCGCCGTTGTTGCGTTATTGTTAAAACAGCTGGTTTCGAATCCCAAAGAACACCTTTATTACTAGGCTTTTAAATAGGGTTTATGTTGAAATGGAGAGAACCATACTATAAACATTACGGAAGAAGATGAACAAATTTTGTTATACGCACATTTTTTCAACATGTATGTACGTTTTTTTCGCGCGAAACTTCATCGCATTTAATATTGTTTCAAACAGATTCTATTGAATATATACAACACTAAATTCCTCTAAACTGAAATAAAATTTTATTTTGTTGTTGTCGATAGATAGCTATTGGTAAACTACGGATTTTTCTGCAGAAATAAAAATGTGCAAAGTCAGTCATCAGAAATGGAAGCTAGTCAAAAACGTAGTTCTATTTTCAACAATTGTAATAAGTCGAAACTAATGTAACAATGTTCTCAAATTCTTTTAATATATGTACAGTTTTATTTTTCACTCGTAGATTTCTGCTAGAAATGCATAAGATTGGCAGTCCAACCATTGGGAAATACGTAGGCAAACGATAGATACAAAACATTGTTCTTTTTCTCAGAAATTATAATATAAACAGCGAAGAAATTCTAATCACTGTATTCGTAAAATAAATCATGGTGCAAGCGGTTAATGGTTCAATGGTTAAAACAGCTTTGTTGAGAAGAGTCGACTATTATTGTGTTCTGCATTATAAGTGGCTCGCGCTGCATAGTTTGGAAAACGACTCGTAATTCAAAGACAGAAAAAAACGAATGACTTAAATAAAAAAATTTTTGTAAGCGCTGTTGCGGAACTGGTAAAATATCCTTTTTTTTAGAACAGATGTTATTGTTTCGTTATACATTTACGCTATTTACATTACATATTGTATGCACTATACCGCATTGGTCGACGGGAAATCGAGGGCGGTAACGAGGAGAAGTGTGAACGAGAAAATCGTTTGACCGGAAGAAGACGATAATAAGAGGTTCATTCATTCGGTTTTTTTTCGCTAGTAATATTATTATCTAGCCGGAGAAACGAATGAAACCGATAAAACGAACGGATATGAATAGGGGGAATAGAGTTTCATTGGTAACGGTAACCCTTCTAACCCCTGTCACCATATTTCTTGAAAACGAGCCTCAACTCGCATATCAAAATTCAAGAACGAGTCATGAAGGCCCTAAACGCCCGGTGGCCCACCCTCGCAATATCACTCAGCGGTACTTCACTTCGGATCGATAACGACGCACATCACAAGAACCACCTCTGTTCGCCATAAAATATTTCCGTGGTCGACTACGCGTCGAATTTCTTATGTCTCACCCATAAAAATAACAAAACTGAGTCTTAAGCCGTTGTCTTTTCATTTTCTCGTTTTACGGTGTCGTTATAGGCGTTTGATTGTTAGACTGACGAATGAAGCCTGGCAAAATAAGTGTTTCAACCCAGTTTTACCGAGTTGGGCACAGATTTATGATTCTTTTTTGTCCAACGAAAGTATTCGTTGAATCAATGAGCTTTTACACAATCCTTGCTTTTGTTTTGAATCAATCGTTAAGAAATCAGCAGGAGAAGTGTATCTTGAAGTGGGTACTATGTAACGTTAAAATTCTGTTGATTTTCTTAAAATAAAGAAATTAATTTGATTTTACTTTACGTGAAGTGCAGAATGATTTGTTAACTCGAATACGTTCCTCATGTTCAAAATAAACTCATTTTCTGTTTTTAAATACTGCAAAACGTTTGATTTACATTGAAATGTTTGATTTATTTCCATTTGCGTTATTCGATTGCATTTCTCTAAAATATAAAATTATGAATGAAACGCAATTATTTAAAGTGTAAAGCGAAAGTAGATGAAATATTATCCTAATGCCTTTCACACTATTATTTGTGAGGAACATATGCGGGTTAATAAGAATGGATAAGTGTCGTATGACAGCGTTCAGACGCCATTTTTATTTGGAGCGAATCGTACGAGTTACTTTATGCCGGGCGAAGAATCATAGTGGTGTTAGTCCAAGTCCAAGTTCTGAAGATTTGAATTAATATTGTGCTTCGAATCTTAAAGGCATCTATTATTTAATTGATATAGAACTTCATTCTAAACTGAAAAATGACAGCATATTCTTTTGTCACTAAACGAATAGAATGAACCATTTGGGATCATAGCGGTGCAAGCCGCACAAAACGCATTTCTTAAATTTTCGATATTGGCCCATATAAAACATTGCAATTCGACTAAGAGCAATGTTTTAAAAAAAAATTGTTTCACGCCATGTTTCAACTTCTCAAAAAAATCCAAGCCGCAAGGTCCAGTATTAAAATAGTTATCGCCTTTTTAAAAGTGTCCGAATATTTATGGGAGTCACTGTATATCGGTATAAGTCAATTTTAATTAGATAATTCGCTTGTAAATTATATGAAATTCTGTTTCGTGCTTTAATTTTCACGTACAAACAGTTTTTATAGTTTTCTGAACCTATAGATGTGTTTTTACAAATGCAAAACATCATTTTACTCAATATACCGTGTATGTGACTTACACCACTATGGTTTCCAGCGTGCCATATAATTCTGCATATCGACGAGACATTTAAAAAAAAAAAATTGTGTATGGTCACTTTCTTCGATGCGAGGAAGAGGAAAAAAGTGGAAAAAGTTGACGGAAAAGTGTTTCGTTCGTTTCACAGATAGGATAAAGTCATGGCGAGCCGATGAGGAGCCGTACGTGCAGATATTTTTAATGAAGTGTTGATGGTTTGTGTGTCTGGTGATTAGCGCATGCGGGACATTTTAATGATACGCGTGCCCGCTAGCCACGTTGTTATAAAGTTAAATTTAAAATGCACGTGTCGCATTGAAATGACCAACGTGGCCTCCTCGAACGTCCATCCCGTTCGCTTGTGTAATACGCTAACCGCTGTCAACTATCTAAGTATGTACCTGGGCATTCTGTTTTGACCACTGAGGTAACGGAGATTATTTTCAAAGTATCTTCATGGACCTTAAGATATTTCGGCAAAATTATCAGACGAATTTTTCTCCAACCAAAAGCATTTCTTTTATTATAATTTTGAAGGCATACACAGTGGCGTGTTGTTCTCTATTATCGTAATTATAACTAAACTACGGATTTTAAGTATTTATAGAATTTTGGTGTTTTAAAATGAGACATGGAAGAAGATCCGAAACGTTCAACAAGACCTTTATCTTTATAAGGTTATAATAAAACCACTAATGAAACAAGAAATATTTCCTATGATTCGAGAGTCCATAAATTATAGAGCGCATTAAAATTGATATTTGCATAAAGTTCCGCAGCCTATTTACAACACAAATGCTCTCTATAAAAATCACTATATCATTTGTCGACTACGTAAATCGATATATATATATATAGTCTCATTTTAAATCGAATTGATACTCAGAAAAGCTTAAAAATGAAAATACAGCTGGGATTCTGTTATAAAATAGAGAGCGCAATTTAAGCCGCCCATTTGCCAAATAAAATATAGCTCCATAAAATATAAAGTAGAGAAAGTCGATGAACTAGTGTTCATTCATATTAAAAGTTCTCCCAATTTTCGTCATTCGTTGGTAGTAAGTGTCCTAATGAACTAGGTTTACAGAGCACTAAAATCTCCGTAAACCTAGTGCTAATAACGAAGTTTATTCTACATGTGAAAGGTTCAGCCGCGTGCTGTGACAGTAAAATCTCAAAAAAACTTGAAAGAAAGTTTATCAATTAGGACTGTGAACGGCTCATTTGATTCTTTATCGCCGAACTGCGACTGACCGAAGACTCAATCCGTTAAAATCTAAAACATTGTTTTAATGACGCCCACCTTTATCGTTTAATTACCGTGGCGATTGAATGGGAACGAAACCGTTGGTAACCGGTAAAGGAACGCTCTATCGGGGAATTAGCCTTATTCTAATCGATGGTTATCGCTTAAGATATATAATTAATGCCTATTCGTTCCACGGCGAACAGTCTTTCAGTTATAAGAAGCGGTTCATTAAATCCGCGGGTTTCAGCCGCGAGCACCGTTCGACCAAGTAAGTAGCAATAAAATCTTAACGATCCTTTCATAAATCATCGTTGCGGGTGAAATACTGGCAGGATGCTCCTAAAAATCCTCCTAAACAAAAACTAATAGCCATCAAAGCCAAAAATCATCAAAGCACAGCGTAAGAACTGTGTGTTACTTCTTGAACTCAAATGTAAGTACAATAGTGTTTGCAGCTGTTCCTGTAATGTTGTTCGTAAGCTGTATAATATGTTTCATATATGACCATCAAATCCAAAAACAATCAAAGCACAACATAAGAACTGTGTATTAGATGTAGCAGTCAAATGGACAGTAGTGTTTCCAGTTGTTTCTGTAATATGGCTTCTAAACTGCTTAATGTTTCTATAAACTTTTTGGGTGGCAAAGAGGAAAATGATGAATTAAACAAACATCGATAAGCATCAAATAAAAGAATGATCAAAGCACAGTGTATGAACTGTCTATTATGTTCGAAGTAAAATGTGTAGTTGTGTTTGCAGCAGTTTCTGTAATATTGTTTCTGAATTACTTAATATATTTCTATGAATTGTCTGGACGAGAGAAGTGAGAGAGAGGATGTCTTAAACAAACGTCGATGGCAATCAAATTAAAAAATTATCCTGCACAGCGTAAAAACTGTTTATTAGATCTAGAAGTCAAATGTACGTCGTTTTGTAGCAGCTTCTGCAGTGTTGTTACTAAAAAACTTAATACATTTCTAACGAACTTTCTGGATGACAAAGGAGAAACATAGGACGTCTTAAAGAAAAAGTGATGGTGTGTCATATGACGAAAAGCCATGGAAGCAGGCAACGTGGTTCGTATGTCCGGATGGAGCTATTGGAATTACAAGGCAAGTGCGGCGCGTGAAAACGTTGTTGCGCTAGCGTGAGTAATCTTCACGAAACAACGTGGAAAGGTATGAAGCGGAGGTGAAAAGGGACGGAAGAGAAGTAAAGAGAGTAAGAGAGAGAGAGAGAGAGAGAGAGAGAGAGAGAGAGAGAGAGAGAGAGAGAGAGAGAGAGAGAGAGATAGAGAGAGGAGCTGAAAGGAAAGAGAAGGAGTGGAGAGAAGCGCGATACGGGCGGTAGAAACGCGGTACGGAGGGGGCGAGGAGAAAGAGAAAGAGAAAGAGGTAAAAGGCGCGTTCGCAAAGGCGACCGAAGCTGGCCAGCCTGGTCGGTTTGGCCCCGTGGGAACGCGTTGGTGGCCAGCTGCACTGATTGCCATGAGAGGACGTGACGTAGTAGTCGTCGTTGAAGCCACACAGCCGCGCATGCAACACGAACGTGTCTTTTACTCTTATGTACTCGCGGCTCTAGCGATGGGATCGAACTGCACCATGTTCCACGAACCACGCTGAATCTCTCTTTCATCCATTCTCAGCGTAAAAAACACAGTTTTCTGTCTTGGTGCAAAAAGCACCGTTTCATACCTTTGTAAATGTTTTGTTTTGTAACATTGAGTTGTATACGCAACGATAATTTTAAGATTTCAATTTGCGTTCACTCAACTTGATGATAATTTAGAATGAGAAGAGATAATAACACCATACAGAGGACGATACACAACAACGAACGAGAGTAACCATCGACGACAATTTAAGAAAGCGACTTTCATAATCTGCAATTGCATCGCATGAACGTGGGTTATATGTAATTTATTTGGGATCTTTTATAGTGCAAGACTATTACATAGTGGTGATTTAATAATTCTTATCTTAGCAATAATTCAGAGGAGAAATATGGTACTTAATATGAAAAACTATATCATACGAAACTGCGTATAACCACTTTAGTACCCAGCTGTACCTACTCACAAATGTATTTATAAATGTATACATTTATAATTATACTTTATAATTATAAAATAAATATATTTATACTCATAAATGTATTGAATGCGAACTATTATTTTCAGCAGCAATATTTAAAATTGAAATTGAAAATAAGGACAAAATACAAATATTTTCGATATTCTTAAAATAAAATATTATTTTCAAATACTATGTTCAAAAATTACTGCATGAAATAAAATATTTTATTTTTAAAGTTCCACGCATACTTTAAAATAAATAGGATTATTTACTATTTACTATTTATTACGCACTTGAAGGAAAGACCTTTTACAAAGTATTCTAAAGCGAAATATTGAACAAATTGTGATGGAACCTTTAATTCAAGGTATATACTGTTTATTTTGGCACCCTAACGGTTTTTACATTTATTGTATTTCTTATTTTACGAACGAGGTAATGAGTGAGAGAATGTGATTAGATTAAGTTAGATTTTATGTAAAGCCAAGTCCGATTCTTAGCCGTGAGGCTGAATTAAATAATGTATATATATATATATATCTATATATATATATATATATATATATATATATATATATTTAAAATAGTAAATTTTATATATATATATATACCATTCACTATTTAAAATACTATTTTACCCAGCTATGCTATTAACCTCTTGCGCTACAATTTATTTACTACAATTTTTGTGTAAGTGCATTTTCCAAAGGTTGTATATCGACAATTAATAACATATATGTGCATACATGTTTAGTAGATTCTGTTCGAAATCTTCATCGTGAGCTTGACTCGATGTTACAGTACAAAGGGCTAACGATAAAAAAAGTTATCACTCGAGAAAAGAATAAAAATTAATTATCCTCTTTTAATTATCGAACCGAATAATGATTATCTTGTGAACAAAGTTATAAAATATTTCTCAATTACTTTTAAATGATAATCACAGAGCAGTTAAATTTACAGTTTAATTTCAGCACGGTAATTCCATTTATCCTTTTTAATACGCCGGTAGAACTTTATTCATTGCATTTTACTCGATAGAAAAAGTGAATCAGGATGTTAGGATGGAATCCTCGTCGTGAATTCAGGAATTCCGAGACCGTACAGGAAGCCTTATAGCCATGTAAATAATCTTGATCGAGTCATAAAACTTGCGAACTAAAATTAGACAAAGTTTAAAGACCGTATCGCAAAAATGTTCGATTATAAATTCTACAGACATCGTATTCGTAGCTTTAATTAACGAAATGAAAATCTCCTGAGAGAATACCTAGATTTAGTAGAAAAGTATAACAGTGATTGAAATTTGACCCTATTGTCAATAATTAAAGTATTTGATTCGATAGATACCAATTTCTTCCAAATCATTTTGTGAAGATCTGGCGAATCGAATCAAGTTTCCTAATCCCCTCGCAACGTCATGACTGACAATTTTGGAGGTGCTGATCGTTCAATGTTAAAGTTTGCAACGTCTAGGTGCTCCGAAAGCGTTAAAAACGATAGCAAGGCGAATTGAACTGATTTATCTTTTCCCTTTTTAATGTCCTGACTGCTAACTTTTCAGCTTCCGACAATACAATGGAAGAAAGGTACCGTGTATGCATTCCAAGAGCGTCAAAGATGAGGAATACATATGTGAATCGAGCAGAGCTTCCTCTTTCCTTCATAACGTCTCGATTAGCAACTTTTCAGTTCCCAATAGTACAATGTCAGAGCGCGCTTCGTCCAAACACGCCCCAGGCGTCACAGATGAGGCTCAGGCAAAGGGTAGCAAGTTGGAAGCAAGTTTCCTCTTCTCGTCATAACGTCATCTTGTATCACCTTTTCAGATGCCGATGATACCGTGGTCGAACCTCGGTATGTTGCGAGAACGTCACTCCCATCGCTAGGTTTCGCGGTCTCGATCGTGTGTCGCGACTGGTAGTGTAGAAGCGGTGTGCAGGGGGGCCGAAGGGAGGTCAACTCGGGAGGGTTGGCAGGAGGTGAGTAGTGGGGGAGAGCCGGGTGAGAGGGCTCGCGGAGAGGGGTCTTGCATTCCAGAGAGGCGCCGGCCAGTCTGCGGCACACCTGCGCGTTCGGTTGAATCACGGCGCCTCCAACATAACCCAATCCTTTCGTCCTTCTCGTTCCTCAACATCGGTCTCGCTCCCTCCGGTAGATCTCGTCCTCCTGCTCCTTCCATTCGTCCCGCAGCACGGTCGTCTCCGTCTTCACCATGCCGACGCTATCTATCCTCGTCCGAAGTCGGCTCTGTCCTCCTCTCTTCGAGATCTCTCTTCGTCCAGGCCGCGGCAACCGCCTGTCCTTCTCCCGAACGGCGCAGCTTCGCTCTCCCTAGCCTCGTCTACCGCGCCAGGCACGTCTCGTTGACTCCTCGATCTCGGAACCCCGCCCCCCGTTCCCGCCGTGCGCATTTTCCTACGATTTCTCCTCTCTCGTCCAGCTCCGTCTATCTCTTCTTATCCTCGAATAGCCGCGGAAGGACCAGGATCAGGCCCTCTGGAAAGGGACGCACGAAACCCTGGCCACCGAGAAAGAGAGATGCCGCTAGAGAGACTCCGGAGGACCCGATCTTATGTACAATCGGAGGCGTGCAGGTGTCCGTCGTTCGTCCGGCGGTCGGCACGTCTGTCAGTACAATCTAAGTCGCACCGATGGGCCTCGTAGCGACGGCTATGAGCGGACACCTGTTTTTCCTGGAAGCACCTGTTTTCTGACGGTACCCCGCACCGCGCGAACTTCTTTTTTCGCCGAGAAACGTGACGGGAATCGGGATTTCCCATTCGTCTTGCTCCACCCCGTTCTTCTTTGAATCGTCTTGTCGTTTCCGGCTTACAGGGACTTGGCTAGAGATTGCCCCGTGGGGCACTGGTCGCGCTCCGGCGGAGACGAGAGCAACCATGCCACCCGCATTTATAGGAACATGCTTCTTAGAAGCAAACAGCGCTTGATTTACACTCCCTAATAGCTAACCCGCAAATTCTCATTGGTGATCAGTCGAGAGTAAAGTCATATTGGCCTCCATACTCAAATTGCTAAAGGATGAAAAATAACGACTTCGTTCTCGTACAGATCGCTCCACAGGGTACTATCATAGTTCCGTCAAAGTTGAGAGCAACGAAGCCTTACTTATTACTCGGAAAACCAGCCACACCTACACAGTTTCTTATCTCTTCCTCGGGCACGTTTGCTTTGAAGAAACACTCCTAAGGGTAATCCAGAGTGCTCCCAGTTTACACAGTCCTATAATCGTCCTATCACATGTCTGACTTTTTATTTTACGTTGTTACAAAATTGAGAAATTCGATCAGAAATATTAGCTACTTGCGCAGCCATTGTGCCCCTAACCGCGGTTACGCTTTCGCGAGAGCATGGTTTCTTAGCTTCCTCGAAATCTGTTTTTTCTGTTCTGTCTGACAGAACTGGAGCACCGGGAGCAGGGAGGAAAGGTGAAAGGAGACTCGCACGGTTTACGCGAAGAACGCGACCAGGTACGATAATCCTGTCGGACGTGAGAGACTCCCGGGTCTCATTCAGTGACGTGGGAACGTGTGCAGATACCATTCATAAGTCGGGCCCGGCTGTCTCTGTGTGACGCAGCTGAGCGGCGTCCTGTGTGCGTGCGATCTTTGAAGCCGTAGAAGCTCGCACGTACGCTTCTTTGCCCCAATTTGGGATCGCGGACCCATTCAAGTCCCAGGGAATGGATATTTCTGTGGTAATCGAGAAATTCGATGACCCTGTATCGGTCGACAGCGAACTATTCATCTTC
Organism: Sphecodes monilicornis; assembly: GCA_913789915.3. Lineage (NCBI taxonomy): Eukaryota > Metazoa > Arthropoda > Insecta > Hymenoptera > Halictidae > Sphecodes > Sphecodes monilicornis. Next base: position 2,209,800 of record OU565287.1, read on the forward strand.
TTGTTCGGATTTCTCGTGTTTTCGAGACCACTCGCATTAGTCGAGATGCGGTTGGTTTCTTGACTTGTACGTGCTCGACGTCGGTTCGAAACTTTCGCTGGCCGAGCCGCGAGAGCCACCTGGAGACCCACAGTCTTCCTTCACGGCTCAAAACGAATGTCGTGGGATTCGTGGGAGCCTGTTTTCTGTTTTTGCCGTGTTCCATCGCGGCCACAGACCCCACACCATTGTTTTATTGTCGGCCAACCGCGAGGGAGAGAGCTCGAATTTCTGCTAACAATGAGATTCGAGGACACGCCTCGGGCGACACCGTCTGTGGGTCCTCCTCAGGTGCACAGATTAGAAACCGTTCGCTTCTCCGTGGAAAACGTCTCCGAGACCAGCTCCCGGAGCTCCTCGAAACCCGATTGCAACAACCGGTATCATCCGATGATGACATTTTTCTGGACTTGTTCCTCCACCTGTCTATAAGCGTGTCTATAAGTCAATTACATACATCGCCGCGTGACTTTCCACGGCCGCAAGAAGTAATTCCGTCCGCTGCTGTTCGATTTGTAACCTTTTTCAAACAACGTTAACTATTCCTGGCGAAATCAACAACCAAGTTACCAAGAAAATTTATGCTGTTCCACATTATTCATTTAACTGCATACGAATATTTTTAATATGATGGAAATTTCCTCAGGAAGCTAAATCCCCTATCAAAGTCTTCAGTTTTTGGGAAAAAATAAATATAGATACTGATCTTTTATTACTACAATAATTGAATTGTTTGTTTATAATTTGAAAAATTAAATACATGGACCTAATGCCAACAGTATAAATTTTTTGACTATTCTCTCTGCATTTTTATAATTCACAAGTTAAATATGTTTTCAGACATTTACTACCTATTATAGCATAAATATAAACTATCTTTTCCATTTATAAAATTATTAATAAAGTATGTGAGATAGAATTAAATGAAGTTTCAGGTACGCTGTTAAATATCACTAAACTGCGGATTTTATGCATTTATGACAAAAATGAGTAGATCAAATACAAAACAGTAAAAACATTTCAAGAATTTGAAGATACTGTTGTACTATTTCCTACTGATTAAAATGATTAGGAAACGAAGTAAATGTTGTTGATGTAAATGTCTACATATAAAGGCGTTGAATCAAAATCGGCCAAAATTACCCAAGACCAATTTTTCTGAAACTTTGCATATTGGTAGCTCTTTGGGTCTGACATTGATTCCGTGCAAAAACTTTTTCCCAGGACTTCACGGTTACGGGGGGAGGGGGTCAAAGTACGTATTTTGCGAAATCTATTATGTGCTGTAACTTTTAATAAAAATACGATATCGGTCCGGCACTGATACCAAAAAATCATAAAAAATTCAAGCTTTCCAACGGTATATAAGTTCATGTAATTTATTTATTGCTAACATCATTTTTTCACGTTTTTCAAGGCGTAAAAAATTCAGAAAAATTGCAATTCCCAAAAAAAGTATCGCCTGATTTTAACCAAAAACGCTGCATTAATAGTACATTTCATGCCATTTCGAATGTTGTTTGTCATACCTTGGGGAAATTATTTGTTTTTGAGTTATAAAGTAAAATGTGAGTAGAAACGTGGACAAACGCTTCCTGTGATTATACATATATACACTGCACATAACATAGCTATGCTATTGTTATCAATTCTACTGTTTTGAAACAGTGAAACACATTGGTTATATTTTACAATAATTATACCAAAATGCAGATATTGCTTATTTTATTTTACGTAACCATCTAGAATTTCGAGTACCTTATGCACTACACCGCTACTAATAAAAGAAAATTAAAATAATCCAATATTCTAACGAAATGTTGCGCACATACAAAATTCTTTTACAGACGATGGACCTTCACGACACGACAACGAAAATGAAACAGATGATTTGTCTTTGGTCTAGTTAAATGAAATGCGTCTACCACGACAGCAATAATCTCAAAGCGCGAAACGTGAAAAAATGAACACATCTCGTCAATACTTGATTTGTTTCTCGAAATTCTAGATGGTTGCGTCCGAAGAAAATGATTGTTTCTTTTAGTCCTTTGATTCTGGGTATCGATGAAAGAGTGCATAGTTCCGTTTCGGAAAATCTTAAAACACTGTATGTTTCGTTTCAGATTATTAAACACTGTCGTGAATATAAATCGAAACAAACTGAAGAAGATACGCCACCTGATAATGGTATAATAAGATATAAAATAAAATAAGCAATATCTGCATTCTGGTATAATTATTGTAAAATATAACCAATGTGTTTCACTGTTTCAAAACAGTAGAATTGATAACAATAGCATAGCTATGTTATGTGCAGTGTATATATAATCACAGGAAGCGTTTGTCCACGTTTGAAATGAATGTATAGGTCGAGTAGTTGACCGCGCGCCTCAACTTCTACTCACATTTTACTTTATAACTCAAAAACAAATAATTTCCACAAGGTATGACAAACACCATTCGAAATAGCATGAAATGTATTATTAATGCAGCGTTTTTGGTTAAAATCAGGCGATACTTTTTTTGGGAATTGCAATTTTTCTGAATTTTTTACGCCTTGATAAACACGAAAAACGTGAAAAAATGATGTTAGCAATAAATAAATTACATGAACTTATACTCTGTTGAAAAGCTTGAATTTTTTATGATTTTTTGGTATCAGTGCCGGACCGATATCGTATTTTTATTAAAAGTTACAGCACATAATAGATTTCGCAAAATACGTACTTTGACCCCCTCCCCCCCGTAACCGTGAAGTCCTGGGAAAAAGTTTTTGCACGGAATCAATGTTAGACCCAAAAGGGATACCAATATGCAAAGTTTCAGAAAAATTGGTCTTGGCTAATTTTGGCCGATTTTGATTCAACGCCTTTGGGAAGTCGGTAATATAGAAATTGTAGGTATTGTATGGTAAAGGACGTCGAAACGGCACTAACTTTGCTGCACAAGGGTTACGTGACAGCCTTGCGACACGTTTGCCGTTGTGTTGTTGCAGATGTTCTTGTAACATCGGCGTCCTTACGAAAATTCGTGGGTACGTTCTTGATTCGCATCTGCACTCGCTGTGGGGTCTCGGAAACCTTGAACTTTCGGAGGCAGGGGTCCCTGAGAAAATTCGAGTGTCCGTCCAGGTGTTGCGAGAGACCCGACACCTGGAGATTCTCGAGTTTACCGTTATGTTTATGCGGTGTTTATTGTGCGACGCAAATTGCTACCTAAAACACGTACCGTCGACAGATCGATAATGTGTGAACGTCCAATGGTGAACCGTCACCTTGTCCCTCGTATCAGTCTATTTTTTTATCAGTCGGATTGCACACCTGAAACATTCAAAAACTTCATTGGTGGTATTGATGCAGTTTCTTAACCAGATGGCAAAAATCCAGTTGAAAACCAATATTCTTAGTGTAGTGTAGTATTAGTACTTTATATTAGACAAGTTGCAGACCTCTTTGCAAATACGAATTTTCATCAATGGGAATTGCAGTTCAGAAAATACTTGTTCCTTTTGATAGGATCTTCTAATTTTTTAAAACTAGTATTTTGTCATGAACGCAGAAAGTTCGTAGCCCGTTTTGTCAGAATATTTAGAAGAACGTTGAACAAAAACGATCGACGGGGATTTAGGACAAAACGGAAGAACAGGTAGTTTTTCTAAAGGAAAGGAGAAAACATAAATCGTTTTAATCTATTCGAACACGTGCAAACGAATCACGGAAGCTTGAAAATTGATTTCCGTCCCCGTAGCGGCCTTGCTCGGAGTACCGATCGTTCCATTCGATAAGCGAACTCCCCCAACTTATTAATTCACTAAAAACATAACTATCGTTGCTTCTAGTTTTCATTTTTCTTTGGTGTATAGTCCGAGAGGAATTTCGCCAGTTTTGCGGGCAGAAAGAGCCTCTCCTCTTTTAGCCGACGGTTGTTTTATTGCAACCTTTCGATCGGGCTACCAGGAAACGAAGCAGGTTTCGTAGGGGGGCTGCGGGACGAGAAGAGAAGTTGGGAGTGTTAAGAGGAAAGGGGGGTGGGGAGGGAGTCGAGGCCGTCAGCAGAAAATCCGAGAGTTCGGCCAGGTGTCCCGCGAATTACCGGTGGCCGGAGTGGCCTGCTTGGGGGCCTCGGGGGTTTCCTATTTGTAATTAATGAAATGCTTTAAAAGACACCTGTGCGACCATCTCTGTGCCGCGCGCACAGGTGACGACCTGGCTGTGTGTACAGGTGCGCGCGGCCGCGCAGGTACGCCGGCACTCTGAATCGGGAACTGGCACCGGTGCGCCGGTGAAACCTTGTCACAACACCGACAACCGACGACCGTTTTGGCGATTACACGGCTCCGGTGGCCTGGACTTATCGTTCGTTAAAGATTGTACGAGTTTGACTGCGTTCCAGAAACCGACCGACGATCAACCTTCCATCTCCTGGACACTTGGACTCAGAGCTGATCGAAGAAATCTCGTTGCGACCGATTGCGACCCTTAAGGGGGTCTTCGGGTCTAAAGCGTCATTTTGTAGGTCTTGTTTGGAAATTTTTGTACAGATATCGGTTGCTTGATTTGTATGGCGGCTTTGCATACATACACTGGCCCACGAAAGTATTCGAACGCCCTTTAAATCAGGACAACTTTTTATGAAAATTTGAAATATGTGTTTTGTATATCTATATCAGTTACACACATGCTGAAAATTTCATCGAAATCGGTTAGCACGGGAAAAAACAGCATGCGTCGAATGATGTAAGAATCTATAAATTTTAAGTAGAAACTGACCAAAAGTCGTAAAAAACTGCGATTTTTCACTATGTCCAATCGCTTGGTAAATTTTTAACATCTGTTAAAATCACATAGATCTTCAAAATGCATACTTTACATTTTCTTTACAGGCGCAAATTAAGAAGGTATAGAAAGTCCTTTTTTTACTTCTTCAATCATGTAATTCCTACCAATTGCAATTTTTCTAAAACCTTTTTTGCATGTCATTTATTAAACCAATGAATAAAAAACTTATTTTGCTTTAAAGGGCGTTTGAATATTTTCATGAGCAAATGTATAATTATAGACTGCGGATTCTATGCATTCATGACAAAAATGGGCAGCTGTAATTTTAAGCAGTAGAAGCATTAAGAGAATTGCAGGTATTCGACACATTACTTTTGTCGTGCTAACAGCATTAAAGTAAGAAACAATTTTTTATTTGGTTCCGAAGATCCGCAATCTAGATATTCACCGATTTATTTACTAATTTTCTAAGACATATTTTTGTAGATACTTCTTGTAGATACATTAATCTTTTCATTGTTCCTAATGCGACAGCTGTCCGTTTAATTAATTTGTCAGAAACTTATAATATTTTAATATCCACAATTTAAATACTACTTATAAAGACTCGATTCTTTCTAACATCGAATACTTATTATGATAGAAACGAATAGCTGAGATTTAAAACGGCACAGACATTAAAAGAATTTAAGACTATAAATATATTGATTTCAATACATTGAAATTGTTTAACCAGTTAACTGCGTTCGACCTGTATACACGTCAGTCCACGGCTCTATTGCGGTGCGGTTGACGTGTATACTCGTCGTGTAAAATGAAAAATTTCCATTCACAATAAAAATTGAAAATTTCAATAAGGTGTAAAATTTATACTAGGAGCATTTGCCCCGCGTTCGACGTGTATACTCGTCATTGCTTGATTATAATTCCGCATCCCGTGAGGGATTTTTAAAATTAAATTCCGCGTAACATAAAATACAGCAAAGGGACACGTAAGCACGGAAAACGATCATAAAGCAGGAATAACGTTGGAAATACTAAATTAACGAACACTTTGCAGAATAATTGCGAACACAATTTGATACAGCTGGAATTGCATTTTCGGCCGTGGCGCATCGTGCGCTGCACCGGTGAAACGCGACGAATTACTACTTCGCGACCGAGAACGTGACTCAACGCCACTTTTACAGCCGGTTGCTCATTTCGGCCGGTGAAACGGCTCTCGGCTCGTCCTTCAGCGAGGTCAGCTTTGGAGAAGAAAGACAGCTCTGCTTTATGCAGTGTCAGAAACAATGCAGGTATCCGTGGCATGTTGAATGATGTCGGTTGATCCGTGGAACGGACATAATGGTATTGTCATGTAAGAACAAATGAGCCAGAGTACGACCGAAACAAGGAATTCCTCTTTACAACGGTCGCATTCGAACCTGTCAGGTGCATCGGCAATTTGAAATTCTTACCATGCCCGAAACACCGATTGAATCGCACCAAAATGAATCAGGTATAAATCATTTATAACCCAATGGTAACGAAAGCAACGTTAAGCAGCTTTAACCATCATGCGTTTTTTAAGAAAGGTCTTTTGTTGCAGAAAAGTTCCTTCTAGGACATTTATTTCTACGTTCCCATTCAACCTATTGTGTTTTATTCATGATTTTATATTTTAACCCTCATGTCAATACCTAAATCTTTCTATGAAGCTCTATGTATAACACTGTAGTTCACAGTTTCAACATATAGCTTTGTCTCAAGTGTAAATAAATTTATAATCATCCAATAAAGTTTTGCTATTTGTCGACAAGGATAATAAGCGGATCAATAATTTGACAGGATTCAAAAACAGAAAATGGAGAATTTTCAACCAAGAAGCGTACGAAGCAGCTGCGACAGAAATCTTAAGTTAGAAGATTCTACTAAAAAAGAAAAACTATAAATATTTATACAGTAGGTACATGTTTAATTACTTTAGTTCTTTTTCTAGAAAATTATAGCTGGATAAAAGGATCTTCACGCTAGCAGTTGGGAAAAAAAATTGTTGACAAAATATTTCAGATTTCAAGAACACGAATGAATAAACTTGTGATGAATATTTGTAGAATTCTTGACCAATACTTTTTTTTTGTTTTTTCAAGTGGTTTACTATATTATTATAGGTACATATGTACATGTAAATATTAGAATTACTTTGCTACTGCATTTTAGAAAGTACAAATTGTACTGACTTTCTTTTCCAAAAGCGTTGGCTCGCACACACCAGGTAATATTAGGTAGCGACTTAAGCCACCGAGGAATTCCAACTGGCCAAAACTCGGGACAACTTTAAAGCGTAGGAGAGAATCCAGTATTTTCTTTGCATTCCTTTTCTTCGGCTCACGCACAGGTCATGACGAGTTCAGACGTGTCCCGACTCGTACCTTCCCACATGGTCACCCAGCATCCTCGAGCGTCTTACCTTTAGAAGTCCTTCTCGATTGATCGTCGCCAGCGAAAACCACCGTGCTATTAACCACTCGGGTTTACCCGTCGTACCCAACCGCTTTGGTGATAGTCTTAGTTGCTGTCGTCGCTACGTATTGATAACGATCCACTATTATGTATTTCATGAAACGAACATAGTTCCAAGGTAAGAACAATTAGTACTTTCATAATTGTAAATACTGTGACTCGTATGCTTCTTCGCGGAAAGCTGTGGCATAGCTAAAGGTGCATGGAAAATTTCAGTTTTTATGCTAAAATCAGTACTCCGATCATTAAAACTGATTTATTTGTCTATTTCTCTAAAAAGAACAAGACTCCATTTAACGACACAGTGCACAACCTTGTTACAAATACATCTGAATAAATAATTCTATATCAAAACGTCTATAAAATTAGAAAATGGTGTAAGGCAAAACAGTTAATCATTGGTTAATGAATAAAATTAAGTAAAAAGTGTTCTATAAAACACAAAGATATCGAAGGATGTTACGTTTGTCTTATATAAGCAACGTTAAAAATGTATTACGATTATTTTATGTAATGACTGGACTGCGGGTTTTATGCATTTATGGTAATGAGTAAGTGCCATTTAAAGCAAGAGGCAGATTAAAAGAATTTAAGAGTTTCAACGTGTATTTGTATCGGCTTATTAAAGTTGTTATTAAAGGAACAAAAAGATTTCTGTTTCGCCCCCGTTCGTTGTAAGTGATGTAAGCAATTTTTATTTTGCATAAAAATCCACAGTCTAGTAATGACATTTACACCCATTAGGTGTTAATCCAAACAGACAAGTATTGAATTGTACCACTTTTGCATTAAATGACTCGACTATAAAATAGAGATTCTGAAAGCCGTCATTTTCACGGGTTCGGTATTCCTAGTATATTAAATTTTAAAGGGCCGGAATGGCCACTATAGGGGCCAGGGACAAACTAGGGAATTTTGCGTAACATTTTACTTGTATATACAGGGTGCCTCAAAACATGTAGGTATAACTCCAGGAATGCATTGAATACGTTAAAATAAGAAAAAAGTTCATATAAACATATACCTGATATGACCTTGTGTTCGAATTATAACCGTCATTATATGATACCTGTTATTGTATTATGAAATGTATTAGTAAATTTCCATACGTGCTGTTATCACCAAAATACAAAATAGTGTTTACATACCAGAAGATATTGCACGAGATAAAAAGCATTACTTGTAAACAATTCGAGGAATCAGTCAATAGAGCCATAAGAATTACTGGAAAGCATGTATGGCTATAATTCGGAAACAAGGTTATATCGGGTTACATAATAGTTTAAATGAACTATTTTTCTTATTTTAGCGTACTAAATCTGTTCCTGAATTTATGTCCACACGTTTTGAAACTCATTGTATATATATATAACGAAAATTCAAATCTTCAATGGAAAAACGCCGGCCCGCCAAAGGTGAACATCGTTGGCACGAGCGTGCCTCTGTATTCCGGGTCGAGAGGACGAAGAACTCGGTATTAGCTGGAATCGCAGATTTTTCGAAATCGCGGGATACATAATGAGCGGTAGGTGACGCGTTAAAAAAGCATAAACCCAGTGACCAGGATAGGCGCGAGTAGTTTGGTTTCACACAGGCGGTCCTCGTACGCACTACCTGATGCGAGGGGGGCAGCAAGGCAGATGGAGAACGGTGGGCAAGAAAGAAAAAACCAAGAGGTAGAGAAGGTGCCGCGCGAGAGGAGCCCCTTCTTCGTTGGGCCCGTGAGGTAGCGACGGGGGGCAATCGGAGGGGTCCGCGATCTCTGGGTCCTCCGCGAGCGGGGAGTGGAGGGGCGCAGAAGGGTCCGGGGCCCCGTGGTGGGGGGCCTGGCGACAGACTGGCGGCCGCGCACCTGCACTTGCTTGCCGACAGCCAGGGCCGCACCTACGAGGCCCGGACTCCCTTTCCTACCACGGCTCCCGGACTCGAATCGCTCGAGTGCATTCCTCGTATCGTTATCTCCCACGGAGCCAGTACCGAAAAGGTCATGCATCTGGCTGCGGAATACCTTTTTTTCGCCCGAGATTTTTTCTTCTGCCCCGCGGAGATCGTCCCCCCTCGTTCCTTCAACCCCCCTTGCGCAACAGACGTTTAAAAGGGCTGCATACCTTTAGTAGGATAAAAAACAACGATGTTTTAAAAATTGTATGTTCTGTTGGTACGATTCTTGTGGAATAATCTCCCAAAGTTTTATTTGAGAATTTGTAAGACTGATGGAGTTAGAGCTCTGACAATGCTGTCGTATTGCATCGTGGTAACAAATAATTGAAATTTTGAATGCTTTTAAGGTTAACACGTCGACTGCCACGTCGGCCATATTTGATCTTCACAATGTTTTTACCAAATTTGAAAATCAATTTTTATTACAATCTATTAGCTCTCTGTAGCTCCGTAGTGTAACTTTGAAGTCACACAAGGGTACATCAATATCTTTCAGTCTAATTTTTTTTGTTCAACCATATTGTGACAAAACTATCGTTGTTCTTTTATGTCTCCTTTTTAACCAATGTGCATACATGCAATTTTTTGTGAAATTGTAAAATTTATGAAATTTATATTAGAGGAAACCCCACGGAGATATTAACACGTTCACTTCCGTTTCAATCGTATAAAAAATCGCAGCATTTTGCTTTTTATTAGCAAGTTAGTTAGTTCAGTTAGCAAAAATTATTAAACCATATCAGTTGAGATAATTTACACTAAAAATGGCTGTAACTATTGAACAATTTATTAGAAAATCCGCGATTATTTATCTTTAAATTTTTGGAAGATTGTGAAACTACTGTGAAACTACTGTAGAACGTGTCAGGAATTGTTTTGAATAATATTGAATGCGTTTACATGCTGATAATTTTCGCAATAATTAGGTTTCCCATTAATGAGTACCAGAAGCCAATCAAATATTGTCATTCGCTCGAGAAGATGTTGTTATCCAACTTGTTTTGAGGTCATAAATTGCCTCATGTGCGCGAGACACGCTATTTTGAAAACATCCGGTATTCTTCTGAGGCTAGGCACTAGGCGCCGATAATATCAATGTGTTGTCAGATACATAAGTATTCCGCGCCATAGTGGAACGAATCTTGCCTACAAGCATTATAACCCGATAGCGGATAACCTGATACTGCTTGTCGACTGCGTTAATCGATAACCACAGTGAATTTTTTCTCACAGATTTATATAATTATTCTCATACTTTATATTGACTATTGGAATGTAATTGTTTTGTTGTTCTTAAAATCCCAAGTTACAACCTTTAAAATGTGCAGTCTAAAAATTACAGTGCAGAACAAAAATGAATCGACACCATTTCAAACAGCATAACTTTTTTAAATTTAGAAGTTAGAAGGATTAGTTTATTAGATGAGGTGTAAAAAAATGTAAGACATTGCAATTGGTCGGAATCGCGAAAAATATCGGTTAATTATTTTATGAGTTATAAACGATTAAACCTAGGACAAATTGCAGTTTTTCACGATTTTCGACTTATAGCTGCAGCTTTCCCCACTTCGAATCGTTCATGACCCATAAACCAATTAACCAATATAATTTATATAATTTATTTGAGTTTATAACACACCTTTTAAATTTTCAATACGGGCCCAGATAAAAAAAGTTGTGAAAATCAACTTTTATTAATTTTTTCGCGATTCCGACCAATTGCAATATTTTCAGAAATTTGTTTACACATCATCTAATAAATTAATCCTTCTGACTTCTTAAAAACACTTCAATCATTTGGTCTGATCTTAAAAAAGTTATGCTTGTGGTGTTGATTCACTTTTGCTCTTTACTGTAAGTTCAAAAATTCTATAATGGACATTCATTTGAATTTCAGGAGTTAATATTTCCAATTTGCTGTTTTTATCTGTTAGATTATTTTCAAATTCTAAAATCATTTGTATTCAATACCCTTTAAACTCTGCGCTCTCGAAAGTAGTAGGACAATTTGGATAATTGCACAGCAGTCGCCCCTCAATAATTCATGAATCGTGTGCATGGAGCGCATGTCGAATTTCCATATTTAATGTACCGAATTCATTGAAGAGTAGTTTCCCCGTGAACGGAATTTTCGCTCGGCGAACAAAAGGGAACGGAAATAGGAAACATAATCCTCCGGTAATTACTGTAACGGAACTTTCTCAGCAGGCTGTCTCGTCAAAATAGCGTTCCTCGTAATCCTCTTGCTTTTTCGCACATAGAAATTCGAACCTACGATTTCACAATTTTAAGAACAGAAAGAATTACAATTTTATTTTCTATATCGAGACTTGGATTCCACACTCAACAATTTGCGAAGCTCGATTGAAATCTTCTGCTTGGGTTCCATGTCCTTTAATCGCATAAGTGAGATAACGCGATGGTTAATTGCGATATGTAATTCACTTAATCGTCGAGACCAGCGCTACGCAAAGTTGTTCGCACGAATCGAGAGACGGCCGAGTGTAAAGTAGGTAGGCCAGTTTGATAAGGCTTATCTAGCGCGCGCCACGCCGTAGCTGAGTTTGCATATCAATGGGGATTCTTAAGAATCAGCACCCGCGCGTTGCGTTCACCCGGCGCCCATTCTCATATGTGATTTGTAATTCATCTCTTTCTACCAACATTTGTTTCAAATTTCAGACCAAAATAGTCTATATGGACATGCGATAAACGCAGTAATGCCTCGATTTATGTGAAAACGAGACCGAAAATGTCACTGATATCATTTACTGACACTGCTCCTTGACATCTTACTACTAGCTTCGAACGTAGAAAGGAATAGCGAATGAAATACTCATCGACACTAATGTGTCGGGTGATAATACTAATTTATTAACAAAACTGTTTTGTTTTTAATCATTTCTCTATGGAACCTTTAGCAACATATTCGTTCTGCTTGAAATGACTCTAAACACGATACAATTTGGATCATATTTGTTCTTTTTATACATGATATTGTAGAACCTCTATTATTCGAACTACAGTATTTTATCGAGAACTGTCCACAACACGGGTCCGGCCAGGGACAGTAATAGTCCAGGCATACTATTTTTTGTCTTTTGCCGAACGTAGAAAAGGACAGCGAAGCTCGAGAGGCATCGGTCGCAGAGAAGTGTGATATAATACGGGTCGAATATGTCGGTATGAGACCATTACTAGTAATCCAATGACAAAACTTCTTTATCTTTTATTTTTTTTTATGGAACTTTCACGAACATATTCATGGCATTTTTCTATTGAAAATGATACCAAACAAGATTTAGTTGCGATGTTATTTACTTGTGTAATGGACGATGAAAGTTTCGGAAAGTTATTGTAAATATGATTCGAATTATATCGTGTTTGGTATTATTTCAATCAGAAAAATACCACAAATATATTGGTGAAAATCTCATAAAAACATAAGTAATAATAAAAAAGTTTTTTTTATTGGCATTACACTGTGAAGACACACGAGCCTTTGAACCGCACCAGCGACCGCGACTCTCCGCGTCTCTTTCTTTCCTATACGCTGTCTTGTCTTGCACCCGAAACTTGCATGGTCCATTACACAAGTAAATATCATCGCAATTATATCTTATTTGGTATCATTGTCATTAGAAAAATGCTACAAGTATGTTTGTGAAAATCCGATAAAAAATAATGAAAAATAAAGAAGTTTTGTCATTGGATTAGTAGTGGTCTCACACCGATATACTCGACCCGTATTATGTTACATTTCTCTGCGACCGAGGCCTCTCGAGCTTCAAGGCCCCTCACGAGGTATTCACCACGGAAGTGGGGATTGTTTTGGGACAGATATCGGCCAGATATTTGGGACACTTATAGATAAAATACTGTAATCAGTAGAAAACTCGGATTATAGGACAGTTATTTAGCTTCAGTGATAGATTAAATCTTTGCTGATTAACACGGTAAGAAACACGTATTTGGATAATAGAAAAATCAGATATCGATTCTGAAAATCGAGGCCCCACTGTATGGTGAATTAAACAATTAAATATTGTCCAAATGGTATCGTGTTTGGGCTCATGTTAGCCAGAAGAATGTCACAAATATGTTGCTAAAAGTGTTATACGAAATTAAATTAAAAAGAAAGAAAGAAATTTAATTAAAAAGAAAAAGTTTTTGTCATTTTGTTAGTATTGGCTCATCGATATCAGTATAGTGACTCCTATAAATATTTGGTTGCTTTTAAAAAGACGACAACTTTCTAAATATTGGACCCTATGACTTGGAATTATTGGAAAGTTGGAACAACTAGTTTATTACATAATGGAAGATGGTAAACACTGCATCTTTGCGCGATTTTTGGCCTCTAACTGTAATAAATATAAGGATTCTTATGTCTTTTAATTCTTGAGATCTACAAAACCTATTTTTTTATTTTTTTATATAGACCCACACAAAAAGATGTATAATACAACTTTTAGTATTTTCTCTGCAATTCCGACCAATTGCGATTTTCTCAAAATTCCTTGGCAAGTCATGTAGTAAACTAATTGTTCTAACTTCCCACAAAACTATCTAAGTCGTAGGGTCCAATATTATAAATGTTATCGCCCTTTTAAGGGTGTCCGAATATTCATGGAAGTCACCGCATATATTTTCTTAAAATGAATTTCGCCGCCATTCCGAGTTTGCAAAACAGCCAACACAAATTGAATTTCGCGTAAAAATCTGCAACCTAATTACGAAATAAGAGAAGGTCGTACATGAAACACGCATCAAACGCACACGGTACCAATTTTCGTTTCTGCCACCGGCCACGAAGGAAAATCGAACAAGGCTGGAGCGTGGGATTATTGTTCGAGGCGGGTGCATATATGGTCCCGCGGTTGTTCTTAATACGACGTTGCATCTCGTGTCCGATAAAAGCAGCGGGCGCCCGCGCTTATAAACAATAATGACACGTTGGACCAGTTCGTGTCGGTGAGCCCGTGGTAATTTGCATTCACCGTAATTACGATCCAGTGACGTGCCTCGTCCTAGCCTGACTTCGATTTTCTGAATTATGGTAGCGCAACCCTGTTCCGCCGACAATATCTCGTGGCTTTTCTTGCATTTTCATGAAAACTGCGCCACCATTGGTCGTAAACGTCCATTGAAAAAGTCACTCGCTCGCACTTTCACGCGTTATCGATCGAAAAACGTTTCGTGTCCACGAGGATTACAGCTCTGACACGCAAACGGGAATGACCTTTGCAAAAGTCGATACGTTCGTCTCGTAAAAATCGTGTCGATTACAATTCTTCTGGCTGCACGATGAATTTTCGGTCTCGAAGACAATAGTGGCATTTATAAGAATTACACTGCGCAACTTTATGCAAATTCTAAATTTCATGGCTTATTTTATAAAAACCAAGATGGGGAACAAGTTCAGCTTGTCAACTAAAAAATTCCTTGTGATAAGCAATAGTATAAATGTCATTAATGGTTATTACAATACACGTTTCCTTGTATTTTAAAAACCCGCACATGCTATAAATTCTTACAGTTCCGCAGGCTAATTCAACCAGAGCACTTTCTAAAAAAACTCGTTCGTGACTGTTGTACAATCAGTCTCTTTAATTCTAAAAAATGAAAGAAACTTTTTTGTCTGTCGAATTGAACGAGTTCCTTAAAATATTGTAATGTTGTCCAAAGTGTTTTAGTGCGACTATAAACTAGTATGAAATAAGCTTTTTTAGTAAACGTTCTAAACAAATTGTTTCCATTTGAACTTTTATTATACAGATACGGAAATATCTGCTGCATGAGAACACTTCTTAAAAAAGGTCCTAGGGGTAACATGAAATCCTGACAAGAACAGATATTTTCCTCAACGACACATATGCAGGCTGTCCGACAAGAACATTGTAGCGATATCTCTGCAAAAAATAATGTATTTGGAAAAAATTTAATATGAATCGAAAGTACATTTCAAATACCAATACGCTCTGACACTGGATTAATAAAACTGGAAGTAAAATGAATAATGTCTTGAAACATCGAAGCCTCGTATTCCCAAATTGCACAATAGATAACGTAACATTATCATTGACTGGCTATCCCAGTCACCAGGTACAAAACCCCGTAAAAAAGGTTTGGTTTAATATGAAGTAGAAGCATACAGAACCGTATTCGAAAAATATAGAAATCGCTACTTGTTTCATGAGAAAAAATGAGTAGAAAGCATACCAAAATGATGGTAAACTGTAATTGATAATGGAGGAAATTGGGTCCATTATTAAGTAAAAGCGTAGTAGTATTTTGGATGTACTTTTCATCCATAACAAATTTTATACAAATGTATTAATATTTTCGGAAATATCGCTAGTACGCTTATGCGAAACATTTTGTGTATTAAAGTTATTTACTCCCGAAGAATGATCTATAAGGATTGCTTGTTTAAATTCATTAAAAAGCAGGAACCAACTATTTGAATTCTAAAATTCAACATTAAAAACTAAGATTATCTTTGGTTGACTATTTACGACAAATATTCGACGATATTGTCCACTTGTCAGTAAAAGTGCATGTTAGTTGTGCTAAAGGCAAGCAGAAAAAAATGCACAAAATCCGTGCTCTAACGATCGCCCTAGCTCCATCATGTGAAGGAAACAACCAGGGATAACAAGATAAAAGCCCACCGAGTGAACATAAAAATTTCATGGGAACGCAAGTCGATTTTAATTGCTGCTACGTTGACAAGGATCTTGCCAAAAAGGGGCAAGGGCACGTCGGCGACTCCGTCTCCTTTCGGAACCTTGAAATCGAGGTGAAAACGAAACGCGAGTTGTAAAAGGAGCCAGAGTCATGAATATACATCACGGGAGCGCAACATGCGAAATGAGTAATAGGGAGGCACAACGATGGCCTGGTTATGATGTAAGCGGTTTATCCCGGTGTAATGATTCGTGGGGGCAGATTATGGCCATAGAATGCCTTCACTTTCTACGTTCCCACCCACCAGCCATGGTGTATTGTCGGGCGCCATGAAAGCGTCGCCATTAGATCGAGCATGTCCAACTCCGGCGACGCCTGACCTTTTGAGGATGATATTTACAAGATTTCCACCGCGACGACCATGACTTCGGATGAGGTCGTCATATTTATACCGTGTCCTTGCATTTATTGTAACGGAGAACGTTCGTCATTATGTATCCTTCAGCTTTACCAATTTTATTACAATTTTACCAATTTCCTTTGCACGAAAATTCACTGTTTCTGATACAAAGCTTATTCGAACAATAACATATGCACCCTTTTCTTATCTTTTTAGTCACCTATTAACCCTTTAACACGTTCACGCCAGCGTGTACCACCGGTGGGTCATGTGGTGGTTTTTGTGTCGATAAAATAAATATTTAAAATAAAAACATTTTGAATAAAAGCTGTACTATACTAATATCATGCCCTAATAAATGCATAATAAGAGTAAATTGTCCTGCCGAACCTGAAGTTTTGCTTAACAAAATTTTGAGTATGGCACCACTGAATGGAGAAAAATTAAAAATAGTGCCGGCGTGAACATGTTAAGAACGAATGTTAATATGTATATTGATTACATCGGGCTTGTGCGTTTAATTTCTAAAGTTATAAACGGACCATTTAATTACTTAACACTAACCGTACCGAACACAAAATATGACTGGTATATTCTGTTTTATAAAAATTACAAGACTGAATTTATTTAAATTTCGCACAATTTTTATAATAATATGTACTCACATAATGAAATTTACTTAATCATTTCTAATGGAAGAATCGTTGTATAGTAAATATTTGATCTAAGCAAAATCATAGGGACCATGCCATTGCATGGATCGTACAGTTCGACTATTTTTTTGAGACCTTGCCGAGCGCATCGAACGTAGAAATGGACAGAGCGTGTAAACACGGATCGCTGTCCTCTTGTACGTCCAAAAGTTACTGTGTATACCATGATTTAAACCACTGAATACAGTTCAAGTTACATCGTGTTTAGTGTCATTTTGATCAGAAAAATGCCACAAATAAGTAGGTGAAAGTTGCATAAAAATGTAATGAAAAATAAAGACGTTTTGAAATTGGATTAGTAGTGGTTTCACACCGATATACCTAACCCCTAGGGTGGACCTTAGTTATACTTGGCGAAAATTATTTTGCAGATTTTTTTGTGGGACACCCCCTAGAATTGTGCCACTGGATGAAAAAATAATCTTTGCGAAATTTGAAATTGATCGAATAACAGGAAATCGTGCCGCATCGACTTTAAAAATTTTTTAATTTTATAAATCGTTTTTCTCCACTGCAGTATATTATCAGTATATATGTTTATATATCATTGAATTTGTCTTTTTACGCACTATAACAATATAGAAACAAAATGTAATATTGATTTAAAAAAAAAAATTGTGACCATAAAATCTTAAAAATTGACATTTAGTATTCTTAGACAGTACAACTTTTGTCTAAGAAATTTTTTTATATTTTTATAAGTAGCAAAGATATATATATATACATATACTTATACATAATACATATACATTATACATATATTACATCATACTAAAAACTATTAAAAGTATTTTTATAGCAATAAAAAAAGATCCCTGTAGAAAATTTCGTTGAAATATTTTATGATTGTTTCTAAAATGGAACAAAAAGAACAGCAACCAAGAGAAGATTATAAAGAATTTTTGGAGATAATTATTTTCTTGGGTAGGACTCCACCAAGAAATATAAGATTTCGGACTCCAGGAGCTTTCCACCACGCTCGTTGGATGGCGAAAGATTTATATTGCTTAAAAATATATTTATTTAAAAATCAATTTATGTTAAATGTCGACGAAGAAAATGGAATTTGCGACATTTGCGTCTTTCTCACCAATATTTACATTAAAGCGTGGGTTCGAGCTCCAATGGCAAGATTTGGCATTTTTACAGAAACTGTATTCCTACCGTTCTGCTGACGAAAAAATAAGTTATTTAGGATTAACAAATTTTGCAACCATTTATGGTATTTATCACCAAAAGCGGTAGCGTTAGCATTTTTTGACAAAACCGTGGAAAAGAATACGAAATTACGGATGGTGGAGGCGCTTAACATTGAAGCCGACGAATCATGTAAAAAATATAAAATAACTCCGCAAGACTTAGAAAACAATGCTGATAGAGGAATTGAACATTTTATTTCCCACGAAACACTAAGATTTTTTGAAGGATTCTCAGTTCGTATAGAATTTCTAAAAAAAGATCCCGATTTATGGGAAAATGACGAGGATTTCAAATCTGGATTAAATATTGTACAAAAATTAAAAGTTGTTGACGACACTGCTGAGCGTGGTATTAAACTTATTCAGGACTATAATCGATTATTATCAAAAAATGGAGAGGAGAAACAATATATTTTACAAATTATTTCCGAAAATAGGAAACAATTTCCAGATGTATCGAAAAAATCATTAAGAGACACATAAAATATTTCAACGAAATTTTCTAAAGGGATTTTTTTAATTGGAATACAAATACTTTTAATAGTTTTTCTTTGCTACTTATAAAAATATAAAAAAATTTCTTAGACAAAAGTTGTACTGGTTAATAAATTAAATATAATGCAAAAGGAAAAAAAAGTATTTTAAATGTCAATTTTTGAGATTTCATGGTCACAATTTTTTTTTTTAAATCAATATTACATTTTGTTTCTATATTGTTATAGTGCGTAAAAAGACAAATTCAACGATATATAAACATATATACTGATAATATACTGCAGTGTAGAAAAACGAGTTACACAATTAAAAAATTTTCAAAGTCGATGCGGTACGATTTCCCGTTATTCGATCAATTTCAAATTTCGCACAGATTATTTTTTCGTCCAGTGGCACAATTCTAGGGGGTGTCGTGAGAAGAATTCGTTAGTCGAAAAACAAGGTCCACCCTACTGACCCCGTATCAAGTTATGCGACATATTACACTGCTCGGCGACCGAGGCAGCTCGAGCTTCTTGGCCCCTCGTTGGTCAAGCCCCCAAGTTGTGGGGACAGGCGCTTTGCGACGATCGTACAGTTCTGGTTCGCATAGATCGAATATTTACTTTAACTGCAATAAGTGTAAGATATAAAATGTGGAACCGGTTATTTGACCGGTCGTGGTACGATTAGTGTTAAAAAAAATTAGATCGACACATGCGCGTTTATACACAGTGTTCATTGCTTTGATTCACAATCTAGTATTTTGAGGAAAATGTTTTTAATACTTTAAGTTATCCTCATCCACAAAGGGTTAACTCCTTGACATACATATTAAATAAAACTCGATATGGGCAAAGATACTGTGTATGTTTAATTTATAATGTAAACTACAAAATTGTGGTTGCCATACATGCGTAACGCTGATAGCATTAGAGAAATCTTTTGTCGATCAAAAGAACGAACGCTAATCGTTTGCGCTGTTTGGCTATGCGAGTAGCAGACTAGCCGGTGAAATTGTACACGGGTAAAATATGGTAGGTCGTCGGTTACACACGACGAGTTAAGCAATTAATATCTCTGCTTCGTTGGCTCGGTGGTTTTCAGATACATGGGAAGGAAGTGGTCGTATTTCTTTCCACTCGCGATAGGAAAGACTCAGCACTGGAACGAAGCCAAACGGAAGTCTACAGTTGAATATAAGAGTAGTAAATTACTCGTAAAATGTTGCAATCTATATATATTTGATCGTCTTGCTCGCAATGGCACTCTTTCGCGATTAACGATGCTAAATGCTAAATCGACACTATGGAACACTAACGAATCGCTTTCAAATTTAATCACTGACTTCTTCTCAATGTTCCTCGATTTTTGGACTGATAATGTGGCGAGGATTCATTTCAATTAGCGCTGACAACTTTAAAATGTTACAAGCTTTAGACAAAACTTTAAACATTTGCTAATCGACTGTATCCAGAACTGGGTAAAGTTTTGGAGAAAAAATATTTCAAATACTATTTTAAATAGTCATTGTTCTACAATTCAAAGAAAATACTATTCTAAATAAACAGTAAAATTTCTGCAAATAAAATATTTTTATTTCTATAAACTAAAACATAAAATATCATTTTTATTTTGGTAATCTAAAATATAAAATAAAATATTTCAATCTTGCGTTAAATAGTATTTAAAATATTTATTGACGATGAAAATAGATTGAGGAAACTTGTAACGAGGTGTCAAATGAAAAAAATTTATTGCATATTTTCGATTTAGTTTCTTATACAGAATTACCCCCTTAAATAAAATTCTCAATATTTTGAAAATCCTTCAAATAAAATACCATCTTCGATACTATTTGAAAAACTTTTTCTAACAGATAAAATATTTTGTTTTTAAAAGTGCACGTATGATTTAAAATAATATAGATTATTTATTATTTACTGTTTGAAATAACATTTTACCCAGCTCTGATTCTATTCGAGGAGAAACTTTATGTTATATTTAATATTTATTAGAACGTTTAAACGTAAGTACGAGAGGATAGACTATTTCCTTCTAATATTTTAATTTTTATGTACAATACGTGACCAACATTGCCAGGGTACTATCAATAGAATTTTAATCGATCGTTAAGTAGTTTAGCTGGATTCATTTAGAGATAATTGATAACAATATTGGCAGGCTTACTGAAAGCGCCTAATCACTGTTCACAGCACCCAATCAGCTCGCATAAATATATGTACTTCATTAATTTTTAATAGTTGCTAGACTCGTACAATCGGCTGTCTTTATTATGTGCTGTTGGTTGTTATAAAAATAACCAAAGAGATAGCAGTGCGCTTGTACGATTTGCGATTCTGTGAACTTAATTTGCATACTGGATGGACATGATATCTCAATCATTACAATCAGCTTGCGTGAACTTCATGAAGATGTCGTAGCTGACATTCTTCAAACTATGGTTCGATAGAATTGGATTACGTTCGCGGTATTAACAAGAAATGATTTTATACTGACAAAAAAGCTGTTGTATAATTACACCTGTGCCTTTATTAGTCGCGGAATTTACCTGTCTGATAACGTTCTTTCATCCTTCATTTTCCAAAAGTGTTAGTCATTGTCTCGCTCCGAGCCTAAATGTGAACGGTTTCTGTTTGATTCATTCGTTGGTACATATGACCTCGCTGTTAAAGCGGCCACATTAAAATCAACTTCAAACAAAAACAAAAAATTCCTCTGAAAAGCAAGGATCTAAAATATATTTTCTATCAATTTGAGAAAAATAGATTTCTTCGAAAAGTTCGTCGATATTCAAAAAATGTATCCAGTTCAAATATAAATCGACCAGATACACACAATTTGTACAAACATTCATTTTCATGGTCTGATTCGCAGAAACTGGAAGCCAAGAAAAACCAGCTCGCTTCATTAAACGTTGCGCCTAGTTCAAAATCAAATAAAAATTACAAAAAATTTTGTAAATTCCACTACTCAGATCTAAGGCGTTAAAAAGATATAGAACGTCACGTTTCCCTTGGTTGCTCGGACTGTGACACTTAACAAAAATATGTATTAACGAAAGTAGCAAGGTGGAGGATTGTTTGATTTAATTTGGAACTGAATCTCTAAAGAAATTAAATTTTGTGAGTGCATCGAGTACACATGGACTGGTCTATCAGCACGTGGAGATTATTAACACGAAACAAGCATTGATATATTTCGGTGATCGCGCGCAGGTGTGACCGATAGCCATCGTCGAGATAATAGAAGAATTAATGAATTCCCGGTGTCGCGATTAGAATCGCGTAGGTAAGCATACGTACAATGTACGAATTGAGTGGCCGATGCCAGACCAATGGTGTAACATGCATTCATTTTGTACCGATAATTTTTGCAGACATTTATCTGCTTTTCTCGAGTGCTCCCAGTGCAAAGAGATATTTTCAGATTATGTGACGATTGTGTCATGGTTGTTCATTACGCAACACGATTTCTGTAAACAAAATATGTTTTGAACTATTTTTTAACCGCGGTGTTCGGTTGGGCTATACATTTATAATAAAATTAAAGAAAGAAAAACAAGCGCATGAGCTACAACTTTTATAAAATATTACAAAAAATACTACATAGTTATCATTTAAAAAAATGTGAAAGGTCAAGAAGGACTAGAAATATGCAGGTGGGTTGAAGACAATTCAAATTGTTCACTCTCAATCGAATGCAAAATGCAGTTTTCTTTACTGCACAAGCTCACCCTCCTGTCGCCATTTGTAGAACTCTAAAAATATTCGGGGGACATCAGAAATTTCTATTTACTGTATTTTCATTGTTTTCGGTTGAACATTTCGAGTAACAGAGATAGATAATTGTAAATTCTTGACAATAGAAAAACATCACCCAAAGAAAGAGACTCTATTTCTAAAACAAAATTTTAAAAGAAGAAGTTACGAATCAAGAATGATTGATAAGCTATATGGTTATACAGGCAATTCCACATTTGGATCCGAATACAGAAATTTATCTTTTGTTTGAAAAATTCAGGTGACTCTTGGTTTCTCATGCTCGCAGTGCTATTAAATAGTTTCCGTAATGGGATTTCGTAATTTATATTCATATTCTAAAAGCACCTCGCGAACGATTCGATCTCACGTATAGACGAAGAAGATATTAAAAGATCTGATTGCGATAATAGCTTGCGACCTCGGCAGATAAGGCCGGATAATTAAGTGCTAATGTACTTGATCGGCAATATTCTTCGGTTATAAGAGGCAGGTTCGGTGCGAATCAAAAGATGGAAATGTTCTTTTTATAACTGCTGTGCTTAATTCGATTTTATTTTACCTCAGATTGGTGTTTAATAGCTTTATTACGGTTGATCTCGCAAGTAAGTAATTTTATTTGCAGATGCTTCATGATGTAAATGTATTCAATAACAGTATGCAAAGATTAGCAGTTTAGTCTACGTGTTGTAATATTTGTTGGTACATTGTAAAATCTGTAGAGATTTTTACAATACGGTGAAACGAAACATTTACAAATACGAAAGACATTTGTGTTTTACCTTTCGTTATTTTTATGCGTGTAAAATAAGGGTTTGATGCTCGTGGTACCAACCTATGATCGATTGTTACCGAGTTCTCGAAATAGTCATTTTATCAACAGGAAAACGAAATCCCGATTACGAACGGCAAAACTTCGGATCGAAGGAAGTTTCTTCGAAATGCCACGAATGGAAATTACGCTTTGCGTGTACAGTTATCGTGTTGTGAGAAAAAAAGTGACCACTGATAAGAGCACACGTGTTCCAACGACGAAACGATTGCTCCCCCGAGCCGTATTAATGCCGTATAATCGAAGAATGTCGCCTTCGTGAGCATACAAGCACGAAGAATCACGAGTACATCGAGAACAAACAGAAATCGATCTTCATTAACGAGCCAACACAAGAAGAACTACAATCGATGCGTGAAAATATCATTTTTTCGCTTCAACAACGGCGAACTGTGCCATTTTCTGTTTTTGCAATGATATTGGTGTCGCGAATCTTTGAACATATACCCCGAAAAGATATTTTGGGAATATATTTTAGTTTTAGTTGGTTCCTATGAAATATCGAATTTGCTCTTGAAATCACAATTACACTATTTCGTTTACTAGACAACATTTCTGTAGTCAAAATATGCTCCATCAGCATTTCTATAAAAATCTGAGTTTTTAGATTCTATAAACCTCGTTATTGAATTTTTTACATCATCGTGTCTATATTGGTTATTTTTTAACCCTTAGCGGACGGGGATTAGCAGAACGGTAAAATTGTTTGGGCGACTGTCAGCAGACACGCGTCCGCAAAGGGTTAAAAGATGACTTACGTATTTGAAAAGACTCTAGTCCATTGGAGATGAGTCTGGAGAATCAAGGGAATGACCTAAAATTTAATAATACAATTCCCTTAATTTATTAGCAGTCGTTTGCGACGTATACGGTCGAGCATTTTCGTGCAAGAAGATCGGCCCATACCGAGCGCTGGATGAAAAACTTTTAACTTTTCATGCATTTCATTGTTGGATTGATAATGTGAATACATGTCAGCTGTAATTATTTCTCCAGTACGAAGAAATGAATAATGACATTGTTATTCACCATCGTTTGAGGTCTTCCACGAGGCTTATTGTTCAAAGAAAAATCACCGGAACGAAATCTTATAAACCAACGATGCACTTTCCTCTCATTCACAATATTATTCCCAAAAGCTTTATTTATATTGCGAGTGGATTATGCAGAATTGCTGCCAAGTTTATATTCATATAAGAAAATTACACCAATATCAGTTGAATCCCCAAAAGCTTTGTTTATATTGCTAGTGGATTATGCAAAATTGCTGCCAAGTTTATATTCATATAAGAAAATTACACCAATATCAGTTGAATCCATATTTGAGAATATTAAGAGGTCATTTGAACAATAAACAATTAAGGAAACCATGGAAACAAACTTTCATGAATAAATGAAATCCGACATTTCAAATGCACTAAGGCGTTGATTTAAAATCGGCCAAAATTACCCAAGACCAATTTTCCTGAAAGTTTACATATTGGGAGGGGGTCAAAGTACGTATTTTGCGAAATCTATTATGTGCTGTAACTTTTAATAAAAATACGATATCGACCCGGCACTGATACCAAAAAATCATAAAAAATTCAAGCTTTCCAACGATGTATAAGTTTATGTAATTTATTTATTGCTAACAGAATTTTTTCACGTTTTTCGTGTTTCCAAGGTGTAAAAAATTCAGAAAAATTGCAATTCCCAAGAAAAGTATCGCCTGATTTTAACCAAAAACGCTGCATTAATAGTACATTTCATGCCCTTTCGAATGGTGTTTGTCATACCTTGGGGAAATTATTCGTTTTTGAATTATAAAGTAAAATGTGAGTAGAAGTTAAGGCGTGCGGTCAACTACATCTAGAATTTCGAGAGAGAAATCAAGTATTTCGATGGTTGCGTCCGAAGAAAATGATTGTTTCTTTTAGTTCTTTAATTCTGGGTATCAATGAACGAGTGAATAGTTCCGTTTCGGAAAATCTTAAAACACTGTATGTTTCGTTTGAGACTATTAAATACTGTCGTGAATATAAATAGAAACAAACTGAAGAAGATATGATACGTGATAATTGTATAAGAAGATATAATATAAAATAAGCAATATCTGCATTCTGGTATAATTATTGTAAAATATAACCAATGTGTTTCACTGTTTCAAAACAGTAGAATTGATAACAATAGCATAGATGTGTTATGTACAGTGTATATATAATCATAAAAACCGTTTTTTCCACGTTTGAAATGAATATACAGGTCGAGTAGTTGACCGCACGCCTTAACTTCTAGTCACATTTTACTTTATAACTCAAAAACGAATAATTTCCCCAAGGTATGACAAACACCATTCGAAAGGGCATGAAATGTACTATTAATGCAGCGTTTTTGGTTAAAATCAGGCGATACTTTTTTTGGGAATTGCAATTTTTCTGAATTTTTTACACCTTGGAAACACGAAAAACGTGAAAAAATTCTGTTAGCAATAAATAAATTACATAAACTTATACATCGTTGGAAAGCTTGAATTTTTTATGATTTTTTGGTATCAGTGCCGGGTACCAGACCCAAAGGGCTACCAATATGCAAACTTT
Source organism: Sphecodes monilicornis (assembly GCA_913789915.3). NCBI lineage: Eukaryota > Metazoa > Arthropoda > Insecta > Hymenoptera > Halictidae > Sphecodes > Sphecodes monilicornis. The sequence continues at coordinate 2,235,732 of OU565287.1, forward strand.
CAGGAAAATTGGTCTTGGGTAATTTTGGCCGATTTTGAATCAACGCCTTTAAAAGTAACTGTTTTGTTGTTCGAAAGGAATGAAATTAATGAAATTTTAAGTACATCGTTTGGTTTGGACTTTCTGTTTTGATGCTCGTTTGACTATAGTTATCGAGAATTTTAAGTAGAAGATAATGAGTTAATGAGAGCATAGCTTGCCGTTATCACTGTATTTTGTACAAAGTCTGAAGTGACAAAATTAATTTTAGTTGTCGATGTCGCGCGATATTGGCAAGGCCGAATTAGAGCCGATACACAATATCGAACCGATCCCGGTCCGGTCTCGGTGCGGTCTCGATCCGATCCAACGTACACACTATCGCAAGATTGCTTTATAGCGCATTTCGATGATGTTTCATATTTTAGAAAATTTATTTCATACTCATTCCCAGAGTTGGGTACATTTCATTTGAAATAAGATAACAAGTAATCATTTTAAGTAATTAATTATTTTTAATACTTGTGTTTTACAAATAACGTAGCAATTTATTTTTATTTGGTGTTTTAATCAAATAAATTTATTTTCAAATAATATTGAATTTGAAAAATTGTTCACTTCATTGACATTGATCAAATAAGATAATAAATGATATTACCTCACTAAGAGGTTATCGAAGTAAATAAATAAATTATTAAATTTAGACATTCTAATTCTTTTAGTTTAATGGTTTTTTAGCTGCAGATGCTTTCAAAATTCTTCTTTAGTACACGAAATCGAATTTTTTAGAGTACGAATTATTTAAACAATGAAAGATGATATGAAAAATTATTTGAATTTAATTCTACATTGAAATAATGAAATAATTTAAAAAAACAACTATTTGCCTGTTCAATTAAGCTAACAGATGATTATTTCAAATCACATGTTAATTTTGATTTAACATCATTCTAAAATCGTATCATGCTGGTCATCTATATGTGTAATATGATGAACTATACATAAAGGTTAGTTTACAATAAATTTGTATAAGTTAGGATGATAACGCAACACAGTATTATACAGTAGAGACAGATACAGGTTAAAAGAAGAGAGAAAGAAATAAAGTGAGAAGTCAAGGATTTTATTATACATTCTGTTGTTGCAAACATAATGTTTCTCCTTAATCAATTTTTTCTTAAATATGGAACATCATCGAAATGCGCTATAAACTAACACAAAATTTAAAAATGATTCAAAAAATTTTTAAAATCGGTCCAATATATTTGACAACAATTACGAGCAGGTATTCATAATAAAGAAGATGTGCTATTCAATTGTCCGGTCTCGCTTCGGTCAAATATTCTTTCCAAGAAATCTTGACCGGACCGAGACCGGACTGAGAGCGGAGCGAAACCGGTGGTGTGAACACTCGTATTTAAAACCATGTGATTTAAATTTAATCGCACCAAGACCGGACCGATAATATGTATCGGCCCTTAACCTGCCGCATCAGCACGTTAGAATCTCCAAAATTTCTATGTCTGCTAATCGTTGCAGTAATTTTTGCAAAGTCGATCAAATTCAACAACTTCCAAAATTGATATCAGTCTATCAATTTAGTCTCTTTATTTGCAAAAATTCTAATCTTATCCCGACGAGTAATCACATTCTTTTATACCAATTACACGTATCGGCAAGTGCGACGATAAATCAGCAGTAGGTCAGTTGATGAAAAACGCGTTCAATTCTGGAGGTCAGAGGATTGCCATTTCGGTATTAAAAAGTAGAGAAACTATGCGTTAATAAATATTATTTTCAACGGTATCTGCACCGATCACAAAATCTGATTGATATACGCTGTTTTATAAACATTACAAGACTGAATCTATTTACGTTGCTCACAATTTTTATAACAATATGTGCTTGAATGAATGAATATTTAATAATTTCAAACAGGAGCATCCTTGTAATTTCAATAATTACAAAATACAAAATGTAAAACCGGTCATTGATCGGTCGTGGCACGGATTAAGTACTGAACAGTACTTCCTCGGAAGGTGATCATAGTAGAATTTGGAGAAACAAAAATTAAATGAAATTGAATATTTTACAGTGCATATATAATGTATTCACTACTTTGTACAATGAACCGACAGTTACTTTAAATATGAAATATGAATGTCGAGGTCGAGAGAATACGATGTTGGAGAACATCCAAAAGAAATATTATCCACACAACACAAATTCTTAATGTACTTGTTAACATAAATGTGATACTGTCTCAAATTACAGTCATTGATTACTGCATCCGTTACTTCTATAACCATACTAAAATGAAACACGTTCATTTCGATGAAATCATTTTAATAACAGTGTCCAGTACTCGGGGTCCAGGTAAAGACATACAATCTGCTCCGAACAAATAAGAATACAAATTACTCGAAATGTTGTGGGCGAAAGAGACAAGTGGTCGGACTAGTGGCACAAGATCAAAGGAATAAATTTAGGTTAAACATGATTGAAATATGTATGGACTGTTTACGAGCAGCGTTAACCCATAGTATTTCGTGTGCAGCACGGACTAAATTCATTTTTAAAACGGGACAGTTCGGTGTTATTGCATACGTTAGCCTGCGAGGAGATATTATCTCAAATTCAGCTATTAATCACGATTGTCGTTTCTGCCATCAAGAACGAAGGTTTAATAAATAAAAATTATATACATCTCTACTAAATGTCTTGTTCTGGTCAGCGTCTGGTCAGAATCTGCCAATTGCACGGCTGTGGGAAACTATTAAAAGTTTAAAAGCCATTTTTTAACTTTTTCAAATGAAACATTCCATTGCACGCTCATTTCTTCTACGGCCCACTGTTATTTATTAGCGCCGCTCGCAGCCACGGTCGCGACCAGTGTAATTTCCGCTCGCTCGCACTCGCACACGCTCGCTTATTACTAATAAGTTCCAAATAAATTTATTTTCTTCGTTGGGCTACTAATAATAGTAATAGTCTCCTCATTACCTCGGGATTGCGGTGTAATTACGTGGAAAAGCGCGCGAGCTAGGCGCGGTATTAGAAACTGGAGTCTCATCGCGAGACAAGACAAATGCAGAGAGCAGTCGACGTTTTCTTTCTCGCGTTTTCCCTCCGACGAGGTGAGGAGGCCTCTCCATCGGAAAGCTCGAGAATAGAGCAATCGATGGAATGTCTCGGCGTTATGCAACAACGTCGAAAATACCGCGTGTGTCGCGTAAAAAGGTCGCAACACTCGTGAAAGGGGGCGCACCGTTTCACCCGTGTTTTTGAAGAAACCGCGAGTAAATTCGCGGCAACGATCCGGCGCACCTGCGTTTCGTTTCGCTTGATATCACAGCGACGCGATAAATTTTCATTGCCACGTACGTAGGTATAAACTTTTATTGGCCATTCAGCGGCCCGAGTTTGAACGTTCCGCCTGCGCTGGCTAAAGCTATCGCCGCGTCCCTTTGCTTGCCCGGCTAAGAATCGACTTCTCCACCGTGTTAAATACCGCAATCATCGGCGGACATCATTTTAACTATTTACTTCTTTCGACGATGCGGTGCAGAATCACGGGAACAGATTCAGTACCGTTGATCATCCCATTCCTCACGTGTTTTACATCGCCGCCTCGACCTCTCTCATGAATCAAGAAAGAAACTATGAAATCGTTGCATTGAAAGCCGGCACGCAATCAACGACAATATTAGGTCATCGCTGAAGTTCTCGTTGCATCTCTGCGATTGAATCCGCGACAGAGAAAACGATTTTTGCTTCTGTGTAACGATGTCTTGTTTAATGTGTTCGGTACCAGCTCTTGTTTCGATAATTGTCTTCATGCTTATAACATTTTATTAACCCTTCAAGGACGACGATGGCTGGTCAGTTTGTTTTTGTAAGATCAACGTTGTACGATATTACAATAACGTCTTATATTTTTTATATTTCCCGTAGCTATTTTCAAATTCTAGAAAACGAATAATAACACATGCAAATACATCGCATTTATAAATCTGACCTTCTGTAATAAATTTTTAAATATTTTTCAGAGTTTGTACGGCGTAGGTACTATATTCCTTGAATACCTAACGGTATTACAATTTTAAATAATGATACGTATCATAAATGATAAAAAAATTGTTCTGTTAAAAAACATGCTATTTTTTGCAAAAATAAGCCTTAAAGGATAGGACGGAAATACAATATTTTGGGAAGAGTGAATAAACATTTCGCTAATTTTCTTAAACGACGTGTATTTTGCAATATGCCGCTGACTTTGGAATCTGTCACATTCAAGGTGGCAGCCCGTGCAAAGAAATGAATTTATGCATCGTTACGCTATTTGCAGGTGTTAGTTTTTTGTATAATAAAACGCAAGGACACTGAATCGACGCCTTAACGTTCATTAATGGTGTTAATTGATATTCATCCGTCTAATGCATTTTATTCAAATAAATTTACATAGCTAATTCCTTCGGCCAGCGTTGACGTTCCCAATTTTCCCAGTGATTAACTTCTGAATAGAATTTTTTGGAATATTAACGAGAAGCGACTGAAATCAAAGACAGACGTTTATCACGGTTGTATAAAATTTCGAAGCGACATCACTGCAAAAGCATTTCAAAGTCGCAATACCGCGTCACGAAACGATGTCAGTGATACGTCGCAGATTTCACAGGACGCGTTCTTCAAATGAATTCGAACAAGCGTTTTCCAAATGGCTTATGTAAGGATTGGTTTATGTAAAAATTTATTTATGCCAGCTTGATCATTTGAATTTCCAATGAAGCATTTCTGTGATCGTTGACAATAACTGCGGTGTGCGTGATTCAAATCAAATATAGCGGATTGGATGAAACGTGTTTAATAACCGTCCAAATATCTTATTCGTTGATGTCGGTTATAACTAAGTCGTTCAATGAAAAAGCGGTGTAAGTAAAAAAATGTTGACCACTGGACATTGAAAATAAAAAAAAACTGTAATTTCTCAGATAAAAATAAGCATCGTATTGAAGTGAAAAATCGGACATCGACTTTTTGTGTAATTTGATTCTAATTTCAAAAATTGCTTATAAATCAGGCATTATGAAAACTACGTATGATTACGAAAAATTAATGGGATCAATTGACTTACACCACTTTTGTGTTAAATAGCTCAATTGTTGATTGGAAAGGAATTATTGAAGCTCCGTCAATCCATTGTCGAGGGTGAAAGCTATATTATAAGTTGCAATATTATGTCCGAGAAACGATCGATATGAATATTGTGGGCATGATCGCTATCGAAGAAGATGCGTGTGCACGCATTTTTTCTGCAACGATCGCTCGCAGGAATCCACATTGAGATTCGCGCACGCATCGTGTCGGAACGTTGATTCACCTTGATTATTTGAAACGTGGCTTCCGTGCCACGACAGAAGGACGCCGCGCGTTTTTTTACCAGTCACCTATCTTTTTTTCCGGGACGAGATAATCGATCACGCATTCGAAGGACTGACTCCGAGCTCCATCCAAGCAAAAATTGTTTGCGATCTCTCGATTTAGTAAAGACGAGTCGTTGACTGTAAACCGTGAGACGCGGTATTCATCACGATTTATCTATTGGATATAATTAACTTTCAATGCCCCCGTAATTAATGGACTAATTTAATGAAAGCGTCGAACGATGACACCTTCTGGACGTTGATGGAGAAACTTGGAAATCTACACATCGCATATAAAGTTGAAATCAGATCGCATGTAATATTTCTTGCGGCCAATCATTATCTATTTTTGTATTATTCATTAAGTAATAATGAATGGTATTTATTTTACAATGCTTTCGCAATATTTTGCTTCATATTTGTTCAGGTATTGCATCAAGAAAACTAGATAGAAGGACGGAAATAATATAGTATAACTAATGGAGGAAATAAATGAATAAAAAGAAATTTTAATTGGGGTTACAAATGATTCTTGCTTACACGTTCATAAGGCGCCGTGTAGACAGAGGCAAGAATCAAATACTTTATAATATTTAAAAATAGCGCTAGTTTGTGTAGCGGTAAAACCACAGACGAGCAAACCTCGTCAAACAATGCTCTAATACGATAGCGCACTCTACTGAAATAGAACGGTCAGCAAATAAACTAAATGAAAGTTCAACCCCATTACCATTTTCGTGTCATATCCTGTATTACCAACCGGAACTAAAATAGACTGACAGCGTCCTTAGTGGTAGGAATTAAAATTAAAAATAGCTATAGTCACAGACTTTTACCGTGCCAACTTTTTACTTTTAAACCTGGACAAGAACCCAACTCCACTTTTTACCCCCTCTAACGACCGAATCGGAACTAACCTTTAGCCTGGACCAAAACCCAACTCCACTTTTTACCCCCTCTAAAGACCGAAGCGGAACTAACTTTGTTAGCCTGGACCAGAACCCAACTCCACTTTTTACCCCCTCTAACGACCGAATCGGAAGTAACCTTTAGCCTGGACCAAAACCCAACTCCACTTTTTACCCCCTCTAACCACCGAAGCGGAACTAACTTTTAGTCGGGATCAAAACCTTCTTATGGGCATTGTCATCGTCAACAATATCTCCAATTTTTCACATTTTTAGCTACGGTTACTATTAACAAAATGCATATCTCTGTTACTAATAATGAAAAATAAAATCTAATTTCTCCGATGAACATCGGTACACCTATTACAACCAAATGTTACGAATCTACTTCCAACATCGCCGATGGGTTCGAGTGTAGCGTTCCCGACTGCAGCGTTCCTGACTGTAGCATTCCTGTCTACGTCTAAGTCTCCTGCTGAGAGTGATAATATTCGTGACAATTTAATAGTTTACTGTTAACATTCATATCGTGTTGCATGAATTCATTCACATTATATAGTTTACTGGTGGGAACGTTAAAATTATACTGATAAACACTAGTTTTAGGAATACTAAGCCAACATAACCTCAACATCCACGTGGTGTCACCGATCCGACACAAGACGAACGAAAGGCTGGAAAAGAATGAGAATATAGCCCAAGTGGTGGATCCCAACAATGGTTTGCAACAAATAATCACACAACGCAAACGAAAGTGGACTAGTCCAATCGAAATGGACACGCCTAAAAGATCAGTAAAAACCACAGTTGAAACCTCTAATAGGTACGCACTGTTACAAGATATGGACGTGGAAAATGAAGCCAACAGCAATCAGAATGGTGCCAGCAGTAGCCAACAAAATAAGGGTGTCTCTGGCAATAATAGCAAGCCAAAGAAACTCCCGCCACTAATAATGCATGGGAGCGTTAAAGACCACAAAATGTTCATCTCGCTAATTAAAAATATAGTGAAAGATACATTTAATATTAAATACAATGAGGATAGTGTAAGTGTTCTGCTACACAGTCACAGACTACGAAGCTCTAAAGAAAACGTGGAAGGAAAGGCAAATGAATTTTCATACATATACAAAGAAGGAAGAGAAAAAAAGAGTATATGTTCTAAGTGGACTACACAACGAAGTTACATTGGAGGACATTGAAAGTGATCTTAAGGAAGCAGGTGTGGAAATAATAAATATCAACAAAATGAAAGGAACATCGAGACCATTATTTATGGTAACAGTACCAATTAGTGTGAACATTAAAATGTTACAAAGCAAAATCAAATATATCTGCTACACCAAGATGACATGGAATAGTTATATCACGAAGCAGAAAATAACACAGTGTCACAGGTGTCAAGAATGGGGACACTCAGCAAGCAATTGTTATGCTGAACCAGCTTGCATGAAATGTGCACAAGAACATCATACAAAAGAATGTCTCAAACCTAGGAGCGAACCAGCTAAGTGTGTCAACTGTGGTGAAGCACATCCAGCTAACGCAACCAGTTGCGTAGCATACGTGAATAGACTAGAATGATTACAAAACATAAAGGAGCACCAAACTTATAAAGCGAACATACAAATTAATAAACACTCAAACAAAATACAAATAAACAACACAAATCAAGATCAGTTCCCAGTACTCACACCCACAAAACAAACAACTCAAAAAACAACGCCAACAGGAACAGTAAATGCATGGTTCGATAAAACAACTAAACAGACAATTCCAGGGCAAATTCAAAATGCACAAGAGGCCAATAACACAGAAATCACACAATTAGTACAATTAACAAATGAAATTAAAAAACTAAATAACTTCATAAATATATCAAAAATGTTAGAATCTGTGAAACAGTTGAATATTCAACTAGCAACCTGCAGAACTGGTGTAGAGAAGTTTCACCACTTTGTCCAATTTTGTGAAAACATTGAATAATGTTGGAGTCTCTGAAAATCTGTAGTTGGAATGCTAATGAAGTACGAAACAAGATAGGAGAATTAATAAACTTCGTCTCAGTACATAAAGTTGATGTAATGCTAATAAATGAAACCAAAATAAAGGAAACAGACAAACTCAAAATAAAAAACTACAACACAGTAAAGCGCTGCAGTGACAACTCTGCTGGAGGAGTAGCGATACTGATAAAACAAAATATCCCATATAAAACAATATCGACTAATCTAGGAACTACAATAGAATATACGGGTATAAAACTAGAAAATAACATTACGATCATTTCAGTGTACAATAACCCTAGAAATAACATCTTGGAGAGAGACATTGAAAGACTCATGAGCACAGGGAACAAGGTACTTATCATCGGTGACCTAAACGCTAGACATAAGGTATGGAAGTGCCATATGTCTAATAAAAATGGACGAACTTTATATAAATATACACAAGACAATAACTGTTCACTGCTATATACTGATGAGCCAACACATTACCCCACAAATAGCATGACACCCTCAACGATAGACATTGCTATCAATAAAAATGCAATTAGCAAAACACCACCAAAACTCATATATGCATATAAAAATACCAACTGGCAAGAATTCAGGAAAGTACTGGATCGAAATATAAAGATTAATAATAAACTAAATTCAAACAGTGAACTGGAGAAGGCTGTTAGCAATATTACAGACAGCATTCAGCTGGCCATAAACAAAACCATTAAGAAGAAGAAGATAGGCAGTATCAAAGACGACCTACCTGTAGAAATAATAGACTTAATAAAAAGAAGAAACAAGATCCGGAAAATATGGCAAGATACGAGACAGCCACATTTAAAAAAACAATACAATAACATAACACAACTAGTAAGAGACAAGATACATAAACATAGAAACAAAATATGGGAAAATAAATTAAAATCTTTAAATCCAAAAGATAACACTTTATGGAGAATGACAAAGGCACTAAAAAAGCCATATAGCATGGTTCCTACACTACAAGATAATGGTACAATAGCAATATCGGACAAAGAAAAAGCAAATATGCTAGCCGCACAATTCAAGAAGACCCACTCAATTCAGCTTGCAAACAACACCTTGGAACAAGAGCAGGTCATAGAGGACGTTACGGATTACCTGTGGCAAAAAGAAATAAGTGCAGAAGACTTAAAAAATTTTAGCACATCACCGGCAGAAGTAGCACACACGCTAAAAGAATTACCCTCAATGAAAGCACCAGGACTGGATCAAATACAGAACATAGTATTGAAAAACCTCAGCAGAAAAGCAATAGTTCAATTAATGTACATTATTAATGCTATCTTCAAACTTAGCTACTTCCCACAACAATGGAAAATCGCAGAAATTATCCCTATCCTGAAACAAGGAAAACCAGATACAAAACCGGTCAGTTATAGACCTATCAGTCTACTACCAACTATGGCAAAAGTAACGGAAAAGATAATTCTAAAAAGGTTACAAAAACATGAAAATACATTACGCATAATACGAAACGAGCAATTTGGTTTCAGACATAGGCATAGTACAGTACAGCAAATTTTCAGAATTACAAACGATATCATTACAGGCTTCAATAAGAATAAAATCACTACAAAGGTATTATTAGACATGGAGAAAGCATTTGACAAAGTATGGATAGATGGATTAATACATAAGCTAATCAGTTACAAAAACCCACCCGTGTTAGTCAAACTAATACACTCATACATGACAAACAGAAAATTCAAAGTTAAAATAAATAACGCCAAAACAAATGAAAACGTAATCACAGCAGAAGTACCGCAAGGATCGCTATTAGGCCCAGTACTTTTTACTATCTTTATTAATGATATTCCAACATTTGCAAAAACAAAAATAGCATTATACGCTGATGACACGGCAATATATGCACAGTCGTTTCATGCAACAATCGCAGCTAAGCAAATACAAATTCATATTGCACAATTAGAAAAATACTTTAGTAAATGGAAAATAACACTAAATGCAGACAAAACAGAAGTTATAGTATTCTCCAAAAAAGTAAACGGCAATAGAATCATGACGCCATTAAAAGTTAATAATGAAATTGCACAGGTTAAACATAGCATAAAATATCTAGGGCTTACATTAGATTCAAAATTACTGTTCAGAGAGCATATTAAAAGCATAATGACGAAGAGTTACGCAGCTACAAAAAATCTGTATCCACTCATGGCAAAAAATTCTAAAATTAGCAATAAAAACAAAAGATTAATATACAAAGCAATAATAAGGCCAATTATAACATATGCTGCTCCTATATGGAGAACAACAGCAAATACAAACCTTTTGAAAATACAACGCTTTCAAAACAAATGCCTAAGATTAATTACAAACAAAAATAGATATACTAAAATAAAAGACTTACACTCAGAAGCAGACATTGAATATTTAGGAGACTTATTAAAACTTTACTATATAGCTAATACCGCAACGCCTGCTTCGTATGGCGTTCGAGACCGTAAGACGCTCGCGAACTCGAATCGGCAACCCACGCAGTGTCGCTGCGCCGCTAACACAAATGGCGCTGTCGTATCGGCTAAATTTAAATTATAGATATCCAACACTTCCCCGTAAATTTAACCGGAACCTTAATCGACTAAACATAACCCTCTTAAACAAAACCTTATTCGACTAAACCTAACTCTTTAACGCATTTAACATGTTTCGGACCGCTTAAAGCCTTAGTCAAAACGTCGGCGACCAAATCGTTTGTACACAGGTACTTCAATTTAAACTTTCCATCGCTCAAAACTTCCTTTATAAAATGATGTCGTATCGCTATGTGTTCCGTTCTCGCATGAAACACGGGATTCTTTGACAACTTCAGCGCGCTCGCATTGTCATTTTAGACCGTGATATCAAGCTCTATCCTTATCCCAAGTTCCGAGAAGATGTCTATCAAATATAAAGCCTCCCTTGCAGCATCTGTAATGGCAACATATTCCGCCTCCGTTGTTGATAAAGCAACCGTCCGTTGCTTCCTTGATTCCCATGAAATGGGACCTCCGCAAAATTTAAAAACATAACCGGTGAAGGACTGGCGATCATTTACACATCCTCCCCAGTCGACATCTGTAAATCCTTCTAAAATACTGTTACCTGACCGATACGTTACACAGTAATGGTCGGTACCCTTGATATATCTAAGTACCCTTTTTGCTGCTTCCCAATGTGCCTTTCCATAGCAATTGTTAAACTGACTCAAATAACTCACCGCATAGCCTATATCCGGTCTGGATACAACTGCCAGATACATCAACCCACCTATCAGCTCACGACACGGATATTGCTTATACTCAGCCTCTTGTTTTTCCTTAGTTAGCGCAATTCCCGGCTCTATTGGTGTCTTGACCGGATTGGCGTCAGTCATATTGAATTTTTCCAGGTGTTTCTTTATGTAAATCCTTTGGCGTAATTTGACCTCACCCTTGTCGAGCTCAAATTCAATTCCTAGACAGTAATCAACCTTTTCCAAATCCTTGACTGAATGAAAAGATTTAGTGAGACCATCTTTAATTTTCTGAATATTCTTTACGTCCTTAGATAATATTAAAATGTCTTCAACATAAACAATGACTAGCAATAGCTCTTCCCCTTGATTACGGCGGTATACACATGGATCGAAGTTTGATGGTTTCAAACCCATTTCCCTCAATTCTTTATCCAACCTTATGTGCCACTGTCTACCCGCTTGCTTTAATCCATAAATTGCCCTGTTTAATTTACAAACTTTGTCTCCGGATTCAAGTTGCTTCAGCATCTTCCTTGCGTTGATTTTAATCTGTTCGTTGGTCTTCTCCATATCTATAATTTTCTTGAGTGTGTTCTGTATGTTCCCTGGTATTTCCATGTAGATTTCCTCATCCAGCGAACCGTTTAAGTATTCGGTAGCGATATCCACCTGATGAATGCTCATTTTTAAGTTAGCAGCTAATGCCGCCGCAAAACGAATGGAGCTCAAACGAGTCACAGGCGCAAAGGTCTCCGAGAAATCCATCCCGGGCCTCTGGCTGAAACCCCGAGCTACCAGTCTGGCTTTCCTCCTGCTGACCGTTCCGCCTGATCCGTATTTGTTTGTTAATACCATACGACAATCAATGACCTTCTTTCCTTCCGGTCGTTCAACCAATTCCCATACATTTTTTTCCAACATTGACTTAATTTCGCCGGCCATGGCGAACAACCACTCGTTGGCCTCCCCTCCGGATATGGCAGTGCTCATGGGAATCGCGGTAGCGTACCCTGCAAAACTGTCTGTATTACTTGTATTCTCGGAGTATACTTTACGCGGTCTGCCTCTAGCTCCGGTCCTTATTATTCTTCTCTTTGGTATAATGCTCGTCTCTTCTTCAATGTCATCCCTGACTTCATCTTCAGTTTCTTCGCCCTCTTCATTTGTTTCTGTATGGGCTGGAATGCTGTTAGAAAATTGTACTGATAAGTCGTTCCCACTGTTTTCAACCGCACCTGTTGAAACGTCTTTTTCTTTGTGTAGACCATCCATTGAATCTGTGAATTTCACATCACGACTTATTATTATTTTGTTTGTACTTGTGTCCAAGAGACGGTATCCTTTTTAGTTTTCGTCAAACCCAGCAAATCTGTACTCTCTTGCTTTGTCATCTAACTTCCTCCGCAATTCCTTAGGCACATGTGCATAGACTTTAGATCCAAAGATGTGCATGTTTTCAAGAACTGGTTTCATTCCGCACCATCTCTCTGCTGGGATTAATCCTGTAGCCTTAATGACCAATCTATTTTGCAAATAATTTGCAAAATAAACTGCCTCACCCCAATACTTTTTCTCTAGATCTGCATCAATTAGTAAACATCTGGCCATTTCCAATAGGGATCTGTTTTTCCTTTCGGATACACCATTTTGTTCGGGAGTGTAACTAACCGTGTACTGGATCCTTATTCCTTGTTCTTTAAAAAAATCATTTAAATCTTTATTAATGTATTCCGTACCTCTGTCCGATCTAAAAACCTTGGGAACCTTGCCGAATTTCGTTTTCATTTCCTGTACAAAATTCTTTATTTTCTCTGCTACATCCGATTTTTGACCCCGCAAATATATAGTCGTGTACCTGCTATAGTCGTCGATCAGTGTTAGTACGTAACGATTTTTACCTGGTGTGACTGTCTGCATAGGGCCACAAACGTCGGTATGTATCATCTGTAGTATAGATTCAGACTTGCTTTCTGACTTTTGTGGAAAAGGTTTCCTCGTCATCTTTCCCTTCATACAGGTACCACATACTTCCCTTATTCCACAGTCCTTTATTGTGATCCCTTTAACTAATCCTTTGAACGCCATTTCTTGAATTGCCTCAAAATCCCTATGGCCAAGTTTCCGGTGCCAAGTGTGCTGACAGTTGGACAAATGTTGACCTATAACAGCAAGTGCCTTATCTATTCGGCTTAATTTAAATAGGTCCCCACATAGGTCAGCCTTTACGATAACTTGATTCTTATAATTTATTGCACACATTCCTTTGGTGAAAGTCACTTCAAAACCCTTTTCAGTTAATCGTTTTACGGATATTAAATTTTCTTTTAGTGCTGGAACAAATAACACGTCCTTAATGGGAATAATCAGAGGGTTTCCTTTCGAGTCCTTGCATAGAATCTCTCCCTCTCCTCTTCCTTCAATTCGTGCATAAGAACCATCTGCCAGTCTTACATTTTCTTGATTGCACTCTTTCATTTTCTTGAAAAATTTCCTGTCGTTGGACATATGACTCGTTGCACCTGAATCGATGCACCATTCATCCCTGTTCCAGGATATGTCACTACATTCAATGTGAAAACATGCCTCGCTTGCAGAATGTTCCACATTTCTACTTGTATCTACAACTTGACTGACTTTCTGTTGAGATTTGTTAGGATTTTTCTCTTTCCACCTTTGATACTTTATACAATCCTTTTTTAAGTGTCCTTGTTTTTTACGAAAATAGAAGCTGTACGTACTTGATTGTTCCATAGACTGAATTCCAGTATTGTTTCTGTGCGCTACCCTTAATACTTTATCGTGTTCCATAGGAACGCCCTTTAAATTTTTTCTTCTTGTTGCCTCATCGACCAATTTTCCCTTAACAAGTTCCAATGTTAGCTCGTTTTCGTTCCTAGTTTCTAAAGCTGTAATGAGAGTACCGAACGAATCTGGAAGGTTACTCAACATGATTGATGTTATGAGCTTTTCCTTAAGAACTTCCCCTATTGCTGCAAGTCGATCTACAAGGCTTAGCATTTCATGTATATATTTTTCCATATCACCATCTTCAGTTAGCTTTAAATTAATAATTCGTTTAAGTAGATGTACCTGATTACTTAACGATGCTTTTTGGTGATATTTTCTCAACGATTCCCATGCTTCTTTTGCGGTGGTGCTACCTTTAAAATGTATGAATTGGTCGTCCTCCAGTGAGAGGCCGATAATTGCTCTTGTCTGACCGTCGGCCTTTATCCACTTTTCATTCGCATTTTCAGGTTTTTGCAGTGATACTGTATGCCACAGGTCTTCCTTAATCAGTAACAATTCCACCTTACTTTTCCATATCTCATAATTCACGTTATTCAGCTTCGTGATCGAAAAACGTAAGTCGGACATTATTCTTTGCCACGTGGAGTTGGGACCATAACCTATTAAAACTTTACTATATAGCTAATACCGCAACGCCTGCTTCGTATGGCGTTCGAGACCGTAAGACGCTCGAGAACTCGAATCGGCAACCCACGCAGTGTCGCTGCGCCGCTAACACAGATGGCGCTGTCGTATCGGTTAAATTTAAATTATAGATATCCAACAAGACTATATAGATTACCTAGCGAAAAAATTTTATAATACACAGTTAAAGAATAACCCTTTATTAAATAATCTGATGCAAGAGCATCTAAGTGCAATGAAGGACCAACAGATAAAGTACAAATTTCCATTTTATAATATAGAAATAGAAGACCTAGAAAATATTTAGACGTAGATAATATAGAGTTAAGAAACTGTTAATATTTAAATGTATATAATACAGAAATAGAAAATATCTAGATATATTAATGTGATATAGAAGCAATAGTATTAATAAGGAACAAACAAACAGGATCAGAGGCTAAGTCTGAACATAAAATAAGTAGGTTTTTATTCTTTTCTTTTTCCTACAAAAAATCCAAAACATGAAATGAAACCACAACTGCAATAATGTACAAACGCAATATGAATAGTCAGTTAGTAATATATTATATATTTAATATATAATGTAATTAGACGTACAAAAAGACATAGTGTTTACGCCCGCGGTTGATCAAATGATCGTTCGGGTCTTGATTGAGTTTGCACTGCGAGGTGCCCGCTAATATATTGTACTCGATGGACCACCTTCCTGGCGGAAGGACTAAGATAAGCAACGTGTAAGAACTACAGTTTATTTACCGTACCAAACTACACACCGCAATTGTCGGGTGATGTACAAAAAAGCTAAGTTTGTAAACTATAGGAGAATTAACTTCTCTGACTGCTTCTATAGCTACACAGTAGAGAGCGATATAAGGATTTCAAGATTCTTGTTAATTCTGAGGAAGAGACCGAGAGTTCGCCAATTTAACACCTCGGTTCTCCCTTCCTAATGGAAAACTTATCCCTACTCTATGAAAATTAAGGGTAGGCGGAAGCTAAAACTAAATCTAAGAAAACGGGCCCAGCAAATAGCAAGAGGTACGGGCGTTACAAAACGCATAGGCGCAACGGGCTGAAGGAGGGGGTGTTCGCGACGCTGCCAGGGTGTCCAAACCCTCGAAGATCGAAGCCTGGGGAACCCCAGGCATCTGGCAGCGATACCGCGTTAAGGCCCCGAGTGTCCAGCCGCGCCGATTCGGAGAAAACTAAATACAAAGCAAGCAGATGTTTTGTGGCGGGGACTGCGCTCAAGATGTGCAAATACCATCTTGTGCCCTAGGTCGGAGCGGCAATTGCACTAACAAAGAAAACGGTGACAGGCCCATGCCGTAGCCAGATTGCAATGAGCCGCGTACCGACTCTAAGACACAATAGCGATGGCCCATCATAAAACATCGCCCGAAGCTGGCCGCTACATAACGCCCACCTTGAACTAATCGAGTTCAATTACACAATAAACAAACTATATCAATATAACTAAGATGCAGGCATAACTAAATCTAAGATCGCGAAACTATAACCGCGAGATATTCAAATGTACACTATAAACAGCACTTAAATAAAAAACAATAAATTACGTGATAAAATACGACAAAGTGGAATAGAATGCTATGAACTACATAAAATAAAAATACAATGAATTATACTAGTCGCACGCCACAAAAATAGAACTAAAACAACAAACAACATATGTTCACTACAATGTCTATGTGTCCTCAGCACTTGGTAGTAAACATAATTTTGTGGTGGGCCTCTTGAGGATTCCAGAGGCTGTGCGGATGGAAACTACTCTCGCTATGCCATCTTGGCCTGGATGCAATTCCAAGATGCGACCCAAGGCCCATTTCATTGGTGGCAAGTTGTCCTCCTTGATCAGGACCATTGCGCCCACTGTAGGTGCATCCGGAGAACCCAGCCTCCATTTCTGGCGTTGCTGTAATCCATGGAGATAATCCCGCTGCTAGCGTTTCCAGAAATGCTGCATCATCTGCTGCGCTAGCTGGAATCTACTGAGCCTATTTTGTGTTATGTGGCCAAGATCGGCCTGTGGAAAGGCTGTCAACGCCTCTCCCACAAGAAAATGACCAGGTGTCAATGGATTCAGATCAGATGGGTCAGGAGACAAAGGATGCAGTGGTCGGGAGTTGAGGCACGCTTCAATCTGTGTTAATATCGTGTACAACTCTTCAAACGTGAGCTTCTGCTCACCTATGACGTGTTTCATGTGCGTCTTGACCGATCGAACGCATCGCTCCCATAATCCACCAAAATGTGGAGCTCGTGGCGGAATGAAGTGCCACTGTACACGCTCTTGTGTTAATGCCTCCGCTATTCTATCGTTATGCGAGCGAGAAGATAAGAGGATGCCTAATTCTTTTAATTCATTCCGCGCTCCAACGAAATTGGTGCCATTATCCGAATAAATATCCCGGCATTTACCACGTCGCGAAATGAATCGCTGAAGGCAATTCAAAAAGGCGTCAGTCGTCAAATCTACGGCAAGTTCGATGTGCACTGCTTTTGTGACTAAGCACACGAACAAACAAATATAGGCCTTTCTGACCGTACGGGAGCGGCCGCGCTCCACGAGGAAAAAGGGACCGGCATAATCCACGCCGCAGGTAGCAAAGGCGCGAGCAGGAGTAACGCGATCAGCAGGTAAATTTCCCATCGGCGGCTGCATGCTGCCTGGGTTAGCTCGAAAGCATTTCACGCAATTTCGCAAAACCTTTCTTGTGACACGTCTACCTGATATTAGCCAATATTTCGAGTGTAGAGACGCGAGGGTTTGTTGGCACCCGGCGTGCAACAATCGCAAATGCTCGCGTCTTACTAGGAGTGTCGCCAGTGGACTTGAACTTGGGATAATTATCGGGTGCTTCTGAGTAAATACTAATGGGGCGTGCTGGAGACGCCCGCCCACCCTGAGGATCCCGTGTTCATCGAGGAAAGGGTGCAGCGATAACAATAAACTACCCTTATCTAATGGTCGTCCTGTATTTAATTCTGACATTTCTCTTCCAAACATATGCTTCTGCAGTACTGTCGAGAGCGCCAACGTGGACTGACGTGTCTCAGTTTGTGTCCAAAGTGTTATATTACGAGTGACATTTTTAGTTGGTTATTGGTCATAAATAGTAACAATACAGCGATCATATTATGATATGATCAACGAGGAAAATAAAAAACAAGAGACTTCTGAGTACAGGGGTCTGCCAACCAAAACTGACAACCTAACCTACAAAACAGAAAACTCCATGTCATCAGGAAAACTAACCACATACGCAACTGCAACCATGAAAAATACATATCTATTTCTTACTAAAGAACAAGGAATCATACTAGATGCAATTGAAGGAGCAACAATAAAGGAATATGCAAATGAAATAGGTAAACTAATTGGACCAAAAGCGATTCGATTTATTTCGCGCATCTCGAACAACAGAGTATGTCTATACCTAGATAGCAAGGACACAGTACATAACCTCACTGCCAAATACAAGTCAGTTCAAATAAATAACCATAATATAGATTTAAGACCGCTGATAACACCTGCGGAAAGAATAATACTTTCCAATGTATCACCTACTATTCCGCATGAAACAATAGAAGATGTTTTCAGCAAAAATAACATTAGAATGGCATCCAAAATCACGTTTCTAAAGGCAGGCATCCATGAACCGGAATTTAGCCATGTATTAAGCTTCCGACGTCAAATTTATATCAATCAGTATGATGTAAATAAAATTCCTAACTCGTTTCCTGTAACTCATGATGGAACCCAATACAGAATTTTCACCTCTACGGAACAGGTATCCTGCTTTTTATGCAAAGAAAAAGGGCATGTAGCTAAACAGTGTACTAACATCTGTGCAACTGAAATAGAAAGCACCACCGAAACAAATAAGACTGCAGCAGGTAACGAACCTAACCTAGAAATACTACAGAAACCAACACAAGTAAACACGGTTTCCGAAAGACCACTTTCGACTAACTCTGGGAGTAATACAGAAGATAACTTTGAAACTGACAAGGAAAAAATACCATCTACAAATCTTGAGCCTCTAAACAATAAAAAGGAATTCTATCAACCAAAGAAGAATACAAAACGAACTACCAAACAACAGATAACAATTCAAAACATAGAGGAAATGATTGAACCAGCCAAAACGATGCTTGACAATAAAAAACACATTTTCCCACTCAATTACGAACAATTCAAAAGTTTTCTTGAAAATACTTTTGGTATTGAAAAACCAACTGAGGTTGCCAAAGTCTACACAAACGATATCAACGGCATTATAAGCATGTTAAACACAACATATCCAATGTTAAAAGAAAGAAGCATAAAAAACAGACTTCATCGTTTGACCAAGAAACTAACAGAAGACCTAAAGAAAACATCCGACCCAAACATAAACAAAGAAGAAACTAAACCCCTGGACACGACACCGTTGGTGGGCCTCAGCTTCAGAATCAGATAGTGACTGTACACAATAAACTACAAATTATAACTCTTACAGACCTTTAGGGTATACAAAATGGATACTACAATAGTTCAGTGGAACATAAACGGTGTGATTAAGAAACTCGAAAATTTAATGTTACTTATAAGTGAAATTAACCCATACATAATCTGTTTGCAGGAAACAAATTTCAAGGACAATTACTATAAATTAAACAAAAATTTTTCAATTCACTATAAAAATCGTAGTAATTTATCTAGAGCCAGCGGCGGTGTCGCAATATATGTTAAAAACAGTTTCCCTTTTGAAAAAATACCACTACAAACGGACTTGGAAGCTGTTGCTATTAAACTTCTAGCCCCTAGCAAACTAACAATATGTAATCTTTATCTACCAAACAGCCACAGTTTTAAAATAGAAGAAATCTCAAGTCTTCTCACTCAATTACCTAAACCACTGATATTAGTTGGCGATTTCAATGCCCATAGCACTCTTTGGGGTTCATACAAGAATGATGTGAGAGGTGAGTCTTTGAACAACTTGATTAATAAATCTGATCTCATCCTACTAAATACAAACTCACCTACCCATTTCAACACGTCAAACGGGCTTCTAAGTGCAATTGATCTCTCTCTATGCTCTGCTTCCTTAGCTCATGTATGTGAATGGGAGGCCCTTTCCGAACTATATGATAGTGATCACTTTCCCATCTTCATAACCAAACGAAACCCCAAACAGAATACAATAAACGCTATAAGTAGTAATATTACCCTAAAGTGGAAAATCGACAAAGCCGATTGGCCAACATACCAGGCTATAATTTCTAAAAATACTAAAAAATTAAGAGATCCTTCCATAGAACCGAATGATAAAGTAAATGAACTTGTAGAAGAATTCACAAATTTGATCATTGACTCAGCAACCGCTGCAATACCTCAATTAAAAATCACTCCTAACTCAAAGAGAAGACTTGCTGTCCCATGGTGGAACAACGAATGTGCAGTTGCAATTAAAAACCACAAACATGCTTTCTACGTTTATCGCAAGAACCCGACCACTGTAAATCTAATCGAGTACAAGAAACTAAGAGCTACATCACGAAGAATCTTAAAATGTAGCGAAAAGGAGTCATGGAAAAAGTACGTAAATACCATTACAGCACATACACCAACAAAAGAAATTTGGGACAAAATAAGGAAAATAAAAGGAGTAACACGCTCCACTAACATAAATAGTCTAACTGACGAACAAAATAATATTGTTACCAATCCAGCTGACATAGCAAATATTTTAGCTAGCACCTTTGCCAAAAACTCTAGCAACTCCAATTATGACATTACATTCCAACAAAAGAAATCGTCATATAAGGCAATATCTAAACAGAAAATCTTTTGTGAAAGTAATGAAGCATTTAATGAGAAAATTTCCTTACATGAACTAAAATCTGTGTTACAAAATTGTAAAAATAGTTCACCGGGGCCTGACAATATACCAAATGCTTTTCTAGTACATTTACCCGAAGAAACACTTAAATACTTAATTAGTCTTTATAATTAAATTTGGAATACCATGACATTCCCGGATAAATGGAGGAAAGCCGTAGTATGCCCAATACTCAAACCCGGTAAAGACAAAAAATTGGCAAGCAATTACAGACCTATATCTCTGACTTGTACACTTTGCAAGCTATTAGAAAAAATTATTAACAAAAGGTTAAGATGGATTCTCGAAAAAAATAGACAAATTACAGATTCACAATCTGGTTTTAGACAATTTAGATCCACCATGGATCATCTAACTAACTTTCATACTGAGATCTGTGATGCATTTATAAATAAATTCCACCTAATGGCTGTATCAATTGATATTGAAAAGGCATATGATATGGTATGGAGGGAGTATGTCATTGAGAGACTTTTTAAAATGAACATAAGTGGCAAAATGCTAGCGTTTATATACAACTTTATGGACAACAGAACCTTAATGGTAAGAAACAACGGAGAAACCTCATCAGAATATGAACTTACAAATGGAGTACCACAAGGAGCCGTGCTCAGTGTTACTCTCTTTTTAGTAGCAATAAATAATGTAGAATCAGTCTTAGTCCCCCCGGTTAGAAGCCTTATTTTTGCCGACGACGTAACATTTTTCTGTGCTGGGAGGAATTTTAAATCCACCCAAGCTGTGTTACAACAAAGCCTAAATAATTTAGATGAATGGTCCAGAAATACAGGGTTCAAAATTTCGAAATCCAAAACAACAGTTATAAATTTTCAACGAAAAACCAAGTCAGCCACCGTTCCCAAACTGTACTTACAGAACAGTGTTATTAAAACAGAAAGTACTATAAAATTGTTAGGACTTCTTTTTGATGAAAAATTATCTTGGAAACCGTATATTACATATCTAAAAGACGAATGTACTAAACGACTGGGAACTCTTAAAGCAATTGCAGCAGCCAAATGGGGAGCTGATTACAAAGTCCTCTTGAACACATATAAGGCTATAATACGCTCCAAACTTGACTATGGAGCAATAATTTACTGCTCTGCAAGTAAATCTACACTTAAAACACTAGAACCGATAAATAACAGTGCACTGAGGTATGCGATGGGAGCATATCATACAAGCCCAACCATCAAAATACTACTCGAAGCCTGTGAAATGTCCCTTACTGACAGGAGACAATTACTAATACTAAATTTTGCATCAGCAAGAGCAGCAACTACTACCAATCGAGTTTTCTCAAAGATCTTCTGCAATCACAATTCAAAATCCTTTGACTCTCAGCCCCAAGCACCCAAACCTATCTATTACACACTGAACCAAATTTTAAAAGAATTAAATTTTTCTTTCCCCAAAATATACCAAAAAAAGCTCCACATCTTTCCCCCTTGGGCCAAAATGAAGTTTGAAATTAATATGAGCTTGGAACAATACCCCAAAGATTTGACAGTACCCACGGTATTTCAATCACTGCATGCCGAGATTCTAAATGGTGACCCATTAGCAATAAATATATACACGGATGACTCTAAAACAAAAAATGGTACAGGCTGCTCTGTAGTAACCCCGACTGTAACAAATTTTTATCGACTGAATAACATCTGCTCAGTTTTCGGTAGCGAGATCTTAGCCTTACTCAAAGCACTAGAAGTAATTAAAAAGTCCACTGGGAATAGATTCACAATTTTCACAGACTCAAAGAGTGCTACTATCGCCATTGAAGATTCAGAAACAACTGATGAATGTATTCAAGAAATACAAGAAAGTTATAATTCGGCGGTTGAAACCGGCAAATCCATTACATTTTGCTGGATTCCATCGCATATGGGTATACAGGGTAATGAAAACGCTGATAGAGCAGCCAAATTAGCAGCCTGCAACACAAAATGAAACAAATCACTCATTATACCAGACTAAATGATCTTAAAAATCACCTAAATGGAATTTTTAGGAATCAGGTATTTGACAAAATTAAAAGGAATTACATACAAAAATATCAAAATCAAGGAGCGGATCTTGAGTGGCAAAAATTTCCAAGTCCAGTTGATCGTCAAATTCAAACCTCAATTTCTAGAATCAGAATTGGGCACTCAGAAATAACCCATTCATTTTTGTTAAACAAGAAAGAAAACACGATCTGCGATATATGTAAAGTACCAGTTAACATAAATCATTTAATAATAGAATGCAAAAAATATGAGAATGAAAGGAAAAACGCTAAGTTGCCTGGATCCTTACCCATTCTGTTAAGTTCTAAGGAATATATCGCCGGTCTTGCCCAATATATCAAGGATACAAATATCTATAAAATATTGTAAGAAAATGTACCGTGTTGCTAATGACCTTTGATGTTGAAGCAACATTAAATAAATAAATAAAAAAAAAATATGCTTCTGCGTGGCTCTAATTACTACGCGCTCAGCCGATATGAGTTCAGCCACGCTTAAGGAACGATGTTGGATCTCGACGTGAGCTATGTTCGCTCGCTTGTTTCGAGCATTGCTAACGAATCTAAACAAATAAGCTACAACCCGAATTAACTTATTGTAGCAAGAGTATCGCGTAGCCAAATCTACAACTACGGGATGGCGATCGACCGATGCGGCTAATTGGACGATTTGATTCGGCCGTTCCTCCGGCACTTCAATTGCAGTCAACTTATGATGAGGCCAATTCACCTCGTCGGTAGACAACCAACTTGGACCATGCCACCACAAATTACTACCCTTGAGCACCTGTAGTGTGGTACCACGTGACAAAAGGTCCGCGGGATTGTCGGCGGATGCTACGTGGAACCAGCTGTCCACTGCTGTCAACGTTTGCACTTCGGCACTTCTATTTGCGACGAACGTTTTCCATCTACAAGGCCTATCTCTGATCCATGCTAACACTACTTGGCTATCGGTCCAACAATATTCGCGAGTTGACTGAATGCATAAAGATTCGCGTACCTTTGCTAATAATTGTGCCAACAAGAAGGCACCGCACAACTCCAGATTGGGTAAGCTGATCGTTTTCAACGGTGCTACGCGTGATTTTGCACACAATAAGCGCGTGACCCACGATCCCTCGCCCGACCTAGAGCGCAGGTACACGGCAGCTCCGTATGCCCGTTCTGAGGCATCCGAAAAACCGTGCACCTCTACATTCTGATACGATGATAATACCCTCCGAGGGATACGTACGGACGCGATTTCGGTCAACTCACTTCTACATGATAGCCATTGAGAGTGGAGGTATTGCGGCAGACTTTCATCCCATCCAATTTTAATTGCCCATAGTCCCTGCATAAATAATTTTGCCTTGACTACTATTGGACCGATAAGCCCCAAGGGATCGAAAATTTGTGCCATTTCCGAGAGCACGTGGCGCTTAGTTATCCTAGGGAAAGTTCTATGGCTACAGCTATATCCTAATTCGTCGTTGGACGCGGACCACAACAGGCCCAGCGTTTTGGTTTCCCTATCTAGTGCTTTAAATTCTAGGCGCTCTGTACCACCGCTATTGTGACTAATTACTTCAGGGTCATTGCTTGCCCACTTTCTCAACGGAAAGCCAGCCTGCGCTAAGACCCGTGTTAATGACTCACGCAGTTCTGTTGCTTGTTCGAAAGTCTCGCAGCCAGTCAGCAGGTCATCGACGTAGAGATCCTTTAGGATTTTTTCACTGGCAAAAGGGTGCGATCGAGAGCAATCCTTGCCTACCTGCTGCAAAGCGCGCGTGGCTAAATATGAAGCGGAGGCGGTACCGTATGTAATTGTGTTGAGGGAGTATGCGCTTATGGTCTCGTCCTCACTAAATCGCCAAAGAATTTGCTGATATTTACGGTCTTTCCGTACTAATACTTGCCGGTACATTTTTGCTATATCAGCCGAAAGAACGATCTTATGTTTCCTAAATCTAACTAATATGCTAAACAAATCTTCCTGTATCGGAGGGCCTATGAGTTGCGTATCATTTAAAGAAATTCCCGTAGAAGTTCTCGCGGAGCCATCAAATACGACGCGAAGTTTGGTAGTCGTGCTATCTTCTTTCATCACGGCATGATGAGGTAAATAGAAACCATTTTCGACCCCACTTACATTCTCAACGTCCAATTTGCTCATATGACCTAAGTCTATATACTCGCGCAGGATCTCTCTGTATTGTTGACCAAGTTCGGGATTTTTTCTAAATTTCCTTTCCATATTCAGTAGCCGTTTTTCTGCCTGAGCACGAGATTCTCCCAGTTCTAATTCGCGATCGTTGAATGGTAAACCGACTACGAAACGTCCCTGTTCATCGCGGGTGGTGTACTTCTGAAAGTGCTGTTCACACGGATCGCTGTTTTTAAAGGGACCGATGTTGCCTATCTCCTCCACCTCCCAAAAACGCGCGACCGTTCTTTCTAATTGCGCGTTTGTTACCGCGTGACAAGCGCGAACTTGCTTCGCATTAACCGGCGACTTTGGCCACTGCAAACTACCGCCTAACACCCACCCGAGTCGCGTCTTTTGCCATACTAAATTGCCAAGTCCGACCTTTATTTGACCAATGCACAAAAGGTCCCAAAATAAACCTGCACCTATCAATAAATCGACGCGACCTGCACGATGAAACTCGGGATCCGCGGGAACAACTCCAGGTGGTATTGTAACGTTTACCTGCTGTAGAGGGATGTTCGGCATCTCTTCGGTAATGGTATCTATTACAAGGCACGACAGGTTGGTATGGAAATTACTAGAACCTGAGGCGATCCTCAGGTACGCGGCTGACCTAATCAGGTTTGTCACTCGCCCTAAACCGCCGACCATTGTCTCGACGGCCCGACGAGGCAACCCTACGCGTTCGCAAAATTCGCGGCTGACAAAGTTAGCTTGCGAGCCTACGTCTAACAAGGCACGGCATTTATGACTCTTTCCTTGTTGATCTAATACAAAGACCACGGTGGTCGAAAGTACCGTGCAATCGGCAGCTATGTTGGCCGGGTTTGCGACACAGGATTGTGCCACGTGAGAAACGGGAGAAACCGGGCTATCTACTATTTTTGGTTTCACCTCGGTGGAAATATTTTCCCTATGTAATGAAGTGTGGTATTTCTTGCCACATTTTCTGCAACTACCGCGATTGCATGCTTTGATGCTGTGGCCCGACGATAAACAATTGAAACACGCCCGGGAACTTTTTACCGCGGCGTGCCTTTCCAAAAAGGGCATGGCTAAAAACTTTGGACAATATTGCAGCGCGTGCTCACTATCGCATAGCACACATTGACTAGTTTTGCTGGCAACGTGAGAAGCTGCGACGAATGATTTGCGACTATTTTCGCGCGGTTTACTAGGTATCGGAGACTCGCGCGAACTACTGCTAGCCGACCGGGTCGTATCCATTCGCGAGAGATACTGCGATCTTTGTTCAATGAACTTTGCTAAATCCTTGAAGGGGGAAATATCGGTCGAGTCCATTGCGCGTTTTTCCCACTCGTCGCAGGATACACTATCTAATTTGCGAATAATACAAGTACTAACGAAAGCGTCCAACATCTTTTCGGACTTTAATAGCGTTTCAAGAGCACTCACGTTGTTAACTGCGGCATCTACTAATCGGCTGACTGCCTGGCCACTTTGTTTCTTAACCGGCTCTATGTCGAGAAACGAGTTAATATGATGCGAAATCAAGCCCTTCGGATCATCATATCGTTCCTTTAAACGCGCCCACGCTAACTTAAGATGCTGCAGTCCAACTAGTTGTCGTATGGTACGACGATGACTTCCAGCAACTCCGCCGCCGTCCTGGTCCAAATCGATGGCTACGATTTCCTCGAAGCTGCACTCTGCTGCTATCACGTCCAGGGGGGTGGTGCACGTACTGTCACTCTCTGTCGCCTCACTGGATGTACAAGTCGATGCACAAACTTCCAAAGGAGTGGTTCCTTGTCACTGCGAAATTCTTCGCAGATGATATCCGGCTCGTAGGACCAATGTTTACGCCCGCGGTTGATCAAATGATCGTTCGGGCCTTGATTGAGTTTGCACTGCGAGGTGCCCGCTAATATATTGCACTCGAAGGACCACCTTCCTGGCGGAAGGACTAAGATAAGCCACGTGTAAGAACTACAGTTTATTTACCGTACCAAACTACACACCGCAATTGTCGGGTGATGTACAAAAAAGCTAAGTTTGTAAACTATAGGAGAATTAACTTCTCTGACTGCTTCTATAGCTACACAGTAGAGAGCGATATAAGGATTTCAAGATTCTTGTTAATTCTGAGGAAGAGACCGAGAGTTCGCCAATTTAATACCTCGGTTCTCCCTTTCTAATGGAAAACTTATCCCTACTCTATGAAAATTAAGGGTGGGCGGAAGCTAAAACTAAATCTAAGAAAACGGGCCCAGCAAATAGCAAGAGGCACGGGCGTTACAAAACGCATAGGCGCAACGGGCTAAAGGAGGGGGTGTTCGCGACGCTGTCAGGGTGTCCAAACCCTCGAAGATCGAAGCCTGGGGAATCCCAGGCATCTGGCAGCGATACCGCGTTAAGGTCCCGAGTGTCCAGCCGCGCCGATTCGGAGAAAACTAAATACAAAGCAAGCAGATGTTTTATGGCGGGGACTGCGCTCAAGATGTGCAAATATCATCTTGTGCCTTAGGTCGGAGCGGCAATTGCACTAACAAAGAAAACGGTGACAGGCCCATGCCATAGCCAGATTGCAATGAGCCGCGTACCGACTCTAAGACACAATAGCGATGGCCCATCATAAAACATCGCCCGAAGCTGGCCGCTACCCATAGTAAGTAGATAAATCATTGTGATAGGGACTACAGGAACAGACGTTAAAGTACAAACATATATGAGACTGTTGTTGTTATGTATTCTTTGTAAGTTACTGTTATGTAAATAAAGAGCCTTTGAATTGAATTGTTCCCGACTGCGGAACCGATGAAAACTTTTTTGACATGGTTCGAGACTATTGGGAGGACAGATTTTTTTTTCAGGAATAAAATTTGTTTCCATCTTGTTTGGTTAGCACAACCATAGTATTTTTACTACATAATTTTAACAATATTTTTTAACTATTCTGAAGTAGTTTTACGCGAAAATATTGCAGCTTACTCTTCATTAGATCCTTCTTTATGGGACTGCATTACTTAATATTTCTTGTACATGTAAACAATATTCAGATCCAATATTTTTTTTATATGAAAAAGTCTATCAGGTATAGGAGGAGTTCATGAACCTCGATCAGCTGTTTACACCTTACGTACGTGCGTGTTCGAGTTACACGGATTCATGAACTCTCCTATGCGATCCTGCCTCCTACATTATTATTTTTCCGCAAAACTTTGTCTAGTACACTGGTGGAGATTTTCTAATTAAAATGATTCCAAACATGACATAATTCGGTTCATGTTTACCCATGTGAATGTAGACTTTGAAAACTTATTGTCGCTTGCAAACATGTGTCAAATTATGTCATGTTTAGTCTTGTCTTAATCAGAAAAACGTCACGAATGCATCGGTAAAAGGTTCGTGGAAAAATAATTGAAAACATAAATGTTTTGGAATTGCATTAATATTGGCTCATCGACGAGCCGATGCCGATTGGAGCTCGGTCATGTTGAAAAATGTAGTATGTTCGTCTTTTTAATGCAAGCCAAGAAGAAACTACATTCGAGAAGCATTGTCCACAATTTTTTAGTTATATGCGATGATGTGGCAAGAAAATGGCTTGAACAAAAGTTAATCAGCATTCAGTCCTTTATAAACTTCAATATAAAAAATTTGTACAACATTTTTTTTCATAAAATATGAAGGACACCCATATCTTGTAGAAGTCAATATATATTTTTTATTTCATAATCATACAGCTGACGCCAAGACGAATTCAACGATCTACAGCACTATGATATTAACTCTTGAAATAATGCTAAAATAATTTTGGCCACGAAAACGGGATGTCCAGAGTCCAGAGCACTGCGCGACGTACTAAAGGCCTGAAATGTGGAAACGCTTTTGGTTTTTCAATAATTGTTGCAAAAACCTGTTCCTTTTTAAATACCGGCTAACTATGCATGATATTGAATTTCAAACGATTGCTGGACAGAGCTGTAATACAGTCCCATAAAGATGGATCTAATGAAGAGTAAGCTACAATATTTTCGCGTAAAACTATTTCAGAATAGTTAAAAAATATTGTTCAAATTATGTAGTAAAAATACTATGGTTGTGCTAATCTGTCCTCCCAATAGTCTCGAACCATGTCAAAAAAGTTTTCATCGGTTCCGCAATCGGGAACGCTACACTCGAACCCATCGGCGATGTTGGAAGTAGATTCGTAACATTTGGTTGTAAGAGGTGTATCGATGTTCATCGGAGAAATTAGATTTTATCTTTCATTATTAGTAACAGAGATATCCATTTTGTTAATAGTAACTGTAGCTAAAAATGTGAAAAGTTGGAGATATTGTTGACGATGACAATACCCATAAGAAGATTTTGATCCCGACTAAAAGTTAGTTCCGATTCGGTCGTTAGAGGGGGTAAAAAGTGGAGTTGGGTTTTGGTCCAGGCTAAAGGTTAGTTCCGATTCGGTCGTTAGAGGAGGTAAAAACTGGAGTTGGGTTCTGATCCAGGCTAACAAAGTTAGTTCCGATTCGGTCGTTAGAGGGGGTAAAAAGTGGAGTTGCGTTCTGTGCCAGGCTAGATGTAGACTAGGGGCACAGACGGAATGTATCTTTCACTATATTTTTAATTAGCGAGATGAACATTTTGTGGTCCTTAGCGCTCCCATGCATTATTAGTGGCGGGAGTTTCTTTGGCTTGCTATTATTGCCAGAGACACCCTTATTTTGTTGGCTACTGCTGGCACCATTCTGATTGCTGTTGGCTTCATTTTCCACGTCCATATCTTGTAAAAGTGCGTACCTATTAGAGGTTTCAACTGTGGCTTTTACTGATCTTTTAGGCGTGTCCATTTCGATTGGACTAGTCCACTTTCGCTTGCGTTGTGTGATTATTTGTTGCAAACCATTGTTGGGATCCACCACTTGGGCTATATTCTCATTCTTTTCCAGCCTTTCGTTCGTCTTGTGTCGGATCGGTGACACCACGTGGATGTTGAGGTTATGTTGGCTTAGTATTCCTAAAACTAGTGTTTATCAGTATAATTTTAACGTTCCCACCAGTAAACTATATAATGTGAATGAATTCATGCAACACGACATGAATGTTAACAGTAAACTATTAAATTGTCACGAATATTATCACTTTCTCTCTCAGCAGGAGACTTAGACCACAGACTTAAGATACCTACAGACATTGCATCTTATGGGCTTTTCTGTCTAGGCCTCGGGGGGCCACAGTGGTCCCCGTACCATTTCGGTGTCGCGCTCAATGTTACCGATAGTTAACGAATTTAAGCGTATTAGCAAGAACTGTATATTCTATATACTTGATTTTTACTACAGGTTCTTAATATTATTTGGAGGTTACAAATATATATGGCGCGTATATTTGAACACTGGAGATGAAGTATTTAGTATGATACTTATGAAATATAGTACTACAGTGTATAACGCAGATTAATAAAGTGATGGTCATAACTATTTTTCGCATACTCATTTTATTTTTATGTATTTGACTATTTTTATTAATTACAAAATTACAAAAGATTTATTTGAAAAAATTTCATTTGTATAGTTTTTCATTTTGATGTAAATAATATTATGATGTTATTTCTATACAGTTATTCGACGTGTACGTAATTTATTACTTGCATTGTTATTTTTTTTAGCAAATCCCCTACAGCTTTATGGTGTTTACTTTGATTGTTTCTGCACACGTTCATACAAATTTTATTTGAATCGTAATACTTTTATAAATGTTGGTAAATAATTGAGATCTTTTACTTACATAGACTACATTTTTAAGCACTATATTACATTACGATGTACGGTTTTCAATTGTAAGTTAAAATATCAGTTACTAAATTGATATTTTTTGTAATTAAAACTTATGAAGCTACTGAAACTGTATTTAAGATATGATGATCATAGCAAATACGTTATAAAATGATACATATGTATATACTGTTCTTTTATTTTACCATAATAAAGTTCTTTTATCGTTTTTGGTTTTGCTTTTATTGCAAAATACATTTTATGAAACTGTTTCAGTATTTCTTTACTGATAATGATGAAAAAGCTAAAACTATACTTAAAGGTGTATAATTGTATTACGAATTCCAGAATTATTTTGAAATCTATACAGAATTGGTGTAAGAACCAATTTAGAAATCATAAGAGCAATTACAATACTTAAAAATGTTAGTTTCACGTAATAGCTATTTGGAATAAAAGTATTTCGTATCTGTTTGAAATGTCGAAATTGATGTCATAACTGTTTAAATTTTTTTCTTTAATCATATATTTGTCTTTCTCGCAATGATTATACATCCTCTTCTCAATAGTACTGTCTTTCTCGCACTCCCTTACGTTTCTCGGGACAATGTTTTGTTTCTCACAGTGCAACGGTCTCGCGAATTTAAAGGTAGCCTGAACGGCGCGAAGTGTATAGCAGTGCAGTATATTTTAAGTAGTGACAGTGCTAGTGTGGCAGTATTTTGGAAAATGGACCGACAGGTAAGTAAAACACATCTTAGAAAATGTTATTACAGAAACTGTGGCGTTACAAATAGAAATACCATAGATGGTACATCGTTCTATGGATTTCCTGTAAAGGACCACGAACGATGTATCTGATATTAGATGACTGGGTAGAGGAAAATGATTCATTTTTTAAAAACAAGTATATATGCAGTAAGCATTTTGATAAAAATTATATGTATGCTTCCGGTCGGCTTATGATGACCGCTGTTCCGAATTTATACGATATTTGTCACGATGCTTCGGAAAGCATCGTTTCGCGTAATAATACAATTGACAATGAAACGTTGTTGAAAGAACATAATTGTTTGAAAGAACAGTTGTTGGAAGCCGAGAAGACGATAGAGCAAGAGAAAATTCGTTATAAGAATCTTCTCTTGCGATATCGAGCGAAGTGTAAGGCATTCATGCGAGTAGAGGAAAAGCTATCTTCAGGGAATCTCAATGATTTAAGCTTGAAGAAAGCTATCGCGAAACGTGTTCCAAAGAAGGTTTTGTCTTTTATTTTAATGCAAATTTTTCGAACGAAGCGTAGTTATACACCTAAGGAGAAGGAGCTTGTTCTATCAATGCATTACACTTCGCCAGCATTGTACAGAAAAATGAGATTGAATCTTGGCTTTCACCTTCCTAATCCGAGCACCACTTTTAGGTGGTTTTCTCATATAGACAATTTGGCCTGGTATAAGCCAGGATTTATGTAATAATTTAGCTTTTAAAATCAATAATATGGAACATAGAGATAGAAATTGTGTTCGTTCAGTTGACGAAATGTCAATAAAAAAATGTTTCAATTTCCACGCTACAAAACAACTTATTGAAGGTTTCGAAGATTTAGGTAGTTGCGGTAAGTCGCCAGCCGTGGGTACGCATGTACTGGTATTCATGGTTAGGGGATTGTTCCGTAATTGGAAACAACCGTTCGCGTATTTTACAATATTAGATAATGTTTTAGATGTTTTATTTTTAATCGGACTAAGAGTTCAAGCGATTGTTTCTGATCAAGGAACAAATTTCCAAAGCATATCTGAAGAAAGAGTATCGGCGCGAGTACCCTATTTTCTTAGACATGGCCACAAAATTTTTTACCTCTTTGATTATTTACATTTATTTAAGAGCATCAGGAATAATGTATTAAAACATGATTTTTTAATTAATGGCTCTCGCGTTTCCTGGTGCGATGTTGTTTCGTTATGGAACCTTGAAAATTCTAAATTAACCAGAGCTGCTTACTGTTTATCAGAAAAACATGTAAGGCCAAGTATTTTCGACCGAATGAAATGTAAGCTAGCTCTCCAAGTTTTTAGTAAACGCGTTTCTTCAACTATGCTCACAGCATGTACAATTGGAGCCGTTAATTCGAGTACCATGCAAGACACGGCAATCTATTTCGAAATCTTAAATGATTTGTTTGACAATTTAAATAGTAAAGTTGTACGTGACCCTAATCCAAACAAGCGTGCTTTATCTGCTTCTACAGATTATATTGCAAATAATCTGGAGAAGCAGTTATATGATATAGAAAATTGGGAAGTAATTACTCCAAATGGACACAAAGTGCCACCTTGTTTTGTGGGGTTACGTCAATCTGTAGGTGCTACCGTGCAATTGTGGCGCGATTTACAAAACGAGGGCGTCCCGTTTTTGTTAACGTCCCGTTTAAATTCTGACGTAATAGAGACATTTTTTTCTATTTTGAGAATGCATGGTGGCAGCTACAATCAAAACCCTTCTGCAAAAGCAGTACGTCAAGCTTTTCGAAAAAGTGCATTCATGAATTTAAATTATAGTTCACCGTATGCAAATAATGAATGCGACGATGGCGTAACGCTTTTGCAGGAGGCAGTTATCTTAGCCGAACATGAGCAAGCCTCTGTAGATTTGGATGCCGCAGAAGTAGTATTAGAAGATGAGGGGGATGAAGAACATACAGATATCACAATCAGTGCATCTGTATGTTCTCCATCCACATGTACTTTAGAAGCGTGTGCAATAGAGTATTTCGCCGGATACGTTGCGAAGAAATGTACAGAGAAAAGTAAATGTCCCGCGTGTTTAGTTTTCTTTGTAGATTTTAGTAATCATTTGTTGGACGAAAATATTCACTTTGGGAACTTAGTAGTTCCTACAAGTGAATTTTCGAAATTATTTTCGCTAATTAATACATTTGATAAATACTACCCTTGCATGCGATGCGAAACACAGATTCTAGACAAATTATTTAGGATCATTGTTAAAATAGTCGAGCCCAATTATCCCAATTGGTTTGTCGATAACGATTGTGCCGAGCATCGCAAGGCGATGGTTTTTTTCATTATGCAAGTAAAAATTCATAAAGATACGCTGTGGCTGGGACAAAATTTACGTTTTCAGTCCAATCAAAGATCTGTGGCTCGACTGCAGATTTTGAAAGGATTATAATTTTTAGCTTTTTCTTCTTCGTATGGTATATCGGCTTTTAAATTTTATAATTTATTATATTAAATTGTATTAAAAATATTTTATCTATATTCTAGTAATATATTTTATTTATATTTTTATTTAGGTTTAGTTATATATTTTATTTCTGTTTTTTATTTATATTTTTTATTTACATATTTTATGTACATATTTTATGTATATATAATAGTTTTATGCGTTGCTTCCGCTTTACTCACAATATACAATAATTACATTTCTACCAACGCTTTATTATCTTTCTTTGCTGCGTTTCCTGCTTACTCTAGTCTACATGCTGCTTTACAGCTTCTGTGTCACGCTTGCTTGAGTTTATTCAATATTTACTTCTAGGGTACGGGTTTATATTGAATACACTCGCTGCTTTGCGTTATCCGTTACAATGTTGCCTCACACGCAGAATCACGACCGCATCGAATGTCGTGTGCCGTGTACCTCCGGAAGACAACAATGTAAGTAAGCGTTTCACTAACGCGTATTAATAATACTAAAATGTTTGTTATAATTCATGATTCTGCCATGAAAATATTATCAATCGATTGTAAATCGTTTTCTGATGAAAACAAGTCTAAACATACCACTAATCGGATAAGTTAAACTGTGTTTGTACGGAAACGTTTCCTTCGAAGTTGACGAATGAATTTTATTTGAGGCTTTCACTTTCGACGACATATTCTAATCTGTATAATTTTTAATATACGAATATTAGTTTACACACGCACGTGTACACTGCAATAATTATCATGCCGCGGTCTTTTATACCTTTCTTAATATTTTCGTATCGGAAAATAATACCTTTCGTATTAAAATTCAAATTAATTATGTTGATAAGTTAACATTTGTTAATAATATACAAGCGAAGAAAATAATATAAAAACTATTGCTTGGGTGAACGTGTATTTTATTTATATAATCAGGTATACATACATGTATTAAAAACCCAAGAATTAAAAACTGCAAAATTTTTAACAATTTTATATTCGCGTAAAAAATTTTAAAAAATGATAAAAATTTTTGAAGAAATCATCGGATATTCAAATGATCATTTAATAAAATTTTCAAAGATTGAAATTTTTGTGCTTTACATTAAAAAGAAACGTGCCTCTGAATTACGACAGCTCCGAAAAGCAGAACAAAACATATACCTCATCGCCTGTGATAGAAACGGTTCAAACGCTTTCGATGCTCGCATCGATAGTTTCTTGGACGATCGTAATACGGCAACATTGCACTTTTGAAGCTGACAACGCTGTAAAATCGAGCCTCCTCAGCCATACAATTTATGTGTTGCAGCGTCATGTAGTTCACCAGCTGACCGTTCCATTTCGATAGAGTCCGCTATCGTACCACGGCATTTTCTACAGAGTCGGTAATTCAGAACCGTAGACAGAAAAAAGCATTGCATCACCGACGAGATACTGTTAAAGACATCCAGCCCCCGTGTATTCGGTCACCGACGAGATACTGTTAAAGACATCCAGCCCCCGTGTATTCGGTCACCGACGAGATACTGTTAAAGACATCCAGCCCCCGTGTATTCGGTGTCGCCGAAAAGTGGGCTCTGATGGGCTCTCAAACCGGTCGGTAACGGGTCCGATGGCAGCGCCGGTGGTTTCGTGGAATGGATAAAGTAGACTTATGAAGTTCCACGGTGCTAAAAGTTCCTCGTTCTCTACCTACATAGAACATTTGCTCGTCAACTGCGCACGACTGCATGAGTGGCGTAGAGGTAAATGGATGTAATACCTCAGGTAATAAATAAATGAAGACTGTCATTATCCATTCTGTGATTTCTTGGAAAATAATTACATATTATTGTATAATTTCATTAAATTCTTATCGCCTACTTATTTTCCTTATTGTTCAGCATTGGAATCACTGTTTTATAATCGATAGCCTGTAGATGTAGGAATTTATAAAATATCAGAATTTACACTTAATTTAATTAATGGGATATTTATAAAATAATTTTTCTTAAAAAGGAAGAATAAATACAATCTACAAGAAACGATCAAATTCAATCGTTCTTATCGAGATCCTTAGTAGAAAGCAGAAACGTAATTTTTATTACTTATTTTTCCGATAATACGACTTCTAATGCTCGACAGCACTGTCTGCAATTATTAAATGCAATTATTTTGATCAGAGAAATATTACATATACGATGGTAAAAGTCTCCTCAAAGATTAACTAAAAATGAAAAAGTGTCATCATTGCATTACCGTTGCCTCACCGATGTTATGTACCTGACCTGTACATAATGACCATACACCTGTATATGATCCGAATTATATCGTGTTTGGTATCATTTTAATCAGAACAATGCCACAAATCTATTAGCAAAAGTCTCATAAAAAAATAAGTAATAATAAAAAAGCTATTCCTTGGTAATACATTGTGAGGACGTGCGAGCCTTTGAACTGTGCCGCCGACTGCGACTCTCCGCGTCTCTTTCTTTTCCATACGCTATCCTTCCTCGCGCCCGAAACTTTAATTGTCTATTACACAAGTAAATATTTAGTATGATTTTTATTAGAAAAATGCCACAAATATGGTCATCGAAGTTCCATAAAAAAATAATGAAAAATAAAGAAGTTGGAAATTCGAATTAGGTATGTTTACATTTCTCGGTGACCGAGGCCTCTCGAGCTCGGCTATCCTTCTCTACGTTCGGCAAACCTCAGACAATGATATTCCTCGCGTATAAACTAGGACTGTTACTTTTTCCGAAGCTTCGACTCTTCGAAGCTTCGAAGGATTCGAAGGAACGAAGGCAACTTCGAAGGTGATGAAAATCGAAGTTTCGGACCGTCGAACCTTCGAACCTTTGATTCGTTTCCAGTTAACGGATAAAAGAAATAAATTTTCATAATTTGTTTCTATATTCGCCATCTGAATTATTTCAATAATTTATTGTTTAGATAATATATTTATAATTTGAATTATCTTTTCGATAGCACATTGTTAAAATAATTGTCTAAATAAATAAATTTTATAATTTGTTTCTATATTCATTATTTGAATTGTTATTTCAATTATTTATTGCTAAAATAATTGATTAAATAAATAAATTCTTACAATTTGTTTCTATGTTCATTATTTGAATTATTTCAATTATTTATTGTTAAAATAATGGTTTAAAAGAAGAAATTTTCATATTTTGTTTCTACATACATTATGTGAATTATTTCAATAATTCATTGTTAAAATAATTATTTAAAGAATGTACAAGTATTTACATAATGAATATAGAAACACATTTCTATAGATTATAAAAACTGTAGATTATAAATTTTTATACTCTATAGAAACGTGTTCCTATATTAAATATGTAAATACGTGTACATTGTCTAAACAATTATTTGAACAATAAATTATCGAAATAATTCAAATAATGAACATAGAAACAAATTGTAAAAATTTATTTATTTAATCAATTATTTTAACAATAAATAATTGAAATAACAATTCAAATAATGAATAGAGAAACAAATTATAAAATTTATTTATTTAAACAATTATTTTAATAATGTGCTATCGAAAGAAAAATTCAAATTATTATACTACAAACGTCCCTGCGCAGATCCGTGTTGTGGACCATTATCGATGAAATACTGTACATGGTAAAGTTGTGTGGCTTCGCGTAAGAATTACAGATGTGAAGACAGATTTCAAATATCACCTGTTGTTGCAAGAATACATTAAATATCATTCATTATTCACACGTTATTGTAATTTTTCAAGAATTTCCAGTGCTCTGACAAAAAATGTTTCTGATAAAAATTACTCGGTAGTCACTCTTCTATAAATTTCAATATAAAAAATTAAATGTAAAACGCCCCGCCCCAGAATTACGACCAGCCTAGGCGTCACGTTGACGCACCAGACCCCGGAAGGCGAAGCTCGAAACAAGGTGGAAGCCGAAGGACTCGGGAGGGCAGAATACTTTGACATTGCTTGCGAAAGCATCGACGAACTCCGAGCGAAATTATTTGTATTGATACGCACTTTTACGGTAGTTTTGGACACGTACGATCTGAGTTCTAAGACATCTGCATGCCTTACATAAAACAATTTTTTTTATTCGATAAAATTGTAAGGTCTCCTTGATTTTCTAATCGTCACTATATATTTTTTACTTAATAATGTTATTGCTGACGTCGCGCTGAATTCAACGACTACAATAGTTGTGAACAGCTAATTCCATTGTGCGACGCGCGACGCGGCGAAAATCGAGCAGTCGAACGCGAAGGCTTAAAAGTAGGACTCTCCGCGTCTCTTTCTTTCCTATACGCTGTCCTTCCTTGCACCCGAACCTTTCGCCGTTCATTACACGAGTAAATATCATCGCATAACTATACTAGTATGTTTGTGAAAATCCGATAAAAAAATAATGAAAAATAAAGAAGTTTTGTTGTTTGATTAGTAGTGGTCTCACACTGATATACCCGCCTCGTATTGTGTTACACTCCTCGGCGACCGAGGCCCTCGAGCTTTACTCCGTCCTTTTCTCCGTTCGGCATGGGATCGCGGAACAGTCTCTCTTGAACGCTGAATGTCTTATTTTATATCTAATCTAATCTTATTTTATTTGTCAAAATTTAACTTCCTATTTAAAATATTTTTTTATAATTAAATTTGGAATATTTTCTCTTTAAAGGACCTACCTAGAGCAGTCCCGTTTTAATGGTTTTCGGTCAATCACCCGTATTTAATTGCATGCAAAAATATTGAAAAAATCTGACGAATTGCGATTATCGACATATGTATATATTTAAGAATTTTTGCCGATTTTTCGGTTGAAAATCTTATTTACAAAAAAGGAAAACATAAGAATTCGAAAATTTCAGGTTTCTTTGGAAATTGAAAAAGGACATCGAACAAATTTTTACGGTAGCAACATATCTAGAAAGAACTACGATTTATGAGAGTGCACAGTTTATTCGATCCCTGCTCTGGTTATTGGGCGATACATTGTAACGCGTGTGCCAATCTTTGACTGCTCGGTCTTTGGTATAGCATTCGAACGCGGCTCAGAAAATTATTCGAAGTCGAATAAAACGTCGAATAAAGGTACAGATGAAAATGATAACTTTATTCACCGCTAACGATGAATAAAAAAATTATCTTTATTCGCCGAATAAATTTTCATCGAATAAAACTTTATTTTTATTTTTTAATCGCTGTTTGCATCGATGCTCCTACAATTATATTATATGTATTATATTAATTTATCCTCGCGAGTCTCTCTCGAACTCTATATTATTCGATATAGTATGTCAAATAAACGTTAATCTGTTTTTCAACATATGTACGTTTCCAGAGATCGATTCTTAGAATAATTATTATTAAAAAGTGTAAGGAAATAATGCTTGTTTATGAAATATTTTTAAATTACAAAATGAGGTATTTCGTATGAAATCAGAAGTAGGAATTATTGAATATTGATTTTCCTAAATATGCTTTCATACTTTCTTACGTACAAAATTTCTAGGATTTTTTTGTCTTTGATATTAATTTTACTTTTAGTATTTTAAGCCTTAAAAACCAACATCAAAATGTTTGTTCGAGAATGTAACATCTGATCTCACTGCTGTCTGCCGTCTCACCGTCTCAAGAATCTCCTCAGAGGCCTTCTGCACCGACGAAATATCGTCGGTGGCCTTCTGTTTCTTACTCCAGCCAAAATATATCCTAGAGGGCGTAAGAGAACGCTTGAATTATTCGGGCTACACGAACTCCCGTAAGGCTGGCTGTCTTTAACAGTATCTCGTCGGTGATCACAGTGATGTGGAGTATTTTAGAATAAATTAATAATGCAAATCTTCCACACTTATAACTCCGTATTTAACTGAGTAATTAAATTATTTAGACGTGAATTATTTATAATTAAATTGTTCTTTTAAATATTTAATAAATTTGAGATCATGCTTCTTTGAAGGTTTATTTTGATCTGTTATTATAAAACACAATCGTTAATAGGAAACAATTAATAAATGAATTAATATTTAGAATGTGTCTAAAATATTTTAACATAATTTACAATTAATCAATATTATCATTGTCGATAAAATAGAAATCTAACATTGTCAATAAAATAGAAATTTACATTATCCACATCCGCCACATTACTCCCCTCCGAGTGTTTACAATACTTTTAAACATTGAATCTTATTTTCTTCTTTTATTTTGATCCAGGGTAAGTTCTCTGTTCTCCGGTTGGAAATGATGATGAATAATCTGCAATTCTTTCCAAATTTTCATCTTGATCTCGATTTTCGAAATATGCCGGTTTCAATCTTTCAGTGCTGATGTTAATGAGCTGGCCATTAATTTTGATAGTGAAGACTCGATCTGATGGTCTTCCAATTACCTCAAATGGACCCTCGTACGGTGGTGTTCAAGGTGGTTTGACTGCATCTGTTCTCAAAAATACATGCGTACATGAATTTAAATCTTTATGTATGAATACCTTATTTTTAATATGATGAGTTGTTTGATGTGGCTTCAACATCTTCATGTGTTCTTGTAATTTCTGTAGAAATATTCTTTGATCGACTGGAGTCTCTTCTTCCAAAAATAGTTCACCTGGTAATCTTAAAATTTGTCCATATAACATTTCTGCAGCTGATGAGCCAATATTTTCTTTATAAGTCGTACGTAACCCTAATAAAACGATCGGTATAATGTCTTTCCAATCTTCTTTTCCGTGACAGCAAATAG
Organism: Sphecodes monilicornis; assembly: GCA_913789915.3. Lineage (NCBI taxonomy): Eukaryota > Metazoa > Arthropoda > Insecta > Hymenoptera > Halictidae > Sphecodes > Sphecodes monilicornis. The sequence goes on from OU565287.1 coordinate 2,276,557, forward strand.
CTGTTTTTAATGTTCGATGCCATGGTTCTACCATTCCATTCGAAGCAGGATGATACGAAGTCGTCCTTATTCTCTTGAATCCAACCATTTTTGATAGGGCATCGAAAATTCGTGATTCAAATTGAGATCCCCTATCTGTAGTTACAGATAATGGTGTGCCGAATCTTGTAATCCATGTATTAAAAAATGTTGTTGCTATTGCATCTGCAGTGATTTCTTTAATTGGAATTGCTTCTGGCCAACGAGAAAAACGATCAATCATAGTTAAACAATATCGGTATCCATTAATATTAGGAAGTGGGCCAATGAGATCTATATGTACATGATTAAATCTTTCTTTAGGTACTGGAATATGTTCTGGTATATTTTTATGATGGCGATGAACTTTGCTTTTTTGACAAAATATACAAGTTCTCACCCATTCTGCAGCATCTTTTGCCATATTTGGCCAAACAAATCTTTGTGATAATGTTTTTTTTATAGACCTACTTCCAGGATGTGATAAACTATGTACAATATTTAAAATTTTAGTTCTTAAAATTCTTGGAACATATGGTCGAATATTATCTTCTATAATATTACAATATAATATAGAATTGGTGTTACCTATTCTTAATTTTTGCAATTGAAGTGCTGAATTTTCTTTTGAAATAATCTCTTTAAGTTCCTCATCTGCTTGTTGTGCTTCCGCTAATTCTTCCGTGGTTACAACAACAGGCATTTTGATCTCTTCAATTCTTGAGAAAGCATCTGCAATTATATTTTCATTTCCTTTAATATGCATTAATTTGGTAGTAAATTGTCCTATGAAATCTAAATGACGTAGTTGACGAGGAGAAGCTTTCGATGATTTCTGTTGAAATGCAAAAATTAATGGTTTATGATCTGTTTTAAAAATCAAATCTCGTCCTTCTATCATAAACTTAAAAAATTTAATTGCGGAATATATCGCCAAAAGTTCTCGATCATAGGTACTATACTTTTGTTGAGTTTCTGAAAATTTTTTTGAATAGAATGCTAATGGTTGCCAATTTTTATCATCATATTGTTCTAAAACAGCCCCCATTGCTGTGTCTGATGCATCTGTAGTTAGCGCTAAAAGTGCGTTTGCTACAGGATGTACCAATAACGTGGCATTGATTAATTGTTTTTTTGAATTATTGAAGGCTTCTTTTTGTTCTTCTGTCCATTCAATTATCCTCTTGTCTTTCTTTTTGGCACCTATAAGTAAGGAATGTAAAGGAGCTTGAATTTTCACTGCCATAGGAATAAATCGACGATAAAAATTTATTATTCCTAAAAATCTTCGTAATTCTGTTCTATCTTTTGGAATAGAAAAATTTTTTAATGCTTGAATCTTTTCTTCTGTTGGTCTCATACCTTCCGCATTAACTAAATATCCTAAGTATTTGACTTCTTTTACCCCAAAGACAGATTTATTAACATTAATTGACAATTTGTATTTGCATAATCGCTCAAACACTATTTTTAAATGTTGTGTATGTTCTGTTTCATTTTTCGATGCAATAATTATGTCATCTATATAACCATGACAAAAATTTAAACCTCTTAAAACGTTATCTAAGTATCTTTGAAATGTTTGTGCTGCATTTCTTAATCCAGATGGCATAGCTAAAAATTCAAATAATCCAAAGGGTGTAATTACTGCTGTTTTAGAAATATCTTCAGGAGCCATAGGAATCTGATTATATGCTTTAATGAGGTCTAATGTTGAGAAGATTGTTGCCCCTGCCAATTTAAAAGAAAAATCTTGTATATGAGGTACAGGGTAGCGATCTGGAATGGTTAATGAGTTTAATCTCCTATAATCTCCACATGGACGCCATTCTCCATTTTTCTTCGGAACCATATGTAAAGGACTTGCCCATTGACTGGATGATGGCCTACACACGCTTTTCCGTATCATTTCTTGGAATTCTGCCTTTGCTATTTTAAATTTTTCAGGTGTTAAACGTCTGGGTTTTTCAGCAATAGCAAATATCTTTATCAACAATTTCTTTTCTAATTGGTTTGGTGATATCTATTTATTCTTGTAATAATTTGTTATATTTAAAAGAATTATTTATTGTTGAAACAGATATTGTTTGTACATGTTTCAGAATTCCAAACGATTGTAGTTTGGTTTCATTATCTAAGATTTTCTTCCCATTTAAATCTACTAAAAGATTATAATGGCCTATAAAATCTGCTCCTAAAATTGCATTTTGTGTATCAGCTACAATAAATTCCCATGTGAAATTCCTACGTAAACCTAAGTTTACAGTCACTAATTTTTGACCATAAGTTTTAATTGTAGAACCATTTGCAGCAAAAAGTACAAGATTGCTTGCTGTAATATTTTCGTTAAGTATTTTTTTTGGTAACAGTGAAATGTCTGAACCAGTATCAATTAAATATCGTATACCTGTGGTTTTGTCAGCGATGGTCAGACGATAATTAGTACTTAAACTATCATTGATCGCCTGTACTCCAGACAGTCTTTCTAGTTTTCCGTCACTTCCGTATTTTGTTGGTTCCTCTTATCTCTTCCGTTCCATGAACAGGGCTTTCTACATTTAAAAGAATTTTCTCTAAATTTTTTATGATAATAACATAATGATTCCTCATTCCGAAATCTTGTTCCTGACACGCTTCTGTCTCTTCTAAAAAATCTAGATCTAGATCTATTCCTGTAAGTATTTCTTTTCATATTAATGTTTAAAACTTCGATTTGTTTTTGTAGCTCTTGTATTTGTAGATTTAAATTCTTTCCGTTTCCTTCTTGAGTTGGACAAGAGTTTAAATTTTGATTTGAATTTATATTACAAATGTTATTTGATTTTAACATTTCTATAATTTTATCAGCTTGATAAGCCAGTTTTGAAAGATCTTGCATTTCACTAATAGCTAAAATGCTTCTAACATTAACTCGTAATTGTTCTAGAAATAAAGTTTTAAGGATGTTGTCGCTACATAAACCTCCTGCCAAATTCCTTAATCGTTGTAAGAAATTCGACGGTTTATTATCAACTATTTGGTTTCCTCTAATTAATTTCCTTAATTTTGACTCTTCTGATTCATCAAACGAGGAAATAATACGAGTTTTTATCGTTTTATATTTATCTTTCAAGGAAGGATTACTTAGAATATCGGAAACAAAAGGAAGAACATTTTTATCTAAATTTATTATAGTATACCGATATTTGGTATCATCAGAGGAAATTCTACTTATTGCGAAAGCTGCTTCAATTTGTTTGAACCACAGTACCGGATTCTCGTGCCAAAAGGGTGGAAGTTTAATCATCGATGTGGCATTTACTTGATTTGAGATTTGATTTGAATTGTTGACGTTTGTTGAAGAAAATTCTTCAATTGAAGTACCAACAATAAGATCTTGATTATTTTGATTTGAACTTCCTTCCATCCTGATTGGAGAATGATGTAGCGGCATTCTTGTTTCTTCAAAAAGATCACGTCGGGGTCACCAATTAAATGTGGAGTATTTTAGAATAAATTAATAATGTAAATCTTCCACACTTATAACTCCATATTTAACTGAGTAATTAAATTATTTAGACGTGAATTATTTATAATTAAATTGTTCTTTTAAATATTTAATAAATTTGAGATCATGCTTCTTTGAAGGTTTATTCTGATCTGCTATTATAAAACAGAATCGTTAATAGGAAACAATTAATAAATGAATTAATATTTACAATGTGTCTAAAATATTTTAACATAATTTACAATTAATCAATATTATCATTGTCGATAAAATAGAAATCTAACATTGTCAATAAAATAGAAATTTACATTATCTACATCCGCCACAGTGAGTGATTTTAAATGCCATCTTTAGTCAAAATCCGGACGTGAGCACTCCACTGATCTTGGAGCACTCTCATTCCTATCTGGTAATAGTAACTCTATGATTTAACCTTCATACTTCATGCACTGCAATGCACTGTATGCATTTTATTAGCGGCACGTTTACCGGCATTTTCTGCAACATTGATTTATAATATATCCGTTAATAGTTATAATAATAGTTCATGAAAGTTGCATAGTTGATTCTAAGAAGCATTGTATGCAGGCGAAGATAAATATAATAAACAGGTTAATTACATATATACACAATCTTTTTATTGCATAAGTACACAAAATATAATTTATGACAATAGACGTTGAAGTATATGTTTTTGTAGTATATGTTTTAAAGTATATGCTTAGAAGTATATGTTTTAAAGTATATGCTTAGAAGTATATGTTTTAAAGTATATGCTTAGAAGTATATGTTTTTGTAGTATATGCTTAGAAGTATATGTTTTAAAGTATATGCTTAGAAGTATATGTTTTAAAGTATATGCTTAGAAGTATATGTTTTAAAGTATATGTCTTTATTAAGTAACCATTAATGGTTATATTTTTAATGTTTTGTTACAGTAACATATAAGTAATATAACAGTAGCTTGAAGAAGAATGTCTCATATTACTGCACATGACATAAATAAAAAACCACGCACACAGGATATTAAAATAAAAGAAGATGTCACATTTTTTCAAATGGGATTTTCCCAAAAAATTCTGGATGGATTGTTTGCTTGTGGTTTTCAGAAACCATCACCAATACAACTGAAGGCTATTCCATTGGGAAGATGTGGATTTGGTAAATATTATTTTATTCAATAGTATTTACCATGTTTTTAGTAGCTTATAATTAACAATATTATCCAATGATTATAGATTTAATAATGCGAGCTAAATCAGGGACTGGTAAAACCTTGGTATTTTGCGTGATAGCACTTGAAATGATTGATGTGCAAGTATCATCTGTGCAAGCGTTAATGCTAGCACCAACCAGAGAAATTGCTGTTCAAATTTCACAAGTTTGCTCATCCATAGGATGTGAAATGAATGGTACATTTCATGGAAAAATTGGTAAAACATTCTCATTGCGTCTAAGAATTGAAATCTGATAATCATTTCATCATTTTAGGCTTGAAAGTAGAAGTATTTATTGGAGGAATGGCATTAGATGGAGATAAAAAGAAAGTGAATGGTTGTCATGTGGCTGTTGGCGCTCCAGGTAGAATTAGACATTTAATTGAGAAAGGACTGCTAACAGTTGAAAATGTTAGATTATTTATTCTGGATGAAGCAGACAAATTAATGGAAAGCAGCTTTCAGAAAGACATTAAGTTAGTACAATGGCAAAATTGCATTGTTATCAGTTGGGAGTTTAAACATAAATAATTATTCGTAATCCTTTAAAATTTTCAGTTTTATTTTTTCAAAGTTACCATGGAATAAACAAGTTATAGCATCGAGTGCAACTTACCCTGGCGATCTTGAAACCTTTTTATCAACATATATGTGTTCTCCGGTTGTAACATCTCCAGATAACGATGGACCAATACTTATTGGACTCAAACAATTTGTGTCAATTGTTCCTTTTCATCCGAACGCAATGAAGCAGGTTCGATTTGTTTGCGATATTTTATTTGAATATATTATTACTTTACTAAAAGATACTTATATTTACCTTGTATATTAGGTCCAAATAAAAGTAAATGAACTGATAAAAATATTTAACAAAGTTCAGTTCAAGCAAAGCTTGGTCTTCTCAAATTATCAGTCAAGGTAAATACGAATTTTAATATTTTTCATGTTCGCATTTGAATTACGTAATCTCTTGTATTTGAAGCAAAATTTCTTTCTTCGTTTCAGGGCACAATCTGTGTGCAACAAAGTTAATTCTATGGGTTTCACAGCAACGTATATCGCTGGAAATCAAGACATGCAGAAAAGACTTGAAGCGATTAATAGACTAAAAACATTTAAATGTAGGATAATGCTAACCACAGATTTAACTGCAAGGGGTATAGATGCAGACAACGTGAATTTAGTAGTTAATTTCGACTTGCCTACAGACGCAGCGACATATTTACATAGAATAGGAAGAGCTGGACGTTATGGGTCGTTCGGTGTCTCAATCACAATAATAGCAGACAACGAACTTGAAACATTTACCCAATTATTAACTTCAGTTGGTGGTTCGAACTTTTATGTACTAAAACTTCCTACGAATCCAGACAATATTTGGACGACTCCCATTAGCACATTTGAAAAAGTTCTTGCAGCATCTGATATTAAAGAAAATACACTAAAAACTGATATACCTATCGAAAGTGTAAATAATTTATCTATAACAGATGATACGATTAGATTAGAAACCAACATAAATTTTAAAAATAATGAAGTTTCTGGAAGTGAAAACATAATTCCATATAATGTACAGTCTCCGAAAAATGTAAAAAGCAGTGTAATTAAGAGTACTAATAATATCCGTAAAAGAAATAAAGTCAAAGCACATTCTTCAGGTTTGGAAAACAGTAGAGAAGAAGACGAGCAAGAAATAGAATTTAAACATTACAGTACATCAAAGCCAAAAATTATACACAAATATAAATTAGATCCTGTTGCAATCAGTCCTTCTAGCTGGCAAAAAGTTAACGAAGAGACAGAGTTTGAAGTTGACTTGACGGATGTTAGACAGGATGATCTGTCTGATGCTGACATTGAAAACATTATTGGATACTTAAGATATGATTATCCTGTTAAAGAATTAGAACCAGTATCTGCTACAGATAACGTTATAAATACTGAAAAAGCAACGACAGATGTGATGGAGACACTGACAGTGGCGCAAATTGGTCAGGATGAAATAAATGAATTAATTAGTTGTTTTGTCACCTGTGTGACAGATTTAAATAAATGTAATAGTTGTGCAAACGAAAATACAGAGGAAGCACAAATCAGACAGGCAGACGCTTGGAAGCAAAAATTGAATGTTGAAATTGCATTATTGAATTACATGATGGAAACTATGACGGAATCAATTCAAAGATCGATACATCTCGAGTATATTCAAAGGCTCAAAACATTCTTTACTATACAAAAACAAGCTGTTCTGTGCGTTTACCCAGAAATACGGAACGAAGACGAAGTAAATGATACTTATTTATATTCTGGATCTTTAGGTGGAGATTTATTACAGGTGTATAAAGAAATAGAGGACTTCAAAAGTTTACATAGAAAATCTAACAAAAAGTTTTACGCATACTTTCCATACCCTGTTAAAGAAGACGAATATATGCCGAATCTCATGCTCACGAAATCGGGTATAGAAGATTATCGCAGCGCATTGCATTTTTTGAGGTCGACTTCTTACCCTGCTGAAACATTAGTAGAAATAATAAATTTTATAGCGTCTATTAGCGAAACTAAGAAGCATGATGTGATGCAAATATTACAAGTTCAAAAAGAAAGGTCGCTCGATAAATTATTAATGATAATACAAAATGAAGCAACAAGTGATGGATTGAATGAAGACAAATGTGTTCAGAATGAGGTCGACCTATCGGAAAAAGTTGTAAAAGAAGATATAACTATGGATCAAGGAAAGCTGGAACAAACAAAGAATGCCAACTCTTTAACTTCCCCGGAGTACACCCATGAAAATCGTGAAAATTATAATTTACAGAATAACACATGTTCAACTTCATTGAGCGAAAATAATGTTTTTAAGGAACGCGCATTTCATCATGCAGCATACACAAAGAGCAAATTCCATAGACAAAAAAGGGGTCAAAGGAAAAATAAATCTACCAAAACAAAAGAAAAAGATACACCTTCACCAGTTTATGGAAACAGTGTTTTATACAACAACGAGAATACGATTGTTAATAGTTCTGATTCATCTGATAAACAGTTTGACTCAGAAGATCAACTAAATTCGTTAGAATACATTATGAGAAATCATACTAATGCTTCTCCATTGACAGTAAAGTCAACCTCGTGTGCCAATAATAAATCCGTATATCATGAATGTTTTTCTAAATTTCAAGAATATCAAGGACACATCTTAGATGAATCAACATTTACAGCACCAATAAAGGATTCATTGGAGAGGCATTGTAGTAATAAATTTGTAACAGACTCAACCGATTTATATAATAGTAATTATTGGCAACAATCTAAAGAAAGGATAGAGCCTACACATATACATCATCATAGTTCTCTTTACAATTATAAGTATAATGTTCCTTGTATTTCTCAAGAAGAAAATAATTCGTATTTTCCTAATCAATTCTCACATTTTAACGTATTGAAAAAGGATACCAATTTTTATCATCAATCAAATAAAAATAATAATGAAGACGAAATGAATATTGAACAATTTCTAACATCCTTAAGAGTTGAAACAGACAGTTTACACATGGAATTATATAATTCTCAGATGCGTTATGGGTGGACACAGAATGACTGAAGTACATAATGTAAATTTTAATAGCTGAACTTTGTGATAAAATGTATTGTATTATTTTTTAAGATTTTATAAATAATCCTACATATTTGCTCGTGTATGTGTTTATACTACAATGCAATTAATTTAATTTGAAAACGTGATTATATTTATGCAGTTATTGTTAAATATATAAAAAATTGTGTTAAATAATAAATGTATACGTCGTAGGTTATGTGTACATTATGAGGGCTGGGTAATGCAAAATTTATAAAATAGTCACAATAGTCAGATTTTTTACATTTATAACAAAAATATCTACGTGAAATACAAAAGAATTTATTATCATATCTAGACAGCGGATTTTATGTATTTACAACAAAAATATGTAGGTGGAATTTAAAATAGGAAAAAGGTAAAAGAATTTAGAAATGATTATATATTATTTCATACGTATTAGATTGATTAAAGAAAATGCAATTTTCTGTATGGCTCCAGTTTTTGCAATTGATGCAGAAACATTTCATTCTGTATAATATTCGTAGTCTAATTATATTATTCTCAATTCAGTAATTGTGCAGAACAAGAGGACACTTTATTGATTTCGACAATGAAGCATTTGTTAGCTGTTCATGTAAACGTTGCTCGTTTTTTTGCCGAAACATACAGGCAATTATGTTTAGTACTAAGATAGCACGTACATCTAATCCAAATACAATTTAAAATCACTTAAATCTAACCCAGATTATTGCGTTACCTCATACTATTCCAGACCTATCTCAACTATTTGATTATGGGTTTCCTGAATTCATAAAAAAATCGAGCGAAAGATAATTTGTGATACCACAACGACTTGGGTATTAAATATATTTTCTTATGCATCTTCGAGAATGAAACCGAACAGCATAACAAAATATTCTCAGAATGTCGACTTCAGCATGTTTCAAGGTCATTGAGACGCACGGGATGTCTTCCTATTCCACATAATTACGTTCAGTTCATTACAATTATTCAGGGATTAAATAAATTAAAATTTGTATTTATTGCAGGTAAAAAAGTTTATTTCGTATAAAGATCGGCAGTCTACTTATTACTAATTATTAAATTGCGGATCATTATGCAAAATAGAAAGTTTCTAAATCAACTATAAGAAAGCGGAGTTGAATGAAAATGTGCTCCTTTGTTTAACAATTTTGATAAGTTGTAAATAATACGTCAGTATAGCTTATATAGTAATTCCAGTCTTTACAGCTTTGTATTTCACCTACTCATTTCTATCATAAATACATAAAATCCGCAGTCTACTAATTATCGTTGTATGTACATATATTGGAACAGATTGGAAATGTGAAATGATCTTATTTACATATTTGTACATTGCGAGCCGGCTGTGAGTTAGAGGGATCAGGTTTCTAAGGCGTTTCTTTGAGGGACACGCTTGGGGGGGGGGGGGGGGGGGGGGGAGCCACCTTATGAAACTCGTCTCGTGAGAATTTGGGGTACGCGCCTCGTCGTGTTCGTCCTTTATTCGCAAAATAATCGTTTGAGCTGCCCGCCTGGCATACTTCAGTCGGTCACCACGTGCTTTCGCGTGAAGGCGTCTCTTAATCGCGGTCGCGAGTTTCCGTATCGTGATAATTAGTAGGACTATCGGTCTTTTGTTTCTTTTTCGAATTTCCTGCGTTCGGAGATATTCGCATCGTGCACGGCGAAAACATGTTCTCTAGGAAATATTTCAAAAGAGTCCCGACCTACGTGGTGGAGGGCCACAACGAGGTACGCTTTGCAATGGTCAACGTTTTCCTTGTTTGTTTACATCTCAACTTGTTCCGTACTTACGAGTTTCCGTTGTGGCGCGCTAGAGGCGCTGGTGGTTGCACTACCAGTGACGTAGGGTCACATGACCTGGCATTTTATGAGATATTCAAATGCGAAAGTTTTCGCGCGCTTCGCACTCAGTGGGTGCTTTGAAGAGTTTGTGAATGTCGCAGGTCCTGCCGTTTATTTATCGCTGTGTGGGCTCTAAGCATCTCCCGTTCGAAGGAAACACGTTTATACATCTGGATTCTCATCCGGATATGCTCATACCAAAGGCGATGTCCGCTGATACCGTTTGGGACAAAGATGAGTTATTCAGGTATACACAAGTAGTTGAATATGTACGGAGGTGTTAGTCCATTGTTAAATTTGTTTGTGTACCTCGAAGATTGATTTATTTGTTAATCATAGTTGTTTGCGAGTTATGTATACCACTAGGTAGGTAACTTAGCTATAGGGGTAAACAATTTTTTTGGTCTTCCTCCCTAAATTTTAAGACTTGGTGAGAAAATGATGTGGCACGGATTCCCGCTGTCCGATTGCTTCCAAATGTTGCACACATCATTTTCCCGCTAAGTGTTACAATTTAGGAGAAGAAGACTACAAAAAATCGAAAGTCGAAAAATAAGGACTGCTCTAATGTAGACGATATTGTAATTGGTTTACACTTTGTAGTATAGTTCTCTGCAACCAAGTTACAGTGATGAAGGTTAAGTTCAATATTTAATGTTCTGAGTCATCATTATTTTGGAGTATTCACTCTTGCTAGCGTTATTTATGATTTATGTGAAGTTAAATATTGTACTGAATAAATCTTTGGTTCATATAATTGTTCATCAAACTGTATTTTTCATTATCTCGTCTATTATCGAGTTTTATGAACCTTGAAAATTTATTGTTATGCATGAAATACATGTGAAATACGAGGATTAGAATTTTAGAAAGGTATAAGGTATCTTTTATTATGTTCATGTTTTTGTCGTAAAAAGAGCCCCTCTGGGCAGGCAACCTTCTGTTCAGTGCTGTATGCACGGTCGGTAAGTTCGTGTGCTCGTGATTGATTTTTTCATGATTCGTATCAGAGTTTGTTACTTATTTACTTTATGAACGGATAAACTATGAAATAGGTACAAAATTCGAATTTCTTAATAATTCTGGTCGTCTAAAGGTTTACAATGAAGATGAACTTTGAATTTTCCGTTCATAAAGCTATGGCACTGAAAAGGTTGCATCATCAAGGGGTCACATTACGAAAAATACAGTTTTTGTTCAGTTAATGAGCTTAAGTGAGTTTATATATTTAAAGTATAATTGAGAAACATAATTATCTATTAACTTATGCAATTATTTCCCTTATCTCTATAATAAATATTTAATAAACTAAAAGATAGGTAAAAGAACTGAAAATATTTTAATGATAATCAGTGATTGATTAAAAATTTGTAATGGAAACAAACTCTTGATTTGCATAGAACGGGTTGCATAGATAAGGGATCGTGCCACATAAAGTGCACTTTAATCCATAATTACAAACTTGTTTCAAAGATTAGTTTCGCGAAGTAACAGTAAAAGTAATGTTTTGCGTGACCGGCATAGTATTTTTGAGATACACTGTCTTTCTGGCACAGTGAAATTAGCATCGAAAATTGGATGTTACCTGCGGCGTACGCTGGCCACTTGAGGCACCTGATCTGGGTCAAACCACCCTGGGCAAATCAGATGAACGATGGCGTGACAACCTTCCTCATCGGCAAGCATAAGGACACCGGCTCAATAAGGTATGAGTCCTGGTACACTATATCATTTCATTTTCATCAGGTGTCACACTGAACAGATAATTGGAGATGTCTCATTAAAACCAACGTTTCTGTACCGTCGTGACCGTAACACGAAGGTCGCTGATAATAATCGAATTGCGTAGTGAACACAAGATCCATCAAGACCCATAATAGAAACTGCCACTTACGTTAGAGAAAACGAACTCTTCGATTGAATATTTTTTTGTCTTTTCCATAGACTCTTTATTTCTATTGTTATGCAATTATTATGGAAAAATGAATGCGTTGTGTAAAAATACATATTGTATTTATGGACGATATAGTGTTTTATGCATTGCTGTAACTACAAACATTGATTTGTTGATTGGATTCAGAATTCATGATTACAGTAAAAAAAGTAAAACAGATTAAAAATTCATCAATTTCTGCATTTATGGCGTCACATAAATTTGATGCGAGAGACAAATTAGTTCTTATGTGGACTTTTAAGATGGACTTTAAAAATGTAACGGTTGAATTTATGTACTACTCATTTTTAGCAAATTGATTAATGGAAATCAAGTTTACCTTGCATATTTGGAACCGAAGCGAGATGCCAACAGTTTGTATTAGAGCAATGGGTAAGCAGTAGATTGATTGTCGGAGCACATCGTTTAGATCAAGAATTATTTTTCACTTGCGAAAGCACTGGTCAAGTGTCCGGTCTCGCAGCGATTACCATACACGAACATGCTATTTCATGTACATTTAGGATAGCCGAAGTATAATGTTACATGTGTCTTCCCGTACCCAAGACAAGCATCAGAAAATTGACGACAGGTGGTTGCAGACTTTAGTATCCAGGCGTGGTAGCATCATATTCGTCGGTCGCGTGATTTCAATTTATATATGAAAGCGAAACAATGCAATTAACTGGAGTATCGTGATTATCTTAACTGCAGGGTGATTGGAACTTAGGATATTTTTTAGTTGTATCTAAGGTACATCTAAGAGACAATTTATCACGATAAGGAGTTCCTAAAATGTTATAGACCAGGGATTTTATGGTTTTGTGAGGGAAGCGAGTAGGTAAAAATTGAAATAGTACAAAGATACTGTAACTGTTAAATGCAGAATAAAGTTTGTTTGGTTTATGCTTGTTGTAATTGTTGCAGGCACTTTTAGTTTCTTAGACCGATCTATAGTTTAGTTATGAATAAATTCTCTCTTCCTGGATACTGTAAAATGTTTGATTCTCTCCTATTTATGTTGCAAGATGCCCCTGTTTGAAATGTGACATGAATGAAGCATAATTTGTTAAGTTATAGAGTAAAACAAGATTCCTTTTTGTAACTATTTCTGAAGAATGTATGAGGGCTAACAGCCATTTAAATATTTCAAAATTGGACCTTGTTCGAACGATAAAACTGATGCAGAAACCATTACGCGCAATTCATAATGCAACGGCGCGGCGAAGCGCTGAAAGTCGTAACACCGACTGTAACGTACAAACATGATTCATGAAGTATACGGGTTTTATTGTTCTGTCATGGCTCTTTGTATACGCGTCGTTCAACGATACAAATGATTGCTCCTCCATTACGAACGGAAGTTCGATGTAGACATTTAAAACTTGACGTATTGTGCGGCTTCGGCGAACGTGTAACATCATAGTTTATAACTCGATCTCGGTGTAATTACATCGCTTTCTGCTTGAGCTGACTTCATCTTCGCGTTCTTTAACATTTTAACTACAAGAATGAATATTAGTTAAGGTGCTTTTTTTTAGTGCGCTGACCTTTTGTTATTTTTAACACGTTCGCTATCGGATTTTACATATGTGTATTGCAAATTTTACTTAAAATTAGACTAAAAAATATTGCTTTAACAGTATGTAACCTTAAACTTCCCAGACAGCACAAAGACGTGTGAAAGACGTCTTAAAGACGCCTGGTGTTGGACTTTCAAGACGTCATTAAGATGTTCTACGAACGTCCACCGAACGGCTTCCAAACGGCTTCCGAACAGCTTCCGAACGGCTTCCGAACAGCTTCCGAACGGCTTCCGAACAGCTTCCGAACGGCTTCCGAACGGCTTCTGAACGTCTTATGTTACAAAACTGCACGTCTTAAAGACATCTTTAAAACGTCTTATAAAGGTTTTACGGACGTCTTTAAGACGTCTTATAAGTCTTATAGACGTCTTTAAGACGTCCATTTTACGTCTTTAAGACGTTCATTTTACGTCTTTTAGACGCCTGTAAGACTTTTCAAGACGTAAAATGGACGTCTTAAAGACGTATTTAAGACGTCTGTTTTGGAATTTAAAAAAAAAATCATATCGACGGCGGCGGCCTGGATGAGTAAGATCGGTAGTAGTTGTTGGCTCCTGCCAGGGGCCTTCCTGGTTATAGTTTTGTCGTCTGCTACGGTTGTTGCGTTGTACTTTCGTCGTCGGGGTCTCCTATTTGGCGGCGGCTGAAATGTGTAGGTAAGGAGGAGAAGGATATAAAGCGTGTTTCGACCTGGGCCCGCTAAAGGACTCGTCATCAGTAAGGCTATCTAACGGGTCCTTTTTTTTGAAATTGTTTATTTAAAGGCAATACAATGTTAACAGTTCTTACTAACTATAAAAATAAACGAAAAGTTTTTTCTAATATTTGTAGTAATACTAATGTATAAAGGTACATTAATAATATACAGTCTTTGTATCTCAGTCGGAGGAGCGGCGAGTGCTCACCCCTCGTAATTCTATTTTCGCAGTGAATAGAATGCAATTCACAACCGCAATCAGTTTGGGTTATCACATGTTCCTCAAAAAGCCCTTAACAAAAACAGGAGCATCTAGCGGGTCCTTCCTTAGAAACAGTGATATCGTAAGGATGGCTTAGGACGGTATACATATACAGGGTGTCCCGTAACTGGTGGTACAACCGAGCAGGGAGTGATTCTACGTGAAAAACTGAGTCGAAAATATAGAATAAAATTTGTTGATACAAGGCTTTGTTTTCGAGAAAAATGATTTTGAAAATTTGTCTAGTGCGCGTGCACTCGGCTTACTTGCTGCTCAACGAACTTTATTCTGAGTTACGTCAATCTTTTTTCGCAAAGGTTTTCGAGGTTTGTATACAACGAATAAATCGAAGGTCGAGATTACAATGCTAGAATTACCTTTGAGGAATTCGTTTAATTCATAAATTGCTGGAAGTGCTGTCCACGTTGTTGTAGACATAATTGTGCTCTTCGTATTAAAATCCTTCGAACCTCTTGTAATGTGCAATTATTATGTTGCTTTAAGCGTTCAAATGCTATCACAATTTTTTGTTGTAATTGTTCGATGCTCGTTATGTCATCACGATACACAATCGATTTCACCTGACCCCACAAATAAAGATCTAACGGTGACAAATCCGGAGATCGTAGCGATCAAGGTACTCTGCCACCGCGACCGATCCAACACTGATAATTTTCACTTAAAAAACGTCTTATTTCGCAACTGTAGTGCGGTTGTGCTCCATCCTGTTGAAAAATTAGGCGTAATTTCATAAGGATGGGAAAAGAATAGGAGCGATAGAACTGATATCATTATACTGACAATGTTTGTAAACATATCTAGAAGTACGAAGGCAATTTCCGAGATATCCAGACGTGAGGCAGTGGAATCCGTTGAGCCGCAAGTAAGTCGAATGCACGCGCACTAGACAAATTTTCAAACTCATTTTTCTCGAAAACAAAGCCTTGTATCAACAAATTTTATTCTATATTTTCGACTCAGTTTTTCATGTAGAATCATCCCCTGCTCGGTTGTACCACCAGTTACGGGACACCCTGTATACGAATCGGCGACGGATCAGGTACTAGCGGGAAAGGCGTTGTCTTGTCTCTCTGTCCATCTGGTGACGAGCGTAGGAGTTAGCCGCCACATTATATTGAAGATATATCACGGTCGACTCAGATAATTCGTTAAAAACATAGGAATGGAAGTAAGAGAATGGCCGTCCGAAACTGGCGCAGTCACTTTTATTATTGCAGAGGCGCAAGTACACACCCTACATTAATTGTACCATCGAGAGGCACACGCGGTGAATTCCCGTGTCTTAGTAATTATGGAAGAACCGATAGCAAGTAATACACCAGTAAAGCGCCTTGACTCGAACAAAGCATATGAAAATAAAGGACTCGACGGTGCCTCCACTTCTCGAATCGTACTCATCAGTTTCGCATATATTACACATTTTTATTTAATTTCTTGAATCGTTTATTAATTCTACGTTCAGTTTCATATCCTTAATAACACACGCCATTAAGATATACATATATAGATGGTATATATGAGCCGCACATTTGCCAAATCGATTAACTTCATGACTTAAACAGTAAAGAAAATCGATGAAATATAGTATATATGTATGCATTTTTTTAAATTTTTTCGGAGTTTGTCATATAATATTATTAACTCATATAGTTAGTTAGAAGGAAATTTATTTTCAACGCAACAGTGTAAATGTCATTCACGTGCTTCAGTTGAAAAGTCTAAACAAACTTGAAAGACAGTTAATCGATTTGGTCCGTGAACCGCTCATACGTCAAACGTATATAAGGACGCCCACCTCGGAACGTCTTTAAGACGTCTAAAACACGTAAATTTCAGACGTCTTTAGGACGTCCATTTTAGGTCTTAAGACGTTCAGACCTAAAATGGACGTCTTTAAGACGCCGTGTACTATCTGGGTTACAGGGAGCTATAAAGAGTTAAATTATTGATTTGCAATGTTAGGGGCTATACATTGCATATGAGCATATGGCGTCGCTGACGACATACATACGTCCTTAAGGGATAAAACATTGAAAAGGTTTTTTTATTAACACTAAACCTATCACAACCGGTTAAAATGATCGGTACGAGATTTTTTATTTTATAATTATTGCCATTATAAAGATGCTTTCATAAGAATAATTGAATAAATATCTGAATTATTATATTGAATAAATAGATCACATATTACAACAAGAAACGCACAAAGTCTAAGTAAATTCAATCTCCGAATTTTTATAAGCCAACATGTACCAGTTTCTTCATGGCTCGGTAGGTTTAGTGTTAAGGGACAGTGAAGTACCCCTTTTGTGTAGAGATTTTTGGTTCCCTTATTTCCCAGCGCGGACGTCTTTTCTCGAGCATCGGTTTACATCGCTGCAACCGTGATTAGACGAAACGATGAAAAATTGTCACAGTCGGTTAGGTTGCTGGAATTGATAGGACATTGTAGAGAAACGATGAGGAGGAGGGGGCGGGGAGAGTCGCAGAGGGAAGGGTTAGGAAAGGTAAAAGGAAAAAGTGTTCGGTAAAGTAGCAAAGGGAAGCCGACACGGTGTGCCGCAGCGATATCTGCCAAGAAACTGGTGGCCGTGATGTAGCGCTCCGCAGGGACTTGAGTTATGTTTCTCGAATTACCGTGGATATATGTCCTGTGTACTGTGAGTGAAGCACGCGAATTATGCCGTTGTCGAGACTCCTTTGCGCATTTGCGCCAGCGATTCCTCGTCAGATGTGTATCGTGATTAAGGGGCTATTCTGCTATATATAGCAGTCTCAAAAAATCGTTTCCTCTTACTCATTGAATCCTCGCTTTCTGCCATTTTGTGCCCACAAATTTAGCTAAATAATTAGCCGAGATCGGACTGAGATGTTTGTCTTTTGTACGAAGAAAATGGCACCTTAGCGACGCAATCGTGTATGTTTGAGAAATTAATATAATACTGGATGTATCTAGAGACTGGCCTGAATTATACGGTGGGTGTACAAAGTATTCATACACCTTTAAAAATCGAATAACTTTTTTAAAATTGAATCAAACGACTTCAATTATTTTGAGATGTCAGACGCATAAGTTTACTAGGTAGCGTGTAAATAATTTTTTTCTAAAAATTGTTATTGGTTGGAATTGTGACAAAAATTGTAATGATCACAATTTTTAACTTTTTTATCTGTGTCTGTAATAAAAATTTAAAACACGCATTTCATAGGTCTAACTAAGTTATGTACATGTACAAAGTTTAATCGAAATCGGTTAACGTTCTTATGTGTTACAAACATTTAAAGGTGATTATACAGGGTGTCCCATATAAATGGGAACAACTAAATATCTGTCGTATTTACAGTCCTATCAGAAAACTTCAGAGGACAAAGCGACACTATTGCAGGGGGCAAATATAATGGTAAAGGAAAAAATTTTTATGTCGTGTTTTTTAATGAAATTTCAAGGTCACCGATGTTTTTTTAAATGGAATAGTATATTTTTTTACAATAGCATGATAGACAATAAAAAACTGAATTTAGTGGATACCTCCTTTTTGACCTTGAAGTGACCTTGAGCAAGAATAATCATGTTGGAGAGGATCAAATGTGGAAGTTTAAAACTTACGTGTTTCAGCAAAGCAATATTGCAATCTTGCATTAAATGATCTGTAGGTATTGTCGATTTCCTGAGACGTAATTGAACGTCGAACGAGTTTATACAAGGAACTCTTACTGGTATAAAGTATGCTGCATTTTTACGCTAGAATTTGTCGGGCCTTTTAGAAGAAATTACGTTATTCGTTCGGGAGCGCATGTGGTTTCAACATGATGGTTGTCCAGCGCATTATTCTAATGTTGCTAGAACGGTGCTAAATACGAAATATCCAGGACGCTGGATTGGGCGACGAGGAACGATTCCATGGCCAGCCCGTTCTCCGGATTTGTCACCATTGAACTTTTATCTATGCGGCAAGATAAAATGTATTGTGTACAAAGATAAACCCACAACGCCAGAAGATATGCGGCAAAGGATTACTGCAGCATGTGCTTCAATTACGTCTCAGGAAATCGACAATGCCTACAGATCGTTTAATGCAAGATTGCAATATTGCATAAATGAGGATGGTCAACATTTCAAACATTTATTGAGGTTTGTAAAGGTCAACCGGCCGTAAGCAATGCGTATTCTTTGCTGAAACACGTAAGTTTTAAACTTCCACATTTTATCCGCTCCAACATGATTATTCTTGCTCAAGGTCAAAAAGGTTGTATCCACTAAATTCAGTTTTTTATTGTCTATCATGCTATCGTAAAGAATATACTATTCTATTTAAAAAACATCGGTGACCTTGAAATTTCATTAAAAAACACGACATACAACATTTTTTTCTTTACCATTTTATTTGCCCCCTGCAATAGTGTCACTTTGTCCTCTGAAGTTTTCTGATAGGACTGTAAATACGACAGATTTAGGTGTTCCCATTTATGTGGGACACCCTGTATAAGGACAAAATTCTCTGAAAAGACCGAAAATTTGCGCCTTTCAGCCTTAAACTTTAATCTTGTAATGTTTTTAGCTCATAGCAACATTAACTGACTTCGATATAACTTTCTGCGTGTATATCACTTACATAGATCTGCAAAATGCGTATTTTAAATTTTCATTATAGGCAAAGATGAAGAAGTTAAAATTTGAGATTATTACTTTTCTCTTTACAATCTCGACCAATAGCAATTTTTAGAAAAAAGTATTTACACATTACCTAGTAAACTAATCCTTTTAACATCTCAAAAGAACTGAAGTAATTTGATCAAATTTTAAAAAAGCTATTTGATTTTTAAAGGAGTACGAATACTTTTTACACCCACTGCTCAGAATAGCACAAGGAATTAATCTATACGAACAAAACTCATAGGGATAGTGTTCCGAAAAACGAGTGCAATTTCACTTTGCAACTATATTTTGTAAGTATACACATACAACAGAAGTCATTTGGTAATTATCTGGAAAAGGAGTCTCGACGATTTTCTTGAATTTTCATATGTAGCAGGGGACGTGTACTTTTCCTCCTAAGAGTCTAACTTAAAGCAAATCATATTAAGAATTGCTTACATGGATAAGTAATATCAGAAATTATACTTTCTGCTCTTCTACAAATGCTAAAAGTAATTGTCTAGCAAAAGCTTATTTTTACTTAAATATCTACTCACGGATTGATTATGCGAAGTTCGTATATGTCGCACTCATCAAAACGTGTCTTCCTTAGAACGTTCTATCACGTCGCCTATTGTCTACATCGTTATGCTAAGCTCTATCATACCAAAGAAAATTAGCCTGCCTTGCCAACAGAAGCAGGATCTCCCTTACCGTTAGCTCAAGTCCCGTACTTCAAAAGTTGCACGGTTCACATGCAAATTCGAATCGCTCCGGCGTAATTGCAGGCTGAACGAATTATCGTCGCTGCAGTCAGAGCGTTGCATTCAATAACTTGGCATTTGTTCTCGAGCCGAGCCGACCATAAATATTTTCAACTTGTTCCGAAACAGATGGCGCAGGCCTGGAATTGATTAAACCGGACAGAAGTTGGCGAATTCAATAATTACAGTTCGCGTAAGAAGCATTTAATAGCCAGGGGCCCCGAGTTAACGTCCTCGTCGGAATTTGCGGCATTGACTTTAAAAGGTAACTGGCCCAAACGTTAGTCACTTGTATGGTTCAATAAAAGCATATTCATCCTAGCAAGGGTTTAATGGTGTCGCGTTTGCTCTTTTTGGGCGGTTTCTCGGTAAAGGATTTTCGCGACGAGACGTGCGCGCACACGAGGACGGTTATGCGAATCAGTAGCTTTATCCCATTAAAAGGAAGACACGCATAGCATGCAAAAAACGAGCAGCAACCTGGGAGACGTCGCCTGGTATCCTGCGGGCCACCGTTCGATGCAAATCGATCGTGCCCCGATCAGCACCTGCGCGTGGGTACATGCGATTACGTATGTATAACTTCGACGAAAAGCGGTCGACGCCATCATATTTTAGATCTTATCAGGGACGGTATTCTGCCCACGGAGCCGCGATCCTGCCGACCAGGCAATTATTAGTAATTGGCAAATTTTTGTCCCCGTCGTAGTTCACCTTAATGGTCGCGCGTGGATAATGCTCGGCGATTCAGACATTTTGTACGTTTTAAAGGGTTCCGACGAACACTCCGTCGATATTTATAAATAAATTGCTTGGAAACCGTACGCTTCAATTTATAAATGCCACAGCGATCAAATTTGTCATTCTGTGGTGCGATAACGTCATCGACCCAATTATTCACTTTCACCCCGTCCGAAAAATCTAGAGAACACGTAAAAAACCCTTTGACATATTCATTCAAAAATATTGTTATTCCTTCAAATTGTATCTCTTTCAAATAATTTTGGGTCCTTCAGCAGTTCTTGAAATTTTGTTACATTGAAAACACTGAATTCATGTTTTGGTCTCGTTCAAGATACAGAAAAATAAATTGTATACAAGTTAACAAAACACGAGTAACACCAATGGAACCTTATTACGGTATTCATCATTGATCCTCTGTACCTCCATTTAACTTTAAAGTTACATATTGATGATGATCTGACTTTATTTTTAGCTACAATCTGATGAAACTATGTCGTTCTGTTGTGTCTTCTTTGTAACTAAGACAAAGCCTTGCCAATAATAATTGTAGAATGGTCCAAATTGTTGCTATACTGTAGATCTACAAGGTTACCGATCTCGAACATGGAAGCGCATTTGTACCCCGAAGACTACAACGATGGTTGTGGTTCAGATGATGGAGGTTGTATTATTCGCAGAAGAAATTTCTCAATTACAACGGACTTTGATTTTTCGATGTTCGAACGGCGGTGGTGACTCTTTTTCATCGTTGTGAAGGGTAGGCCCAGAGTGGTAGGCCCAACCGGGCCGTGGGGGATCGCGACAATGGACAATGGCGCAATAATCTACAATAGAGATCCGCTTGGAGATTCCATGCCGAATGAATAGGGCCCCTAGGACAATCATCTCGTAAACTCGGCTTCCTTGTGCGGGGCTCCCTCCGCCCCGCGACTTGTACTTGCTCCTCTGGCCCGTATTTCACGTTTCGTGGTTCTAAGGACGCGACAATCTGAATCACCTACTTATGCGAAAGTGTCGAGTAAGGAAATCCACCGTGTGCCGCAGAATAATTTTGACTCTTTGCTACCTAGCTACTCGAAGCGTCCTTCTTAACCCCGGCGAATGCATGATTCATCCAATCCTACCGTTGTACATTATTGATTGATAGAACAATAATAATTACATTTATGAATCAACGTATAATAATGTCTCGATATTATGTATAAAAGAGATATGCGGAAAAATGTGAGTAGGGGGCAGAGTTTTTACAAGAACCTATAGTAACGTCGTCAATTTTACGAAATTTCGAAAACAAGTGATGAGGAAGTATAGTTTAAATGTTCTACAATTGAATACGAATATTTAAAAAAGAAATTGGTTTCATTGACCCATCAAAGTGTATAAGATCCTTAAGAGCTGTCGAAAGAATACGGTTGCTCGTTCCGGTGAAAAATGGTTGCGCGTTCGCTGGATAACGATAGTTTTCGGAATGTCAGACGCGTGATTCGCGCAAGAGCGGTTGCGCAATGGTTCCTTACGGTTGTTACGCGGTTGCGCCGGGTCTCCGGGAGACGTCGAGCATTCCGCGAATTTCTGGAAAAACAGCGTTGATGTCACGAAACGCGTGATCAGAGCGCAATGTCTCCCCATACCGAGTATCAAATACCTTAAGACTGGACTCGCGTCCCGGTTCTTTGAATACCGGTATGGCCGGGGCACGTCGGGGCACGCCGAGCCGCGCCGCGCCGGGGCCCGGATTTTGCAGGCTGCGCCGGTGTGTCTTAATCGCGTAACTCGTTCCAGGTAATGCAAACGTGGCTTATATTTCCTGCCACTTTTTTCCTCAGCGGCAGCGTTTATCACCGCATCGGCAACGTCCGAGGAAAGCTCACGGGTTGCGGAACACGAAATGCTCTACGCAGCCTCGTCGTCGCCGCTTCGAAACGCTATCTCTGTCATGGCCGGGGCTGCTGAATTATTTACGGTTTACGTTCTACCGTAATTTAGATAATTGCCGGCGGAAACGATCAAATTCACACGGCCAGTCCGTTTTAATTGGAGTTTTTCATTCCGATTGTCGAAGATTATTGTTCGTTGATTGTGTTGCCCTCGACATACTTGAGATACATTGTAACGGTCATTTTTCTGTTTCTCATAGTTTCTATCTTTATATCTTGCTCTTCTGGGCGTCGTTATTGCATTCAAAATAACTTTTATGCACTGTTCTTCATAGATGTAACGCTTCCTTAACTACATCGTATCTCTTTGTGAAACGTGAATCACTGTATTGTCAGGAAACAGTAATAAATTCTTCGATTATCACGCTAGATCGAAGTCTTTTATAGTATATAGTCCAAATGGGTACGGTGGCCCCACGGGGCACTGCCCCGAGAGCAAGAATACCACGCCTACTCGAAGCTCATGATGGTGTTCCCTCGGTAAGGTCGATTCCTAGGTGAAAGCCAGAGGTGCGATCCAATTGGTAGTTTGATACCCCTGGCATCCATTGGTCGACAATGATGCACTTTCCAGGAAGAGGTGGTTCGATTGACATTACGGTACGAGGATGATCCTGGTGGGAGATTTCACAGTGGGTGGTGGATGCAATCGTCAGCCATCGAGGACTCTTTTCTTCCATTGCCATTCCAAAGAGTATCTACATTGACTTTCGAGTTAGGACTAGTAGAAAGTCATCGTATCATAAATTCCAGACAGACACCAAAAATAACAGTTATTTAAAAAATTTAATCCAAAACAATCATTTATCAAAAGTTCATATTTTAGCACAGGGACGACAGTTCTCATTAGACAGGGGAACTTTATGCAAAATAAAAAATGTTCGCATTCATTACAAGACACAGGAGCCAAATAAAAAATTCTTTCTTCTTCTAATTGTCTTATTAAACTAAAACTAATACACTGATGTCCTTAGAGCTTTTTAATATGTTCACTGTTTTAAATTGTGCGTACGCATTTTTGCCACAAATGCATAAAATCCGCGGTCTAGTTGTCATTGAATTTCAAAGGAATCATTCGGGAAATCCAAGTTTTATGTTCTGTTGTTACAGATGATCATTATCGACGACAGGCGTTATTTTTGCTAGTTATAAATTACCATTATAAATGACAAAAATTCTTTTTGGTCATGAATAACCATTATGGACGATGACAATTGTTTTCAGCAAAGAATAACCATTATGGATGACCAAAAAAATGTAACTTTTTAAATTTACTTTTCACTTCAAGGATTTTGCGATCAATACTCGTTCAATAGATTAGTACAACAAATGCCTGCGATTATAACAGTCATTTCTAAGAATTACGTGCAATAGAATAAATGGAGAATTATGCGAAAGTTCTTTAGCAATATACAATAAAAGATCTCTTTTTCTTTTAGCAACATAAAATTCTGTTTAACGATAAAGGTTAGTCTTTGTTGAAAATAATGTTCGTCATCGATAAAAGTTTTTCGTAACCAAAAGCAATTTCCGTCATTTATAACGGTTACTAGTTACCATAAGCAATTTGCGTAATCGATAACGGTTACGAGTAACCAAAAAAGATGTCGGTCTTCCAGAATGGTTACTATAATAACCAAAATGATTTGCGTCATCGATCAGAGTTACTAATAAACAAATGTAACTATGCACAATTGTTATTCGTAACAAAAATCGTTTAAAGAGAGATATAGTTGTTATACTACAGTTTTTTTTCAATTTGGTTATAACGGTTAGGGCTTCTGATTCCAGCTCTTAATCAATCTCTGTATTCACTTGCAATCAATTTTTTTATCGGACCACCTATTTGCTCTATTGTCCACCTATTGGTCCATCAATCTTCGTGAGAAATTCCATTTTTCTTGCCGTCTTTTTAAATCGCGGCTCACGCGTCGCGCAAAGGGATTTATCGCTTCCTCATCGTTGATATTCGCCAGAGATTCAACAACTTTAAAATTGATGTGTCGTATACATCTCAGATAGCCTGATTATGGCATTCCAATTATTTTCCGCAACAGTTGGCATCCGATTCCATCGGCTATTCCATCCATCATCATTAACATGTTCGCGGTACAGACACCTAAGCTTGAATGAGGAGGAAGACAATGGCCATAACAACATCTAATCCTTCTAACATCTAAAAACAAGCTTAGGTTGTTTGGTCCAATTTAAAAAAAATTATTAGTAAACGGCGGATTTTTATGCAATATCAAAATTTCCTGCATTAATTATAAGGTACTGGAACGAAATAAAAATTTGTTTCCTAACAATTTTCGTAAGTTGATGATAATATATCTACATTTTTAAATTCCTTTTATCTATCTCATGTTTTATGTTCCACCTACTGATTTTTATTATACATGCATACAATCCGCAGTCTAGTTATTAGTCTTTAAAGGTTGTCTACTTAATTTTGTACCCGACTGTATGTTCCATTTCAGATATGGAATGACGTTGGTATACATCATAGTCGTCGTCATGATTAGTTAAATAACGATTGGCGGATATTAATGTCACCAGACATGCAGCTTAAGCGTTTATTCACTGGAAAGATCACCCTATAAGTCGGTCTATAAATTTTGTAGAGTGAAGGAGTCGGTTTGGAACTAGGTAGGGTATCGTTCGGGGGCGGTGTAATCGAGCGAAGGGGAAGAAAAAGGAAAAAGGGTGTAGCTTGAAAGATTGGCCGAGGTGATGGCAGGTCAGGGCCGGAAGGTGGCGCACAGGAACACGTCTCAAGTCGCAGGAGCGTGGGCGCCAGCTGGCATATCACGATCGTCGTCAGGTTGCTCTACACATATCGGCGCGGTTCTTAGCGAAAAGAACAAAAGGGGCCGCCGGTGACGTCGACCAATCGCGAGCGAAGTCGCGGCACGACTCGACCCGACCCCGAAGAATTAGCAGCGACCTCGCGGAGATCGGCTCCTCGATCGCGAACCTCCTACTCCCTCTCTCTACTTGGTTCAGCCTCTTGTTCCTCGGCCGATTGATTCGTCCTGGCTGAATCCTAATTGATTGTTTGCTATGTAACACTGGCGCCACAGAATGCTCCTTCTGCAGATTTCTGCCAGAGGATTTGTCTTTGCTCCTCCTCTGGATCAGCACCTTTGCTCTGGAGACCTCTTACTCATGAAAGAGATTAGTTTTTTCCAGAGGTCCACAATTACAGTCATTGAGTGAAAATTAATATTTATTTAAAACAATATCAGTTATCAATAAATCTCACAGAAATGTTTCAAAATGTAAAATTATTAAAAAAGATAATTTCTTAATATTCTGATTACGAATAGCCTTTTTGAATGATTAATATTTTTTTGGTTTCTATAGTATCCCATGTAAGTCACTGAATTTTTTCGGTTACCTGTAACCAATATAATAAGACGGATTTTTTATCGATGATCGGAATTTTGATCATTTTTAATGATCAAAAATTATTATTCATCAAAATATACACGTTCTAATAAAAGTATTGTTCTCTAATATCTTCAACTTTATTCTTCATTTTACACAATATTTGCATACTCTTTTAATAAATAAAGATCTTGATCGACCCGTGATAATCTAAAAAAATTTGCAAATGTCAGAGATTTGAGGCGTTCACGGCCCGGTATCATACAGTTATTGCTGTTGAAGCTTTCGGGTGTCCTGGAGGAAGAAAGCCTCAACAGCAATAAATGTAATTTGCAAATATGTTCATTATGCTCTTGTGATATGCTAAATTGATAATTGCTTTTATATAATATGAACTTGATATTTACCACATTTTCACATACAATTCGTATTTTACGGAGCCATTGAATGTTCAAGAACAAAACTGCACACTAAAAAGTTCTCTACAGCTCACACCTTATTCGGTCAAGAAACTGATTGAGTTCTTTGTTTCGTTCTTGTTCGACTCGTGGGTTTCTATACTTGTCTATATAAACGAGATAAGAGACCCTTCATTGTTGCCTTAAAAACAACCGTCGACGTCGAGAAAGAAAGTTGAACGCACGAATAAGAATAGCAGGAGTTATTCACTTTATCATGGAACTATATTGTTATTTCAAATCATTCTTCGCCAAAATGTTTTAAAACAATATTTGGTATATTATAGGAAGAAATCGTTAAGAGTATCGATAATGAATAACGGTAAAATTGCCACTGCATATCTCATATATCGAGATAGGACGCTTGGGGTACCCGGTTGTCCAACAACACAAGGGTTAAAGTGTAACTTTACACGCTGGTATTGAACCAACATTTAAGAAAAAATATAGAGAATTGCAAAAGTTATATGGATTTTGTAAGGAAATGTACTTTTTTGATAGGAAAATTAAACTTATGTCATAAGAAAAAAATATCATAAATAAGAAATTAAGTTCAGATTGTAGTACAGTTCCTCAAGAAACTTGAAACGAATTGATTAAGCCCGTGATGGACACGGTAGGGGCCCCTCACACGTCTGCTTCTCCCACCAACCTCTCTTACATGCGCGAGGCCTGCGCACTGTCCGCGACAGGCGAAGCACTTCCTTCCTCTATGGTAACGACGGATGCTGGTGGGGGACAGTTTTGCGCTACGGTGGGGACGGTTTTGTCTCAATTGAGACAAAAATGCCCATCCTTGGAATAAGCCTTGCCCGAAATTGATCAGTTGTTATGTTCTTTAGTCATTTTTAAATGTACAATAAATAATAAGAAGAATGGAACTAAAGAAAAAACAATTCAAATTTTAAGACTATCTGTTTTCATCCCCAAAAGGTCTAGTTCCATACGTCCAATAGTTATTCTGAAATTTTTTTAAAAATCACTTGTTTTCGCTGCCGTTACACGGGATGTCCCCCTTAAACATAAGGGCACGAGTACGATTTCCGTGGCCCCTCGTTTTGATCCGCCCCCTCCACGACCTAACCACAACTCATTCTATTCACATGATTTTTCCATTACTAGTTCAAATTCTGTATGACAGCTACAATGCAAAAATTATGCGAATAAAATTTCATTTTCTACAAAAAGGGTCTCTTGATATTTTGCCATATTTCACATAGTTACCGAGATATTTGCAAATTTATAAAAAACAGGAAATCTACTTTACCGGCTAAACCAGGCCAATTTGACACCATGTTATATATACATTTTTTTCTTGAAATAACCCCAAGAATACAAATATAACCTCAAAACGAGGGGCCACGGAAATCGTACTCTCCCCACATAAGAATCATAAGTCACGGATGCAGCTAATACATAAACCGCCGATACACCTAATACATAAGCTGGCACTAATTTGTCACTTGCAGTAGGAAAGACGTGAACAGTGCTAGTTTCGGATCACTCAACGACCGGAAAAAATAGCAGATATGTTTCGCGTCAATATCCGGTGCAAGTATCTCGTATTCAGCTCGCATGCTACAGTCAGGTTTACAAGGTGTAATATTCAAACACATGTAACGAATTCCCTAATTAGCATCGTGATTGTATCATGGAATAAATAACCGGATAGTCGTGTAAGCGGTATAATTAAATACAATATTCTAACATCGTTTGTCAGAGCGGTAACGTGCTCGCGCGCGCTCGCCCGCGGTCTTGTTTCGTTCGGAATTTAGTAAGTGCTCGCATGGTTACTTAGGCTGTCTCGTTGCGAGATCACGGGTGAAAAACTCGACTGGAAAAACTGGCGAGCGCGGCAACTTGAATGACAATTAGAGCAGGATCGGATGGAATTTAGGTCGCTGGGCCTGATCTTGCACACACGCTTAGCCGGAAGCCTATTAAGCTGGAATTTCATAATGGGGGGAGTGCCTGCTGTTCGCTGTGGCATCGATGGATCACTTTCGCTTGTTACGACGAACAATCGGCTCGTACGCGTTCCAATTAATTGCTCATCCGTATGCAAATTCTCGAGGCGAATTCGAGAAACCAAAATAGGGGAGAGTCGTGCAGTACCGGCCACTCCAAGTTTCTGTACTATAATTTGGGCTACTGCTGATAAAAATCAAATTTCAAAAAATTTATTTGATAGTACAATTGGTTAAAAGAGCTTGAAAAGGATTAATGAAAGATTAAGGTTTTAAGGGTATACCTAATAGTCTAAACATAATGTATGTAACATAATAAAATGATTGAATTACCTGAAAAATAAGAAATCAGCTATGAAAAATAACTTTTGCCGTACCGTACATCAGCGTAAATATTAAACATCTTAGAACTTTGGTAATACTGAAGAAAAAAGAATGCGCGGATACACATTCAGGACTATAGTACAGGAGTATAGCTTTGTACTGTACGACTCTCCCCTATAGAGAGCGATACTTCGATCGCAAATGAAAAATGGAAATTTGAATTGTTGCGAAAGCAGTCTTCGGAGGATGCGTTTCGAATTGCGTTAAATGGCAATGCTAAACATGTAATTCGCCGTACATAATTCTCCGGGTAGGTAATTGCACCCGTGGAACGGCCGCAATTACAACGGTCTGCATTTTTGTCCGTCATGGTGTCCCACCGATACGGCGGGTCGAGGTATCATTGGCACCATAAACACAACTTAGTTCTGCAGACCACGGTACAGGGGCAGATGCACGTATTTACCGTCCGTCATGATCCCAGTCCACATCGCCGTCATCATCATCATCGTCGTCGTCGTCGACTTCCTCTTCATCATCGTGATGATCGTCGTCGCTGTCGTTGTCGTAATAATCATCGTCATCATCATCAACCAGATCAGATCTGCCGGGCAAGACAGGTATCTCCGTTCGGGAATCTAAAAAGGACTCATGCGAACGTAATACCGAGAATCGAATGTAATTGGGGGAGGAACGAAGGGCAAGCTCGCGCGCAATGCTCCTGGCCAACCCGGAGTTCCACATTATTGTTCGTATTAAACCTATCCATACTTTCTCGGACTCGATGGTTTCGTGTTCGACGCGAGTACCCTACTTATCTAACATCTGCTTGCTTGCCCACCGAAAGATCAACCGCCGCTTCCATCGTACCGTCTGTGTACACGCGTGCATATCCTCCGACGTCAATTGCGCATAATTTGCCTCTCAATTTTTGGACAAAGACGTCCGCGTTCTGTTTCGAACGCGAATAACTGCACGGCAATCATGGTAAGAGTCGCGTGTACCCTAGCGTCCATTTGAGGGCCTGGACATTCGGCATAAAGGAGAATGGGATAATGACGATAACTTGGGGTGAAATATATATTAAATGATATTTTTCATAAACTTTAAATATTCGTGTATTCGTACAATACAAAAAATTAATTTCGTATTGATTTAATTGTAAGTAGCCAAATCTATAAAAATGAAAAATATCTTTGTCTACCATTGCCCATACATCTGCGCAATAATTGTCATTTTGCTGACAATAATGGTCTAGGAACCGTGACATTTTTTTTCATATACAGTGTGTCCCGAAAAGTTTGAACATAACTGAAAGGGATGATTCCTGAGGTGATTCTAGGCACCTTCTTCCTTTGTCAATAATAATTTTCCTTTGCGGGATTAATTATTCCCGGCTCGGCGACAGGTTCCGAGGGCCCCGCAGCTCCTGCACTCTGATTGGTCTATGTTTTTCGTTAATGACACGAAAACAAAAGGTTTCGGCACGAATTGGCAAAGGAAAAAGTGATTCGAACCACTTCAGGTATTACCTATTTTAATTATGTTCAAAGTTTTCGGGACACCTTGTACATATATTCTTCAGGTGAATCCCACCCGGAACATTCCGATGAGTGGGCAGGAGGTAATTACACCGGAACCACATTTCACTATCGTGACCAAATTGGTAGCCAGTATTGTATTTATTTTCCGTTTCGTGTAAATCGCTGTGGTCGTTTCTTCTTTTAAAAATTTAATCTTTTAGTTTTCCCTCGCTTCCACCTGAATCTTTTTACAAGTGTTTCCTTAACTTTTTCTGATTTCTTCTTTTACCTTTCTTATCATCGGATTATTAGTTATCCCCTTCCACGCTCGGCGCTAGCGGCAAGAGATCAATGAATATTAACCATTTATACTCGAATGGTGACTCTGAGGTAAAAATTGCCATATCATAATTCAAAACAGTTTTTATATTATTAAATTCGTCTATAATCTACAAAGTGCTACAAACTTGAGTGTGGTTTGAGAAAACAGGTTCAATTTCACATGCAAAATATGAAAAAGTTTTCATTGGAAACAAATGTTCTAGGTTGAATGAAATATCTTGATTTTGGAATTAAAATTGCTTCGAGTGCAAAGGGTTAAGACATTAATGTAATATTGGTGTTGAGTTGTTCAATCATTTAATAGAAAATCTAATGGCAGTTCATTGCTTGTGAAAGTGAAATTTGAAAGTTGCTTGCAGTTAACTGAAGGCAGGCCCATAAAATCTCTTTTTCGAAAGTGGTTTAGTGTTACTGAACTGGACCAGGGTTACAGTAAAGATCGATTTCTACTATCCGGACAGACATGGAACGGATTCTTTACTGTATTTGAATATACAGGGTGTCCCGTAACTGGTACAACCGAGCAGGGGGTGATTCTACATGAAAAACTGAGTCGAAAATAAGGAATAATATTTTTTGATACAAGGCTTTGTTTTCGAGAAAAATGAGTTTGAAAATTTGTCTAGTGCGCGTGCACACGGCTTACTTGCGGCTCAACGTACTTTGTTCTGAGTTACCTCAACCTTTTTTCGCAAAGGTTTTCGAGGTTTGTATGCATCGAATAATTCGATGGTCGAGGTTACAATGTTAGAATTACCTTTGAGGAATTCGTTTAATTCATAAATTGCTGGAGCCGCTGCTAAAGCCGCTGCTAAAGCACTACCATTACACGCACCCAACGCAATAATCATATCGGTATACTATCGATTGCTATAAGTTGCCATTTTGACGGTATAATGAGAACTGGAGGCGTAATTTCATAAGGATGGGAAAAGAATAGGAGCGATAGAAGTGATATCATTATACTGACAATGTTTGTAAACATATCTAGAAGTACGAAAGCAATTTTCGAGATATCCAGAAGTGAGGCAGTGGAATCCGTTGAGCCGTAAGTATGCCGAGTGCACGCGCACTAGACAAATTTTCAAACTCATTTTTCTCGAAAACAAAGCCTTGTATCAACAAATTTTATTCTATATTTTCGACTCAGTTTTTCATGTAGAATCATCCCCTGCTCGGTTGTACCACCAGTTACGGGACACCCTGTATGTAGGTGTTTATACTGTCGGAAGATATTAGCACAGTCACATATCGGAAGTTAAGCAAAGAAAGTATTATTAAAGTACTATTATAATGAAACGGAACGGTACCGTGTCTGTGAGGATAGTGTAAATCGACCTTTAGATCGAGAACCGATCAAATTTTCTATTCGAATAACTTTTGCTATGCGATCTTTGAATAATTGTACAATTCGAAGCGCAATGCTCTGGTATATAACACGGTAGTGTTAACCTGAAAATATTCTCGTTCCTCGTGGCCGGTTCAACGGGGAAGAAGAATGTCGCGTTACAACGAGTTTGCTTTCAGGCGTGGAACGAGGCCGCTTTGTCAGAAACAGCCTTGCAAGGCTGATACGCGTCAACATACCCACGAGGAGAACGGTTATTTTAGCTTGCGCCAGAAAAATATCTTCCCACTGGAACACTAACCGAACAGAGAAATGCGATTTCATAATATCCCGTTCAATACAAGAAATTGTTTTTACGTATACAGGGTGCTTCGTCTACAACAGGACACTTAAATATCTCCTCTACCTCTGAAAATACAAAAAATGTTTCTAAGGTAATCTAAATGGTTCCAAAAGACGAATCAGATGGAAGAATCGTTTTTTCAAGGTCACTCGTGTTTTTTTACGTATATACACACATTTTTTGTTGTTGTATGTTATAGCAAACATTATTGTGCATTCATCCATGTTTAACAGCACGGCCCTGAAATGACCGTGAACTCTAAAATTTGCTAATTAATGCAGAACTTACTTTCAGCGACATTTCAGATTTCAACGGTAACAGAAATTCGACCATGAACTTGAACTTATAAATAAACACATTGTATCATTCCTCTGTGTACATAGAGAGTGAGAGAGATATGTATTTAAGAGTTTGCTCGCTGCTAGATTTCTCAGTGTATCGACAAGCGATTCATAATGCGTTATTCAGAACAGGAGAAAATTCAAATGCTTTTATTTACGGTGAAGCTCGAGAGTGTCTAAGAGAAGTAATACGAATTTACAAAGACAGATTTTTAGGACGTTCTTGTCCATCAAGTTCTGCATATTCAAGTATTATTAAAACATTTTGTGAGACTGGTAGTATCAACAGAAACATTCGTGTTAGACGTAAGACTGTTACTCATGAAGCGAATGTGGACAATATCATCGCTAAAGTTAATAAAAACTCGCATGTTAGTATAATGCAACGTGGATGTGAAACCGGTATTAGTGTGACAAGCATATTCCGGATTCTTCATTCACAAAAATTTCATCCTTTCCATTTATCTCTTCACCAAGAGCTCCATGGAAGATACTTTTGAAAACCGCGACAATTTTCTCAATGGGGTATACGGAAATATGAATGTGATGAAAAGTTTTTCCAAACAGTATTGTTTACGGATGAAGCATCCTTTACAAATCATGGTCAGGTGAACCTCAAGAACATGCATTATTGGTCGGTTGAAAATCCACGATGGTTTAGGCAACTCGATAAGCAGAGACCATGGACCATAAATGTCTGATGTGGTATTCTAAATAATAGGATAATTGGGCCGTATTTTATCAACGGTACGCAAACTGGGCAGTAGTATGCTGAATTTTTAGAACATATTCTACCAGGTTTATTAGAAGATGTACATTTAGGGACCGTTTAGTATTATGGTATCAACACGATGGGTGTCCAGCACACTTTTCCAAAATTGCAACACGTGTCCTCAACGAAAAATTCCCAAATCGTTGGATTGGACGCAATGGACCTGTATCATGGCCAGCTCGTTCACCGGATCTCATCCACTTGATTTTTTCCTATGGGGGATATTAAAGGGTACGGTTTATCAAAAGCAGCCCACGACGCCAGAAAATATGAAGGATCGAATAATTGTTGCGTGTGCTGATATGAAACCTGAAATCATCGAAAGAGCTGTACAATCTGTCGTTTTTCGCCTCACGAAATGTATCACAACGGAAGGACATAATTTCGAACATTTATTGCAGTAATAAATGTGATTATTTACAAGTTCAAGTTCATGGTCGAATTTCTGTTACTGTTGAAATCTGAAATGTCGCTGAAAGTAAGTTCTGCATTAATTAGCAAATTTTAGAGTTCACGGTCATTTCAAGGTCGTGCTATTAAACATGGATGAATACACAATAATGTTTGCTATAACGTACAACAACAAAAAATGTGTGCATATACGTAAAAAAACACGAGTGACCTTGAAAAAACGATTAAAAAATTACAATTTATAAAAAACGATTCTTCCATCTGATTCGTCTTTTGCAACCATTTAGATTACGTTAGAAACATTTTTTGTATTTTCAGAGGTAGAGGAGATATTTAGGTGTCCTGTTTTAGACGAAACACCCGGTATTATTAGATTGTACAAGATTTAGCTCGCTGAAAAACGGACGTTTTTGACGATTGTACAGATGGCAATTCTTAGTTTCATTTGAACTCTCTTTAGGCAGTTTTATTTATAATGATTAGGAAAATTAGGCTTATTATAGGCAGATATTCATAGATTTTTTAAGCGTATTTTTACAGGTACTTCATTGCACTTTATTGCACCTAATTACTCGACGTCCATCAGGATCACTAGGAGCAGGATAATTACATACTCAAGGGTTAAGAATTAAAATGTTTAGTGTCTTTAGTTTAGTGGATGTAGTTATGGACAGAGCTGGTTAACTTTTTGGAGAACAAATATATTTTAAATAGCCGTTGTTCTACAATTCAAACAAAATACTATTTTAAATGTAACACTAAGATTTCCGCAAATGAAATATTTTGATTTCAATAATCTAAAACATAAAACAAAATAGTTTTATTTTGATAAGTATGAAATAAAACATTTGAATTCTGTGTTTAATGGTATGTCCAATATTTCTTTATGATGAAAATGGATAGGGGAAACGGGAATAAAAGTAATACACATTTAATAAAACTCCAAGAAACCATAATATTTTTGAACTCTATTTTCTCGAAACCCTAGGCGTCAAGTGAAAAAAAAAAATAACTCCGTATTTTTTATTTATTTTCTCACGTAGGATCTCTCGTTTAAATAAAATTTTCACTATGTTGGGAATCCTTAAAATAAAGTACTATTTTAGAGACTTTTTCTAACAAATAAAATATATTATTTCTAAAAGTTCACGTATGATTTTAAATAAAATGGACTATTTAGTATTTAGTATTTGAAATAGTATTTGTAATATAGTTACAATGTTAGATTTAATCTATGTATACTGCTTTATATGATAGATCACGTTGTATATGGAAAGCTTTAGATTTAACTGTTTGTATGAAACACGCATACAGATAATAGGAAACTCATATATCGGTTTCGATAATCAAGATTCTACTGTATCGTCAATTAAACAAGTAAATATCTGGTGTTTTTGGGCTCATTTCAAAGAGTCATAAAAAAGTGATTAAAAACCAAAAGGTTTTGTCCCTTTGTTAGTACAATATACTATCATATATTATAATAATATGATTTGTGTTTTCATTGCATCTGTTCTCCTCAGACGGAATCTCCTAGTCGACACAACAAATTTCTCCGCTATTCGGATTTTTGTAAAATAGTCAACAAAAATTGGAATTCATGTAAAAATCCGTAATCTAGTCACGAAACGCACGCGTACCAATTTTCGTTTCAGCCACTCTCGCGAGAGAATACCAAGTTTGGAGAACAATCTCATAAACTCACTATGACTTGAATGGACACAGTGCCTTTGGTTTGATTCTCACGAGTATACTGAAGTATTGCTCACAGATAATGTAAGCATATATCAGAATTAGACTGCGGATTTTATGCAGTCTGATAAAAATGAGTAGGCGTAATTTAAAACAGCAAAGACATCAGAAGAATTAAAAAATATTATTGTATTACTTCCAGACTATGAAACGTACTAAAAAAGAAATTGATTTCATTTCGATTTGTTGCAAATCAGGTAGACAATTTTTCATAAAGATCCGCAGTCTAATCAGAATACACGGAAGTCCAACTAACAACTACGGAATAACATTGTCAGGCCGTGAAGTAGAAGTGCATCGACTTAAATGCCAACGCGATCGCATCTTCTCACTCTCGTTGCATTCGCTCGATTAAAATTCCGAAGTGAACGAAAGCTTAGTTCGGGTCCAACGATTTCAGTCGCTCGATCCATCAAAATCCAAGGATGTGTTCTTGCTGCCGGTGTACCGTTTGGTCATAGTTCCTCCGGTTGGCATGGTTTACACGCGAATCAATGTTCCAGAGGGGGGTTTTCGACTAGGAGCAGCGTGTTCCCGGAGACGATGAAATTATACGGCGGATTATCTGCTCGCCACGTTGTCGGCACGGCACTGAAAGCGAGCGCACGGCGGTTTTTGATCTCACCGCGACGATTTGTACCCGCGATCCACGGGTAAGAAGAACGTGCCCTGTTCACCGGCAGCTTGGCCGTTCCGAGAGCAAGGGCCGTGACATGAGAGACGGAGAGAGAGCCCGAGAGAGACCGATAGAGAGAGAGACAGAGAGAGAGAGAGAGACTGCTCTTCTCGTTCCGTGGTCTCGCAGCGTCCTATCTTCGCTTTTTCTCGGGTCCGAGCGGGTAAGATCTGCTGCCCCGTCTCTCAGCCGTTGACAAATAGTCGTCGTGGTCTTTTCCACGTATAGAGGCCTTCTGGCTCGGTTAGGCTTGCGCGGCTCTCTCCCGCCATCGGCTCCGGCGATTTCTTTTTCACCCTTCCGTGCGTTTCACCATGCGCATAATTGCCGGTGGGTGTCTCGCGTGAAATGCAGCTGCGCGCATGCACATTCAGACGTCCGTCAAGACCGGGGACGTTCGTGCGTAGGCAGCCGATGGGACGACGCCGGGGATAAGATCGGCCCCGAAGGCCCGGTGATCCCATACTTGTGTCTCTCTTTCTCTTTCCCTCTTTTCACTCTCTCTTTCTCTCTCTCTCACTCTCTTTCTCTTTCTCTTTCGTTTTTATTCCTCTCGTTTTGTTTCCCTCCCCCCTCTTCCCCCTCTACCTCTTCTCGATCTCCGATCGGATCGCAGGAAGAAAGATACTGGGGCCCCGAATTGTAAATTCATAATTTCCTGGTGTATCGCGTTTCTCGTTAACTGCGACCGTAATCAGTCCCGGTAGCCCGTATTTCGTAAGCGTGTCCCACGAAATTATACTCGGCGCAAGCTCCTCTCTCCCCTCTCCTCCTTATTCTTTCGCCCTGTTTCTTCTTTTTCTCGTTTTTTTTTTCGCTGTTACGTTTTTACGGACAGCTCCTGCAAATTAAAATCAATTACCGACGCTGCTAAATTACGCGTTCTTGTAATTTTATTAACGGAGCTCGAATTCGATGGCTCGCGATCGTATCGCAATACGAACCCGGCCCGTTTCTCGGAATACTTTTGCCAAAACCGAGTGTGCTAGGAAAACGCAAGAGTTCATGGGAGATCGGGAGTAAGGGCGATTCATTCAATTGTTCGTGTATATGCTATGAGAAATTAGAGGATGATGTGCTGTCTGTGTTGAACCGCTGAATTCGTTGGGTCTGTCCAACCGGAAGAATTAGACAATTGGACTACAGAACTGTGTGCAAATTGTTCTTCGATAGTAAATACTTGCGGTGACACAAAAGAGTACTGTTTAAAACAGCTATAACCATTTCAACATTTTGTTAATCGTTAGTTACCTTGTCCGAAAATCAAATTCTGTCGACATGTTGACATCAGAACTGTGTAGGTATTTGACTTTTAAACTTGCAAACATATAATGCATTAGACTGCAGATCTTCATGCAAAATTAAAATAGACCTTCCTTTTCTTCTTTAACAATATTAATAGGTTGAAAACAATATACATGTTTGCGTTCTTAAATTCTTTTAATGTTTCCACTGTTTTGAATTGCAACAATTTGTTTTTGTCATAATCCGCAGTCTAGTAATTATGTATATAAAAGAGGACCAGTACAACATATTTTTCTACTTTCCCCCTATTTAAGATTGTGACATATGATCCGATTCTTCCGCGAAAATATTTTTAGTTCTATTTAAATATCGTCGCTTACGCAGGGTTAATAATTGAAAATTTCTTAATGAAGTGTTCAATAGCGAGAATAGTGTTATTCGTAAATAAACAATTCCAATAATTGATAATGTATTAATCTTTGACACCGGAAAAACATGGAAAACCGTGACAAAGAAGAGAAAATGTTGCTTGCTACGGGGTTCGCACGAGCAAACGCAGGGACTACAACGACTTCGGTACGGCGTCTGAAACTAATCGGTAAATTATTAGTTTTGATCACTGGAAACTCGGACACCGTGGTAAATATAAGAAAATGTCGCCCGCTACGCGGTTCACACGAGCAAATGTACAGAGCGTAACAAAAGAGAACATTGCAGAGAAAATACGATCTCTTAAATATAGTGGAGCCATTGAGAGACTAGTTAATTGGTAAAGTATTAATTTTGGGCACTGGGAACTAGGAGATTCATGTTAAAGAACAGAAAATCTCATGTGCTACGGGGTTCGCACGAATAAACGCAGGGAATGCAACACAAGAGAATAGCAAAGAAGATACGGTCTCTTAAATACAGGGTGTTCTACGCAATTAGAATAGGCTGTTACTCCTCAGCGGTTGGAAATAGAAGAAACTATTATAGATCGAAGTTAAATGGTATCGCACGGTGCATAGTATGCAAATGACTTCATGCATTTTTGTGCATCGGTGGATCAGAAAAATGCAACAGCCCCTTTCTTAAAAATAGAAACCTATGTTTTTGAATGCACCGATTGATATAGTTTTCTGTCCTCTACATACAAGTATTAACACACTTATGCCCTAAATTTATTACTTAGGAAGTTATTGTTATAGAAGTTATATAAATGTCGCCGCTACAGGGTTCACACGAGCAAGCGCAAGGAGTGTAGCAAAAGGGAGAGCAGTCGAGAAGATACAATATCTGGTTCGCGACGCTTTCGGGAGAAATTCCAAGTTGCAAGAAGCGATGATAGATTACCGGCTTGTTCGTTGCTCTTCATTCTGCAACAATCTCATAATTTTCGGCCGCGTAATTTCCCGCGACATTACGAGCCGCAAACGTGTTCTGAAACACGCGAGATTCATGGCGCCGTCGTTTATAGCGGAGTCTCTCCCTTGTTCTTCTTTCTCCTAACATCTCGTGGTTTGACACGCTTCTCCGAAATCTTTGCGGAATTTTGAGGGCGAATCCATTAGCAGGTGACAGCGCGCGAAATTAAGCGTGCTGAGAGCTTAACCTATTAGGGCCCACCGGGAGATTTATGCGAGCGTGCTCTCGAGGCACGTAACGATCAAGTTGATCCCTTAATTCATCGGGATTTCTAAAATGCAAGCGTTTTACTGTGTTTATGACTCGTTAAATGTGTTTCGGCACTAAAACTATCAGATAGGTCCGGAGTTTTTGACTTTCTAATTAATGGAATTGTGAAGAAACTCTCGGGGAAAATTATTGAAATGACTTCTTTATTTGGGAACATACTATTAGATGTACAGATTAAGCCATAATCCTTTCTCGTTGATTTGTTGATTATTTATACACAACTAAAATACAGTGCACTGTCAAAAATAATTTCCATCACTGTCTTTGTATTTACTCCATATGTGGATAAAAGATTTGGATCTAAAATAAAGGTACTTGTACTGATTGATTGTAGGGGCAAGAAAAATCGTACACAATCTGGTATAAATCAATGGTAAACAAATTTTAATACAGTCTTACAATTAGTCAAGTTATATTGGGAACAGATATTTTAGAATCTCTATAATAAAAATTCTACAGAAACGTATTATTTTAGAACGTTTATTGAAAAAAGGTTTCATAAGAGAAAAACGAACTAGCTTAGATTTATCTACGTAAATGCTACAATTATGTTATTAATGTATTGTTAATGTTACAACGATGCTAGTCATCGTTACTCATTGTATATTATTCTGGACCGCAGGCTGCGTCTTAGACTGCGGATCTTTATATAAAATAGAAATTATCTGCATCCATTGCAAGAAATGGTAGACGTACTGGAATATTTTTCTTTTTTTTTTTTAGATATCTAATAAGCTGAAAATATTATATCGATGTTCTTAAATTATTTCTCGTCATAAATGCATAATATCCGAAGTCTACCGGTGAACAAAATAGTTTCAAGTAAAATTTTTATTTTTATATTTCTCAAGTCCTATTCAAACTTCCTCATCAAACCCTCACCTCACATAACCTTCCTCGTCTGTTCTCATTGGAACTTGCAATATGAAAACGCTCTTTAATACAGTTCCGTGGTACAGGTTTTAAATATGTACATAGAGCTTATTAAAAAGATCCATATAAGTCTTTCAATCTCTCGTTTAGGATACCGTTAAGGAACTAGTTCTTGATCAGGCATTAATTCTTTATCAATTCATGATATAAATCGTTTTTGTAAGCTTGTGTCAACAAATAATTATTTGAAAGAAGTTTTTGATTAATGATTGGCAATTCAGCAATATGTGTGACAATTCAGAAACGTACGTGAAAGCACTTAATATTGTGAGTTTTCGTGAAAATAAATGTATAAGGCAGGTTGCAGGAAACCCTTGTTGGATGCCACCTCTTACTGATCGGAGTAAGAGAGCACCATCGATAACGCAACCGATTTCTTTGATACCTTTACAATTGTCAAAGGTATTTTCTTCATACATTTTGTTTATTAAATAGTTTATTTACAATGTAGAACAAGAATTTTATTATTGTATATACCATTTTGATTTAAATGTCTATGATCAATTATTTAGATCCAATTTTTTTTTGTGTAACTAATTTAGTAATCAGCTGAATTAGAAATAGGTTAAGACATCATATGATTATGAAAGAATAAAATTCATATTATAATAGTAAAAACAAGTTTATTTCACACTTGCTTTTTAATTAGTGCTTGATCATTTCTTCAGACAAGTATTGCACCTAAGCTAAAGTGGCAAGTGCAAAGTAAAACAGGTCTTATAACAAGTATAGCATAGAAAATTAAAAATTGAAAATTGATTTGTGCGTGCTGCCGGTAGTAAACGTAATATACTCTTTTCAAATTTGCTGAAAAGAAGATTGCTGTAATCAAAAGATCTTGTCCAATGACTGTATTAAGTACAGAAGACGAGAATTTATTGGTAAAATAGATTCACCACATGTGTGCTACTGGTTTCCCACTACACTGTAATTTACATTTGAATAGTGTCCAGAAATTGTTACCTTGAGGTATCATATTCTTATATGTAATTAACTAATTAATTAGTAAGGTAACTATTATCTGATCAATAATTAGTTCCTTGCATGATACAAAATTCATTGCCATGTAATTTTAGATGATCAAGAACTAGTTCCCAGGGAACTTATTATTCTATAGCTTGTAAATAATTAAATTATACTTATTTTCAACTTTTTAAAATTTTACCTTAAAGTTTAAACATAAATTTATCTATTAGTGGCAAACAAATCTGTAGTTCAAGGTTTTATTATTTAACCACTTAGCTGTGTAGCTCGAATTTATATGTGGATGCTAAGAATTTTTAAATATTTCATTTATCACATTGACGTCACTTCAATTTCATTGTTTCGTTTCTTTACTCCGTCTTTGACTCGAAATATTCTAAAATGTCAACAAATTACTAATGTGTTTTAATTTTCACAACACTTTTAACATAAATAGCAAGCAATAATTGTATTCCATGACGAGTATACTCGTCAAAAACAGTTAACTGGTTAAAAGCCAAGATTAAACTGGAAAGCCCTTTAAAATGATCGAAAACTAGTTACTTAACGGTATGGATGAGCGGTCGGTGGTTACGACAAGATAATTCAGGCCTTAAGGGGTTAAATATACTTGAAACGGTGGGACGGTAGCTCTTGATCAGGCTCGGGCAGAATCATCCGGATCGTATATCATCCGTGCGGATTTGGATGCTAATATTTCCCAGATGTCACGGACTCATACATCGCTTCCTAGAACCGATGAGAGACGCCCGGTTAGCACGACGCGTGCATTCCACAGCGCTCGCGAGTTCACGCGAAAGGTTGCTCCCTAAGTTATTGCTGGTTGCATCGATTCGAGAGTTTTCACTTTAACTTCTTCGTGTGGCGAGGCAAGGCGAGGCAAGGCGAGGCAAGGCGAACTGCGCGCCATTCCGCTGCTCGCGATCGCCGCGCCGTCCCTGGTTGTTTATTATGCGTTTGTCTTACTTACGCGCCGCGGCAAATTTACGATCGGCAGGGAGTCGAGTTTTCTGTGAACTACCCCCCGGGACTTGGCGCTCGTAAACGCTGACGAGAAAGAGAGCCTCGCCGCGCTTTTAGATCCGCTGCGCATTTGGTGTTGGTACCGAGTGTTGCGGAGCGGCGCGGCGGTCCAGCAAGAAAAGAAAATTGCTCATTGTTCCAGATTTGATCTTTCCCTGCCGCTTTACAAGCTGCCCGCCGACGGTTTAAAAGCCAAATACGTCGGGTTTCTTCTGCTCCGAGTATGAATCGCATTAGACACCCCTCCCCCTCCCCACCATCGAGGCCGGTCGTTTCTTTTCTTGGTCTTCTTTTGCAGTCAGGAGATTGCGGTTAATGCTGCTCAATTTGCTTTACTTCTTCCTGCCCATGCTGTGCGCTGCTTTTCGATATTTCATTTAATTTTTTTAATATTATATTGGGTTGTTCGGGAAGTAATTCCGTTTTCTTTTTGTAGAAATGACATTGCTTCCATTCATTATTACTTAACACACATTATTTACCGGCGACTATTTCATAATTTGTTAAAAGCAATCGTCAATGGCTACGGATTTTTTTAATGCATCTTTCAACGGCAATTGCAATTTCAATCGCGAACCAACAAGTTTCCTTCAGTAATGCAATTTAATTATTTCGTTAGGGATTATTATGTGAAAGACGATTTTTAAGCTTCCTTTTAGTACACCAAAATTATTGAAGTCTATTAACAGACAAAATCTTGATAGTTCATATTTCGGACGTCGCGTACTTTATACACATCCAAGCATATTGTTTGTTATCGCGTCAAATACGGAAAATTACAGTGAGCACTTTTGCCACATTTTACTTTTTTATTACCGTAAAGGGTATAAATGCAATTCAAGCAAGGAAAAAGTTGACGGCTAAAGATCATAGAACAAAATGGTCACTACGTCACCGAATAAATGAATAATTAAGTCATGAACAGTCGTCCTTCATTTTCTCTTGGAAAAACGAAATTACTTTCCGAACAATCCAATAGTAGCGTTTATAAATGTTTTGAGGGTTAGATCAGACCTATCAGACTCAAATGAAAAAAAAAATTAAATTGACTAGATAAACAGGTACAAAAATAAAAATTTGGAAGTGCAACCTGCGTTCATGAAAGTGTGGAAAATAGAGTCTGTATTTTGCAATATAAATGGAAATCAGGAATGCAATAATTCTTTGAGGAGGTGCATCGAGCACAGCAATTGTAGGACTAACAAATTTTGCCTGTGCATCTCTCTATTCATCTACTTGCGTTGCTATCTTAATAGACTAATCAGGCGTCTGCGTAGATTAATCTTTGGCGATTCACAATTGAGCAGTCCATAGGCCAAATCAGTTAATCATTTTTCGAGTATTTTTACATTTTGCTGACAAAACACTTAATCGACACTTAAAATTTTCCATTTAAAAAAAGATTTCCTTAACTCCTTGCTCAACCATAATAACAAAGATTTCAAACAGAGTCTGCTGGAAATGAGTGGTATCCATTTCTTTTACAATTCAAAATACAATTTTATTGTTCTGTTATCAATATTGAAGTAGTAAAGTAGACATAGAATAAACGTTAGGGGTCTGCAAGAATTCTAAATAATTACCATTTTCTATTTTATCTTTTTGAGTACCCGAACGTAGCAAGCTTTCGGGATCCGAGTACAATTTCAGGTACCTCACAATGGCGGGGAACCCGAACTTTATAAACTTTCGGGATCCCGACCCGAGGCTCGGAAACCTGCATACCCCTTATAGATTTTCTTTTTCGCTAGAAAACTTTTAATAACGAAGAAGTTAAAGCTAATGCTTCTTTCGTCTTTCCGCTCAGCTGCACCTCGACCGAGCTCGCGAATGAAAAAAATACAGTGC
The DNA here is from genome assembly GCA_913789915.3 of Sphecodes monilicornis. NCBI lineage: Eukaryota > Metazoa > Arthropoda > Insecta > Hymenoptera > Halictidae > Sphecodes > Sphecodes monilicornis. Next base: position 2,320,689 of record OU565287.1, read on the forward strand.
AATTCCGTCTATATGTACTCCATTTATGTAAACTAACTTTTAACAGTGTCTGCTTAACTGAACCTAGCGAAATTGTATTACATGAACGTGAAGTCCCATTAAATAAACGAAAAATTATAGTTTATAGTGGAAGACAAGTAGACTTCTATTATATGAACCGCTTGATTATGTGATCGAACTTGTCTCCTGACAGGTTCATGTAAATGGAGTTTTACTGTAATACTGCAAAGAGTTAAATAGGTAGTCGCTTTTCCCTATCGTATTGTTTTGTGGAATTAACTGGTTTGCTTAATGAGCGGCCGAATTCTCGATCCAAGTTTGTAGAAGCTTCAATTGTATGAGTTTGAGGTCCATAGGATCCATGGGAAGAGGATGCTCGAGTCGATATCCTATTTTCTAATTTTTTCGTACGTTCAAACGCAACAAAGCAATTGCAACAGCCCGCGCGTACAACATCGGAGTTAAAGTGTTGGTCGGCTTATGAATATGCATCATAGCCCCGCATCCTGTTCGTTACAATTTCCAATTATAATCGAACACTTAGTCGGGCTCGATCACATCCGATCAATGATGGAGTATCTATTCAATTATGTTTTGAAGCCACGAAGGGGCTAATTTGCGCTCAGTATGTAACAGACATCTGATTAACTGACATATCGGCGAGCGAGCCGCGCACGATCCCGTTAATTTTCAATTTCGCGAGCGGATCCGAGATAGCGGCCGCGTTAATTATCGAGCCGTCTGATCTGACTATCCACCGTGGATCGTTTCCACGCGTCGCACAGTGGGACAAACCGATGAATTCTGTGTCAAAATCAAAGAACTTTCGTTAGAAATGAGACAGACCTATGAAATTTTTTGTAAATGAAAGCTGAAACTTTGCAGAATATGGCATAATTATGGAGATTGTGGTACGAACGTTTTTTAACCTTGAAAAAATTCATTAAACTTGCACAATTTCAAGAAAATTGTGGTTTTTCCAATACAGTAAGTCCGCGATTTAAGTCCAACGGAACATTGCGATCTATGCGCCTTCCTCCTATGTGTCTACTCCTTCCACTGCGGGTTATCCCCGGAGGGGCCAAGAAGCTCGAGCTGCCTCGGTCGCCTGGCAGTGTAAACATGCCGCGTAATCTGATCCTGGGTCGGGTATATCGGTGTGAATCACTACTAATCCAATTACAAAACTTATTTATTTTTCATTATTTTTTTTTAACTTTCACCAACTTATTTCTGGCATTTTTTTTATTAAAATGACACTAAACACTAAATAATTTCAACTGTATTTAGTGGTTTAATTGACGATATGTACAGTGACTTTCGGACGTATACGAGGATAGCGGTCCGTTTTTACATGCTGTCCTTTTCTACGTTCGGCGCGGTCGACGCGGCCACAAAAGAATAGTTTCCTTTTTCGATCTAAGTCCCGGCAGAGAACCGAAAAAGGACTTAGATCGCGGTCTTACTGTACTACGCGCGGAAATTTTTTTTAACATGCTATACACCATTTCCCGTAGATTTTATCACGCTGATTTCAAATCTGGTCTCAAAATTTGTCTCCGACCTCAGGATTTATCAAACAATCGATTTTTGTGAACAAAACCAATGAAGTTATCATTTTTCCGTTGAAATGATTTGATAACCCACTAGTTTGAAGGTATATTGTATTCTCGTATATAAAACACATTAAAAATAAACATATTGAAGTATTTGAACTTTACAGTTACTTGCGAAGCAAGAAACACTTCAAATCTCGTGAGCGCTTGACGAATCACTACCATTGTCGCTGGCACTCCTTATAGACTGTGTGTGGCTGTAACTTCTCAGAACTATGTTACACTATCTTAAGGAGCAAATCTAATGGTAACTAAAACGAAAGTTTCCAACAAAAGTTGGAAATCAATAATTGCATATCTAGAAATTTCAATATTAAAAAGAAAATTTTTTTTATAAAAAAGGGAATCACCTCAATTTTTAAATGTTACTATATATTTGTGACTTCATAATATTATTGCTGGTGTCGAAACCAATTTAACAACCTAGCATACTATAACCTTTAACTTTAAAATAACGCTAAAATACTTTTGGCCACAAAAAGCGGGTTTCCAGATCATAGTGCTCCGGTCCGGCTCCTATTTCTTCGGACGTGGCCATATCTGCTAGCACCGAGCTCCGCTGATATCGTATCGTAATTAACGACTAATTACCGTCGGCCGTTTGTTTAATAGAGTTGAAGGGTTTTCTCGAATCGGCTGATGCCGATGCTGGATCAACCGCTCCAGTTTAGCGTTAATTAGTCGCGCTCCGTTCGACCTTCTGTGTACCTCGTTAATTATCGTCTAAACGATCTTCCGGATCTATTCAGCCTTCGTACGGGCTCTCGAAAGCGTTCGCAGAGCAAGTCGAAAGACAGCAGCCTGGTCAGACGCCGGCGAACACCGCGACAGATTTATTCGATCGCCGCTGGATGAATTTCCTTTGTCCCACGGTGAACACGTTTCCACGCGAAATGTGCTCCACCGTGGATCCTTCATTCCATTTTTATTCCCCGGAGACACATTAACCACCGGCCGGTGTTAATCGACAGTGCTGGCAATTAACCGTTGACGTATCGGCTCGCCGGAGCGAATGCGAGAATCGATTCCTGTAACGAGTTCCTCCGAGAGACGTTGACTGGAACAGCGCCATTGTCGCTCGTCGCTTGCACGTTTCTGCTCGACGAGCTTGCGAAATACGCAGTAATTACTGCGAATTCCGCGTCTCCTGTGGGAATTACCCAATTTTACACCGAAATACCAAACTTCTCTTCGGTGACTCCAACTGCAAGCGCTGCTTGATGTAAGATTTATTTTTTTACAAAATTGCAGACATCCAGCGAAAAAGCTTTTATTCAAATTCGATGCACGCTTTAAAAGTTACATATACATTCCTTTACAACCTACCAGAAAGTGCACTTATAGTAATTTAGTTGCTTTATAATAAAATAACGAAGATGATGCGATATACAATATGTCGACACCAGCCTATCGATGAGATAATACTAATACATTGACGAAACTATATTGTATCTAAATATATTTTTTTTAATTATTTTACGAAAATATTCGTGACATTTTCCTGATTAAAATGATACCAAACACGATATGATTTGCATTATATTTGCTTGTTAAATCCACAATACAGTAGAACCTCGATTATGCGAACTAATCGGTGGAACAAGAGTACTAATAGGATAATGGAACAGGTGCTCAGCAGCAGCGATAGATTTAATCTTTACTGATTTATACAATTCATTGTGTTGTATCATTGTGTGATCGGTTCGGATAACCGAGGCGCTACTGTACCGTGAATTCAGCAAGTAAATATGATGCAAATCATACCGTGTTTGGTGTCATTTTAATTAAAAAAATGTCACGAATATGTTGATAAAAGTGTTAATCAAAGTTCTTCACATATGTATATTGAGACATTGCTGTTGCCTGGATCTGTATTGACCTACAGTGGGTATACAAAGTATTCGTACACCTTTAAAAATCGAATAGCATTTTTAAAGTTGGATCAAATGACTTCAATTATTTTGAGATGTCAGACGCATAAGTTTACTAGGTAGCGTGTAAATAATTTTTTTTCCAAAAATTGCTATTGTAAAAATAGTAATGATCACAATGTTTAACTTTTTTATCTGTGCCTGTAATAAAAATTTAAAAGACGTATTTTATAGGTTTAAGCAAGTTATGTACATGTACAAAGTTTCATCGAAATCGGTTGACGTTGTTATGAATTTCAAACATTTAAAGGTGATTACATAAGGACAAAATTAACTAACAAGACCGAAAATCTGCGACTTTCACCCTTAAACATTAATCTTGTAATGTTTTTAGCTCATAGCAACATTAACCAATTTCGATGAAACTTTGTGCATGTACATAACTTACGTAGATCTGCAAAAGGCGTATTTTAAATCATCATTATAAGCAAAGATAAAGAAGTTAAAAATTGTGACCTTTACTTTCTTCATCACAATTTCGACCAATAGCAATTTTTAGAAAAAGTTATTTACACATTACCTAGCAAACTAATCCTTTTAATATCTCAAAAGAACTGAAGTTGTTTGGTCTAATTTTAAAAAAGTTATTTCATTTTTAAAGGTGTACGAATACTTTTTACACCCACTGTACATCAAAGTCCTCATTTAACTATTGAATTTGTGCCAATTAAATTAAATGATTAGCTCTTACATCGAAGATATCAGAAAGACTACATGTGTTTACAAAAAGTATCTTTCGAGGTATATTTAAAAAAATTATTAGTTGAAGCTGTGAACGGTCCTAAGCACCATCAATTATATACCTATAAAAATGATCTGTCGTGCGAGGGTTAAAAACAGCAAATAATAAATGCTTGAGTTCCAAGTTACACAGTGTTGTAATGTTGATCTATCTCACGGATCGAACAATGTTTAATCACCGTGAATTGCGCAAACTGCGACTAGGTTTTCGTTTCACGCGAACGTTATCCTCTGTTTGAGACAGGCTTGAGCACATCCGGTTGCACACGGAGGCCCCGGTTTATTATTGTTCCGTCTCTGGACGGGTATGGCTACCGGGTAGAAAATCCAAGAGCCCAATCGGCGTGGGCGAATGTTGGCCGAAGATGGCTCGAAGAAGCAAATCGGCCAGGCCTAGGCAAACAATTTGACTTATCTCGTGAATCAACGTTCATCCTTGGGAACGTGTTGTTCATAGAGAAGCGGTGTCGCCGCGCGCTTATCCGGTAGCCGCCGGAGCTCGTTGCGAAAAAGAGGAACGCTACTTGGGAAAGTAAACGACTCCATGGTTAGCGAGCGGGTGCTAAACCGTCTGCTACACGAGTATTCGATTAACCTCGTGAACTCTGTCTAGCATCGAGAAAAAACGGGGAAAGAGAGAGACCGATATCTTCTTCGTGTTTCAATCTCTGTACCTCCATTGTTCCGCGTATCCTTTGTCTCCGCGTGGCGTCATTGCCACGAACTGTATTAGCAGCTAGATAAAGCATTAGACAGCTCTGAATGTTCGATTTGTTTTTTATTAATCCGCGAACGGCGGACCATTCTTATAACTTATACAGTTGCTCACGAAAGTATTCAGACGCCCTTTACAACAGAAAAATTTCTTTGAAATTGTGCCAATTGACCTGACCTTTTCGGAGCAATTACGAGCATTGGTTTACCAAATGCCACGGAAAAAAAAGATTTTGAAAAAATTGCAGTTCGCAGGAATTACATGACAAATTAAAAAGACACTTTTTGAAACTTTTTTATTTGAGCCCGTAATACAGCTAGTTATACACATGATGGAATCGAATTCGGTTGACGCAGAAAATCACGTCACGAATAGAAAGATGTAAGAATCTGTAGATTTGAAGTAGAAACCAATAGTCGTGAAAAACTGCGATTTTCACCACATTTGACCGCTTGTAACTTGTGTGCACATTAATATTACAAAATGCATATTTAACATTTTCTTTATGGACTCAAATAAAATTGTTTCAAAAAGTGCCTTTTTTTAATTTTTCCTGCAATTCCTTAGCCATCGCAATTTTTTTTCAAAATTTGTTTTCACATAATGCAGTAAACTGATTTATTGTTCCAACGTCTCAATAAAATCCAAGTCGTCTCTTCTTAATTTCTTTAAACATCTTTACTGTTTTACATCCGATTTACTCATATTCGTCGTAAATACATAAAATCTGCAGTCTAATAATAAATCATATGTTAAAGCATTTATACAGGGTGTCCCAAAATTTCTGTTAAACGGGATATCTCTTTCAATGATAAAGACACAAGAAGAAAGACGCCATTATCGTCAAATCAGAAAAGCGCGCTACTCTATTAAGCACTTATACTTGCGACTTTATCATTGAGTTACTTAAAAAGTTGTTGAATTAAAAAATCTTCCGAATGAAACTTACTTGTTTTTTCTCATAGAATAAGTTGGAGTAATAAAAAATTATGTTTCCATTTAAAAAAGCGAACTTGACCTTAAAATGACCTTCAACACGTCAAATAAAATATTAAAAAAATACACCTTTCTATAGAGCTTTGAAAACCATACAAAATAAAGAGATAATCCCGCGTAACAGAAATATTGGGACACCTTGTATAAAACTTAGAATAAAGATGGTCAATCTGTCTAGGACCTTATAAGTTCGTCATGCAACGAATGCAAAATCATTGACCAAAGAATCCTCGAATAGAAAATAAAGCAAAAGGAAAAAGAACGGATCACGTTATCATGAACGCGATCTTTAATTGAATCCTTTAATCAACAAATGCGGGAAAATTATTCGCGACAGCTTCGAAGACCTACCTGTAGCAAACCGTCGAACAAGATTCATGCGTCTTCAGGCGGATGGTGATCCCGGTTTTTTTGCTAGGAAATCCTTCTGTCGCAGCGAAAGCGGCGGTCGGGCGGTAACGAATGTAGTGCTGCCGTAAGCGTTCGGTTTTCTTGTCATTAGTGTGTTTTTAATGAAAATTAGAAGCGACTCAATCTGTAATTCTGCCGATCGGTTAAGACCGATCGGCGTTGCGGCGCGCTACTTTAAATGAAGCGACAAGAAAAACTCCGCCATCTGTCGCAGCACCGGCGACAAAAACGACAGAGACGTCGCGGTCTTTGACTGTGATCGTTTTGCTTTTTCCTGGTCGACACACCGGTGCCTGTTTTTCCTATAGTGCGCAGCGGTACGAGCCATATTCGAACCGACGAACGAGTTCCTCTCTTGGGTTTCTTTGCCACATTAGCCTTTTCCGCGGGTTGCGAGCACGGATGTTTTTCCGTGGCCGCGGAATCGCGTGATTATAGAAACGCAAGAGAGAGAAATAGAGAGGAAGAGAGAGACCGGGGTCTTCTCTCGCATGCCATCGGTATCGGACGTTGACGAATCGGGTCTCGCCTTTTTCAGAACATCTGGTATTTATCGTTCCGCTCTCTCGTAGCACGCGACAACCCGGCCGCCAATTAATTATTGAAAAATCACGTTAATTGATCGGTCGCCAGACGCGGCGCCTTCCTTTCGCGTGTGTGATGGATCGCAGCCGCCGACTGCTTGGCGAACGTGTCACGATAAATATGCTTATCGACCTTCTTTCTCTCCAGCACGCGCGAATAAATCGAAATTCATCGAAGCTCCATCGGCAACGGTATTTCTCGGCGCTTTCCGTTCTCCGAGACTGGCGAATTTTATTTAGGAAAAATACACGATTGATGCGTGCGCTGCCGACGTCGCATACACTGTGTCACAAAAAGATAGCACATCTTTCATTTTTTAATGTTTCGTAGTACAAACTGATCAAAATACATTTTCTATGTTATTTCCACTTTTTCGCATGCCTGTATGTATTAGTGTCTTGGGCATTATCGTTAAGATAATATCTTATCCTATTTGGCTACATGTCATATGAAATAATTATATGTTAGAATATAAAATTCAATAGAATTTAGTACGATTCTGTTTTATTTTGGATCTACAAAGTCTATTTCTATGAAAAACAAGATTTTACTTGATCCCACAGTAGGATCCGGACTTTCGTGAAATTTGTCTGTAAAAATTAAAAATTTCATTAACATCTGCAGTCTACTTATTTTATTTGAACAGCCAAATAATTTTTTCAAAATGATTCCATTATTTGAATTTCATGGAATTCAACAAGCAATTCAAATAATCTTTCGTTTTACCTTTCAATTGATGAAATAATTCGTACTCTCCAAAAGAATAGTGTCCCTTCACGATTTAAGTCCCGGCAGGGAACCGAAAAAGGGCTTAGATCGAGGAATTACTGTACTTACTTGAAGCTCTCGGAAATAGCGTTATTTGTATACGTGCTTGAGTCCCTACCTACAAGTCGAAACTTCAAACTGTTATATCTTTTAATGGAAATATCTGACAAAAAAATGATTCACACAAAATCTACTAACCCCGCCCACCCCCCTTAAAGGGGATGGGAGGCCACTTTTATGCAGTTAAACAGGCCCTTCAGATCCATGCAATTTAAGACCAAGAACTTTAAAATCGATACCATAGTTTTCGAGATATTGAGCTGTTAAGAGTTATGTGGGCCACTCTGTATATAAACTGTGTGATAAAGCAAACCATCGGATTTACGTGATTTTAAATCATTTTCACATTGCAACTGAACATTTTTTTATACACTATTTCAGGATACGTTTAATAACATATTTAAATACTTTCTTGAATCAATCTTTCCCAGTTCTCTTGAATACATTGTTTAAAAACATTCAAATTGTCTGCTATTTGTTATTATTAGAAAATTGAGGGAAATTGGGAAAATTCCTCCAACTATTTCTAATAATGTCGAGATCGGGAGATTTTACAAAAAACAAGAAACATTTATTTTCAGTTGCATTTAAATCAAATAAACTATATTCAAATAATTTTTTATTTCTATTACTAAGTATGTAATGGTCATCACACATACAGGGTGTTTCGTCTAAAACAGGACACCTAAATATCTCCTCTACCTCTGAAAATACAAAAAAATGTCCTCAACGAAAAATTCCCAAATCGTTGGATTGGACGCAATGGACCTGTATCATGGCCGGCTCGGCTCGTTCACCCGATTTCACCCACTTGATTTTTTCCTATGGGGGATATTAAAGGGCACGGTTTACCAAGAGCAGCCCACGACGCCAGAAAATATGAAGGAACGAATAATTGCTACATGTGCTGATATGAAACCTGAAATCATCGAAAGAGCTGTACAATCTGTCGTTTTTCGCCGCATGAAATGTATCACAACGGAAGGACATCATTTCAAACATTTATTGCAGTAATAAATGTGATTATTTACAAGTTCAAGTTCATGGTCGAATTTCTGTTACCGTTGAAATCTGAAATGTCGCTGAAAGTAAGTTCTGCATCAATTAGCAAATTCTAGAGTTCACGGTCATTTCAAGGTCGTACTATTAAACATGGATGAATGCACAATAATGTTTGCTATAACATACAACAACAAAAAATGTGTATATATATGTAAAAAAACACGAGTGACCTGGAAAAAACGATTAAAAAATTACAATTTATAAAAAACGATTCTTCCATCTGATTCGTCTTTTGCAACCATTTAGATTACGTTCGAAACATTTTTTCTATTTTCAGAGGTAGAGGAAATATTTAGGTGTCCTGTTTTAGACGAAACACCCTGCATGTGTGATGACCATTACATACTTCGTATCTTCAGATTCTTGAGTAATGGAAATTAAACCAAGTTTGTACGTTTTGTTATTTAACCGTTTGTCGTGTAATGGTAAGTTAGACCCGTGATGACTATTTCAAAGAAAATTTACTATATATGAATGTTATACCTTTATTTTAGTACGACATAAAATTCCAATCGAGAATACATATACCTATATTATTAAATTCATGTGATGTTTCTTCTGTTTTGTACCTAATTATTTTAATCATAAATGCATAAAATCCGCAGTCTAATGATAAATCTAAAAATTCTTACATTTTTCGATGTCCATGATGTTTTTCACAATAACCAGAACATAATTAACACTAACCGTACGTATTACAAAATATAACTTAACATACCAGTGTTGGATCCCCGGTTTTGAAATCGTGTGCAACAATTTATAAAAATCGGAAGAGATTTTATTCAGGAACGTACACGGTGGCGTGGTAACGTACAACCACGTAACCAACTGGTGTTAACCAGTTAGCTCTTGCGACCTCTTTGATAAGTGTGTACCTAAAATGTGTCGCAAAACGTAAGCGAACTACTTTGTGCACACTGTATACAGTTTTTCCATAATTATTATTTAAACATCTTGACATTTAAGAATATATTTTAGTTTTCACTAAAATTGCAATGTAAACAGCAAATTGTAGCTACTTTTTACGCATGACGAGTATACTCGTCAAAAACAGCTAACTTAACTAACACGTTAAGTGCGCAAGGAAAAAGCTCTGATCTGTTTCGACGGACTGTTATATATAATATGTTTTGGATAGGAAAATGTGGAAGGGAGTGGGAAAAGGTGTGCAGTGGAAAGAATGACGTTTAAGAGAAAAGGTTTAAGGGTTGCTCAGTTGTTTTGGATGATGTGTCTGCGGCTTAGTGATTATGGTGCGTTGGCGTTTACATGAGTTATTGGGTATACAACACCAGTTAACATGTTTTATAAAAATTACAAAACTGTATTTATCTATATTTCTCGAAATTTTGATAAAAACACGTGCCTAAATGAAGAAAATTATCTAATAACTTGTAATAGAATCGTCTTTGTAATTTCAATAATTACAGAATAAAAAATGTGAAACCCGTCGTGCTACGGTTAATGTTAAAAGAAATGATTGGTCTCGACAGCAAGCCTGACAACAAGAAACAAACAGATGTAGAATGAGACTAATATACGCGCGCGAATACTATGTCTCGCGTACCGAAGCTGCAGGCAAAGTATATTTGGTCTATCTTTTACGCGACAGTACGCGAGAAGAGAAATTCGCATAAACATCGGCAGGCCGTCCATTATTTAGCGCATACATTCGTCCGTCCGGTAATTAATTTCAGGCACAATGGATGAAATTGTAAAACGTTATGGGCCGGACGTCGTATTTACGTCATGTTTGCGCCGACAAGGGACGAGACGCTTGTCTCCCGACAGCCGTGGATGGTACCGATGCCATAAGCCTATACAACGAGCCTGTCCGGAGCCAGACACGGTAGCGCAGGGACCGCGTACCGCATTTTATTTCACCTCTAATGATTCCTCAAAACAAGCTTTATGTCCCAGACGGCGAGGCCGTATTTGGCGCGACGCTTTTATCGCAATGTTTTCTGCCTGTTCCCTGTCCCCCTGGCTGGGGGAACAGCGAAAACCTCCGACAGGTGGCAACCTATCGATCCCGAGACGCGAAAAAGAAGGACCGATCGTCGTTATGATATCTTCTCGCCTTCTTTTCTTCTCTTCTTGTTTCCTTTTTTCTTCTTTTTAGAATTCATCGCACCTTTTGTTCGGCGGCTGAGAAAGGGACCCGCGACGCGAATACCAATTACGCTTGCACGTTATTTGCGACACGTGCTCCTGAGAAAAAAACGAGCATGGCAGTTCGATACCGTGAAAACGTCAACTAGATTCGCAAGTTACTCATTGGACTGCGGCAGGCTCGGACATTATCGAAATAAATTATTTGAAAAATGATCGTTCATAATATCATCCTATTTGGCTACATGTCATTTGAAATAATCATATGATAGTTTATTCAAATAGCCAAATCATTTTGTTGAATAATCCTGTAGGTTATGAAATAAGCTAAAGCCAAAGGTCGGTAGTACGTGAAATAAAAAACAGAATATAGAGTTTATTCAAGTGTGAATACAGGAGGAGCTTCTCGCTCAGACGCTTCAGTTCAACTAACAGTGTTCGAAGTCTGTCCTCGGAAAATTGCCGTCTTTACTGATGGTCATAAACCAGTGGGAGAACCCAGGTATAAGGGATAGCGGCGGAGGAGACTTTTCTTTCGTACTTACATAGATTCTAAATGTACACTTTAACATATTTTTTAAAAATTATTTCATTATTTGAATTTCAAGTAAACTTCAACTCATTTTTCATTTCATCTTTTATTTCATCAGATAATTCGCAGTCTACAAATTCTGTGTATTTCGTGTACTAAAGAACAATTTTAAAATAAATTGTCATTTTATCGTAGTTGTCAGTAAGTGGAGGTGGTGAAATTCCCCGAATTTTATTCTATTCTTCTATATTTGTGCTACTGAACCACGTCTTCTTTTGCCTATATTCCTTAACCCTTTCCACTCGGAGTTATTTTAATTGAAAAAAACAAATATTTCTATCGACTTAGAATATTTCCATTGCTCATGATTTTTTTCATGCTCCGCATATGAAACTGCATATAATACCTAGTATAATACATGAATGTTTACTAATTTATTAAATAAGTACAAATTTAATAATGTAAACAATATTTTGAATATTGGTATATAGCAAGTTTTAGTGGTGCCTCAGAATCGCCATTCGAGTGCTAAGGGTTAATAATATTGTTGTGACCGTTCGCAGGGTGCGTCCCGACGGTGTGTCCATTATTTATAATCCTGTAATGACTTGTAACTTCTAACAAAACTCTTATTTATTACTAATTATACAATCGATTTCGTGACACGCCTTTATGGTTCGTGGTCTCGGTTAAATCTGTATTCTTTTTCTGTGAACAACTCCGTTGGCCGGTAACTGCAATATCGATCATGGAGTCTTCATTACGACTTCACGTCGTAACACTGCATTATCGACCGTGCTATTTCTAAATTCGCTCAATATTTAAACTGCTGTAACTTTGCGAAAATTTATCCAAATTTGATGAAAAAGCAACCGTTTTAAAGCTTGAGATTTCTACTTTTTGTACTATATACCGTTTTGACTAAAATGGATGTTTTGAGTGCAAAGTCTGTCCATAAAGTGGAGCATATCAGATTGTAAAGTTTGAAGCTATTTTTGAATCAAGTACTGCGGATTATAATCAATATTTTATTCGTCTATTCTATGTATACTATCGAAAAGTGTAATCATTTACATTTAAAATATCTTTTTAAAATACTTATTACAAAGCATGCTGTTTTTTAAATATATAGCCATGGCGAGAAGTATGCATTTTCCATACGCTTGTTCTGTGATGATGCTGAGGCTTTGTGATACTACGAGATCCATCGAAGGAACTATTCAGATTACGAACTCGCGAGATGCTTATGTTACACAAGAACTAAGCATTCGGCTAAACCTCTTTCGTTCTGATTGAATTCAATTGGAACCATTCTGTCAAAGAGTAACGTGTGCCGTGAGAGCTATCCAAGTGTTTTTAAAAAATTCTTATATATACAATTTAAATTTTATGTGTGTACTGTTTTCTTATTTTAGTGTATATTGTGTGTTTATTATTATTATTTAGTATTTACTAAAGTTAATTAGTGCAGTACATTTTTTTAAGTTCTATTTTGTTTTATATTCTACTTGATTTCACCTATATTCAGTAAGTATAAACATGGTTTATTAGAAGAACTAGTTTGCGCATTCAGTATATTCTTTTTCGGCAGTCAGATGTAAGTTGACGACAATATATGTCCATATAGGTAGTAAAATGTCATCAAATACTGGAGAATCATCTGCGACGAAAGTTATGACGCGAAAGCAATTATTTAATATTATGCAGGGTTGTAAAGCCAAAACATTTAATGAAAAACTGGAGTAACTGTACGCTTATTTATTAAACTACAGTTCCTTCAAATAATTCCTTAGTAAGTACTTACTTTACGCAGATATTGCGAATGCGAACATGCAGAATGTGAGAAATGCTGTGATTTTCACGCGAGCGCGCGATGGCCATTTTTTCATAAATCAACTATAAAACACGGAGTCGGACGTAGTCGGAACCAATTTTTCTTGCATCTTAATCATAAAACTTCAAAGAATACAATGGCACAGAAATGAACACCGGGACGCACCCTGGAGTATAACAAAATCGTTACCAAAGTCTTAGAAACATAAAAAAGGTGACTGAATCGTTGGTTATCTTTAAATATTAATAACTACAAAAATATATATGGTACAAAAGTGAATTTCTCTTAAAAGTATACCCTATACTTAGCTAAAAAAACTTCTATAAAACAAAAAATCTATTTAATTTATGTAAATAAGGTAAAAATTACTAATAGGTGAATTTACTAATAGCTGAATGATTTTACAATGTATGTAAAATTTAAAAAATTGAGTTTTGGCCGCTGTAATCGGACAAATACCCCATTGTGCGTCGTAACAATATTGCGTAACAATTTTCAATAAAAAAGCAAGTCCATCTTCGACAAAGACATCTTGAAAACTGACTGACTCGATCGTAAATAACATTTAATAGTTGGCTGTATATGGACACTGCCGCATTGTCGTATGACTGACCGAAATCGGCTGGGCGACATCGATTTGTCGTGGTACGACATCTCATTGTTGACAATGAGATAAAATCATCTAACACTTCTCAATCATCCAATAGTAGGCAAAAGATTAAGAAGTTCGAGAGAATTAAAAGATTGAAACGATATGGTACGAAGGAAACGATCGATCCGTTTGTTTATCGTTTGATGCGTCCTACGACAGGATTCCCTGCGCAGCAGGTGGTGCTAGTTGGCATAATTGCATAGCGGAGGAATCGAAGTGTGTCCGATCGGGGACCCGCTCAAATTCGAACGCGAGTAACTGTTGTCACGATCGTTATCGATCGCGATACTGTCGAGGTAGAACGTGTCGCTTGTGCATAGTATTCTACCCAGTCGTCGTCAAAATGTTTAACGGTCCGAACGTCCGTGTTTTGCACAACTGTCACTCACCGTGGCCACACGACAGTGCAATGCGGTGTAACGGGGTGCAAATGCAGCACAACCTGTAATTAAAGCGTAGTCGCGCACTCGCGACACGCAATTCGATGGTTCGCCCATTATCGGTGCTTAGCCGAAGAGGCAATTAAAAATTATGAGTTATCAGCCTCGGCCACTTAGCGTAATCTACGAGGACATTTTAATTTGACGCGTACGTCGCATTATGTATACGGTTTGGAAATACATTGTAGACGGTGACGAGTGTGCTTCTTCTCCAAAGTAATAATTTACATTTCTTATCAATCCCATGAATCGATCATGGCTGATCTGACAAGTACATGGCACGGTTTTTTTTTTTTACATTTTACGATGTCAGGAGGAAGTGTTTATGCTGTCACTGGCGATGATCGAACATCGAAATGTTCTTCGGTCGAGCAAAAGATTGGCTTGGACGTTATTTAAATGATATATTTGGAAAATAAAGATTTTAATAATTTATTGTTTTATATGGCTGAATATTCTTTTGAAATAATTGTGTGTTGCTTCGGTTACTTTGGAAAATGATTTTCTTCGGGTTGTTTTATTATTTGGCTATCAAGTGAAATCATTTCTTATTTTGCGTTTAAATAAATTTTTACTGAAATTATTTTTCAAATATTGTCTAATGTTGTTTTCCGTTGCAGCAGTAGTCAGGCTTAATGCAGTACATCTCTCTGTCAAAATATTTGAAGCAAGAACAATTTTTCAGAGAAATATGGTTAAAATTGTCTGGCTTCAAGTTCAAGTGTTTCTTGTGGTCAAATATACATAAATTCATTCGAATCAAATAGTGAGTAATTCATGATGACAACTTCTTATGTCAGGCTGCCTATTATCTTATTTGAACGATTTAATTAGCTCAATCTGTTCGTTTGTATCGCGCTGCGATGCCGTTCAAGATTCGACGTCGCCGAAGGTCGTAAATCCTCGACTCGGGTTTTCCTGACAACTCGTATTTAAACGAATTCCCTACGACCCGGTCAGGTCATAGGGATTTTGTATATGTAGGTACTAGTTTGGTAACACAATAAAACTTTAATTTATTTTAACAGTTAAACAAAATACATGGTGTGAAAATGGTACGTTGTGCTGATTAAAGACTGTCTGTGAGAATGAGTGACGAGTGCTGTATGTCGTGTGTTTTTAAAGTGTCGGCGTTGGGCTATGTCGGATGTGTACTGATTCGTGGATGATACTTTCAATGAAGATGGTGATGAGAAATGAAGTTGTTTTCTAATTGGCTCTATGAAATCTATGGAAATGATGAAAGCGGCCTCCCTCGAAGATCGCCCCCGTTGATCGGTCACAGGTAGAGGTAAATAGTAGCATCTTTGGGTGCGCTACGGTTGGCTTTCGCGTCGCCTTGTGTTCGCGGGTCTCGAGGGCTTGACCGTAACAGGTAATAAACCTAAGAAGCCCCTTAACTTTGAACAATGGCAAGCGGAAATTAAAGAACTCGGTATTGGAAGTTATTCTACTAGGCAGATGCGATAATACCCATAAATGTAAGGTCTTAATGACAATATGGCTTCTTGGATTTATTAGCTGTTCTCATATTAATAAAAGAATTTTATTTGTTTTTCGAACCCCTTTTTTTTTAAAAAACACAAAAATATAAGTGGTCAATTTGAGCTTAAAAATGAAAAATAAATGCATAAATGTGATTCAATTAGAAAGTTATGAGTTCTATGTACAGTGGGGGACAAAAGTATTCGTACACTTTGCACATAGAAATAAAAGCAACAATATCTTTTACATTATTAATTGTATTTAAACATATTTGGCTGTATATTGTATATAACACTTATAACAACAAATGAGCAAAAACAAAACTTAATTACATCATTTCGTAACTTACAATGGCAAAAATTTCACAAAATGGCGAGGAACTGCAGGGACAGAAGTATTCGTACATCTCATTATTACAAATGTTGTAATTAATTTAACGGGAATTTTCTAAATTAATACTCAGTAGGATAGCCCTTCCGACGAATTACTTCGTGTAATCTATTGGGCATTGATAACACTAAGCTTTTAATGAAGTCAGGTTCTAAATTACACCATTCTCTTTTTAATGTTTCTTTTAAATATTCTTTTGATGTTATGTCGTATTTTCGTACATTCTTTTCAAGTTTCGCCCATACATGTTCGATGGGATTTAAATCAGGTGATTGCGGAGGAGTTACTAACATGTGGGGAGTATTATATAACAACCACTGACGCACTATATGGGCTGTATGTTTCGGATCACAGTCTTGTTGAAAGTAAAATGTTCTCCCAATACCTAATTTATTTGCGCTTTCTTGTAAATTTTCTTTTAAAATATTTAAATATAAATGTTTATCTATTATTCTATCTATTACTACTAATTTTCCGACTCCAGAAGCAGCAATACATCCCCACACCATCGCACTTCCACCTCCGTGTTTCGTCGTCGGTAGCATATTCTTGGGATCCAATTCAGTATTAGCTTTCCCCCACACTTTTTTATGACCATCCGACTCAAAAATATTAAATTTCGACTCATCGGAAAATATTACATTCTTCCAGAAGTCGTTGCTAGCGTTTATGTATTCTTTTGCAAATTCTAATCTCTTTTTTTTATTTACTTTGCCGATGAGTGGTTTCCTTCTTGCAACTCTGCTGTTATATCCTCCCCGGTGTAGCACTCTTCGTACTGTTTTCGGATGAACTTCCTTGTGCATATATTCTTGAAGGTGCGTAGCGATTTCCGATGCACTGGTATCTGATTTTTTTTTAATAATTCGGACGATTTGACGCTCCTCTCTCACAGTTAGCTTCCGCGGTCTGCCAGTTCTTTCTTTATTCTGCAATGTTCCCTCTGTTTTATATTTACTTATTATACTCTGAACAGTTGACCGACTTGTTTTTAGAATTTCTGATATATTTCTATATGATTTGCCCTCTTTGTATAACTGTATAATAATTTTTCGTTCTTCCAACGTAGTTTCATTGCGTTTTCTCCCTATATTGCAAATATTCACTAATAACGTGTACTCGCTACGACTAGAACTAAGGAAACTAACATGATATTTTCTGAAGTAATGTTTACATTGATCAGAATATTGTGATTCCTTCGTAACTGCTGTGTTTATCTACAGAAATGGTAGTGTACGAATACTTTTGTCCTGGCAATTTCTTACGGTAGTGTGAATTTTGAATTCATTTCAAGTTACTAAGTGATGTTATTGCCTTTGTTTTTTGCTTATTTGTTGTTAGAAGTGTAATATATAATATACAGTTACGTATATTTGAATATACTTAATAATATAGAAAATATTGTTGCTTTTATCTCTATATTCCAAGTGTACGAATACTTTTGTCCCCCACTGTATATATTTATTCAAATTCAGTATATCTATGAGTTTGTATGAAGTACTCAATTAAAATCTAAGAAAGCCAAGAATTAAATGTATAATGCCTATTAGATGAATACAACATATCCCATTCTTAGAATGGGACGTTTTAGCTCAGTGATGGGCAATTTTGCCTCAATCGAGGCAAAACCGTCCACACCGTAGCGCCCTCTGTCCCCTTCCATCAAGCGCGGTACAATGGGGCAACGAAGACACGAGACATCAGCGTACGCAACGAATGTGCGCGCTGCATGAAAGAAAGGTTGGTGGGAGAAGCAGGCGTTTGAGGGGCTCCACCCGTGCCCACCACTGCTTTAGTTAGTATAGGTATAAGGTAAATGTTTTACTACAAGGAGTTTCTGAAGAATGTACCGGCTATCGTACGTGATGGATGAAAAGGGAGTGAGGCTTAACTAACTAATAACAATTCAGTCGGCTCTTGTCGGGCTGAACACAATCATCAGCGGACATTGTTTTGAATCGCACACAAAACAATGTTACTTTCTCTGTTATTCTTAAAATAAAAATAGTGAATGGGTTAAAATAAATATAATAAATGAATATAATAGTTAAAACAAATATTTGCTACCGATTTAATTATTTAATATTTAAATTAATTAATTATGTTACTGTTGTGTCGTGTCAGTGCTTAAACTGCTATTAGTGAGCCACTGAGATACACACCTCAAAGAGAGGTCATAAATAAAATAAAGAGAATAATCGGATTTCCGGATAACTGTACAACTTTAATAAAATGAGTGTGAAAAACGGTATAAAACAGAATATAAAATAGAGGTTGACTATGTATATAAAATTCGTCTTGTTCCGACTTCGACTCTATTTCGCGACTGATCTTGCAACGAAGGCATAAGAATAAGAAAACCTCGTGGGGTTGAAAATTCCCTCCACAAAATACAAAATAGTAGAGCCTTAGCCAATGATACAATTTTTGGGAGGTTACAAATGAGCTCTAAAACAAGGGCAGCTCCCATAGACGAAATACGTCGGCGCCTTGAATATCGCCAAACAGTGACGACACTCGGCTCCTTGTATTTTTTTTTTTAAAGCAATAGATCAGGCTTAGGGCCATATGTGTGGACCTACGCTCCGCCAAGTGCCATCGAGAGTAGTACGGCTAGGCTGACTTTCCCAAGAGTCAGCTGATACTTTCCAGCCGTACCCGAGTCATAAAACAATAAATTCGTCAAACACTAGAAAGACTCTTCGAAAATGGCACTGTCCAAAATCGACCGTAGACCTAAACTGAAAGCCGAGCCATACAATAAGCACGTCTCAACAATTACATATAATTATATAATACTATAATTAAATTCGGCGCGCAGTGGCTCAGTGGATAGAGCGCGCGACTACAAACACTGTGGTCGTGAGTTCGAATCCCACCGCCGCACAGTGGTCCCAATCGAGAAATACGGGGACATTTTGGTATAACTTTTAAACTATTAAAGATATCGAAGTGAAATTTGGAGTGAAGAATATTAACAAGAATTCATTTTTAATACTGTAAAATGTAATATACTTTATGTTTATTTAATAGCCTTTCTTGCAATTTTCAAATATGTATACAAGTGTAACAAATTTTAGCACTTTTTTTTTAAATAAACAGGTCCAAATTAATTAATTAGTTAATAATACTCTTCTACTTGTTTAATGAATCGCCAGCTGAATAAACTTGTTTCTGTATTTTCCAGAATCTCCAGGTAAGATTTAAAAATTCACAAAGTCTATGGTACCTGTATAAAGCACAAATTAAAATATAAGCAAGAATAAATACAATAAGTTTAATTCGTGATCAGTTGAGAATTACGTGATACAGAATTAAATTAATTACTCTTACCTCCTCTGTTAAAAGTTTTTATTTAATTATTAGTTCCTCAGCCTCTGAGTCCAGGGTTTTAGGTTTTTTATTGTTGGACTTTATACGCAAGGAAGATATATATGGATCAGAAGTTAGTAATAATCTATGAAATATATCTTCATTTGTAACAGTGCGTGAAAATTTTCGGCTTTTATTACTTCTATAATTTTGAAAATCTTTATGTCTCCTCTCTAAGGCCTCTTCAGACAATTGACCAATTGGCACTAGTGCATGTTTTATTATCTCTTTCCCGTGAATTAGTATTTTATATAACCATAGTAATACCAGCCATAAAGACTTATACAATACCAAATATAATTAACACGAAATATATAAATCACATAACAACTCATATATTTATAATAATAGAGTATATAAACTATATCAAACGATGCACTATTAAACTAACACATATATAAACTTTACTTAACTATAACTTAAGTAACGGAAATAAAATATACTAAGGCACGCACTAAATATAAATAATTCAAAACAAAATTTAGATAATATTGAAAGAAAAATTACAATGTAACGCTCAAACAGTTGCACGATTCACTCTCGTATGGCTTTGTATCAACTGATTGCAGAATGGCAGTGAATATCATTGTTGAAGGTTTATATATAGTATAGCATAAACATTTGAAAGTGTGTATTTTCTGAAGAATTCCCTATGATGTCCTGAAAACCTCACTTCGTGTAGCCAAAGGAATTTTAGTGTGGCATAGTCTCGACGATAAATGCGTCCATAGCACATATACGCACAGTGAAGCGCGCAGCTTTAAACAATGATAATTTGTGAAAGTGGCCGAAGATGATTCCGATTCTTGCAGGATTATATAAAAGAAAATATGCTAAGAATAGTCCACTTTGTAAAATTCTGGGAATATTCGAGAGTCAAAAGATATTCCTTGTGAATTACTAAGAATTTTTAGGATTTTCCCCAATGGAGTCAGCATTAAATTTGTTTTACATAACAAACAATAACGTTTAATTGTCAGTGATAATTTGTAATTTAAAGATATACTTTCCATTTAAAAAAAAGTGGTGGAAAAATATTGAAAAGAGTCGTCAGGACATGTTAAAGAAAGGAACCAAATTCTTCCATGAAAAATGCTATCTTCAAAACATCCAGCTTTAACTGTCGATAACAGTAACAATTTTTATTGCAGTTTATTACTTTTTTTATTTTCGAGATTGCTGGAAATTGAGATAGCAAAACACATTCAACAGACATCTATGCGAGATAGTTGATGTTTTGGCAAAATGTCCCCGTATTTCTGGATCGGAACCACTGTGCGCCGTCACCTCTGGAAATTCTTCTATGTGATATTATACTGCGTTGCCCAAGGTGGTTCGGAGCCCACTTTTATAAACTGTAGGTCCTTCACGCACACGTCCATACACACACATACCCATCGTACACTCACCGATTACAGTACCAAATCTCATTGTTCCACCCCCGTCGCTAATGACCTTGGCAGTTGAAGCGACGTTAAATAACAAAATAAATAAAACAAAATATAATTAAATTATTTAATCATTATGATTTAAATCGCTCGAATAACAAATTATGTAATTTACTTGATTAAATTCGCACAAATAAGAAATTGTTTGATTTATTTGAATCTCATATAAAATGTTGTTACTTGCCCCGAGTCATTTCAAATAAAAACGATAAAGAATCTGAGATAATTTACGGCTACCAAAGATTATTTTAAAATTAATTCCGACTACAATGTGTCCAAGCCAGGTAAAAGATAATGGATCAGCACGACACTTCGTGATCCAAGCTCACGAAACTCTGTCCGGAGAAAAAGTGTATCGCGTGGATGATCGACACTCGCACCTGTCGTTTTTCGAGCATTCGAGACAGAGGCAGTGCTCGTTGTCCCCGTTCGCGTCCGGATACGATGTGCTCGATGTATCTCCACGGTGTCTTTCGAGGCAACGAAAAATCATTTGATCGTGCCATAAAATCACGTTGGCATTTATTGCCGCGTGTCCTGCCCGTTCCGCGTCGGTCCGTGCTAACTCGATCGCAGTCCATTTGTAAAACAAATGCGAGCTCATTCCTGGAGCTCGTTGCCACCCGAGGATCGCCGCGCTTGTTGTCGCTCGTATGTCGCTTCCACAATCAGCAGCCTGCAAAAATCCGATGGATACCTACGATTTACGATCCCCTACAAATCATCCGATTCCTCCGATTCCTCCGAAAACTCGTTCTCCTTTGAGAAATGGGGCTTCTTGTGTAACGGCAGCGAAAACAAGTGACATTTAAGAATTTTTTTCATATTCACTATCGGGTATATGGGACTATGTCGTTTTGGAATTTAAACAGATTGCCTTAAGGTATAAGTGTTCTTTTTTTTGTTCAACTTTTCATAATAAACTTTCATAATAACTATGAAACCAGTACTTAAAGTAATCAACTTCGGACGAACTCATACATTTCTTTACATATTTCTTTAGGGATTGGTGACTTGAAAATCTGATTTTTTATTTGTAATATTTTTTGTGTGATATAAATCTAACTAATTGGCCGAAAAAAGTAAACTTTTCTTCCTAATTCTAGAACTTTTCGTACTTTTCATATTCTTCTTTCAAAATCACAGCATAAAATATTTAATTTTAAGAAGCTTTCTCAATTTTTGTGTTTCGATCACTGCGACAGGCGTTACGTTTGCACGCCAACAATGCTTACACTGCCGAAGTTGTTAAGATGTATTGTATATCATATTGTACAATAAATAATACGATGAATTGAACTAAAAAGAAAGAACGCTTGCACTTAAAGATTACCTGTTTACATCTTAAAAAGGCCTAGTCCCATACATCCAATAATTATTCTAAAATAAACGTGGGAAATGGATGTGTGATGATTTTTTCCAAGGAGATCGTTTTTCGCAAACTAATTTTGTTTTCAAACAATACCGATAGCCGGTCCAAATAAGACTGCATGGACATCGTCAGGGACGGACATGGATCTAAGATGTAAAATTTCAATCTCGAGAATTTAAAAAATAATTATACAACACTTCACCATATTTAAACTATAATTTATTTTAGGTTTCGTGAATAAGTGAAATCAAAAGTATCTCTAGTCGTCTTTGCCGTACGAGGCTTGGCAATTTCGCGAAGCTTCATAACCGGCCTACACCATGCAGGACTCGACGATTCTCTTCTTGAATCTTACCTAACATTTGCAACCGGACAATAAGCTCTAAAACTTTGTCTTCCGATCTTTTTCGGATGTACAGGACGTGCATCATCCTCAAGATTGAAATTTCCATTTCGGAATCTCAGAAACCATTTTTAGCATGTACAATACGACATCGCATCTTTGTCCTAATGTTGCACAAATCATTTCTTTAGCCTCGCTAGCACCTTTCGTTAATTAGAATGAAAAAAGCAACCAGATCCTAATACGCGTTTTATCAGTCGACATCGTATTTTCTAAACACACAGTCAATTTTCTGAGGTTATATCACTTGAATTTCAAATTCTATAGTTCTAATAAGTTTGTAATATGCAATCCCACACTTTGGGAGAAAAGGTTCCACTTATTTAAATAAATGCAACAGCTAATTTAATGATAGGGCCGAAAATTAATTTGTACACCTAATAATAATAATAACAACAACAACAACAACGACGACGACGACAACAACAACAACAACAATAATAATAATTTACTCAGTATTAGCTTGTAACACAAACGTAAATTGACGAAAACTGCTATATTACATTTTTGCACCGTAGAATGAGTAGAAATGACAAGCCATGAACTAACGTCAGCACATATGCATTCAATGGTACAGCTTGTCTGTTCATGGTGCGCCGTTTCTACTGACCGAGCGTGTCTAGTAGAACCAGTAGAGGTCCCTATTTCCACGTATGATGTATACATGTATGTACTTACTTACATATTTTAATTTAACGAAAGTTCGTGTATTTATTAGGTTGTTGCATATGAAATGTCCAATTTTGAACAGTAACTTTAACCAAACACAACTTTTATCTAAATGTACAGGGTGCGGCAAAAATTAGTCCTCACGATTTTTCAGCCCCTTCGGATGGTCGGACAGAAAAGTGTTTCGTACCAAAGTTAATCAGTATTTAACCGACAAGAAATTTCAGTTTACTAAATTAAAAAGAACAATTTTTAACAAAAAAATCAAGGTCGCTGTCATATCTTTAAATGGAACTGGGTATTTTTAACTTCATAATATTGTAGGCGACGTCGAAACGAATTCAACGACCTGCTATACGATGACTTTCAGATGACCTTGAAAGAAAATATCGCTATGAATCAATTGCCAGAATATTTGAAATATTTTGACGGTACGTAATAGCAACGCCTCGTATTTAGAGGTAAACAAATGTGCGTTATTTAGTAAATCGTTAAATCTATTAAACCCTCAATTATCGCCTAATATCCTAATAGAGTAATTGAACGTTCCCACACGATACAATCTTACCACTCGGAGTGTATCAATTCAATTATATTATTAGAGTTACGAGGCCTACTAACAATGCTAGCGACTCCCTGTTTCGCACCAGGTTCGTGCGCCACATACAAAAAGAGATTTCCCCATCCTTGTGGCTGCCCAATTTCGCATTGGGTGCGTCCACGCAAATTACACCATCCTAGCGACTTTCCAATTTCGCCTTGGATTCGTCCGCATCCAACAGGTTCCTGATTTCGTACCAGGTTCGTCTGTGCCTGATTCTATTCCTAGAGGCTTCCTGACTTCGCGCCACGTTCGTCTTCGCCGTTTATAAAACTAGCGGCTCTTTGATTTCGCATTAGGTTCGTCTGTGAATTATCCAACCTTCTAGTGGCTTCTCAATTTCGTATTGGATTCGTCCGTGCTGTTTTGCAACCTCCTAAAAACTCTCCTATTTCGCATCAGGTTCATCTGCGCGTCGCTCCTAGTGACTTCCCAATTTCGCATTGGGTTCATTCACGATGTTTCAACCTCCTGCAGCTTCCTGATGTCACAACCGGTTCGTCTGTGCTTAATTCCATTCCTAGAGGCTTCCTGACTTCGCGCCACGTTCGTCTTTGCCGTCTATAAACCTAGCGGCTCCTTGATTTCGCATCAGGTTCGTCTTTAAATTATCCAACCTCCTAGTGGCTCCTCAATTTCGTATTGGATTCGTCCGTGCTGTTTTGCAACCTCCTAAAAACTCTCCTATTTCGCATCAGGTTCATCTGCGCGTCGCTCTTAGTGACTTCCCAATTTCGAATTGGGTTCGTTCACAAAGTTTCAACCTCCTGCAGCTCCCTGATGTCACAACAGGTTCGTCTGTGCCTGATTCTATTCCTAGAGGCTTCCTGACTTCGCGCCACGTTCGTCTTCGCCGTTTATAAAACTAGCGGCTCTTTGATTTCGCATTAGGTTCGTCTTTAAATTATCCAACCTCCTAGTGGCTCCTCAACTTCGTATTGGGTTCGTCCGTGCTGTTTTGCAACCTCCTAAAAGCTCTCCTATTTCGCATCGGATTCGTCTGTGCGTCGCTCCTAGTGACTTGCCCATTTCGCATTGGATTCGTTCACCATGTTTCAACCTCCTTCAGCTTCCTGATGCCACATCAGGTCCGTCCGCGCACCTAACTAACAAATTCAATCAATATTCCAGAAATCGCGACCCTGGCTCGTAACAGTGTACACGTGTACCTTCAGTCAGTGCCGGATTATGTAAGATCTTAGGTGTTCTAAGCACTTAAAAGATTTTGATGATCACTTCACCGCAATTCAAAGTGGATGTGTACGATTTCTTAGGCATTTTCGATAATTTGACGAGAAAGTGTTTTTAATAAAAGTTATAGTTTTACTTGCTCGCTACTGATTTTCATCTTCCCACTATTCTTTTACCCTTTCCACTCGCACAAACATGCACATAAACACTTAGCAATATTATTACTATGTAAAAGATGTAAAATTCAGAAAATTTCTATGGTGCCCCCCTTCTCGGGATGCTCTAAACACGTGCTTATTTTGCTTATCGATTAATCCAGCAATGCCTTCAGTACACCTTCCAAAAACCGTAGTCTCTAGTATCTACTGATGCATCCGCGTTTGACGAATTTTCCTTTTTTTAGGCGTAACTTTACGTTTATAATGGTTCCGTTTTGATTACGTCAGTATTGAGGTAAACGTGCAGTACTTGTGTGCTGTTTGTAGGTCCGTGAAACATTTAGTATTCGGATAGTATATTAGAACAAGGGTGCGAATCGGTGTTATCCACGTCGTCTGCCGTGATCGGACGCGTCTCGCGGATAGTGTAGAAGCCTCGGTGAGAAACGAGGGCCGGCCTAATAAATTATGCATTGGTCGCCCTTCTGACATTAAGTCGACTTCAGGCATTGTCTTCAACGGCCATTGGAAGCGCGCACTTACAACCATTGTCGGTCCGCGAGCCTAACCTTTGTCTCCGGTAATAAATGGCTGTCTCGTGCTGGGAACTAGTATCGAGTCACTCGTCGGTGTCTCTCTTGCAGGGGATCAACCGGGGAAACCCGGGTCTGATTGTGATTTTGAATAATACCGATCGTGGAACTCCGTGTTAACACCGTCCCAATAAACTTTCGTTATCGGTGAATCACGGAGTACTAGGAAAATTCTTTTGAAATGGTGACTCACCCACCGAGGATCATTTTGTTCGTAAACAAACAACGAGCACAGTATTTCTACGTTGCTCTGCCCCTACTTTAAAATTCTATTGAACAATGCTTAGTTCACGGTGTGAAAAGAACGTGATATTTAGGAATTTTTCTTTGGAAAAATTAATGGGCCTTCTTTTGAAGTGAAACTTCTTTAGACGCGTTAGGCGCAAAACTTCATCGCAGTAGACGTAAAACCTCGACGCGGTAGAAGTAAAACCGATCTGGCGATGAAACGATGAGACGATGAAACGATGAAACAATGAAACAATGAAACGATGATACGATGAAACGATTTAGTAAAACCTCGACGCGGTAGGAGTAAAACCGATCTGGCGATGAGACGATAAAACGATGAAACGATGACACAAAATTCTATTCTATTAGCATATACGGTTGAGGGTTCGGCATTGCTTAATAAAGATTATGATAAAATTCCGATGATGCTAACTGGAGGTTTCAACGTGAACTTTGCATCGGAACAATCAAAATTATTAATAGAATTTTTTAGAAGTAAATTAAGATTGGAAATGGTAAATAATCCTAATGAAGCGACAACAAGATCAGGAACAACTCTCGATGCAGTATTTGCAAGAGATTTAGACAAAATTGAATCAAGAATATTTATATCGTATTTTAGCTATCACAAGCCAATTGTTTCACTAATAGAATCATAGAAAAATAAATGTCATAAAGTGTTAATAAAAATTCGAAAAAAAATTAAAGAAAGAAGTTTCACTTCAGCCATGTGGTCTAAGCACCAAATTTTTTAAACGAGTATCTTATTTCAGAGTACAAAGTACAGTAATTCAGCAGCATTGTTACATATAAAGGGTGGGACATTCATCCTGACCACCTGGAATATCTGAAAAACTAAATTCCGGAGAAAAAAATGTTTCAAATAAAAAGTTTAAGTCAAGGAGGGGCTGACGCAACAGTTATATCCATTTTTAATTTTCATCATGTTTTCAAGGTCATTCCAAGGTCAACTTAATTTTTCCGAACGAAAACATATATTTTTCATTACAGAAACAAATAACTTTTATTTGAAACGTTTTTTTCTCCGCCGATTATTTTGTATAATATTGAATTTTCAAAGAAAAAATACACAATGTCGTTTTAACGGAGAAAATCATTTTATTTATGATAAATGAAATTAATAGCCCAAAAAAATAGTATCAAATAAACATGTAATCTAAATGAATAATTAAATAATAGCAAATTCAGCATCGTTTGTATTGGGTATATTTTATTTCTGATTTTTGTTTTACAATGTTCTTTCGTGGCTTATTAAACAGTGTGTAGTGTAACTAATATTATTTATTATTTATTTGTAATTTTACTGATTCTGTGAGTTGGTATTATTCAGCAAATTTGGTTTCAGTATCATCCACATCAAAGTCAAGGTGTTCTATGTTGAAACCGTTTATATCTTCAACAATCCTATTGTTGCTGCTCAAATTATCATAAAAATGGAAACAATCTGCTGGAATAAGATGCCTCATTTCTTGTCAATTTTTAAGTTTTGTCTCTAGGTTTGCCATTTGGCCACAATATTGATAGATCCGTTAAAGTATGCATAATGATTGAATATCACGAGTAACTTTCTTTAAATTTATTTCTTGAAGAGGATTACAGAATTTGTTCTGTATAATCGTAAGGAGAAATGGTTCAAGTGATTTGGATGGTGTCTGCAAAATAAGAAAAAATAGGATCTACGGCTTGGTAGTTTCAATAATTTTATGAGTGAAGATTGCTTCTCTGAGTGGGAAATTTGTTGCAGAACAATGATAATAACATTCTGGGGCCCGTACTGTGTTCAACTCATTTTTAACTTTAAACCAAACTTGTTAGCTCTGATTGATTTTCTTGGAGACGATGCGGTACTTATAGCGGATGAGATTCAGTTTTAGCCTTTTATCCGACCGGCAGACATTCCATTCGCGATCGAAAAATGAATAATGATTGTTAGCCGAGGTAAAGGGAGGCGCAATGAAATTGTAGCGCGCACTAAATTCTTCCTTGAACTCCGAAGGAAACGAGCTAATGGATCAGAAGCTGTTATTGCGAACGAAAGGATACCGAAATGAAGCGGTGCCCGCGAAACTCCGAACACAAGCCACGGCCGCAAATTAATTAAGGTGGTCACAATTAACAGTAATGAAAGGAAATGTTTCAACTACCTCGTTTTTAAGCATCCAGCCTCCGCCAGCGAGGCACGTTCCTTAATCGCAATTAACCGACTGCGAAAGTAATTAAGACCGAGGGCCGAGTCGCGCGGCCCGAGTGTAGAAATGAAGCAAAGGTTCGGTCGTGACAAAAAAAAAAGAGGAGAGACGCGAATAAGACGGCCGTCCGCGGAACCCTGTAATTAAGGTGTCTTAATTGGACGCTTTAGCCTGCCAATTATCCTTGGGATTCCCTAGAGGAATCGCTCGTGCACCTCTATCAACTCTATCGGTAGGATGTGGGTCATTTCGATCGATGAATATCCAATAAATAATGGAATATTCCGTGGACGATCGACGTTCGAGGCTTTAATTCAATTAATCCTTGCTTCCAGAGTTCAGTTGATGGCGCTTCGAATTTAATCGAAGACAAAGATAAAGTCCTCTTTTGTTAACAAAATAGCGGACAGCGCTCGACTGGTTTTGCGCGAGAAAGCTGATGTTTTAATTAAAATAACCATCGCCGAACAACTAATTTGTTAAGAGCCAACGCTAGATCGGAATGCTGATTTAATGTCAGCGGAGAACACTGTCGGCAAGTGTTTCAGAGAGACAAAAGGGCAATGTGTACGCTAGCACACGGTGGCTGTGTGACATTTTAGGTTTACGCGGTGGATGGCAATAAAATGTGGGTTGTTCGGCTCTCGCGATATTTACCCGGCATGTTATAACTATCAGATATCTTTATCCTGTCCGCAATTACGTCATCGGACGAAGGCGGGCCCCTGGGATCGTGCCCCACTCGTAAAACACGGCTGTTAATCGTTATAGTCGCTGTTTTCGAGCACCAGCACCGCCTTAATTGCCCGGGATACACGTTCTCTTATCGTAGACGCGGGCCCAGCCAAACGTTACTCCAAGTAGCTTTGGAAAAAATTATTTATGAATCGTCCTCACGCGTTTCATCACGCCGCACAGTGGTCAGATAGCCCCAAAACGTGGCCAAAACCTAAAATATGAACTTCCAGCTAGGTATGTTTTAATTATTGGGTTGAGCGTAAGAGCATAAGAGCGTAAGAGAGCGTAAAAATGAAGGCGTCAATTTTAAAGATATAGAATGAAAGTTGTGAATCCTGCAGAATCCTGCCGAAAAACTTGTTCGAGCTTGTAATATACAGGGTGAGTCCGAAGAAACAGAACACCTACATATCTCCGTTACTTTACAAAAAAACTTCTTAGGACAAAGTTACACTGTTTGAAGGGCCACATGTAACGGTGCAAGGGAAAAAATTTTCAAGGTCATTTTTTTGAGATTTCAAGGTCATCAATGTTTTTTTAAATGGAATGATATATTTTCGTTAACGTAATGTTGTAGCTGACAAAATAACGAATTCATCCATGTAACACAATATGACCTACAAATGACCTTCAACCCAGAAAAATGGAATAAATAAAATTCAACGAGTAAGATTCATTTGCTTTATTTCTGTTACGCAAAATGTTCAAAAATATTCCCTTGAGCTGCTATACATTCATTTAGCCGTGGGGTTACAGAACGTACTGCTGTGTAATTCATTTCTGAGGGAATCGACGCACAAGCCCTGACGATTCTTTCTTTCATGTCGTCTACAGTGGTTGGTGGTTCGTGATAAACATCGTCTTTCGGTTTTCCCCATAGATAGAAATCAAGGAATGTAAGATCTGGTGAGCGAGCTGGCCATAATATGGGTCCGTTACGTGCAGTCCAACGATTTGGAAACTTGTTATTCAAGAATTATGTTACGACTCGGGACAAATGGGCTGGACATCCGTCATGTTGATACCACATATCTTCACGAATGTCCAAGGGTGTATTTTCCAGGAGAATTGGTAACGATTCTCGTAAAAATGCAATGTATTTTTCTGCATTTAATGTTCCGGTGATAAAATGAGGCCTAATTATTTGGTTGTTTAAAATTCCGCACCAAACATTGACGGACCATGGTCTTTGTTTGTCGACTGTCCGTAACCACCGCGGATTTTCAGATGACCAATAATGCATGTTTTTTAAATTTACCTGCCCGTGATTCTTAAACGAAGCTTCATCGGTAAATAATACTTTATTAAAAAATGCTCTATCGTTTATCAATTGTCTCAATCCCCACTGGCAAAAGTTTACACGATTTACAAAGTCTCTACCATGAAGGTCTTGGTGAATTGATAGATGAAAAGGGTGAAATTTTTGTTCATGGAGTATTTGCACTACACATTTTTGACTAATGCCACTTTCTCGTGCGATTTGCCTCGTACTAGCATGAGGGTTAGCTTATATATTATATCCACTTATATTATATCCACTGCTGCTAGAACATTAATTGTGTTTGCTACAGTCCTCACCTTCGTACATTTTTTATTTTCAACACTACCAGTTTCACGGAATTTATTTATCACATTGAAGTAAACGGAAACTGATGGACAATTACAATTAGGAAATCGGTCCTTGTACAATCGCACTGCTTCTCTTAAAGACTGTCGACTTTCTCCATAAATGAAGATCATATCAATCTTATCATTCATCGATAAAGTGATAGATTAGAAATCTTAGAAACAGTGGAAATATGATAGCTAGAATGTCTTCAGAGTAATTAGTAGTCGATAAACACGATTCTGTACGAACGCATAGGTGAAGGTATTTATGATATCATAAATGTCTTCCTGTCAACACCGAATATGTTATTATGTTGTGTATTGTGATACATTTGCATATAAGCAGCTCATGGAATATTGAACATTTTGCGTAACAGAAATAAAGCAAATGAATCTTACACGTTGAATTTTATTTATTCCATTTTTCTGGGTTGAAGGTCATTTGTAGGTCATATTGTGTTACATGGATGAATTCCTTATTTTGTCAGCTACAATATTAGGTTAACGAAGATCTATCATTCCATTTAAAAAGAACATCGATGACCTTGAAATCTGATAAAAAAAAAATGACCTTGAAAATTTGTTTCCCTTACACCGTTACATGTGGCCCTTCAAACAGTGTAATTTTGTCGTAAGAACTTTTTTGTACAACGAAAACTAACGGAGATATTTAGGTGTTCTGTTTCTTCGGACTCGCCCTTTATACTATTATCTTCCATTCTTGAAAAAATTAGCTGCAACCTTTTGCAACTTTGTTCGTACTACTATTTTTTCCAATGCGTAAAGGGTATTTTACGAGCTATCATTGTGTTTCTTTTGAAACTGTGAGAGATATGCTTTATTTTCATGTAAAATTTAAACAGTTTCCGAAGAATTATAATTAGAACGTATGGAGGACATAGAATATTAATTTTGTTTATAAACAATTTTATATTTGAAACATTAATTTATATATTTTGAACAAGAAATTGCGCTGTCTTCAATTCATTACACGAATGCTTCCTTCAAAACCGTGCAATGTGAATACCTGGTATGTACTGGTATCTATCCCCTCGCTTGGGACTATATGAGCGAGCGCGAGGGAAGATAGTTCCAGCAAAGATAAGGGTTCAAGTAGTCATTCCTGAATAGTAATTAAATATTTAAATGTATTACTCATTTTTATATTATTTATTTTCATTTACTTTCAGGATCCTGTGATAATGAAATACGTTTCACGAGGAAACAAATTTTCATTAATATTACAAATTTTCATTATAATACATAATTTAAAAAACACATTTTAGAACAAAATGGATGTTTCATTGAAGTGAATAATGAAATGAAGGTGACACTGCAAAAACTATTTCACATTATAAGAACAAAGTGGCAGAGCGTACATAGAATAGGGAAGAAGTTTTTTGCAAAATTTTCCGATTGGCTCAATAAAAGCATAGCCTTTCGGGTACCTGTAGCCACTCAACGTATAGGTAAAGGTGGTCGTCCTTCTACGGAATTCAAAATTTCTAGTGGAAGGATAAAACGAAGGAAAACAGAAGAGATACGTTCGAAATTTCCTGCAGAAGAACTATCATATGCTACGCAAATGAGTTTTCGAACAGTAGGAAATTTGGCTGCATCGAAATTAATTCAAGATGTATCCCAAAACTCCTCGAAAGCTAATATATTAAATCTGTGTAATCGAAGAAAGAAACTATCCTATATCGTCGAAAAACACTTGTCCAAAAGTGATTATATAGATTTAAGGAAACTAGGGAAAGACCATAATTGTAGTTTGTTTCCTTCCTACAATATCGTGTTAAATTGTAAAAAGCAACGTTATCCTGCCGCAACCGATATCACCATTAGAGAAGATATTGCGGAGGTAAGATTGCAAGCCTTACTAGACCATTGAATGTGAAAAGAATACTGTTACTACAAAGTAGTATAATTAACAGTTTCACAGAGACAAATTTTCATATGAGTTTATCATTAGCAAATGGGGATGCGATGAAACCTCCGGACAAAGCACATACAAACAAAGTTTTGCCGATGAACGTAGATCGGATTCGGATATTTTTTTAACGTCGATGGTTCCACTGCAGCTTCTCTGTAAAGATGGAAGTATTGTCTGGAAGAATCCAAGACCTTCATCCCCCCGTTACTGTAGGCCTATAAGGATTCAGTTTCTCCATGAAACTGCGAATGCCACAGTGTCAGAAGTTTCGGACATGGAACAATAAATAAAAGATCTTGAACCTTTCGAAACTGTGGTAGAAATCAAGGAAGTTTCCGTTAGATATGATTTACATCTGTTGGATTTTTAGGGTTCGTGATAGGTCGGTCGGATCCTCAAAAGCACTTTTCTATTTATATTCCTTAGAACTAGGTCTTTATTGCGTGCCGGTTGCGGGAAGACTCTCTATCCCGAATCCGAGCGCTTACAGGTTTATTATCAACGCCCCTAAATTTCAATTAGCGACGCGCGCAATTTGAATAATCTACAATATACATATCAACATCTAACAATGATAGATCGTAAAGTGTGTAATGCAATTACACACACAACATCTGCACAACGTTGCTTTTTATGCGAGGCACCGTCTAAAGACTTCAACCATATAAATATGGTCCTAAATAAAAATATCAAAGAAGACCATACGCGATTTGGACTATCCACGCTGCATACATGGAATCGATTTTTCGAATGTTGCTTGCACTTGTCGTAAAAAATTACAATTAAAAAATGGCAGGTACGCAGCAACAGTAAAAATAAACAGGAAATGGAGCAACGAAAAGAATCCATTCAAAGAGGTTTTCGTGCACAATTAGGACTAATTGTAGATCATCCAATACATGGATTCGGCAGCACCAACGACGGAAATACGGCTCGGAAATTTTTTGAAAAATATAGAATATCATCAGAGATAACCGGAGTGGATGAAATATTGATCAAACGGTTTTACGAAATTTTACAGGTTATTTCAAGTGGGCATGAAATCGACTGTAAAAATATCATATATATGCAGTAAATACTGCGAGACTCTTTGTCGAACTTTATCCGTGGTATTATATGCTCTCATCAGTCCAGAAATTATTAATACACGGATCGCAAATTATAAAATCAGCGATTCTACCTATAGGACAAATGTCCGAGGATGCTCAAGAGTCGTTAAATAAATGCGTAAAGCGATTCCGGGAGGATTTATCTCGAAAATGTTCACGAGATAAAACGATGGAGGATGTATTTAATAGACTCGTGCTAAACTCGGATCCATATACAGGGTGTTTCGTCTAAAACAGGACACCTAAATATCTCCTCTACCTCTGAAAATACAAAAAATGTTTCTAACGTAATCTAAATGGTTTCAAAAGACGAATCAGATCGAAGAATCGTTTTTTTTTAAATTGTAATTTTTTAATCGTTTTTTCCAGGTCACTCGTGTTTTTTTACATATATACACACAGTTTTTGTTGTTGTATGTTATAGCAAGCATTATTGTGCATTCATCCATGTTTAATAGCACGACCTTGAAATGACCGTGAACTCTAAAATTTGCTAATTAATGCAGAACTTACTTTCAGCGACATTTCAGATTTTAACGGTAACAGAAATTCGACCATGAACTTGAACTTGTAAATAATCACATTTATTACTGCAATAAATGTTCGACATGATTCCTTCCGTTGTGATACATTTCGTGCGGCGAAAAACAACAGATTGTACAGCTAAGGCAGCAGTTTCCCTGAGAGGTGCGGACTATTGCCAAGGGAGGCACACCAATTTTTTAATAAAATATTAATTTTCATACCATAATATGTTCAAAATGAAACCTTAATTCAATTTTGGATGAATCTTAGCGGAGTGTATGAATCTTTGTATTACAAAGCAATTCAAGTGCTTGTAACGTCTTATTTATGCAAAATGGGCTTTTCAGCACTGGCTGAAAATGAGATACGAGTGGCACTCTCCACATTGCCCCCAAGATTTGATAAACTTTGTACCAATAAACAACAACAATGCCTGCATTCAATTTTGATGCGATAGATGTAGCTGGTTTAAATGATTAAAAAGAATTTAATATAAAAATAAATATACATGTACGTATATGTTATAGCAAAACCTTGTTATTATTCTTTTAATTGTAGTTCAGTTTTTTGTAATAAAGTTATTATTATTTAAAACGTGTCTAGACTATTATATGTATTAAAAAAATAAAAGGTAGAGAGGTGTGGACAATTTTTTTTAGGGTAGTAGCATATAGGTTGGAAACCGCTGACTTAAGGTATTTAAAGCAATTTTTGTTGTAGTTTTTCGATTCAAAATGGTGGCGCCACCACTAAGGGAAGCAAATACGCTTTTTTCTGGAGGTGCTCCGTGTCTTGACATCTAACGTACACATTGTTTTATTTAGAACAAAAAAAAATTTCTTTCGATTCTATGTATATTAAAATAGGTAAGAGTTTTTCGATATATAATAAACTTTTTCTTTTGCATACATTTTTTTACGTAATTCTTTTGCAAAAATGTTTCTGCCAAAATTGTAACCGTGACTTCGAATGCCTGTCATGTCTGACAAAATTGAATCTTTTCAAAAACCTCTAGGTGATTCTCTAGGCATTTTAATGCATATTTATGCCAAACTTTTATCTCCATGGCGGAATTTTTTAAATGACCAACAGCATGGTTAACATTGTGAGCAGTTTCTGTCGCTTTGCAAAA
The DNA here is from genome assembly GCA_913789915.3 of Sphecodes monilicornis. Taxonomy (NCBI): domain Eukaryota; kingdom Metazoa; phylum Arthropoda; class Insecta; order Hymenoptera; family Halictidae; genus Sphecodes; species Sphecodes monilicornis. The sequence continues at coordinate 2,356,315 of OU565287.1, forward strand.
ATGCAAAGTCATATAATAACACCGGACTTTGCTTTTACTCCATTTGCACTTTTACAGCAAACGTAACTCAATAATAAATAACGACACAAGACAGATCATAAATCAATAAATAAAGCTTCTCAGTTTTTATTGATGTACTATATGAATGCAACAGGATAAAACATCGGTTCAGAATAATCGCTAAAGTTTAAACTGATGAAAGCCGCAATTATTTTTTGCAACAGCTTAATATAAGGCGCGGGGCTAATGTTAACGCGCTTCTAAGCGGTTCTGCGAAGTTTTGTGATCCGGACAGTAGTTATCGCGAAACGTATCTCGTCCTGGGTGGATCCTTTCCTCTCGGGGGGTCATATCACTGGCATCTGCTCCACGGAGCAAACGGAAAAGTGGGCGGAGGTCGCGAGGAAGCGATATTTTTAGCGGTTCCGAGGCACCATCGCATCACGATCGTTGAACAGGTCGTTCAACCCCCTAAAAAAACAAGAACGACCAACGTCGTGGCGTGTCCCACAGAACGAAAGCAAGGAATTCGCATGCCTAAACGTTCTGACCCCTAATTAACCGGCCCGCGGCCACCGGAAGTACCGTGGATCCGGTGTAGGAGGCAGCGCCCAGATAAATCCTCGTCCAACCGAGATTTGCATTCTTTTATTGCACCGGACACACGAAACAAAGCACAAACGTCGTATCGACTTCGTTACATGTCAGAGTTATGGCTTCCTTTCGCCAAATCTCGTCGCTTTTCCTCCCGTTCTTCTTTTTTTTCCGTCAAAGATGCTATCGTTCGGAGCGTCGAAGTAAACCTTGGCAATTTGGTAACAGAAATATGTGATGCTGTCAGTGCAAACATGTTTTGGTACTAAAGAACTAATCATGACTTATCCCAAATGCGTGTATTTACTGTGATTCACAGGAAACCACCTACAGATCTTTTACTAAAAATAACGCCTCCAATCGGTAAATAAGCTGAGTTTTAATAAACCAAAGGCATGAGTAGCCTCGAATTTACAATGGATGATCAATGGTTGCACGTGAAGTATTCCATTTTGTCATTTAAATGTTATGAAGCATTTTAACTCCTTGCACTACGATTTCTTTCTTGGTTGCAGGAACTAAAACTTCTTTGTAGTACACAATTTGCTAGAAGAAGGAGAAAATTTATGTCTATTGTATGACTATGACTATCTCCAATAGCTATACTTTAACAACAACAAGATAGAATTGTATTTCGATTTAAAGGAAATTAATTAATAACATTTTATTCGACTCTGTTTAGAATCTTCATCGCGAGTCTGACTCGATGTTATACATATACAATGTATTGCAAAGTAGTGCAAGGCGTAAATCAAGAAATACTATTACAATCTTACATTCTTATTGTTAAGGTACAATAAACATGTTAAGGTTCAGGTTAACGTACAAAGCTAATCTTTAAAGTTCCATCTTCAGTGTTTATATAGACATTCAGTGTTACTTCCAAATGAAGTTTATTTCAATAGCAATGCGTTTGTCGTGTATTCTTTTTACGTGAGTAAAGAAATAAACATATTGATAACATGATTATGTAATGTTTCGTCAAAATGTAGTGATAAACGAATACACTATTGGTCGATGGTCGAATAAACTCAAAAACAGAAATAACAATTTTGTAAATAAAGAACGTAAAACGTATTGTTACGATTCGTTTAAAAAATATGTTCACTACAATGATGCTTGCTTTGATCAATAAGTTTAATTTAGAAAAATGTTATATTTGTTTAGTCGTTAAAAAACGGACATTTCATACTCAACAACCTAAAAATATGTGTTCAATCTTAGTTGAGAATATACGGTGGCTCACAAAAGTATTCGCACGTCATTTAAATCAGAATAACCTTCTTAAAATTTGACCAAACCACTTGACTTTTTCTTATCAAATAAAACCATTGATTTAATAAATCACGTGCAAAAAAGATTTTGAAAAGATTGCAATTAGTAGGAATTACATGAAGAGATAAAAAAGGCACTTTTTAAAACTTTTTTATTTTATCCCATAGTGAAAATTTAAAATATGCCTTTTGTAGATCTATGTTAGTTATACATATGCTGAAAATTTTATCGAAATCGGTTAATGTAGAAAAAAACGACGCGCAAAAGTCGTGAAAAACTGCGATTATCACCACTTTCAAATGCTTGTAGCTCATATGTTCGTTAACTGATTTCCATGAAATTTTCAGCATATGCGTAAATAACACCGATCTACAAAATTCATATTTTGACTTTTCATTACGGGCTGAAATAATAAAGTTTTAAAAAGTGCCATTTTTATTTTTTCATCTAATTCCTACTAATTGCAATTTCTTCAAAATCTTTTTTGCAGGTGATTTACTAAATCATTGCTTCTAATTGCTCAAAAAAAGTCAAGCGGGTTGGTCAAATTTTAAGAAAGTTATTCTGATTTAAAGGGCGTGCGAATATTTTTGTGAGCCACTGTATGTATAAAACGTCGTAAATTTTTGTCAGGTTTTTCCAACCTAACTCTATTGTTTCCCGAGATTATGTTTGTTTCCCTGCAGGGAGCAGTGAACCACCTGCGTTTACGGTGGCGGGCCGGGTCCGGTTAATGGCGTTTGTTGCTGTTTGTCCGTAAGCTCTCGCGAACGAATCTGAACGGTCCTCTTTGTGCGATAGGTATCTGGATTCATTACGGCGTATAAAATACGAGATTAATTGCCGCGATACTTTTTTGTCTCTCTCTCGGAAGAGCGGACACCCTTCGCGCCCTCTCCTCTATCCCATTGTCTACGCGAGCCGAGACGATATCGAATCGTGTCGACGAATATGAAACGTTCCACGGACGTTTGCTGTTCCAGCCCGGCGACCCCGATCCACAGCTCTCCTCGTCCTACGATCTATGGGAACGATGTCCTTCGCGGACCGCACCTGCCTTTTAGGATCTTCGTCCGCCATATCTGATCGTTTCTCTACCGCGCCGCGCCAATAATTAACTGCTAATACACGAATACCCTCCGAACCAAATCGAGGATATATCAAAGACCTTTCGAGCGATATCGATCTTGAACGATCCTTCGTCGTTGCGCCTTTAACCCTTCCAGGACAGGCGTGTTTGACGATTTCATGGCACCCATGATTAGACCCATTCAAATCCTCACGTAGCAAATATTCTTCTGTATATTCTTCTGCCTGCACCGCCTAGGGTAGAGGAGCCAATTATTGTGCCACGTTTCCGGACTTCAGGAGTTTTCGTTATTAAAAATAATTTCAGTAAATTAATTGATATTTCTTAAGAAGGTCATTTTTTAAAGGTCAAAGCTTCTTTTATCGATATAAATTTTCCCATGAAACAAATATCAAATCTTCATTGAATATTATTAAATACAAAAAATAATTCTGGAGTCATTTACTGTGTGTCTATGATCTTCAACGATCAGTTATTGTGCCTCAGTCACTGTGCCTCCTCCCTGAGTACTGTGCCTCAATAACTAAGCACAATAAAAATTTAATATTTAAATAAAATTTTCTATAATAAAAATGAATAAGTCATTTAAAAGTTCATATGAGAGATGACTGGTTTCACAAATTTTTCATATTTACAGTTCTTCTCTTAAAAAATATGATTGAGATGCGTTTTGAGGTTAGCTAGCCCTAACCCGTGGTTAGCGGCACAGTAACTAACGCATCGAGCGAAAAATTGGTTCAATATTATTGTGCACAGTAAATAGACTATTGACATTAAGAATTCAAATAAATAATCACTGCTTTGTTTTTCCGTAAAATAAATACGTTTCACCAATGTATTAACATTATGATATCTTACTGAGAACGAATCATTTTACTGAATATATTAACCTTTATTCGTTCAGTATTTTGTGAAGCATTTTTATAAACATTACGGAAAATTTAGCGAATTCATTATGAAAAAATTGAAATAATTTTTGTGGTACATTGAGAACTTCAGTGTTTTACATGTTTAATTTTAACAAATTGGCTCCTTTATCCTACGGTGGTCGCGTGGTACCAAAAAGGGGATGAAGTTGAAGAAAATGTTTACAGTTCATTAAATCTAGTCAATGTGATTACTAGACTGCGGATTTCATGGATTCATGATAGAAATAAAATGGTGAATTACGAAAAAGTGAAAATGTTCGGCGGCTTTAGGAAAACGATTATATTATTTGTAACGTACTAAAATTATTAAGAGACAAAATGAATATCAATGCAGCTCCTGTTTTTTGCAATCGACGCACAAAATTTTTGACGATTTAATTTGAGTCGCGAAATTGAAGAAAAATACATGGCGTAGTAACCAAGTCTGTAGAATTGCATAAGAAGAGCAATTTAAACATTCCGTATGTAACAAAAAAGATATGTGGTTAACAGTAGATAAGAAGTTGAGCAAAAATAGTGATATTTGACACTAGGTTTACAGGGCACTAAAAGTCACTATTTTACAATGCTTTATAAAAATGACAAGAATGTTGTCTAGAAAAATAAATAAACTTGTTGAAATAATTCCTCATGGATGCATCTTTACAATCTCAATAATCGTATATTAAAAATATTATATAATATCCGTCATTTTGACGAGTCCAGTAGGTAAATCTAGTGTTAACACATTATCTAGCGGTGATTATTCCATAATTTTAGAAAAATCGTATATTAAAAATATTATTACACATTATTTTTACGGGTTCAGTAAATCTAGTGTTAATACATTATCTAGCGACGATTATTCCAGAATTTTTGAAAGTCTATGGCCATGACCGACGATTTTTTAATAGATCCTCCAACAACAACAGAAACTTCAACCATAAACCAACAACTCACCTTCAATTATGTAATTTAATAATAATAGTTTAATGTGGGATTGTTATGTAAAAGAAGGTTTTTAAGTTTCCATTTGGTACAGTGCATTTAGTGAAAAGACGATTAATAGGCTTCCGGTAGATAAAGTCTTAAGATCGAAGAACAATATTTATAAGAACGATTTCCAAGAGAAAGTTATATGTTCAGAATAAAAAAAAAGAAAAACGGGTGACATTAGTAGATGTTGAACGAAAATGTGATATTTAAAATCAGAGAACAGTAGGATAGCGTATTAGGAGTGCATGCGAGGTATCGATCTTCCTAGATCGAGGCGAGGAGAACGACGGTTGACGAAGTGGGGAGAAGATGGAGTAGAGATCAAGGAAGCGGCAGTTTATTGAGGAGAGAACAGCCGGTGGCTCTAATATACTTTAATAGATATCCTATCGGCTGATTGGGGTACTTGACGGTTGCTAGCGCAACCCTAAATGCCGTGGTGCACGGCTTGCCTTGGCTCCTCTCGGCCCTCGGAGCTTCGGTCGGCGGACGAGGACTATTAGAGACCTCGGCGCATCCTTTTACTGCGCAGTAAATGCAGGTATATAAGGCGCGACTTTTAAATTCACTTACACCGTGCACCGCGCGTAGCGGAATTAAAACGCGAACTTTATTGCACCCGACCGGTTTTCTGTCTCGCTTTGCATCCCGAGACGTTACCCCCGGGGCTAAAGCCGGGCTCGCATGCTCAGAAAAGAGGAACTGCGGCTTCTGTGTGAGCATCGTTCGCGCGAGAGAAGCCGAACAACGCCCTGCCACAGCTCAAAGTATGGTAATAATTGATTATCTTGTCGATACTTTTGTGATTGTTTATTCAAAATAATTGCGGTAGTCTTAATCGTTAACACGTTGAATGCCTCGCAAATCTTGCTTGATCGTATTAGATTGTTGCATATGAAATGTCCGATTTTTAACAGTGACATTAAACAAGCATAACTTTTTTCCTAATGAACTTATTCGTAAAAATAAGTCCTATTGTAATTCACGTATTCTATCGATGAATGTTTGGTTTCTTGATTTTAATACGGTAAAAATGTAATTTTTTTGGTCATTCACGTTGTTCATTTACAAGGTTGTTATCTCCATTTTGTAGTCCTTTTTAACATGAACGAACAATGCGTTAATTAATCATCATATTTTCACAAAAAATCATATAATGCTGACGCATTGATTGACGGTAAAATATAATTTATTTAGATCTAAAATTAGACATCTAAATTAAAATTGTAGATAGGACATTAAGGATTGGGTTCATACCTCAAAGTTTTATACAATAAAATTGGAAATATCACATGCACCACACTAAGCGGGCTACACTTTTGTTATTTCTTCTCTTCCTAAGAAATTGTAAACAACAAAGATAATTAATGTGGATCATAAGAAAATCACAGCACAAGGGGTTAAAACAGTCAGTTTTTAAATAAATATCGAGCTACATTGAATTCTTATCATTTTCGTATATTTTTATCTATCTTATAATTATAATTGTAGTTATTGCCGACGAAAAACTACGATTCTCACTTTTAGTCCTTCTAAAAAGGAACTAGAGAGTATAAAACTATTGGGGTAAAGTAAATGTCCTGATTCAAATGATCTGCTGTAGCAAAATAGCAGAAAACAAAAAAGAAACAGTAGAGAAATCTACAAAATTTGAAGATTACAAATGTCTGTATTGCAATGAATCGTATTTTCAATTCACCGAAGGTTGGGCCACATGCCAACTTTGTGGATGTTGGTGCTACAACTCCTGTACGGAGTTGATGAAATTCATTTAGAAAAAATACATACTTGCATCCATTGTAGAAATATTTAGAAGAACCATCTTGCGTCACTTTCAGTACCGTAATACCCTGTGGTAGGGGCAAGATGTTTTTTCACTACTTTTTCTTAACACTTTAATAACTCCAAATTTGTATCTAAATATTTCTTAAAACATTTACCAAAGACTGAAGTCTTAACTTGTAATTACATTTTGATTCGTAAAAACTTAAATGAAACGTATTATTATAAATTTTTTGGCATTTTTGCTCCCTCCCCCTACATATATCTCGATTAGCAAACATAAAACTGATTGATGGTAATGAATGATTATTGTAATTTGTGATATTGACAATGAGAGGTTGGAATGACACAGGGGAATAACTGACGCGAGAATCGGTTGACGATCATCGTTATTGATTAAAAAGAAACGGCAATTGTATAAAACGCTTGGTTAGTAATAAAGGCTATTACAAAACCTAAAATACAAAGAACATTTTATACGAGAAATGAAATTCGAAAGCTTCAAATGACTGAGAAGAAGGTATTTCAATTTCGGATCAGAGTGGGCACACAAGACAGCATAAGTCCTCGACCGTCCTCCCACGTCGAAGCGAAAGTCTCCACCGGGTACGCGTTAAACAACTTTAATTAGCAAGGGCGTCCTGCAAACAGATAATGCGGTCTCGCGTTACCAATCATTAATCAACGCTGAACGTTCAATAACGGTGCATAATAAAGCGTTATTCAGGCCCGGCCGCACCGCGGCAAAGAAACGTAAGGAGGAGGGGCTCTGGCCTGGTAGAAACGGTAACAGCTTACTTTAAATATGCTTTATTGTGGCCGTATTGATCGTAAATTTTCAGATTCCTTATTCTTCCGGTTTCACAAGACGGTCGGAGAGCGCGAGATGAATTTATGCCCGCGCGTGGGCAATACGTTACGAGCACGTCCAATAAATATCAAGCCTCTTCATTTACCTGTCCGAGCAATATACCTGGGCCCAAGATACGGCCGACCATCGGTCTAGAACAATAGCGTGAACGCGGATGGTCGACGCGTTACGCAGAGAAAGAGAGAAAAAGAAAGAAAGAGAGTGAGAGAGAGAGAGAGAGAAAGAGAAAGAGAAAGAGAAAGAGAGAGAATTACGCTCGACCCACGAATTTCGCAATTCGTAGCGGATTTGTGGGTGGAGCCAAGATGTTGCGCACACGCTTCATGAGAAAATGGCAGATCCGTATCGCAACGGAAACGCTAAGAAACCGCAGTTTCGTGGGTTACGAACGAGACACGCTCGTTCTCGAGATCGCGGTCTTACCCCCATCAACGCAAGCAACGACACGCCGCTCCTGACTCTTCGCCCACGAGACTTATTTTTCAGTGTTAACATCAATCTGCCATTCGCTTGGCAATGCCGGCTACGTGGGCGATACACCATTCAACCGGCCATTGGCGCCGGAATGTCGGTGATTTTCGCGTTATTCCCCTCGAATATACCAACAATGATCTCTTTACTCGCGAATATTACTTGGAAGCGGTCAAATGGCTCTCCAAGCGCTCCTGTACACAAGAAGATGGACGTTGCGAATACTACGTTCATGTTTGTTTCACATTCTTTTCATTGTACATTGCTGGCAAGAGGTACTCGCTCGAACGAGCTACATTGGCCCACGAAAGTATGTAGGTACATTCAAACGCCCTTCAAATCAAAATAACTTTTAGAAAATTGGACCAAACGACTTGATTTTTTTTTAGCAATTAAAACCATTGATTTGAAATGGCATTTTTTAAACCTTTTTCATATTAGCCCATAACGAAAATTAATGAAAATTTAAAATATGCGTCTTGTAGATCTATGTTAGTTATACACATGCTGAAAATCTCTGTGCAGAACAAAAATGCTCTATCCCGATTTGCATGTAACAGGAACCCGATAAAAATTGTTTATGACAAACTTTTATGATTTGAATTAGTCGAAAGTAATCTATCGACATTCTCAGCGTTTAACGTGTTAAATCTTTGCATATAATTTCTAATATTTTCGCACTGAAGATCGTCTTACCCGTTTCGCGACACCCTGTAGATTAGTGTAGATGCAAGACACGGATCGACAGATGGCGAAATAGTCTCCGGTAATTGAGGATCTCCGGCAACCGACAAATGGAACTAGATTTAAATCCGATAGCATCACGGTGCTCCGCTCTCTCCACTCACCGGTCCGTGGGCAGACGTCGTAATTGTTAATTGATTTTGACGACCGGGGCAATCACTGTGAAATAGTCAACGATTAAGGCAAATAACGAGACATCTCGCATTACCGAAGGGCGAACGACGCGGACCGTGTAATCGCCTAGTGGTCTTCCGCGAGTAAGTCATCCTCGTAGCATGGCCTGAGTTACGAGGAAACGTCTTGATAGCTGACGAGGCAACGACCTCGTCAGCGCTCGAGATGCGTTATAGCTCTTTGAAAAATTTCCTCCGACTTTATGCTTCGAAACACCTTCCGTGGTCGTGCGACCATGACCATGCTATTCGAGAGATGATACCAATCATTAGGATACTATTCTATGAAATACGAGGGGGATTCAATCATTATCTACAATGTAATCGAGAAGTTTGCTGCGATGGTGTTAGTATAACTAGGGTTTGCAATACCGGACCAAAAATACAATACCGGTATTCGGTATTTGTTTAAACGTTGTACCGGAATACCGGTATTAATACCGGTATTAGGAATTTTCAAGAAAGTACAAAAACATAGTTGTTTAATAGAAAAAAAACATTAACTGATTTATTAACTACATATTTTTGAAATGTGATTGTAAAAAACATAATGCATCTATTGAACTGTCCTTAAGCCTGGAACGTATTTTTCTGCAAAAATTACCTGCAGTTGAAAATGCTCTTTCCGCATCCACGCTGGTTAGTGGTACTGTTAATAATGAGCGATATACTTTCTCTAAATATTTGCCTCGATGTCCTTCATCTTCTAACAACTCGGTCTCTCGTCTGACGGTTTTGGATAAACCTATTTTTTGTATTATTTTTGTATTATTGTTCGTGGAAATTTTTTTATTTATAGCTAATTGTAATTTCTTCTCGAGAGACAATTCTTTTTTGATATTAACATCAACATCATCTTCAACGAATTCTTCTGGATAGGTTTGTGATTGCATTTCATAAATGTTTTGTGGAGATTGACGACGAACTTAATTAAATTTGACCTTGTTAGCTTCTTTTCTTCCTTTTAGTTTTCTTTTTTAAAGTCTTTATAATTATGTAAATACCTTAAGGTATTTTCTAGCTCACTATGCCTTTTCTGCATACGAATTTTCAATGCATTGTATAATTCCACAGACAGTGGCGTGTCCTGATCTTTAAGTGATTGCAACATAAAATTTATCGTTGCATTCGCTGTTAATAAGGTGGAATCCTTCCGTCATAATGCTTCCACAGCCAGCTTTATTGGAAGCAGAGCTGATACAGTTTTTGATATTAAATCGAATTCACTATCAGAAAAATTAATTTGTAAATTTCAAATAAGAGTAGATGCCACAAAAAAAATATTTATTATTTATAGCTAATACCGAAAATACCGGTATTTTACCTTAGAAAATACCAGTTTCACGAAATTGCAAAATAGCACGAAATACCGGTATTCGGTATTGCAATCCCTAAGTATAAGGCACTCAAAAAATTGTTTAAAATGGTAGTATACACAAAACTTTTCTCCTCATAATTTTACACAAATTTAGCTTCCCCATTTTATTTATTATTTAGTGGATGGGTCAATAAGATCGCGAAATGGAAAAATCATGGCCACTGTTTTCTTGTGATATGGAGGATATCCTGCTGATTGATTATAAAGACAAGAATGTCACAATAACTGGAGAGTACTACTCTGATCTGCCGGAACAATTAAAACAAGCTGTGAAGGAGAAAATAAGAGGAAAATGGACCAAAGGAGTGCTGCTTTTGCGTGACAACGCGCCCATGTCTAAGACTGCAGTTACAGTTGCGGACTATTTTGAATGGCAAAGAAAAAACATTTTTTTTTCGAAGGTATAAGTAAACTTATTGGAAGATCTGGAAAGTGTATTAAGGTCATGGGTGAATATATCGAAAAAGAGAAAGGAAATTTTTTTTAACCTCCTCCTATTCATTCCGCGAATTTAATGACCTCCACTCGTACTAGGTGTACAAATTAATTAGCAGCCTTTTCTTCATTTCTTTGATTACCTACGAACATCTAGAATATATTCTACTCCCCAATACCGGGTATTTCATCTAACTTGACCACCTTAAATATATCGCTTATTTTGTATGATAGAAAAAATGTCAGGGGGAAAAATATTCTATTCGAAGGCGCCAATACGGTGATGGGCCGAACTTTTTTCTCAAGGTCATTTTTTTCGAGATTCCAAGGTCATCGTATTTTTTTAAATGGGACTGCATATTTTCACTACAACGGTCTTATAGCTTATAAAAAAACGAATCCAACGAGGTGCAATATGTTGACCTTCACATGACCTTTAGCAAGGAAATCGATCTTTATGTATTTACTTTATTTTACTTTATGTATTTACATGTACTTAATAAATAGACAGCGGATTTGATGTATTTATGGCACAAATGAGTAGGTGACATTTAAAACAGTAGAAACATAAGAGGTATTTAAAAATACTGTTCTTCTATTTTTAACCTATTAATTCCTATTCCTTGCACTACGATAGTTTACTGTTTCAGAGATTAGAACTTCTTCATAGTTCATAATTTTCTAGAAGAAGAGCAAAATCTACTTCTATTGTGTGCCTATATGTTCTCCAATAGCTCTGCATTGATAACGACAAAATAGAATTTTATTTTGATTTAAAGGAAACTATAATAACGTACATATGTATTAGGCTCTGTTCAGAATCTTTATAATGATTCTATTCTAATGCGCTTTTACCTAGAACAACGCGAGGAATCGATTCGTGCAAATAAAAGTCATACAGTAGCAGTCAAACAACAAATGAAATAGCACTTCCTAACTGCACCGGCGGGCTTCCGTAAAGAACCGCATTATAGGTTGATGAAGCTCATTAATTATGCAAAATTGTCTTCTACAATTCTTTTCTAACTCCAATAACAACCGGTTCATTTTTGTTAACGTCCTTAAATTGCAGTTATTGGAATTTTTATGTAACTTCTATGTCTTGCAATTCATTGAGAAAGTTTTTTTTTTGAATAAAGATTCTATGCATTATGACGGATAAGGGAGGGAGACAAACTTTGTATGGAGTCTAATGTTAAGATTTTACTTTGTATAGAGTCTAATGATTGCATTGCGGATAATTATTGACGTATTCCCGTACAATTGCGCACACTCAAAAAACATCAAGGCAGCAGTTTCGATGACATTCTCAAATTTCAAACATTGAAATTCAGATCTAGTTGCGGAGGGGTCGCGAGGGAACGTAACAGCAGCGGCAACAACAGGAAGTCATGCGTTGCAAGCATCCGAAATGGCGGCCGTAAGCCGTGAAATTCCCAGCGTGTAGGCAGATAAACGTTCCGCTCATTTTACTATCGAGATAACTCGGTCCACGAGTGTTACAAGTGGGCTTAATGCGAGAAGCTTTATTACGTGAGTTACGATTTTTCCGACCAGCCTCGCAGATAATGATCTTCTATTAATCAAAATGGCTGACCACTCGCCGAGCATAATTGCGCTGTCCGTTCTCGATACTCTAAAGATGAGAAATAGTGGAAACCAGAATGAAAGCGTTCTTATTCGTTGGAAATTCCTGCGTGATCGATTTCGATGAAGAGCCCCTTAATGACGGATTAATTATCCGCTAGGCCAGAAGTCTTGTGAAAATTTTCGTACCGACTTTCGAAAAGGGGGAGGTTACTCAATTCAATCGATATGCTTGTTGCTTTTTGTATGCCTGTATTAGGGTGATCCTTATTATTCGACTTCCATTTTTTTTGGTTTATAACCCTCTAAATTCTGAGACTTATTGAGAAAGTCATGTGTGCAAAATTTAGAAGCAATCGGACAACGGCAACTTTTGCCCCATTTGCGTTGCAGTTTTAAAATTTGAATGATTTCATGTCATTTTCAAACATAACTGTATTTGGTTATTTCAGAAATATTTTTAAACATTCTCGAGTAAAAGACAATGCCTTAGACGAATAATGACGAGATTTATGTGTTACTTTTAAAAAACATACAAAATGCAAAAGCAAAATGACAATCTCATAAATCGAGAACGTGAACGGCCAAAAATCGGATATTTCGTATGCAACAACCTAATGCTACTAGTTCTTTGAATCTGTTAGTAAACGGCAGAAATTTATCCAAGTACATGATAAAAATGAAAAATGTGATGAACAAATCGGCCGGTAGGTCGCAGCCTGAAATTATCCGAAATTGTTCTCTATCCGATATGGAGATCGTTCGGCGAGCTTATCGTTCCTTATCGTTGAAAATTCAGCTCGCGAAACGGCACGGACTACTTGGCCCGAAGTAATTACTCGTAAGCTGTAATGCGGCCCCTGCTCATTACAGGGAGACGCTGCGGGGCACGCTTACGATGAATTTAGTAGCTAATTTCAAGCTGGTGCGCTCGAAAAACACGGTACGCGCGGATTATGGTTTCATTAAGTCAAAAAGAAAAATAGCGGAGGCGAAACACACGCTCTCCTCTCTTCCGGGATTACAGCACCGCGAGGCGAGGGCCGATGAATTTTTTATGCGCAGCTTGCACCCGAGTTGTACCCGCGAGTCTCGTGTAATCATCCCGATACATAATTAATAACCGATACTACCAGAAAATCATTCCTCCCCTCGTCTCCGGGGCTCGAATGATCGATAAGCCACCCACGCGATGAAAGGAGGCTCGCGTACACCGGTGCCCTTCCATGCAATCGCTGACGCGCGCTTTTCATGCGAACCCTTTTTCCATTGTGCACCGGCGCGCGGCCGGCTATCCACGACTGCATCGCTTCTATCCATCGGAATGGTTGTTGGCAGTCGCCCGTCACGTTTTATTGCTGCCTACCGGTAGCTGATGTAAAACATTGATTTGTAAACCCGTCCCGCGATGGACACTCCTATGGGTCGGGAGTATATTTGCGCGCCTAGAGTCCAAGCGACTATGCAGTGCATAGTATGCACTCACCGCGCCTCCTAGAAATTAGCCCCCCACTTGTTGAAATAAATAATTTCAACAGTTCTGCTGAGTTGTGTTAGGTTGTGCTGAGATTGTGCTCGAATATTATAACAATAATATAAAAAATAAGACTAAAAATTGAGAAAAACGATTTTTTTTAGTAGCTCCCACTTTTCGTTTTTTTCAATTTTCTCAATTGTGCTAAGTTGTGCTAAGTTGTGCTGAAATTGTGCTCGAATATTATAACAATAATATAAAAAATAAGACTAAAAATTGAGAAAAACGATTTTTTAGGAGCTCCCCCACTTTTTGTTTTTTCAATTTTCTTAATTGTGCTAAGTTGTGCTAGATTGTGCTATGATTGTGCTAAAGTATTACTTTATAGAAGTAATAAATAAAGAAGTTATGGTAAATAATCGTTTTGGACGTGCAATTAACGTTTAAGTTAGTAACAGTTATCCAAACAGCATATAATCATATATCTGAATTGTGCTAGCCTAACACAAGTCTGTACAACTGTCGTTTTCGTTGTAGCACAAACTTAGCACAACTGTTGAAATTATTTATTTCAACAAGTGGGGGGCTAGCTTCTTGGAGGCACTCACCGCTTCAAAACTACTATAATAACGATCTCGGTTCTGGAAGCTACTGTGTATTGGGAACCTTCCTTCCATTTCACTCGGAGATTTATACCGAAGTGTAAAGTACCGGTATAATGTCATAACGGTATGCTTACATATATGTATTTCTACTTAGACAATCTGTTATGGACATTTCGGTAATTATAAAGTTGGTCCTCCTCACCGATTTGGATGACCTTGAAATATGTTGTCAAGGTCATCGTTCTGAACAACTTTTCCCTATACATGTTACCACTGCTCGGTTTTAGTTTTCGAGATATTCGCAAAAAACTATTGAATTTTCCGTATTCTTGCACGCTCCGTGGCAACGTAAGCCTGTTCCGGCGCGGCGTCTGTTTACTTTTTTTTGGAAACACACTGTGGAGATGAGAGAGAAAAAAGGGTCTCTCACTCTGGTCATACATATATGAGGTGAGCTTTCAATTTTGAAAGACTACTTTTCGATTGCTGTATGCGTGGTCGGGCCCCTCCACGACCTAACCACAACTCATTCTATTCGCATAATCTTTGCATTGTAGCTGTCATCCAGAACTGGATCTAGTAATGGAAAAATCATGTGAGTAGAATGAGTTGTGGTTAGGCCGTGGAGGGGGCGAAGAGGGCCGGCCGTCAATATAACATTTGCAAGAAGCAGAGTACGTTACGAACGCCGTTAAGCGATCACCTATGCTGATATACGAAAACCCAAGAGAGAAAATTCAATACAGTATTAGGAATAGTTTTTTGTAACATGTATAGGGAAAAGTTGTTCAGATTGATGACCTTGACAACATATTTCAAGGTCATTAAAATCGGTGAGGAAGACCAACTTCTATATAATTACCGACATTTCTTATGTACATGTCAGAGCATCAAATGCCGCTAGAAATTTTTAAATATCGTGATTGATTACCAAGATATAGATCGTCAAAGTTAACAAAGTTTCATGCTTCCTAATACCTTGAAACTAGAGTTTATCCTTACAAAAATCATTTGTATTACATTTTTACATTAAAATATATGTTGTAAAGATGAACTTTGCACATGAGCGATGCAAAATTAAGTCTTGTTTTTTCCTCCTCAAGATGCAAAATGCGCAATACCGCAAAATGATCTATTTTCACCATAATTAAGTTAAAAACAATGCTTATCAGGGTGGTATTTGATTTTTATTTTGAATTTTGTATTGTTGACAACATATTTAAATTCAGCAATCCCAGAAACACAAGAGTACCGATTTTCATAAAGTTCTCTAAACACAGATCTACGAAACGAATTTTTTATATTTTCAATATAAGCCCACGTAAAAATGTTATAAAATATAACTTTTAGTATTTTCTCTGCAGTTCCGACCAATTACAATTTTTTAAAAATTTTCACGTACTGTAGTAAACTAATTGTTCTAACTCCGCAAAATAATCCTAGTCGTAGAGTTCATTATTAAAAAAGTTATCGTCTTTTTATATAAGTCAATCTTAATTAGATAATTCGATTGTAAATTGTTTACAATTCTGTTTCATGCATTAATTTTTACATAGAGACATTTTTTATAGTGTTCTGAACCTATGAATGTGTTTTTGCAACCGCAATGCGTATGTGGAGTTCTTTATGACAACAAATGCGAAACATTATTGTTCTCGATATACTATGTATGTGATTTACACCATTATGATTCTTAGCCGGCCAATTTAGAGTGCAACACCTGTATAGTAATTTTATTTGCTTCAAGTTACGTCGTTGCGAGTGTTCGTAAACGAAAAATCGTCGAGTTAAGATATTGGAAGATTAATGAAAGGGCATGGAATTTTAAAAAATATTTCAAGTGTATTTTAAAAGTATTTATTAACACGAAAGGATAGTTTATGCAGAGTGTAGTACAGTATGTACAGGATCTGGTTGCGATGTTATTAAGAGATTTTCATTCCCGCGAGTTTGATCACTATGTTGTCGCACCGATGTTCGCAGGATGGGAGATTGTCAGTGTGTGACCATGGTGAAACACTCGCTAGCAATTTTGATAATATAAAGTTAGTAGAGCTAAAGTACTATGATTTCTGGGGCAAGAAGTTGCGTATGCCTGCCAGGTAGAAGAATGAGGAGGTTAAAGTGCCGAAGGAGCTCGGTACCGTAGCAAATAGCTAATTCGTACTCAGTGTGTGCATGACCTCCTCTTGCCACACAAGCAGAATTCATAGGAGACCGTTTCAACATCGAGAAATTCGTGTCGGTTTTATTTTTATCAAATGATCGTGCCAGCGATCGATCTTTCACACGATCGACGTTCCTTTGACTCTCACGCGCTTCGAAAAAATAGTTGCACAAAAGATCCTAGGATAATACTTTACACTTTAGATCAACAAATTGTGCCTCGTTACAACTTCATGTTCTAAATGAACTGATATTGCAGGGCAAACTGAATGAAATTATACGTTTTATAGTATCTAGAAACAGAAAATGGACGAATTTTTACCATGGAGACCCTGGGAACATTTAATTGGCACAGAATTCTTCATTCTCCCCTAAACTACTATCCAAAATAATTGCTATGGTTTGTTCAAATCGTGATAGTGGAGGGATTAAAAAGATTTATTAACCGGTTTGCACTCTAACACTTCCTCTTTGGATGAAAATAGAGTATTTTAATGAATTATATTCGATGTTAATCAAACCTTATTAATCTTTTCTTATTTATGGTATAAATATAGCCGGTGCATTAAAACTCACAATAGACATTAATATATTATAACTAGACTGCGATTCATTGGTCTGCCATTAATCAAATCATTTAAAATAAAAATGATATTCCAGAATTTGTTTTATTAAAATATGCAACATTTTGTAAAAAAACTTTCTGTTCTTATTTTGTGCACTCTTTTAGTATGCAAACAAAATTTTTGTTGCGGTTACTTTTGTCGTGTCACTTATAGATGGCTCTGCTTACAATATATGCTTACAATAAAACGGTGTCCCTCATAAGTCACTGTAAAATTTTCTGAAAATAATCAAAATGGGAATGTTTAATGTGAGTTTCATCAAAACGTATTAAAAAGAGGTCAATATTACGTATAAAAGTATGAATAACAAAACAATGCGTGTTCCAAAAGTCATCGTTTTGTTTCAATTCATAGCCAATACAATAACGAAAATAATGCCGCAAGAATTTTTCGAATCGTTTCACAACTTGTTTTGTGAACGTATCCACCGTGTTCATCTCATATTTTATAAGCAGTTCAGTGACCGCCACCTGTAAATGACACCGCAACAGGATTCGCAACAAAAAAATATTGTATACTAAAACAGTGCGCACACTACGGACAATTTTTTCTTCATAAAATCTTGTTTATTTTAAGGAAAAAAATTCCTAAATATCATAATTATTTCAAATGACTGGATGAAAAAGTCCTCTCAAGTTAAAACTAGACAAGACTGCTATTGATTTTTGTTAATATGGACGTTCGTTTGTATTTTAGAAATTCGCGTATGCCACGAATGCGTAAACATCCGCAGTCTAATCATAAGTTTGAACAAAAAATAAAATTTTAGGAAATGGTATAGAACAAACTTGGGTTCAATCAAGTAGGGTAAACTGTACAATGATTGGCACCCTAAGCCAAAATCGCAGCAGAAATCCCTTTATCTTTTTTTTGAAATGTTTAGACGAGCTTAACTTGCTATTATCATAAGCTAAGAGATTTTTCAGCAAAATCGAACAGTTTTACGAGTCATAAATCTTTTATTATAAAATATATTCAGTGAGTAACAATCGTAAGACAAATAGTACAGTCATTGGCACATTTGGTAAACAGTAAGAAGTAAATGTTAAACAGGTTATTTGATTTATAATTAAACATATACACACTTATTATATCTGTGGTACACTCCGAAATTAAGTTATAAAGCGATAAAGTATACTTTACTCGTAACGAAAATTTTAACAAAATTATTTACACTGCACTGTGGTCATCAGCCTTACTGGATGTCCTCCAGCGCAGCGTTGCTAACAGTCATATGTGGAACTCTGTTATGAAAACTTACAACGTTGCTTTGAAATATAAATAAGAAGCAATAAAAAATGATTTTCTATACAAGGAACTCTTAATATTTGCCGTTTAAATCAAAAGTGCCAATAACTAATGCAGTGCCAGCAATAGTACATTTTACCCTACTGGTTCGACGAACTCAAAGAATTGTAAGTGCTGAATCTTATCATTAGCTCATGATCATACTAATTGTCTCATAGTAGATACGATATATATATATATATATATATATATATATATATAATTCCAACGAAGTAGAACCCGCAAAACAAAGTTGAAAGCAGAACTGGCTTTTCCATGGTAATCACCTGCGCCGTGAGGCCAGCGCGGCAAGGCTTCGGAACAACAGGTGAGGGTCGCTCGAAAAATTCCTAGAGATGTTGGTTTCGCGAGGAACTTTGTCCCGGGCCCTCTTTCTTCGAAGAATAGGCGGGCGCAAAAGAATAAGAAGTGGACCGGGGATGGTTGAGGAATAAAGGAGGAAGTACAGACGGTATATATCGCAAGCAAAAGGAAGTGCCACGGGGACAAAGAACAAAAGTGGGCGAATTCCCGGTGTTGGTCCCGAGATAAAGAGGATCTGGAAGGTGGATCAAGAATAAGGCGAGCCAGAATCAGAACCAGAACCAGAACCAGGAGCAGAGGGCAGCGGCAGAAGAAGAAGACGAGAAAGAAGAAGAAGAAGAAGAAGAAGAGGGCCGCTGCTGCCTCGGCTTGGTCCCGGAGATATTCGCCGACTAATTGAATTTACGAGCTCGCCGGCCAACCGACGTGGGTCGTGCCGGTCTTTGGACCAGATTCAGTGTCGGTACACTGCCATTAGTGGCCGCTCCTCCTGATTCCTCCAGTATTCCAACGACGATAATCGTAAGTTCCGCGATCGTACCGGAGAACCGCCGAAAACTTCGTTCGCGAGTATACGTGACCGTGATATTTGATACGAGGCCAGGTGTTCGGCTTTGGTGCCATTATGCTTCTCTCCTCGCTGTATTTCTGTGCTCCTGTTGGCGACCTAGTCGCCACCACTGATCCACCATTTGCGGCTCGCAGACGCACGCGAGATCGCACGCATGTGCGAGCAATGCGAGTGAACCATTTCGCTAGAATGGCTCCCAGAAGAATACCGGCCTGATGAGGTTTTGCAGGCTTTTCAAGTGATTCCGCTGTTTGTTCGCTACCCGGGACCGGCTGTGTCACTTATACAGGCTGTTTATCAATCCTACTTGCTTGGTACTCTTGCCTCCTTACGGTATTTAAATCATTTATATTTCATTCTCGCTTCCGTTCAAGTATGTCCGTGCGCAACAGTATTCGAATTTAAGTAATGGGTGTCCGAATAGTAATACAGGAAATGGAGCGATTCTATGTTAATAATAAGACGAAAATATACAAATATACTTGTTCATATGCAGTTTTATTTTCGAGAAAATCGACTTTGAATATTCACCTGGTACCTATGACTTAGATTGCTGTCTCTTTGATTGATTCTCTTTCTTGGTTCGCTTTGTATAAAGAATACTATTGCCTTAGTTTCATCACTGCCCATAAGTTTTCGCAATGTCTATAGAATATGAATAGAAATAACAATGAAATCCGTCGGTAAAGACTTAATGCTAAACCCACCAAACACTAAAAGCGAGTAGTGTATATTACCTTATAAACATGAGAAGATTTTAGTTAGAATTTAGTTAGATCTTTTACAGTTTTTATCATAATGTGTGCTTGCATAATGAAATTAATTCAATTATTTCTCACAAAAATGTCTTAATAATTTCAATAATTTGAACATAAAACATCCTGCCATTTAATTGTGGTAGGTTTAGTGTTAATCAAATACAGGTATACTTAGCAAAGTAAAAATTTGACTCTTATACGATGCCTTGTATGAACAAACTTTATTCTACATTTTCGTCTTACTGTTTTAATCTGAAACCATGGTCTTCCCGGTTGTACCACAATTTACCTAACACCTTGTATGTTTGAAAATTTCAGTTCGGGTATAAATTTTATGAAATAGTTTTACGAAAAATTTCTTTTTACTATGGAACTAAATATTCTTTTGAGATGTCTGTGTTGGTTTTCGGAAAATCTTCGATCCTGTTGCAGTAGATTATGGTATTCCCTGTTTCATGAGAATTTTTTCTCAGGTCCGATCCTTCTCGTGATACGTAACACGGTTTGTCTCTGGTCTCCGCCGAGCAGATCGGTTCAATGGAATGGAACCGGTCCTTGTTTGTTCGCGAACTCGTACCGACAACCGGTATAACTAACCTCCCTTAACAGCCGACGTGTGAGAGCGTAAAACCCGAGGAAAAAATCGTATAGGCCACTACCACTCGCCTCCACAGTTTATGTATATCTTTTCACTTTCTTCTTTGAAATTAACGTTGATCTCTCTATTGGACTTAATACAAATAGTAAATCAGTTGAGCTGGATACTACAAAATTGGAATTTAGATGGAACAATTGTATCTCAGGGTCAAAATGGATCCGTGTCTCACAATCTGATTATTAACGCTTACACGCTTTTTAGAAATAACTCCAAAAAAATCTAAGATATTTAACCTGTTCTCGTACGATTTTTCCACGGCGCAGTCTTTTCAAATCGCGAAATCGTGGCCATAACCTCAAAACGCACTTCAACGTGGACAGAAATGGATGTAAAGTAGACTCCTGTGTAACGCGAATTCCTATATCGCGCCAAAGATATTGCGACTACTGTTTTCATATAACGCGATTCTTCGCACAACGGAAATAATAAATAATAAAACACAGGAATGACCTGATTTAAGAATTAAATCTGCTTCAGTTGAACATTAGATTGTTTTCTTGAAATAGGTGAAGAGGGATTTGATGATATGAATCATGATGACGTTTTAGAGTTGATTGATGCCCTTTAAATCAGAATAATTTGTTTAAAATTGCACCACTCAACTTGACATTTTCGTTCGCAATTAGAAGCATTGATTTACTAAATGACATTGAAAATAGATTTTGAAAAAATTGCAATAGGTAGGTAATACATAAAAAAATAACAATGGCACTTTTCAAAATTTTTTTATTCCAGCCCGTAATGAAAATTTAATATATGCGTCTTGTAGACCTATGTTAATAATACACATACTGAAAATTTCATCGAAATCGATTAATGTATACACGACCTACAAGCGGTTCAATCTAATACAAATCGCAGTTTTGGGAAGGGTACAATTTCCGTGGCCCCTCGTTTTGAGGTTATATTTGTGTTCTTGGGGTTATTTCAAGAAAAAAATGTATATATAACATGGTGTAAAATTGGCCTGGTTTAGCCGGTAAAGTAGATTTCCTGGTTTTTATAAATTTGCAAATATCGCTGTTACGAGCCTGGGCCGAGCGGTATTGCGCGAGGCCGGCGAGCGGTTTATGGTTTAAAGAGGAATATGGTTTTGATTGTTAGTAAGGTGCACGGACGAACCTGATGCGAAATCAGGGAGCCGCTAGGATGTTTGAGAGACTTCGTGGACGAACCCGATGCGAAATCGGGGAGCTGCTAGAATACGGACGAACCTGATGCGAAATCAGGGAGCCGCATAGGTTGGATAACAGTTTGGGTTCCTGATACAAGATCAGGTAGCTCCCAGGATATGTTAGTAACGGCCTCGTAACTTTAATATTATAAATTAATTGATACAACCCGAGCGGTAAGATTGTATTATGTGGGAGCGGTCAACTAAGAATTACTGGATCTGAATGGTGGGTTAAAATCAATTATTACTCAAAATTACCTTGAACTAAATTGTATATTACAGGAAACTGGCTCTGTTACAATTTTTAGTGTCGCGATAAGAATCGAGTGTGTAAGAAAACGTTGTGTAGTTACCTAAGTACTATTGCCTGTTGGATGACGCACTGGCGATGCGGGGAACACAGAGAGGTTGAATAATTATGCCAAGATAGATTAATACCGTACTCGTGGAGTCTATAAGGTTATTTGATTCGAAGGGTGACTAGGCCCGATTTCACTAAATACAACCAACTCCAAAACGAGATTCAGCGTAACGACGTGTATAGCCCGTTTGTACTTTAAGCACTGCCCACGAGGGTTAAAATTCGAGGGTTTATATACTGTAAAATATTAGTGGGGATGTTCTCAAGATTTCCATATTAGGGAATCTTGTGCAACTGTCCCTGTACTGAATTATGCTTCGTGCCGGCTGCATCCAGCTGGAGCATAGTCATCGTTTCTATAAGCAAAGGGTGGAATAGGGCATTTTCCGTTCTCAGGAAAGCGGTTAGAAAACTCTGGTTGAAATAAAGCAGAGATAATTCTCTGTACGTAACATCGCGTTAACTATGCGAAATATGGCAAAATATCAAGAGACCTTTTTTGTAGAAAATTAAATTTTATTCGCATAATCTTTGCATTGTAGCTGTTATCCAGAATTTGAATTAGTAATCGAAAAATCATGTGAATAGAATGAGTTGTGGTTAGGTCGTGGAGTGCCCGTATTCGTGCCGCAGTTTTTCACGACTTTTGGTCAGATTTTCCTTAAAATCCACAGATTCTTACATCTTTCGATGCGTGCAGTTTTTTTCTGCATCAACCGATTTCGATGAAATTTTCGGCATGTGCATAACTAACATACGGTGGCTCACAAAAGTATTCGCTCGTCCTTTAAATCAGAATAACTTTCTTAAAATTTGACCAAACCACTTGACTTTTTTTGAGCAATTAGAAGCATTGATTTAATAAATCACGTGCAAAAAAGATTTTGGAAAGATTGCAATTAGTAGGAATTACATGAAGAGATAAAAAAGGCACTTTTTTAAACTTTTTTATTTTATCCCATAATGAAAATTTAAAATATGCCTTTTGTAGATCTATGTTAGTTATACATATGCTGAAAATTTCATCGAAATCGGTTGACGCAGAAAAAAACGTCGTGCATCGAAAGATGTAAGAGACTATGGATTTTAAGCAGAAACTGAACAAAAGTCGTGAAAAACTGCGATTATCACCACTTTCAACCGCTTGTAGCTTATATGTTCGTTAACTGATTTCGATGAAATTTTCAGCATATGTGTAAATAACATAGACCTACAAAAGGCATATTTTGAATTTTCATTACGGGCTGAAATAAAAACGTTTTAAAAAGTGCTATTTTTATTTTTTCATGTAATTCCTACCAACTGTAATTTAGTCAAAATTCTTTTGCATCCCACTTAGTAAATCAGTACTTATAGATGCTAAAGAAAAAGTCAAATTATTTGGGCGAATTTTAAAGAAGTTATTCCAATTTAAAGTGCGTTCGAATACTTTCGTGAGCCACCGTATACTACGAAGAAAACTTGAGTTACAAGGAAACAAACGTATCTTTTACTCGTGAAGATCTAAACCGAGGTATTGATTTAGTGAAAGATGTAGAAAATATTATCCATTATTGGAGCGTTCTACACAATTTAAATAGAATCTGAAAGATTGTCTAGCACCATATTTAAAACTGCAAAAGAACTGAAAAGAAATACAGCAAATACGATAAAGCAAGATAATAGATTCATTGAAAAGATTGAATCTATAAGTGAAACTGATTCAACAATTGAAAATGAAAATTCTGGTTAACAACAATAAAATTAGAGTCCTATGCACAATATAGCCCATGGATCCGGATGCAATAATAGTTTTAGTCACTTCTAGTGCTCCGTGAAACTATAATAATTCTGTCTTGAATAATTCCCGAAAAGAACACGGAAATGTATTACTTATAAACTACGTACCTTCGTGAATGTTTTTAGCGAGGAAAGAAAACAGATATTAACGCATACTCTTCCGTACGAAATTCGTTATCCTTCTAGACAGTAGAAAACAATTTTTTTAAGCCAAAAATTTCAGTATGGCAAAAGTTTCTTAACACTAACCGTACAACGACCTGTCAGATGACCTCCAAATTTATTATTTTATAATTATTGAGAATTTTTTTGTAGTTTTTATAAAACAAACTCCATGATCCACATTTCGTGGTCGGCAAGGTTAGCGTTAAGAAAATATTAAACTGTAAATGATGTACAAAACGGTGGGCTTTGTAGGTTTGAAAAGTGTCTTCGTTTGAAAAAGACGCGACCGCCAGTGTACAAACAAAATCGTCGTCCTGATAATGGCCACGGACCCGCAGCGGTTTGCAACGGGTCCGGGCAGTGACTGTAAAAGGTAAAAGAAAATGAAGAAGGCGGTGAAAGCTCGCGTAGGCGTTTGTCGAAAAAACGCCGACGCTTTTAGCACTTTTCACCAAGCGGCTCAAAGCCCCGGGTTGGTTCCTCTCTTTGCTCCGGCTCTCCATCGCGTTTTGTTTTCCTATTTCCACCGACGACTCTTGAAATCGCGACTCGTTTCGGGAACCGTGCGTGAAAAATGTTTTTCGCTCTCTGGCCTCGCCCTCTCTTATTCCCCCTTTCTGGACATTTCCGAGCTTTGTCTGCGTTGAAACTCGCGACGAGAGAGACACTGCTTGGTAGAGAAAAATGACCCGCGCTCGGTAAACGCTAGCGCTGACGTTAATAATGATAATGGACACGCGAGATTAGGAAACCGTCGTTGCCAGGCGAGAAGCGAAAACGCTGGATGATGCCGAAGAAAGGACTCCGGAGGAGGGAAAGCAACGACGAGCCAACCCCTCACGCGTTGCCGGCGGTGTAGCAAAATTAGAGAAAACCTCATTACGCCACCTATTACCAGAGCTTTTGGCTCAGCGGGAAAATTAATTAACGCGTCGTAAATACGACCGCCATTCCCGAAAGCTTGTTATGATTCTTCGGGGTTTGTCATTGTTCTTTCGCGCCATCCGAATGCCTTGACGATTTGTACGCGCGTCACTCGTTAGCAATCCCTGCAATTAATTGGCGGAAAATTCATCTGAAACATTGAGTCGAGTCACAAATAATTCCCCCTGTAGCATATTAACCAGTTAACTGTTTTTGACGAGTATACTCGTCATGAAACAAGTGCAAAATTTTCTGCTATGACGAGTATATTCGCCATGAGTAATAAGTAGTGACAATTTGCAGTTTAAATTGCAGTTTTAGTGAAAACTAAAATATATTCGTGAACTTCAAGATGTTTGAAATATTTTGAGGCCCGTCGAAATAAAAGGAACGAATAAAAGTTTATAAATAATTAATATAAAAAAACCGCATATAGTATGAATTATTTTTTGTAAATGTATCGTTATCTTTTATTAGTCATCACAGAAGCAATTACGGATTTATATATTGTTTTAGACTATGCAATTGGTCGCGTGCCTGGTAATAAAAAACGAGATGAGGATCCTTTCGTTTCCTTTTTACATGTATTCAAGAGGCGGCGTTTTTTATAACTCGTGTGCAGGATTCGTGTTGTAAGGATCATCCAAATTGAGTAGAGGACTACCTACCAGCTAAGATATTTCCCTGAACATTTTTGTTTATATTTTATCATCTGGTCAGGGGTTCATTTACAAACATGTCGGACTGTAATGTTGCGACAAATTTTCGATAAAATTGAGTAATGAAATAAAAAGTTATTCTATTACAACCTAATTTCATATTACACATACTCTGTGTTTGACGAGTATACTCGTCATCGCTAAATTTGTGCGACGCAATTTAGATACGCATTTTCCAAAGAGGTCGAAACAGTTAACTGGTTAATTTTCTCTACCAATAAAATGAATACCGATTGTATCTTAAGGGGAAGACGGTAATTATGTACATTAGGGGCTTCCTCACCGATTTTGATGACGTTGAAATATGTTGTCAAGGTCATCATTCTGAACAACTTTTTCCTATACATGTTACCGCCGCTCAGCTTTAGTTTCCGAGATATTCGCAAAAAAGTTTCAACATCTCAAAAAGTGATCGGAGAAGGTCTGGGTTAGGTCTGGATTATTTATATATTATTTATATACTGGGTTATTATATATTTTTTTGATTGTTGCAGATATCCAAGAATTCTTATAGTTTTATGCTTAATACTCTGTATACTAACACAGCTAACAATGAAATGTGTTCGCGTTCGATACGATTCATTTCACGTTTTAGTTCGTAAACATAACAGGCAAGACAGTGGGTCTCAACTGATTGAAGTCGTTTTAAGTTGTGGGCGTGGCCGCGTTATCGGCGGCCACAATTTCAAATCTAACCCAGACCTACTCCGATCACTTTTCGAGATGTTGAAACTTTTTTGCGGATATCTTGGAAACTAAAGCTGAGCGGTAGTAACATGTATAGGAAAAAGTTGTTCAGAATGATGACCTTGACAACATATTTCAACGTCATCAAAATCGGTGAGGAAGCCCCTAATGTAAATATTTACCGGTAAGTAATTGTGATTTCTATCGATCGAATTTTGAATTATGTTAATGCAAATGCTATCGGTGCAAAGGTTCGATCTTCTTGAAAATTTTACAGCAAATTTGCAATTTTATTAATCACCCAACGTTTTGATCCAGGTGTGGATCATTCTCAAGGGATAATGCGTTTGCTCTGCACTATTTGTAATAAAAGCGGAACAAAGAATTTTTTTTTAATAATATAAATAAGTATGATGTGCGATGGCAACGTGGTTGTACCATCGTGGTCAATACGTAACTCATTATCCCTTGAGAATGATCCACACCTCGATCGAAACGTTGGGTGATTAATAAAATTGCAAATTTGCTGTAAAATTTTCAAGAAGATCGAACCTTCGCGCCGATAGCGTTTTCTTTACCGGGAAGGCTTGCCGGAGATTAGTGATCATTTGCAAATTCATTTTGGAGAAGGCATTGGACCAACCTTTCTGAAACACTATATATATTTTATTCTACTATTATGTAAACAGATCAGATAAATATTGTCAATCTATTCTTATGCTGCATCAAACAGATGTTTCGCTATTGTATGCAAACATCTGCACGCCAGACTTCAGTGTACCCTTCGCCTGCCACTTTTCCAATTTCACTATCAATGAAGGTAGCGGCCTAGGTCAAGGTTTACAACACCTTACCGGACTCAGGTTTACAACGCTTTTAAAAGCCGGGTCATACATGTCCCATGTTCGGATCGGACTGAATATTGTTACCCAGGTTTAAGTTAAACTGTTCGCGAACGAAAATGTGCGTTTGACTTCGTTCCGATACCTTTCTCCGAGATTGCGAGGTCATATCTTCGACGGCCCCCTGCTATGCGTGGCTCAAAGAAAGGTTTTTATGGGCTCTACCACTCCTTAGGTAAACTATCGGTAGCTCTCCTTTACAACATTATGGGAATAGGAAACGTTCCTGCCACTTGGTGAATTCTTCTTAAATAATGATTTTAAATAATTATTAGAAAATATGTTAGACATATCTTTGTTTTACAAATTTTTCCATCGTGCGGTACTCCTAAGACAAATTTATTACAAAAACGTCTGTACACTTGGAAGGCTCTGTCCGTACTCGCATGATTGCCGGTGTAATGCGTACATAGTTTGATGTTAGGTGTCGCTAATGATCATTTTGCGGCACCGGGCGCGATTCCCACTCATCTTCTCTCTCTCCCTCTCACCTTCTCTCCCTCTCTCCCTCTCTCCCTCTCCCCCTCTCTCCCTCTCTCCCTC
Source organism: Sphecodes monilicornis (assembly GCA_913789915.3). NCBI lineage: Eukaryota > Metazoa > Arthropoda > Insecta > Hymenoptera > Halictidae > Sphecodes > Sphecodes monilicornis. The sequence continues at coordinate 2,384,342 of OU565287.1, forward strand.
TCTCCCTCTCTCCCTCTCTCCCTCTCTCCCTCTCTCCCTCTCTCCCTCTCTCCCTCTCTCCCTCTCTCCCTCTCACCTTCTCTCCCTCTCTCCCTCTCCCCCTCTCTCCCTCTCTCCCTCTCTCCCTCTCTCCCTCTCTCCCTCTCTCCTTCTCTCCCCCTCTCTCTCTCTCACTGACTCACTCAGAGACGGCAATACTATGTGTGCTGCTACATACATGCACGGTTACCATAATCGGTTCAAGTGTGAAAAATTTTAAAAAATATGGTCGTATTCTAAGATTCTTGCTCTTTGACATTCCGTTTTTTCCATTATTTGTAACAACTTGTTGCCATCTTTCAGGTAACTTGTCAATTCCCGTATCCCAATGACTAATTAGCAACATATGTTTTCGATGTACAAGCAAAATTACATGCTTATTTAAAATTCGACAGAACCCTCCTTCCAACCTAATATATGATATCAAAAATTATTTCAGATACAGCGGAAAATAATAAAATGTTCATTTCGGGAAAACCAATAGTATCATTTCGCCCACTACGATACTTTGCAACTGTACACACCATGTCAAAATTTCATACGGCACACATGAGATGTGAAACACTCCAGTAACTACAAACAGCTGTTAGGTTTGAATTGTTTGTTATTTCGGGTCCATGAAATTGCTGAATATTCTTCAGACATTCTGAAATAAGGGTCGGCAGCGTTTGTCCTAAAATTACACCTTTGTGGAAAAACATTTTCAATTTGTTTATGTTCAACAAGTAGTCCAATACACTGCCCCGTATAAGGGATAGGGGAACAGTAGTAGGTTAAGATATTATAAACCGTTACCGCCCACTACAACGTGATTATAGGGGGTGGCAAGACGCCATCTCGTATGGGTTTGAACTGGTGACATTTTATTGATGCGAGCCTGAAAAGAAGGTTCCCAGGCAGGAGTACGGTGACGTGCTAGGTTCGAATGTGCGGCTGATTGGGTCAGAGTGGAGGAGGCAGGCCTCGTTTCACACGTATTTTCGGGTGTTGTCGAAATATTGGCTACAGCGGCCGCAGATACTATATGTACAATAGCGCGCATCGTCGATTGGGACTACGGGCGCGGCTATGGTGGGGACAGGCAGACCTAGCAATAGGCGATTAGACAAAACAACGTATTCTGTCAATGAATTTCAAGTTTCTTGATTACGGTAAAAATTGAATTTACTGGATATTCACGTTCTTCATGATTAAAAAACATAATTTCGAGAATCATGTATATTATACAATAAATAATACGAACAATTGATCTAAAATGAAACAATTGTACTTCAAGACTATCTGTAATCATCCCAAAAAGGTCTAGCCCCATATATCCAATAGTTATTCTAAACAAATTCTTAAAAGTCATTTGTTTTTCTTGACGTTACACAAGAAGCCTCCCTTAACACGTGAAACGCTATGACAGTACCTGGGGACTAACGGTGTTGAATTTACAAAACAATATCTAATATATAATTCATATAATATTAAAAAATGTTTACACTGTCTTAATAGATTTAATCGAAACAGAAATGGGGTAGCAAGTCTTTTGCTTGTGCAGAGTCGTATTTTTGTATTTAAACATAAATAATCGTTTATAATTGTTTATGTGCCTTTCCTGGGACTTTTCTCTACGGAGAGGTTTATGACAGGTCATTACTATTGAGCCGGAAGCCGGCACTTTCTCGGACAACACGTGTTGACTGTAAAGTAATTTGTAGGCACCCCGACTTCTCCGGTAAAATAAAAAAATGCTATATCCGGGAAATCTCAAAAATAGCACGTTCTGTCGTACCTGTTATAAATTCTACATACCTGCAAAGTGAAGTGTCAACCAATATTTCGGATAACGGTTTTTTAGCCCCACGCAAGGGCTAATTGCGAGGTTACTTTTTTGACGAAAGTTCGGCAGAGGAATCATTCTAGTTTGACTCTCGACCAGTTCGCAACTGTAGACCATGCAGGACGAGATCCGAAGTGAAGCAGTGCGGAGTAGCAATTTTTTGGACGATATTACAACATCCCAAATACATGGACGCAAAATACAAGTCGCTCACTTCGTTGGAGATAAGAGAAGAGTTGAGTGAGTCAGGTCAGTATTCACTATATTTTCATAACAACTTAGTTTATACATTCCTGATGGTCATTCCACACAGAGTCGGAGTACTTTTCAGTCGGAGTAATTACAGTTTTGGATTTTGTTCTGAATATGTCGTTGTCTGTAGTGATCTGTGAACGATTCCACTGTCCAACACCAAATTTGTTTCACAATTACTGTTCGCCGGTTCTTGCAGAGTTTTTTTGCGCTGATTCCGAATCTGTCCTTAATTTTTCTCTAGGACGCACCGTTTTTGAGAAACATGACTCTGAGAAAAGAAACATTTTTCAAATTTAAACAAATTTTGTGATGCTATTATAAAAGACATTGAAATGTTCTCTGCAGCAAAACATTCTGTAGACTTTCCCGAATACAGTGATATTCAATATTAATGTATTATGAATGTTTAAACGTATCTAAACAATCATTAAAGGTAGAGAGACACCACTTTTGCAACAGTTTTTGAGGATATTTTTGAATGTATCTAAAAAAATAAGAGTCCAGCAAACAAAATAATTTATTACAAAAATCTATTTAATATCGCTAATGTAAAATATAATTATAATATACATTATTATTATTATTATATTATACATTTTTATTACTATTATTATTATTGTATTATTCATTATTATACATACTTACATTATAAATTAGCGATATTAAATAAATTTTTGTAATAAAGTATTTTTTTGTTACACAATGCCATTTTAGTATGAAATATACTATGAACAAGAGACTAACATTAAAAAAATACATAAAATAATTTATACAGAATAAATATACTAATAAATAATAAATAACAATAGTATAAGATTGAATAAAATATAACATTTAAATAAGCTGACATAATTGCGCGCTTATGTGCTTTGTAAACTTCAATGGGGGGTTTCTCAAGATAATTACAATATATTACAATATTTGCTTAAAGTTGAAAAAGATGTTTTTTTTTCAAAGTCATGTTTCTCAAAAGCGGTGCGCCTAGGAGAAAAATTAAAGGCTGATTCGGAATCAGCGCAAAAAACTCTATAAGAACCACCCAACAGTAATTGTGAAACATGACAAAAGTTGAAGTTTGTTGGACAGTGTTCTCAAAGGATTTTTCGATATCTTCGAGATGTTATATCGTCGAGGTGCAAAAAAATTGCCATCCTTTTTTTGAAAATAGTTTCCAGTAGCTTGTAGTGGAAACATGCGAGTGTGTACTAGGAATGTCGTCAGTTGAAATTATTTTCCAGTAGCTTGTAGTGGAAACATGCGAGTGTGTACTAGGAATGTCGTCAGTTGAAAAAATTGTTCTTTTCAGCATCTGTAATGCAACCGTTTTAAATAAATGCGATATTTTTATAGCGTCCACCAGCGCCTCAAATGCGGACACCATTTCATTTGACGAATCGAGCGAGGAAGAAGACTGCACACACCCCCAAGGAAGAAGCGAAATAATGGGATTGCCGATTTGGTGAAAATTTTGAAGGAACGCAACCAATTGATGCGGGAGCTAATTATTTCCAAAGAAACGGAGAATTGTTTGTTTTTTAAAAATGTGGAGCTGATGGTCGAGCGGTTGCACTCGAGTCGCCAGCAGCTTGCGAGAATAGACATTTTAAAAACTGTGGTAGACTTTCAAAATGAAGAACACCGCGACGAGGAGCGTGGACGCAGTGCAAATGTATAAGTTTCGTATTTGGTAATATCTATGTATGTATATATATAACGGAAAAGTATGTGTGTGCGTGTGTATATGTGCCGCAGGCACCCCACGAGCAGCTAGTATTGTAATAAATAATAAAGAGAATTACAAAGCACACATTGTTATTTATGTTATTATATATTTTTGCAATTTTTGAAAAAATTCCTTTTCACATCCTGTAGTAAATTAATTGCTCTAGCTTCCCAAAAAAGTTAAAATCGTATAGTACAATATTAAAAAAGTTAATCTTTTTTGGAGCGTCCAACTAACTGCATATAGACTACAAAACAACAAAATTGTACAATAATTACACAAATATCAAGTAATGAAATTAAAGTGATATATTTTGTGCTAAAGCCTTTAAAAGATCCATATCACGGTACATTTCTCGGCTCTCTAGTATTTTTTTCTAATACGTTCTTCTCCTAAGCGAGTAGACTCCTTTTTCCAGAATTGCAAGGGTGCGGGATTCGCGTTCTCATTTCACGATAATACTAAAATGGGGTTTTCTCAGTAGTCAGAAACGCTAGATAAAAGATCGATCTAGGGCACTATCGCTCTCAAAAGTCCTATTTTTCTGTTTACGAGGCGTAATTTGCATTATTGGGCAGCATGCAGCTATGAAAATAGCTACATGCGCAGTTGTATGTTTCCGAATAATGAAAATTACGCCTCGTAAACAAAAAAATAAGACTTTTGAGGGCGATAGCGCCCTAGATCGATCTTTTATCTAGTGGAATTTCCGGTGCGAGAAGAGTCGTAAACGTTTCTACAACCACTACTGTGCGATTTATTATGTTGTTTTTATTATTGGACCCTGCGACTTGGTTTTTTTTTTAAATTTGGAACAATTAATTGACTGCATGAAGCGAAAAAAATTTTGTGGGAAATTGGAATCAGTCGGAATTGCAAAGAAAATACTGAAAGTTGTACTTCGCAACTGTTTTAGGTAGAACCATATTGAAAATTTGGAAAGTACGTTGTGTGGATCTATAGGGTGTTCGCGATAATTTGTACCAGCGTTTTTCCGTAAACAATGAACACTAGAAAAAAAACCGGAGAGGGGGAAGTTGTAGTATAGTTTACTAGCAATATGATAGCGTCTCTCAATTATTTCTATTTTTAATATTTTTCTAGAAACGAAGGTGACCTTCATTTTTTTTTTAACGAAATGTCCTTGCACTATCCGCACCCTCCGCGACCTAATCACAACTCGTTCTATTCACGTGATTTTTCCATTACTAGATAAAATTCTGGATGTCAACTGCAATGAAAAGATTATGAAAGACAAAGTAGAAGACAGAGATTCTTGCATCCCACCCACAGCGAGGTTACCTGCAAAGAGGCACAAGTGACGAAAATTATTTTGCTCAAGTCTACCATTCTGCTCACAATGTTTAAACAAGTCATATCAAGTCTAACCTCCGTGCGACCAACCGTTATAGCACAGTTTTCCACAACTACAATTTTCTTTAAAAAACCTGCGGTTCTGATAACGGCAGTACTGAAAGTACAAGCACAAGAGTATCGCTTGCATACGCTGCACTGTTGATTTCAATTGGGCAAGTGCACGACTAAACAACGATGTTATTTCTAATTTTTGTTATAATTCTGTAACAAAGCATTTTGAAGCCTATGTTTATACGAGATTTTTTTCTTATTTGCACTCGTAGAATCTGCTGGTAAATGTATGCAGAAGAAAGTAATGACACCCTTCTAGAATATCGATTATAGAACCGATATATTGTAATTTCGGTTCTGAAGAACGGAAACCGTACCCGATATAATGTATGACAGTTGTGAAACGTTTTCGATTCTCCATAACCGTTCCAAGATCCGAAACCGATATAATATTTGTTTTCAACTCCTGAGTGTTCACTTAATTCCCCCACCCTTCACTGCATGTAAAAAATCGAGCGAATCGATTGAATGTTGTTTCAGTTACTTCACTAAGATGGCAAACGTTTCTAACGTTTTAATAAATATTTCGCAAAAATGATTATCCGGAAATCGCTAATTGCTCATTTACATTCTGGCTCGGGCTCCCGATGGGTTGATGCCTGGATCTTTCGAATTTCCTCATAGAATCCAGGCACAAAAGGCGAGTGTTCAAACGAATCGCGATATTGCCAGCGAACAAAGGTCCTTTCGCGTCTCGCGACTCTTCCTACTCGCTTAATGGCTAACTATGAATTTATAAGTATTTCTATAATAGTGGTGGTCGAGCGGTACGGCATTGGCGCACGACAGATGCACTATTCAAGAGTTGGAGAGACCTCGAGCACCCGAGGCTCTTTATAAACAAGAGGCAACAGAGGTAACGATCCCTTGGGCGTTGTACTTTCAAAGGAGCTCGGCCAGATATCGACGCGCCTGCGGACCAAACAATGGGAAAAGTACCATTCGAAAGTGCCTGGTGACAAAGGAAAATGCGCGCTGGGAAAATCTGTCCATATAGTATGTCTAATGGCCGGCAATTAGCGCGACGAGCACGAGTGCTGTGCTACGCGCTGCACGGACGTTTACCTATCCCGACGACAGAAGACGCTCCGGATTCCTTTGATCTTCGAATTGCACTTGCGCGCCTGCAATTTCAAGCAGTTTTACATTGCACGAGAATTTGATCTCGTCCGCTTAGAATGCACTTACGAAAAACGACTTTAAAACGCGCATACCTCTGCTTATCGATCGATCTCCTCGCGTGTTTCTTCGAATGTAGGTCACTTATCTTCTGCTTCCTCTTAATCGTTCTACAGATCAGGATAATTCAGTCATACGGTAACCGTAAATCAACTTTTAAAAGAGATTTATAGGACGGTGTATAATTTATAGAACCCCTGGTAAAACGTTTCCGATAATGGCTCGGACAACAATCTCGATGAACGTATTCGATTTTCGTAACTCAACGTTGAGTAGTATGTACTAGGGCTGTTACTTTCCTTCGAAGGTCGAAGATTTCGATGCTCGAACCTTCGAAACTTTGATTTTCATCACCTTCGAAGTTCCCTTCATTCCTTCGAATCCTTCGAAACTTCGAAGTGTCGAAGCTTCGGAAAAGTAACAGTCCTAGTATGTACACGTGTACACGTGAGAGAAAGTAATGAAAATGTAAATATTGTGACATAATTGGTATCGGTTAGTCACTATTCCATATTCTGTCAATTTGGCTGTACATACACGAAATGTCACCACGCCATTACTCAAACAATATGAATAATGAAATATTTATCTCCTTGTGCAGGAAATCGCACAAAGGAACATTGCAGAATGGATGTCAAAGTACTATCAGTTATTTGAGAAAGAAATATTAGGTTGTTGCATATGAAATGTCCGATTTTCAGCAGTAACTTTAAACAACTGTAACTTTATTTCTAAATGAACTTATTGATCAAATTAAGCACCATTGTAAACAACGTATTCTGTCATTGAATTTCAAGTTTCTTGATTGCGGTAAAAATCGAATTTAGTGGATATTCACGTTCTTCATGATTAAAAAACATAATTTCGAGAATCATGTATATTATACAATAAATAATACGAAGAATTGAACTAAAATGAAATAATTGTACTTCAAGACTACCTGTAATCATCCCAGAAAGGTCTAGCCCCATATATCCAATAGTTATTCTATACAAATTCTTAAAAGTCATTTGTTTTCCTTGACGTTACACAAGAAGCCTCCCTTAACACGTGAAACGCTATGACAGTACCTGGGGACTAACGGTGTCGAATTTACAAAACAATATCTAATATATAATTCATATAATATTAAAAAATGTTTACACTGTCTTAATAGATTTAATCGAAACAGAAATGGGGTAGCAAGTCTTTTGCTTGTGCAGAGTCGTATTTTTGTATTTAAACATAAATAAAAAGTGAGAAAAAAGCGAGACAAAATTGCTCCGCGTGTACCGTGCCAATAAAATGTCATTCTACCAAATCCGATCGGAAGCTTTTTGTCAGGGGTTGTAGCCACCTTTCCTCTCTGTTCGTTTCATCGGAGATCGAATCTCTGGCCAGCCGTTCACCTAACCCGATGAGTATCCCGTCGGAAGTTCGGAATAATTGGATCGGTGCAATTAGGGAATGCATCCTTTCCCGCGGAGTCTTTCTACGGTTTTTCTGGAGCCGTTGCCCGTTCTTTGTCCCATTGGTCGAAGCCAAGGGACACTTCTGCCTCCCCCTAATGGAATCGGACGGTTCTTGTTCCGAATGTGCTGGCTCAGCAATGTCAATAAAATTTAACAAGCTTCCCATTTACCATTTGCGGAATCTTCAGCGCGCGCTTCGCGTTCTCTTTACTCCGCTCCTTCCTCTCCGCTCAAAGGATAATCACTTTTATTGTCCCGCGTTCGTCCCGTGCCCTTCGTCCTTTCGCGTTACCGGTTACTTCCTGTTTCGCTCGTTTCTTTCCACTGTTATCTGGCATCATGAACGATGACACTGTTATGCCAGAAATTCCTCGCCGGATATTATCACTGAGCGAAAACGGAGAAAGAGAGAGAGAGAGAGAGAGAGAGCCTTGACTCGCATTAAATGATGTTTCCGTCACACGAAACTACAGTTACTCCCATTAATATTCGGATACTCTTAAGAAGACGATTACTTTTTTAATATTGAATCATACGGCTTGGACTTTCTTGAAAAGTTCGAACAATTACTTTACAACACGACGTGAACAAGAACTTTCGAAACAATTGCAATTGGTCGATATTGCAGAGAAAATACTAAAAGTTGTTTTTTACAATTTCTTCATGCGGGCCTATACTGAAAATTTAAAAAATACGTTTTGTAGATCGGTATTAACTATATACATTTTGAAAATTTTATCAAAATCGGAGGACGTGGAAAACAACGACATACATCGAAAGACGTAAGAATCCTTCGGTTGATTACAGTTTAAGGCCGAAAATTGTGAAAAGTTGCAATTTTCACCATCTTTAAACGGCTGTAGCTCATCGCAACGTTTACCGATTTTGGTGAAATTTTCAGTGTGTACAAACGTTAAATTTTCAATAGAGACCCACGTAAAACAGTTGTAAAAATACAACTTTTGGTATTTTCTTTGCAATGCCGACCGATTACAAGTTTTTCAAAATTTCTTTCTTGCGTCATGTAGTAAACTAATTGTTCTAATTTCCCAAAAAAATCCATGTCATATGGTCCAACATGAAAAAAGTGATCGTCTTTTTAGGAGTGTCCGAATAATAATGGGAGTGACTACGTTTCTCGTTATTTCGCAAACAAAGCGATCGGAGCCGCGTGGCGAGCATCTCGCGTTCACCATTTTTCAGTAAATAATTTTGCCGGAAATTTAGTATAACCAGCTAGTATCACTTCGTACTGCGACCAAATACGCAGCTGTAGACTGCCGGAGGGAATTAATCTACTTGTTTTTAGTGAGCTACGAGGCAATTATCGTCGCGACCGGGGCGCAACCTGTTTCCAGTTTTATGTGAAACGGCGGCGATCAACAGGAAAACCTTGAGGAATCAGTTTTAGTTAATTAACATTCGAAATGGAGGCCGGTGCTGTGTAACTTATATATTCCGATTATGTGTTTTCTTGTTATCGTTCGCGTCTATATTACGTTTCGACTTCTTAGCTTCGGCCGATCACGGATTACAGATAGACGAGCGTGCAATGTGATAATGTTTCGTTTCCGCGCCGTGTTTCCAAGGTTTTTGGCTTTGTTCTGGAACCTCATCGCTTATCTGATGCCACCGAATGCTAACAGGATGCAGAAAATGTTTTATTAAATTACCCTCGCTGGAATACCTGTTTCCGCTTTGCACCGAGCCATCTTCTTACTCGTCACCAGTTGCTGTATCTTAACTTTCAACATTTTTGTTTTATACACATACGTAGAACGTAATGGCAGTTTTTTTCATACTGTTTGTCCATTTGGCATAGCATGCATGATATTCTTGGTTTTATTCCAAATCTCCTTATTGTTCATTGGATATTTTGTGATAGTTTTGTGACCCTTTTCACATAGAAACATAGTTGCAAAGGCTATAACCGGGTTTAGGGTCGATTTGAATCGGACCTGAACCATTTGACAACCTACCCAAAATGAAACCTTTTTGCCAAGTTTCAGTCCGATGTCTCATCTGTAAGGGTAGATACAGGGGAAAAACCGAAAAACCAGGTTAGCCCCATTTTCTCTAGTTGTATCACAATTATAAGTTATGAAAAAATCTGTCACATTTCGGGTATTGAGCCATATGTTATGTAACGTTTTCACATTGCAAATACTCTGGTTGTAAAAAATGAAAAACACGAAAAGAAATCTGAAAAATGCAGATTTCATACAGAAGTTTAAGAGCGACACCTACGGAATTATTTCAGCAATAAGATAACGTCAATTTTTTCGTATTTTCAGCTATGGTGCGTCATAGTTAAAGAAATATAAAAACAAATTTTCTCGACGTTCTTTGCTAAGTTACTCCTATTTTTTCATAACTCTTTGAGTACATTATGCTATGTTAAACAATTGCAATGGGAAATTTTGACCCTCCAAAATACCTACTATAGCCTTACTCCCAGATACCTACTAAAAATCTGAGTTGTATTGACTGATCGTACTGATTTTATGTTTAGTGTTTGAATAGTTTTTAAGCGAAAGAGGGTTAATGAGTTAATTAAATAATTAAATAAATTAAATTATTAAATAAGAGGGCTAGTTAAATAGTTAATTATTTAAGGAGTTAATGCTTAAATATTCCTTACAAAAGAATAGAATTTGTTTCTGACCTAATAGAATCAAATAACATTCATATTTAATAGATTCTGTTTGAAATCTTGTTCACGAGCCTAACTCGTTATTATGCGGAAAGAGGTTAAAATTGTTGTGCATACATTTTTATTTTAGAAACACAAATCGATGTAACAGTGTTCAAAGAATGAACATTTCAGACTAGTTTCCTAACATGTCCAGAAGCACATTAAAAATAAATAAAATGTAGTAAATGAGTAACTTGTGTACTTGGTTGCCTATAGAAGGGTTAATCGTATAGGACCGGAGTAAATGGTTAGGATCGTTTCCCAGGATGTCTTTGACGGGTCAATAATTGGGTTGGAAGTGAGGATAAGTCTGTGGCAAGCGTCGCGTCGGTAGCATTCGTCTAAGAAGATGTCCCCGAGCGCCGAAGAAACTGGTTCCACGTACGGATCCGCGGATCGGCGAGCGCGATCGCTTTTTCGCGTTTCTTTCGTCGCGAGAGGAGCGAAACTCGTACCGTGCATGCCGGTGGTACACGTGTAAACACGCGCGTTCAACATGACGCGTCGACGCCTATAAGATCGTCCCAAACAACGACGAACAACCATACTTATTCTCCACAACTCCCTTAAACCCGACCAAAGAATATAAAAAACTCAACTATCGGAACTACTCAAAAATTTCCGAGTCCTTTTACAAACGAATAGATTTTAGATTTTCCCAAAATTAATTTATTCAATCTATTGTACAGTGCGACTCCTTTTATCCGAATCATTTTTACTAGACTGCGGATGTTATGCATTTACGACAAAAATCAGCAGGCGCGATTGAAAAGACTAGAAAGATTAAAAGAATTTAAGCATGTCGATGTAATTAATAGTTTCACCGTATTGAATATAAGTTTAATCATCACCAGAATTCTCAATATATCAATTTATTTATTTATTGTTGAGCTTTTATTATTATATGAAGTAGCGGCGAAAGGTTGGGGCCACCCTTTAAAAACGAATAACTTTTTCAAAATTGGTCCAAATGATTTGAATTTGTTCGAGATGTTAGAAGGATTAGTTTAATAGATAATTTGTAAAAAACTTTTTTAAAACTGCTATTGATCGGAGTTGTTAAGAAAGAACTGAAGGTCATGATTTTACATATTTATCTGTGGCTATAACGAAAATTTACAACATGTCTTTTGTAAATCTAAGTGAGATATACATGTACAAAGTTGCATCGAAATAAAAAATCCATAGGCATTGAAAGATGTAAGAATCTTAAACATTTTTGGCTAAATCACGCACAATTTTCTCATAGTTTTAGCCAGTTTTAATCATTTATGGCTCGTGGCAACCTTAATCGATATCTTTGAAACTTTGTCTATATATACAAGGTGACACAAGCATTTTCTGCGTGGGTGTGGGCATAGAGGAGATTTCAAGGTCATCTCTATTTGTTTTAACGGAATGCTATGTTTTTTTATCGCGATGTGATAGCCGTTGTTGAGACGACTTCAGCGAGCTATCATTGACGGTCATGCAAGGTCAAATGTGGTAGTAAAATAAACTTCAAAAACGATAAGGCATGCACGTGATGCAGCGATACGAAGATTGCAACTTTGTATTGACGCGAACGGTCACCACTTCGAGCATCTCCTGTAACGTAAAAAAGTTTATTTTACTACCACATTTGACCTTGCATGACCTTCAAGGATAGCTCGCTGAAGTCGTCTCAACAACGGCTATCGCATCGCGATAAAAAAAATATAGCATTCCATTAAAACAAATAGAGATAACCTTGAAATCTCCTTTATGCCCCCACCCACGCAGAAAATGTTTGTGTCAAACATGGCTCCCTCTGTACCGTGCAAATTTTGTTCATAACATTTTTCCATATTATTACAAATAACGGAGATATTCAAGATGGACATAGTTATTACCCCACCCTGTCTAATCGGACCGCGGATTTTATTCATTTATGGCAACAAATGAGTAGATAAAACGTGAAATAGATGAAAGATAAAAGCGATGTATTGTAATAGTATCGATACATTATTATCAGCTTATTCAAATTATTAATGGAAGGAACACATTTTATTTCGTCCTAATAACTTGTAATTGATGCACAAATTTTTTAGTGAAGAATAGCATAATTTACATTTTCATTCTAGGCAAAGATAAAAAAGTTAAAAATCGTGACCTCCACAACTCCGATCAATAGTAATTTTAAAAAAAGTTTTCTTACACATTATCTAGTAAACTAATCCTTCTAACATCTCAAAAAACCTCAAGTAATTTGGACCACATTAGAAAAAATGTATTCGTTTTTATAAGGGTGACCTCGAACGTTTGCATATTGCTCATCTAGACTCACAGTTTATAATCATAGAGATTTTATGCATTTTCGACAAGAATGAATAAATTAAATATAAAACAATGGTGAGATTAAAAGAATTTAAGACTAGCTATATATTATCTTCTGTTTATTGAAATGATTAAAACATTGATTAATACGTTACTCATATTTGTTGCAGGTAATACAATATTATCGTCACGGGGATAAGAAATATGGTTTGTGTACTATGGCTCCAATAATTTGATCACTGTAAGTACCATTGTAATTAACATATTGTGTAAACAAATTGCAAGCTTCTCGACTGTATTACGAGGAATTGAATTCTTTGATACCGTTCACGTGTACAAGTTTGTCATCTCCGTTCTTAAATTTTGCTTCCCATCGCCGAATAGTAAAACTTGCTCAGGTTATGCAGCAATATTTTCGTTCTACCTTCCACAGATAGAATATCATTTTTAAGAAAAAGCTCAATGCTGTAACGTTTTAGACACCGAGTATATGAATTGAAATGGCAGTGGCAACTGAACCGCCACCACGGAAGTGCAATTTTCAACGTTGACGAGGCGAAAGAATTATTAGTTGATCGGAATAGACACATTAATCATTCCCATTCCTGAAAGAAACCAATCAGCGGCACTTGTTGCGCGTGGTTTCAATTAAACATGGTAAGTTGCGGCGTGTTTCATTTACAATTAACCGTGCTTCTTAAGGTCGGCCTAAGCCGGTAACTGAGTTACACATACGCAATCAACGCTCATAATCACTGCGCGGAGTACGGAGTCCCCCGTATCCCGTTAATGAGCTTTACGTACTGTTACTTCATCAACTTCTCATCGTAATTGTAAATGGGCCCTTAATTTCCTCGGACCCCGGTATCTCGGGCTCTTCCCCTCTCCACCTCTCTCTCTTCGTTTCTCTCTCGCTCTATATCCGTCTCTCTTTCTCGGTTAACAAGAATTTCTTAGCGGGAACACGTGTATTATCCTGCCACAGTGGTTTCCACAGGAATCCTGAGGCTCCGCAGGCTAATGCCTTGTCTCGGAACACATTAGGTTCGTTATTCACCGATAATAACGTTTCGCCCCATAAGTCCGGGATTATTACGCTAATCGATGCACGCTTAATCTCTATTATCTTTCACTCTTCGCGCTCTTGCAATCATTCTCGCGGCGCTCGCTGTCCATAGCCCTTCTCCACTGATTTCTTCATCAATTTCTCCGGCCTAGGTGCTTGTTGCTATCGATCGTAACTTCAAAACACAGCACGATACTACGATAATGAACGTTTTTTCGTATTCAACGACAAACAACGAAGATACTCTAGATATTTGTGCATAACAGTTGCCTTATATTGTACATTCCACGTATAAGTACAACATTGTTAAATATTATATTATGATATTAAATATATTGGTAAATATCTTAGATTTTTTACTGAGTTTGAAAGCTTCTTTTTCTGAACATTTTAAAATAGATTTCGTGCAAATATTCGCATAATTGCAGAAGTTATAGGACCGAAGAACGAATGACGCAGCTGAGGAATTATACCAGGTGTACCGGTTAATAATTCTTAATCTTTTTCTAAAGAAAAAAATTTAAATTTGGGATAAAGGAAAAAAAGGCTTTATTCGAAGTATGCACCATCGTTAGCTATACATTTTTCCCATCTGTCCTTCAATTTGTGGATGCCCTTCCAAAAAATGGTTCCCATTTTGAGACGATACAGTCATCGAGCCATTTTTCGACGTCTTCGTAATTTTTGAAGTGCTCCTGGAAATGTGCGTGAGCCATCGATGAAAAGAGGTGGTAATCAGAAGGGGCCAAGTCTGGTGAGTATGGCGGATGGGGCAAGAGTTCCCAGCCAAGTGCAGAAATTGTGTCTTTGACCGCTTTCGCTGTGTGTGATGGGGTTGTTGTCGTGTTGCAAAATGACTTTTCCGTGTCTTCTAGCCTAATCTGGGCGCTGGTACCCATTTTCCTGACTTCTGAACTTTTCCCATGGCATGCAGACGATCAGAAATGCTTTGTTGACCAACATTCAACTTCTCTGCCATTTGTTGTTGAGTTTGCGTATCGTCTTTGTCCAACAGTGACTGCAATTCTGCGTCCTCAAATTTTTTCAACTGACCCGGGCGTTCTTTGTCTTTCAAGTTGTCACTAAGACATCGTCACCGTCAGTTTCCACAAAGTACGACGGCTTTCACTCGCGTTTTTCTCTTGATTAAACAAGTAAAGCAGTACGTGCCGCAAATGCTCTTTATTTGGTTTGAAACCAGACATGTTTACCACAAAAAAAATATGACGCTAACTCGAGATCGTTTAAACATCAATGGTGTTTTGAAAGGTTATGTCATAGCAAAAAAATAACATAAGAATTTAGCCCGTGAACATGCCCTTGCTTCCAGTGCTATTCAGCGCAGAAATTAGGAATTATTAACTGGTACACCTGGTAGATCGCAACACTCGAACGGATGAATGTTAGGTTGTAACATCAATACCTTCGATTGCAAGTGTAAATGTGTAAAAGTGTTTTAATGTGGACGGTTTAATTGTGACTCGTTGTAAATGCACATAACTGCGATTAAACAAACGCCATATACAGTCAACGATTTTACATAATATAACAAAATATTTTAACTTGCGTTAAATAGTAGTTAATATCTTTCTTGACGATGGAAATAGATTGAGGAAACAGATAATATTAAAATGCAAGAAACCATAATTTAGTCCATTATTTTATCATGTAGAATAAACCCCTCCGTGGTTTACGAAATTTTATAGAAGCTTTTCAAAAGAATGGTTCATTTGTGATTTATGGTTCCTTTGAGACTCTTGTTCCTTGTTGCGAGTACTATATACGATGCAAAAAAACTACTATATAAAAAAATTTAATAAATACAGTGAAAATCAAGATCAAGGACATTTCTGGACGGACATTGTCTTGCAAATCTTCGTTGACCTAGGGGTGTAGGCTACGATCGGCTTCATACTTATGTTTTATACACCCTGTACATTCATATTTTCGGAAATAGCGAAAAAATAAATTAGAATCAATAAATTATTTCAAATAAAATTCTCACTGTTTTGAGGATCCTTCAAGTAACATTATATTTTATAAAACTTTTAACAAAATAAATAGTGAATTTATATGCAAAATACGAATTTTCTGTGTCAATTGCAAGCCACAGAAACCAGATAGACATTTCCGTCTTCCTCTCATAATTTTAATAAGTTGGGGATAATATATCAATATTTTTATATTATCTTAATCTTTCTACTGTTTTAAATTGCACCAGAGATGCCTTGATCCACAATCTTTGTTACTATACAATAGATGCCCTTTTGTGTGGAGTGTGTGGACCCTTTTCTTGCCCCTTACTTTATATACATATATTTCTAATGTCTCATTGTTTGTACCTTTAGAATTGTACTTGGATATGTTCCACTATATTGTCAACCCTAGATTCTAAGTCATCTTTGTAATGTTAGCATGCACAGTCATGTGCATGCTGCTAATAATCCCATGTGGGTTTTTACAGCTTAATAAAAAAAAAAACAAAAGAAAACTCATTTATGTTATAAATGCATAAAATTCGTAGTTCACGAATAAAATATTTTATATTCAAAAGTGCACATCAAATAAGATAGACTATATAGTATTTACTGTTTGAAATAGTATTATACCCAGCTCTGATGGCAACAGGTTAAAGCGTTGTTTGACATGAAGAGACTATCGATCGACAACAATTAGGAAAGATCCACTATCGAAAAGTGGAACTAAATTTTCAGTAGCAATCGTGTCCAGCGATTCGTATCGAAAGATCGATCTAACAGCAAGCGCAGCCGCTAAAGGTGTTATTCCGTTTTTCCATCGGCGTTCCATTAAGCTCGTGCTTTGTTTCTTACGGTATCGATAAGGAGTGCATCCCCGGTGCATCCTCGGCTGGATACCGGGCACGTCGGTACTCTCGGGTACTCTGTGGTACTCATCGGCACGTACGTAAGCGTATGTTGGCACGTACGTGCCGTTAAGAAACTTCCTTTCCCGGATTGCCGGGCCGCTGTCACGTGCGAACCATCCGGCCAACATTGTTACATTCTCATCGCATTCTTTCGCCGAATCCGTGGGCTCCTCGAACGCTTCGACGAACCGTATATTCCTCGGCTACAAGACAGAGAAGGAAAGAGAGAGAGAGAGAGAGATTGGTACGTGCCCATGATTTTATCGAGCAACCACGCACCGCCGAAAAAAGGATTCGAAGTAGAAGAATCCCGCGCAACGAAATAGATAGCAACCGCGGCCAGATGTTTCTAATCGGTTTTGCACTCTATGTACCTAAAACCACGCGAAATATTCCGCGCTATCGGGAAAAAGCGATCTCGGCGAATACCGGCGGTGTGTTTGATAAGCCGCTATCGAATGCACCTGGTGCTTTGTGTTCTCTTGCAAGAGAAATTTCATTGTTTCTCCGAACAATATCTTCCTTAACAGCGTACTGCACTATTGGTTCCTTCTGGGCACGATCGTTTTGATACTGTTTGATGGACGTACATTTTTGCAGTTTATTGTGGACACATTTATAATGTGATTTAAGATAACAGCGTTGTTGACGTTGAAGATCAGTGGAGTTATGCAGCAATGTAGATAGTTTTATATTTATGCAAGTTGTACTAGTTTTCACAATACACCATTCTCTTGTGGATGGTGTAAAATTGTCATTAGTACAAGTGCTCAAAAATAAACATGTTATGAATCCTATTCATCACCGAAAAAATTACCTCTTTTCTTATTGATACTCTGCAGAATCTATTTAATATTATGTGTGTTGAGACGTGCTTATTATATGGCCGGCTCGACTTTCGGTTTGGGTCTACGCTACGGTCGATTCTGGACAGTGCCGTTTTCCAAGAGTCTTTCTAGTGTCTTTTTGACGAATTTATCGTTTTATGACTCGAGTACGGCTGGAAAGTATCAGCTGACTCTTGGGAAAGTCAGCCTAGCCGTATTGCTCTCAATGGCACTTGGCGTAGCGTAGGTCCACACAAATGTCCCTAAGCCTGATTTATTACTTTAAAAAAAATACAGGAAACCGAGTGTCGTCTGTTTCGCGATATTGATGGCATCGACGTATTTCATCTATGGACGTTGCCCTTGTTTTAGAACTCATTTCTACCTTCCAAAAATTGTATCATTGGCTGAGGCCCCACTATTTTGTATTTTGTGGAGGGAATTTTCAACCCCACGAGGTTTCTTTATACTTTATTATTATCCTTCGTTGCAAGATCAGTCGCGAAATAGAGTCGAAGTCGAAACAAGTCAAATTTGATGTACATTGTCAACCTCTATTTTATATTCTGTTTTATACCGTTCTTCACACCCATTTTATTAAAGTTGTACAGTTATCCGGAAACCCGTTAATTCTCTTTATTTATTTATTACCTCTTTTTGAGGTGTGTATCTCAGCGGCTCACTAATCGCAATTTGAGCACAGACACGACACAACAATGTGTCCATCTTTCTTGTAGTATTTGTCCATACTGAGAGTGTATCTTGTGTACTAAGATTTAATATTTTATAATTTATTGAAATAACAATGCTCAATTAAATAATGAGAATCTTCAAAGTTTTCTATCATTGGTGAAGGATATCTCTTGAGTACTATATGTTTCCGCATTGTATCAAAGTGCATAATTTTCAGTGCACTTTTCTCCATGAAATCGTGCAAGATTCACATCCCACTCGGTCCTGGTACACAAGCTATTATTGTTTAAAGCGTATGTGTCGTCTATACTCTTAAACTTTCAAATAGTGCTGAAATATTAATGAATGACACTGTGGACCAGTGTGCGTCGTTCCGGTTGATCGGTTTCGCGAATTGTCGGTCGCGGATAATTCGCTGAGCCACCTGCGCGCGCAGTCTGACGCGTGACGCGTGAGGTGCGGTGGTCGAATAATTACGAACGATGCAATATTTCGAATCGCGTTCCACGATCGCTTGTCGACTTAACGGAGAAACGAGTCGCTAACAACCTACGGGCACCGGCTAAATACGGCCCAGTGGCGAAGTTAAAAGCTTCATTTAGTTCGCGTTTTGCGCAAAGAGCATCCAATCTCGATCCGCTGCGCGGAATTTCTCGTCGTAAAAATTCCGCGGGAGCTCGTTACGGCTGGCGGATTGACCATTACGCGTTGCAAAATGGACAGAAAGGGGATCATCGCCTCATAATAAACCTGTAATCGTAAATCAGTAATTTCGCCGGGCCCGCGGAGAAAGAAAGGAGAGAAAGGAGGGGGAGTGTGGAAGACTGACTCGGCCGAGTCATTAATCTACGGCGCGCTGATTAAACAAATTGCTGGAGCGCGAGGCGTCGATGATCGGCCACCTCTAGTTGCAAGGTGTTCCGCAGCGTAATTCGCGGGGCTTGATCGATCGGTTAGTGGCCGATTAAAAAAGGGAGCTGCGTCATCGAGATAAGTGGAGCTACCTTATAATGAGAGGGCGCACTTTCGACGTCGATAGGTGCCGTACGTGTTCCTCTGGGAACATATCAAAATCTTCGAGTACCCATGCACCTCGGCCGAACTCGGCCTGGCTGGCAACGTGCAATTTCACAACACCCCTGGCTAATTAATTGCACCTTTTTCTTGCCGCTAAGCTGCCCACTCGTTTCGCTTTAATACGCTTCGATAATTGAGAAAAGCTATCGTGCAACGCCGAAGAAAGTACGCGACAAGTGCAGTAATGTTTTGATATACAGAGACTCACAGTAATATTGGGACATTTCTAATCCGTATCATTTGAAAACTTAAATTTTATTTACGAAATATTGATATACAGGGTGAGTTGGTAAGTACTGATCATCTAAAAAGACTCTATTGCTTGTAACAAGAAACTTCTGACTGAATTATGTTGGATTCCGATGTTTAGTGTTTTAATAAAAAAATTGATTTTATTCTACTAAACATAGTACACGAAATCTTGCAAATATTAGAGTATACTATAGTGTAGAGTATAGTTTCTAGAACTGTTGCAATTCTTCTATAATGTCTGTCTCGGGAACGTAGACAAGAGTGGTTTATCTTCGCATCCTTAAGTAATAGTCGGAGAACTGATTTTAGATGTAGTGGGGATTGGAAAAGTCCCAATAGGAGTTCATGAACATAACTAAGCGTTGATGAGTAAGAAGCTAAGGAGCAAGATTTTGGGATTGGTACATAAGAGGTTCAAGCGTATGACTCGGGGTCGATGAGTAACAGATTCGAGGGTCGTATGCGTAAGTATTTATAGAAGATAGAAAGAAAATTTGAGGCTACCTAGCTTATACTAAACGATAAATATGAAAGTATTTGCTTGAACTAGAGCAATATCCAACAATTTTGTAGAACTATCAGACACGTGTCGAACGAGCAAAGTTTGATCTTGTATATCTCATTTTTCTGAGATCTCAAGATGACTTTCATACATTTCGTCAAGGTCAACTCAAGGTCATCATATTATAAGCTGCCGAATTTTCCTTTTCATCGAAAACAACGTGGTATTAAAAAACAGGTGAATTATAGGGGTGTGCGAGAACCCGAAATGTCGGGTCGGGAACACAGAATTTTTTCGGGATCGGGACGGGTTCCCGAAAATGTCGAGATTCTCGAATTTATCGGGATTCCCGAAATAATCAGGATTTCCGAAAATTCCCAGATTCCACTAACCATTTAGGTATATTCGCTTCAATTGATACATTCATAGTTTCGGATTTTTTATTCTAAGTGTTTTCGGCAAATTATGTTATTTTACTTTTCACTTATTTATTTGATTCTTATCAAATTATACTATTTAGAATATATGGAATAGGAATAGTGCACAAATAAGTAATAAGTATAATTATTTATTGTAAATTTTCATGTAAAAAAGCTACTTTTTCGACATTCTCTGTCAGCAATCTTGTTCGGTTCGATGTTATAATATTTCCAACTGTGGAAAATAGGCGTTCACTAGTAGCTTGAATTGCGGGTACACCTATACATATATCGTCGAGCTGCCTTTGCTAATATTGGTAATCTTTTGCAATTTTCCATCCACCAGTCTGAAATGGCATTATTTCAAGGTATATTGTTTTCTTCAAAATATATTTTTATTTCTTTTTCATTAAGTTCATTATAACTCTGCTTATAATTCATGATGACAATGTCTGCATTCCGCTTTTTTATCGTCTGTTTTCTGAAAATGTTCCCACACAAAGCTTCTCTTTATCTTCTTTCTTTGCACGACATCTTCTGCACTAGTTCCTGCTACAACTTCACTCTCATTATCACTCGTCATTTTTTTTTTAAAGACAATCTTTATTAAATTTACACAGATCTTGAAATATACGTCTGAGCTTCCTTAACTTCTCAGTGATATTGCTCAACGGCGTGCACAATGTCGAAGTACTAAGCACACAGTCTCACGTTTGTTTACATGAGGGTACACGATTCTTAAAGTCCGTGTTCCTAATAACTTCACGGAAACTGAGAGAAGAAATTGAAAGAATGTTGTCTATTACGAATTCTTTTCAAGAGTGGTAAACACACGTGTAACTGTGTATTTATTTCTTTATATATATACATATATATATATATATATATATATATATATATGTATATATATATATATGTGTGTATATATATGTGTATATATATATATATATATATGTGTATATATATATATATGTATATATATATGTGTGTATATATACATGTGTATATATATATATATGTATTTATATGTAATATAGCACTGCACAGTCGTTCGGGAAACCCGATTTTTTCGGGAATCTCGAAATTTTCTGGAAACCCGACTCTCTCGGGAATCTCGAAATTTTCGGGAACCCGATTGCTTTGGGAATCTCGAAATTTTCGGGAACCCGATTGCTTTGGGAATCTCGAAATTTTCGGGAAACCCGACTCTTTCGGGAATTTCGAATTTTCGGGAACTCGACCCGACCCGACTTGTCCCGACCATCGGGTTCTCGATATTTTCGGGTTCTCGCACATCCCTAGTGAATTGACTTTAAACCAAGTAGATATAAAAAGATACAATTGTACTCATTCGATGCGTCCTTTGAACTACTAAAAAATTTATTAAAAAGTTTGTTGATACAACCAATAGATACCGAGTTATTTTAGATATTAGTTCTTGTTGTTTCATCCCGTATATGTATATCAACCCACATGTTACGCAAAAATTTCAATTTGCATTAAAAATGTAATGATTCAATACAATTATATTTTATATTATATTTATATTTCATATTCATCTGTATTTAAATGGCAAGTAGAAACGTAGTGTGATAGTAGAATTTCATCGAAATCAACAGATATTAGTTACTCTATTAATAATTGCGCATTAACGTTTCTTACGGTGAAGCATTTTTATAACTATTGTACGTAATTGATGATGTTTTGGGATCACTCACTGTTTTATTTATCAACGTTTTAACACGTATTTTTGAAGCTACTTCAAGGTGTCTACACAGCCTCGTTAATCTGTCCATTATTCCGAATGCAGCAGCTGTGGATTTAATTATTTCGCCGAAAACCGAGTAATTGCATGACGACTTTAATACTTTGGATCAAAATAAACCCAGACTCCGCCGTCGGAGGATTAATTTCACTTAAAAGTTAAAAAGCAATGACTTGTTTAAGATTGGATCGAACAACTTGAATTTTATGGGTAAGTTAGAAGGATCAGCTTACCAGCTGACGAGAAAAAGAAATTTTGAAAAAATGTTGACATTGAAAGAATGCGTAGAGAAGTCATTTATATCGACAGCGTCGACAGCACCGTATCGACGAGACAGTATCAATTCAATGATAAAACTTGTTTGTTTCTAATGAAGCCTATGTTTTGCACCAGTCTGAAACTATTGATGGCTTCTCGCTTTCTTCATTTTAATTGAAAGCATCGTTGTTATTAGTATACACTAACTGGCATTGTCAAAGCATCGATTAAACGAGCTATCTTGCTCTCGGGCTCGTTCGCGAATGAACTCGTTAACGAGCAAGCGAGTCATGACTCGTGCAGCAGCGAGCATCAGCCAGGTGAACCTGCATTTATTAGGTTTCTCATGTTTTCTCCATCAGAGTTTCTTGTAACCGGCAACACGCAACTGATTTCCTTGCTGTACGGTATCACACAGAGCGATTTAATAGCCGCGCGATGTAAACTCCTAGCTAGCGAACAACGAATAAAATATCGAACTATTCAGCTTCGACACATTGACAAGTTTACTATCCCTTATTGATTACTGAGAACAATTTTAATGGTAGCGAGATGCTTCTAGCAACTGTGTGCAATTATGTGTTAGCGACACGTACTTATAGTCAAGTCGTACCAACGCCATTTTATCGAGGTATTCGAATCTTTGAAGGACGATAGGAATTTCCTTCTTAAAATCTTATTTGCGACGAAATTATCTTATTTTTTATAAAACGCGGTGTTCAGTAACTTTGAAACTCTTTAAACCTTGTTGCTAGGAATGACGAGTTAACTCGTCCATGACGCACATAATCACCTATATTATGTTGCTGTTGTATTTTTAATTTAAGGGGTACAACACGCAGTTGTTTCAAACAGGAGGAGAAAGTTGTAATCAGAAATAGTATTTTAACTCTTTGCGGCACAGGATTTCAGACGATAAAATGGACCCATGTTGCATAGAAATTTTATTGCGTTTTAAATGAAACAAAATTGGTATATTTTTATTAATAAAGTTATCACATAATGTAAAAACATAAAAAATAGTAATAGTTTAATTAAATTTGTTGTTATAGGGTGGGACTCAAATAGTCCACCACCACAAACTTAAGCTTTAGTTTTTATTATAAAGCTCTTCAGTTGCTTATATAGAATTAATTTTTATAAAAATTAACTTACTTCTACGATTTTTCACATAAAACCAGGAAAAAAAGATTGTCGCAATAAATCTTCCGCTTGCAACAATTGACGAATCTGTATTGGCATGTTGAATGTTGCCAACACAAGTGAATACATTTGTAACATTTGTTGAAGATATTACCAACTGCTTTACGTAAACAAAACGAAATATAAACCTGTGCGCATGCAGCTATTGCAATATTTCGAGGCGGGACTAGAAATGTCCCACCATGCATTACGGTGCATCAGAAAGGTGGGACACTTTTAATCCCAGCGTGCCCCAAAGAGTTAACCCTTAGCGGACGGGGATTATTTTTAGCATACTTTCTGATAGGTCGAATACATTTTCTTTGTGAAACAAAATTGTTTGCTTAGGAGCTTGGTATATGAATTAAATGAGAAGGAAAACGTGTTGTGTTCAGTAAAAATTAGTTTCATATTTTTCGGGAGTATTAATTGCTTTAAAAATTATTCACAGTCGCAGAACGGTAAAATTGTTTGGGCGACTGTCAGCAGACACGCGTCCGCAAAGGGTTAATGCTACATTTATAGAACCTGTTGAAATGACGGCGAAAATGTTAAATTTATTTTTTTGGGTATATATTGTAAAAAATGGCAAAAAATTTGGATAGATATTATTCTTGTTATTTTTATAATATAATGTAAAATAACAAATTTTAGTGCTCCGTAAATCTAGTGTTTAATAATGGTCATTACTGGGTTAGTACCAGGGTAAGGCACATTTACTTTGAAATAAAATGACTAATAATTATTTGACATAATGAATTATTTTTAATACTTCATTATTTGTAGTTTAGAAACAGCACAAGAAATTTATTCTAATTTGACGTTTAAATCATATAGATTATGTTCAATTATTTCAATTAAATTGTTCGAATAAAATAATAAATAATTTTGGTAAACCTTACGTTTAGGGGAGGATGCTCCGATGACCTTGACCTTGACATATGTTGTTGAGGACAACATTCTGAACAACTTTTGTCATTACAACTACCCGGTGCTCGGTCTCAGTTTTCGAGATATTTGCGAAAAACTATTGCTAATAGTGCATTAAATTTTCCGTATTTTTCCACGCTCCGTGGCAACGTAAACCTGTTCCGGGGCCGCACCTGTTTATTTTTTGTTTGTAAACACGTTGTGGGGATGAGAAGCGACAATACCACACACACCCACCCAGTGTTTCTAAAAAGAAGGCTCTCACATTATACAATATAAAATTAACTGAGACGGATACAGCATACATGTATTATATTATCGCATTTGATAGTAAAACAAATTGCAAAACCTAACCTAGACCTAACCCAGACCAATACAGCATACATGTATTATATTATCGCATTTGATAGTAAAACAAATTGGTAATGGTTTCAGTTGATTTTACATTGTTTAATGTGAGAACCTTCGTCTCAGAAACACTGGGTGGGTGTGTGTGGTGTCGTGTGTTGGTTAAGATTAGGTGGCGGGGGGCGGAGAGCACGCAGACGAAATTATGAGTATCTCGAATAGTATCTATATCAAACTGAGAATTTTATTCTGTATTTAAATGGTCTAATGGATACATAGAATTCATTACTTTGAAATAGCATCAATGCGTTTATCAAAATTGTACGTTCTTTTAAATAAAAGTTCGGCAATATAATTAGTATAATGATAATCACGTATGCCATAGCGAGGAATGCATGCTCTCAGATCTCTCCACAATCTTTTAATATTTTGTGTATGAACTTCAGTTTGAGGATCAACAAAATTAGTCGAAACAGAAAATTCAATACAGTACTAGCAATAGTTTTTCGCAAATATCTCGAAAACTAAGACCGAGCACCGGGTAGTTGTAATGACAAAAGTTGTTCAGAATTTTGTCCTCAACAACATATGTCAAGGTCAAGGTCATCGGAGCATCCTCCCCTATTATTGAAGTAACTAAATTAATTATTAAATTTAGATATGCTAATTCTTGTAGTTACATGATTAGCTGCATTCGCTTTGAAAATTCTTCCTTAGTACACGAAATAAATAGAATTTTTGAAGGTACTAATTATTTGATCAAATCAAAGAACGGTAATTAATAGGGGTGTACCCGAAATTTCTTGTACCTGAGCCTCGGGTCGAGTCGGACAATGATCGGGTCGGGTCGGGGTCCCAAAAGTTTGCAATATTCCGCTACTCGAAGTTAAAGTTGTATTTATATAAGTATAATGCTGTTTTATAATTTTTCAGTTCAATCTTTTATTTTCACTGGCAGGTTCAGAATGATTTTCGTATTTTTAGTGTAATCGGTTATCAAACTTCGCGAGGAAAAAAATATTTTAGAATTCATTACGTGAAATAATGTACGTAAAGGACGTTTCTGTTTCTAGTAAACACTGTTCTTACAAGACAAGGACTCTTCGTCCGCACACTGTTCGTATAAGAGCACTGTTTCGTAAACAGTGTTTACTACAAATCGAAATATTATTACAACCGATGATTGGACGTCTTAATATACACAGAGTTATTTATCGCTGATTTGACCGCAAACTTGCCCCAACTTTAACTTCGAGTACCCGAATATTGCAAACTTTCGGGACCCCGAACCGACCCGACCCGACTTCCTTTTCGAGTACCCGAAGTTTATAAACTTTCGGGATCCCGACCCGAACACGAACAAATTTCCCGACCCGACCCGAACCCGAAATTTCGAGTACTCGCACACCCCTAGTAATTAACGATTATTTTTCATCTGATTTATTTCGATAATGACCAAGCCTGATTTGATACCCGAGTATTCCGACTATGATGCAGTGTGAAATTTTTCGGTTACGAACAAGAGGGTTGATAAATGCTTGCAAGGGAAGAAGTTCGGGTCGAAAGAGCATCCGGCAAGAATTTCTCCGACGGCGGACCACCACAGCGAAACGGCGACGACAATAATTCCCGTATCGAATAATAGGTCGATTTAGCGCGGCAGAGAGCCGGGTTCAAGCTACATCGCTCACAATAGCGTAATAGATAACGCGATACAAAATGATAACGCCGGTATATAGAGGCCGCAATAATTTCACCTTCCCTCGGCAGCGGCCTAACAGCGTACCGTTTATTACTATCGTCCCCGTTTATCTCGGCGAACGAGAGCCACGGACTCACTTATCGTTCCTGAAAACGTTTTCTGCCACCAAGATACCTATCTGTCTTCCCGCGAGAGAACTCTTTTCCCTCGGCCGCAAGTGCAACCGATAGTTCCAAGCGAAATCTTTCTACGGCCGTCGCTGCTCGATTTATAAGCGATCATTGTTGCCTTTCCAACATTGGCTTATTTACGTCAGTCCGATTTTTCTCACCTGCAACTCGATAACGTACACTACCGGCGATAAGTATTTGGTCGCTTGCGATTCTATGTCTACTGGATACATTATTTACTATTAGACTGCAGATTTTATGCGTT
This sequence comes from Sphecodes monilicornis, assembly GCA_913789915.3. Classification (NCBI taxonomy): domain Eukaryota; kingdom Metazoa; phylum Arthropoda; class Insecta; order Hymenoptera; family Halictidae; genus Sphecodes; species Sphecodes monilicornis. The sequence continues at coordinate 2,411,575 of OU565287.1, forward strand.
TACTATAAAAATAAGTAGGTAAAATTTAAAACGGATAAAAATGATAGAAGAAATGAACACCTGGATTGTCTAATATTTTTCTTGTGAATAATAGTCTTAAGATATATTATTCTATTATATTACTAAAGACAACTTGTTAGTTCACAAATTAAATTGCTATCGGCACTGAACAATTGATTAAAAATTGATCGAATCTTAATTTTTGGCTTTTAAGGAATGGATAGACAATTGATGGTAGTTGATGTGTTGAAAATGCTGAAGAAATAATTTTCTATTTGGCTCTTGGTACACGCAATTGATACACACTATGTTTATTTGCTATGAACTGTTGTACTGCAGGCAGTTATGTTGTATTAAACAGGAATATCATTTTAGATTGCAATTACCATCTTGTGATTAAATACTTAATGTTTATAGAGATGTTGATGTGGAAGCAAAGATCTAGTAGGAGCCTTATTTTATCTTGAAAATTAAGGAAAATCTAGTCAAAGCCTTTCAGATGTGTTTATGAACTAAATTTCAGTAGACATTATTAATTAATTGTCACTTTATATGCATTTTATATACCTGCGACACGTTGCAGGCTCGAAATTTACCGTCGGAACCGTCAGAAACTTCCATATACACTTATCTTCATTTGTTATCGAACGGTAGGTTAATCTATTGGGTTGTTCGGAAAGTAATTTCGTTTTTCGTGTAGAGATGGTATTGCTTCCATTTATTATTACTTAACATTATTCTAAGTCGCAAAAGCATTGTATATTTTCAGAACTGACATTTCGGACGTCATTTCGCGCTTTATAGAACTTTATAATCTTTCAAGCATTTCTTTTGTCATCGCATCAAGTATGCAAAATCAAAGTGAGCATATCCGTCACATTTTGCTTTCTTGTTACGGGTATGGTAAAAACGCAATGGAAGCAGGGAAAAAGATGTATGCTGTTTACAGAGAGGATGGACCGTCGTATTACCATTTATTTCGTTCTTTTCAACACTTTTTAAGCGGTGTAACTGTCATTTTAAATGAAGGCGTCAAAAGTAATACAACTCAATTATTTGCTAATAAAAAACACTATTCTACAAACATGGGATCTCCAAGTTACTAGAAAGATGACACAAGATCATAGAACAAAATTGCCACTACATCACCGAATGAATAAATAAATAGTGAAACATCGTCTTCATTTTCCCTTGGAAAAACGAAATTACTTTCCGAACAACCCAATACTATAAAAATAAAGTACCTATGTTCGGTGTTATGAAAATTATTGCATAAAACTAATGGATTTGACTTACGATGAACCTTAAGAAACAAAAATCATACCCCGTTTTCTCCGTGTTGCTGTCTCGAAGATAAAAATGAACTGCGAGTAACGCATCCTGTTTTATGCAATTTACGAACAATAAATAAAGGCATCTGCTTGTCATTTATGACTGGAGCTCAACGAGATTCTACGCGCAAAATGGCGACCGTAACGTGCTCGCGTGGGGAAACCAAAGCGTCTAAACCTCCTAGAAACGAAAATAACTAACCGATTTCCCCGGGCACAGATAAACTATTTATTTATTGACGAGTAAATCAAACAGGATTCGACAGATACTCTTCATTGTTCATCATGCTACTTACATTTTACGCGAATTTCGCCACTAAAATCCGCCGGTTTAGACTTCGATGGTATTTCTTCCGAGCTATAGTTAGTTTTATTTTTAGACACTCAATTTAGTTATCTTTGCTCAAATGTATTGCAATAAACGTTTCTTGGACTTATGATTATATCTTACATATGAGCCATAAACAATCCGCCAAATGACGGATCAATACGTTGAGTATCAAACCATACAATTCAATTCAATTAATTAACAAAACCAGAGTGAACACATTCAAATTTGTCAGAGTGATTGCTTTTACAACTCTTTTGGATCCTAGAATACATAATAAAACTCGTCGACTTAAATATATTCGACTTAAACATTCACTTGTGTACCAACAGTTACTAATTTTCAGTACATTCATCAGTAATGCCCAAATTTCATTGTATAAAACAACAATTGTAGTATTTTTCACCTGTTCTACAAAGGCTAGCAAAGCTAGCTAGAATGGAGAAATGGGGAATATTGTATTCAAATTATTTTCCATCGTCAGCTGACCCAGATCTTCCCCCAGTTTTCACGTAATAAGTGGATTCCGCGATAGAAGAAATTCGATTCGTGTACAGTAATCCAATCAGGAAGTCAGTTCTTGATATCTTGATAGGAACTGATGTACTGCTGGGAAAGACCATGCTGTATTGATCGGAATAAATGTTAATCAGATGGGGCAATATCTGGTGAAAATGGCGAGTGTGGTAGCACATCTCATCCAATCAGTTCCAACGTTCCTTTGACTGATTTTGCAATGTGTGACCTAGCATTGTCATGTTGACAAATGTGTTTTAAAACTTGTTTGTATGTAGTACTATTAGACACTAAATTCTAAAGATTCTACTAGATTCTAAACTATCACATACAGTACTATACATACTAAACCATCTGAAATTACATACAAGTACTATTACTTCCGACATCTACAGAGTGGTTCACGCAGTTGTTTCGTATTCATGTATTTTTTAATTTTGCGTATTTGTTTGTATTTGAAAAAAGATATGGTCCTACGGTTGTAGTAGTCTTTAAACTCATTCATCCTTCTCCTTTGCTGTTTTTCTGTAACTTGTAACGAAGTTATAGGCTGAAACAACTGCGTGAACCCACCCTGTAAAAATGAAGAATGTGTTGAACAAATCGGCCGGTGAGCCTGAATTATCCGAAATTGTATCCGATATAGAGATCGTTTGGAGAGCTTATCATCCCTTACAGTCCACCCCCCCCCCCTCATTCTCATTAAAACATATAACCAATGTGGCGTCTTTGCCACGTTTATCCTAGCTATTTTAAAATTCCGGAAAGTACACAGTAATGCTTGAAACCATATCGCTCCTAACAATCTGCTCCCGTGTACCAAAATTCGGAACGCTTTCTAGAGACAGTACAGAGCACAGGCGTGGTGCTCGAGGGGTTAATGATTAATCGGTCGAAGACACGCGGATGTCGCAGCGTCGTCGATTTGCAGCGGAGTCCTTGGCAGCGTGCAATGCTTTAGGGGGCTTTATGTTTGTTCAGGTACGTAGATTACATACGGTAGGAAGCGATTCTCCATCGGTATCATTACTCGGAGCGGTAGGTGGGCCAAAGCACGCGGTGGCTGGGTCCATTTGCCGTGTATTCCGGTCTGGAGAGAGCCAATCCATCACGATGAATGCAATCAGCAGCTGTTCCATCTCCGGGTTGGCGAGCGCGAGTGCCAGTCCGGTGGTTTTTAGGTACGAGAGCGTCGTTATCGATATCATTACAAGAACGGTAGGTGGCCTACGCGGCCATCTAGATCTAGGAATCAAACGACAGGAGCCTCTCCTCGCCTCCTTTTCTTGCTATCGGTCTCCCGAGCATTCGCAATCCATCATCCTATGGATGCATGCAATCATCAGCAGCTCGGGTCTCTGTACCGCTCTTCTCTGTTATTTCGTCTCCTCTGTCCCCTTCTATCCCCGCTCCACACACACGATCTTTCGTAGGGAACATAACCATTTCGTTCTTCGGCCATTTTCGAATCGTCTCATTTCCGTTCCACAACGACATCAAGCGCGCCAGCGATCTTTCTTGCCGCTTCAAGGCCGGTTCTTCTGCATCCGCTGATCTCTCGCGATTATCAAACCAACGGAACACGCGATCCGATCGTAGAATTACTTGGCAACGTGTTTCAATAATGCCAGACCCGTCGGGTTTCGATTCAATCGCCATCTCGTTCCCGAGAACCGTAGTTTTTTTTGGAACTAGATAACCCTGGACACAATGAAGCTGAAGTTCTCTAGCCCCGTACTTTATTTCTTGCTACCGCGGATGCATTTCGAAACTGAATTAACTGCGTGCCACGGGGTATCATCTGCGATCACGACAAACCTTCCGCAAATACCGTAAACATAGACTCCGTTAACAGAAATACTTTGTTGTATTACTTGTTCGGTGTTTCATATTTATCATTGCGTGTCGAGAAATTTATTATCCCTATTGATTACAATGAACGATTCTAATGGCTGCGAGTCATTTCACTCGCGTGTAGCCTGCGGATTTAATTATGTGTTACGCGAGACGTGTTTATGGCCAGCCTGTACCGGTGCCATTTTGCTGACGGATTTGAACCGAGCAAGAAGTCAGCTGCAGGCCATTAATGTTTCCTTCCTGACTGGCCAAGCTTTCGTTAAATCGTAAGCCACACATTTGTATGTTAATTAAAAAATTACGAGTAAGAGAACACATATCCGACCGCATGATTAAAATTAATCATTTCGGTGCCGACGCTAGCTCTTTTCAAATCGAAATGAATTCAAATAATCGAGGGACTTTAAAGAAAGATGAAATCATAATTTATTAGAAAAATAGAAGACAGAAGAGAAAGATGAACACAGAAAAATTTATAGTAAATTAATAAAGATATTATTAGATGTACAAATTAATTCTCGCCCATTTCCACAGAAAAATTGGTCTATTCATTCAAAATCAAATAACAGTTTAATCGGGAATGTACATATTTTATTCTATCTCTCGGTCAGATGACGAATCCAATTTCTATAAAATGATGGCGATTTTGAGTCAAGGAAGTCCGTGATGCATTTGTCGATCTCTTCGTAGATTTTGAAGTTGGAATCTACTAAATGGCGATGGAAGGATCGCAACAAGTGAAAGTCCGATGGAGTTAGGTTTGGTAAATACGCCGGATATGGCAAAATTTCCAATTAAACAAATCAAGAGTATCTTTAATGGTTTTTGCCGTATGAGGCTTGACAATTCCGTGCAGTTTTATAATCGACCTACAACATGCGGGACGCGGCGATACTCTTCTTGAATTTCACTCAGCTTTTGCAACTGGACAATAATGGATTAGTGGGTAGTTCATAACGCTGTAGCAAGTTTTTAATTGGGTTTGACATGGATCATTGGCCAATAGCTGCTCTAAATAATTGTGATTTCTATCGATCGAATTTTGAATTATGTTAGAGAAGATGTTATTGGCGCAAGGTTCGATCTTTTTGAAATTCAACAACAAATTTGCAATTTAATTAATATCCAACGTTTCGATCCAGGTGTGGATCATTAGCAAAGGAATATAGCGTTTGCACTATTTTTAATAAAGCCGGAACAAAGAATTATTTTTAAATATAACTGAGTAAGAGTTGCGTTGGCAACGTGATTGTGCCATCGTGGCCAAACGTAACTAAGCCATGTGCCTGCAAATTTGTTGTTGAATTTCAAAAAGATCGAACCTTGCGCCAATAACATCTTCTCTAAGCTGCTCTAAGTCTTCGTCTTTCGATTTTTTCGGATGTCCAGGATGTTCATCATACTTAACTCTTTGCGGACGCGTGTCTGCAGACAGTCGCACAAGTAAAATTGCTACTCCGTGACTAAAAAACACTTTTTAAAAAATTATTACTCTCAAAAAGAACCAAACAAATTTTTACCAAAGATAACACTTGCTCCTCCATTTAATTCTTATGCGTAATTTTCAGTACACTATTTCATTTCCCAAGGAAAATTGTACATTCGAACCGTCGATAAGTACGCTAAACATAATTCCCGTCCGCAAAGGGTTAAAATTGAAATTTCCATTTCAGAATCTCTGAAACCATTTTTAGCATGTGCTATGGGACTTAGCGTCTTGATCTAATGCCGTACAAATAATTTCTTTAGCCTCACCTATAATATGTGTTTTATTAGTCGACATTCTACTTTCCAAACACACAGTAAATTTTCTGAAGTTATATCAGTTCCAATTCAAATTCTATTATTCTAGTAAGTTCGTAATATGTTATCCCACATTTCGGGGGAAAAGAGTCCACTTAAATAAATGCAACAACTAATTTAGCGTTACGGCCGAGAATTGATTTATACACCTAATAGTAAAAGGAAATGTTGAAAGCAGGAAGACGCAGTGTTTCTGGAGTTGGAGTATCGTCATTCGAGATATTCTTCATCCACGGAGAGAAATGTGAAAACTTGCAGACGCGAGAGGGAAGTTTAGGAGAAATTACATCTATCCTTGTATTTATTGCAAGTATCCGTGTACGAGGCCGGAGTGTGTAAATTTCGCTTGAAATTCTATCACAATTTGTGCTCGGGAGAGGATGCTTGAAACAAGGAATCCCATAAACTTGTCAGATTAAGTTCTTACGATATGTCACGAGGATTATTTGTCCTGCTGTTAGACCATAAAATTGCATTTTATGAAAGATTCGATTAGGAACGGCCATGTATGTGTATGATAACTATTATACGACGGCTAATGTCGTTGAAAATACAGCTCTTCATGGAATAATTTATAATATGTTGAAATTAAGTAAAAATGTTTGGTATTTTTTTATACGTTATTTCTTTTATGTACAAGCACGACATTTGCTGTCCATTTGCTGTTTTAATCTTTGTAAGACGGTCGCATTTAACGATGTCATAGCAATCATGGCTATGCATTAAACTCCTTATATGTCATATGTATACAAATTTTCTTCAGCTTTTGCTGAAACATGCTCAAGCATCCTATCACTGTAATATGCAGAAATGACCAATAATTTAACCCTACTTCAGTGTTCAAAAAGCAGGAAAGCATGTTTTTGACCATTTTCTTAGTACCTTTTAAAGTATAGTATTGCATAACATGAAGATATGAAAGTCTAAAAATGTTACAATATCGTCGAAGTGTTAAAGAATTTCCAATGCGAACAAATTAAATCGACTAGAAGGAAGCAGTAGGATTAAACTGTTTACTAAAAAATTAAAATTTAGATGGAGGTTCTCCAATCGAGGGTTATTAAATTAGTATCATTGTAGAATGTTTCCGACAAAGATAAGTAGCCAAAATGGTAACAGAAGTTGTACGAAGTTGTGTATTTACGATTCCACTTAAATTCGAATGAAACGAAGAGAATTCAAGTAAATTCTTAACAAAACCGTTTAAGAATGATATTTTCAACACTTTCACATTAGATGACACGAATATTTATGTATTCGTAGACCACTCTGGGCAAATTTACTCAATAAAAATAAGAACGAAAAATGTATGCAAGAGATGCCGACGGCAGACGATAGTACTCGCATGAAGTGTGCCGACGTGGAATTGCTAATATAATAATAGCATGATAAATAAATATGTATTTTCTCATAGACTGTTAAAATATAAAAATACAGAAGCTAAAGATAATTAAGTAGACAATATCTTGGTGAATCTAGATCCGATTCTATACAGACTGAAGCAAAGTGTAAAAGTTACTGGCACATAATGCTGCCTATCTAAACTGCTGTCAATCAAAAAAGGTTGTTAGTCTAATCTGTGAGGCGGTTTTAATTGATTCTTAATGGCTTTGTTAAATAATCTGCCGTCATCTCATCCCCTGAATTCACTTGATTTTCAAATTCCTTTTTCGTTTTTTTTATATAATGACATTTTCTGTTTCATAATTTCGATTTTGACTTTTTGATCTCGTTATAACATATTTTTCTCGTTCCTATCTCTTCTAATATCATACGACTTCATTTCATTTCTTTTACTCCACCTAATAAAGCTTCTAATTCGCTTTCGGTCGATGATAGACCAATTCTGGATTGCTGTTTGCTTCTCCAATGAATGGAATTTCCATTATAATATAATAATATTCCACTTAGCATCGCTTGTTTTATTCTATGAAGCTATATTAGATTATTTTTCCTATAATCTAGACAGTAGTCGATTGAATCTTTTAACCCTTTGCACTCAGAGCTATTTCAATTAAAAAACCGAACATTTCTTCTAACCTAGAATATTTCCATTGTACATAATTTTTTTCATTATATGCGTACGAAACTGGTATAGTACCTCATACAATAATTAAATGTTTAGTAATTCATTACATATAAACAAATTTAATCATGTAAACAATATTCTGAATAATGGTTTAGCAATTTGTAGTGGCGCCTCAGAGTCGCCATACGAGTGCTAATTAAATAACGAAGTATCCTCATCAATCAATTCATATACATACATATACATTATTTATGAAAGTAATGCCACTGAATATCAACTTATTAATGCTGAAATTAAAAGATTATAGTGTAAGGTGAAAACTTTGTTATCGAGAAACCATATTGTTATCGATATACTGCAAATTTTATGCATTTATGCTACAAATGAGAAGGAGAAACGCAAAACAGTAAAAACATTAGAATAACATTTCCAACATATTAAACGTATTAAGAAAGCAAACCTATTTTGCTCCAGTTTGATTAATTAAGGTGGGAAATATTTATTTTACGTAAAAATCCGCAGTCTAATTATTAATAATGCTGATCGCTCCTACGAATAAAATAAACGAAACTTGTGTGAAATACATACAATAAAATTCGCGTGGCAGTCAACGTGTTAAAATAGTCATTAACACTAGAACTACCGAGTAATAAAAACGACTGGTGTATATTGCTTTATAATAATGGAAAGACTAGTCTTCACATAATATTTATTATAATATGTGTTTCAATAAAGAAGTTCATGCGAAAATTTCTGATGAAAACAATTTTATAATTTCCCTAATGTGAAAGGAAAAATTCCAGCTACTTCGATTGCCTAATAATCTCGTTTTTGTTTTTATTGATATTTGGTCTTTGATTATGTGATATCGTTGTTCGCAGTTTAGATTTGTATTACACTTGTACATTTATTATTACGTGTTCTTAAATAAAATCCCACCAGGTTATCTAGTGTTAAATGGCGATACGCGATATTGGAAATGGAAACAAGTAAAAACAACTTCACATAAACAGTCGTCACTGAAGTCCGATATCGGTAAATTGTTTTACTGTAAAAACAGTGTCAGTGATTTCAATGCCATCGGAATCGAAGTAGCTCTGCCGTCGGACGGCGCACAGTGTTCTGTCTACTAATAATCTAGCGGGGAAAAACGTCCAAAACCATGACCTTGTCATATCACAAGCTACCGAGTCAGACACATCAGAATAATATTTCTTCTTCCTCTATGTTTATTTGCAATCAATCTTTTTTGCAAAGATCATGACTAACGGCAAAGGCCAATTTTCTTAGCTAGAGCAGCACACAGCTACACTCCTGGACAAAAAGATAGCACAAGTGTGCTATCATTTAGTTTTCAAGGATAAGTCAAGAACTCTCTAAATTCTACAAATGGTACGTAAATATCCTCTTACGGTAACATATTAAATAGCGACAAACTGGAACTACGCTGTCCGTACTTGTATTTATTAACAAAAATCTCGTAGTGGACGTCGGCGAAATGATAGCACATGTTAATATATGTAGCATTTATTAAACAAAAATTAAACATTTGTGTAACAAAAATAATATAAGTTGAAACAAGTACTTTATTTCTCAGTAGTGTGTAGGACCTCCCTTATTTTCAATAACTTCGATCATCCTTTTTGGTAAAGATTTGAATAATTTAAGAATATAATTTTGTGACAATTTACTCCATTCATTCTTAAGACACTGTTTTAGCTCATTCATATTTCGAAATTGTCTGCTTTCCTTGTACACCATTCGAGCAAGCTGTCCCCAACAGTTCTCGATTATATTTAAATCAGGGGAACACGCTGGCCAGTCAAGAAGCGAAATATTTTCTGATGAAAAATAATCTTTACTTTACTATTTTAGCTGTATGGACCGCGGCATTATCTTGCTGAAATATAAAATTGCTACCAGCAATGTGTACCGCATACTTGCTAATTTGTTGTCGTATTAAATCACGATAAGTGGTGGCATTCATTCGGCTGTCAATAAAGACGATTTCACTTTTTCCATTGTAGCCGATGCCTGCCCAAATCATTACACTCCCTCCGCACATTTGACGTCGCACTTTTGACCATTCTTGTTTTTGTACATGATGATAATAGTAGTCCCAACCATCTGGACCATCCAGGTTGAATCTCTTTTCGTCTGTGAATATAATTCGCCGCCATTTCTTTTTCCACTGCATGTGTCGTTTTGCAAAGCTGACACGAGCCTCCTTATGTCTCGTTGTCAACGCAGGTTTTCGTTTTATTTTTCGTCGTATAATATTGTCACATGTCTGGAGAATACGACGAACATTTCTCAGATTAGTTTCAACTCCTGCTTTTTGAACAATTTCACGTGATGCGAGACATGAGTTGGATGCAGCACGCAAAACGGCACGTTTTTCTCTATCAGAAATAGCTGGCGGTCGTCTCCAGCTCTTCCGTGTACTATATTTATTGTCGTAATTTAGTAAATTATAAATAACTTTACGACTCCTCTGCACAGTTTTTGCAATTTTTGATATGGAGAACTTTTCTTCTCTTAATTTCAAGATAACTTGTATTTCTTCTTTGCTTAATTTCTTGCCGCGTCCCATTTTGTTCAATGATGATTGGAAATTCTACCAAGATTGAGTGCCTACACAACGCTACGTTTGTATGACTCGAAACGTATAGAAACAGTGAGAAATCCGAATGGAAAGTCAAGTGTGCTATCATTTCGCCGACCTCTGCTACACGATTTTTGTTGATAAATACAAGTACGGACAGCGTAGTTCCAGTTTGTCGCTATAATAATATATTACCGTGAGACGATGTTTACGTACCATATGTAGAATTTAGAGAATTCTTGATTTATCCTTGAAAAATAAATGATAGCACAGTTGCGTTATCTTTTTGTTCAGCAATGTAAATATCAGAAATACTCGGTTGTATCGCGATTTAAATGATTGGTACTTTGAATAATGGATTGTAGGCGTACAGGTAAGTAATAAATTAAGCTTCATCCATTAGTATTTTAATTTCCAAATGAATAATAAAGTGTGATCACGGAAGTGACGAACGGACTTTTTCCATAAATATTCTTAGGAAAACTTCCAAGATATCTTAGAACCTCGTAAAATCTAGAAATTTGTTAGCTGTTTTGTTCTATTTGCTTTATAGAGAATATATTCACGCGTTTCTTATTGGTCTTTGACAAAAAAACCTTTGAAATTAAATTTATTCTGTTCGTGGTGGCTGATCTGATGAATGTATTTTTATTTTCGTGTATCTTATATTTTCGAAGATATCAAGATGACCTTCTCCATGTCGAGATGTTTTTCTGATAGACATACTTTTTTAATACAGTAGCATAAAAGCTGAAAAGATGAATTCAATGACCTATTTATTATATGATGAGTTTCTGTTGACCTTGAGATAAAAAAATATTTTTCCCTTCATTCTAAATAAAATATTAAATTATTTTTCTCTTCATTCTAAATAAAATAGTCGTTCCCCACAGTCGAAAGAACCCCAAAATACGAATGTTGATATTAAAGCACACTTAAAAGGTGAGAGTTGAAAGTTATAAGGGTAGCAGAAGAATGTCGGTGGTCTTTTTCAATCAAATAATAAATATATGCACCTAACTGCTGGCTTCTGTCCGGTCGGCGATTTTTTTCCCGGTAATAAATTGCCTTGGTCCGCCACCCGGTTGTTGACTGAAAATTTCGAATTTTTCGGAAGGTTAGGCGAAAGTTGCGAACACGGCGGTCTTTCTGCAAATAATATCCCCTCGGCCAATCGAATAGGTGGTACACGCCACTCCCAGCGGATTACGTAAGCGTGTCGAGGCACACGCGTCCCGATCCCTTGATGTATCACGTGTACCTGCACGTATACCTACATAAAGGAGGGAACCCGGGACCAGTCAAACCGGTCTGGCTTGGTTCCTGGTTCCTGGTTCCTGGTTCCTGTACCCCCGCATGCAAAAGTTTCAAGGTAATCCTCTTCGGAGCGGCACGCCGCCGCGCCGTTACGATTTCGCGTGACAACAGCCTCCTTGTGCTCGCCAAAAGGAAACTCGCGCGCGCGCTGCATAAACACAGTTCTTGTTTGAAATTTCCTTTACACCGCTACCACTTTATTGCTTCATCTATAAGTCGACCTCCGTACACTGTGCACCGTCAAGTTTACAACAGAAATTCTTACGCGAAAAATGTTACTTGCTTATCCGACGTTGTCGAGTCACGATAATTTCACTGTGTGTCAAGTGATATCCAGATTATTTTTTACTTCTGAAACATCTACGGAGGTTTATTCCTGCTCCCATACGATCTGTTACAGTACTATCCGGACACTTTTAAAAAGACGATAACTTTTTTAATATTGGACCACACGATTTGGATTTTTTTATTAGAAGTTTACTACCGGAACATATGACTGGGATTTTTTTTCAGAAGTTAGAACAATTAGTTGACCACATGACACGAAGAAGGAATTTTGAAAGTTTGTTTGTACTGTGTTTTTATGTGGGCCTATATTGAACATTTTAAAACTTCATTTTATAGATCTATATGAATTATACAGGTTGTTCCCGCGATAAGTGCTATTTAGTACGACCTCTGAACGGTAATTACATGTTAGGGCAAAGATGTATAAGGGACTTTTATAATCATTTTCTATGTAGAATGTCACTGTGACAAACAAAAAAAATATTTTCTTTATTTTTTCAGGGTTAATTTAAGGTCACTACGTGTTTTTAAATGGAATGCAATATGTTCATTTTGATAAATTACGTTATTTATAAGACAAATGAATATCCAGCTCCTGCATCTTGCAATCAGTACAGACAATCTTTATTTTGTATAAAAACTCGCAGTCTAATTACATGTCTTTATATACGCAGATTACATTCTTTTAAGAAAGTTGAGACATAAAGAGAAGCTGTAATATTTGTTTATGCATTGACTGTAAGATTAAGAGTTTAACAAGCGAAGATCGCAGGTAAATCGAACGCGCGCGCAGCTGTCTCGAAACGCGTGTCACGGAAACATAATGAACATTTGAACGGGACAAGTCGTGTTCCATCGAATAACTTCCTTCTCCTGTTCTGAAAAGCTCCATCGCAACACGTGAGGATTATAGCGGAGTAAGTACTTGTATTTTAAATCGGGGGAAAAACTACCGACAGTTTTGCGATGGTAGCCGGTCTTTTATAGATGTTCGCTCGCGTGCACAGACTGCACGAATGAATTACAGAAAGCCTGTCCAAACATCCATTTCTCGACGAACATACACGTCGCGTCGTGTAATAGCGTGACGTTTGATAGCCTTGCGTAAAAACTGTTCGAAAGAAAAGTTTTACTTTTTCACCGTGACTGCGTGCCGTCGGACGTGGCATGATTCTAACGCATCGCAACAACCAACGTAACTCTCCTGCGACCAATGTGACCATAAACTCAATCAACACGGTTTACGCGTAATTAAATGTGTTTGCATTCAATAAATCAATAAAAAATGAATTTTTCCAAGGTGGACACCTTGGTGCTTAATTTAAATTATTTCCACATTATTAATCTCTTCTGCGGCCACTATCATTTATCGACTCAATCTAAATGATTTCCACAATATTAAACTTATTTGTGTTTCATAAATTATTAAATAATTAATCTTTGCATGGTGGACGCTTTTTACGATCGTATAGCAGTTGTGGTTAGATCCATTTAAACGATGTCAATTTTATTTTTATATCAACACGGTCGCATAGAACCTCTTCTGCGACCACTATCATTTATCGACTCAATCTAAATGATTTCTACAATATTAAATTTGCTTTCGTTTAATCAATTACTAAATAATTAATGTTTACATGCTAGACGGTTTTTACGATCTTATATCAGTTGTGGTTAGATCCATTTAAACTGTGTCAATTTTATTTTTACATCGACACGGTCGCATAAAGCTCCTTCTACGACCACTGCACCGTATTTCCTTTATAAATCGATTCGATTTCTACGTTATTAAATTTGCATTTAATAAATCACTGAATGTTTAACCATTAGACGGCGGACGCTTTTTACAATTTCATAGCAGTCATGGTTAGATCCACTAAAATCGCGTCAATTTTATTTTTATATCGAGGCAGTCACGTAAAGCCTCTTCTACGACCACTGTGACCATTTATTAACTCAATCGAAGCGATTTCCACGTTATTCAATTTGTGTGCCTTTAATAAACCATTAAATATTTAACCGTCGCACGGCGGACGCTTTTTACGATTTCATACCAGCCATGGTTAACAGTAAACCTACCATCACCGGTCAAAATGACCGGTTCCAGATTTTTATTTCACAATTATTGAAATTATAAAGATGGTTTCGCGGAAAATGATTAAGTAAATATGTTTAGTAGAGCATATATTATAATACGAACTGCACAAAGTCCAAAAGACTGTAATCTTGTCATTTTCATAAGGCAACATATACCAGTTACTTTTAAGGCTCGGTAGGTTTAGTGTTTAATCTAATTAAATCGCATCAAGGTTACACTTTCATACTTTTTAACGTACTCCTTTGAGATTAACTTCGATTTAATTAACATTAAACTACAGAGCACTAAACACGATTGGTTTATATTGTTTTATAACATACAGAGATTTATACAGGACTCTTACGGTTTCCATTACAATATGTATTTCAATAATGAAGTTTAGCCAAACATTTCTCATGAACATTTTTTGATAATTTCAATAGTTGTTGAAAAAAACAAAAGAGATAAGTTATTTTGACCTGTCTGACAATTCTAGCGTTAAAACTAATTCAAATATTAGGTGAGTTATCAAATTATTAGTTCTATAATATGAAAAATAAATGTATGGTCAAGCGACAGATAATGTTGCCTATAATGTTGCTGATGCATATTTTCAATTTATAAACGAGTAGCTAGGGTTTTATTTAAAAATTGTTTGTTTTAAGATTAATCAGTCAATTTTTGAAAGTGGCTCTAATAATTTGGTAGATATGAGACTGTTGATTTGAACTGGCTACAAGAAAACTAGAATTTAGATGAAGAGTTTGCAATTTTTTGTCAAAATGAATCCAAGTACCACCATCCAAGAGTTAAGCGTGAGTAAATGTGATCGATTTCACTTTTTCTTGTTATTTGAGCTGCTAATTTGCCAAATTGATTAACTCCTCTCAATAAAAGCTAGATGAAATCGATGAAAGTGTAACCCGTAATTTTAAACAGTCCTTCCAATTTTTGTCACCCCATGATGCCGAGCTTACTTATTAAGGAAATTTACTTTAATTGGAAAAATTTAAGCCGCATTAACACTAACACTGAAGATAGTTAACACTAACCTCAACACGACCGGTCCCATGTCTGGTTTCACATTTTTTCTTTTCTAATTATTGAAATTACAAAGGTGCTTCCACTAAAAATTACTAAATAAATGTCTTCACTGAAGCACATATGTGATAAAAATTAGAAAGAAATCTAAATAAATTCAGTCCTGTTATTTTTATAAAACAGCTTATACCAATCACATTTTACGTTTGGTATGGTCAGTGTTAATTGATTTGACCTGTGAAAGGTTCATTCAACTGTTCTAGATCCTAGATTCTAAGTTCGGCGGAATGTCTGAGTTTGAAATGAAAGTTTTGCATTCTGGAGCAAAATAGGTTCGAAATCAAGCGATTAAAATGAATAAACCTTAAAAATCGAATAACTTTTTTAAAATTGAATCAAACGACTTCAATTATTTTGAGATGTCAGACGTATTAGTTTACTAGGTAGTGTGTAAATAATTTTCTTTCTAAAAATTACTATTGGTACACATTGCGACGAAAACAATAATGATCACAATTTTTAGCTTTTTTATCTGTTCCTGAAATAAAAATTTAAAAGACGCATTTTATAGGTTTAAGTAAGTTATGTACATGTACAAAGTTTCATCGAAATCGATTAACGTTGTTATGAGTTACAAACATTTAAAGGTGTTTACATAAGGACAAAATTCCCTGAAAAGATCGAAAATCTGCGACTTTCACCCTTAAACTTTAATCTTGTAATGTTTTTGGCTAATAGCAACATTAACCGACTTCGATGAAACTTTTTGCATGTATACAACTTACGTAGATCTACAAAGGGAGTATTTTAAATTTTCATTATCGGCAAATATAAAGAAGTGAAAAATTGGGACCTTTACTTTCTTCTTCACAATTTCGACCAAAAGCAAGTTTTTGAAAAAATTATTTACGTATTACCTAGTAAACTAATCCTTTTAACATCTCAAACAAACAGATGTCATTTGGTCTAATTTTAAAAGTGTTATTTGATTTTTAAAGGTGTACGTATACGTCTTACATCCAGTACATTTTCATCGAAATTTTCTCCAACTTTAAAGTTTAATGTTTTCGTGTTCGATCTACACCCGGACATAAATTGACAATTTGGATAGTAAAGATCTTAGGGTAAAGGTCCCAGGATATTTTCTCGGCGATTAATTCGTTCAGAAGGCCCGTCGGCAACCATTTTCCAACAGGCTTCCTTGAGAGCTTCGACGACTGGGACGACGGGGAACGTGGATTTAATGCTGCTCGTTAATTCGTTAACGCACGGAGATTGTTATCGGCTCGTAAATCCACGTTTCACGAGTGCCGCTTGATACCACGGATATCGATGTCCTATTGGGCAATTATTTTCGAACGACGACTGAATCTGCTGCGATTTTAGCTACGAATGCATCTCGTGTTCCATGCGTGAAAATGCGTTTTTAAACCACACGACTTGAAGCATTCATAGCTGCAGGCTGTTGTTACGAAAATAGGTATACAGATTTTCATCTTTGCTTTTTCATACGAAATAATTAAAAATCATTAAAAATCGCTTGTTTTCGCTTGCCGTTACACAAGAAGCCCCCCTTAATACGCGGTAATGCCTGAAAAAGTTTTACCTAAATAAAGTGGTTTGTCGCCGCCCTAACAAGGTTAATAGTTGCAGATCTAGCACAAGGATTAATTCACTCGAACAAGATGGAATTTTTGTTTCACTTTCACGTACAATTGAACAAATATCGACAGTACCAAGATAATTTCTGTGGATGTCAAGAAGAACGCCGCATATCACATACTTTCACTTTCGAGATATTGCCGTTTAAAGTTTGAATCACTAATGCTTTGACATAGAATATATGTAGAACATTGGTTAAATTGCATTATTTTTTTGAGCCCTTCGAATTTGTTTTCATGACTTTTCCTGGTAAATACATAAATTCTATACTATAAAGCTCAATTAATGCATAAACTCAAATTTTTTGAAATTGTGACATTTGGCGTTTTTTCTTGCAACCGCAGATTTGTGACAAGCCATTTGCAGTCTGTTAATAATTCCATTGGCTTTGAAATGTCGACTCGTAGTAGCAATCTGAAGCACTCTGAAACCGTAATCGGCGGGCTTTTTTCGCAAAAAGAGTCGGTCGCGTGTCAAATGGCAACTCCGACGGCGTACATGCGCCGATTTATCGTCGTTCCCGCACACAACGGCTTAGGCGCTATAAAGTAGGTCATATATCTTTGCTACCGCATAGTGTGCAGGTCCTCCGGTACTTTTCACCGGACCCTTTTATGATTTATGGTCCCATGGAAGCACCGACACGCTAATTAACCGACAGCTCCGGCATGTTTTTGTCCCTACAGAAAGTCACGTGAGTATAAAACCTGACGGCTTTCGGATAAAAAGTATCAAGCCCGCGACAGCTACTAATAACTTCGTCGAATCAAATAGTTTCTTTTTAACTAACATGCATAACGTCGGCTATAAATGGACCTCCAAATTGATTTTTTATATATAGCCGGTTCTATAAACTGAACCGAGCCACACGCGATCCTTTTGAGAACGAGACATGTCGGAATATTCTTTTTTAACACTAATCGTACCACGACCGGTAAATTACCGTTTTCACAATTCTTATTTTATAATTATTGCAATCATAAAGATGCTTCCATTGGAAATCATTACACAAATTTCTTCTAGAAATATAAACAAATTAATTCTTGTAATTTTTATGAAACAGCGTATGCTAGTCACTTTTTGCTTGATTAATTTTTACTTAGTTAATTTTGCTTGTACGTTGTTAAGGGATTCTTCTACTGTTATGGGGGGTATCTTCATTACGCTTTTCTGCCAATTATTTATAAAAATTCACGAAATAGTATTAGCATGGGACTTGTTGCTACATGCTGGTCCTACGAACTGTCGTACAATTGGTTTTTACGGATTTGTGATCTAAACATCGACAACTTTTCGAAAATCGAAAGTATAATGTTTGAATACTTTTTGGAGCTACTGTATCTTTTTTGCAAACTTTGTATACAAATTCAATAAAAAATATTAGTATGAACATTTTTTCTACGTAGGTACCTATTTTTAAAAGTAACTACAAATTTTGTCCTTAAAAATTAATCAAAATTGGCGCTTAGTACAGTATACTAAAATTAACTCTTCATAAATAAAGTATACTGCTGGTTGACATGATTCCAACCGAACCGCTTGTCTCAACCTTAAAAACTAAAGGTATTTTCACTAAGTATGAATGTGGTTATAGGCCGGAACTAGAATTTCTTCTACTTTCCACAATCTTTTAAAGACAATGCAAATTTAAAAAAATCGAAATTTTGATTCCAAAGTGCCGCAATTTTTGCAATTCTCAATATTCTTCTTTTATTCTAGTTTATAACCATATTCATACTGGGTACGAATAATTATGGTTTATTTCGATTCAGAAAAGTTGTTCGGCTGGAATTATGTCAACCAGCATAATACACTTTCCTTATGAAGAGTTAATTTTACAATGCTGTACTGGTGTCAATTTTAATTAATTTAAAAAAAGAATTTGTAATTACCCTTAAGAGTAGGTACCTATGCAGAAAAAATGTTCATACTAATACTTTTTACTGAATTTGTATGCAAAGTTTTCAAAAAATTGCAGAAGAGACACCTATCATAGTAGAAGACTCCCTTAAGCTATAGTAGATCCAAAAAATATTTAAACACTATACTTTCGATTTTCGCAAAGTTGTCAATGTTTAGATCATCATTCCGTAAAAAACAATTATAAGATTATAAATCCGAACTCATTTCGTAGATTGAAGTCTCTACTTTCACACAGCTTCAACCATAGTTTTCGGTAAAATGTGTTTGTGTATGATATAGTGGAAAGCAAACTGAAGAAACGTTTGTCCTCGAAAATGTTGCGTATTGAAACGTCCCTAAAAACAACGGAAATTTGCTTGTAATTGCATCTATCCTAGATTTCAATATATGGTGTACTGCCAATTTTACAATAATATAAGGTATACTATGGGAATTGTATGTCTACTATCGAACTTCCCATTTGTGTTCCATAAATCATAAAAAACAAAGTCGTACATCAAGTTTTGGGGGTTAGGCTTTTTATAATCTAGCTTGTCCTCATTTCTTTAATATAAAATATCACAAAAAAATTGTACATCAAATTTTATGGCGATCATTGTAATGAAAAAGCTTCAATCACCAAGTATATAACCGGATACAGTCATGAAACTTCGCTTTCCCATCTTCTACAATGTAGAAATCTAATAACGTAGAATCTACATTATGCAAAAGTATCTTGGAAAAAAATGCATGATGAGTTTTGCAAGTATGGGCTTCGAGTTATAAAATAAGTGCAAGTTTATTGTTGTGTGACTCTTTTGTACTAAATTAACACGTTGATCGCCCACTCGACAATCACAAAAATTACACAAAATCAAAGCAATATATTTAACAAAACAAAAACTAAGTAGTTTCATTTTGTGGTATTAATTACTGTTTCAAACCTCTTCTATTCTTCAGTTCGTAAGCAAATTTTGTACATTCAATCTACCAACGTAAAAATTAATTTTCAATTCTGTATAAATAATTCCGTCACCTAGATATGAATGACATGGCGATCAAAGTGTTGATAGGAATGAAAATTGGAAATTTTGTGTTCAAGTACTTTTTGCAGCCAGTAATAAGAGTTAACAAAACTTGCTTGTTATTAATACAGCGAGGACGCAGCTTCGCAAAGAATATCGATCGAGAAACACGAAGATTGTCGCCGATGTTGAAGTTGTCGCCTGATCATGAATAAAACAGCATGATTGTTGACAGTAAGAATGTAGAATAGGTGTGGAAAGGGTGGATCTGTCTCTTTATTATAATTGTCAATTAAGTTTCAGCTCGGCTATTCTCGACGGTTCAATGAATCCGTGTAATTAATCTTGCGCAGCGCAACATTTGTGCCCGACGGCCATGCTCGTCTCTTTACAGATCAGCTGCAGAGTTCAGATCAGTCGGTCAACTTTTATTTTTCTGAGGAAAATAACTAATTGGTGGATCGTTTACCATAGTCAGTTTCGACGGCGCATAGTGTGCCAAATGGCCATTTTAGCTGGACAAAACTCTAAATCGCCTATTTTTCTATATTTATCAATTAATATGTTTATAGTTGCATGAAATATGAATAATTATTACATTTTTATAACAGTTAGATGGTTTTCGTTAATTAAACAATATATTTTAGCTCTTTATACTTAAATATAAAATACAACAAAGTTAGTAATGGACCTATGTAGCACAGAATCATTTAACAAATAGTAGATATTATCAAAGAAGAAGTCATTTTTAATTATGGACAAAGAAAGTGTAAATATAATTTACTAATTTATTTTTTGTTGATTCAGACACATTCTAACGGGAAAGAACTATTCCTGGGTTTAGTAGACATTGTATCCAGCTAAAATGGCCATTTGACACACTGTGCGGTGGGTCAAAGTGACACTGCCAGGCGAAGATTTAATGGCAGAGCAGTGTCACACGCTGTCGCAATTCACCTTCGAAACAAGCAATCACTAGGTGGACGTTTTCGTGCATATCCGCACATTCATGAGCCTCGTTCTCATGGTAATGAGCAGATCTTTAATTACAGCTATGATTTCAGATGTAGCTTGCTCACATTTTTACGGGCCCGTTGTTTGCAAATTTATGGTAATCATGTAGAACTTGGAAAAAACAAGGTGTTTACAATCGCTAGGTAACGAGTCGATAGAGACCTCCGTAGCTTTATTTGTCGAAGTATGTGAACTATGAAGGTTATTTGCTATTAGACTTTAGATCTTTACATGTTTATAGTTAATTTATATTTCTATTGTCCATGCGATAGCCGCTGGTTAATTAACTTTTTGTACAAATGACGATAGGAACATCTGAGTCTTGTAATGTGAGATGATCTGCCAAACGTTTCGATCGATAAATTCGATATCAAATACACACACACACACAACTGTTTTATTTCATACATCCTGTTTCCTTATTAGTCTATTAGTCGCGTTTAGCGCTCGGTAGTTTCAGTCTTAAATCTCCAAATTACATGAACCACAAATTGTCTTTTATTTGAATCATACCTCAAATACACTGCCAATTTTTCTCGAGTGCTTATCGCTCAACGAAATGTCAAATTCATTTTCAACCTATTTAGTGCGGACGGAAAAATTGAAATAAAACGAAAATTACTGAACCAAATTCATGATACCGAAAAGGATTTCATAAATGAGAATAAGATAACGATTCTAATACTAGAATAAAATTCTAATATTCTAATGTGGTAATATGTATATTAATATAAGATAGGATTTTAATATTAATGGAAATCTGTAAATTAGAATATGACAATCACTTTTCGCAAATGAATCTAACGACGTTATATTGTTGTACGACGCTACAAGGGTTGATGATTGTGATATACAGGTGTCCCAATTTAACACTAAATCTACCGAGCCTTCAAAGTAATTAGCGCATATTGCCTTATAAAAATTACAAGATTGAATTTATTTAAACTTTCTGTGGTTCTTATTGTACTGCGGTTATTTTGACCGGTGGTGGTAGGTGTAGTGTTAATCAATAAATGAGATTATCTCCAGAACCATTCGTTATTTGAAGAAATGTTTGATACAAAACTTTTTCTGTGTCGAAGTTAATCTTGTGCCGAATTGGTTATAAAGATAAGAGGATGCCCATAGCAACAGATTTGTGAACTTACAAAATCTGAGGTTTTCTTTAAATATATAAAAAAATATTATACGTTGTCTGTTTTGTTCTGTGTTATTTAGAAATTCACAATGCTAGAAACCAAAATGAAATGAAAAGTAATCAAAATTTCCGTAATAATAAGTTTAAATTAACATTATACTATGGTTATATGATTTTAAGAAATCACGAAGTGTCCCCTTGTACCGCCCACAGTAATAATTACTAATAATAATTTACAATAATCGGAAATATAACGGTCAAGACATTCTGGGATATCATCACATGCCTCGTGGGCTCATTTTTTGGCAGCCTAAACATTGAATCCAATCATCTTCTTTTTTTTTATTTAGAAAATCTCATAAGATTTATTATAACATTAGGTACAAACAAAACCAAAGTGTACAGAGAAAGTAACCCCTACAAACTAAAAGCTAGGTTACATGACTATTTTTTTGCTTTTTTTTGTTTTTCCTTCAACACGCAGCTTACAGTTTTTTTTAGGAATGTATAGAGGCAGGCTTTACCGTAGCGTACAGCCAGAAACATAGAAACGTCCAAAGGCAGCTGAATTCTTAACTTACAGAGATTATTCAGCAATAATGCTTTTTGCGTATCGTATAAATTAGAGTGCCAAAGGACGTGATTGAGAATTTCACACTCAGAGTTACCTCACACATAGGGTTGTCAATGAAACCAACACGAGAAAGAAAGCCAGCAAGGTGATAATGATCAGCTCTGCTTCTGTTTATTGTGACGATAAAATGACGGGAAAGTTTTTTTTGTTTGAACCAAGGGTGACGATTATCCCTATGAAAATGAACAAAATAGAATTTGCCTTTATACAAACCTTGATTTTTAATTTTCGTGGAAGTATTGAGAAAAGACTCAGCCAAAAGTGCTACCACTTTCTGTTCTTTGGGCATCTTGAATACAATCTTCATCACTATTTTCTAAACGAACTGCGCAGATCGTCCCCAGCTTCGTCCATCTCGGTTCTAGTATTCTAGCAATCTGAAGTTTATTTAACAAATTTTTCCTTTAACCTTTTTCTCTTATGATTCCTGTTGCTTGGGTGTATTTTTAAATCACTGAAACCGAAATAATAAATAGTAGTACAAAAATATTATATTTTCATGTAATACGAATTATGTTCATGGGAGGTGTTCATTCATTGGACAAGTGACACTATCTGGAGTTTAAATGACTCTGTTAGACATAGATAGTATGTAATTACAACTTAGCATAGCTGAGGACTCATAGTTAAGAGGAAGTGTTAGACATAGATATATGTAACTATAAGTTCTACATATCGATAAAGCAGAAAGATCAATTATCATGTGATGCGCAACAAGCGACACCTGTACAATTTAGCATCTACTGACATGAGTGTAATTTGTGCAGCCCGCCGGGCGATTTTATATTTCTATTGAAACTTTTGTTTCTCGTTGTATGTATACAAAAAATATTAAATAAATGAAAATTTGCATGTGTCATTGTTATAATACGCAAGTGCTATTACGAACTCCAGTTCTATATTTGATTTCCACGAACGCCAAATGTTACTGAAATCGAGTAACATTGTTTGTAAGAAACGAGTTGTAAGTGCTTTTGGATCCACATATGTTTGTGAACTATTTTTTTCGAAGATGAAATTTACAAAGAATTCATCACGTACTTCATTAACCGATGCCAGTTTAGAAAACCAGCTAAGATGTGCAACGTCGAGCATAAATATAGATTTACATAAATTAAGAGAAAGAAAGGATAAACAAATATCTCATTAATTAAGACTCGATAGTTAATTATATTGAATCATAGTATATCAATAAAGTTTTATTCATTTTGTATTTGTATTACATTTTTTAAAAGCATGTTTATCTAAAGTGTGGCCCGCTGTAACGTTACGCGTCATGTGAAACCATTTGGGTTGGCCAGGCTTGGTCTGGGTTATACTTGTATCAGAAGTAAAACCACGCTCGATCTGTTAACACGTTCTTAATAAATTCTCTTATACTCTTTCCACATCAGTAATATCCATTGCTCATTTAATATCCGCTCTGCTCCCAAATCAACAGTCTTTATAAAAATGGAAGATTTCTATAGACGTGCGCTCAGTTTAATCAGAATTTCATAATAAAATTAAGAATAGTTCTAGCCTAGACAGGGCCGTCTAGGTTTTCATTATTCAAGCCGAGGTTATTATTACGTAGACGCCTCGTTACGCCGTTGAAACGTGTGTCACCAAAGGGATTTCTTCCTCCTCGAGGAGCGTTTCCGTCTTTGTCCTCCGGTTCCCTCTCTATCTGCCGCAATTCAAAGGTGTCGTGCTCAAAAGAAAGCTAAGAGTTGTCTTGAGGATCTCCTTACAATTCTACTTTCCTTCTTCCACTGTTTTAGCTCGCTTAGAGCAGAGCCCGTCGGTCGGTTGGTCGGCCGTCGCGCCGCGCCTGTGCGCCGATCAAATTCAATTCAAGAAGGGAATGTTCATTAAGTCTCGTACGCCCTCGGAAGTTCCTTGAACTGTTTCTTGAACACCGTGACAGCATCGTCCAAAGGAATATCTGCATATCTTGGCCGGAGTGAAAGACACCGGGTTCGATCCTTCGCGAGGTAGCAAAACGGAGCTCGTTTCACTCGGCAAACATTAAAGAAGAACTGGCGTTCCTTCTAATTGGAGGAAGCCAGTGAAACGAGCCGAGAACGCACGAGATGCGCGCGGCTCCTCGCAGTGGTCCACATTCGCAAAATTCTCCTAAAAATTCTACTAACTTAACAAAATGTATAGTCGACCTAAAACGGTTAGTTAAATAGTTACAAAAGCGTAGAAACATAAGTTTTTAAGTGCAGATATTAGCAATGGAGTTATCTGTGCTGATGAAATGACCGGTTTCATAGTTTCTGTTTTACAATTACAGTAGATCCTCGCTCGTTGAACAATATGGGGCCGAGAATACGTGCAAAAATCGTGGTTGTGTAACAAAGGAGGTAATCATAATATGATTTGTAATATCGATCTTTTGTTTCTACCTAACCACCACAATGTCCACCACGAGTTCCAGAAGTTCTAACAACTTGTGGTGGGGATCACTAGTGTGAAATGACCGAGGATTCCATGCAATAACTGAGGTTACAACGGGCGAGGTTCTGCTGCATTGAAATGATAAAGATCCTTCCATTGGAAATGGTTATGCACATTTATTATTAGATTGCTGATTTTATGCATTTATGAAAACAATGAGTAAGTGAAATATGGAGTGTGAAGACAGGAGAATGCCAGAATAGTGTTACGTTGCTTGCAATTTATTAAAATTATTAAGCGAAGAAATACATTTTTATTGTGTTTTTATTTCTCGTAATTGATGCCGACAGTTTTTATTTCCCATAAAGATCCGCAGTCACGTCAGGTTATTATGTGATTAGTCGGTACATTTGATTTACGATCTAATTTATTTGATCAGCACGAAAGTGCACTTTATTACTGCACAACAATAAGAACGACACATGCGAAATCACGAATTAACGATGAACAATAATTAGCGAGCAAGTCGATAATTTCGATACCGATTATCGATTATCTTCCAATTTAGAAAACAGCACATTAACAATAATGACACTTAAGACGGCAGCCTGCTGGCCTTAAATGGCTGACTGCTAGAACAATTACCCTATCATTCATAAAATCTATAGTTTAGTAATCAATTTCAAAATATCAGTCAGCATTGTATATGTATTGTGTTGTTCGGAAAGTAATTTCGTTTTTCTGAGGGAAAATGAAAGACGATTTTTCACTATTTATTTATTTATTTATTCGGTGATGTTCCATTCAGTTCTATGATGTTTTGCCATCTTTCTGGTAACTTACTGATCTCATGTCTGTAGGATTCCTGTTTTATATTAGCAAAAAATTAAGTTATATACCTTTGGACACTTAAAATTATTTACATCGCACAAAAAGTGTTTAAGAGAACGAAATAAACGGTAATTCAACTTTTTCCTTGCTTGCAAAATGTGGTGGAAATGCTCACTTTGATTTCCCATATTTGATGCTATGACAAAAAAAGTGCTTTAATATGATATTTAGACCGCATAAAAGGTGTTGAAGAGAACGAAACGAATGGTAATTAGATGATACATCCTCTCTGTCAACAGCACACAACTTTTGCCTTGCTTCGATTGCATTTTCATCTTTGCAGTAATAAAAAACCAAAATGTGACGGAAGAAAATGCTTAAAAGGTTATAAAGCAATATAAGGCACAAAATAACGTCCAAAATGTTATCTATCAAGACATACAATGATTTCGCGACTTAGAATAAGGTTAAGTAATAATTAATGGAAGCAATGCCATCTCTACACGAAAAACAAAATTACTTTCCAAACAACCCAATCTTATCCAGACGTGTCCTGGAAGGTTCAAACGAAACCAGCAAAGACAAAAATTTCTGGCCAAGTTTTTCGGAATGTGAACCACTGCGCGCCGAGTTCAGTGAAGTGTGCCCGCACGTCGATACTGTACCCTCCGCATAATCCACCTTTGCTCCCGTGCACCCTCAATGCGGCGGCCTTAAAGGAGGTGCTTTTCAAGGTTATCCAGAGAGCTGGCTTCTTCTTCTGCTGCTTCTTCTTTCCACCCCTAACTACACCCCATTCCACCGTTCGAGAAATAGCAAGCATACAGCATCCTTCTCGGGTACGCGAGTTGCCAGGCGGTAGTTGCCATGCCTACCAGAGCCCTGTTCCTAGGGGTTAGCTAACTCTTGCGCCCGGTAGCCTCTCTGTTGCGCGGCCACATTTCACCCCTAATGGAGGGAGAGCCGAGAGGGTGGCAAGTGCGCCCGTTGGAAGATCTTCAAAAGGAAGAAAACACGATTTCACGAGCGCCATTCGTTCGGCCCCCGAAACAGTAGGTGGTAGAGGGTCTGTGACGGTGGCGCGAGGGGGTTGGCGGCCTCTACCCCAGGTAGAGGGCCTGGGGATTCAGTGGTAGGGTTGGAAGAATACTCGTCGAAGAATCGGGACGAGGTGGGACGGGCGTTGCCATGCCGACAAATTATCATTTTCGCCCCTGTGCATCCGAAAAAGGGAGTCGCACCCTCTATCTGACTCCGCCCCGTTCTAGCAACCCGGTATGGATTTTTTCTCGGTCGGCGTCCACTTGAGAGCGGCGCGACGCCCGAATTTTTTTCCTCCTGCGCGAGAGGATCTGGCCACGCTCTCTTTCTCTCTCTTTCTCTCTGTCGTCGAGTGCGCGCCCGGCGACGACCTTTTGTCGCTTGGTTTTTCGCCTCTCTTTTATCGTTACAGACGGTTGGCACGGCGACCGTCGCGCGTTCGCCGCCCGACGCCTGATACGCCGCCGCCGTCGCCCACGCTCTTTCAACGAGTACCAACCGTTCGTTCGTTCGTTCGCTCGTTCGTTTGTTCAGCTGATCTTTCGACGGCGCCAAGATCGCGGTTCAAGATGAATCTTAAACAGCCGCGACGAAATATCCCGGGCCCCGTGGTAAAGTTTCCGGTGTTTGCTCGTCGATGCCAGAGGCAGGGTGTCGCCTAGGGGCTGAGGTGTCCCGGCGATCACACTGAATGCATTCAGAAGCGGTTTTTCTTAAAGATGGAATCTCGCGATCTCCACCTTATGGCAGGTTCCGTCAAATGTTCAGAATCTCGGAAATTTTTCTAACCGTTTGCAAAAATCGCTCTGCGCTACACGTGGTAGTTTTATGTTAAAACACATTATAGATTGCAGAAGAAGGAAATCTTTCGTACCGAGTTTGCTATTCTACTCTTCAGTGAGGCTATAAATGAAGAATTGTTTCTCGTAACTGCTTGATAATGTTATTAGATACCATCAAATTTTGACGAATTTTAGTAAACGTTGGCGCATTGCGATTAGCCAGATGTACAAAATAAGTTAATCATCTAGACAAACCCACGTATGACTATTTCCATTTTTGTTAACGTCACTCGTCAATAGGCAGTGGGTCTTTATGTAAAATAAAAGTTTCTTACCTGAATTGCAACAAACAGCACTGAAATTGGAATTTATTTTCTTTCTTAATATATTTAATAGGTTGAAAATAATATAACAGTAATGTTACATTCTTCTAATATTTTTACTGTCTTAAATGGAACCCACTCATTTTTGTAATAAATGCATAAAATCCGCTGTCTACTCATCAAGATAAACCGACACTTGAGCTTTTCCACGTTTATCTGCGTAATCCCTTTTCCAGTCCCTTCCACATTATATCCGTAATTCTCCCTATACATACATACTGTATGTATAACTGACTGCGGATAGAAATTGCTTTGGATTGAGTGGGAGACAGGAGACAGGTAGAAATGTTTTCCTTTTCTTAATAATTTGAATACACTGAAGGCCATAAATTGATATTCTTCAATTCCTTTATTCTTATAACTATCTCAAATTTTATCTGCTCAATTTTGTCATAAATGCATAAAATCCGCAGTCTATATACAGTCTGTCCCACAAGAGCATGTCGGCAATGTTTTTATAAATATTTATATATTTGTAAAAAACTTTATATGGATCGAATCTACACTTAAAACACTAATACTTTAGTTTGTGTTAACACTAATAGTTTGGCAACGTTTTGGTGTGCTTTCTACTAATTTTTTCGCACGAAACAAGTAGAGAGCTCTATATTTTTCGAATACGGTCAATTAAAATTCAGAATTTGAACCCTCAGTTGGTATGGAGATATGTTAACAAATATAATTAAAACACAATAGCAATTTAACTAATGCTCAGGATTTGAAATAAAATTAATATTTGTACAGTTAATTAATATTTTTAATATAAAGTACAGCAAATTTTCTGGTTCCCAGCAACCATAAAACCGACAATGTGAGCCGTCTATTTTGAAAGTGACCTAAGTCCATTTATACTTAAATTGAGATATTCAAGAGTTTGCGTTTCAATAAAATTAAAAATATACGTATAGGATACCAATGTGTCATACTGCTTAAGTGTATCTAAATGAGTTAAATTTACAATGCCTATTAAAATGATAACAATTATTAAATTTATAATAACAATTATTGGTTTTCTTACCAAAAATGGAGTTAAGCCATATTCAAAGTTAACAACCAGATTCGTTATAAAATTTGAAAGAGCCCAAGTCCATTCGACATAATTCAAAATGCTTCAAATTGAAAAAACAACACTCAATTTATTTTATATTTCTTTACAACACTTCAAAAACACAATTTATGCAATTCGGGAAATTTTCTAACTACATAAATTACATAACAATTTACTGCTCATCTACATTTTGTGTATGCGGGAGGGATGTCATGGTGCACCGGTGTACATCGTAGTAAGTCCATCATGTCCTTGTATTTCGCTGTTGTAATTCGACTTATATTTTTATAAAGTGGTGTCAATACAATATTTTCGAACTTTTTGTTGTTGAAATCATTAGTTAGAATTCGTTTCACTATCTAAATTAAATGGTCATGTTGTTTTATTCTTCCCCACGAGTGTAATAATTTTTATAATTTAATATTTAAAATTTTATATTCAATTGTAAGTGTGTATTGCGTGAATTTTTTTCACTGCATTAATTGAACGTTCTGATTATTCAACTAAAGCAACTGTCAAAAAACTGAGGTTAACTTGTTAAATACTAATTCATTAAAATTACCTTCATCACTGCCTTCGGACATTTGAAAATCCGCACATTCGGACATTATCAATAATTGATTAGACTTCGTCCACTTTCACAGTAATGGTTTTAATTATTGAACTAACTGCGAAAACTTATGTGTCCAAAATTATCGTGTATACTCTGAATATACTTGACAGCAAATGTTGTTTATGACAGATAACTTCAAGTTGTACACGTTAATACGGTCAACAGAAAATAATTGACAAATGGACTTAGGCCACTTTCAAAATAATCGGCTCATGTATACTGTTACGAGTTGTCAGAGACCCAACGATACCAACTAAGGATTAGCATACATTTTTCTTTATGCTTCTGCTTCATAATAGACCAACAATTTTTTGTGATATTTGTATCTGGTGACCGGGATAGCCAGTCAATCACAATGTTACGTTCTCTATCGTGCAATTTGGACATACGCGGTTTCGATGTTTCAAGTCATTATACTTTTACAAAATCCATTTGCTTCCACTTTTATTAATCTAGTGACAGAGCGTATTAGTATTCGATGTACTTGCGATTCATATTACATTTTTTACGAACACATTAATTTTTTCATACACGTCGCCAAGACGTTCTTGTGACACAGATTGTATAAACCGGTAAAGCAAGCAGAGTGGACACAGACTTCAAGTAGACTTAGATTCAAGCTTCAAGCAGACGAAGACTCTAGTACGGCATTGTAACACGTAATTGAATAAGCCGCTTCTGAAGATTGTTCATTGTTGCACTCGTTTTCGCAACCCGGCATCCAACAATGCAACAATTTGTACATGAGCCGCTCGTTTGTTAAAATTAACTTCACAAAATAAAAAGTAGAGAAGATTTGTAAAAGTTGTTTCAACTTTTGTCATTTGGTGGTGTTGAGCCTGACCCTCCGACGGCGGTGCCTGGGTTTGTTTTGATCCAGATTGTAAAAATTATTATTCAAGTCCTCAATTTCTGGTAGTTAAACTAAATGAATAGCTGTTGTGTTGAGGCCAAGGGGAAGATTAATGTGTTTACAAGAAATATTTTTAAAAATATATTTAAAGAAATGAATAATTAAAGCTGTCAACGATCCTAAACATCGTCAATTATATGATATAAAAATGGTTCGTCGTCCGAGGGTGATGAAAAATTCTAACAGTAGTCTGGATGAGAAACGAAAGACACTGATTACACTGTATAATCTTATACAATCTACATATAAATGTATTTTTAATTTGTTGTGGTGGGAATAGGGTTGCTATGGTTGCTATAGGGTGATTCCGTGAGTCTTCTGTAGGATTTCGAACTTTGAGAAAAGAGTAAGTATTTATCGGTTTGAACATTTGCTGAATCAGTGGATTGACAATTTCTTTTACTCCGGTTTATAGAATTGAATTTTAGAATAAAACTGCCACAACCCTCCGAGGAAAATAAGAGATTTTGTAACACTTAGCGAGAGAACACCCTCCAAGTTCTAATCTTCACCCCTCGAGATAATTTGATTGATTCGCGTATGTAAAAAGTAATAGAACACAAGTC
Source organism: Sphecodes monilicornis (assembly GCA_913789915.3). NCBI lineage: Eukaryota > Metazoa > Arthropoda > Insecta > Hymenoptera > Halictidae > Sphecodes > Sphecodes monilicornis. Next base: position 2,442,704 of record OU565287.1, read on the forward strand.
TACTTAGGCCTGATCGCAACGACCACGCGGAACGAGACCCGGCGAAACCGACTGACTCATTAGGCGTCTGAAGGACCTTATTAATGTCGAACTCGCTAGAACCGTCCACTAGACAGCCAATCCGGATCGTGACAGTGGAGGAACACTTTCATTACACCGCACCGGTGCCGTTCCAATTTTCGTCTCATTTCGATCTGAATAATTCAGTGTGCGCGAGACAGGAGCACAATTGGAATCGAAGGTGAGCTTTCCGGCTGAGTCCACAGAGATAATTAAGAGCGTTAGGAGACGGAAGAATGGTTTCGCAGGAGAATGACTAAGCTCCTCCCTCTTCTTTCCTTCTTTTTTTGTTCATTCCCTGCACCCGTTTCCGCGGTGAAATCCCGACGATACCCGAGCGAATTTCAATTCCGCGTCAGTAAAACGGGCTTCGATTACGGCTAATTAATGAATGTTCTAACGAGTGCGCGTATATCTGGAACGGTGGCTCAGCGAAAGGGGCAGCCGAGTGTTCTCGAGTTAATTTCTATGGGGATTTCAGCGGATCGATACCAACTTTCCGTGGTTCTCCCTTTCTCTTTCTCTCTCTCTCTCTCTTTCTCTTTCTCTGTATGCATGCACAGGCTGGTTCAGACCGACGGACGAGTCCGCTGTACCCAGGAGAACCGGTGTTCTGAAAAGCCGGGAGGAAAAAAAACTGGTAGCCGCAAAAGTTAGGTTAACGCCGACGGACAAAGGATAATTACACGTTATTGCGTTATTATCGCGGCGAAAATCTGCCAGCGGGGGCAGATCGTTGTTTAAAATCCCGTTCGTACAGCAGGCGCAAACGATGCGGTACCTACCATTTTCTTTTGTACCGCTTAGTTCTGCGATTCTTCACTTCTAACAACTGATGTTCTCTCCCCCAAAAGTTGCTTTCACGAAGAACGGATTCGCTATAGTGTTTACTTCACATTTGATGAAGGCGTTGATTTGCAGAAATTTTATCTATTTAGATTGCGGATATTTATGTAAAATAAAAATGTTCTACATTAATTGCAAAAAACAATAGCTATATAGAAGCCTCTTTCTTTCTTTGATAATGTTCATAAGGTGGAAATAATATATTGGCATCCTTAAATTTTTGTTTAATCTATCTACTCTCTTAAAATGTAGCAGCTCGGTGCAGTCTACTGATTATGTTGACTTTGCTGTTTAATTGTTTTTGTGAATTGATAAATGTTGAACGGTACTAATATACGTACAGAATACACGAATCGTAAAAACTTAAATTTTACACTAGTGTTTCGCGGAAAAAAACATTGAGAAAAACGGCTTTTATTAACTACGGCGTACCTCACCAAACAATGGTGATTTAAAAAAATTCGCGAACAATACTTCTAACTATACACTGTAAAAAAATATACATGATGTCGCTCTTAAACATCAATGCGAATTCTGCACTTTTCTGATTTGTTTTAGGTTTCTGATTTCTTACAACTAGAATTTTGAAATTAAAAATCCGAATTAATTGCAGTATACGTGTCTGGGTGTTTGACATATGTTCGATTTTTTCAGAATTTTCGCATAAGACTCAATGGGAAAAATAGTTCGAAAACTAAATAATTATAGATTTTAAAATTTGACACAACATGTTTTGTTCTCGATGTAATATTAGCGAGTAGCTCATAGGTCGTTTAATATGGTACAAGGGCATTTTCTACAGTCTTATCAGTGGCTATACCCTTCTATCTTTATTTCAGGAGTTACAGAATGATTTGAAAATTGCAGTTTGCTTAAAGATCAGTAGTCTAGTTATTTGCTGTTGCAACCCTTGACAGAAAGTATGGAACCGCATAAACATATTTTCTCAAAATTGAACCGAATGAGTTGAGATTTCCTGACATGTTTGAAGACTTAGTTTACTGAATAACAGGGAAACAAAATTTTGAAAAAATTTCTATTGGGCGGAATTGCTAAGAAAAAAGTAAATTTTTTCAATGTTTTTATTTGAGCCTGTAATGAAACTTTAATTAACTGCAGTTTGTAGTACTACGTCAAATACACGATGAAAATTTAAATACGAAAATGGTTAACATTGCTACGAGCAACAAACATTTCTAGATTAGAGCTTAAGGGTGAATGTCGCAGATTTTCGGCGTCGTTAGGGAATTTCTTCCTTATGCGATCACTAGACTGGCGATCTTTATACAAAATAAAAATTGTCTGCAACAATTGCAAGAAACAAAAGATACGTCAAAATTTCTTCTTTTCTTTAATGATTCTAATAAATTGAAAATTATATATCGGCGTCCTTAAATTCTTTAAATTATTTCTCCTACTAATTTAAGTTGCACCCATTCATTTTTGTTTAAAATGCATGCAATCAGCAATCTAGTGATCACTGTTTGCCAGGGGGAGTAGATAGAGTGATCTGAGTTTGTTTTGAGTCAGGGTTACAACCGTTCTATCCTAATTGTATTTTTCTAGTATTTAGTTTATACGATTACAAGGGAAACTTGCCAACTTTCAATCCTGATCACTTAAATTGTAAGAATTATACTAATCATATGAACAAGTGTACTAATAATTGCAACGATCTTTTAAAATCTTTCTGTTGAAATTGTCAAGAAAATGTTACGAAAATGGCAATTTCTCTCTATTAGGACCAATAAGAGGCTGAACATTGATCTTAAATAAATAGACAGGTTTCCAAATACAAACGAAAGCATCCAGTTTAGAAGTATCACCCATGACGCATTTACGAAGGGTACAATCCAGACTTAAACCATCACTAGCCTGGGAACCGCGAGTGCAGGAAACCCGGCACGAAAGTTCTCTAGAGTCTGGCTTGTCGTGGGTCCATTAGACCGGTAGTTTAGGAATCTAATTAATTTCGTTACAATCGAGGTTTGGCGGTGTGGTGGCGTTGCCAGGCGCAGGGTCTCGTATTCATCTCTTGAATACACATCCCGCGCGCATAGCGAGTCGAAAGCACCGGCATCCGGCGCACTAAAAATCGCCAGTCGTCACCCGGGCTGCACGAAAGGGGTCCTGTGAGGAGAGAGTTTTACGAGCACGCACATTCGCGCAAATTCACGCACATATTCACGCGGAGAGAGGCAGGGCGAGAGAGGGAGAGGGAGAAGGAGAGAGAGGGGAGAGAGAGAGAGAGAGAGAGAGAGAGAGAGAGAGAGAGAGACCAGGCGAGGGTGTACATCGAGCTGGGCACAGTGGTAGACGAGTGGCACTCGTGGGGTCGAGGGTCCTTGCACGGGTACGCCATGCCCCATGGGGTTTGCATCCCGTCGCGGCTGCTGGCTGTTAGGGTATTCTTGCCTCCGCCCCCGGTCGAAGCAGCCCCTTGACACGAGTCGCTTCGTAATACCCGAAGCAAAGGGGTGCGGGTTACGCGGGTCAGCCGGCTAGAGGGGAACAAGTGGCGGGGAAGGGGTGGGAGACCGACGGCCATGTTTGTCGAGGGTGTGCCTCGAGGGGTGTTGCTAGCAGACCCGGTCGCCATGACAACCTCGTTCTACCCCGACCGACCGGAAGCCGGCAGGACGAGGCGGTGCCTGTGCAGCCCACCGCCAACCGGAAGTCGAGTTAACCGGAAGCCGAACAGTGCCGTTCGAACCCGAAACCGTGGATAGGAGGCGTACGGGAGGGCAACCGGCAAAAAATGAGGAAAAAAGATGCGATTCCCTGTTGATATACCTATGTACGCACCCTACCGTGACTCCGGATGATCGATCACGATGTCGACCACGCATGCACAACGACCAGACCAGAGAAACATCGTATCAACGACTGCGTGCATCGACATCGGCGGATCTCGCGTGGCCTTCGAGATACCTGGATCTTAGTGGATTTGTCTATTGTCTTCGGTCTCGGTGGAGCGTCAGGATCAGGCTCGGGCAATGTATCTTCTAAAAATCTGACTATGGAGACTATCTATCTGCATCTACATTAATGTCTCAATATAGGGTAATTGTTGCAGTAGACAGACGTTTGAGGCCAGTAGCCAGCCATCTTAAGCGTTATGATTATCTTAATACTTTCCAAACAAAATTATTAGATTACGTTGTTGAGGGTGAGTGGTTGGGTCATGATTGAAATTTCTGTTGCTCTTGCAGGTTCTCTTAAAAAATCTTTAGCCATGGACCATAGACGTTCGAAAATTTTGAAATAATCGCCGGTAAATAATGTGTTAATATTATACTTTAATATTATACTTTATACTGTATTATACTTTATCTACCGGAAGTCCATTAACACTAACCGTACCTCAACCGGTCCAATGAAGTCTATGTAGTCTATGTACTTTGTGTAGGCTATGCAGTCGCATTATTTCCTCCGTAACGAAGTTTATGCTTCGACAAGTATAATTTCGCTAAAAAGTGAATCTGCTTGGTATGTGTACCAAGGTCATGAATTGTAGGATGAGCCTTAACACTGAACCTACCACTGTCAAATGGCCGGTTTTTTATTTTACAATTACTGAAGTTATAGAAATGTCTTCATGGGAAGCTGTTCGACATTTATTTGTTGAAATATATCAATTTCATGCTTCAGTGGATTTGGCACAGAATCAGAATAAATTCATTCTTGTCATTTTTAGAAAGCAATATGGACTATTCGCTTTCAATATTCGGTTGAGAAAATGAAATACATTTGTTCACTATTTATTTATTTATTCATTGATATATATTTATATTTACACCTGTTTTTTAATAGCAAAAAATTTTGTCTTATCACTTTTGACGCCATTATTTAATATGATTTAATATGATATTTAGACCGCATAAAAGGTGTTGAAGAGAACGAAATGAATGGTAATTAGATGATACATCCTCTCTGTCAACAGCACACAACTTTTGCCTTGCTTCGATTGCATTTTTATCTTTGCAGTAATAAAAAACCAAAATGTGACGGAAGAAAATGCTTAAAAGGTTATAAAGCACTACAAGGCACGAAATGATGTCCAGAACGTCAACTATCAAGACATACAATGATTTTACAACTTAGAATAAGGTCAAGCAATAATTAGACTGCGGATCATTATGCAAAATAAAAAATTTTTTCGTCATTAACAAGACACAGAAGCCATATAAAAATTTCTTTCTATCTTTCACAGTTTTAATAAACTGAAAATAACATTTGGATGTTCTCAAATTGTCTTAATGTTTTTACTGTCTTCAAAAACAGCCACCCATTTTTGTCATGAATGAATAAAATCCTACATAGTAATAATAAATGGAAGCAATGCCGTCTTTACGCGAAAAACGAAATTACTTTCCGAACAACACAATATGTACTTGGTAAGTTTAGTGTTAATGATATCGGTTTGCCAGTTCGCTTCGTCTCACAGCCACCTGAGCAGAAGTCACAGGTGAACATTCCCGCATACGCGTCCGCAGTTCAACCATGAATAACCGGCTATGATGTTGCGAAGGAATTTTGCACCGTACGGATCGGATGGAAGGCGTGCCTGTTTCCGTCGCTGATCGATAACATTCGCGCTTTGGCCAGGCTTGAAGAACGTTAAGGAAACGTTATGCCGATGCAAGGCGAGGCGAGACGAAACGCATCGGATGTCGCAGAAATATTCTAGCGGCACGCGTAAATATTCCGCGTTCAGGCGGACACACGGGGAACAAACAGTATCGCGAGGATAACGGTACGCCGCGTCTGCACGCAACTCTGCACGTGCCCCGAGGCCCGCTACGCATACGCCGCTAAATTATTTTACAACTCGTAAAGTTCGCACAACGAACACGTCGACCGTTAACGAGAGGAGAGAGCCACAACTATCAAGATAATAATGATTAAGATCATAGACAGAACGAAGCAACAAACCGCTTTTTGCGCCGAGGAATACGTCAACTTTAAATAAACAGGAATTAGGTTGATTTGTCCAATGAATGAACACCTTCCAGTAAATGAATATAATTCATGTTAAACGAAAAAATTACATTTATGATGTTACGCTATTGTTCTGTTATGAATAGACTGTGAATCTTTATGCAAAATAAATTTTTAATTCTAACTCAAGCGAAACGAAAATCTAATTTTTTCTTATTATGTTTAGTAGATTGAAAATAATATAATAGTATGTTTAAATTTATTGTAATATTTTTTGTTTTAAATTATATTCACTCTTTTTTTTCACAAGTGCATAAAATCGATAGTATAGCAATAAGCAATGTACCAGCAACACTAAAGTTATCTGATATGTTTCTTATATTTTGTGTTTCACCTACTAATATTTGCCATACATGCATACAATCCCCAGTCTAGTTATGAACGTATGAACCATGCGATGAATAAGATGTTGTCTACGTGTTGCTAAATAAAAACTCCTGTGTGGCTGGACTTTCATTTAATAACTGATTGATTTAACTCTTTGCGGACAGAAATTATTTTGAACATACTGTTCGATGAGTCGAATAGTTGTATAGTTCCCAGTGAATGGAAATTATGTATTGAAGCGTTGTGAATTGTATAAGAATTAAATGGAGAAAAGTAAAAATTTGAAACGTGCATTTCAGACATATTTTATTATTATTTCCGAAAAGGCAGTAACGCATCGCAAGCATACAAGAAGTTATGTGCCGTATATGGGGATGAAGCCTTGAAAGAGAGGCAGTGTCAAGATTGTTTTGCCAAATATGTTTTTCTTTTTTCTTTCTAGATTCATGAACATGGAATTATGACACTGCCTGAAAAATAGCAAAAGGTCATCAACAAAAACGGACAATACCTAATTTAATAAAGTTATATTTTCAAGTAAAAATTTTGAATTTTCCTTTTTATTTAAAATCTGCAATCACTTAGTTGTAAACCCAATATTTTAAATTAATTTCTATGGGGAAAATTTTACGTTTACGTATACGAACGACCTTCAGGAACGAATTACGTTCGTGAAGCGAGTTTTGACTGTACTTGAATAAAGAAGTTCATTAAAAGATATCTCATGGAAATATTTTCTTAAACCGTTGCTGTATTTTAACGAGTCAGACTCATGATGCAGATATTAAATAAAGTCTAACAATGATAAAAGTTATAGCTTTATTTTCAGACGAAATAAAATTTTACTTTTGTGTAATCAATATTTAAGCATTGAAGTAAATGTAGTCATACAAAAATATAAATTTTCCTTTCACTTATTGGTTAATTTCAATGATTCTGAAAGAGGAAGTCGTGAAAGGATGCACTGAACAGATTGCTCTAGTAGTCGTTTCCAGCGATACCGTCGACTCTCGCCGATGCGAGGTCAAACCCCGAAGAACCGAACCGATGCGACGCGACGTCGAGCTAGGACCCCGGTAATTGTTTATTATATTCAAATGGTGAAAACCGTGTCTATCTCTGTGTATATCTCCGACCGGGAAAACCCGCTGGTACCATTTCCTCCGTATAAATATAAACAATAGACCAAACCACCGAATACCATTGGCCAAAACTTGGCCACAAAATACATTACAGGGTGTTTCGTCTAAAACAGAACACCTAAATATCTCCTCTACCTCTGAAAATACAAAAAATGTTTCTAACGTAATCTAAATGGTTTCAAAAGACAAATCAGATAGAAGAATCGTTTTTTATAAATTGTATTTTTTTAATCGTTTTTTCAAGATCACTCGCGTTTTTTTACATATATACACACCTTTTTTGTTGTTGTATGTTATAGCAAACGTTATTGTGCATTTATCCATGTTTAATAGCACGACCTTGAAATGACCGTGAACTCTAAAATTTGCTAATTAATGCAGAACTTACTTTCAGCGACATTTCAGATTTCAACGGTAACAGAAATTCGACCATGAACTTGAACTTGTAAATAATCACATTTATTATTGCAATAAATGTCCGAAATGATGTCCTTCCGTTGTGATACATTTCGTGAGGCGAAAAACGATAGATTGTACAGCTCTTTCGAAAACCCCATTGAGAAAATTGTCGCGGTTTTCAAAAGTCTCTTCCATGGAGCTCTTGGTGAAGAGATAAATGGAAAGGATGAAATTTTTGTGAATGAAGAATCCGGAATATGCTTGTCGCACTAATATCGGTTTCACGTCCAAGTTGCCTTTTACTAACATGCGAGTTTTGATTCACTTTAGCGGTGATATTGTTCACATTTGCTTCATGAGTAACAGTCTTACGTCTCACACGAATGTTTCTGTTGACACTACCAGTCTCACAAAATGTTTTAACAATACTTGAGTATGCAGAACGTGATGGACAAGAACGTTCTGGAAATCTGTCTTTGTAAATTCGTATTGCTTCTCTTAGACACTCTCGAGCTTCACCATAAATTAAAACCATTTGAATTTTCTCCTGTTTTGAATAACGAAATCTAGCAGTGAGCAAACTCTTAAATACAAATGTCTCTCACTCTCTATGTACACAGAGGAATGATAAAATGTGTTTATTTACAAGTTCAAGTTCATGGTCGAATTTCTGTTACCGTTGAAATCTGAAATGTCGCTGAAAGTAAGTTCTGCATTAATTAGCAAATTGTAGAGTTCACGGTCATTTCAAGGTGGTGCTATTAAACATGGATGAATGCACAATAATGTTTGCTATAACATACAACAACAAAAACTGTGTGAATATATTTAAAAAAACACGAGTGATCTTGAAAAAACGATTAAAAAAATACAATTTATAAAAAACGATTCTTCCATCTGATTCTTCTTTTGAAACCATTTAGATTACGTTAGAAACATTTTTTGTATTTTCAGAGGTAGAGGGGATAGTTAGGTGTCCTGTTTTAGACGAAACACCCTGTATAAGACCAAGAATATGTACCCACCACGAGGAACCGTATGAAACATTCAGACGTGAGAGACCGTATCAACCATTCAAACAATCACGCCACGCTGACCCTCAGTTAATTAAGACAGCAGAATATTAACCAGACTATTAACTATTTAAACCCGGTTCCAGACATTAATTTGTACTGAAAGAAAGTGCAGCCTTACAAGCTGCACATCAGAGCAGTTGACCGTCGATTGCTCAACAGATACTATTCAACTCTTATGACCCGACGGTATTTAAACTGACATGTTTGATTTTTCAAAATTGTCCAAATTGAACGAACATCGAATTCTGCTGGAAATGGATTTTTGCACCTCAGCATCCACTCCGATCGCGAAAAAGCAGTGTTCGAAGAGGCTCTGCAGTAGAGGAGTTATGTTTACACGGCTCATGCAATGCGGTAGACTTTAATAACAGTAATTTCAGTTGGTCCGCCGTTATCGGTAATGGCAACCGCGTCTTCCCTTTGGCGCAACTTTGACCATTCACCGAATTGCAACCGCGCGACTCGCTTTTTCAGGTTTTTTGCCGGTCGCTTTCGCCTCGGCTTTTTGTTCTCGCGACGCGTTGCGCCGCGGCCTTTCAAGAAAATATTGCACTCGGGCTAGCATAATTTTAGAACTGTATTGTGCGCGAAAGTTGCATTCACCGGTGTTCGCGGCTGTACCTCGCGGGCTGGTAATTAAGTAGTAAAAACCAAGAGCATATAATTATTAAATTAAGTAACACGGTCGTAGCCTCTCTCGGTTCCTCTTGATCTTTTTTCCTGGCCCCTTCTTTTTCTTCTTTCATTTTTTTCTCCCCCCCCCCCCTTCGACCGTTTCCGACTGCAGATCCTCTCTTTCTCTCTCCACTCACTCGGCGGGTGCAGCAGTCGAGTACCCTATTCCTCGGTGAAATTCAGAGAGCGAAGGGTGCGGAAAAAGGGCCGAGAGAATGCGGAGTTTTTCGAGGTGGTGGTTGGATCGATTGGGCACGCCCAGTCGGCCATTTTCGTGGCAATTAACAAATTCGTAATTAATTAATGCACCCTCTCTCGGCTCTGTCCGTCGCGCCGGACCGACTGCTGCTCTCCGGTTCTCCCTTTCATGCGTAGGACGTGCGATGGAGAGGAAAAAAGTTTTTACGCGTTTCGTGCTTTGCCGTGAACGCCTCTACATGCGAGCGTGTACGCGCGTATTTCTACAGGTACACACACAGAGGCCCGACGGATTTTTCGTTCGCACAATGACGGGCTCTCCCTGTCCAGTGATTTGGCGTAAATTAAATTTTAATTAACGCCAGCCACGAGCAATCAAGGCGACGAGATCAAAGCGCGCTCGGTGCTCCAGACGAAATGCTCCTGTATTTTCAGCTAGGACTTTTCGCTCGAAATATTTATTTATTACATAGATGCGGAAACACGCGTGTTTGTAAGAACGTGTGTATCTGCGTACCACCGTGTATAATCAATTATAATTCGACTACTGGTTCCGTGCATTTATGACATAAAAGTGAAGATAATTGAAAAATTTAAGCTTTAATTACTCGCATGGGTTCATTGCAATTTTGATACCTTCGCAAATGTGTAATTCGTAAACAGCGTAGACAATTGATGCGGTTATGATAAAGATGAGTAGGCGTAATTTAAAACAATATAAACATTAGACGAATTTTAAAACACTGTTATTTTATTTTCAACCTATTAACAGTATTAAGAAAGAAAATAAGTTCTATTTCGATCCAGTGTATTGCAATTCAGGTTGAAAAATTTTATTTTGCATAAAGATTCGCAGTCTAGTAATTCGTAGTCGATATCAGCATCTTCCAGTATAGCTTCCTACTTATGTAATTATTCCTTAAGGGATACTGCCCGTATCAGAGATGTGCTAATTCAATTACACCATTGAATTACATTGTATTTCAATTACATAATAATTAAACCACGTCGTAACTGAATTACATAATTCAAACCTTTCAATTAATTCAATTACTAATTATTTTAATCAGATGTGTAATTGAAATACCGATAGAATTCAATTTTGTAATTTATGTTTGAAATTTAAAAAATGTGTAATCCAGAAGTTATTTCTGTTCAGATATTATAAATTTATAAATAATAAAATCCTTCTGTTTGAAACCTTCACATGAATTTTTCAACCTCTTATTACCTATTACTTTATTATTTTTTAATTTTTAAATTTAATTTAATTACACCGTAATTCATAATTAATGTAATTGAATTACATAGTAGTTTATAAAAAAGTTGTATAACACAATTTTTTTATGCCGGCTTATATTTGAAAATTTTAAAAATACGTTTTGTGGATCTGTGTCAATTATACATATTCTGAAAGTTTCATAAAAATTGGTTGCCGTGGAAAGAAACGCCAGGCATTGAAAGATGTAATAATCCATAAAATTAATACAGTTGGAGGTAAAAAATGGCGAAAATTGCAATTCTGACCGTCTATTAACGTTTATAACTCATTGCAACGATGACCGATTTTGATGAAACTTTCAGAAAATGTATAATTGAAAATCAAAACACAACTTTTAGCATTTTCTTTGCATGGCATATAGTAAACTAATAGTTCTAGCTTTTCAAAAAATTTCATTTCTTAGAATCCAATGTTAAAAAAATTATCGTCTTTTTAATAATGTCCGAACATTTCTGTGAGTACATACAATACATAGTAATTATGTACAGTAAAGGAATACTTCATGATTCCTACATCAATCGGTACCGCTACACTGTTTTCACGTAGTGGTGGGGATAGCGACGATGCAACAGTGGTTGGGATAATCGACGATTCAGATAATCGGGGATAATTGATGCTTTACTGTAACTAGTAATAATTATTAATAACTTTGATCGATTATACAAGTGAAATAGTCAAGACTTGTATGAAACACACAAAATTCGGCCGACAGTCAACGTGTTAAGTGAATTCCTCCTCCAACTCCTGTCAGAAACTATTTGACCAAACTCGTGTACATGATTGTTATTCCATGAGCATTATGTCTGTTCTGAACCGTTAGTATACGCCTCTAAACCACTCACTGCTGTTAACGTACGACCACATCGAGCCACAAATTAAAATGAAACGATTTCCCGTAATAATAGGCCATAGCACATTTGAGAAGCTGTTAACTTGCCTAGGAAACGGTGCGCAACGCACCAGAAGACGTCCGCAACGAGTATATCGAGTTTCTCGGCACGCTGAACTCGAAACAACTGAATGGGCTATAAATATAAGAAATCGCCGATACGGAATCGAGTAACGTGAGCGTCTGTCGCGAACTATTCGTGTGAACAAAGAAAAAAAACTGAGTCCGCGGCGTTAGGTAAGATCTAGCGGTCAGAAAATCGATTTGTTGGGAAAGAAAGATCTCTCCATTAGGAGTATCACTAACATCGATCAAGTTGCGGCGACGTTCGACACACAGGCAACGCCGTTACACCTGAATACAAGGCCGAGAACCGTGCGCCGAAGAAAGAAGCAATTTACATTTTAATTGACCAAACGAAGCTAAATGATTTATCCCGTGCGCTCTTGTCACGACGCTGCACAGTGTGACATTCTACCGATTTAAGTGGAAAAATTATTTCAATTCGAAAATACCCTTGTATTTCGGAGATACGTAATTATTGCTAATGAAATATATAATTAAAAGTATATTTATCATTGATTCGACATTATTAACCCCTTGTCGTATTTTAACGAATCACACTCGTGATATACAAAAATATATTCATTTTCTTTTCTCTTTTGTGATATTTTTTGGGATAAAGAGATTCTAATCACTGTAGCAGCAAAGACAATGGTACGATAAGGGGTTAATATTATATTTTATAATAAAACGATAAAAAGATATGTAACAATATGATTGGGTTATTAATACGTGCCATATCTTATTCATGTTTGCGTTATGTTTCAATACTTATTGTTATAAAAGAGATAAAAAACATTTTATTTTAATTTGTTAAAAAATTGTAAAAACAAACTAAGCTTCACGTGGTGAGTTTTCTTTAAAGCTAATGTAAGTAATACATTATGCATATGCATAATACTAATGCGTGATACATACTAACAGAAAAATATACTTATTATACATACAATATAAATACAATAATATATGCATTATGTACATAAATACAATAACAGATATATACATAATAATATGTATATATCTCAATATTAGAACACTCAAAGAATGTATATCGTCAACAACCGACTACACCAGAGAACATGCAAGAAAGAATAATTAGATCTTGTAAATCAATTCCAACAGAAACAATTGAAAATGCAATTGATTGCCTTGTAAAACGTTTAAATGTTTGTGTTACTGGTCAAGGTCATAATTTCGAACATTTAATTTAAATCGAATAAAATGATTCCACATTTTGAAGTTATCACTAATTTATCACAAATTTTCTAGTTCAAGGTCATTTGAAGGTCATAGTGTACAACATCATTGAATTCGTCTTGACATCAGCTACAACACTGTGAAGTTAAAAATATATGGTGCAATTTAAAAATCATCGATGACCTTCAAAAGACCTTGAAAACGACTAGAATCGGAACATTTTTTTATACCACCATATTTGCCCCGTTTAACAGCACAACTTTTCTCTCTAACATTTTCTTCTATCTCTAAGTCTAACGGAGATATTTAGGTGGCCTGTTTCTCGTGAATCACGCGGTATATGTTGTATATTGTATAAATACAATAATAGGTAGAAGGTGGTTCGCAACCCACCTAATAAACAGTAGGTCTCGCTGAAAAGTAGGCTGAAACAGGCTGAAAATTAGGCGATATTGAGAGTGGAAGAAGGGGAGAGTGGTAAAATGGATTTGAAACCCTGGGGGGACCAAATATCATTACCTACCTACCTACAATAATAGATAGTACATGTTTAATTAGAATAATCAGCATCATCTGAATCTGTTGTAGTCGCCAAAAAGGCATCGATTAATTTCTAAAATCAGGAAGAGTAGTTTCGAAAGTTGTAAAAAGAAGTATGATGTGCAAGTTGATGCAAAAGATTTTTTGCAGTTTTAGAGCTCTTGAAAAATACCTCCATTTTCATGTTATTAGAACCTGGTATAATGCGATATAATTGACTAAAACTTGATGTATATTTTAAAATTAGAAGTTGCATTTTGCGTTTATTGCGATGCGTGCTTAGAAGACTACTTTGATATATTTTTTCATTAAGAAAGGTGTACACGAATTTTCAATAACATGATAAAGTAGCAAGCACCCGCAAGATATCATTGCAATGGACTAGAACAATATATTTACAAGTGCCAATATTAACTTTAAACCGTTATAAATTAATATACATGCTAATTATACTATAGCGGCCGCATTAAAATAAACTACAAATAAATAAATTAATAAATAAAAAGAATATAGAGTTCATAATGCCCGTGTAGACATAAAAACTCAGTTAGTTAGACTTTAGAGTTTGGAAATAAATAATTAATAGTCTGGGTTAGGTTAATTACTAAAGAAAAGTGACTATATGTATTTGTAAAATATGAACAATTTAGGACTGTTTCATGGTTCTTTTTTCTAAATTTGGACTGTTTTCTTAGTGACACTGTACACCGTTAGCTTCATACTAAATTGTTATTAGCAGACTGTGGATGTTTATGCAATTTTTAATTTTTCTAGACCAATTTTAAAAGAGTGGGATCAAATACAATTTTACTTTCAGTGGTATTGGCCTTCGTAGATCCAAAATAAATAAATATCATTATAAATTCTATCGAGTTATGTATTCCAGTATTTTTTTTAAATTTTCATAAGCCATAAATGCATAGAGATCCTCAGTCTAGTTATGATTAAGATTCCTTCGACCGAATACTGAAAATTATACATATACGCATTGTCTACAAACAACGTGCGGAGGTGAGGATTCGGATGCGGGAGGCTCTACTTTACTTGAAAATCAAGAGAAAGAATTTGATCACTCCCATCATTAGACCGAAGAGTGTCAGGTTGGTCCCCGGCTAAGTGAAAAAGTGTACAGTTAGGCGACAGTAAAGGCCCAATAATAAATCAGGTAAACGAGGGGGTTGTTGAACGGATGATCCTGTCCGCGATTCCTTATGATTCCACACTTCCTGAAGTGACCAACCTTTCGCAGGCTCGTTCAAAGGTGGCTGGCAGGCGAACCTCCGACCCCAATGATTATAACTCTCGTCCAGCTTTCTCTCCTTCTCTCTCTCTCTCTCTCTCTCTCTCTCTCTCTCTCTCTCTCATTTGCAACAACCTCTTCTCCGGGCTGTATAGATCCCAGAGTGATCCTCCTGGTCGTCGTTGTTCGCTCCCTTCGCTTCCATGATCCCCCTCGTGGTTTCGCAACCATGATCTGTGCGTAGCGCACAGTTCACCAATAAACGAACTTCCTACCAGAGGGGAACCATTAATTAAGGCGGGCCCCAATCCGTGCACGTGGACGTTCCCTTTCGCGTCGCTGAGGGCACGCGTTCTCCGCGACCTCCGAGCACATCTAATCTCTCTCTCTCTCTCTCTCTCTCTCTCTCTCTCTCTCTCTCTCTCTCTCTCTCTCTCTCTCTGCCGGTTTGATCCTGCGTTTATAAGTACAACGAGGTAATGAAATACCTTGGACGCGAGAGGAAATTCTTCGGCGTGCGTTGAAATGCGAGGAACATCGCGCAGATATTGATCACCGGCCCAACCAGCTCGGTCTGCTCCTTTTTCAGGGTTGTCCGCAATTAACGCACCAGTTCGAAGGGTCTCGCGTGTCGGCCAATTGATTTTTTACGGTAGAATTGCTATTGATACGCCACGCACCCGGATGAGTCGTGATTTGAACGCGACGAAATTGTTAGTGGGCACTTCTGCGACTGTTTGGTTCGTTAACCTTTGTCTAGATTTTAGAAGGATTCCATGTATCTAAATATACAGTCGAATTGTAAACTGTGAACCACGTGGTTGCTAATAACCTCGCTGTTAATGTGAACACATTAAAATAAGCTACAAATAAATAAATAGATATACAACGGGTGTAGAAAGTATTCGTACACCCTTTAAAACGAATGATTTGTTTTTAATTGCACCAAACGGCTTAGACTTTTTTGAGATGATAGAATGATTAATTTACTAGCTAATGCGTAAATGAAGTTCTTTTTTTGAATTGCTATTGGTCGCAATTGCGGAGAGAATAGTGAAGGTCATGATTTTTAAGTTTTTTATCTGTGTCTGTAATGAAAATTTAGATAGTGCCCTTTGTAGATCTATGTAAGTTATATGTACACATGCGCAAAGTCCATCCAATTTTTTGGTCATCAGAAATAGTTTTGGGAAAATGGGTGTCATCACGTCCTTCTAGTTTAAAATATTTAACTCAATATTCTTATATTAACGAAACTAAGGTAATTATATAGAAAAGGTCTGCGTACTCCGATTTTGATGAAATTTTAATATGTTATGGAGCAACACATTCTGAACAACTTTTTCCTTTTCCAATATCGGGGGTCGCTTTTAGTTTTCGAGATATTTGCAGAAAACTATCGGTAATGTTAATTTCATAACGGAAACCTTCTTTTTAGAAACACTGGGTGCGTGTGAAACACTGGGTGGGTGTGTGTGGTATTGTCGCTTCTCATCTCCACAACGTGTTTACAAACAAAAAATAAACAGATGCGACCCGAAAATCCAGGAAATGTCTTTGAAAATTGAAAGCTCAGTCTAAATAAAGCAGAATTAACTCCTGTAGATAACTCTGATCATACATAGATAGGCCGAGCTTTCAATTTTCAAAGACATTTCCTGGATTTTCGGGCCGCATCTGTTTATTTTTTGTTTGTAAACACGTTGTGGAGATGAGAAGCGACAATACCACACACACCCACCCAGTGTTTCTAAAAACAAGGTTTCCGTTATGAAATTAACATTACCGATAGTTTTTTGCAAATATCTCGAAAACTAAAAGCGACCCCCCGATATTGGAAAAGGAAAAAGTTGTTCAAAATGTCGAAATCTATAATATACATATTAAAATTTCATCAAAATCGGAGTACGCAGACCTTTTCTATATAATTACCGAAACTAATTTTGGTAATAAACGAAAATTTATATTTGGGATTTTTTGTGCGTTAGAAATATGTTTCAAACCTGTTTATGCACCTATTATAGCTTTAAACCTCTACAATACATCAGTAGACTGGAGATTTGACGCCTGTAAGAAAAGAAGAGTACATAGCACACAAATCAGTGAATAAACTAAAAGAATTATCGGATACAGTTATGTTATTCTTAACTCGTCAACTCCTTGTACTACTATTTATTATATGGTTACAGTAATTAGAATTTCTTTGTCGTAGACAATTTCTAAGAAGGATAAGGACGTTTATATTTATTGTATGCCTATCTATGTATTCTCCAATGGCTATATGTATATCGAAACCAACAAAATATAATTTTCTTTCAGTTTAAAAGAAATTAATCATATACCTTAGCACTACCTATTTAGTAAATTCTGTTTCCGTCTCAAATCATTAACACTAACATGTACATGTT
Organism: Sphecodes monilicornis; assembly: GCA_913789915.3. NCBI lineage: Eukaryota > Metazoa > Arthropoda > Insecta > Hymenoptera > Halictidae > Sphecodes > Sphecodes monilicornis. Next base: position 2,460,047 of record OU565287.1, read on the forward strand.
GTTTTATAAAAATTGCGGCACTCAATTTATTTAGATTACTTGCAATTATTATAATAATATGTGCTTGAATGAAGAAATTTATTTAATAATGTCTAATGGAAGTATCTTTGTAATTTCAATAATTATGAAATAAAAAATGTGAAATCGGTCATTTGACGTGATACGGTTAGCGTTGAGAGAATAAAAAATTTTAATCTGCATTGCAATCGATGCAGATCATTTCTATTCTGCATAAAGATCCACAGTTGGGCCACTCTGAATCATTTACAAATTTGTCGTCTTCGAAATACTTCAGCACCCCTATATTTCCTGCATTGTTTCTCATCACTACGAATTGACTGTTCCAAAGAGAAATATCTCCAAAATAAAGAGCGTTGCGTGGCATTCAACCCGTGCAACGTTAATCTCGTTCGAGCTGTCAGATGTGCGACAGTCATGGCAAGATAGTCCAAGGGTAAAAGTATGGGCAGGACTCCTGTTCCGCGTTATTCATCGTTCCTACCATAGTAAAAGTTTGTAGGCGTTCCAACATCGACGCAGTTGCGCGACGACTTTGTTGCAGCTCAGTTGCATTGCGCAGCCACCATAAGCGACGAAACGCGATAAGCCGAGGATTAAATTACAAGAATATCCTGTAACTCACCGAGAACAGGCCTCCGCCACTGTAATTTATGCGGAAACCCAGCTGCAAAGCGTTCAATGGTGAACACGATAAAAGCACGCGTTGCCGAAGTGCATGCGCAGTTTTTGCAGACAGAAAGCTTTTTCACATGCTGCATTGTAGCTCTGTCCGTAAGCTCTGCTGTGAACACTGTACGGGTAACCCCCGGATAATATTTTAATACGGCATTCCTACAACACGGTTTCGCTCTAACAAGGAGAAGACGCGGTCATCGGGTCTTAGATTTTGTCGAAACTTTGCATCCTGGTAGATTTCGTTCTCCTGTTTATGAAAATGTAGCATATAGTCGTCGATACTCAACAACTTTTGAGATACGTTAAGATTGATGAAGTTAGTGTTTCTTTCATATTATGTTCTTTCTGAATAAAATTTTTATATTTTGTTTCCTATATATATTATGAGTGTATTTTTCACGTGCAAACTACAATTAATTAAAATAGATGAACTGAACAGAAAAAAAGAAGAAAAAAATGGAAGAAAGGAAAAAGGGATTTGTACACTGGCTTTCCCGATAACGAATCTAATAAGTTACCATCACGCCGTTTGGCACTTGACAAAAACTTCAACCAAAACTGTACTTAACGGCTTAACGGGTATAATGAAATTGAAATTGTAAATATCTCAAAAATTATTGAGTATCGCCGCCTATAATACTATATTTTCATAAACAGGAGAACGAAATTTACCAATATGCAGAGTTTCGAGAAAATCTGAGACCCCATGACCGCGTCTTCTCCTCGTAAGACAGTACGAGAATTAGGGACAAAACAACGTACAACACGACATTCCTACAACATGGTTTGAATTAGGGAAATCGCTGAAGAACGTACAAAGTTCGGAGTATAAGATTGTCTCGTCAAAAAGAATACGCCCTCGGTTAATGGTGCTTAGTAGCGATGGCGAAGAAAACATTATTTAATATGTATTAATGTGTAATACTTTTGATGAAAATTGCTTTAATAAATATATTCCTCCTAATTATAAAAATATAATAGTTTCTCTAATTTTTGGAAGCTAACACCTTTTTTGCAATAGTTCTTTGTTTCGCATAACACGGATTGCTATAACACGACATTTTTTAGGGACTTAACTACCGTGTTATACTGGGATCACCTGTAATTTCGTTGCGAATTTCCATCAAGTTATGGCACGGTCGTTAAATATCTGTAAACATCGTTAGAATATTTTTTATGGTTGCAGAGCACAGCGTCGGTGCACTAATTATTGTAACCTTAGTCGAGTTTCTCTGGCATATGTACATATATGTAATGGGACTGTACGGTTTTTGCTCTGACGAAACCGGCGGTGTTAAAGCGATCAAGATAGCTGACGGAACGGTTTGCTGGCAGGCATGTTGATTGTTCTCGGTGTTCTGATGTTTCAGCGATTAATTTTGATGGTGTTCACAAATAACCGAGGGAACGGAGGAACAACGTGGTTTAATTGACGGCCATTGAAACCTTGAATGCGTTTCGCAATAATTTCCGCGCGCGGCAATTACAACCGATACACGGTTTTGCTTTTTTCGCCGACGCGTAATGGTAAATTTGTTTTACACGCAACTCGTTCTTCTTTTCCCTATCGTTGTTAACCGCCGCGGTAAATGGAAATTTCGATTTTCACGTGTCGTTCTATGAAAGTCGGAATTAGAGATATACATATTTCGCAGTAATTAAGGAGCCAGCTGGATACGACTAGATTGCGGATTTTTCAGCGAATTTACATTTTCGCGATTTATCTCTTAAAACGCGCACATTCCACCGATAACGATCAACAGAATAAAAATATTATAATAAATACTAAAAACGCTTTATTCAGCTGTATACGGATCGTCTGTTACCGTTGTGCGAAGAAAATCAAATTAATGTAGAAATTTTTTTACACCTTACCGTTCGTTGCTCGTATATTATATTTATATTTTGTTGTAGCATATAAAATGCGAATTCCTTTCCGTGGAGTACGTATAATTAATCGTTTAATGAATTAATGCATATTGCAAGGCCAAAGTTACATCATCGCAAACATTTCAATTTTAAATGTAAAAGCGGATATCGTTATGCTAATATCAATTAAAGATTATAAAATATAATTAAATTAACCGCGCTTACGAGTGCTCGCGAGCATTATGTTACCGTTTTAATTTCACGCAGGTGCTCCGTGCGCCGCAATTAATATCATTTAATTCAATTCCGAGTACATTTCTCGAAATTATACTTCTTATTTCGAAGATCGAACACCGAAGATATTTTCCCTGTTCTTTCACGTTGCGGAACACGTATTGCGAAAATTAAAGTTCCCCACTCGCTGTCGCGGGTTTCAATTTTCGACGAATGAACGTAGCAATTTGCATCGGTCGATGCGAAATACCCTACGATTTATCGTGATACTCGTCTGCAAGAATTAAAAAATCAACGCGATCGACGAGGGAACGATGTTTATGCGCCGGCCGTGATGCCAATGTTTCGGGCTATAAATTTTTACGACGCTTGCAAAACACTATACAGAACGATAACAATCTTTTCGATCTAATTGTGAGCTCGTCGATCTACGCGTTTCCAAGGAAATTCTGCTTGACCTCGGGTCGCTAACGAGCAAATTGCAATTCGTAGATTTCAAACTAATTGTGAGGAAACTGTGATTGATAAAAATTCACAGGTTAGCTATATTAAATTGATATTACATAATCTCAGAGTTAAAGCTAAGCTCGTTTCAAGTACTTCATGATTTATTTTATTTCTCAGTTTTATATGCTAGAATGTTCGAAGATACGTATATATCAGTGGCTCACAAAAGTATTCGCTCGCCCTTTGAATCAGAATAACTTTCTTAAAATTTGACCAAATCACTTAACATTTTTTAAGCAATTAGAAACATTGATTTAGTAAATCACGTGCAAAAAAGATTTTGAAGAAATTGCAATTAGTAGGAATTACATAAAAAATAAAAATGGCACTTTTTAAAACTTTATTATTTCAGCCCGTAATGAAAATTCGAAATATGCGTCTTGTAGATCTGTTATTTACACATAGGCTGAAAATTTCATCGAAATCAGTTAACGAACATATGAGCTATAAGCGGTTGAAAGTGGTTATAATCGCAGTTTTTCTCAACTTCAGGTAAATTTCTGCTTAAAATCCAGTTTCTTATCTCTTTCGATGCGCGTCGTTTATCCTGCGTCAACCGATTTCGATGAAATTTTCAACATATGTATAACTAACATAGACCTACAAAAGGCATATCTTAAATTTTCATTGTGAGCTAAAATAAAGAAGTTTTAAAAAGTGCCATTTTTATCTCTTCGTGTAATTCCTACTAATTGCAATTTTTTCAAAATCTCTTTTCACGTGATTTACTAAATAAATACTTCTAATTGCTCAAAAGATGTCAAGTGGTTTGGTCAAATTTTAAGAAAGTTATTCTGAATTAAAGGGAGATCGAATACTTTTGTGAGCCACCGTATGTTAGTTATGCACATGCCGAAAATTTCATCGAAATCGGTTGATGCAGAAAAGAACTACACGCATCGAAAGATTTAAGAATCTCTGGATTTTAAGCAAAATCTGACCAAAAGTCGTGAAAAACTGCGATTTGTATTAGATTGAACCGCTTGTAGCTCGTGTATACATTAATCCATTTCGATGAAATTTTCAGTATATGTATTACTAACATAGGTCTACAAGACGCATATATTAAATTTTCATTACGGGCTGTAATAAAAAAATCTTTAAAAGTGCCATTGTTATTTTTTTATGTAATACCTACCTATTGCAATTTTTTCAAAATCTTTCTTGCCCGTCATTTAGTAAATTAATGCTTCTAATTGCGAACGAAAATGTCAAGTTGAGTGGTGCAATTTTAAATAAATTATTCTGGATTAAAGGGCATCAATCAATTCTAAAACGTCATCATGATTCATATCATCAAATCCCTCTTCACATATTTCAAGAAAACAATCTAATGTTCAACTGAAGCAGATTCAATTCTTAAATCAGGTAATTCCTGTGTTTTATTATTTATTATTTCCGTTGTACGAAGAATCGCGTTATATGGAAACAGTAGTCGCAATATTTTTGGCGCGGTATAGGAATTAGCGTTACACGGGAGTCTACATCCATTTCTGTCCACGTTGAAGTGCGTTTTGAGGTTTTGGCCACGAATTCGCGATTTGAAAAGAGATTTTTATCTCTTAATGTAATTCCTACTAATTGCAATTTTTTCAAAATCTTTTTTGCACGTGATTTACTAAATCAATGCTTCTAATTATTTAAAAAATGTCAAGTGGTTTGGTGAAATTTTAAGAAAGTTATTCTGATTTAAAGGGTGGGCGAATACTTTTGTGAGCCACCGTACACGAATTGGAGTTACTAATTGAAATAATGTTTATTTTAGGATGTGATAGATATAGTAATTTCAAATAATATTATTAACGGTTATGAGATATATATATATATATATATATATAATTATTTCAACTATTACTTCATGCTTTCAAACTTATTTGACGATGTGTAAACACAATCTTTAATATTGAAACGTATCCACGATCATAGCAAAAATCTCATTATACGAATAATGGCAGGCAGTGTTTATTTCCAGTCACTATTTCAATTTCGTGTTGAGAAATACATATTACTTATGAAATCAAATCAATACTTCAAACAGCATCTTCATTAAGCAAATAGTTAAACTGTGGATTTTATGCACTTATGACGAAAATTTATAGTTATACATAACGTATAGAAGACTATGAAGACATTAGAAGAATTTAAGGATATTGTTATAAAAGGTGTCCCAAAATTCACGCAAGAAGTAATTTTGATAGAAAACACGGGTTTTTTTTTTTAAATTGCAATTTTTTTATCGATTCATAAAGTATATATAGCATATCTGGTAAATGGCCTCCATGGCTTTGCTGGCACATATGCACTCTTTTATCGAAATTTTCCATGACCGTTTTGCATAAATGTGGCTGAATTTCGTTGATACAGCGCTCAATTTTTTCCTTCAAGGCGTGGGTGGTCGTGGGCTTGTTGGCATAAACCTTAGATTTCAAAAAACCCCAATGAAAAAAGTCCAACGGCGTTAAATCGCATGATTTGGGCGGTCAATTCTGATCACCAAAACGGGAAATTACACGACCAGGAAATGACTCGTGCACTCTTCGCTGTGCGTGGTCAGTCGGCTTCAGTTCTTGAGTCAATTGAACTTTGTAAGCATGAAGATGCAAATCTTTCATGAGAATACGCTGTAGAGAGCTTCTCGAAATGTCCAACTCTTGACCACAGTGCCGAATTGATGTTTTTGAACTCTCAGTAACACTCTCACGAACTGCTTCGATGTTTTGTGTTGAACGACTTGTTGAAGGACGGCCAGAGTGTCTAATATCACTAATCGATCCAGTCTCCCTGAATTTTTGAATTAATCTCTTCACAGTTGATGAAGTTAAATCACTATTCCGACTATATTTTGTACGAAAATTGCGAACTGTAGCTGCCAAACTTTCATTATTTTTAGAATATTGCTCAACAATGAAAACGCGTTGCTCTTCGGCGAAGCACTTCATTTTTAATAACCTTGAACTGTCAGCTGTCACGCTGTCTTTTGTTTTCCGTTGACAACACATTACCGCATAAATGGCGCAAAATTCAAATCTTGCGTGAATTTTGGGACACCTTTTATTATGTTAAAAGAGGAAATATATTTTTACCTAACGTCTGCTTCTTTCAATTGACTTAAACAATTTTTATTTTGCACAAATACCCGCAGTCCAGTTATCTTAAATTAACCAATGTGACACCAATCTACGGAACAAACACTAAAAATATTTTCATCTTTGATTTCAGGTACAGTTTCATCCAGCATCGAAGAAACCGCAATTGAGTAATCACAAAACCGTTCGCAGAAAATAAAGATCTGCGATCGAATTCGCAAGATGGTAGATGCAAGCGACTTGTAAGTTAAAAACGAAATTAACTGATACGACTTGGAGAATAATTAGTAAAGTTGCAGATATATGTATAATGCATCAGTTGCCGCTGAATTGCGGTCCTGATGCCAGCGACTTGCGATAGCACAGTAAATATTTTACTTTTAACGAGCTATTTTATAACGATTACCGAATACGCCGAGAATGAGTATAGTTGCACGGGAGAGTGAGGGGCAAACACCGGAAGTCCATCGTAACGCTATTCACCGGCAATAACAGCCCGATATAATTACGTACAGGCATCTCTATATCAGCTACGATGTTGCAAATGTGCTTTTAAATGGAGGCTATCCCGCGGTCTGCGGATGGCGGTCGTTAGATTGCAGAAAATGCTTGTACATTTTTCTAATTAAGAGTCACGCCGCTATCTGATGCTCCCTTACTATGAACTGATATCAAACGCGCTTCTCCGCGTTAAAATTGCACCGATTCATCTTTCTGTTGCTACCAACTGCCGACTCGTCGCTAACACGATTGCCCAAGATCGCGTGTCCGAACGGCTGGGGGATGAAAGGCGGCTTTTTGACGATCGACGACCGAGATCCCCGAGCCTCTTCCGAGAAAATTCGTTCATGACAGACGACCGCCGCTTAGACCAACAACGAATAACAGGCTCCCGTTGACGTACTGTTGTTGCAGCAGATAACGAAATCACCGCGAAAGCATAATTTTTGTGATTACACGCACGATACACTTGTGCACATTACACCGATAAATCTTGCTGTGACAAGATTCTTATTTATATCTTTAAACCAGGGCTGCGGAGTCGGTAACCAAAATCACGATTACGACTCCGAATTTATTGGCGTTTGACGAATACCGTTTACGCACCGTAAAAGACAAAATTTATCGTCGCGGTGATGGCATCGACATACAAACAATGAAATGGGTAGTCCGAAATTGATGTAGCGATTTCTTCATTAATTAAGGATACGGACATCACAACTGCGACGCGAATTTCGTTCTAACACGTTTCAAAATTCATGGTTTTCCCTCCTAATATGAAAGGAACAACAGTGAAGTCCATTGACTTGTACTTTGACACAAATGTAGTATTTTTAATATACAGTGGGTGTCAAAATTATTCGTACACCTTTAAAAATCAAATAACTTTTTTAAAATTGGACCAAACGACTTCAGTTCTTTTGGAATGTTAAAAGGATTAATATACTAGGTAATGTGTAAATAATATTTTTTGAAAATTGCTGTTGGTCGAAATTGTGAAGAAAAAAGTAAAGGTCTCAATTTTTAACTTCTTTATCTTTGCCTATAATGAAAATTTAAAATACGCGTTTTGTAGATAGACGTAAGTTATGTAGATGCTATCATCGAAGTTGGTTAATGTTGCTATAAGCTAAAAACATTACAAGATTAAAGTTTAAGGGTGAAAGTTGCAGATTTTCGGTCTTGTTAGTTAATTTTGTCCTTATGTAATCACCTTTAAATGTTTGTAATTCATGACAACGTTAATCGATTTCGATGAAACTTTTTACATGTACATAACTTACTTAGACCTATAAAACGCGTCTTTTAAATTTTTATTACAAGCACAGATAAAAAAGCTACAAATTGTGATCGTTACTATTTTCGTCGCAATTCCGACCAATAGCAATTTTTAGAAAAAAATTATTTACACGCTACCTAGTAAAGTTATGCGTCTGACATCTGAAAATAATTGGTCGTTTGATCCAATTTTAAAAAAGTTATTCGATTTTTATAGGTGTATGAATGCTTTGTATACCCACCGTATGTATAAATAGTTTTATTACAACTTCCTATTATTTTGAACACATTTTTGATTTTTGTAAAATTTACTAGCACGAAGTTGGAATATTTTCTTCGGACTCCGACACCGATTCCACAGCACTGCCTTAAACAGTCGATTTTTCATGAGCGAAGTGCAATACTTGTCTTCCTTTCAGAAGGGAAGATCTCGTTGTATTTCTTCAAAATTATTAGATTTATCGTAATGTTTCAGACTCTTTCGATCGTTCATGCATGAGAACATTTAATTAGACTGCGGATTTTTCTGCAAAATTGTCTGCATTGCTTGCAAGATACCGGAGCTATAGATAATATAGATAAATTGTAAACAAATCTTCACTGTCTTGAAAAATTTGATGTACTCAGTTTAGTCATAAATGCTTCGTATCCACAGTCTGCTTATCATCTACCGTCGTTTTGTACTATTGTTTGTTTAATATCAACATATCTATGTAACCAGCTTTATCATAGACTGGTAAAATACCTCGTATGTCGTCTATAAATTAAAAAAAATTGAAATAAGATCACAAACTTTAGTACACATCTAATAATTCTCGAAAAGAAAGCTGTCTCAGACTGCCTAATCTTGCACCTGTCTACAAGATAACTTTGTGAACAATTGGTATCGAAAGCTTTGAATTTGGAAATTTTAAATGGAATTCTGAACCTCGTTGCATTTCTTCAGAATACTTCCAGAAAAGAAGGCTGTTTTAGTCTGCCTAATTTTCTTTAGGGGTTGACTCTGTCTATTAACTTCGTGAGCTTTCTATATTGACAAATGTGAAACTGAAAATTTCTTTCAAAAGGAAGTCTGAACCCCATTGCATTTCTTCAGAATTTATTTGAGGAAAGAAGGCAGCCTCAGACTGCCTAATTTCCTTAGGGAATTACGTCTGTCACTAAGATGACTTTGTGAGCTTTTTGTGTCGGAAAGTGTGGATTGTGAATTTCTTTCAAAAAGAAATGTGAACCTCGTTGCATTTATTTAGAATTAACTCCAACAAAGAAGGTTGTGTCATGCTGTCTAATCTACTTAGGAAGTTGCGTCTGTCTATAAGGTAACTCCGTGAATTTTTTGCACAGAAAGGTGTGGATCTTTTATTGTGGGCGCTAGTGGGGCTTGTAGAGTATATATTCAACAAACATTAGAAATTTTTTTATCCGAAAATAATAGAATTTCTAGAAGATGTACGCCATATTTGGAGAACCGATTACTTTAATATAGCTAAAATTATTAGAGCCGCAATATTCTTATCCACATGGCGAATAATATTATTTGCGTTGCCGAATGCATATTCGTAATTCACAAGCTTCAGTAATTATTAATTTAACCCCTTGCACTATGATTTATTTTAAGGTTACAGTGATTAGAACTTGATTGTCGTCCATTATTTCTTAGAACAAAAAGAAAATCTAAATTTATTATATGATTGTATATTCCCCAATGGCTATATACCGACAGCAACAAAATAAAATTTTATTTCGCTTCAAAGGAAATTAATAATTTACATGTTTAGTAGATCTTGTTCGAAATTCTTATCACGAGTCTGACTTGTTATTATAGTGTAAGGGCTTAATAAAAGGGTAATAAGTAGACTGCCGATCTTTATGTAATTTCCAATTATCCTCCAAAAATCGAATTAAAAGAAACATCTTTTACACTGATTGGGCATCCGCGCAACAATATTATAAAAAGACTAAACCAATAATGTTATTATATTTAAATAATATAGATGCTTTCATGGATTTCATAAATTTGCGCGTACTATAAATGCATAAGGATCCGCGGTCTACTAAGAAGAATTCAGTGTAGCAAGATTTTCATACAGCAACTGCCTGTTTCAATAAGCAATCGTTAACCTATGCTGCTAACATTTCGATTACCCAGTGTATCTATTAGATTCCAATAATTAGTAATTCGTAATTAGTAAGATTGTCTAGCTAGACTGGCGATTGGCAACACCATGTGGCGCAACATACTGTAAATCCTGACACGTGTAACATCGTCGATTTCCACGACGGCGATTGTGTCACAACGAAATTGGTATCTGGGACATAGCGCGAAAATTACGCGAGGTCGCGAGACCGGTGCGAACGTTTAATCGGGAGCCGATCGGCGTGCACGCGTGCACGTTGCGCCAATGCAACTGCGGTGGCGATGGCGACGCGGCGTGCGTCACGCATACGGGAAACGGAGGCCCTTAACGATCCGGGTCATCTATCGCATAACGATCGCCGATAGGCTCTCTCCCGCTTACGATTTCATCGATACCGTCGCGGTATTGTCCCGACGATCGATCGTCTTATCGAACCGGGTATCTCACACGGTCACTCCCACACCTGGCCCGCTATCGAAACGGGAACACGTCGCCAGCAAGCTCGTTTCGTAAACCGAGGGCTCGATCTTCCTTGTCTTTCCTCTCTTTCTATTCTTTTCTCCATTCCCAAACCATCCTCGCCAATCCTATCAAGTCGTTGCATATGAAAGATCCGATTTCAGAATGCAAATATTATGAAGTGTTTAATCAAGAAATACTATTATAATTTACAGCTTTGTTATACACTCGGGGGCAGAATTAAGTGGACCTGAGCTTTTTTGAATAGTTAGAAGGATTAGTTTACTTGGTAATGAGTAAACAAATTTTTTTGAAATTTCTATTGCTCAGAATTTTAAAGAAAAAAGGGAATTTTACAGTTTTTAACTTTTTTATCTATGCCTATAATGAAAATAAAAAAAAATGGCCTTTTTAGATCTATGTATGTCATACAGTGAAGAGCAAAAGTGTATAAACACAATTTGGAATAGCATAACATTTTTAAAAGTAGACTAAATGACTTGAGTGTTCTTGGGAAGTTTGAAGGATTAGTTTATTAAATGATGCGTCGCAAATTTTTGAAAGAATAGCATTTAGTCGGAATCGTGAGAAAAATAGAAAAAATTGATTTTTACAACTTTTTGATTTAGGCTTGTATTAAAAATTTTAAGAATATGTCTTGTAGACTTAATTAAATTATGTATACATGCTGATCATTTCATCGATATTGCTTAATTAGTTATAAACGAGTTATAAACGATTAGTAGTAGTTATTAGTATTATTAGTAGTTATAAACGAGTTATAAACGATTAAAAGTGGAAAGAATTGCAGTTTTTCACGATATTCGACTTGTAACATGCATAAAGTTTTATCAAAATCGGATGATGCATATAAATCTATAGAATTAAGCATTAAAAGGTGTACGAATCAGAAGAAACAGTTTTCCACAACTTTTGCTATTTTTAATTATTTATAACTCGTAGTAACCTTTAGCAATTTTGATGGAACTTCGTGCATGTACAGTGGCGTGCAAAAGTGTCCGGACACCCTTTAAAAACGAATAACTTTTTCAAAATTACTTCAAACGGCTTGAGTATTTTTGAGATATTAGAAGGATTAGTTTACACGGTAGCGAGTAAATAATTTTTTCTAAAAATTGCTATTGGTAAGAATTGCGGCGAAGAAAGTAAAGATCACAATTTTTAACTTTTTTATCTGTACCTGTAATGAAAATTTGAACGGCGCCTTTTGTCCGTCTAGGTAAGTTATGCATATGTACAAAGTTTCATCGAACTCGGTTAACGTTGTTATGAGCTACAAACATTTAAAGCTGATCACATAATGGCGAAATTCCATGAAAAGGCAGAAAATCTGCGACTTTCACTCTTAAGCTCTCATCTTGCAATGTTCGTAGCTCATTTGCTCATAGCAACATTAACCGACTTCGATGAAACTTTGAGCATGTATATAGCCTATGAAAATCTACAAAAGATATATTTTAAATTTTCATTACAGGCACAGATAAAAAAGTTAAAAGTCGTGATCTACACTTTTTTCTTCAGAATTTCTACCATTAGCAATTTTTATAAATAATTATTTACACGTTATCTAGTAAACTAATCCTTCGAACATCTCAAGAAAACTCAAGCCGTTTGAACTAATTTTGAAAAAGTTATTCGTTTTTAAAGGGTGTCCGGATACTTTTGCACGCCACTGTACAATACATATAGCCATAGCTAAATCAGACTCAAAGCATAATTTCTAATCGATTACAATAGAACCACGATTTTGCAAACGAAACAGGGAAACACGACTGTTCGCATATTAGGACAGTTACTCGGTTATAATGCTAGATTCAATTTTTATTCATTTGTACAATAAACAGCGTTGCATATGGATCGCTTTAGATTGAGCTATTTACTTCTGAAGCGTGTTAGGAAACTAAAGACTTCAGGCATCGGAGGTTCGGATAATCGAGGTCCTACTGTAATACTATTTACTCTTGAATTATAATATCTTTCTTTTTCGTCATACATGGAGGTTCGACTATGATATTGGTCCAATTTAGGCTACTCTCCCCTATCTGTATTCTTAGTCTTTTGATTTTTTCGCTGTTTGCTATCTCGCCCGCTCATTTTTATGCACAATAAAAATTGTCCAAGTCTATTACAAGCAACAGGGTTTTGATAAAAATGTAATTCTTTTTTTAATAGTCTTAGTGAGTTGAAAATAACATAACAGCGGTCGTTATTTTTTCTGATGTGTTCACTGTTTAGCGTATTGTTTAGTCACTTTTGTCATAGGCGCATAAAATCCGCATTCTAGTTGTGACATTATTGCTGTTACGCTGCGATAAATTCTCAAACGTCTCTACTCTCTTCGAAAACCGCTAACGACAGGTGAAAGGAAGATTGATAAAAGAATGTTGCTGTTTAACATTAGAAATTCAGATTCTGCGATGTAATTTGCCAAGCGCGGTTCGACGGCCGTCACATTTGTCATAATCTGTTCCGTCGAAAAGAGTCGGGGCCGGCCGATCAACGAGATTTCCTGGTTCGTTCGCATTTCAAATTCGCGATAGATCTACAGTCTACAGGAATCCGTGGCCGGAGAGTCGTGACGTCCGCCGTTGGCAAGCATCCTGCCCGATAGATCGCCGCAATCGATACCAACGAAATCGTGACGTCGCGGAGATGTTTGATTCGCGTCAATGCAGAGTCCGAGTGTTTTTCCCCGGCTCGTAGATCATCGGATAAAACTGAGACGTCCCTGAGAAAGAGGTAGCGGAGTCACGACTCTCTTATTTACCCGATCATTAGAATCTTTCGATATTTCTATGGAGAGAGACATCGATTCCCTTGTGATATCGTTTGCCTTTTAAACACCGGTGAATTATTGTTCTCTCGTACGCTGTGTTCCTGGTTTTTACCTTTCCTGGGACACAAGAAGCTGCTCGTCGATTGTCCTGATTACGATTGGAGAGAACCGCGCGCTATGGTGAAACAGCGTACAGGAAAAAGTTCTGCACCTCCTCTCTAAAATTTTATCGCAGTTGTTATTTACAGTGACTCACATAAATATTCGGACACTCATGAAAAGACGATAACCTTTATTTGTAACAACGAATATAACGAATTTAGAACAATTAAATTACTACATGACATGAATACAATTTTGACTATATTAAAAATTTAATTCATACTCCGAAAATTGTGAGGTTATTTTTGTAACGTTATTTTGTAATTTGTGTGAGGTTAGATAATGAGAGCGCTGAACATCGTAGGCTGCCGACGATTGGCGCGAGCGCGAGAGCGAAGAACGCGATTTTGTGCGACAGCGTCTAAGAGAGCAGAGCGTTATAGAGAGAGAGAGAGCTTAAGAGTGAGAAAGCCTACACGAGGCAGCGTGATCTTAATTTTATACTTAAATATATATAATATATAAAATTAAGATCACACATATATATATACAGGGTGTTCACGCTATCACTAGCCAGCGTTTTTCTTGCAAACAATAAATATTAGAAAACAATGATAGAGGAAAAAATAATACTTTTTTTCGTGAGTAACATAATGGCGTATGTAATTTTTTTGTGTCTGCACTATTTTCTTAGAAATGAAGGTGACCTTCAATTGTTTCGAAATGTTCAAAATGTTTCTTCTGACCTTGTATGATCTTGAAGGTCGTTATGTTGTATACGAATGAATTTGTCTTGACACACGCTTTCATATGGTATGCAAAAATATATAGCATACCATTTACAAAAATTAGAGGTCACCGACATTTTCATGAAAATATTGTAAATACAAAAAAATTACATACGCCATTATGTTGCTTGCAAAAAATAGTATTACTTTTTCCTCCTTCATTTTTTTTAAATATTTATTATTTGCAAGAAAAATGCTGGCTAGTAATGGCGTGAACACCCTGTATATGTATATTACTAAAATATTACACCAATCATTATTATCCCAACCACAAAAATTTCATCGAAATCTGTTAATGCGGAGAAAAACGACAGGCATGAAAGGTATATGAATCCTTAGATTTAGATTTTTGAAGAAATTTTCAGTATATGTACGTAAAATTAACACGGATTTATAAAACATATTTTTTTAAATGTTCGATATAGGCTCACATGAAAAAGTTGTACAATACAACTTTTAGCATTTTTTCTGAAATTCCAACCAATTGCAATATTTTATCGGATCATGTAAACCAATTGTTCTAACTAACTCAAAACAATCTAAGTCATGGGGTTCAATATTTTAAAAAGTTATCGTCTTTTTAAGAGTGACCGAATATTTATGCGAGTCACCGTACATGAAATTGTTTTGTGCATTCTGCCCAGTAAGCTGGTATAGTTTACCATTACATTGCGAACTCGTGAATATTTATAAACAACGGTCAAAGTGGCGAAGACACTCGACTATAAAGAATTAATATAAAGATTGATATCATTGTACCACACGGTAGAAACGTGAGAAACGATGCACGGATATATGCGTTCCATTGATTTATCAAGATCACAAGAACTCAGGATAAGAGTTCTTGCTGCAGAAAAAACCTTTGCTCTAATTTAAATGAGAAGGATGATCAGGGAAGAGATCAATGGACGCAAAGGACGAAAAGCACGCAAAAGGGATCGCGTATCTCTCAATCGAGATTCACGATTACCATTCCTAATTACATCCATCAAGTAATTATGTGCGTTCCACAGTCACTCGAAGATTAAAGAGCGTATGCGAACGGAAGATCGATTCGATTTCAAAACTGATCATCCCATCGCATTGAAATCAACTTCGATCCGTTCGTTGGGATGCGCCTATACGAGCTGCGGTTCGTTCTTTTGTTCTTGCAGAAGTACACCGGTATGCAAATTGCTGCTTATTTGATCTTAATAACGTAACGGTTTATTATTGATTTAAACCCAGCGGGAGATCTATTTATAGAGATAAATTGTTGCTTGCTTTGCAATTAAATAAAAACAGACCTTGACGAAATTAGCAATTTCCCCTCGTGATGCTTGATCTACGAGAAGACTAATCATTTTTCTTTTCATAACGAATGCAAAAGAAATTATTAGATCAGAGTTTCTCAACCTACGAGTCTCGTTAAACCTTTAATGGTACGTGTAATGGTATATTCATAATGTGAATGTAAATGTTTTTAATAAATATAATTTGAACTGCTTGTTTTTATAATTGTGAAATAGCTTATTATTGATAGAATTGAAGTATTTATTATTTGTCTGAATCATTCATAGTAGAAATGTATTGAATGTTACCTTTCACACATAGTTGTTATCGGCAAATATTTATTATTTTATTTTTCTGTATAATATGCTCTGCTTCCAGTCAGACAGGTTCTTAAACATGTTTATATTATGAACCACATAGCAAAAAGGTTGAGAAACGCAGAAGTAGACCATGCTACTCGAGATAATTTGCTGTTTTACTAATGAAATTGCTATCAGTAGACTGCAAATTTTAAGGATGTATATCACGAATGTGTAGATAAAATAGAAACCAGTGGAAATAATTAAAGAATTACAAAATTCTACTGTATCATTTTCAACTGAGTAAAATTATGAAGAATACAGGTCTACAATTGCTCCTGTATCTTTCAATTAATGCAGACAATTTTTTATTTTGCGTAAATGTTATTATACAATAGCCTGCTGATCCTTATGCACAATAAAATTCTTCCACTCATTTTAATAAGTCGAAAGTAGTGTAACAATATTCTTACACCCTTCTGATGTTTTCCCAGATATTTATTTTATCTATCCATTTTTGTTATTAATGCTATTAATGTTATTAATATCCACAGTCGAGTTTTAAAATATGCGTCAGTATACTGCACAGACGTGTTCCTAAAGGGTTATATGAAAACAGTGAAGTTGAAACTATGAAAACATTCATATTTAACCTATTCATTTCTTCTATAAATGCATAAAATCCTCAGTCTGTTCATTAAGAAGTTTTCAATTAATACAATGAAAACAACCAAAAAGTGTAACCAATAGTTAAATGTTTGGTACAAATGAATCTTGTCTAACATGAGTGTAATACTAAAAATTGTTCATAACGTTAGAAATCGGGTACAAATATATGACCAACTTGGAAGACATTCGAAAAACAAAATGGTATACCATACCTCTAGCCTCCAATCTTTGATCTTGAAAATAAAATCACCATCGGTAGCGAAAGTGTTAACTACAAATAATTCTAGATAAGAATTATGTTGCCAGAGCATATAAATCTTTTGCTATCTTCGAACCTAACGCAGAACCAATCCCATTAGTAAAACTCCCCTACTAGATTACACAGACAGTTCAGTTAGCACCGATAATGGCGGCGTTCTGACTCGATTGGCGGCCATTTCGTGCAGAAAGGTTTCAGCCATATGGCCTGCGCGGAAACAGCGAGTAACCCAGTGAAACAATATTTAATTTTTGTCCGCGAGTAGTTCGCCTACGAGGACAGGAATTGAAGTCGGCGAGGACCGAGAGGGAACAAGGGAGCAGAAATGCTAGAGGCGAACGAGAGCGATTCGAGTCCAGGAAATCGCTTGCGAAGCACGAGTGGCACCCGAGCAATACGTGCCCGTCGTTCATTGTCCGTCCTTCCGTCCGTCCTCGCGGTCTTTCACGTGATTATTTTTACCGGTTCGCGGGCACAATGAGCGATTTCTAGCCGGCCCCATTGTTCCCCCTTGAGACGCGTTGCGTTTTTTGCCGATGCCCGGCCCTAGCGCCCACTTGCATGGACAAGTTAGCAGGAATTTATTTCCTGGCGGTGTTCCCAGGGACGACTGGCTGCTACCGCCCATCTTTTCGCCGGACCTTACACTTTCAGTGTCGACTAGTTGTCACCCTCCTCCAAAATTCTTGATCTTTGACCCCTTCAGCTACGGTTTATTTGACGATTGCAGTGATTAGATGTTCTTCGTCGTTCATAACTTCTCAGATGCAGAAGGAAGTTAATATTTATTGCATGCCAGAATTAATATTCGGACACTCTTTACAATAAAATAACATTTTTAAGATCGACCCAAACGATTCGAGTTTTTTTAAGCAGTTGAAAAGATACGTTTACTAGATGTCGCGTAAAAGAAATTTTGAAAAATTGCAATTTGTTGGAATTATTAGGAAAATAGTAATAGTTGCTTTTCACAATATAAAACATTCGATCGATAGATTTGTTAGTTGTATATATTGAGTTAAAGGTAACATAAGCTACAAATAGTTCAAGATTGTGAGAATCGCAGCTTTTCACATTTTCAGCCTATAGCGGTAATTTATTTATTTATTATTGCTATAAACCTAAATTCTTACGGAACATTAATATTATAATTCTGAAGATTCTTACATCTTTCGCAGCCTGTAATTTGTTTCTTTGTTAACCGATTACGATGGAGTTTTGAAAATTGATCTGATTTTGAATTTTGTATATATGCTCAGATAAAAAATTCTAGACAAACAACTATTACTGTTTTTTTTTCACGATACCGACAAATTTTGCATTTTTTAAAAGATTTTTTTGCCCGTCACCTAGTAAACAAATCCGCCTCGCTCTTTAAAAGAACACAAGCTGTCCAGTTCAATTTTAACACAGTTATCATATTGTATATATTGTCCGAATATTAATTCTGCCCACTGTATCGATAACAACGAAATAGAAGTTCATTTTAATTTAAAGGAAAGTAACTGACTCGACGTTCTAGTGTAAGATGCTTTCTCTTTGCGAAAGAGGTTATTATATTAGGTTGCTGCGTATGAAATGTCTGATTTTTAACAGTAACATTAAATAAAGATAACGTTTTTCTAAATAAATCTCGTTCACTAAAGTAAGCACCACTATAATAAACATATTCTGTCAACGAACTACACGTTTCTTAATTGTATTACGATGACCATTGCATTTTTTCGTCGTTCACCTTCCTTACTTACATGATTGTCACCTCCATTTATTATTTTTTTCTACCATCGACGAATAGTGTGTTCATTTACTATACCACATTTTGATCAAACATCGCATAGTGTTGTCGTCACAGTGTTTATTTCTCCAGTCACATAAAAATTTCGATGAAATTTTCAAAATGTATCTAATTGACATGGATCAACAAAACGTATTTTAATTTTCAATCTAGGCCCACATAAACAAGTTGTAAAATACAATTTTCTCTGCAATTTCGACGAATTGCAATTTTTTCGAAACTCCCCTCCACATCATGTAGTAAAATTGTTCTTCTGACTTCTCAAAAAAAAAAAAAAAATGCGTCATATGGTCCAATATTAAAAAAGTTATCTTCCTTTTAGATGTGTTCCAATATTTATGGAAGGCAGTGTACATACTTCGTTATCGAGAACATCGACTTCGAAAATTCGTCAAGTTCACGGGTACGTGAAATTTGTAAGAAGTAGAATCGGTAGGTTATGAACAGACACTGCAAACGATTCCTATTGAATACCACGTGTGTTCGTTGAATCTCCAGACTCGATTTTCTCGAAAACAAGGCCTCGTATGAGGAAATTTAATTCTACATTTTCCACTTATTTTTCTGTAAAATCACCTCCTTTTTAGTTGCACCACCACTTACCGATCACCCTGTATAATATCGTTTTACTATGTATTGTTCGCGAGTGAGTACCTATCGCGTACTCCGAAATCCAGAAACGTTTCCATATTCTTGTGTCATAAGGTCACCCCGAAATGGTTGCAAGTCGTGGACAGCAACAAAGCAAAATGGCGCTGTATACCTAGGCGATCGTGTCGTATTCGCGTACGCCCGTTTTATTGTCCAATAAAACTATAAAAAGTGTCCAGATAAAAGCTGGCCAACGAGAAACAAAATATAGGATAACAAGTGTGTGCACGCACACGTCTCACCGTTCTCGCGACTTCTATCGGTGCGTATGTATATTCCGTTTTAATACCTGCAGCTGTTATTTTTGCGAACTAACATCCCACCTCCGCCATCCTCCCGCCGTTCGTGCACGTTGCATAAAATCTAACGAGATAAAATATCTCGGGATAATGTCACTGAACTGCTGGATACTAATTATAGGGCCGTTATTAAATAATCGTAGCTCGGCTGCCGCCCATTAAACCGCTGCTGGCTTTACGACGACTGTATGTCACTGAAGGTGCATAAATAAACCAAGATAAAATATGAATCGCGAGATGCTGGCGTACACTGAAATACTGAACGCCACGAGAGAGAAAAGAAAAGAGAGAAAGAGAGAGAAAGAGAGAGAGAGAGAGAGAGAGAGAGAGAGAGAGAGAGAGAGAGAAAGAGAGAGAGAGAATCAAGGCCCTTTCGTCGTATCATCGGGACGGTATTTAATCATTAGACTGCGGCTTTCGCTGTGTACAGAAATTGTTCGTGAACTGTGTAACCAGAGTTGTGCAGAATTACAATTGGATTACTCCAGGAATTATAATTACAAAGTAATTGAATTACATTGTAATTGTAATTCAGATCTTCATTCAATTAAATTACAATGTAATTCGCAATTGCATTTGGAGTACAATTATAAAATACTATGTAATTAAATTACATTAATTATAAAATACTATGTAATTAAATTAGATTAATTACAAATTATGATGTAATTAAATTAAAATTAGAAATTAAAGAATAAAAAGTAATAGGTAATAAGAAGTTGAAAAATCCATGTGAAGGTTTCAAACAGAAGGATTTTATTATTTATAAATTTATAATATCTGAACAGAAATTACTTCTGATTTAAACACATTTTTTAAATTTCTTAAAAATTGGATATACTCTTATTTATATTGTATTATTATACTCTTTTATGTACTATAGAATTATATTGTACTTCAATCACATATCTGATTAAAACAATTAGTAATTGAATTAATTGAAAGGTTTGAATTATGTAATTCAGTTACGACGTAGTTGAATTAATATGTAATTGAAGTACAATGTAATTCAATTGTGTTATTGAATTACAATGTAATTGAATTCCCACAACTCTGCTGTGTGCCAACGAAGCATAGCAAGTTGGGATTTTACAGTGTGCAGAAATTGGGCCGTTTAATGCAAAAATGGTGAAAGTTTGAACATTTGATCAATAAATAATGACGAAGTAGAAGTCTCATGCAAGCCACGGTAAAATTATATTACAATTATTTAATAACTATTGAATTCAATACTTTTGCAATTAATGGGTGTATTGTTAAAGAATTAAGCATACAGAAATTGTGAATGAGGTATTCTGGTTTGTAATGCCTTTTTTTAAGAATTCTTTTCACAAGATATTATATTTATAGTGTAAAAATTAGTTAAAAGAAAAAGTGTTAACTGTTTCCATGATTCCGATTCTTCCGTGATCACTTATACTTAAAAGAAAATGCAGAAGAAATTGATTTTTCGAAAGTTCAAAACCAGAATACCTCTTCGATACCAGAACTACTGGATGTGTCAAAATGGCTGGGTCCCGATTACTTCTTTTACAATTATTGAAATTATGAAAATGTTTTTATGAGAAATTGTTGAGTTAACTTTCTTATTCGAGTGGCATTTAGTGCTCGGTAGTTCTAGTGTTAAAGAATTATGTGCCATTTTTCTACGAAGCACGGAAAGCGTAGATTTCACAGGGTGTAGACATTGCGAACGAATTGTTCACCGTTTTCCAACAGGGCATAAAGAGTACTGATTGCACAGCATACCGAAATTGTTAAAGAACTGTGTGGTGTTTTCCAACGGAACACGAAGATAGCAGATTTCATAGTACACCAAAACTGTTAAAGAATTGTACATCGTTATGCTAGGGAGGACGGAGAATGCAGTTTTTACAGCGTACAGAAATTGTTAAAGAATTGTGTGCTGCTCTAAAACGGAACATGAAGAGTGCAGATGCCACAGTGTACAGAAACTGACAGAGATTTGTACATCATTTCTCTACTTACAAGAAGACGCGGTCATCGAGTCTTAGATTTTGTCGAAACTTTGCATACTGGTAGATTTCGTTCTACTGTTTATGAAAATATAGCATTGTAAACGTCGATACTCAATAATTTTTGAGATATTTACAATTTAAATTTCATTATACCCGTTAAGCCGTTAAGTACAGTTTTGGTTGAAGTTTTTGTCAAGTGCTAAACGGCGTGATGGTAACGCACTAGATTCATTACCGAAAAGGCCAGCGTTCAAATTCCTTTTTCCTTTTTTTCTATTTTTGAAGTGAAACTTCTTTAGGCGCTTTAGGCATATTGAAGTGAAACTTCTTTAGGCGCTTTAGGCATATTGAAGTGCAACTTCTTTATGTGCGTTAGGCGTAAAACCTCGACGTGGTAGGAGTAAAGCCGATTTGTTGATGAAACGGTGAAACGATGAAACGATGAATCGGTGAAACGATGAAACGATTTAGTAAAACCTCGACGCGGTAGGAGTAAAACCAATCTGACGATGAAACGATGAGACGATTTAGTAAAACCTCGTCGCGGTACGCGTAAAATCTCTATGCGGTAGGAGTAAAACTGATTTGGCGATGAAACGATGAAACGATGAAACGAAATTCTATTCTAATAAAGATTATGATAAAATTCCGATGATACCAAGTGGAAATTTCAACATGAACTTTGCATCGGAACAATAAAAATTATTAATAGAATATTTTAGAAATAAATTAAGATTGGAAATGGTAAATAATCCTAATGAAGTGACTAGATCAGGAACAACTCTCGATGCAGTATTTGCAAGACATTTAGACAAAATTGAATCGAGAATATTTATATCATATTTTAGCTATCACAAGCCAATTGTTTCAATAATAGAATCATAGAAAATTAAATGTCATAAAGTGTTAATAAAAATTCGTAAAAAAATTAAACAAAGAAGTTTCACTTCAGCCATGTGGTCTAAGCGCACACCAATTTTTTTCTTTTTTTCTGCTCAGTTTATCTATTTTCATTAATTGTATTTTGCACATGAAAAATACACTTATAATATCTGTAGGAAACAAAATATAAAAATTTTATTGAAAAGGAACATAATATGAAAGAAACACTAGCTTCATCAATTTTAACGTATCTGAAAAGTTTTTGAGTATCGACGCCTATAATGCTACATTTTCATAAACAGGAGAACGAAATCTACCAATATGCAAAGTTTCGAGAACATCTGAGACCCCATAACCGCGTCTTCTCCTTGTTAGCACGATGAGTACAGATTTCGCAGCGTACTGAAATTGTTAAGGAATTGTTTATTTCCGACGGAGCACGAAGAGTGGTTCATAGCCCATAAGATAGTTGATTGAATGAAATAATAAATGCATCGTTTGAACTTTGAGAGGCCAAAGAACTCGATTAACGGAAGCTGGTAAAGTGAGCCGAAGATATCGCCGGTAGTCCTCGTCTTTTCGAACCGAAATCGTTCCGCCAATAGATTAGCGAGCCCTGGAAACTCTTTGACGGACGATTGGCAATTGATAATCCCGGCAAGATCGCAGATTCCTTTTTCATGGAGCGACGTCGCGTCGTTGGTGATTCTTCTAAGGCGATGGTTAACTGGCTTCCTGAAACGGGGAATTATTCTTGGAGCGCGACGGAGTGGCGGAGCGTCGTTAAAGTTTCACAAGAAAATGCTAAATAGGTCTTTGAACCGGTATAAACGAGCTCTAGAGGATCCGATAACAGTCCTTAACTTAGAGCCGTGAAGTGGACGCGCGGATGCGAGAAATCGTCTCATTGCCGTGCGCTTTTTTACTTTCATCTTCGAGTGGCACGATACCACGGGAAAAGTCGCACCGTTCGCAAGCGGCGTGTATTATAAAACGCCTGTTTCAACTTGCCGTGAGTGCCACCGCCTATTTGCCAATTACTATAGCGAACTAGCTTCGGCCTGGACCGATCAACGATTATAATATGTGGTACATTAAACTCGAAATAGCCTCTCCGAACCAGCTGCGCCATTTTTCTTTCTTCAATTCGTACGCATTGCTATCTGCTACCTTCAACCTCGTTGTTCATTTTGAAGTGAATTGTTTGTCTCTTCAATCACCGTTAACTTGATTATTCAAAATTGCTTGACTATTAGGTCAATATTAATTTGATTATTTAAAATAAATTGTTTGACTCTTATATCAGCATTGATTTGATTATGTAAAATAAATTGTTTATCTTTTACATCAGCATTAATTTGATTATGTAAAATAAGTTGGTTGTCTCTTATATCAGCATTGATTTGATTATAAAAAATTAATTGTATGTATTTAACATCAGCATTAATTTGGTTATAATGATTGAAAAGTACTGATGATACTATTTATTTTAACATCGAAGAGCACGTTTCTGGAATGCTTGATTCTGAAGAAAACGTCACAGAATTACAGTGCTACTGTTTAAAGAAAAGAACATATGGTTATTTAATAGTAAGACTTATTTAGTACATGGTCGTCTGTTTTAAAATAAAACATTCAACCCTTAAGTCAGCATCAACTTGACTACATTCATTATAAATTGTTAATGATGCTATTAATTTCAATATCTAAGAGAAATCTTCCCGAGTGCTTTATTCTAAAGAAAATACTCCGGTTGAACTATACAAAGAAAAGGATACTTTAGTATTCAATAATAAGGTTTCTAGTACATCGTCGCACAATCTTAGTGTATTTAAATTATTTGTTCTATCAATATTAATTTTACTATATTTTTTACAAAGTAATACTAGTAGTATTTATTTCTATATCACAGAAAAGCTGTCTTAAATGCTTGACTTTGAAGAAAACAAGACATTTGTGAAGATTAAAAAGAAGAGCCTTTTATTAATGAATAGCAAGCCTCTTTTTTAACACGTTGACTACCAACTACCGCAAGATCAGAGTAATTTTATTAACACTAGAACTATCAATAAAATTCTAAAGAACTATTGTTCTATTATTAATAGAATGGAATCTAGAAAATTGAAATTAATAACAACAATAAATTACAATAAAAATCTAAAAATATCTAAACTTGAATAGGGTAAACTGTACAAAGAATGGTACCCTAAGCCAAAAGCATAGTAAAAATCTTTTTATCTGTTTTGGAAATGTTTAGACGAGCTTAGCTTATTATTATTATAAGCTAATGGAGATTTTTCAACAAAATCAAACAGTTTTACGAGTCATAAATCTTTTATTATAAAATATATTCAGTGAATAACAATCATAAGACAAATAGTACAGTCATTGGCACATTGGGCAAACAGTAAGAAGTAAATGTTAAATAGGCTATTTGATTTATAATTGAACATATTTATACTTATTGCATCTGTGGTACAGTCCGAAATTAAGTTATAAAGCGTTAACGCATACTTTACTCGTAACGAAAATTTTAACAAAACTATTTACACTGCACTGTGATCATCCGTCGGTCTTACTGGATGTCCTCCAGCGTTGCAAACAGTCATATGTGGAACTCTGTTATGAAATCTTACAACGTTGCTTTGAAAGATAAATAACAAACAATATAAAATGATTTTCTATACCAAGAATTCTTAATATTTGCCGTTTAAATCAAAAGTGCCAATAGCTAATGCAGTGCTAGCAATAGTACAGTTTACCCTAATTATGTCACCCACATACGGCCGATGCGGAAGCCATTCCGTTTACATTCCTCGGGACGTAAGAAGCGTAGAAATATTTTAAGGAAGCCGCCGACAATCAAAAAGTAACAATATTAAAATATCATGGAGATAGCAAGAAAAATGGGCTCTGATAACTGGTTGGCAGTCGGCTGTCCCCACAATTTTTCTTGAACGATACAATGGGGTCTATTCATGCTCCTTAACCCCTTGCACTACGAATTATTTTATGATTGCGGTGATTAGAACTTCTTTGTCGTTTATAATTTAGTTAGAAAAAACTTAGAAAAAAAGGAAGTTTATATTTATTGTATGCTTATGCAGTCTCCAATGGCTATATTTCGAAAATAACAAAATATAAGTTTGGTTGGGCTTAAAGGAAATTAATAATATACATATTTAGTAGATTTTGTTCGAAATCTTCATCACGAGTCTGACTCGGTATTATAGTGTAAGAGGTTAACTGTTAATTGATAGCGTTCGATGATAAACAATGTTTCCGTGTCCGCGCAATAATGTTCTATTAGAAGTTAAACAACCCATTTCCAGTCTTTCGATCTGCTTGCAAAGTTGTGAGTCCGCTTTCGTGATTGCAAGGCCTCGTGTTCGTGCCGCTGTATATTTTAGTACTGTTGCCAGTTAACGAGTCACAGAAACCATTACCGAAACGTTTTAAATGTTGCAATATTGCAAGATCCAGTCGACGTCGGGCTTATCAGGTGTAAATTTTCGAAGTAAATGGTTAATTATTTCAACGCCGTGCAATCTTAGCAATGAAACGCCAGTGGACAGAATAACAGCGTAACAATTATGGTAACCCCGGACGATAAAACACGTTTTTACGAGCTCGTTATATGAACGTTTAAACGCACCGTAACGTAACAATAAACAGGATTCAGATTATTGGATCGTTTATGATAAAGTGTAATAAGAACTGCCCCGAGTTCCTCATAGAATGTCCATTAACAATGAAAATATCTAATAAGATCGATGCGATCGCTGTGCAACCATTGTTTTGCAACCGTAGCAGCCGAATTTGAAACAATCTCTGGATTAGACAATTTACAAGTCATTGTCAATTAACAGCATCCATCATATCATAGCAAATATTTCTGTTTTTTTTTTTAAGGATACATGGTTAAAACCGAGTCAAAACAAAATTTATAGGTAATTAAAATCGTTAATAACACTGGAAGAAATTTTTCATTCTCATAGATATATGGTAATTCAACGTAGACTCTAAATTAGCGTACCTAAATTTACCTTTTGTTTTTCTCAGTGTTTAATGTTTAATAACTTTATTTATTAATTCATTATATGACCTACATCTTCGAGGAAAATATTTTCAGTATTTTAAGAAATTCTTGTTGGTAAAGTATTAATAACTCACAAGCTGATGCAACGTTAATAGGTCGAATGTCTTTTCAGTGACGTTTAATTGACGTGTTCTTTTTGCAATACTATTCTTGGCGGGAAATATTCAATTTAAAGCATGAATATCTTTCCTCGAAAGAATTATTTAGAAACGCATAAAAATGACAAATTAAATATTAGCCAAATACGATAGAACTAGCAGTATCTCAGAAAAAAATTTAATAAAATGCCATATGCTGTCATCCCTTTATGAATGACAAAATCACACATAGTCTACCGTTATGCGAAAATTATAAAAAATTTAAGTAGCATGAGCTACAGTCTGTCACAGTAATATCGAGACACTTTTAAAAAGACGATAAGTTTTTAGTATTAGACAATGACTTATTTTTTTTATTGTTGAGATGTTGGTACAATTAGGTTATTACATGACGCGAAGAAACAATTTTCAAAGAATTGCAATTGGTCGGAATTGCAGAGAAAATACTAATAGTTATTATTCACAACTTTTTGTGTGGGCCCGTATTGAAAATTTTTAAAATAAGCTTTGTAGATCTGTGTGAATTGTATATGATACGGTAAATGTGATTAATCCGGTGATTATGTATAATTGCCGGTGATCATGTATAATTACGGGTTATTATATATAATCTCCACTAAGTTTGGTCTGGGTTAGGTCTGGGTTATCCTAAATATTCAAGAATTCATCACATTTACCAATTCTTTACCTTACACAGACAAACTTAAGACCAAAAATTATGCATAATCTCCGATTCATTACATTACCCGTAACAATTATATACAATAACCGTTCGAAATTTTCATCAAAATCAGTCTGAACGTTGCAATGCGCTACAAACTGTTAAAGATGGTAAAAATCGCAGTTTTTCAAGTTTTTCGGTCTGTAACTGTATTAAGTATAAAATTCTTACATGTTTCGGTACCTGGAAAACAACTTTTAATATTTTCTCTGCAATTTCCACCAATTGCAATTCTTTCAAAATTCTTTCCTCGCGTCGCGTAATAAACTGAGTGTTCTAATTTCACCAAAAAATCCAAGTCATATGGTCCAATGTCCAAAAAGTTAATATTTATATAGTCCAAAAAATTGTCCCAATATTACTGTGAGAGACCGTACGAAGTTGAGAATAGCATTTGCCGCCAGTGATGTTAATTCAATTATTCTTTCCTGAATCGAATAAATATTTTTATCAAGTCTTACTGAATTTTTCACAGGGGAAAAAAAGAGACGAGAGCAATAGCACAAAAATTTTCGTTCAGAGTTTACTTCAGGATCAATTGGCCAGGGTAAGAATATCGCTGGACAAACAATGGCGGCTTGTTACGCTAACCAATACTCCGAAACGTTTGCATAATAGGTATTAATGAATAAACGGACGGAGCCGACGGCGTTTGAATTCGGGATTCGGTTTTCAAAATGAATTATGATAATGCGCCGGGACGGGTCTCATGTTCATTGATTCGTCGGTTCGATGTCCATTCTGTTTCGTTCAATTTAAACTTCATTCAGGGAACGGTCCCTCGCGATCGCTCTCTTACCTTGAAACGTCAACCACGTCGATTTCGGCCTCGACCGAACAAAACGTCGATTGACCAACTTGTAACCGTGTGTTACAGATTCTTATTGTCCGTTCTTTAACCCTTGGTTCCACCGATACCGGGTCACTTTTGATCCATTTTTGTTCGGTGGAATTGTGCGAACTGGTTTTACCGAAACGATGGTCACGTTTTTAAAACGAATTCATGCAGGCCATGGCTTTTTTTTAAGTTTCGGATCAGTTGTTTGTTAGGGTATTTGAGCTCCTTGTCAAACGTCAAGAACTTTTTGATTGCCCCTTGTTGCTATATGTTCTTAAACATTTTTAATATACAGGGTGTCTCGTAACTGGTGGTACAACCGATCAGGAGGTGATTCTACATGAAAAACTGAGTCGAAAATATAGAATAATATTTTTTGATACAAGGCTTTGTTTTCGAGAAAAATGAGTTTGAAAATTTGTCTAGTGCGCGTGCACTCGGCTTACTTGCGGCTCAACGGACTTTATTCTGAGTTACCTCAACCTTTTTTCGCAAAGGTTTTCGAGGTTTGTATACATCGAATAAATCGATGGTCGAGGTTACAATTTTAGAATTACCTTTGAGGAATTCGTTTAATTCATAAATTACTGGAGCCGCTGCTAAAGCACTACCATTACACGCATCCAACGCAATAATCATATCGGTATACTCTCGATTGCTATAAGTTGCCATTTCGGCGGTATAATGAGAACTGGAGGCGTAATTGCATAAGGATGAGGAAAGAATAGGAGCGATAGAAGTGATATCTTTATACTGACAATGTTTGTAAACAATCTAGAAGTACGAAGACAATTTTCGAGATATCCAGATGTGAGGTAGTGGAATCCGTTGAGCCGCGAGTATGCCGAGTGCACGCGCACTAGACAAATTTTCAAACTCATTTTTCTCGAAAACAAAGCCTTGTATCAAAAAATTTTATTCTAAATTTTCGACTCAGTTTTTCATGTAGAATCATCCCCTGCTCGGTTGTAACATCAGTTACGGGACACCCTGTATAACTTACTTAGGTCTACAAACAGGATATTTTAAATATTCATTATACTCACAGATACGAAAAAGTTAAATATTATAACCTTTATTTTCATCTTCACAATTTCGACGAATAACAGTTTTTAAATAATGTCTTTACACGTTATCTAGTAAACTAATCCTTCTGGCATCTCAAAAAATCTCATGTCGTTAGGCTCAATTGAAAAGAAAATCCTTTTTAGAAGTTGTGCAAATACTTTTATTCGTTACCGTACATAGTAATAGATTCTATTCAAAATCTTTACCACGACTGAATATTATAAAATAAGGGGTTAAAAAAAAGTTGGTTTCTGTTATGATGGGAACTCCTCTTTGAAGTTTACTGCTCCGAATGGGTATATGTATACAGACAACACACGACGATATCTGTTGTTGTCACCAGAAGGGATATCATAGCAAATATGTCTGCTTTTTTTTAAGATACATGGTTAAAACCGAGTCAAAACAAAATTTATAGGTAATTAAAATCGTTAATAACACTGGAAGAAATTTTTCATTCTCATAGATATATGGTAATTCAACGTAGACTCTAAATTAGCGTACCTAAATTTACCTTTTGTTTTTTT
The DNA here is from genome assembly GCA_913789915.3 of Sphecodes monilicornis. NCBI lineage: Eukaryota > Metazoa > Arthropoda > Insecta > Hymenoptera > Halictidae > Sphecodes > Sphecodes monilicornis. Next base: position 2,489,958 of record OU565287.1, read on the forward strand.
CAGTGTTTAATGTTTAATAACTTTATTTATTAATTCATTATATGACCTACATCTTCGAGGAAAATATTTTCAGTATTTTAAGAAATTCTTGTTGGTAAAGTATTAATTACTCGCAAGCTGATGCAACGTTAATAGGTCGAATGTCTTTTCAGTGACTTTTAATTGACGTGTTCTTTTTGCAATACTATTCTTGGCGGGAAATATTCGATTTAAAGCATGAACCAGCAATATCTCATCAAAATTTTAATAAAATGCCACATGCTGTCATCCCTTTATGAAAGACAAAATAACACACCGTCTACCGTTATGTGAAAATTATAAAAAATTTAACTAACATGATCTACCGTCTGTCACAGTAATATCGGGACACTTTTAAAAAGACGATAACTTTTTTAGTATTGGGCAATGACTGTTATGAGAAGAATTCCTCTTTGATGTTTACTGCTCCGAATGGGAATAGACAACACAACAACGATATCTGTTGCTGACACCAGAAGGGACTCGGAGAAATATTCGGCGATCTTTTCGCGAAACGTAGAGTTGTAGAATCAAGAAGAAAGTTCCTGTTGGTGATTCTATGTGGACATACCTGAGAAACGGGACGTGGATATTTTACAGAGCACGCTTTCTGTCTCCGTCGCGACGCGGATACGGTACAGATTGCGTTTCAGCCGCGAGTGATATATTAGTGCGTTGCTAATAGTGATAAGTTACAGCAGTTCGGTCCATAAATTGGAAACAGTGGATACTAATTTCGTCGGTCGCTGTACCGGATATTTTATCGGTACACTTACAGCCACCAACGTGGCTATCCGGAATACCATTAATACGGATCGAACCTTAATTTATTCATCAGCGCAACTTAGAATTAGCATTCGTTTAACAAACAAGGACGAAATTCTCTCCTCGACATTCTGTGACTTTCGTGCACACGTTGCATCCAAGAACCATCGAGAATACATCAAACTTAAAATTCACTAATGATTCAATTAATCGGTTAGTTAAACATAGAGGAAAGACAGTGGTTCTTTTTTTTTTTATTTAAGCACCTTGAATTTCATTTGAGATTCATTTTGGCTACCATGAAAGTACAATTTCGAAACTAAATACAGAATAATACAAAACGCAGTGTCCCTAAACCTAACTGCATATTACATTAGGATAAAATAATCTAATTTAATAATCTAATCTAAATCTTTAAACAATACTTTTTTAGGAATGGAAAGATACGCGCACACGACTCAACTTTAGGAGAAGCAATGAACATTTCCATACTCAAGGGCAAACATTCCTTTCTCAGTTAGTTTGACAAAGGAGGCGTTGTACAGTAGTCGATAAATACGAAATCTGGGACAAAAATTAAAAAAGAAATATTTTAGAAATTGAAAACTGTTGTATAATATCATCCATTAATATCTACTACGCGTGTATGATCAGTTTTCTTCGATTGAATTTCATTTATAACTAAGAAAATTCTTTCAATCTTAATAACCGTATTTCTCTTCTGCCAAGCCGAATATGTTCTGGATTGTTTAAGAAACTGAAAATATGGTTTTAAAGTAGTAGAGTAGTAAACAAATTATATGAATAATTGACGTAATTCGTATCTGACGATTTGAATATTTGTACAGAACTTCTTTGGAACCTCCTAGAACCTCTTCTTTCTTATTGGATACACTTCAGTACTCATTTCTGTAATTGCAGAATCCATAAGTAGTTGCGGCCTTTTTCGGTATTGAGATTTATGGACTGGAAAGTCATAAAATGCCTCGAGCGCCCGATATCCAATAAATATAAAAGAATTTGAAAAACACATTTTTGAGACAGTAAAATTCAATTTTCGAGGAGTGTGATCATGGAAGATACAGTCACCCCCATTAATATTCGGACACTCCTAAAAAGACTATGACTTTTTAAATATTGGACCATATGACTTGGATTTTTTTTTTTTGTGAAATTAGAATAATTAGATTACTGCATGATACGGAAAAGAAATTTTGGAAAAATTGTAATTGGTCGGAATTGCACAGAAATTACTAAAAGTTGTTTTTTACAAATGTTTTATGTGGGTCTATATTGAAAGTTTAACAAATACTGTAGTGTCTACTGTAGTTTTATTATAAAAATGTCTTGCATTTTTGAAGTCTAAAGAAAAAGAAACAGAAACATCAACGACATCGGTCATTTTCGTTCTATCTATCCAAAACCTACTAACAGGGTTCTCGATGACTATGCTGATCAAAGAGGTGCTTACATAATGATGGACATTTATGGCATGTGCAAGTTTCTATAGAACAAGAACACGTGTGTATGAATCAAATTAATAATGCCTTTATTCCATTTTTACTAGAAGGATCTTTCATCCGATGAAAGAAAATTTTCCTGTATTTTAAGTTTTATAAAATCATATATAAAAATGGGAATTTGCATAAATATCCGCAGTTTAATAATAAATATATAGAATAAACATAAATTTTTATTTTCTTCTGAGAAAAATTGTATAAAGCAATTTTATTCTTAAAATTTTGCTTTTAGTTTGCGTTATTCCGGAAAGTCTTCAAATATTCCGTGTCGTAAAGTTTTGAAATTGTAACACAGATAAAAGTTTAAGTGTTTCCATTAATAAAAGCAGTGTTAATAAAATAATTCCTCGCATTCCTCGTGCGAACGTTCGATCGCAATCTCGGGAACCTGCTCGAATCATTTCTCGATTTCTGATTCGAATTCTCGGGCATAAAACGCGAAATGAAATTCCACAGTCATAATATTCAATTTGACAAAAAGTTCTCTTATCGTTCGCGAGGCTTCGGGTCTATCGTTAGCCGAAATCACGTCGCCGATATCAACCGGTGTATAGTTTCCTCGGCTTCTAACATAATCGTCGAGGCTGTGATCGTAAAGGAACCATAAAATTCTTGACGTGTTTACAGCCAATAGCAATTTTCCCAGTCAATGTGGACTAATATCATAAATAGTCTCTTTCACGTTTTACGATAATTCTGTGAGCCGCCATCCATTCCGCGTTACGAGTCTCTGTGGCGTACGTCAGCGTATGAAACTCGGTGATTGTATCATGTACACCCCCGCTTGCAAATTACTGAACACCTGTACTCATATATTACTCGCATAACTCGAATATGCTAAACTATCACTTCGTCCATCGCCAGAACAATGCAATTATTTTATGAAAAATACAGAAATATTTCTAGCGAGTATTAATACATTGTCTACCGGCAGTTATCTAGGGTTTGTATCAAATTACCAACAATCATTTCACCGACAATGTTTTAATCGATGATATTTGACCGACACTGATTTCGCCGACAATATTTATTCACCGATAATGCTTACGTCGACACTATTTCACCGACATTGATTTCGTCAACAATATTAATTCAGCGTCATCGACATTGTGTTTACTTGTGTAACTTATGTATAAGTTATACGGTAACTATGAGTACATAAGTATATACGGTCTAAGATACAAACATTGTCGTAGAGGCCACTATCGGTTAAGTAGAACGTACCCGAAATTTTACTATATCACTACCAGGGGTTAAAACGGTTCTGAAAATAACTGTTTGAAACAGTTATATGTAGATATATCGGTTCTGACTGGGACAGTTATGAAGAACCGAAATGATGTTGTAAGTGTTATGAGAATATCTGTCCTCGCTTATATCAGTTACGGTTACGGTTCTCGAGAACCGATATTATAACGGTTCTATAACTGTTATTTTTAGGTTCCGGATTTCGGTTTCGGTTTCGGTTCTTCAGACTTCAGTACCTATAATATGTCCCTTATCGGTCTCATATCGGTTTTGCAGTTCTGCAACTGATATTTTTTGGTTCTGTATCTACTATACAGGGTGTCTCAAAGTTCCTTCAACATCCGGAAATATGAGGTTCCTGAGATCATTTTAAGCGACATTGTCCTTTGCACAAATGGCGTCCGCTACTTTGTTTAAGAGTTATTAACGAAAAACACGGACCAATCAGAGCGCAACTACAACGGATTGATTCTGGCTCGGCCAACGGCGACGCCACGCTAAACGGGACCTGTCGTCGAGTCGGACTCCGTTCGCTGTAGCCGCGCTCCGATTGGTCAGTGTTTTTCGTTAATAACTCCTTAACAAAGCCGTGGACGCCATTTTTGCAAAGGAAAATGTCGTACCAAATGATCTCAGAAACCTGTTATTTCCGGATGTTGAAGGAATTTTAAGACACCCTGTATAGCCGATACAGAACCAAAAAATATCAGTTGCAGAACTGCAAAACCGATATGAGACAGATACGGGACATATTACAGGTACTGAAGTCTGAAGAACCGAAACTGAAACCGAAATCCAGAACCTAAAAATAACAGTTATAGAACCGTCATAATATCGGTTCTCAAGAACCGTTACCGTAATCGATATAAGCGAGAACCGATATTCTCATAACAGTTATAACATTTTTGCGGTTCTAGTAACTGTTTCAAGAACCGGAATCGATATCATATCTGTTATCAACCCCTGATCACTACGTTTCTATGTACCATTTCGACAGAGATGAACGTTAAATATAATTTAATTGAATCATTGCATTTTTAAAGTAAAGGGTCTTTCAACAGAAGAGGTGTCATTTTAAATTTCGCGCCATTTGTGAACTGTCAACATTCAACTGTTATTGTGATGTTATTGGACAAGTTAAAACCAGGAGGTTATTAGAGATGGATAGATACACACTCGCCCAACGAAATGAAATAGTAAAAATTCAGTACTAAAATCGCAGACACAGTTCGTAAAGTTCGTACAGGTTTTGGTCGTCGTGAAGCGCCTTCTCTCACAGCTGCAGTGAATTTAATCCACGAATTCGAGCGTCCCTGATAAGTTAGTAATGTAAAGACTCCAACTCGTGTTCGTCCGGTCAGGTCTACTCAAAATATCGCCGCTGTAGCTTAGAATTTGGCTGAGAACACAGGTTTGACCATATCGAGACGATCACAAAAATTGGTCATATCACAAGTCATTTTGTACCGCATTCTGCATAAAGATCTTGGCCTACATGGTTATAAGGTGCAGTTGACACATGATCACGCACAACGCCGTACATTCGCTGATTGGGTGCTATAAATGCATGACAAATTTCCTGGACGTGTGATTTCTCGAAATGGAGACTTCAATTGGCCGCCGAGATGGTGTGATTTATCACCATTAGAGTTTTTTCTTTGAGGCTATGTTAAAGATAAAGTCTACGCCAATGTTTCAGTAACAACACAAGAACTCAAATACAATATTAGAGCTGTTATTCGCGAAATACAGCCGCCATTGTGCGAAAACGTGTTGGAAAATTTCATCAAATGTGTACTATTATTAATCGCAGAGTTTGTACTTTGGATTAAAATAAAAATATCACCACTTTCCACAAAAATATTGCGTTTTTCTGTTGATTTAAAATGACACCTCTTGTTGAAAGAACCTGTACATTTTGAAGGTCCACTTACGGATTAAAATTATGTTGTAAACAAACGATTTAATAGAAATTGGCAAAATTGATGGGGTAGCAAATATTTCAGACCATCTATAGCAACCGGTAAAGCGAAGATCGTGCTACCAACACATCTGAAGGAAAGGTCGATTAAATCCCTAGACAGGAGTCTTGCGAAGCGTCTTGGAAAATGCAGACAACTTCCAGTAGATCACGACAATCACGACGCATCGTAGAGAGATAACGACGCCTCTCGAGCACGGGTGAAAGAAAGCTAAGGTGTTGCCAGCAGCAATGGAACAATTTATGGCTAATTATTTTCTCAAGCCGTCGACGCCGCGATAATGCCGCGATTTACAACCATAATCCGTCATCGCGGCGCCGATTCCGACGTGCAATGGGGGAAACGTTCCTATGAAGACGTTCTGGGAACTAATTAATAATAATAAAAGAGGCAATCGGGAACGCGGACTCGTAACAAATTGACCGCGTGCGACCCGTGACCTCATGCAGGAATCCAATTATCCGGAATTCATTCCGTGGATTCCTTATACAGGGGATTTCCGAGAACTTCTAAATTCAAGCAAGACATGCGTTATCTTTGATACTCGTTGAAATTTTGTAACAAAAAAGTATCTATACTAATGTATGCTATATAAATCAAACATGGTTTGCGGCATCAATAAATAATAAATACAAAAAATGTATTAAAGGAGCTTGCTAGTATGCTTTTCAAGTATTAGGTTGCATATGAAATCTCCGGTTTTGAACAGTAACGTTAAACACACGCAACTTTCATCTAAATAGATTTATAGATAAAAGTAAGCACCATTTTAATGTCAGCTACAATATTATGAAATAAAAAATCACAAGTTAGCTATAAAACTCAAAGTCGGATAAATACAGAACCAAACACTGTTGGCTTGTAATTACAAATATGTACCGAAGGTAACGAGACCAAAAAGAGCGTGAGATTTACTGGGGTATAAGAAAATCGTTGTTAAAATTTTATAATCGTAAAAACAATGACAGAAATTTTTTTTATTTTCAAATACGATTAACTATGCTAATATTTATGATGGGAAAGAAAAATTGTTCTCAAAAGTGCACTACATGCACAACTGAAAAGCTTTTATAGTGCAAAAATTTACACAACTTCCTTAAAACATTTAACAATCGCTAATTAGTGAATAACGTTTCAGGAAGTGGTTAAGAATGAATCGCGTGTCATAAAATCTCTCAACTTTCTCTAAAATCTCTCAACTCCTCAATATATTATACTATCTCAGATAATAAAAATTTTATGTCTCACGCAAAATTTTTATATTAACTTATTACGCGCTTTTCGGGCCAAATATTGCACTGTGCGTCGGTGAAAATAGCAGTAACTGGTACCCCAAGCGTCACATCTGCTCGCCATCGATTCGCAACGATCGTTGTTGTTACACTTCCTTCTACGCGGGGTATTAACCCCCGGCGCGGTCGAATAAATAATTAAACGGGTGGTTACGTAACGGAATTTCATAAAGCGAGGCTCCCGCGATAAGCGAGCATGACCGGGTCCGAAGACAAAGAGTTTCCCATGCGAGGAGGCAGTTGGTTTTTCAGCCAGTGGCCAGAGATAGACACTTCCACTTCCTCCACCTGACAATGGAACGCTTTCAGCCGGAGAGTGTGCGGGATAATTCATGTCGAGCCGAGCAATTAAGACCTAACCCACGCGTACTCTTCGCTTCTAATTATCCTGCTTGACACGCACGCAGCGCCGACGACTGCCTCGCGGGATCGGAACCATTATCAACTTGGGAGAGGATAAGAAAAGGATAAGGAGAGGAATCGCTATACATGTATGTATAGGATAGGACAGAAAACCACCTTCTCGGCTGCGCCACGACGCGGCGCCGAGAGAGAAGATCATCCGGCAGATTGCATTTCATTTCGAGGCGTCGGATTTCAGGCCCACGTCCCCGTGTCCCCGCGATTTCATTACCTGCTAATTGCTTTACTGAAAGCTCTGGGACGCCGAGTAATTTTCCCGCGGCTGGCGTAACCGATCTGATACCGTCTTCTAAGTCGAATAAAAACCCTCATAAATATTTGTCTACGAACGACTGCCGTACCGTTGCACACTTCTCCGTTTCGTCCAGATACGTCATCGGCTTTTCGGTACTGCTGCCATCTACACAGTGAACCACGGAACGTGATCAGTTTAGGTTACAGTGTTCTCTCCGTAAGGGTCGTAGCTTTGGGTCCGCTACGAAACATTCATAGAATAGGGACTACATTCTTTGTAGTGTGCCAAACGTAAAGAAGGATAGCGATTGAAAAAGAAAGCGGGACTGAAGTTGGGGCGTTCGGCAAACATCAATGGACTCATTCCAGCTCAGCTTTTTAAATGGAAAAAATGAAAGTTTCTTAATTTTGGTTTTTCGTCAATGAAATTTCTACCATCGTGTTCGTCTCTTTTTCCGGATTAAAGAGACACCAAACACGATATAATTACGATCATAATTACTAGTGTCATAAGCGATTAACGTTTCGGACTTCACATTTATCGAATTCGTGTCTCTACCATGAATGTCAAGGTTGAAACTTTAATCGCTTGCTTCATAAGTAATTATGATCGTAACGGTATCATGTTTGGGGTCATTTTAATTAGAAAATGGGCTGAATACGATGGTAAAAGTTTCATAAAAAAAATCGAAAATTAGAAAAGTTGCAACGTTTTGTTTCACTTGCATTAGTGTGTCTCACTGATACTCGACTCCTCGCTGCCTCGCATCGTCCAGCGTGTTTACCGCTTAGCAGGTTCCAAGGGAGATCCTCCCAGTGGTTGGGATGAAACTTCGACATTCACAATCTGTTATTAGCAGGCTGAGCGAACAAATTGTGAAAAATCTAAATAAATACAGTCTTATAATGTTTATAAAACATCTTATATCAGTCACATTTTGTGCTCGGTACGGTTAGTGTTAAAAGAGTGTACAAACTAAGGATACAAGTTTTTTTTATAAAATGTATATTTTAAGAAACAAATTCCTAGATATCATATTTATTTTAAATATGTTGTTGTGGAAGTCCCCTTAAAGGTCTCTCTCTGAACCGTGATATTGATACTTGATCAAAAATATTTCGATCGACCTGCTGCTAACAGAATAATCTAAACTGATTACGTTCCGGTATAGTTCACCCGGTATAGTCTGTCCCCGCTCGCCTCGTCGCTGCGATGTGCTCGATGCCGCTGCAGATTGTCCTATTTTGCACGAGCATTCCAGTTTTCCTGATCGTAGCTTCACGGATCGTGCGTCTGTATTGTGGAAAGCATTATGCAGTGTGCTACGGTATACATAATCAACTGCGTCGCTGTGTAGAAAAATATTAAGTCCGACAAGCGTAGACGATCTTGTTGCTCATCTGTTCATTTGATTCGTGGTGAGATACACTTATTTTCATTTTGATACTATGTGTTTTTTAAGAGCTTGCAGGATTATTGGATAGCTAAATCCAATGATTACCTTCTTTCGTAAAAGTATTTGAAGCGATATTTAAAGTTCGTTTAGCTGAGAAATCGTATACAGTTTACAGAAGAAGGTAATTATGGCCATAGATGAAATATTTAAAAATCGTGACCATTACGTTTTCTTTGCAATTTCGATCAATGGGAATGAAAAAAAATTACTTACACATTACCCAGTGAATTAAACCTTCCGACATCTCAAAAAAAAAACTGCATCCATTTGGTCAAATTTTTAAAAAGTTATTCGTTTTTAAGAGGTGTACGAATACTTTTTACACCAACAAGGTGGAGGAGTGGAGCGAAAGGTAGAATGTCAGGTGAGCAGGAAAAATGGGGGAAAGAATGAAGTTGGAAGGGGCTGGGATGTCTGAGGAGCGACCGGAAGGGGTGGTCCACAATTAGAGTGAGGAATGAGAAAGAATAGTTTTTAAGTTGTTGTAAGTTAACTTTTTCTGTACATATCTCTCTCTCTCGCTCTCTCGCTCTCTCTCGCTCTCTCTCTTGCTCTCTCTCGCTCTCTCTCTCGCTCTCTCTCTCGCTCTCGCTTTTTCTCTATCGTTTAAGTTTTAGATATAGTTAGTTGTAAGCATTTAGATAAGGTAGAGTAAGTTAGTTTAAGTTAGAAATTAAGGATAGGATAAGGAAGAAGATGTAGAGTTAAGGGAGGAGTAATGGATGTGCATTGCAACCTCGAGGGGAGATAATATATATATATATATATATATATATATATATATATATATATATATACTTTGTACACCAACTGTATGCTCTTTTTTGTAAGAGACATGCTTCTTTTCGTAACGCGCGTCGATATTTCCCTATTAAAGCATTTGTTATGATAAAAATTTGCAGAAAATCTGAATAAATTGAATGTTATCATTTCTACATATAAGGCAACGTTTGCCAGTTACTTTTACTGCTTGGTACGTTTAGTGTTAGGCTACTGGAAATGTAAATGGATCAAACAGACCTCGCGAACGCAGCAGGGGTAAACCAACAACATGGAAAGTGGCAGAAAGCGTGGTAGCAAGTATCGCTTCCTCGAAAGTAAAGAAATGTTCACGATATCGATTCAGGCTTGCTATCGATTTATCGTGGCTTGTCCGATAACCAGTGACAATTTTATCGACGAGTACGAGTCCTGGTGCAATCTGTCACTGGTCGTAAAAACTCTGAACGCATTGCGGAATCGGTTACACAGATAAACATAGTGTTTTCCGGTGTGGCGTACGGCGTTCAACGGGGGAAAAAGAAAGAACAGCGGACATGATCGATTAAACGACTCGATATTTGACCATGCTCGGTGTAGGGTATTCAGGTAGAAGTCTCTCTTTCTCGAGTCACCTACGGTACACATATACATACTGGTTTCGCCTGACGCGCTGACAAAAGGCGTACACGTAGGCAACCGATCATGCATTGCCCGCGCGGTGTTTTATTCGCTACCTACGAGCGGGCGAGTACGTACCCGACTGCCTACTCAATAACCAGACAGCATCGATTAATAAAATAACAATAAAACACTGGCTGCCTACCTGAATCGTATGTATGTACGTAAAAGAGCTAGCCGGCGCGCGATTCCGGTTCTCGTCGCATGGCCCCTGGGGCTCTTTTGCTCTCTAAAGCGCCTTTTACGACTGTTTAAGAACGCGATCGCGATTCTCAATGTTCATAATTCATTATAGTCGCGGACCAGGACATCCGCGCCTTTTTACGCGCGTCGTAAATTTCGCGAAACGCGTGGGCGTGCCAAATGGATTCCTCAATCTCTGACCGATTGCGCTGCTCCTTCGATCTTCGAGCGGCAATAGAAAATTTTGAAACATTTTAGCTCTATGACAAGCTGCAAAATTATACATAAATTTAATAATAAGAATTTATAGTGACTAGGTTTGAAATCAATCCTCCGTGAGAAACCTGGGTTGTTTATGTCCGGAGCGAAATTTCACTCTTGAGTCTCTTTCTTTCCAATATTTATCTTTTTCCGTTAATGCTTTCAACGTATGACGTTCCAAAGATTACGTATGAAAATAGGGTCTTCAATAAGTACTCCAAATTTGTTTTAGATTTTTTGAAAGCCTAGAACAGTAAAATAATTAGTCGTGGATATAAAGACCCAGGTTATCTACGAAGGGTTAGGAATCCCCTAGACGATCAATAATATTGTCAATGTAGGTTGACCAATAATATTGAAGCTCCCGTCAATACGCTTCAATAATCTCGTCAATCTAGTTATCAATACGGCGACTACGACAGTTGTGTACTCTGCCATCCATTTTGCCTATACGACCAGCACGACGGATGAAATATTGACAACTAAACCTCCTAATCGTCAATGCGCGCATCAGTATAGCTCCCGTCAATGCGCTTCAATCAAAATTTCTATCAATATGCTTCAATATATTGACACTGCGTTTGAACCCCTTCTAAACGGTCAATATGCCCTTTCAATGCGCCTCGTCAATATTATTGATAGGCGTATTGACAATATTATTGATCATCTAGAGGCCCACTTAGTTTTGTACCTGAATTGCAACAAACTGAAGTGAAATAGAAAATTATTTTCTTTCTTAATATGTTTAATAAGATGAAAATAATATAACAGTGTTATTAAATCCTCTTAATTTTTTTACTCTCTTAATATGCACCGACTCATGTTTGCCATAAATGCATCAAATCCGCTTTCCAGAAATCATACATTTATTTTATGGGCCCCAATAATTTTTTAGCACTTTCTGTGAAGTCGTTCATCTGTGTCTAGCAGATTGTCTAGAATTTATCTAGGATTTATGTTGGACTGGATCGTTTGGGAATAGGGAAGTGGCTTATTCGTCGCATGGTTAATACGTCCATAACATAACAACAACGTAACATCATAAATGTTATTTTCTCTTTTAATACGAATTATGTTCGTACACTGGGAGGTGTTCGTCCACTGGACAGGCCATCCTACTTAATGTCCACCGGATCGATGATTAATCGCCGAAAACCAGTCTGTGGTAGATCCTAGTTGCTCCGTAGATCGACGGTCGACACTTTTTGCGATTCCTGGCAAGCGGTTTCCCTGTCGCAATTCACTTCGTCCGCTCTCGCCGGACACCGAGAACGAGGCAATAGGCGGAAACATGAATTACCTGAAATCCATTTTACTCGACTGCTTCGGGTTTCCTCTGTGAAAGACTCGTTTCCCGGTTTCAGAACATTATCGATCGCCCTCCGGTGAATGGGACGAAAAGATATATCCGAACTTGCGAAAGACGCTGATCCGACGAAAAAGGAGAACAACGTTCGGCTTCGCAGTCTGGACAAATTATAGGGGATGGATTGGCAATATAAACAACTTACAAACTTGCCAAAAGTAGAGCAATTTGTTGTTTTAAACTGATGTTACAGGTCAAAGGAAGTAACACGGAATTGCACCTATGCAGCGCAATTTATGCACGGAAGCTCAAGGGTATATTTGTGAAGTGTTGTGTAATACTGTTGATTTATGTACAAAAAATTATTTGCTTAAATTATATAAAAACCCTTCCTCAAATTTGCTGAATTTAAGAAACTGACCGATGAAAATCTATCCTTAACATTTCTGTGTAATCTATGACCAATACAAATCCCTCCTTAAAATTTCTATGTACTTGCTGACTGATGAAAATTCTTCTTTAAAATTTCTTTATGGTCATTGATCAATAAAATCTTTTTTAAAAGTTTGTGTATGGTCACTGACCGAGGAAAATTCTTCCTTAAAATTCCTATGTACTTGCTGACTGATGAAAATCGTTCTTTAAAATGTCTTTATGGTCATTGATCAATAAAATCTTTTTTAAAAGTTTGTGTATGGTCACTGACCGATGAAAATTCTTCCTTAAAATTCCTATGTACTCGTTGACTGAAGAAAATCCTTCCTTAAAATTTCTATGCGGTCATTGATCAATGAAATCCTGCTTTCAAATGTTTATGTGGTCACTGATCGAAATGTTGAATTTCACAAAGATCTTTGTGGTCAGTGACCAAGTGTCGGGTATCAAACAAGAAGACATCGACGTCTTCGCGTGGTCAATGACCGAGTATTGCATTTTGGAAGGGTTGTTGCGATCATAGAGCTAAAACATTACTCAATAGTTATGCATTTTCAGTATAAAGTCCCGGTAAAACTTTTATTTCCTCGCAGAGTACATACATGTTGACGTAAAAAATCGAATGAAATGTTCATGGTTGCAAATTGTTTTACGAGCTTTGTGACAAATATTGACTCGATACAACTATTGGTTTTCCAACTCACTGTACATACACCGTTCGTGTGCGCGATCGCGAAATTGTGCGTGCCGGACACGCGTTAGAACTTGCGACTAACAACGTCCGAGTATCCGCTTCACAATCGTTAACTTCAATCTCCTCGGGCAGTGGTAGAAATGGTAAATAACCCCGACCGGCTGCCATTTGCTTCGCATGAATTAGAAACACTGGCTGCGCCTATTCAACAAGTACAATGCTCGCGAATGAATCGCATTGTTGTTAACGATGCCCGGTCAAGTGAACGCCGCTATACGTCGATTGATTACACGCGAGTTCATTTTGTAAACGTAATAACGCTGGGCCGCGGATGCAAATCAACAAATTAGTCTGACGCAGATTTATTTGCTTTATCCTAGTCTGCCTGAAGTCGAATAATTGAAAGGCATGCTGCAATAAAAAGATAACTTTGCTCGAAACATTTTAGTAAATCGACAAAAAGGAATTAAACATCAAGTATTGTGTTACAAATTTTAAGGACAACCTCAACAATAATATTCGTGTTAACCCTTAAATACTTACAAAGACGTCTCAAATACGTCACGTGTTTCTTATGATTGGAATGTGGATTTAATATTATTATTATGATAAAAATGACTGGTTGATATACTAAATTGTGAATATATTAGAAGAAATGAGGAATATTTAGAATAATTTAACCTCTATTTCTTACAATTGACGCAGATCACTTTTATTTTGCATAAAGATCCGCAGTCTACTTATGACATTGTACATATTGATGTAAAGCATTGATGATACTAACATAAAATATTATTAGCAACCTGCAGGTAATATTATTCGTCCTAAAAAAAAATGGAACGACCTTCTCATTGCTGCAACCCTTTTAAGTGTTAAAAGGAAAGCTGATCAATCCTTTGTGCTTGTTAAGCTGAACCGTTCCTTTGATTTATCAGTGATAAAGATAAAAGTCTAAAGGCCGAGAGTTCAAGGCGCGGGCGCATAATAAATTTCATTATTCCCATTTAACCGCAATTTTCAGTGTCCGATTTCGATCGGCCAATTCGTTACGCGATATCGACGCCGAGATATATCATGCTCAACAACAATGAAACCTCGCTCCCCGCCCGTACGATCTCGGGATCCACGCATAAAATTATGATGAATCGGTCTCATTATGCCGTCCATTGAAACCCAACCACGGACGCGTAAGTAGACAAAAGAGGAATTCGTTTTCTTCGCGGATTTCCATATAGCGAGCACACGCTTATGACTTGTCGGTGATTTATCGAATGGTCGCTGCCTACAATCCTTCAAGCCGTATTTACATAATCCATTCTCAGCCAAGAGAATGACACACAATGGCGACGCCGGGCACTGAAAGCGGAACCGAGGAAAAGATTCGCAATAAACGCAGGCGCTGTACATCAAACGGCCGTAAATTATCCTCCATTTGGCAACATTATATCGGCTCCTTGGCCACGATATGCTCTACCAACAGATACTCTTCTTATTCTTATCATCGATTCCTCTATATTTACCCTAATCTTCCTCCTTACCCTAATATTTACCGGCGATTATTTCATAATTCTCGAATGTCTATGGTCCATGGCTAATGATTTTTAATGGATCTTTCAACAGCAATAATCTAATTATTTTGTTTAGAATTATTACGTAAAAGAAGATGTTTAAGGTTCCTTTTAGTACAACACCACTGTTGAAAGAACGATTCATAAACTTCCGGTAGATGAAGCGTAATTTTGTGTTAACTTACTCTAATCACGCTGTTCTGATTGTCGTTATGTATTTATTAGAATAATAAGGAAGATATAGGTTTCACTATAAAAGCTTGTTAATCCTTTGACGTACGAACTGAATGAAACTGAACCTGACCAAAGATAAAATTTATTTTTTAATTTATCGTTAAACTGCAGATCATCCTGTATTCATTATATACGCATATTTATAAAATGCAAGGGAACCTATAAATTAATGAAAATTTATAGTATAATTGATTATATTTTTGTGATAAGAGATCTTATATACGGTGGGTGTACAAAGTATTCGTACAGCTTTAAAAATCGAATAACTTTTTTAAAATTATATCAAATGACTTCAATTATTTTGAGATGTCAGACGCATAAGTTTACTAGGTAGTGCGTAAATAAGTTTTTCAATAGAAAATAGTAATGATCACAATTTTTAACTTTTTTATCTGTGTCTGTAATACATATTTACAAGACGCATTTTATAGGTCTAAGTAAGTTATGTATATGTACAAAGTTTCATCGAAATCGGTTAACGCTGTTACGAGTTACAAACATTTAAAAGTGATTACATAACGACAAAATTCCCCGAAAAGACCGAAAATCTGCGACTTTCACCCTTAAACTTTAATCTTGTAACATTTTTAGCTCGTAGCAGTGATGCCAGATTGGTTAAATCAAGGGGAATATAGTTGACCACCTCTTCGATGACCAGAGTGATATGTGATACGTTGCGCTGCACGTCACGTGACCAGTCTACGGTCTTAGTGGGCGACGTTGGAGTGTGCTCAAGTAGTGGAATAGGATAGTGGAAGGGGAAAAGGAAGAGAGGAAAATCCACCCAGTTTTGGGTGTTTCTGGCATCACTGGCTTGTAGCAACATTAACCGACTTCGATGAAACTTCCTGCATGTATATAGCTTACGTAGATCTACAAAAGGCGTACTTTAAATTTCCATTATAGGCAAAGATAAAGAAGTTAAAAATTGAGACCTTTACTTTTTTCTTCACAATATCGACCAATAGCAATTATTAGAAAATGTTTTTAAAAAATTACCTAGTAAACTAATCCTTTTAACATCTCAAATGAACTGAAGTCGTTTGGTCAAATTTTAAAGAAGCTATTTGATTTTTAAAGGTGTACGAATACTTTTTACACTCAAGATACATTTGACGAAGAAAATTTTCTCTTAACACTAAACGTACCAGGACCTGTCAAATGATCGGTTTCTCCGTTTTTCGTTTGTAGTTATTGAAATTACAAATTACATCTCTCATTAGAAATTATTAAATAAATTTCTTCATTCAAGCACATATTGTTATGAAAATTCCGAGAAATCTAAATACATTCAGTCGTGTAATTTTTATAAAACGTCATATACGAGACAGATTTTGTACTCGGTACGGTTAGTGTTAATTTTGCCTTTTATAAAATGATCGATGAAAATGGGAATTTGCATAAAGATCTGCAGTTTAGTTATCGTTTGTGTGAGCTTAACCCCTTGTCGTACAACGAGTGAGACTCGTGGTAAGAAATTTGGGCCAAAAACAATAAGAGCACTCATGGTACTTCGTTCGAACCAAACGTAAACAACTCGAGCCTGGCTCGTGGTACTTCGTTCAGACCAAACGTGAAGAACGCGAGAATGGCTCGTGGTACTTCATTCGTGACAAACGTAAACAACACTAACACGAGGATTACTAATTTTCTACGAGTTTTCTCAAAACATTATTAATTTAAATTAGGACTCGGTTAGAGGGTGTATGTATGGATGGTTCGATGTGTGATTACGGAGAGTATTTATAATAGATAAATTGTAGCAAATTGCGAAAATCAAAAACCGGTATTAATTTAAATTAAGTATTAATTTACAAATTGTTACTGATACATTATCCACTTTCAAATTATAAATCATTTTTGTTCACCGATGAATGATCATAATTACTTCCCAGACATCTTAAAAGTATTAGTTGTGCCCAAACGTGTTTATTCTTTCACAATTCGATATAAGATGCATACATTTTGCGCAAATTCGAGCACACGGCTAAACAGCTAAATGGCTCGACGCGTAACCGACCATCCTGTTTATTATGGCCCGAGAAACCGGAAGTTAGCGGGTAAGATATGGGGGTAACAATGAATTTTTGTATATATTCAAGACAGACAAATTAAACGATATTTTCATAAAAATATCAAACATATTCACGATATTGTCATGAGAAATACATCGTACCCTTTAACCTTATTTAAAGGAAACGCCTTTTTAAAAGTAAAATCGCAAAAAAATCGTAAATAAAAATGATTTCAATAATTTTCTGTGATAAATAGTCTGACGATTTTTATGCAAAATAAAAATTCTCTACATTCATTACAACATACTGGAGCTACATATACATTTATTTATTTTCTTAATCATTTTAATAAGAAAGAAATAATGCAAAAATATTCTTAAATCCTTCAAATATTCACACTGCATTGTATTCAATCTACTCATTTTTGTTAGCAATGCATAAAATTCGCAGTCTAGTGATAAATTTTCTTTCCATCTACTTATTTAAAGGCAACGATTTTTCAAAGCATTAATTGGGAGTGAAAACAAGATTTCAATAATATTCTGTGACAAATTCTCTTTCGCTCTCCTTTTTAAATGCTTAATCGGGAATGGGAACACGGTATCAATAATTTTGTGTGATAAATTCTCTATCCTTCCCCCTTTTAAAGGATAACCTTTCGAAAGGCTCAGTCGATAGTGGAGACGTGGTCTCAATAATTTCCAGAGAAAAGTAACTGAGGGTATCGAAGTCGGAGAAACACAGTTAAGATTCATTGAACGCTATAATTAAATAATTTGATTCGGATTTATGTGCTCGCCGTTCGAATGAATAGAATAAACCGTAGCCCGGAGACACGTATTTGCATAATTAAATTCCAGCAGGGATTTTTCCGTTTCTTCGTAGTCGTAGGCCTTACGCAAATAACATTAACGTGCAATAACGGTATCTCTCTAAAGAAACTAGTTTAGCCGTCAAAAATGTCCCTCAAGTACCCTTAATTCCGTTAGCAAATGACACAAAGAGCCCGACCAGTAGAATTCGTTATACTCCTTCTAAACGCAGCGCGGCTATGGTGTACCGCGAGTCGCATGCCGAATGCAGTCTATAAATTGAACGCCGTTTCTCGACAACAATTACTGAAACGTTTCCAGGGAGAGGCGAGAAAAAATTTCTATCCGGCGCTTTAACTTAAACGCGACAATTACTAGGCGACCGACATGCGACAGTGATATAAACACAAAACGTTATCACCGAAATCGATAAATTACACGCGAACGCGCGAACCAACCGTGCGTGTTCCACATGTACACAGTGTTCACAAAGCAGCAGTCTACGGTGGCAAGTTCCCTCAAAGTAGACAATTAACGCGTTCAGTGCCACGCAACTGCAGCGGGGAAAAGTGATTTTTAAGAATTTTTGATGAAACGATGAAACGATGAAACGAAATTCTATTCTATTAGCATATACGGTTGAGGGTTCGGCATTGCTTAATAAAGATTATGATAAAATACCGATGATGCTACGTGGAGATTTCAACGTGAACTTTGCATCGGAACAATCAAAATGATTAATAGAATATTTTAGAAATAAATTAAGATTGGAAATGGTAAATAATCCTAATGAAGCGACAACAAGATCAGGAACAATTCTCGATACAGTATTTGCAAGACATTTAGACAAAATTGAATCAAGAATATTTATATCATATTTTAGTTAGCACAAGCCAATTGTTTCAATAATATTAGGAGGTTGAATAAGTTCTCGCTGTTTTCCGAAAGGTGGTAATACCAGAACTGCGTGAATTTAGTTTCAGATAGTAACGTATCTATAATGAAGTACTACATATATGCAAGGTTAAAATTCAGTGTATGTCATTCCACTGAAGTATAAACAATTTTTCTTTCATTGTGCTAAATGTCGAATTTCATGCCAAAGAAAGAGTAATTGCGGGGAATTTTACTACACTATTTTATTAAAAACAAATCTGCAGCTGAAGCACACAGAATTCTTGTTGACACCTACGGCGACCATGTTCTGTCGGAAACAATATGCAGAGATTGGTTTAGACGCTTTAAAAATAATGATTTTGATCTTGAAGATAAAGAACGCCCTGGCGCACAACAAAAACTTGAAGACGAAGAATTTGAGGCATTACTTGATGAAGACTCGTGTCAGATACTAGCTGAACTTGCAGAATCATTAGGAGTTGATCACACAACAGATTCGAAACGTTTGAAAGCATTAGGAATGATTCACAGGAAGGACGTTGGGTGCTGTACGAGTTGAAGCGATTTTTCAGCATGACAACGCGCGGCCACATGTTGCAAAACCGGTGAAAACGTTTTTGAAAACACTTAAATGGGAAGTACAACCCCACCCGCTGTATTCACCAAACATTTCCCGATCAGATTACCATTTGTTCCGATCGATGACACATGGCCTGGCTGAGCAGCGCTTCCAATTTTATGAAGATATCAAAAAATGGGTCCACTCTTGGATTGCCTCAAAAGACGTGTCGTTTTTCCGACATGGAATTACTATGCTGTCAGAAAGATGGGGAAAAGTAATGGCTAGCGAGAGACAATACTTTCAAGAACATATTTTTTACCAATTTTTTAAAATAAAGCATTCATTCCATAAAAAAAAACAGCGAGAACTTATTCAACCTCCTAATATAATCATAGAAAATTAAATGTCATAAAGTGTTAATAAAAATTCGAAAAAAAATTAAAGAAAGAAGTTTCACTTCAGCCATGTGGTCTAAGCACACCCCAATTTTTTTCAGAATTGGATACATGGGAGTAGACCTTTTGGAGATGCAACAGATAATCTTGGAGCACAAAGTGATTTTTTCTTCAATTTCATTCTTCTTGTTATTTATTGTATAATACGTATGTTTTTCGAAACTATGTTTCTTAAAATTGCATTCACGATGACTAAAAAACTGGTAAAGTGAACAACTTCAGACGAAGCTCATCCATTTGTGTACATGTATCTTTAGGGATTGAACATAAATTTTATACTTGACTTTTTTCATTTATATTATTTATTCGAACATACAAATTGAACTAATTGGCCGAAAAATGTGAACTTTTCTTGCGAACCCTAGAACTTATCCAACTTTTCATATTTGTCTTGCAAAATAGGTTAAATCCCGGCATAAAATTTCTAACTTTGAGAAAATTTCTCACTTTTTGTGGTTTGATTGCGGTAGTGGACCTTATATAGCACGCCGACGATGCTTATACTGCCGAAGCTGTTAAAAAATCTTGCATATTATACACTAAATAATAAGAGTTAAACTAACAAAAAAAGCACCTGTACTTCAAGACTATCTGTTTACATCGTAAAAGGGTGTACCTAAAAGATTTCTTTAAAAATCACGGAAAATCAAAAAAAAAAACAAGTTGAAAATATCAATGATTTTGTAACATTCTCATATCTCGTAGATCTTACTAAAATTTGGTTTACTTTTTCACCAAACTCGAAAATCAATTTCTACTATATCCTATTATGTCTCTGGCACTCAAAGGTTAACCCTTCAACGACGGTGCCCGAGTCTATTCTGACCCAGAGTATTAAAATCGTCATTTAATTACTCTATTTCTGATGATTCAATCGAATAAATAGCTGTGATATTTAGAACGATATAAAGACTAATATACGTACAAGAAATTCCCTCAAAAATTTGTTTAAAAAAATTCATAATAAATCTGAGAATAGTCTCAAGCTTTATCAATTGTAAAACTGCGAAAAGGGTTCGTCGTCCGAGGGTTAATATATATTTAACTAAGACAATAGGATATTGGACAATAGTATCATAATAACAATAAGAAAGTAGGATTAAAAAATTGGTATTCGTAATTGGCACTACACCAAAGAGAAATTGTTCTTTTAAATTTTTATATTCTTATATACATAAAAGTTTTCTATTATCGGTATTGTTTTATACATGTACTTGCAACCCGTTTACTAACTATGCTTGTAATGGTCGAAAGCTTAACACAACAGCTATAAAGAAATACATAATAAACTAAACAAATATTGAGAAAGAGGAGGAAAGAGAATTTCTCACTGAAAATTATATTTTTCTCTGCCGATCAAGGCCTTAAAAATGCGTTTCCGTAAACGAAGAAAAGAAAGGAGAATTTATCAATCCTCGTCGGAGTTTTATTATCTTTCTATAAAATCTTCTGCAAAATTCGCCCATGTTTAAACTCATAAAATATTCTTATTATGCGTTTGCGCAAATATTGAGCATATGAACATCAATTTAACTGACTCGCGGAGTAGGTTTTCAATTACGTGAGCACACGGAGGTTTCGGTAAACATTAAACGTCGTATTAAAGTTTACGACGTCTTCGCTGCGGTGTGTGTTGATCTCCAAAGCAATTTGCTGAAATCTCGGTTTCACTCGACAGAGAAAAACGCGCGCGGAGAGTGGACGGTGGCCGGCGTGATCGAACAGTAAACAAATTATTTTACAGCTAGTCGATTTCATTATTCAACAATAAAGCGGGTCCGTTAATGGTCGTTTCAAAGCCATAGTAGAAGCCGAGAACCGCTAGAGGAATTTCACGCACCTCGGACGCCGAGGTATCGCGCAATGACTCGTTATAAAACCGCCGCAGAATTATTTCGTAGTCTTGCCCGTATTTCGCTTCGCAGGAATTAAAGACCGTGCCTGGAACAATTAACTTTCCACCGAACCAATGAATAGAATTTCTGTCGTTTCTCCCCTTCTCTCAGTGGAGAAATTTATTATTGCGTACAGAGTAATTAAGAAATGCACTCGCCGGTATCTTAATTGTTCATGTTACGTTATATCCTAACTAGATTTTATCGAACAGAGGATACTCGGAGCATCTGCGTGTAATTTGTTCTCGTAGACGCAAAGCAAATTTATTTACAATTAAAAGTTCATGCTTGATATATCCACTCGGTTTAGCTATCAGATTGCTACAATTACGTCGATTACAATCGAAGATTACGATCGCACGTATCCATGGTAACACGTAGGATCGTTTGCATTTCTGATTTATCCACGTACTGTGAACGCGGAAAAGCGCAATCTCGAAGTTATGGTCGAAACACTTTGGGTGTCTAGCAATTATTCGCGGCAAGAGTATGGTAATCGTAAGAAAACGTGGTCGTTCAAATTATAACAGTTTAACATAGGTTAATTGGGGTTCTTGTTGTAATGAGATCGGAAAGCTTCATAAATAAATGAACGGCACAGGCAGTCTTCCGACAATCTGAATAACTCCGTAGGCGATAAACTTGTCGAGGAAGAACGCAGAATATTTCTTTGTACAATTTTATTCTAAAACGAATATTTAACAAGGTGTTACAGAAAATGTGTTCTCTATTCGCAGTTATACAGACTGTTTTAGCATTTATGGCATTACTGTTAGGTTAATAAGATTCTACGTGAAAAACTGAGCAAGATATTTTAAATGAAACATTTTCGTAATGCGCTTCGTTTTCGAGAAACACCGATTAGAAGATTCCTCAGGCGGGAAGTAGAAACGGTCAGCCACGAATAGACACAGATCGCATATAAACATTTTACGCGACAAACTGGATAAGAAATCTTCAATGAAACATTTTCGTAGGGGGCTTTATTGTCAGAAACACGAGTTACAGGATTCCTCAGCCGAGAAGTAGAAACGGTCAGCCACGAACAGACACAGACCGCGCGCTTAGGTATCTTCAAAGGTGTTTGTTTCGAAAACGAAGTATCGTACGGACTGACTTCTTCTGACATTTTTAATTCAGTTCTTCCACATACATTCGGGCTACTATTATGAAAGTCAGAAAATTGCTATTAGGTCGTTGCAATTGAACTGACCGTTTTTCACATTTGAAACTTTCCGCCTTTGTAGTTTAGTTTTTCCACGACAGATGGCGCTGAAGTTGTACAATTTGAAAAGTACATATCTTGTACATGAATTTGCGTGTATAAGATTATTGATATTGTACAGTGTACATGATTCAAAATCGATTTTCGTTCACCATGGAAAAAAAGGAAATCTGTATAATTTACTTGTACGAGTTCAAACTTGGACATACTGCGTCTGAAACAGCGAAAAACATAAATGCTGTTTTTGATGAAATTATAACAAGTGATTGGACCATAAGGTGTTGGTTTGAAAAATTTCGTTCCAGAGATACAAATCTGGAAAATGAGCGTCGTGTACATAAGCCAGCAGCTATTCAAGATTTAGATTTAAAAGAGATAGTTGAAAGGGATTCACGTCTAACTGTTCGGGAAATCGCGGAGAGAACCAATATACACTATTCAACTGTCTCCCGACATCTGAAGGCTTTGGGAAAAGTAAAAATGTTAGCCGGCATTAGTCAATAGACGTGGTGTATTATTGCTTCACGGTGTATTATTGCTTCACGATAATGCTCGGCCACGTATTGCGAAACAAACAGTAAAAAAATTAGCATAGTTGAAGTGTGAAGTTCTTCCTCACCCTCCTTATTCGCCTGACCTGTCACCTACCGGTTACCATTTTTTCAAGCATGTGGTTCTAGGTTATTGTTCAATAGATCTCACTTATGTATATGCGGGGTTGATATCTTTAATGAACTGTACAAAAACGTTTAATCCGACTCCGCTGAACACGACTCTTCGGCGTATCTCTTTCGACTCCCTCTCGCTTCGTCTTTTATCCCGAGTTTGTCCTGGTAAAATTCCTAAACACCCTGATTGGCTAACCCCACGCATTGGGTCCTTCCAATCAGGGTTATTCGTTTTTCCGTTTCATCGCCTATTCCTTACGCCCTTAGCGCGCTTGTTCTCGGAACGGCGAGGTGATCGGAGGGGATGAATTTGTCGTGGGACTTTCCTTCGGGCCACCCGCGCCGGTCCCCGTGGCGTTAGACCGACGAGTCCGCCTCGAATGCCCTTAAGCTAATCCCCTAATTTACGACGGTCTCTGTTTACTATTGAGGACTTTAGAAAAAACTCTACTAAACATGCGACGGCAAAAATTTGGAAATCGTCGACTCAAAAATAGTTTCGTCGAACGAGAGTCGTAAATTACGTTGGCCGCTTGCACGGAAGAAAAAACTTTCTCTCGTGCGTACGACCGGACGCTACAAAGCACATAGATGGCTTTTTGGACGGAAAATATTCAAAGAAGAACGTGCTGTAAAAACTGCATTTGATGAATTGATTGTCTCACGTTTATTAGATTTCTACCCGAAAGGCATTGAGGCCCTTGTATGTCGATGGAAATTATTTCGATTAATGGAATATGAATAAAGCTTGTAAAATAACAGTTTATGTTAAAGATTCAAAAACGGCCATTTCATTTGCAACGATCTAATAAAACACCAACGCGAGGCCATAATTTCAGTTTCGAATTTATCAACGTTCTTTCGAATCAGGTTTCGCTAAATCGAATTCAGGTGCTGGACTAATTCGAGCGAGCTAGGCGGATTAATTCGCTGATTACTATGACAGCGAGGGACTGCGGCGCAGAATAGGTGGATTCGTTTCGTCACACCGGTTGCTCAATGTTTACAGTGTCTACCGGTGGTGTGCATTTAACTGCACCTAGCGTTTCTCGCGAGCTCCTCAGCCGCGATCGTAAAAACTTAACTGCCGTTTATATTTTAAGTTTACGACTTGAAATTGCGCCAGTCCGCCTGTACGCCTAGTCTGCATATTAAACTGGTTCGACGCCTGGACAAGCGATCGCACCGTCGAAACAGCCCTAGCCGCTAATCACTAATGAGTTAGGTGACTCGTGCACGGCCTGCTCTTCCAACGTTTCGCGTCCTCCGTCATAAAGATAACGCGGCTTATCTTCGACCCCTTCCTCGTTCGGTGTTTTTGCCGTTTCGAGCCGCAAAATGAACCGCTGGGCCAAGTTTTATGCGTTCGCGTGGGACTTCCTATTATCCAACTGGCTTTCGGGATTCGAAATGCTGTGGCGAAACTCTCGGCGAATATAGATATTTATGCGATCCGAATGTAAAATTAATTTTTATACCGTTTATGCGGTTGCATACGTGCCGCGATTTTAGAAAGGCTGGTTTTCTGTAAAAAGAGAATTGCTCGTGCCTAGACAACGTTATAAAGGACGTATTATACTTGCTAATAAACGAGAGGAAGGAAATAAGTTACGAGATACAGTGACAAATATTCTACGTTTGATCGCGCAGGAAATCGATTTTCTAAAAAAATTTTATGTAGTTAGACTAATGGGAGTTTAACTGTGTTTCGAGAAAGCATAGAAAATGTCTGATAAAAAATAATAGATCAGAGTCGTTAGCGCGGTTCTTGAAATAATTATTTACGTGTTTGTTGAACATTATATTAATGTATTCCCTGAACATGATCGGTAGACTGCAGATTTTATACATTCATGAGAAAAATGATTGCATGCAATCCAAAACTATGCAGACATTACGAGATTTCAAGAGTGCTGTTCCGCTGTTCGACTTATTCAAATTATTAACAGAAGAAATATATTGTCATTTAGCTTGTATTTCTTACAATTAACGTAGAACATTTTTATTTTGCCTAAATCTCCGCAGTATAATAATGAGTTTTATCGTGATGTTCGCCTTTACCGTTAACGAGTAAATTTTCCACATCAAATGCACGAACAATTATATAAATGCTTGGTTCGATTAAACACTTTTCGCGAGGGGTGCGTTTGGAATGGTGAATATATTGAGTCTTGGATGCTCAATGATTTCCACCATATCGACGCAATTTCCCTGTGGGAATTAATGTATCCTCGATACGAAAAATTCTCGATTGATTTACTCGCGACGCGCACATACCTCGAATCATGGTTACAGTAATGGCTAACGCAGCAATACACAGCGGCCGCAGCTATCCGTTATCCTCTGTTAAACGGTGTGTTGCGTCAGTCCTATGGTTTTTACAATTGCCGGCCGAGTTGCTTCCCCAATCATAGAATTAATTATTTATCGGCCAGTGATTAATCTCTGCCCGAACATGTTATTTGGTGTCGCGGCAGGGTATCTATTTCGGTGTGCTCGGGAAAAGACGTTGAGAATTATGATATAAATGAACGTCCGTTCTTTAAGCCCGCAGAACTTGTCGCTCGTTTATTCGTCGTCGGGAAAAATCGCGTGGGAATTGGAAATTGTATCCTATTTCAATTTATTCGTCCGTTAGGTTGAGCCATAACTCGCTCTCGCGACTCGCACGCATTGAAAAATCGCCGGGCAATCATTTTCCTTTAAAAGAATAACAGAAACATTTAATTTACTGCAACTATATTTATAACCGAGCATCTGTTCATAGGGTAAAAGCATCATAGATCAGACTTTTAAAATGCACAATTTCCAGTCACATAACTTCGGGAAGCTGCTGCAGAAACCTGTCAAACGTACGTACCATGTAATCAAAATAATTATAAGATGCTACCAAAAGTGTACGGAACTTTGAATCTTTATTATAACCGGACGCTTAAATTGAGACTTTCGTCAATCGCCTGCATGAAGTGGCGTGATTATGCGCGTTTCCTACTACGAAATGATTCGATCTCTTCCCGTGCTCGCCGTTAATGGGCATTAAAGTCGTTAGAGATCCATTAAACAAAGTTGAAATAAAAACGACGATTTCTATCTTGTTTGGGGGTGGAGGAGGGGGAGTGGGACGTTACGCGCAGAAAATGTGAAAACTATCGGACAGATCGAACGCGAGATTCATTATGGCGAACTGTGTCCGGTATAGGTGTCACGTGAGTTATGAACGGTAGCGTCGCTCGCCAGTAGAAAGTGACGGCAAATGTCAGACAAGCGTTTTCTCTTCGTTAGCGGTCCCGCCGATTTTTTGGACGATGTTCCTTTTCTCTCTTTCTCTCTTTCTCTTTCCGAGGAAGAGAAATAAATATCATATCGAACGGCGTTCGACGGCGGCGAACGAAAGTCTATTAATTCGCGCCACGCTTTCTCGGCGCTTGGCCTCTTCGGGTTTTTTCGTTGTAACCGTAAGATGAAACCGCACACAATGCCGGAGAGGACGACAATCCCGTGGAAGACCATGTATGGGATTGTCCATTACTGGTAGCAGGTGACTGCCTTACGGTTACCTCAATGACTATCCATCAACCTGCTGGGAAATATGTGGGTCATTCGCGGTGTTAATCTCCGATGATCGCTACCTACGATAAATTAGCCGTAGAGTTATTGCATTCGTTTTCGAACGACGCACGGTGTTCATTGTTTCATTAGCGTTCGATGTAATTAACCACGCGGGATCCACGCTAGCTGTTGTTCGGTGTTGTAAATTGGAAGGTGGGGCATACTCCTTTTATTGTAAATCTGTTACCTATTTAGATTCAATTATAATT
Organism: Sphecodes monilicornis; assembly: GCA_913789915.3. Lineage (NCBI taxonomy): Eukaryota > Metazoa > Arthropoda > Insecta > Hymenoptera > Halictidae > Sphecodes > Sphecodes monilicornis. Next base: position 2,517,365 of record OU565287.1, read on the forward strand.
GAACCAAAGCGTGAGCGCAAAATAAACTGCTTTATTAGAAGTCGCTATCCTCCTGTTGAGACGTGATTATTGTATGGCCGGCTCGTATTTCGGTTTGGGTCGATTTTGAACAGTGCCATTGTCGAAGGGGTCCTCTAGCGTCTTCTGACGAATTTATTGTTTTATGACTCTGGTGCGGCTGGAAAGTATCAGCTGACCATGGAAAAGTCAGCCTAGCGTGCAACTCTCAATGGCACTTGACGTAGCGTAGGCCCACGCTTAGCGCCAAGGGGGGCCTGTGGCCCAAAGCCTAAAATACGATTTCCCGTGAAATCATGGGAAAGCGCGTGTTGTCTGTTTGGCGACACTCGTCGCAACGTATTTTCGTCTATGGGCGTTGCCCATCTTTTGGGAGATCACTTGTAGCCTCCCAATAATATTATCATTGGCTGGGGCCTCCACTATGTTACATTTTGTGGAAGGAGTTTTTCACCCTCATGAGCCTTCTTTACTTCTCGTGCGTTAATTGTAAGATCAGTCGCAGAATAAGAGTCGAAACTATCAGTCGGAGAATAAGAGTCGTAGAGTGACAGTTGCGAAGTACAACATCTCTATTATACAGTCCATTATATTCAGTTTTATTAAAGTTATCCGAAATCCAATTATCTTATTACTTATTTACCTCTCTTTGAGGCGTGTCTGTCAGCGGCTCACTAATTATTGTTTGAGCACTGACACGACACAACACCTCCTTTCAGCAGGCCGTTCAGAAAGTTTTACGGATCTTTTGTTCAAAAAATGTTGTACACCTTGTTCAATTGCTTCAATCGGTTACAAATAGTAACTTGGACTGTTTTCAACTGTTTTACAAGCTCCTTTGTTGATTAACAAGGTCTTACAAAGGTAATAATTTGTCTATTTTCAAATCTCAGAGTTTTCTACTGCGTTTCTTGTCGAAAAAATTGAAATCTCCCTTTCTTAATATAGTTTTGTCACCATGAGCTTTCTCAATGAATTATTTCAATTTTTGCCGCAGTTTTTCTTCAAATTATTGGCCAGTAGAATGCAATGTCGCACGTGTCTCTTTCTTAAAGTGGCATTTTGAGTCATAGTTGTTGAGTACGCACGATTTCGCGATGAATATTTTTAGCCAAATACTTTATTATAACAAAATGTGAAAACTAGCGCATGATGAACGATGTTGTACACCAGACGGATGATGAGATTCTGACGCCGGAGACCGCGAAGTCGTGGAGGTGAAATTACGACCAGCAAAAAATGTAAGAATAGGGACCATTGGGCCTCAGCCAATAGATGTATGTTGGGGCGGTTTCTAACATTACGCTACGCCCATAGATGTTACAGAATTTGGGCATGAATGGGACAGCGTGACGCCACCGGTGTCGCCGGAAAGTCATTAAGCGGAGACGACACTTCGTCGTCTGTATTCGAGATTTTTGAAGTGAAACTTCTTTAGGAGCGTTAGGGTACGGTCACAGTGGATCCGATTTCATCCGACGTCCGACTTCAGCACTCACGCACGAACGTTTCAAGCGCCTCGGGAGGCATGTGTTGGTGTCCGTACGGCCGATTTCACCGGAAAACGTGGTCACAGTGGATCCGACGTCAAACAAATCGGTCGAAGTCCGCGATAGCCGAACCTTTTCAAGTGCCTCGAGAAGGGTTTCAATGGACAAACACCATGGGGCCTCGACGTCGTACGACGGCCTGATGAAAATCAAATCATTTTGTTTTTCGTCAGACACGTCGGCCGAGTAGATGTTTCTACAGTAGAAATGATATTTTCTGATTTGTAATGTCAAATAAAATATGTACATGGAAATATAAATTAATGGAGAAGGGATAAACAAGATAATATTATTTTTAATTATCGTTTATCTTAATTATTATTTCATTGATCATCTTTGGTTCTTGAAAAAACTGAAAGACATAATTCGAATATTGTTTTTATTTTCTTGGTTTTAAAAATCTTAAGCTTAATAAATATAGATCTGAAGAAATCGTTTCTCTCGCGGTTTTTGGAAAGTCACAGAAAGTCGCATACTTTTTTGGGTTATAACGTTCATATTTACGTCCAGTTCTAAACCAAACAAAATCGGTGGTACTTTTTTTTTTATTTAATTTAAAGAAATGTACTCACCGCACTGAATAATAACTATCTACACTCTATGATGCCCTGTCGAACTGAGAAAAAGGTCAGTGACGTTCGAGGGCCTCGGTCGCCGAGGAGTGTAATTATGCGGGTCGGGTATATCGGCGTGAGATCACTACTAATCGACTAACAAAACTTCTTTATTTTTCATTAATTTTTTATGGTACTTTCGCCGTCATATTTGTGGCATTTTTGTGATGAAAATGATACCAAATATGATATAATTCCGATGATATTTACTTGTATAATGAATGACGAACGTTTCGGAGGCAAAGAAGGACTCCGTATGGAACAGAAAGAGACGCGAAACTCCCACATCGGCCGACGCTAGAAGGGTCTCATAGACGGTCCTAACTACACATTCGAAATGTCTGACAGATGCGTCTGACGTCGCGTCGGCCAAATCGACCGATGTCGGATGCACTATGACCGTACCCTTAGCCGTTAAACCTCGACGCGGTAGGCGTAAAACCTCGACGCGGTAGGAGTAAAAGCGGTCTGGCGATGAAACGATGAAACGAAATTCTATTCTATTGGAGTGAAACTTCTTTAAGCGCGGTGGGCGTAAAATCTCAACGCGGTAGGAGTAAATTCGGCATTCCTTCATAAAGATTATGAAAAATTCCGATGATATCAAGTGGAAATTTCAACGTGAACTTTGCATCGGAACAATTAAAATTATTAATAGAATTTTTTAGAAGTAAATTATGATTGTGTGAGAATGTGGTTCGTCACAATGTATGTGTGCGAGGTATGTAAGCGCTAGTGTACGAATGGTAGCGACGACTGCCGATTTATGCCGACGTCTGTCGACCGTTGTATGCCTCAGTGTGACTGCGTGTTAGAGAGTATCTTGAGTGAGTGCCTATATAAAGTATACATATATATATTAAAGTATATAACCCAGTATTAAAAGTGTAGTTATTTTCCACCGTTATATCACGGTTCCTGCAAAAACCTTCAACAGATTGGAAATGGTAAATAATCCTAATGATGCGACAACAACTCTCGATGCAGTATTTGCAAGACATTTGGACAAAATTGAATCAAGAATATTTATATCATATTTTAGCTATCACAAGCCAATTGTTTCAATAATAGAATCATAGAAAATTAAATGTCATAAAGTGTTAATAAAAATTCGAAAAAAAATTAAAGAAAGAAGTTTCACTTCAGCCATGTGATCTAAGCACACACCGTGTTATCTTCTTTGTATCCAGCCTTCCCCAAATGGTTTAAAAAACTTTCTGGTCGATGTTTAGTTCCAGAGGAACTTTTTCCCTACTCCAATATTTGTGTGCATACTGCCCAATGTTGTGATAACCTGTCGTAGCGAGGGGATTTTCTCGGTAGTCTTGGTGGTCGCAGAAACGTCTTCATCGTTCGGGGACGGAGATCAGGAGACCGGATAACGCGAGATCGGTATCAGAGGCTGCCGCGCATTCCAGCGAGCTGTAACAAACGCTGGGACATCGGAAACGCCGCCTTTAACCCGGCTTTGCACTCGCTGGAATCCATCCAGCTTTCGCGAGCCGAAAGAGGCGCGCCGTGCTGCTCTGCGAATACGGAATCTGTCGCTTCGTCCTCTATTTCGCTGTGAGACCGTGACAGAGCCGCGTCCCTAACAGCGACCGGAGCCAGACCGACGGGAATCGTTGAATTAGGAACGGGATTGCCACTTAACGATCACAAAAACGGCCCTCAGTACACTTTGGAGCCTTTGTACGGCCGAGCCTCCCGTTTTACGAGCGTCGCATTATGCTCCTTGAATATCGCCGGCTGTAACCTCCGCCATCCAAACTCCTAGAATTTCAATAGTCTCATGCACTCGCTACTCCGTTGTTCGAACGCTTTGTTGTGAGAAAACCCTGCGGTACCGCGTTCTTTATCCTCGTGTTAATTCTATGACCGGACGGCGAAGTTGCCTAATATTAAAATCATCTTGAATAGGAACAGTTTTGGTGACCTGTACCTTAGCTTTGTGCGACGGCTGATCGATGTACAGTGGGTGTAGAAAGTGTTCGTACACCGACTCATTTCGAATAATATATTGTGAAATTGTAGTTTATTAACTAATTTTATATAACCAACGAGTTTGTACATATTCTCGGAAATCTCTAGAACAGATACAGTGCAAAAAAAGTTAGTTTGTTGAATAATTTGCAAAGTTATTAAGAAAAAACAAAATATTGACCGAAATATAAGAGCAATAAATATTCGTACAGTTTTGATTTCGAACTATATACAAGTGAGTTTCTAATATAAACACCTTACAGGATTGTTTACTAGTTACGATTGACATCGTCAGTATGTTTGGAAACGTGGTCAGGATCAGTCTAGCTCGAAACCGTATTACTATTCGAAACTGACGTTGAAAATGAGACGAAAACGTAGAGAAAGTACGATAGAAGAAAGAAAAATTATTATTAATTTGCATAATCATAGCAAAAGTTTATCGGAAATTTCGCGGATTATAAACCGATCTCGCTCAACTATACAAAGTATAATTGATAGATACGGATTACGAAAGAAGCTGCAAAACAATTCAAGAAATGGACGTCCGTGTAAAATTAACCGACATACCGGACGAGCGATTATTAGGATGGTAAAACAAGATCCAAGGATAAGTGCAATCAAAATAGCTGAGCACCTTAGAGATAATTTGGATATTGATTTCTCGGTAAGTACTGTACGTAGTTTTTTGCGGAGTCAAGGGTACCACGGTCGGGTGGTCCGTAAGAAATATTTCGTGAGCGAAGCAAATAGGATAAAAGATTGGAGTTCGCAAATGATAATGTTACCACACCAATGGAGTACTGGAACCGAGTGATCTTTACAGACGAGAGTAAATTTAATATTTTCGGTTCTGATGGACGCTCTACTATATGGAGAAGAAAAAATGAAGAACTGAGACCACGAAATTTACAACCTACAGTAAAACACTGTGGAGGCTCAGTACTCGTTTGAGGTTGCACGAGTGCAGCTGGCGTTGGCAAATTAGAATTTATTGATGAACCACCGGTTTATATTGACATATTGAAACAGAATATTTCTGTCAGTGCAGAAAAAATGGGCATTAAAGATAATTTTATCTTTATGCAAGATAATGATCCAAAGCATACGGCGTACAATACGAGGATGTGGATATTACATAATACGTAAGCATATACAGAGTGTTTTATTACTAGCCAGCGTTTTTCTTGCAAATAATAAATATTAGAAAGAAATGAAAGAGGAAAAAGTAATACTATTTTTTCAAAGCAACGTAATGGCGTATGTAATTCTTTTGTATTTACACTATTTTCATGAAAATGTTGGTGACCTCTAATTTTTGTAAATGGAATGCTATATATTTTTTCATACCATATGAAAGCGTGTGTCAAGAAAAATTCATTCGTATACGACACAATGACCTTCAAAATCATACAAGGTCAGAAATGGAAGAAACATTTTGAACATTTCGTACTAATGCGTTTACAAGTATACTTTATTGACGAGGCTATAGTAAATCTTCAATATAACTTCCTTGTGCATGATTACATATTTCGGCTCTATTAATTACATTCTTGGTAGCTTCTTCTAACGTTGTCCGAAATATTAATGCACATGATTGCGTTAGTGTTCTTTGCAAGTCGTTTACATTTCTTGGCGTTGTGTATCGTGAATGATACCTTTACGAAACATTACGTACGAAATATTCAAAATTGTGCTGCCATTTCTGACCTTGTATGACCTTGAAGGTCATTGTGTTGTATACGAATAAAATTTTCTTGACACACGCCTTCATATGATATAAAAAAATATATGGCATTTCATTTAAAAAATTGAAGGTCACCTTCATTTCTAAGAAAATAGTGCAAACACAAGAAAATTACATACGCCATTATGTTACTTACCAAAAACAGTATTACTTTTTCCTCTATCATTTTTTTATAAGGTAGTTAATAAATTACAATTTCACAATATATTATTCGAAATTAGATGGTGTACGAACACTTTCCACGCTCACTGTATTACACTCTCCTTTAAAGGGGGTTTCTCGTGCAACGACTGTGAAAACGAGTGATTTTTAAGAATTTTTTCTGTAGAATAATTCCTGGACATAAAGGGTTACCTTTAAAATCTAACAACCTACTTAAAATAATGACCGTGATTTTGAACTTTTTCATCTGCGCCTATAATGAAAATTTAAAATAAGTCTTTTGTAGATCTAAGTAAGTAATGTACATGCACAAAGTTTCATCGAAACATTTTAAGTAAAATAAACTTATTTAGAACGTGGGAGATGTACGGAAATTAAAATAGTGATCACTGAAATAAATCTAGTCGTTTCTATTCTTAAACCATTAAGTACGTTGATCTAATTTCGCGTGATTTTTATGAGCACTGGTATAGCAATCAAAGTGGTGACAATTATTATAAAAATTCAAGTTAGGCACACGCAGACCCTATAATCAAAACATCGGATGATTATTTTGAGAGATCGAACACATATATGTATATTCTGTAATTGTGTCCGCGCAACAAAACGAGTCACGAATAATGAAATTTAATTCCACTGCAGAGTGATGTCCATGTTATAGCTATACTTTACAGCGCTTATTTCGCGTGCAAATGAAATATAGCCGAAAATGTTCGTAGAGTTCTTGTTTCGGTTCAAGCAGACGATGATGTAGAGAGTTTCCAGAGCTAACTTGGCTCAGATCATCTAACGAGATGTAAATCCTCACACGAGCCGGCTAATACGTTTATTTTCCTCGTTCGCTGGCCCCTCTAAAAGCATAACAGCAATTACGGAGTTTATTGCGCGTCCTGTAACCCATTCGCAGCGTGAGTCCGTTCAAAATGAAATCTGACGTCGACGTGAAACACCGGCGCGCTATTTCTAAACGTCCCCGAACCCCCTTGCCGATCTCCGAGCAGTTTCTGCTCGCGTGTCCGTTGCGATTCTCGTGCTATCGATCACGCGACATTCGGATTACGTTGACAACCTGACACGTTTATTTCTCGAACAATTACTGCGCCCTTTTCTACCGGTGATTTCATCCCCAAAAACTGATGCTACAGATTCCATAGCCTTTCTTGTGAATAGACGCACAAAATGAAAATTATTTGCATTAAGTGCAGGCCCCAGAAACCAAGTAGAGGTTTATTCCTATTTTTTGTAGTTTTATCAGGCTGTGGAATATGTGTTGATATTCTCAAATTCTTTTAATCTTTAATCTCTCGTTCTAAAGTACTTACAAAGAGAAGACACGGTCATCGGTTCTTAGATTTTGTTGAAACATTGCATACTGGTAGATTTCGGTCTCCTGGTTATGAAAATATAGCATTGTAGGCGTCGATTCTCAATAATTTTTGAGATATTTACAGTTTTGGTTAAAGTTTTTGTCAAGTGCCAAACGGCATGATGGTAACGTACTCGATTCATTACCGAGAAGGCCAGTGTTCAAATTCCTTTTTCCTTTTTTTCCATTTTTGAAGTGAAACTTCTTTAGGCGCTTTAGGCATGTGAAAGTGAAACTTCTTTGCGTTAGGCGTAAAACCTCGACGCGGTAGGAGTAAAACCGATTTGGTGATGAAACGATGAAACGATGAAATGATGAAACGATTTAGTAAAACCTCGACGCGGTAGGAGTAAAACCAATTTGGCGATGAAACGTTGAAACGATGAAACGAAGAAACGATGAAACGATTTAGTAAAACCTCGTCGCGGTACACGTAAAATCTCTACGCGGTAGGAGTAAAACTGATCTGGCGATGAAACGATGAAACGATGAAACGAAATTCTATTCTAATAAAGATTATGATAAAATTCCGATGATGCTAAGTGGAGATTTCAACGTGAACTTTGCATCGGAACAATCAAAATGATTAATAGAAGATTTTAGAAGTAAATTAAGATTGGAAATGGTAAATAATCTTAATGAAGTGACAACAAGATCAGGAACAACTCTCGATGCAGTATTTGCAAGACATTTAGACAAAATTGAATCAAGAATATTTATATCATATTTTAGCTATCACAAGCCAATTGTTTCAATAATAGAATCATAGTGAGCATATCCGTCACATTTTGCTTTTTTGTTACGGGTATGGTAAGAACGCAATGCAAGGAGGGAAAAAGATGTATGCTGTTTACAGAGAGGGTGTACCGTCGTATTACCATTTATTTCGTTCTTTTCAACACTTTTTAAGCGGTAAAACTATCATTTTAAATGAAGGCGTCAAAAGTAATACAACTCAATTATTTGCTAATAAAAGACAAGAATTCTACGAACATGGGATCTTCAAGTTACTAGAAAGATGGCACAAGATCATAGAACAAAATTGCCACTACATCACCGAATAAATAAATAAATAGTGAAACATCGTCTTCATTTTCCCTTGGAAAATCAAAATTACTTTCCGATCAACCCAATATTTAAAATGTGATAATGCCGTAAAAACAATTATTTGCATTTTAAAGCTTGAAGCCTTTACTTTCACAAAGCGCTGTTTATTTTCCCCCAAGATATTCTTACATGACGTAACAGGTAAGTTGAACTAAATACCAATTTTTCTCGTATACGAATCTGCCATAGGTTTTGAAGATTCAAGCCTCCCCTTTACAACGATTCTTTAAAAATTGATGTACCATTTTTTTCCACTATTTTAGAGAACAAAGACGAGAAACAAGGTCAATCTTATAAAGCCTTCTAGGTGTAACACGTGTACTACTGTAAAGATGACGGCATAGCTCTCATTCAAAGCCCGATAAAAAACTAAAAACAATTTTTCACAGATGTTTGAATGCATAGGATTTTCGAGAAAAATCGCATCGTCAGTTTCTCGCCCACCATATCATGAGAAAAATTTTTAAATAAAATCAACGGTGGTTTCTAAATTTAAAATGAGTCCAAATTTATTGTCGTTAGGTCATTTTTTACGAAATTATCAGAGTTTAAATATAGGCAATTTTTCGAGAATCGTGCCAAATGTAGTGTTCAAATACATCTTGGATTCATTGCATATTACTTCCTAATAATGACGAGACTGCATCTATTTATTTTATTTATTTATTGTTTCATGCTGTAAATCATGTTTGGTTTATATGGCATACGCTAGAAGATTTCATCTATTTAAATTTCGAATTTTTATTATAATATGTGTGTAATAATGACAAGACTGCATCTAGTCAGCCACCGTACAATTTTTATCGACAATATATGTGCTTCAATGGACAATTTCATTCGACAATTTCTGATGAAAGCATTTTTATAATTTCTGTAGTTGTGACAGAAAAATTAGAAAATTCCAGCGTTGATCGGTTTAGTAGATTGAAAACAATAAACCGATATTTTTCAATGCTTTCAATCTTTTTACTTTATCAAAGCGTGGCTACTCGTTTGTGTTATAAATACATAAGCAGTCTGTCTATAACTCTTTCAAGCACTGGTTTTTCGAAGACACTGTCTCGATAGTCACAGGTTCAACGAACCTGGAGAAAAGGCAATTTCTCCGTAGATTCGTTAACGGTGAAATGGCGGGGTTCGCGAGGTAAATGAAATTTCACCTGACCGTTATGGGACAAGGTCCTCCCCATAAATATCGCGATGTTTCGTGGCCGAAGTCATACGAGATCGGTGTGCCTGCCATCGGGAATCCTCGATCTTGGTCCCGGTAGGCTAAGTGTCGCATTCCTCACTGCCGTTGCCTGTGGCTACGAATATTTCTCCGGCGGAGATATTATTTATTCAACGTCCCCGGCATATTTATATTGACGGAGATATGTATGGACTCTCGCACACAACCCTCTCTCTCCGTCCTCCCGCCCCTCGTTCCGCCGAAGGAGAACCTTATTTATATCGAGAATGCGAGCTAAACCGTGGAGAAGTTATTTGACACTTTCCTCGTCCACGCTCGAATATTCTTGCGATATCCTCGCAAATCTGAGCCGGCCATCTCTTCTACCGAGCCTTCGATCGTTTTTCATTTTGTGTGTTTCCCTTTCTCTGTTTGTCGTTTGCAATCACCGACATTTTTCTGAAATCCTAGCCTCCAGAAACGACCAGGTATTATTATACGAGACACACAGGTTTCCATCGGGCGCGTGTCTCTCTCGCGGGTCTCATATTTTCCGCGGACATTTTCCACTTGCATTCAGCGACTGACACTGTCGCTGTCCTTTCCAGCGCTTAATTTTACTATAAATAATAGGCTGAAGGAATTATTGATGTCGTGCGAAACGCATTCGTTAGCGGATCAACATTCGCGCAAAAGCCACAAGAGACTAGGACAATCTGTCATACAGTGATGTGAAGTTTTGTAGTGTCAAACATACGTCTGCAATTTTCAAAGATATTGATTCATGTTCTCAACAATACGCCTACCACTGCTGGTCAAATGACTGGTTTCATATTTTTTTATATTACTGGTATTAAGAGGTAGTGAGCGAGAGAAAGGATGAGAAGTGGACAATTGGTTAAAGAATCTGAGAAAGTATAATAGAATAGGAAATCTAAAGAGTAATATAGTAAAGTGTGCAATGGCAATACATAGGGTAGACAGGGTAGATAGGATAGAAAATTAATTAGGAATTTAAGAAGTAAGGAAGAAGAAGAAGTAAATGGGAACGAGTGAATGAGTGAGTGAATGTGTTTAGATTAAGTTAGATTTCGTGAAAAGCCAAGTCCGATTCTTAGCTGTGAGGCGGAATTAAATAATAATATATACAGGGTGTTCCACATAAATGAGAACACCTAAATATCTGTCGTATTTACAGTCCTATCAGGAAACTTCAGAGGACAAAGTGGCACTATTGCAGGGGGCAAATATAATGGTAAAGAAAAAAATTTTTTATGTCGTGTTTTTTAATGAAATTTCAAGGTCACTGATGTTTGTTTAAATATGATAGACATGATAGACAATAAAATATTGAATTTAGTGGAAACCACTTTTCTGACCTTGAAATGACCTTGAGCAAGAATAATTATGTTGGAGCGGATAAAATGTGAAACTTTAAAATTTACGTGTTTCAGCAAAGATTACGCGCTGTTTATGTCGGGTTGACCTTTACATATCATAATAAATGTTCGAAATGTTGACTATCCTCATTTATGCAATATTGCAATCTTGCATTAGATGATCTGTAGGCATTGTCGATTTCCTGAGACGTAATTGAAGCACATGCTGCAGTAATTATTACGATTTTTAGAACTTGCACTACCAGTATCTTTAAATTGTTTTACCACAACGGAAAATGCGTGTAACGAAGGACAAATACGATTCACAAATTTTTCACGATACAAATGTACTGCAGGCCTCAGAGATTGGTGGCTTTCGCCGTAAGTGAAAACCATATCGATTCGTTCCTGTACAGTATAACGCATTGTTATCAGTTTCACGTTTCGAATTTGAATAATGCAGAAGGAACAACGTACTTATTCTAACCGATTAACCTTCTGTTAACGATCTCAATGGTACATACTCTAACATAAACGTACGCTGTTTACTATGAAAAATATTTCAAACATTTATTATGATATGTAAAGGTCAACCCGACATAAACAGCGCGTAATCTTTGCTGAAACACGTAAATTTTAAAGTTTCACATTTTATCCGCTCCAACATGATTATTCTTGCTCAAGGTCATTTCAAGGTCAAAAAAGTGGTTTACACTAAATTCAATATTTTATTGTCTATCATGCTATCTTAAAAAATATACTATTCCATTTAAAAAAACATCGGTGACCTTGAAATTTCATTAAAAAACACGACATAAAAAATGTTTTTCTTTACCATTATATTTGCCCCCTGCTATAGTGTCACTTTGGCCTCTGAAGTTTTCTGATAGGACTGTAAATACGACAGATATTTAGGTGTTCCAATTTATGTGGGACACCCTGTATATGTGTATTTCTGGTATTCACACTGAACCTACCGAGCATAAAAATTGGCAAGTATCTATTATCTTATGTAACTAACAAGATTCAATTTATTTAGACTTTGCGTGATTGTTATTTTAACACAAAACCTACCAGCGCCGTTCAAATGACCGGTTTAAGATTTTATATTTTTCAATTATTGAAGTTATAAAGATGTCTCCACTGGAAATGATTACACACACTTATTTATTCAAGTATACAGAATGTTCGCGTTGTCACTAGCCAGCGTTTTTCTTGTAAATAGTAAATATTAGAAAAAAATGAAAGAGGAAAAAGTAGTACTGTTTTTTATGTGCAACACAACGGCTTATGTAATTTTTGTTGTGTTTATACTATTTTGTTAGATATGCAGGTGACCTTCAATTTTTTAAATGGATTGCTGTATATTTTTTTATATCACATGAAAGCGCGTGTCTAGACGAATTCATCCGTATACTGTACAGTGACCTTCAAGGTCATACAAGGTCAGAAATGGAAGAAACATTTTCAATTTTTTGTACCAATGTGTTGAAAAGTATTCTTTATCGGTGAGGCTACAGTAAATGTTCGATATGACTTCCTTGTGCAGAATGCATATTTCAGCTCTATTTATTACATTTTTTGTGGCTTCTTCCATAAATGCGTACCACATCCGCCTTCTCGTCCATCGAATAATAATACATTACTATGCGATATTACTAATCGGTGTCGCAAGTAATACTGAAATTGTCTCATTATAGAAGAAAATAGAAGTAAACACTCTCATAGTGAATGACAACATTATCTGATTCGTACGAATAAAGAATACTTGTCAATACATTGGTACGAAAAATTGGTTTCACACGGTTTCATGTGATATAAAAAAATATACGGTATTCCATTTAAAAAATTGAAGGTCACCTTCATATCTAACAAAATAGTATAAACACATTAAAATTACATGCGCCATTGTGTTGCGCATAAGAAACAGTACTACTTTTTCCACTTTCATTTTTTTCTAATATTTACTATTTACAAGAAGAACGCTGGCTAGCGATAGCGTAAACACCCTTTATATTATAAATGATTTGCCGTTTTTATAAGGGTACACAAACTATTCGCTTTTAATGGTCGGTAGCTTTTTTGTTATCATATGCTTGGATGAAGAAATCTACTCATTTCCCGCGAAGCCATCTTTATACCTTCAGTAATTGTAAAATAAAAAATCTGAAACCGGTCAATTTGACCGATGGTGGTAGGTTCACCGTGTAAATTGTAAAGACGTTACCATGGGAAATGATGGATGATTGATTCCACTGAAATGAAGATTTAAATATATTCAGCCATGTCATACTTATAACTAAACTGCGGATCCTTATGTAAAATATAACTTTTGTACATCGATTGCAGGAAGCAGAAGTTGAATAAACATGTGTTTCTTCTTTAATGGTTTTAATGAACTAAAAATAGTATAACGATGCTAATAAATTCTCCTGACATTTTTACTACATCGTATTTCATTTACATTTTTCTTGTGAATGCATAAAATCTGCAGCCTAGTTGCACGGCAAAACATTTCAGTCACTTTTTGTGCTTGATAGGTTCACCGTTAATTAAAATATGTTTCACATGCGTTCGTTTGTATCGCGAGGGGAAAGTTTATTCTTGAATATAGTTTCAAATATTATCGTTGGCGCGGTAATCTCAATGTGGCGCAATGCGAATGCTGTTCGCGTAGAAGCATCCAAATATTTTTTTCTACGTGCGTCTTTTTAAATTGAACGACACAATTAGTGAGTATCTTTGTCACCGCCGCACAGTGGGACAAACCGATGAATTCTGTGTCAAAATCATAGAACTTTCGATAGAAATGAGATAGAGCTATGAAATTTTTTTTATATGAAAGCTGAAACTTTGCAGAATATGGAATAATTGTGGAGATTGTGGCACGAACGTTTTTTAACCTTGAAAAAATTCGCTAAACTTGAACAATTTAAAGAAAATTGTGGTTTTTCTATATGCTATACATCATTTCCCGTAGATTTCTTCACACTGATTTCAAATCTGGTCTCAAAATTTGTCTCCGACCTCAGGATTTTTCAAAAAATCGACTTTTGTGAACAAAACCAATGAAATTATAATTTTTTCGTTGGAATCATTTGATAACCCACTGGTTTGAACGTATATTGTATTCTTGTATATAAAACACATTAAAAATAAACATAATGAAGTATTTGAACTTTACAGTTACTTGAGAAGCAAGAAACACTTCAAATCTCGTGAGCGCTTGAAGAATTGCTACCATTGTCGCTGGCACACATTATGGACTGTGTGTGGCTGTAATGTAATTTAAATTAGATATCTATATTTATTAATAATATTTAATAATTATCTTGTATGTATATTTAATATTTAATTATTTATAATATTTTTTGGAAGTGTCGAGATATAGCAGGACAGTTTCCATTACCCATAGCTTACTATTCAGAAGATGCAAATGGATCGTGGCATAAATTGTACAGAAAAATATGATACTGCATTCACGACAAAATGGTCGAAAAAGTAGAATGCTAGACGTTTTTAATCGAGCATTATACCTAACCGACCCGAAAATTTCACGTATATCAATAAGTAATCGATTGAACTTGTACAAAAAACATAAGATATCAGTAGCAATTAAAAAATTCGTTGACGAGAAGTAAGTTAAAAAGATTAAATACTTATCTTATCTCCTATGTAAATGAAAACATAATTATGGAAAATACATTACAGCCACACACAGTCTATAAGGTGTGCCAGCGACAATGGTAGCAATTCGTCAAGCGCTCACGAGATCTGAAGTGTTTCTTGCTTCGCAAGTAACTGTAAAGTTCAAATACTTCATCATGCTTATGTTTAATGTGTTTTATATACAAGAATACAATATACGTTCAAACTAGTGGGTTATCAAATCATTCCAACGAAAAAATTATAATTTCATTGGTTTTGTTCACAAAAGTCAATTTTTTGAAAAATCCTGAGGTCGGAGACAAATTTTGAGACCAGATTTGAAATCAGTGTGAAGAAATCTACGGGAAATGATGTATAGCATGTTTAAAAAAAAAATTTTCCGCGCGTGGTATTGGAAAAACCACAATTTTCTTTAAATTGTTCAAGTTTAGCGAATTTTTTCAAGGTTAAAAAACGTTCGTGCCACAATCTCCACAATTATTCCATATTCTGCAAAGTTTCAGCTTTCATTTTAAAAAAATTTCATTGCTCTATCTCATTTCTATCGAAAGTTCTGTGATTTTGACACAGAATTCATCGGTTTGTCCCACTGTGCGCCATTCAGTGCGGTATGCTGTAGACAAAAATCGAACTTATTTTTGTTTGATTTTGATTTAATGGTTCGGTGATATCGTCATTTGTTAAGTAATCTATGTAAATGTAAACATTCAATTTCCGGAAAAATCGATAGAAGATTAGTCAAAATTTAGTACAAATCAAAAACTAATTACTAGAAAATCAGCTAATTTGTTGAATGTACATTGTTGTTTGTTGGCTAGTGTTAAACAGCGTTTGTTATATCTTAAATAAGGAGAATTTGAACATGCATAATTTTAGTTTCCAACGAAAAAATTTCGTTTTTCTTTCAGAAAGTAATTTAAAAGAAAACGGTTCAAAACTTCCTGCAGTTTTTATTGTTTTGTGTTGTAATGTAGTAGTTTGTAAGAAGAATGATACACTGGATGTTATGAATTTTTTTTAGAGAAATCCATACGCAGTCGTGATGTAGTTGAAAAGTTGAGTTGTCAGCAGCTTATTCAGAGGTGATGTCAAAAATTTGCTTTTTATTGAATATAAACGCAATATCCAATGAAATGGAAGAGATGATTAATACTTACTGTTTGGCGCTTGATAAAAAATGGACAGACTGTTCCCGAAATCGATATTATTTATTTATACGTTTTCGTCTGCAGTTAGATATATTGCAATAAGTATTCTTTTTATTTTTGTCCCCTATTCCCATTTTAACGCCGCATTATGTGTTCCGTAATGGCTTGTAATTTATCCTGCCAATGTTATTAAATATTGTGTCAGCGTTGCGTAAATTTCTTCTATCCTCATTATTTGTCTTCAATGTGTCCTGTAAAACTCAAAAGTTCTGACATTTATAAACAGAAATCATCACTCGAAGACTTAAAAATAGAAACAAAGTGTTCTGTTGTAGCATTGTATTCTGTTGTATTTGTAGGTTAAACTGTTCTTAGGAGGGCCAATTTTTTAAAACTTTTTTTATGCAGTCCTATAGATTTCGACGAGAAAACACCGAAAATAAAAGTCTTATTGCCAGGAGTTCACTGGTTCAGAAGTTATACGCGTGTAAAGTTGAGCACTTTTAACTAACCCAAAACCACAACTTTGACTACACCGCTCAGTACTACTTATCTATCTGGCGCATGCGCTCAACAGTCGTACTTCTATCACTCAACGAATATCCAATATGGTGACGCTCTAACCTGTCAAAAATGCTTAAAATTGCTCATATTTACACGCATAACTTTTCAACCAGTGAACTCCGGTAACCAAAACTTGAGTTTCGTGTACTAAAACTTACACGCCTATCATTTTCCCTTCAAAATGTGTAGCATCACATACACAATACTTGAAAATTTTTGGTCCTCTAAAGTACAGTTCAGCCTATTTGTATTTGATAAAGAATTAGATAAAGAATTTATCTATGCGCTTCTTATAAATATCGCGAAAATTTCATATTCGCTATAGCGATTGAAACGAACGTTTTAGCGTCGATGATCGGTTAGTAGAAATCTCTTGGGAACGGAAAGCTTGTATATAAGCTCTCGTGTTTCTCGATGCTTCCCAACGGGGATTTCTAAAGAGTCTGACATTCTTGTCAAATGTCCCCGGCGCCGCGCCAGGAAATTTATTGTCGCTAATAAAACTATAGAATCGAATGGTAGTGCACGATGTCTCCGGGCATTCCAATCAAATGTCCGCGATTTTCGTTCGACGCGAAACATAAATTTCTGATCGCGCGTGCACACAATTACAGACACGCTCGTGAAAATAACTTATTACTTGTTGCCTATCTGCCCACAATAGAAAGGCTACACGTATAACATCGATGCGAAGATTTATGGTACCGCAGACCTTTCTTGTCTGCGAACACGCGGTAAAGGTTCCCTACAAAATTACCCGCAGCAGAACCACCATAAGAATACTTTCTTTATCCGTAGCCAGCGCGTATATTCCCAATGTCCTGTCGCATAAAATATTTCACGAGTATTCCAACCAAAATTAAAAATTAATTCGTCCTCTTCTACGCCATCTATTCAAAAAATTTAGTTGCAATTTATTTGGCAATGCTAGATAGGTATACAGAAAATAACTATAATCACTAGACTGCGGATTTTATGCATTTGTGCCGAAAATTGATTGGTGAAATACGAAACTGCAAAGACGTTAAAGAATTGCTTACTCTTGTTACACTATTTTCAACATATTAAAATGATTAAAAGGAAAGATACATTTCTACTGAATTTCTGCTTCTGACAATTGACATAAGACTTTTGTAATTGAGATTAACATTAGATTTCGATCTAATGATAACAAAGATGGATATGACCCGTTCACAGGAAGAATAAAACATAATGCCCTGATCACCAATTTCTTTTATTAAATTGAAGTAAACAAAGTTGGAATACTAAAAGAAATCTTCCTGTTTCAGTAATTTGTATATAACATACGCTAACGATACAAATATATCAACACTTAACCTACCATGATCAAATGACCGGTTTCGCATTATACAATTACTGAAATTATAGAAACACCCTGATGGGAAATTGTTGAACAAATTACTTTGTTGCCGTATATATTGGGTTGGGGAATAAGTTCGTAGCGTTTTATGTTTTCTTTTATTCTACAATGATTTCTTTGTTCTTTGGCAAAGTGTTGTACATCAATCGAAAGAGCTCCTTCTGCTCTACAAAGCTGTGATAATCGTTGTTTTGAATAATTTAATTTTTTATTATTTTCCAAGATTAGAAATGAAATATCCAGGAGGCAAAAATCGGGAGGCAAAGCTCGGAATATTTGCGACGTGTACGGAGAAGGTGTCATAGTCGAGTCTACAGCACGGAAATGGTCTGCAAAATTAAAAAATGGCGAATTTGAGCTGGAGGACACTCCTCGCAGTGGACGGCCTGGTGTCGATAATGTTGATTTTTGCCTCCTGGATTTCTAAGTTCGAAAAATAATAAAAAATTAAATTATTCAAAACAACGATTATCACAGTTTTGTAGAGCAGAAAGAGCTTTTTCGATTGATGTACAACACTTTGCCAAAGAACAAAGAAATCGTTGTAGAATAAAAGAAAACATAAAACGCTACGAACTTATTCTCTAACCCAATACTTCCATAAAAATGACTCAGGATTTGAATGAATACAATCTTGTCATTTTCAGATACCAATATGCACTATTCACTTTTAATACATGGTAGGTTTAGTGTTAACGACCTGTTCTGACATTTTTCCGCCAAAACACACGATTGGAGCTAATATTTTTGCATTTAAAATAGACTTCCTTAATATCTAGGTTTAATACCGTAGAATGACAAGCATTGGAAGAATTTTTCAGAATAAATATACACTATTTTATGGATTTTCTCTGCCGTCTATTTAGCGGAGCTAAACGATTCGGCAAACGAGCGGCTCACGCGTTTCTTTGAAGTTGAAGCGAAGTGTTTGTCCGCATTGACTCACGCGTTTAAAATGTGCAATTTATTTTTCGTACGACGGCCGAGTCAGCGGCGCGTCAAACCGTTCAATTCACACATTCGCACATAATAAAGTCATCGCGTAATAACAGTGCTCGTCTCTCGTCCGAGTGAAAGTTATATTCCAACGCAGATGCCGGCAAATTCGATAATCGTCGCGTTTAACCTGGGCAAACGTCGCCGGGTAAATTATACTGATTAACCCCCGGTGAATTTGATTATGATTTTGTAAGCGAGTCATGGTCGCCAATATAATTACCTCCGGTAGGAACCAGGACCTGTTTTGCGAAGGCTGTCTATATAATTAATTAACGCGTCGTCGGACCGTCTTTCGAAATTATTCGGTCGCGTGTGAACGCCGATCGAGATCGTTCTTTAAAGAAAACAAAAGACAAGCCAAGAGTGGTCCGTTTGTTTCTCACAATCCATCATACAGATATATCGTGAGATTACGGGGATAACGAGTTTATTTCACGCAATCTTTCGCAATGGCTTATGTGGCTGTGACGACATTACCGTGAAACGAAACGCTGAACTCCCGTGGCTTCCTGATTCGCCGAGATTCGCCGTGCGCATCAAGACATCTGCGGAGATTCAAATGCGTGCACCGCGTTTCACACTGAATCCTCCAACGAAGACTATAGACCGGTCGGTTAATTTCAGTTTAATGCCGAGCGACTTCCTATCGGAATACATCGTCCCGGATATTGTAACTTGACCATTAGTCATTTTTTCCCCCTAGTTAGTATGGAAATTAATTGCGACATCGAGGGGGGTTTAGATTAGTATCTACGATAACACGCGCCGCAGCGTTCCCGATTCTCATAATTTCTCTATCGCCCAAGCTGCTACCTGTTTCTACGTTGTTTATAGAAAGTTGTTCAATTCGTCCACTAGTAATTTTCATTTACTACCTTATTTTTATCAACGTTGTTAGTAGAAAAAAAACTGTTTTCGTGAATTGATAAATGTTTAACGGTAAGTACTATACACTTACAGAGTATATAGAATATAAAAACTTCACTTTTGCATCAACTTTTCGTGAGAAGACCGTCGAAAAAGCGGTTTTTATTTTTTTTTACCACGGACTACCCCGCCAAAAATCCTGAACAAATTCATGAACAATACTTCTAACTATATACCGATACTGTAAAAATATAAACAATTTCGCTCTTAAACTTCTTAAATGTGAAATCTGAATATTTCCGACTTTTCTGAGGTTTCTGATTTTTTACCACCAGGATTATTAACCTAAAAATCCGAAACGAATTTAAGTATGTGTCTATGCATTTGACATCTGTTCTATTCTTTTCAAAATTTTAACATATAACTAAATAGGGAAAATATGCCAACAACTGATTTTCCAATTCTACCCTATAACTACTCTCCCGGTCGAAATATAGGATTAAAGTTTTACACATGGTTTTTCTTGATGCCCTGTTGACTGTTTGATGCACTTTTGACCATCTTATCCGACTATACCCTTTATCATAGTTATTAGTCCTTAGACACTTCTGCAATCGTCAATCGTAATAAAATTTAATTCTTTCCAATATATTAAAATATAATTTAATTTCTAAATTTGATCAAAAAATAGCGTCACCCATATATGTACAACCAACGTGGCGGTCAATGTGTCAATTGCGAATTATTGGGTTGTTCGGAAAGTAATTTCGTTTTTCCAAGGGAAAATGCAAAACGATTTTTAACTATTTATTTATGAATTCGATAATGTAGTGACCACTTTGTTCCACGATCTTTTTCCATCTTTCTGGCAATTTGGAGATCCCATGTTCATAGAATACCTGTGCTTTATTAATATTATTGTACTTTTGACGCGTTCATTTAAAATGATATTTACACAGCTTAAAAAGTGTTGAAGAGGACGAAATAAATGGTAATCCGATGGCACATCCTCTCTGAACAGCATATAACTATTTCCTTGCTTGCACTGCATTTTCACCCTTGCGGTAATAAAACAGCAAAATGTGACGGATGTGCTCACTTTGATTTTCCATATTTGATGCGGTGACAAAAAAAATGCTTAAAAGATTATAAAGTTCTATAAGGCATGAAATGACGTCCGAAATGCCAGTTCTGAAAATATACAATGATTTTGCGACTTAGAATAATGTTAAGTAATAATAAATGGAAGTAATACCATCTCTACACGAAAAACGAAATTACTTTCCGAACAACCCAATATTTCAGCTAGCCACAACGATTACTATGCGAATATCATGCAGCAAAACGCTTATGGCTTTAAACTAGAGATTCAAAGTGTTAATAGGCTTCCGGCAGATAACGTGTCGAAACAGTCGCTGATCGAATACCGGCTGATAGAATCTAGTGTTGTGTGCATAACTGTTTTAACCCTTAAATGGTACAGTGTGTACTCAGATTACGAAGTATCGTACTACAACCTTCCTAAATTGCTGTATAAATTATCTGGGATACTTCTAAGTATATAATTTAAGATTACATAATCCAAATGTTCTAAAGACGTTAAAGAAACTTGATATTTCCAATTATTGTGCAATACAGTAGGAGAGTTAGTACACAGAAATTTCGTTGCGGTCATGATAGATCCCAGTGTACCAGTTAAGGGTTACATAATATTCGAACAGATAGTATTTTGATTCCATAGGCACTTAATCAGTTAACTGTTTTTGACGAGTACACTCGTCATGAAAAAAGTGCAAAATTTTGTGCTATGACGAGTATATTCATCATGAGTAATAAGTAGTGACAATTTGCAGTTTAAATTGCAGTTTCAGTGAAAACTAAAATATATTCGTGAACTTCAAGATGTTTGAAATATTTTAAGGCCCGTCGAAATAAAAGGAGCAAATAAAAGTTTATAAATAATTAATATAAAAAAACCGCATATCGTATGAATTATTTTTCGTAAATGTATCGTTGTCTCTTATTAGTCATCACAGAAGCAATTACGGATTTATATATTGTTTTAGACTATGCAATAAGTGGCGCGCCTGGTAATATAAAACGGGATGAGAATGCTTTCGTTTCCTTTTTACATGTATTCAAGAACCGGCGTTTTTTATAGCTCGTGTGCAGGATTCGAGTTATAAGGATCATCCAAATTGAGTTGAGGACTACCTACTTGCTAAAATATTTCCCTGAATATTTTTGTTTGTATTTTATCATCTGGTCAGGGATTCATTTACATAAATGTCGGACTGTAATGTTGCGACAAATTTGCGATAAATTTGAGTAACGAAATAAAAAAATAAAAGTCATTTTATTACAACCTAATTTCATACTACACATACTCTGTGTTTGACGAGTATACTCGTCATCGCTAAATTTGAGCGACGCAATTTAGATACGCATTTTCCAAAGAGGTCGAAACAGTTAACTGGTTAAGGAATATGGAAATGAAACACAATCGAAACAATTCGCCCTCCCCATTTAGAAGATATAACAAATATGGCGTCTTTCCTACGTATATCCTATACCAGGTAAAGGTTGGACAAATAAAAATAATATTACATAAGTATAATAAACTTTATATGTGACTCTAGAGACAAGTGAATTGTTAAAATATTAGAGACGTGCCGCATCGAAAGGTTCGTACGAAATTGCTGTCTTCATGCACAAATTCAGCATGAATCGGACTGAAGGATTCCATAAAAATTTGAGTCCCAAGACAAGATAAGACGCTCAGAAGAAAATCCTATCGATTGTTCTGATAGTAGAATGATCGAATAAATAATGAAAATGAGATCGAATGTCTGTAGTAGACTAAAGGCACACGGCCAAGTTCTAAACAATACGTAGTTCAGGGCTACTTAAGTGGTGGCTCGTGAGTCACTTGTGACTCTTTCCCCTACCTTCCTCTTTCAACAAGAAGCCCCCACTGTGTCGATAGGCCGATGTCTTCCCACAAGCTAGGTAGTCAAAGGGGGAAGGAGAGTCGTTGTTGTATGTTATTCTGCTGCGTTTTGTTTTGTTCGCTTTCTTCGTTACGCGATGGAAATTGGTGGAGGGGATTGAACGTAACGAAGTAAGCGAACGAAATAAAACGCAGCAGAATGAGATAAGACGTACGTTTATCATCGTAATCGCTTCTCGCACCGTGAGGGAGAATGAATGGAGTGGGTTATGGCGAGCGTTAAGAAGCCTTGACGTAGATTCAAGTTCTGCACGGTAAAAAATGCTTCGGCTACTGTCCACAGATAAACGCCCGCAAAGGGTTAACGTTGAGGTCACGCTAAGTTTGTGACTTTGTAAAACCAGCCTGGGTCGATAGCGCCCCAGCATGCAGATAGAGGGTTAAATAATGCGTAGACCACAGGAACGTTTCCTTAAAAAAAGTTTGAGTGTTATTTTCGAGAGACACGTGCTAAACAAGAATTTAGAAGGCGCCCATTCGTCACCGTTAATTATCTCTGCGCTTGAATTCTCGCGATTCTCTCGCTGCGTTTAAATCGGCCATCTCTGCGGTCGCGGTAAGAAGGTAGTACAATAATTCAATAGGCGCTAGCCCGGTAACAACAGGCTGTCCGTCCTTTCGGATCATTTTGGTAGCGGGCTTCTTCTTGCTTCTTCCGTCTCCGCGCGCTCGGCCACGAACGTTTGAGCGCGCGATCGCGTTTCTCCTTGGTTTGCTTCTTTCGTCCACAATCTTCGTTCTCGTAACGATAATTACGTGTAATTAGCCGAGCCGCCGTAGGCAACCATCGGTGATACCCGGTTTCTGCGTGTAGTCGTTATGCCTCGCATGCTCCTATGCGTACGACTATATTTCTTGCGTACTGACAGCAACAGGACTGCCCACTGTGGCGAACCGATCCGATCCTGCCAACGCTGACCAGGACCATGAAAATTCCTAGAGGCCGCACAAGCCTTTTAAGCGAGCCCGTTTCCCCTTTTGCCGTTCTGGGTGTGGCGTAACCTTTTAACGAGCCACGCTTGCCTTTTTTCATTTTCGACCCTTCTCGAAATCATTTACAAACCGGCCGGGCCTTTGCGCACCTTCGACGTCTTTCTTCCTTGCGACTTTGGTTCAGTCGGGTTCACAACGATTCCAATCCTTCGTAGGACAGTGCGATTCTTTTCGATGCTATTAAATTAACATACAAGTTTTGCACTACAAATCCACCATTTTGAAGATCATATGCAACGTTTACTCTTTTGCAAAAATGAGCGAGTGAAAAACGAAATTCTGAAGACAGAAGAATTTGAGAATATTGTCACATTTCTTGTTTTTAATTATTGAAACTATTGAAAAAAGAAATGCGTCTTAATGTAGCTTCCACTTCTTACAATCTACTTAGACAATTTTTATTTTCCATACACATCTACAGTCTAAGTACAATAATAATCAAATTTAATGTTTTGGTATTGCGAAATCAAAATTGTATTGCATGTAAAAATTATACATTTATTTTATTGCATTAAAAACATAACTTTTTTAAAATTGGTCCAAATGACTAGCTTTTTTAAGGTGTTAGAAGGATTAGTTTACTAGGTAATGTGTAAAAAATCTTTTTTTTTAATTGTTATTGGTCATTTGTGACGAATGAAATGAATGTCACGATTTTTAACTTTCTTATCGTGAGTGAATTTTTATGGTTAAGGAAACTGCAAAATGTAGATGACACTCTTGCAAATGAAGAACGCGAATGACTAAAAAGTTCAATGTCTTTTGTAATGCAATCAAGAAATTTCAAATTCATTGATAGAATAAGTTGATTAAAATGGTGCTTGCTTTTTTCAATAAATCTATTTAGATAAAAGTTGCGTTTGTTTAACGTTACTGTCCACAGTCGGACATTTTGTATGCAACAACCTAATGCATATGTTGGTATTACTGTCCATATGAAGAGCGTGTTCGTTAGTCGATTATTATTAGTAAACTGCAGATCTTTATGCAAAATAGAAATTGTTCAAGTAAATTGTAGCAAACAAAAGTTAACTGAAAATGCATTTCCCCTTTAAATAATTTTAGTAAATTCAGAATAATGTAACAAAATCATTCAATTCTTCTAATGTCTTTACAATTTTGTGTTTGACTAATCCATTTCTGTCACAAATGCATAAAGTCCGCAGTCTAATTATTAGTAATATCGTCGGTCAATGTTTTGTTATCGATCAAGACTGTTGTCGGTAAAGGCTTTCGTCGATGAAATTTCTGTTGGTGAAACCCACTGGTAGAGAGGGTTAATTCCTCTTCCATTTAAGATCACTATGCCATTGCGGATTCTGCGTTGCGATGATGAATTCTCGGGCTCACAGATTTGAGAGAAGAGGCCCATTATAATTTCACGGCGTTCCATCACGTGGAACGATAAGTCAGGTATCGGTTTGTGTATCGTTTAGCATCGATCACGGACGGTACAAGTTCCGTTGGTGGTAGACCGATCGATCTCCGCACGGATTGGCAGATAATCGGTTAGCGGTTTCGAATCGCGTCGGTGCTGCGGCGCGGCGTAGCTTGTCGGATTGTCGGCACGCGACAAATTTAAAATTCCCGCCCCGTACCCGGTTCTTATCGGTGTACCCGCCGATGACCCCGGTGTTGTTTGCATGATCGGTCCTCCTCCTCCTTCTCATGTACTCGCGCGGAATGTTACCCGCGTGCGCGCAGCTTTATGGCGGTTTTCAATAATAAAACAGGCGCATGCCGTCGCCGAGCAGAGAGCCGGGACGGGCATGACGAAGCCTTCTATTACAGAAAATTTTATTAACGAGCCGATCCCGGAAGACAAAGCTGGGGCGGCGCGCGCCGCAGTCTGTAAATCAACGACGATGCCTCGGTCATTAAGCCGCGTTCTCAGGAGCGCGGAAGCCACCGCCAGCAATCGCATCGTTTCCATTACGAACACGTACGCTCCGCGACGATTCTACACCGGACCGCGGATTGTTATGCAAATTGTCTGGTTTATGGACGAAACGTTGCACAACTGGACTGCACGCGCGGCTTTATGCATTTATTGCACGGAGATATGTCCACGCGCAATACGGACGGTTGTTGCTGCCTGTTGCTAACGCTTTCTAGAAATATTATAGCAATTCGAGGAATACTCGAGGTTTTAAAACTACGCTTGTCGCCGGCTACAAGTTTTTTACGTGACAGTTAGTTTGCTTCCTGATAATGATGACTGAAAATTTGCTTGTTGCTTTTTCCCTTTTTACCGTTTCAAATGAAACCCGGTATCAAGCGACATTTGCTGATGGCAACAAACACTCGATACTTGGAGAGACATTCGGCCATGTGCGACCATTTTTCAACACTTCATACATTTATGGCGTAGATATACAAACTATCTCATTTGACGCTCCCCGCACAATTATTTCCCAAACTACAGTTCGAAATATAAAACACTGTCACAGATCAAATTTAAGTGGTACCGGACGATGCATAATATGCAAATAACTTTACGCATTTTTGTGCATCGGTGCATCATTAAAACGCAACAACTTCTTTTTTAAAAATGGTAATCTATGCTTTTGGCTGCATTCATTCAAGCAGTTTTTTATTCTCTACATAAAAGTATTAATATACTTGTGCCGTAATCTGATTCGTTAGGAAGTTATCGTAGCTAAAAGTTACAAACATTGTTATGTGACATCACGTAGGTACTCCAGAACACTTGTTAGCAGACTGGAATAATTCACAAATCTACAACAATCTTAGCTACAATAACTAACTAACGAAATATAGGGCATAAGTATGTTAATACTTTTATGTGGAGCACAAAAAACTGCATCAATGGATGTAGTTGAAGACATAGGTTTCCATTAAATAAATGGTGATTCACATATTATGCACTGTCTGATGCCATTTAACTGTGATCTATAACAGTTCGTTCTATTTCGAACTGTTTAGGAGGTACAGCCTGTTCCAGTTGCGTAGGACACCCTGTATGCATAGCTCGTTGTAAAAACTATTTCGAATAAAACTTACTCTGCTAATCTTCTTTAGGTGGGTGTGTGTCTGTCCTGCTGGGCTCGATTTTTGACGGCTCTAAATGACCTTGAATAACCTTGGAAGACGAAAGTGTCATAAGTCAGTGAATTATTCTCGGGATGGGTTACACGCTTACCTAAATGAAAACATACAGTTCCGTATAAAAAAAACAGATGTCACCTTGAAATCTCGGAAGTATGCCCACCGAGAGATGATTTTTGACCACCGTAAGATGTCTCCCCCGAAACAGAATAAGTTTTATTGGGACATAATTGCGTGCGAAACTTCAAATAGGACATCCTGCATAATCACCCACAATATCGCCCCTTACTACTGCAACTTACTAAACGCTTTCTAAATAGTTTTAAGCCTAGTTATGAACAACTACCATTATCTTGAAAAGAGCATCTAGTCTCTCATTAATATACAGCGGATCCTTATGCAAAATAAACACTTTCTACCTGAATTGCAGCAAACTGGAGGGAAATATACATTTCGCGTCTTTCTTAGTTTGTTTGATAGGTAGAAAATAATACAGGTTTGACATTCCAAATCCACCCTTTCGCAAATCATTCTCACCCTTTTCCAAGTCAATTTCATTCTTTTGCAAATCTCTTTCACCCTTTTGCAAATCAAATTCAACCTTTTGTAATTCAATTTCATCCATTGAGAATATTTAATGACACTTGAAAGCATTTGTCTTGAGTTCAGAAGAGGTCGGCATAAACAGGAGGTTACAGCGAAGTGCAGAAAAATAATAATAATTACATGTACCACTTATTTGTACCTCTTCAAATTGTTACAATTATTACATGAATGTGTATATTAAGTTACCAGTATACATTATCTACACCAAGGATTGGCATTTTTGTCTCAATTGAGACAAAACCGTCCCCACCATGGCGCCCACTGTTTGGAGAATATAATCTTCAGACAAAATCTTTTCTATTACAATAATTGCCACTTTACGTCAAATATTTTCTTCCTCACACCTTTTCACGTACCACTAAAAACAATTGAGGTATTTTAGGTGAAAATCTTAGGTGACCCACCCTGTATACACGAAGTTTTAGATACGATTTAGGTACTCGATACCCTAAATAAAGATGTAAAATTTGCATGCAGATTTGCAGTCTATTCGAGGATCAGTTAATTCGATCGACTTGTCGGCTAAGCAGATCAGCGAATTAATGGGCGCACCTTACAAAATGTCGACCGATTACAAGCGCGTAATTTAATCTGCAGAATTTCTGTGGAGGGACTGATTAATATCCGGTGGGCATTCAGGGGTACACTGAATTACCCAGCGGCTTCGAAGCGGGCACCGAGATGAAGTTATTAATGAAATGAATAATTTAGGGGCGAGATAATGGGCGCGCGTGTACCTTGACATTTCCAACTGGCTCGTGTTTGTCCGGCACTTTCCATCGACAGTTACGGAGGCGCTTGTGCACCTGGAGGATGCAGGAGATGCCCGTATATGTAGCACAAGGTGGATCAACGGTTTGATATTACCCGGTGATAAACCCGCAGCCCTTTCTCGAGCCTCGGAGCCGTTTTCTCTCGATTTCGCATGATGACCGCGAGAAAACGGCTAGTTCTTTTGGGGGATAAAAAACGTATCCCTTCAGCCGGGTCCGCTGTCGCAAAGTACTCTCGCAGCTGCCGGACGATCCGCATTCCACGGTTTTACACGGTAGCACGTCGTAGGTTAGCCCTTAACGAGGCGTCGAGCGCCACGTGCACCCCGAGCAATCCATTCGGACCACCGGAAAAAAATGGCTAGCATGCTACTTCTCCGGTAAGCGATATCGGTTTTGCCTCGTTACCTACACGAAACGTTCCCCGGAATTTTTATACGATTTTAAACAGGCCCTCCGCTGCCTCCAGATCTTATCTGTCTCGAGAAATCGCCAGCGCATTTTTACAGCTATTA
Organism: Sphecodes monilicornis; assembly: GCA_913789915.3. Classification (NCBI taxonomy): domain Eukaryota; kingdom Metazoa; phylum Arthropoda; class Insecta; order Hymenoptera; family Halictidae; genus Sphecodes; species Sphecodes monilicornis. The sequence continues at coordinate 2,546,056 of OU565287.1, forward strand.
TTTTTAACGATCCTCAGCCAAGCGCGAATTTCCGCTCAAAATGAACCTTCAGGATGGTTAACCTTTTGCACTCGGAACTATTCAAACACCGAAATCTAGGTGCTTCGTTTGACCTAAGATTGTGGGTTGGTCTGTAACGATGTGCGTTAGGAAAGCTGGTACATATAATTTTACGTAGCTAGCATGTTACAATTTGTCACTAGAAGAAACGCGATTCAATGTTTCGTTGATAATATGCACGTTTCTAATGATACTTACAGCTTGCCTTACCCCTCCATCTGCAACTTATCTTGTCACGATTGTAGGTTTTAAAAAAGATGTTTTTAAATTCTGCAATACGTATTGAAGTCTCTTTTTTAATATATCAAATGTTCAAAGCACTAATGAGAAAATTAAATATTGGAAAGATAGAAATTCAACAGTGAAATTTCACTTCAGACATAAATGATCCAGATTGCAGGCGGAGGTAATTAAATAGATGTAGTCTGTAACCTCAGAATCAAATTGTAAGAAGATGGGTTAATATCCAGATGTAATAAGAACATATTGTTTCAAATCGCGATATTAACCTTCTAGATTCGACTATCTCTTCTGAGACACAACGAAAAATTATTATACTGTAACAATTTTTGTGCTATTTCTACCATTGACGAATAGTGCGTTCATTTATTACCAGATTTCGATCAAACATTGCATAATGCCAGTATGTTTATTTTTTCACTCGTATAAAAAGAATACATGACAGTCATATTGATTGACATTCAAATGAACTGCATTTGAAAGAAAATTTAGATATCTACATAAAAACTGAAGATAGGACTTTAGAAATCGGTTTCAAATCTTAAAATGGTATACAGGATGGGTTAATAAAAATTATCATTTTAAATCACTATTTATTGACTTTATCGAAAAGTGTTTATTAATAAATTATATTTATTATATCCGAGTGGGCTCATTACAAAAACATATCAAGGTGACTTTAAGTTTTGTAAATGGCACCGTATATTTTTTTGTTACTACATTGTAGTCCCTAAAAAGACTAATTCAACGACCTATGACAAAGTACCTTCAATTGACATAGAACCTCCAAACCAAGCGAAAATGTGTTTCTTTGTCATGGTAGAGAACTCATACATATGAGGATTGTTAGGAACACATCCTAAAACTGCAATTACTACTGCTTCATTTGTTGCACGTTTTCTTCGCTCATGCTTGTCATGGGCGATCATTTCAACTTTCCGAATAATAATTTAAACGTACAACGCGATGGACTTTTCCGATTAGGAAATTTCTCCGCATAGCGAGCATCTGTCTTTGTAGCATTTTTTAAACACACCATAAACTAGCATCATTTCTCCTTTTTCGCGTCTATTTGTCCACTGTTCGCTAGTACATATTCAAAGTTACTGAAGTATTAGCTTGTTATGGCTACACTCGTGCCTGGCAAGTATGTTTACGTTTGACTATAATCGCTACTTTGAACGGAAACATTATGTCATCGTTTCGCTTTGTTTTGAGACTCAAGCTCAATTGAACGTGCTTTGTTATTGAGGCAAAACCGTCCCCACCGTAGCGCTAACTATTCCCTTCCAGCAAGCGCCGTACGGTGGGGCAACGAAGACACGAGATATCAGTGAACGCGACGAACGTGCGCGCTGTATGAAAAAGAGGTTGGTGGGGGAAACAAGCGTTTGAGGAGCCCCAACCGTGCCCAGCCCTGTTATAGACCGTTGAATTCGTCTCCTTAAGGACTACAATGTAGTAACAAAAAAAAAAAAATATACGGTGCAATTTGAAAAACTCAAGTTCATCATGATATCTTGGAAAATATAAGATGTTAAAAAATCAAACTGTGTTTCTCTAATGAGTCCCTTCGGCCACAATAAATTTCATTTCAAACATTTTTTGATAATGTCAATAAATTTAATGGTAATTTTTATTGACACACCCTGTATAAGAAACCTTTATGCTATAACAATATTTCTCGATCAAAACACGCTTCATAACATAATTGTAATTTCTTTCGATCGAATTTTGAATTATACGAACCTTACGAAGTTACGTATTTGCCACGATGGTACAACCACGTTGCCATCGTAACTCATACTTATTTATATTAAAGAAAAATTCTTTGTTCTGCTTTTATTGCAATTAGTGCACAGAAAACGCATTATCCCTTGATAATGATCCACATACGGATCGAAACGTTGGATTATTAATAAAATTGCAAATTTGCTATAAAATTTCAATAAGATCGAACCTTTGCGTCGATAGCATTTTCATCAATACGCTTCATAACATTTGCATTCTAAAATCGGACATTTTACATGCAACAACCGTAACGCAAAAATTGTTTCGAATAACAGTGTGTCAATTTTTGTTTAGGTAATGTTTGTTCCGATGCCCGGTTACGGTCGATAGCAAGACAAAGGACCCAGCAGGAGAAGGAGTTAATTGGGTCGTTGGCGTTCGCCCAATAATTACAAAGGACTGCGAGAGATCGTAAGTTATTCGCGCGGTCATATTGCGGCCTGTTGGCCTGTTGGGACCGGGTGCTCCAGGACATCTATAGTCCCATATCGAGACGCGCACCTGTACCGATCCGTCAGGAAGACCGATCACCGAACGATACGAAACGAAACGAAACGAAACGGAACGCTTGGACAACGGGCGCCAACGCGCCTGCCGCCGGCTATATTTCAGAATTTGTTGCTTTAATTACGTCGAGACGACGATCGGTATCGGTTCGATTCCCAAGGACCGACCTTCCGTGTCTTCTCTCTCTCTCTCTCTCTCTCTCTCTTACTCTTTCCCTTTCTCTCCCCCGTTCTCCCGTTTTGCGAGATAAAAAGGTCTGCCCCCGTACACAACCGACAGGTTTCTATAAATATTTGATCGCCGGCTGTGAACCGAGATCCTAGGGGAAGATACACCAATTGCCCATGCACCGCCCCTATATCACGCTATTATTAACCGCTTCTATGCTAGCTAAACGGGCTACGATGCGCGGGTTACCGTCACCTGACGATTTGAACTATCGATCCCGCAGATAGCGGTGTCGCGATCGGCTTTAAAGCGCAGGTGCTCCCTCGGTTTAGTTGAGATTCGAATCTCTAGTCGACGTAAGCCGTACCCATGGCTGGTACACTGCCGCTCAAAAGTACGTGGACATTTTCTTAATCATTTCACAACGGCAAGTTTCACGGTAGAAAACTTTATACGATAGAAATCCAACCGCAACCTACAATTGTGAACAGCAACATTTTTCAGAAGGTATCAGGTTGTCCCGAAAGTTTCTTTCACAATGTGTATGTTTAATATCGTTAAATAACACAAGCGTGTACGAACAACGTGATGTTTTGTTGGTTAACGTGTTATTACTTCTTCAGCTTCCTTTTACATATTCACGTAATTTGATTTTTTTTTAAATATTAGGTTGAATTTGCATTGCGTGCTAGTACCATGCTTTTATCCGAATCCCGACAAACTGGAGTGAGGTAGAAATTTTTAGAGCATATAACGCTTTTATTGTTTTAAATTACACCTGCTCATTTTTGTCATAAATGCATAAAATTCGCTGTCTAGTGATGAGTAACAACACTGAATCATATAATATTATATTAAACTCATATTAATTATTTATTCATATTCTGTATTGAGTTGTTAGTACATATACTAATTTAACAGTAAAATTAAGCTTTCTTTAGAGATCGTTACAGTCATTGACAGTAGGATATGTCGGGCGCCTAAGGGGCTCTTCGATTGACTTCGAGCAATATAAAGTGAGCGCCAAAAGGCGTCAACAGTGCATCAGAAGCAAAATTTCAAAGTGCCTTTTTGCGGCAATCGCGATGAAAATATTAATTACGAAGCGATTGATACTAGATCTATGAAGCACTAAAAGGGACCATTCTAATTGCTTTTAAAGATTTCTTCAAATTCCTAGAAATTTGTATCGTAACATATATTCAAAGAAATAGGTTTATTGAATAATTCTCCATAAATGCATCTTTCTGATCTTAATAAAAAGCAGATCTTTATGCAAAATAAAAAATGTCTAAGCTAAATATAGAAAATTGAAGTTAAATACAAAACGTATTCCTTCTCTCAATGATTTTTATATGGTTTTGTATTTCTTCTATTCAGTTTTGTCATAAATGCATAAAATCTGCAGTCTATTAATAATCGTGAATTAAAAAACTTGGAACCCGTCATTTTGAATTTAAATGTTTTTAAATGTAGGAAAGAGAAGCCGAATTTGGAATAGTGTCTTGGTTGAATTTGATTTGCAAATTGTAGTTTGAAATGACGATATCAAAGACAAAACTGTAAAAGTATTAAAAGATCTAAGAGATATTATTATATTATTTCTGATTTACCAAGATGATTAGGAGGGGGAATACATTTTCTCTTAACTTCTTTTTCTTGCAACCGACCTAGACAATTTTTATGTTACATAAAGTTCTGAAGTCTATTAATCAGTGCTGCTTATAATACTGTTAATATTTTTCTTCTCCAAGATATATAGCTAAACTAGACCCAAAGCATAGTTCATAATCAATGAATAATGTTACTGACACTGTAACAATGTTTCTTTCTGTACATAATGGTTCAGTTTAGGTACTGATGCAAACTAAACTACATCTGTTAATAGACACATACAAGAGAATTTACTGATAAACGTCGTTTAATAAAATATATCATCGGTTCTCAAAAATGGACAGCTGTCCATATACTTTTGGGCGGCAGTGTATGCGTGCAGTCTATAACGGAGATATCGTTGTGTGCACATATTATTTCGCGCGCGCCCGCGAGATTCAAGATTATATTTGAAATAATATTTCATGCGGTTCGTTATCTACCTCGTCTGAAAATGACCGGAATTTTGGGGTGATTCATTGTACCGTTTTATCCTTTCGAGTGTATAATAACTAATGTCGGATATTAAGATAACGCGGTGTTCCCGAATCCTAATTAGCCCGGGTTGCGAATGCTTATTTTTCACTTTGGTTATGTCATCATTTAGGGCTCACAGTAGGAATTTTTTTTATTTGACCGAAGATAATGATTCTCTTTTACGGAACCCTGTAGCTTAACTTCTTGGACAGGACTATGTAAAATTTTCAGATAAAATTCGTAATATTTTAGAAGTTATTGATTGCTGTATGTAGCTCTTTTTCTTGAAATAGTTTTTCCACGTTTTATCCTTAAATAAACTTTCGAAATGTACTTTGAAAATGCAATTACAAAATTATATTATACTTAATATTCACTTCTAGCGAAATCGTAAATAGAAACGAAATAGTAAAATTTCATCTAAATCCACAAATAGTTGTATTATTAATTTATTATTAGCATATTAAATAATTATTGGAATAAACTTGAGTGGCGCCGCATCGGCCTCAATAGTCCATTTTAGTGTTAATCTAGTCATTAGCAACCACATGTCTTAGAAATAAGTTTTGCAAGAGACGAGTGTGATGTCAGGCTATAATAGACAGGGTGTCCCGCGACTCATAGTCAACCGATTAGATGATTCTGCATGTAAAAATGAGTCGAAAGAAAGAATAAAATTTTTTCATTTGAAACTTCTTTTTCGAGAAAAATGGCCATCCGATAAATGGCCGCCTTGTCACTGTTTGCAAAGGTTCACTCTTTTGACGAAATTTTCAATAACATTTTGGCATAATTGCGGACTAATTTCATTAATGGTGCGTCCAATTTCTTCCTTAAGCTCCGGAATGGTCTGTTGATCATTGGCGTACACTTTTCCTTTCAGAAAACTCCAAAGAAAGAAGTCCAATGGCGTCAAATCGCACGATCTTGGTGACCAATTCACATCGCCGCGGCGCGAGATAACACGACCATGAAACTTCGTCTGCAATAACTGCATTGTTTCGCCCGCAGTGTAGCAGGTTGCGCCATCTTGTTGAATGAATAAAAGTGAATTTTTACAATTTCTGTGCGTTGTTGGATCGTGTAATTCTCCTTGACTAAACCTCAATGCTTCCTCATGCCAGTTGTCAAAGATTAGTACTCTATGTTCATCACAAAAAAAAATGGCGCGCAATTTAAAATGTTAGGTCATTTTGAGACACCCTTTACATCTATGAAAATACTTTTCTCGTTAATGAGCTATCCCAGATGATGACTTAGCTATCTAGGGTTGAACGATCCACTGTCTCGATGATCTCAGAATCGTTGAAACGAAAGATCCTGGTGTTCCCAGTCTTCTTTATCGGTTCGACTCCTTTTGTCGATCAGCGAGCGAGTAGAACATGCATTTCGTAACGTCGCTTAGGTAACGAGGTCGCGTTCGTCGATTTAATCGAAATAATTACGAGATTCGCGCGGTACTCCGAATCATTTTTCTCGCGAGATTCACTATCAGGGCTTGTTGAAAACTATTATAATATCGTTTCGATTCTAAAACAGTTATGGAGAACCATTTCCAGCTAATGTCGGTTTCTATTACGGTTGTTATATCAGTTCCATACTTTTTTTTAATATATAGATTCCTCTCGTTATTCTACGTAAAAAAGTATTGCGGTAGAATGGCAAAAAATTGTTAGTTCTTGAGATATTTGTAAAAAATATCATTATTGAATAAGCGTTGTCTGAAATGTATTTAATGTAATGTAGAAGCATTTGAGCATCTTCTTCGTAAAGATATTTTTTACAATTACATCGATAACTAATAATTTTTTTGTCATTCTACTGCAATACTTTTTTTACGTAGAATGATGAGAGAAATCAATTTATGTAAAAAAATATGCATTCCTATTTTTAAAAAAAAATGAAATTGTTGACTGCACGTGCACCATTATACTTTAAAAAAATAAGATCCTACGGATGTAATCCTCTATACACCATTCATTCTTTTCCTTTGATGTTTTTCTGCAATTATATTTGTAACGATGTTATAGCCTGAAACAATTGCGTGAACCATCCTGTATACATATACAATAGTCTAAGTCCGTGGTGGGGACGGTAGGGGGCCCTCAAATGCCTACTTCTCCCGCCAACCTCTCTTTCCTGCGCGAGGCCTGCGCACTGTTCGCAGCGGGCGAAGCACTTCCTACCTCTATGGTAACGGCGGATGCTGGTGGGGGACAGTGGGCGCTATGGTGGGGACAGTTTTGTCTCAATTGAGACAAAAATGCCCATCCCTGGGTCTAAGCCTCAGATTTTAAGCCAGCGGTTTCTAACCTTTATGCTATTACGACTCTCCGAAAAAGAAAGTTGTTCGAGATTTCCGAGCTCTCGAATGTTCTTTCCGTCGCGAGCGATTTCGATCCTGCCTGTTTCTTGCAAATCGTCGCAACGAGTTCTTATGTATAGGCCTTGCCCGCACTAGCGTCTGCCTATACATAAGAACCTCGAGTTTCGGCAGTTTTTCTGTACCTCGTCGAGCTCAGCTGACGAGCTCGACTCGTGCATCGCGGTGAACGACCGCGATTGTAAACGTCGTCGGCGCCGGCTGTTTACGTTTCCCGCTGTACTTGTCTCGTGGGCCATACTTCCGATATTCCATATTTTAAATCCAACGCCTATTTTCCATTGTCTCCCTCGCCGCACCGGTCGTTAGGGCAATGCCCCGATTGCCAACGAACGTTAGGTGCTGGCGGATCCTTGCAATTTCAAAAATCCCACTCCTCAATCCTTCCTAACCGATGGTCCCGGACAAGTATAAATAGGCGCGCCGAAACCGCGCTCGCTCTCGTCACTCTTCGACTGTATTACGCGTACAACGCGCTGTTCTATTTACCGTTGTGCGCTTCACTTCTGTAAATCGCTTCTCTAGTATTCACGTGCGCTTCACGTGAATATTATCATCTTTCACACCTCGTGCGCTTCACGTTGTGTGCCTCCCCTCATCATCACCCGCATCTCACTTGGTAACATCTTTCATCGGTTCTTTGTGTCATATTTCACCCCCCTTTTCTGTATATTCTTCGTTACAATATAATTCTTGTTATCTACATTCTCTACACTGTATTTACCTCTTCATCTCCGTTTCCTAATAGCTAGAGTTTCAACATTGGTCCTTCGAGCCGGATGTCTGTCTTTACAACACAGAATCCTTCCTATTCTCTCGCATACTGCTTCCTACTCTTTCGCACATTCCTTTCCGCATACTGCCCCCTATTCTTTTGCATACTGATTCCTATCCTCTCACATCATTCGCTACCATGAACGCCATAATCGCGAGTCAGCACGTGTTAGTGCAGTGTATGTCTACGGCCCTCGACTCCATCGAGAAGATCGGCGACTCCAATCTTGCCGCCTCTACTGCACTCATCCAGACCGCACTGACCAACCTCGACGCCAATTGGAAGCAGTTCGATGCCCAGGATGCGCTGCTTCTGGCCACTGCAACTGCTGATGACCACGTCACTGCCTACGTCACCGACGACGTCTATACAGAGGGTGAGATTGTCTACCTCAGCCAAAAGGGACACCTCCTGGACTGGCTGGCGGCAATAAAGAAGCAGGAAGCGGCGACGGTCGCACCATCACCACCTCCAATGGCGCCTACACGACGTGAAACATCATCATCGCACACTGGCCCGACGCCGATGCCGACCCCGCTTTCGAGGATCGACATCGAGTCCAAGCTGGACACTCCTTCCAACGTTACGCCAACGACGTCAGGTTCCAACACACACACCAATCGGACCCAGTCTCTTGCTCTCGAGATCACATCAGTCCTGCAATCTGGACCAACGCTCTGGTCCACACCACGACCCTCGCCACCGAGGATCAAGGTTACCAACGCGACAACCAGTCAGGTGCCGCTTGGCACCCCCGCACGCTCGGGCACCAACACTGTCAAGCTTCCCGACTCTACAGGGAATGTCATCATTTCGCCGTCGATCTCTGTCCTGCAACACCCTCACGGATCGATGCAACCGGACGACCTGACCTTGGTTCACGTCATCACCGATCCTGACGTCTCGAATACATGGGGCCAGACCTACACTGCCGCTGCGTCCACCGATCCTGGTGCCAAGGGGTCCCTGGAATCGCCGATCCACCCACAGCAACGTCCACTGAGCACCACCTCTCCGTTGGTAAGTGGAATCGGCTCAATGACGACAGCTCCAACGCGAGGGAAGCAGCAGGACTCGGCTTCGCGTCCTCTGACGTGCACTTCCGCAACCGTGGAGGCGCGTGTGCTTCCACAGTCCTCAGGTGAATCTTCACACGTTTCATCCTCCACACCGGGATCATATACTCCGGGTCCGACCCAACCGGACTCGCTTGCCACGCCGTCGGCTCCTGCAGGCCATCAGGTCCGAGCTGACCCTCCGCACTCTGTACTGGAGGTCACCCAACGCCGCTACCTATACGCAGCGTTGACATCAGCGCCTCCACGCGGATGGGCCTCATCAGGCCCAACGCCGTTTCTGGACTCTATTTCCAGGTTCACTACCAGCATCTCGCTCGGCTACAACGAGTCTGGGAACGTCCACGATATCACCCACACCAAGGGCAAGGCATCGGTCGACCTTCTTCACCACCGAGGAAGAGAAGTCATCGGCTGTGTGCTCCGACGCAAGGCTCAGCTCACTACCTCTCCGGTCTCCCGCCGAAGATCTTCGAGGTCGAACCACTGGAAGTTGTCTCGCCTGCATTACGCCCGCAACCTCGACGACGTCTTCCTCCCCGCCCGCAGCTGCACCGCCGCTCAGGCGACACCTTGTGAGTGGTACCGATCCAGCCTCCTACGCCGAGTTCTCCCACCATTTTCTCGGATGGTCCGACTGCTGCTTCCTCAAGCCCTGCGCTGCAGCTTGATACAGCGGTCACTAACTCAACCTACTCGTCGTTGCGATCGAGGACGAGACGCTGACGGCCATGTGCATCCTCCCGTGCGACCCAGGACCCACGTCGCTCTTCCGGCGGTCCTGCGTCAGGAATGCATGTGTCCGAGCCACCACGTGACGTCATTCCTGCACCATGACTACACCGACGATGACATCACTAGCGCCGCATGCAGCCGTCCGTCCAATGGGCCAGCCCCCTGTGGACATCATCTCAAGAGGCACCCTTGCGTCACCTCTCGCCAACCACCGGCTCCACCATATCGCTATCGGTCCATCCTTCTTGCGCCAGCCGAGCAGCATCCAGAAGTCGCTCACCAAGGATACGACATTGCCGGCCGGGCTCCTCCACCTCCGCAACACCGGACCGATGTCTTCATATCTCCGGTCCACTACCGGGGACCTCTCACGCCGACATCTGCATGGGCAACGCGCCTCGCCCTGGCATCTGCCGAGCAGCATCCCGGGATCAGTGCAGGGCTTTCTCAACCTCAATTCCGCCGCTATCGCCGTCTCCGATTCCCTCAACGTCGGCCAGTCTCTCGAAGCCGACTCTCTCGCTTCCCTCCAGGCATCCGATGGCGGGCGGCATCCTCCCACGCAGCGGATTCTCGCAGACTTCTCCCGACGGATGGTGTATGGGACTCTACCGTTGCACTGGCATCCGTCAGGCACCGGCTCCAAATCCGTCCCGGCCGACGGTCACCACCAAGATGCAACCCCTCTTGCCAGTTTTACGCTGACATCATCATCCATCGAGTAACCTCACCTGAGGATGCATTCGACGGCGGGCGGCAACCGCTGTCCAGCCCATGGACAACGCCGCCATCTTCCAAACCACACCGATCGGTCGTACCGCATCCAGCGTGGCTGGACCATACTGGACACTCAGCAACTGAGGCATCCCCGAACTGTCGCGCGGCCGTCAGCGACGACGCCAAAACATTCTTTTGTTTCAGTTCGAGAGCCGTCCTTATAACTGACGTACCGGACTACCACGCCTCCACCTCCCTCGCCGTGGATCGTTATCGTTCTGGCTGTCGCAGACGGTCTACTCCATCGCCCACCGACACCAACCACGTCGTGAATGCACCCAGGAGCGCCGAGGTGTCCGTCGCCTCATCCACGGGAGTGACGGTGCATCCCTCGTTCAAGGACGGAGTGCCAGGGTGCCACTCCACTGCGCGCTCCCCAACTCGGTGGCCACCAGCAGACTGCTGTCCGGTCCGCGGACCGCCACCTCCGCCGTACGAGTCATCGTCTCCCGAGCCGACGCCCTCGCTGCAGGACGCATCTACGTCGCGAGTTCCCGGCCTCGGCGTCTACGCTACTGGCTGGACTACGTCTGGTGACAAAGGTGATCAACGGCTTCCACCGATCTCCAACCTCCTGAAGAAGCGGACCGCCATCGCACTCAACTCTGGACCACGGGATCAAACCCCCGTCCACCCAGGAGCCAAACAACGCGTCCGCGTCGTCACCGTCCGAACCTCCACCAGCAACGTGAAAGGACGGGTGACACAACTCAATTCTCTCGGCCGCGCTGCGACGTCATAAATCGTCCCCGCTCCGCGATACCCAGATCAGTCTTACACGTAGTAAGGCTATGTCATCGGCATCGTAAATTCCCCGGTCTCTGTTAAACGTGCATATTTCATCTCTCACCTTTTATCTTTTACATGCTGACATTTCATACCCTAATTTTTCTCTTTCTTTATTCGACGGTAGTCGAAGGCGGGCGGAATGTTCGAGATTTCCGAGCTCTCGAATGTTCTTTCCGTCGCGAGCGATTTCGATCCTGCCTGTTTCTTGCAAATCGTCGCAACGAGTTCTTATGTATAGGCCTTGCCCGCACTAGCGTCTGCCTATACATAAGAACCTCGAGTTTCGGCAGTTTTTCTGTACCTCGTCGAGCTCAGCTGACGAGCTCGACTCGTGCATCGCGGTGAACGACCGCGATTGTAAACGTCGTCGGCGCCGGCTGTTTACGTTTCCCGCTGTACTTGTCTCGTGGGCCATACTTCCGATATTCCATATTTTAAATCCAACGCCTATTTTCCATTGTCTCCCTCGCCGCACCGGTCGTTAGGGCAATGCCCCGATTGCCAACGAACGTTAGGTGCTGGCGGATCCTTGCAATTTCAAAAATCCCACTCCTCAATCCTTCCTAACCGATGGTCCCGGACAAGTATAAATAGGCGCGCCGAAACCGCGCTCGCTCTCGTCACTCTTCGACTGTATTACGCGTACAACGCGCTGTTCTATTTACCGTTGTGCGCTTCACTTCTGTAAATCGCTTCTCTAGTATTCACGTGCGCTTCACGTGAATATTATCATCTTTCACACCTCGTGCGCTTCACGTTGTGTGCCTCCCCTCATCATCACCCGCATCTCACTTGGTAACATCTTTCATCGGTTCTTTGTGTCATATTTCACCCCCCTTTTCTGTATATTCTTCGTTACAATATAATTCTTGTTATCTACATTCTCTACACTGTATTTACCTCTTCATCTCCGTTTCCTAATAGCTAGAGTTTCAACAAAAGTTTTTCTGCTCCTCCCTACCTTTTATTTAATTATTAGATATAATAATATGGACACGTTTTAAATAATAAAAACTTTAGTACAAAAAAATCTGATAATTACAATTAGCAGAATAATAACAAGATTTTGCTATAACATATACGTACGTGTATATTTATTTTTATATTAAATTCTTTTTAATCATTTAAACCAACTACACCTTTCGGATCAAAATTTAATGCGACGGTTGTTGTTGTTTATTGGTACAAATTTTATCAAATCTTGGGGGCAATGTTGAGCGTGCCACTCGTATCTCTGTTTCGACTACTAACCTAGTTCGATATTTGGTTTTCATTGCTGCCAGTGCCGAAAAGCCCGTTTCGCATAAATAAGACGTTACAAGCACTTGCATTGTTTTATAATACAAAGATTCATACTCTCCGCTAAAATTCATCAAAAATTGAATTAAGGATTCATTTTGAAGATATTATGATATGAAAACTGATATTTTACTAAAAACTTTTGGTGCTTCCCGTGGCAATCGTCAGCGCCTCCCAGGTGGGAAACCGCTGCTCTAAGCCCTCCAAGGTAAGGAAACTGTTAAACTGTTATTTTCGGAACCGTTTGAAGTACTACTCTCTACCGATTCGGGTGCAGCTTCGCAAGGCTGTAACGTCTACATTATTTCAGCTCTGTAGCACCTCTTTATCGACGAAACGAATTGCTAAGTTACAATATCTCCGCATCTATATTGCCGCGGATTTCCTGCCGATATCGGTTATGAATCATGAAGCATCATCTGCCGTACCATAAAATGTTAGATCGACGATCGATACGGGGTATCGGTCGATCAAAGGAGTACGAGGTGTCCTGATTCGAAGGACAAAATAAGCCACGGTCTTCAATTCGACTCTGTCGATCAAGGGTCACGCGACCGGCGCGTCCGAAGCCGACGACACGAAATCGACCGGCAAGATCGGCAAGAAAGTTTTATTAAAATTATCGTTCGGGCACGCCGTAGGGCACGCAGATGCACGCGACACGATGCGCCGTAAACGAGCGGTGCGGTGACAGGACACGTGCCAACATATAGGCGACACGATCGAAAATTACGATCGAGAGCTGACCGCGTTTAGCGAGCCCACGAGATCCCCGCGGGAAGATTAGAAGACTCCTCTGCGTGCACGCGTGCACGAAACACACGGGGTGTCGGAGAATTTATGCTACCTGGATCGATTCTACGTGAAAAGACGCAACGAAAATGCGGTATAACATTTTGTCTTGCGAGCTATCGTTTTCATGGAAATCGAGCCTGAATTCGGTCCTGTCCGTCCATGGCTGACCGTTTCTACTTCTCACGTAACAGAGTTTTCGAAGGCGATCGTGTCGAAAACGAAGCTTCTTTCGAGAAATGTTATTCTTTGTTTTCGATTTGTTTTTTCATGTAAAATTATTTAGACACCCTGTATATGCACGTTAACACAAGAAGGACCGAAGAAACAGGAAGGTGGATAATGACGTTTGCTCGCCCCTGCTCGGCCATGGCGCGGCAGTCACGCTTTTCGAAAAAAATTTCAACCGGCCGAAAAAATGGCACACGGGGAACAAGTAACGTGGCTCAGGTGGCCCAATAATGAGTGGTCCTCGCGACACACCGTAAATTTTCTGTGTCAATACGCCGCGCCGTGCAGCTGGCAGCCAGGCCCAATCTTAACGAGATCGTTTCGACGTTTCTTTCATTTCGTGTTGCTGCGCATGAACACCTTATTATTGGTTTCGCTCGCCGCTGGTTTTCGACGTGCTCTTCTCAAATTGGTTAATATTATGCAGTACATTACGTGCCACGTTATAATGACATGAAAATTTATTTCTATTAATTTGAAAGGTGGAGATGCGGACGAGTTAAGAGTTTTTATTCCAATTGCATTATTTTTCCTCTGCTATTTGTTACTGAAGCAAATTTCCTCGGCGATTTAGTTAGAACCGTAATTATTTGATTGGAATTCATAAAGCTATGACAATAAATAATTATACAATATGCGCGACGAAAATATATGTATACAGTGGCGTGCAAAAGTATCGGGACACCCTTTAAAAATGAATAACTTTTATAAAATTGGGTCAAAGAGCTTGAGTTTTTTCAATCACCATTAGTCGAAATTGCGAAGAAAAAAAGTAATGACGATGCTTTTTAAGTGTTTTGGTTGCGCCTATAATGAAAATTTAAAATATACCTTTTGTGGATCTGAGTAAGTTATATACATGTACAAAGTTTCATCAGAATTGATTAAGGCTGCCACAAGCCATAGATAATTAAAAATGGCAAAAATTATGAGTAACTGCAATTGAGATCAGTCTTCTTACGTCTTTCAATGCCTATAGTTTTGTTGTGCGTCAACCGATTTTGATGAAACTGTGGGCATGTACATTACTTACTTAGATTTATAACAGGCATCTTTTACATTTATTAATTTTCATTATAGGCGCAGATAAAAAGGTTATAAATCATGACTATTACTTTTTTTCTTTGCAGTATTCGACCAATGGTAATTTTGAATTAATTTTCTTTAATCTAGTACAATAGTTCTTTCAACATCTAAAAAAAAACGAAGTTATTCGGTTTTAACGGGTGTCCGGATATTTTTACAAGCCACTGTAGCTCCATTCAAGAAAGTCAAGGCGATTTTGGTTTATTATTGAGACAATCGATATTTTTACACGTGATATTGCAATTTATAGCGCACTGAAAAGCGTTTCAAATTTTGTTTTGAACAACAATTCGTTATATTATCGAAAATTCCTTGAAAATCGTGACGATAATTACGTGGTTCAACCTGTATACGTAAATAGGTAGTCATACTATGTGACTCGGCGAGGGAAATAAATTTCATCCGGTAATCTGATATTTTATTTTACTTTGGGTTCTATACAATTTTTTAAAATACTGTATGAGAAGATCCGCAATTTAATTACAAACTCAATGAATATTCAACTGATTTCAGTGATTAGATTTAAATCATATAGAGTGCGTTCCATAAATATTTCAACCCTATACAATTTAAATAGTTTACCCTGTTGGAAATAAATTATGCCATAATATTCCTTCTCATTACTAACTAGCATCACAAAAATAAATATTAATAATAATACCGTTAGTTTATGGTAATCAACAGCTGTAAGAATAAAAATGCTGTTTAATCAGTATTTTATACATCTAACAATTATTAACAAAAATCTACGGCGTTTTTATCAGCATAAATCAGATGATAATAAATACGATCTTGCATACTTACGACGGCATATTTTATTACATTTTCATTAATGTGTTATTATCTTTAACGTTTGCAAAATTGGTCTTTGTACATTTTTGTACTATTTATTCTTTGCAAAAATCCACCCAATTAATATTCTCCGTAAATCTCTACGAGATTTGCAATCAAAAAGCAGTCTGTTAATTATGCAAAGCTATAGATACGTAATATTTTATTCTTGCACTGTAATGTTTAAACTAGCGCCATAATAAATTATTTACAATTTCTTCTCGTAACGTTAAATCTTGGTATTTTTCTATTTCCACAGAAATTCAAATATCACATCCATTTATATGCTCCAAAGAAATATTTCCTCGCTCCATCTTGTATTATGTATAAGCCTGAAACGACACGTTGCAGTATCGATGGGTCGGCATATTTATAACACGCACAGCGTTTCCAAACGAACAAACTACCGTACAGTGGTCTAGAATCGTAAAAGAGGTGGACAACATTCATATCTCTTTTAACTATGCAGTATTTATTATAAAATGCACAGTTTTCGGGGTTTTCAAATGCATAAAATTCGAATCTGGTATTACCTTTTTGCAACTATATGAAACTACTCTTATAAAGCTCCCTTATAGGCGGTGTTTTACACTTTAAAATTGAAAATTTTCTAATTGATTTAAAACCTAATTTCAAGCAAATAATGTTATATAAATATATCCATAAAACTGTATAATTAGCAAGTTAGTGTGAATTATTGCGAAAATACTGAGACTTTATATTTCAGAATTTTAGATGTAATTATACAGAATTCCACCTACTTGCTTAAAATAGACCGCTGTGCGCCGCGCCGCGTTATTCTTATTTATTCAGAAAGCCTCGGGTAGCGTTCCCGAGCGTTTCCTTCGATCGCGTCAATTAAATTGTTAATTTCATTAGCATGTGGTGAAATTACCGTATCCCAGTTTTCGCGGCACATGTAATTGAACTGAATTATGCCACCCACGGCAGCCGGTTGTACATCGTAATTTAGCCGGGTGAGCGATGGTCTCCCAGCGGCATACTGACAATTAGTTTTCATATTTTATCCGGCGGCCGCGCGAAAGGCTAATTGCGTAATTACTCTTAATCGACTCGCTTTTTCTTGGTCGGTGGTTTATTGCGTTGATCAACCGGCCGAGAGAAATAGAGAGGATGACAGAGAAAAAGACTGGAAGATAGAGCGGAAGAGAGAGATACAGAGGAAGAGAGCGAGAGACAGAGAGAAATAGAGACAGCATCGCTTACGACTTTTACGCTAGCCGGGGAGGACTCCGATGGAAAGGGCGTGACGATATCCGTCATTTCCGGTGACCGAGCATTCCCTTTATCTTTATCCTGCATACTTTTCCTCGGCGTAACTGCTCTTGTCCCTGTCCTTTCCAGTGATGTTTCCTTGATTATAGTTGCCGGCGGACAGCACGAAAGATAAATTGTTTGCAATCGAAACTGAAGCCCTGGGCGATCGTGATCATCGCCTGCATACAGCCTCCCTTGATTGCGATTCTCATTATCCCACCGACTGACTCTTCAAAAGTATATTGTGTGCAGTAGTTTTTACGCACTGCTCACCAGCGACTATCATGAGTTCGTAATCTTTGCAGCTTCCTTTTCTCGCGAATCTCACCCCAAGGAAACGCGGCCGAGCGCGCACCGCTCTGCAAAGAAAAAAAAATATCGTTAATCACCTGTGGCCGGGGTTTTACGACATTACGCGTGTCCGGCTTTAAGTGTACTGACCTCGAAAATCATTTCCACTCTAATGCAATTAAAATGACCGCTCGGCGAAATAAGAGTGCTGCATCAATTGGCGCGGAAAGAGAACAGCACGAGAGAAAGATGTTGAATAATATATTAAATAATTCAAGGGAACGGATGGGACGAGAAAAATTTGTTCCCGATGATAAATCAAGCTAATATTTCGCAATTCATCAGAAACGGTTACAGTTCCAATCGCAAGAACATCTGCGTTTGCATCAGGTTCGTAGAGAAGCCAGCGAGGCGCTATACATGTAAGGATTACACGTCAACACTTCGTGGTGCACTGGTGAAATATCTGATTGCGAGTTATGATTAATACTTTCGTAGTTTACGTATGTTTAACCGCTAGATCGTCGCTCTTGATATATTGCCGGAAATAACGTACCCGCCGACGAGGTTTCCTATCCTTCGTTGTCCCGCCATCAACGTAATCTGAGCTGATTCCCGAATAGTGTCTTCAACCAGACATCCCTCTCAGCAAAAATTCTAATTACATAGCCTTCAACATTCGTTATTCCTTCGGGGACAACAAAATGTGTACACACGTTCACACATTCGTTCGCAAGAAGATCCTATATTTATCTGTCGAAATTGTATATTTAACCCCTTAACGCCGGGTCCCACAGTGCGTCGGCCAACAGAGCAAAAATGAAAAGAAAATTTTTGTTTACATGAATATATTAACGAAAAATCCTGATTGTTCATAAACATTCACCAAAACAAATAAATAGAAAGTGAATGAGCAATGACTGTTCACTTGTGTACAGTATATGTTTAATGATCACATCAGTTGTCATTTATAATATTTAAAAATGTTCATTTGTACTTCTATTTACGTTTAAATACATAAAATAGAAGCGTTACAATTTTCCCTGTATGGTGGTACTTTTTACTAGATGTCTAAAGTACCAAAGATTTTATCCTACATTTGCATCTAATGAGTTGAACAAGTATATAAGTATTAAATCACGCCAACTATTTTCTGATGAAGGAAAACATTTACGAGAAAAAACTATGAAAACTTATTTTGTTACAACCTGCCCGGCCTACCCTAAATTCAGGTGAGTCTCGCAAGAGTTGACCAATTCACGCACCTGCACGGATTTTTCCGATGGTATCTCAGCCGACGATCGATTTACGACAGATTCAACCATGGTCTCGCGATATTATCATAGCTGCGGGTGACCGGTGCACGACAAATCGTCTACGATCGAACACCGCTGACGTTATGCTCGGTCTCGATGCAGGCTCTCTTGTCCAAGTAAAAGGCAGGAGCGTGGGAGTCGAAGAAATGCGTTTCCTCCGTGCGTTTCACATGCGTATTCCCGTAAACTCGCGCGCAGCAGCGTCGCTGATTAACTCGACGGGCGATCGTGTGCCTCTAATGATCGGCTCAGCAAATGACGAGAGCACACGTTCTAGGTTATATCCCATTGAATTAGCCATGGATCCATGCCGATCAATTATTCCAAATTTTAGCGAAAGATTCTTCGATATCAACGAGGGATATTAGCTTGTTGCATATGAAATGTCCGATTTTTAGCAGTAACGTTGGTTAAACTTTCTTTTGGAGGACAAATTTTTTTTAACTTTTTTTATGCAGTCCTGTAGATTTCGATGAGAAAACACCGAAAATGGAAGTTTTATTGCCAGGAGTTCACTGGTTCAGAAGTTATACGCGTGTAAAGTTGAGCACTTTTAACTAACCCCAAACCAACTTGAACTGTACCACTTAGTACTATTTAGCCGATACGCTGAACATCTACCATCTATCCAGCGCATGCGCGCAACAGTCCTACCTCTAGCACTCAACGAATATCCAATATGGCGACGCTCTAACCTGTCAAAAACGCTTAAATTGCTTATGTTTACCCGCGTATAACTCATAAACCAGTGAATTCCTAACAATAATACTAAAATTTTGTAATGATTGCATCGATATCTACAGAAATAGATAGACAGGATATTTACATAAAAAAGAGTTAAAAAAGAGTTGAAAAAAGTTAAAAACATCTGGTCCTCCAAAAAAAAGTTTAGCCGTAACGTTAAACAACCGAAGCTTTTTCGAAATAAACTTATTGATTAATGAAAGCCCTACTATAACTAAAGATACCCATTCCACGTACACCTACACCTGTACACGTGCAGTCCGTATATCCGTGTTGAAATCCGTGTATTATTTAATCAACCAGCCCTGAATGACCGAAACCAGATAATTTTTACTTCAACAACCTTAAATCATTTACGTGTAAAGAAATAACGGTTGCAATAGATTTTTCAATAAACAAACTTTAAAATATTCTTTCTATGTTTATTCTACTGCAACTATAATTTGAAAAGCCTGTAAACATAAAATCTTGAAGAAAAGTTATTTACTTACCCCACCAATTTTTCGACAAGCGCTTCTAACTGTCGCGGAACGTGTGATCACGCAGTAGTATATCGCAGTACTATAGCATAGTAGAAGTCACTCGTTACTATAGTCTATCTTTCGCCGGTAAGGCACGCGTCGGTACAAAGTTATTCACAATTAGTCAACCTATCTCTATAGATAGCAGCCCCGGTCTCCCCTAAGTCAAGGATGAAATCATTGGGTTTTGGAAGATTTTGGGATGTTTGAGTTGAGTGGAAAACATGAGTCGATGTCACATTTTCAATACGAAATAACGTTGGTATATGACATGAACAGCGAAAGAAGGTATATAGGCTCGTCGGATCGGCCAGCGGATCCTTCATCGTTGATTTCGCAAGGTTCGCGGCAAGGGCGCAGTAAAAGTAAACGAGGCATTTGTAACTCGTGTACCGTCGATGGGAATTCCTGGTTTGGCCAGACCCGCAATAGCGGCTCCGTAATAGCGACACAGTAGTCATCCACTTTAACTTAAATCACGTCTGCATGCACGCGACTCGCCGCATCCCCGTTGTCGTTCCTGTCGTCGTTGTACTCGTCGTCGTCTTCGTTCGCAACAAGCAGCTCCTTAGGCGGGCATAATGGCGCAATAAATTACGCCACTTTGTGAACGCAGTTGAAGCCACTATTATACGCCAGCGCCATAACCAGCCGGAAGGAATAAAAATGCCCGTTTATCACCGACAACGCCGATAAAACCAACCACCGATACTCATCCGTATCGCGGCCCTCCGCTCCGTTAACTCTAACCACGCCGATATGCAATGTTTCCTGCGATGCTCGATAGGTCTGATGTCTTCACACTTGAAGCTTTTGACATATGTTCGCGCATCCTGCGATAGATTATCACGCGAAGTGACGATTTTAACCACAGATATATTTCAGATGCATCTCACTTGGAGGAGCGGATATCGGGATGAGTATGATTTCGACGAGAGTTTCTCACAGGCGAAGACACATTCCGGGAAACATCATTAGAGTTCAGTAGCCTTTGAGATGCTCTACAACTCGCATTTAGTCTCGTTCCAGTATTGGTGTCCACAACCTGGCAAATTTTATAACGAGATATGAGCCCTAGAGCTAGATATTCCTCCTCTGCTTACAATTTTTGGAAACTGTGTGCTTGGGAAGATGATTGTTTTGGGATTTGAGTACAGTGAGTTTATGTTGCTAAATTTCGAAATATCCTCGCCAATTCTGCGATAAGTTGATACGGGAGGTATCGATTTAAATCGCAAAATCATCCAGATGCGGATATCGCTGCGAGGATACTTTCGATTCAAATGTCTGACAAACCAGATCCCATTCGGAGCAATATCAATACAGTGTAATAGCTTTAGAAGTGTTCTTCCACTTGCATTTAGTCTCATTCCAAAATTCGTATCCACATCCTGACAAACTAATAAAGAGACATAAGATTTAAGGTTAGATAGAAGAATAGCAGAGAAGGTTGGATACTCCACCTCTGTTTACAGTTATTGGAAACTCTGTGCATGAGAAGATGATTCTTTAGGGCTTTGATTGGACTGAGTTTTAGTTGATGAGGTTCTAAATGTCCTCGCGAATCCGCTTCACGGGAAGGAGACAAGGACGGATGGTCCATGTCTAAAACAATGATGAGGCGTCCCGCGCTCGTAACAAGACGCGGCTGCTTGGACGTTGAAATAATAGCGGCTACGCTCGGCGTGGTATCATCGTAATGATCATCGTCACCGTTCTCATTGTCATTATCATTCTTCAGGCCACTTACCGCGGGACGAGCTGAGTGAAAGCCGCAACCGGGCGCGAATGAAGTCATCTTCTCTAATGCATCGATGGTTATCCCGGCTACGGCACCTTAAGCCCGACTCAACCCATTTACGACATTACCTGGCGCACCCACACGACGAGGAACGGAACAGTGGAACGGGTTGAAAAGAGGAGAAAGAGAAACAACGCAAGCGAGCGCGCACGCGAGAGAGGGGGGGGGGGGTAGCAGTAGGAAAAAGGGAGACAGAGCCCACTATTATGCATTGTGAGTTCGCGCTCTTCAAGGCTCCCCTTTTACAAAATGGCGTAATATGTCGCGCCATTATCCGAAGCCATCCAAGGATCTCCCCTCCCGGGCTGGCAGCCGTCAGAGGCGAGACGGTTTAAACGAACCACGACCACCTTTTCGAGCGTGACTTTTTGTCAGTCACCGGAGCCGGGACGGTGCACACGCGAATCGCAGAAGAAATTGGAGTGGTTTCGTAAAATATCGTCGACGGAAACGTCTTCTTTGTCTTTAGGTCATGCCGGGCTCTCCGTTGGAGCTCGCACGCGAAGAACAGTCGAGTAGATTGCATTAAACCGTTCGTAAGCAGTTTATCGACTTACGAATTCGGAACATTGGTTATTTAGGTGCGAGCTGCGGATCTCGAAGCATTTATAACTCGCGAGACGTTTTACAAATTGTTTAGTAGGCTCCTGCATACTTAAATGGGACAGAGGAGCCTAATTGAAAAAATTGACCCCCAAACACTTTTCTAGCGGGAGCGAGGCAGAAAGCGTCTAACTATTTTCTACGGACTCCGAAAGGGTGGCCAACGATTTCGAGCGAAAAGAAAAAGACTCTCAGCGTCCCCAGAAGCGAGTTGGCCCCACTCCTTCCTTTTCTTCTGCCGTTCTCCAACTCAATTTAACCGCGAAACACCTTTTAGTTCCGTAATTACGTCGGAACAATGACGGCCAACTAATCGGCACGGCGGGAGAAACGTTTTCGAGCGAGCCGGCGAAAGAGAGAGAGAGAGAGAGAGAGAGAGAGAGAATGGCTGCTCCTGCCACGGTAAAATCAGCACAAAAGCCTGTCTCGAAGAGTTCTTCGCGAGGAGAGTTCAAGAAACGTACAATGATTAACTATTCAACGTGCACAGTGGCGCGGAAACAAACAACACTCGCGAATATGATTTCCCGTGGCAAGCTGTCGTTGCAGTAGCAGTTACATTCGGTTTCGCTGGCTGGTGCATTGCGTCAACGCAGCGGCAAACGATCCCAAAGGTGTCTCGTCGGCATTGAACTGGCGTGGCACAGCTCCATCCGACGTCGCCCCCGGGGGAACGCGCCGCTACAACGAGCTGTAACGAGGCGGCGCATTAGCATGATTACAATTACGCCGTGTCGGCTAAGTAGCGGACCCATCGATACGCATCCCCCGTTGGCTAGACGCTCCAAGGATGAATCGAAATCCCAACATTCATATTCCTGCCCGACCAAAGGATCGCATTTTACCCTGCGCTGCACGATGCGAAAAGCGCGCTTGGGGGATGTGTCAAAAGAGAACAGCCCTTCGTGACGAAGAGGGAAAAAATAGTAATCGTGTGGATTATTGTTTATTTTATAGATTCGACGCGTGGTAGCAAACGAAACTAGCATGTTCACACGAGGTTTGATAAAAAATACGCGGAATTTTCATTTTTCTGAAAAATCTTGATTTATTCATGAATATTAATTTTATTCCGTTAAACGTAATTCCGATCGGATATACGTTCAGGCATACTCGTGTCCAGCGCGCTTTTTTCAATCTTCGAAGTACTTCTGAAACGCAATTTTCGCACATTTCTTAACAAAAGCAATATTTTTCAATGTTGGCAAAATGTCGTCCTTTCATGGCTTTTTTCATCTTCGGGAATAGGAAGAAGTCAGAGGGGGGCTTGTCTAGCGAATACGGAGGCTGAGGCATCATAACGGTGTTGTCTCTGGCTAAAAATTCACGAACAAGCAGTGAATTGTGAGCAGATGCATTATTGTGGTATTATCTGATAGTAACATTATGTGACAACAACGTTAGCCGACTACGTCTAATTCTTCTTATTGTGTAATAATTATATTTTCATACAAAAGTACAATTGTGGGTGCACTGAATAGGTAAAGAAAAAATGACAGTACCATCTTTAGAAGATACAAGTTTTGCAGAAAGTGCACTGACACTTTCATTTTTGTATAAAAATACAATTATTATATAATAAGTAGAATTAGACGCAGTCGGCCAACGTTGTTGTTGTTATTATCGGATAATACTGTCGTCGGTTAAAGTCGTTGCCGGTCAAAATCGTTTTCGATTAAAGGCGTTGTCGGCCAAAGTTATTTACGGTCAAATTCTTTCCTTCCATTTTATTTCCATGGGATCCCAAATAAACATCTCTCTGTTCTAGTCACACTAATACGCGCGTTTCCGTGTTTGTTGAGCGATTCGACCAATAGCAGTGGACGTGTAGCGCGCAGAAGCGAGATCACGTAATACCTACAAGTACTTGTAATACTTTCAGAAAATCGGAATTCTGTTTTTTATCGTTATCTGCAGAAGTATTTTAACCCATAAAATTACTTAGAAACTATGGGAAATTTTTCACGAAGCAGTAAATTACTGAAAGAAATAAATAATTTGGATCAAAATTGTTCTGATACCGGATATGATGAAAGTGATCTAGTTGACAGTGAAAATAAATATCCACCATCATACAACGAATGTACAAGCGAGTCATCCGATACCGACAGTGAACATGAAAGATTTCGACGTTTGCGTAGGTAAAGAGAAAGAGTCCAAGCTTTCTCTAATTCTGAAAATGAAAGTGATCAGGACGTTGAAATGTCTGTGATTGATTAGGATACCGAAATATCTATTGACGGCACTATGTGGAAAAAACAGCAGGAAGGCTCAACGCCACTGGAAGGTTACCAGTGCATAACATTTTCAAAGAAATGTGAGGACCAACGGCATATGCTAAACGACATATTATGAAAGGCAGTGTAAGAACAGCGTTTCCTTTGATACTCTGCAATAGTGTTACGAGACATATAAAAACATGCATCGAAGCAGAAGCCCGTCGAATTCTGGACAACGACTGGACTCTATCGTTAACTATATTGCTATGTATTTTCTTAAAAAACATATTAATTTAAAAAACGGTGGTTCTAGTGTTAGAACGTGATAACAATAGAAACTAGTACGTTTATAAAAGACTAGCTTCTGCTCGCGGCTTCGCTCGCACAGGAAACCGTTTAATGCCCTCGGAAATTGATACTGTTTCTCCATAAAACCTTTTAACCCCCCATTCGCCTCTATAGAGCTTTAATTTTATGTCATGTCGCCATCTACGATTTCAAAATTGATGCCATTTTCGCAATTAACGTCCCATATTTGATTAATTATATCAAAGAGCATTAAGACCAAGTTTCAAGCAAATCCGACCACAAATAAAATATTCCTCATACAAACATTGCAACCCTTTTTCATCCCCTTACGGGTTGAATTTCGAAATATCCTTTCTGATTCGTTGTATAGATCATAAAGGAAACCCCTGTGCAAAATTTCAGCTTTTTAGGTCCAAGGGCTTAGCCTGGGCGTTGATGAGTCAGTGAGTCGGGACTTTCTTTTTATACAGATCATTTAATGCAAGATTACAATATTGCATAAATGAGGATGGTCAACATTTCGAACATTTATTATGATATGTAAAGGTCAACCCGCCGTAAACAACGCGTAATCTTTGCTGAAACACGTAAGTTTTAAACTTCCACATTTTATCCGCTCCAACATGATTATTCTTGCTCAATGTCATTTCAAGGTCAAAAAGGTAGTATCCACTAAATTGAGTTTTTTATTGTCTATCATGCTATCGTAAAAAAATATACTATTCCATTTAAAAAAACATCGGTGACCTTGAAATTTCATTAAAAAACACGTCATAAAAAATTTTTTTCTTTATCATTATATTTGCCCCCTGCAATAGTGTCACTTTGTCCTCCGAAGTTTTGCGAAGTCCTGCGAAATTTTGAAAATGAATGCTAGAAAAAAGAACTTCGCATTCTTAACGCGTAGTAGTAAAAAAATCAGCATGCTCATAAAAACTAAAAAGGAGAAAATGTAAGATTCATCTTCGGAGAAAAAGAATGATGAAAGCTGTAATGTCCAACAAGAAGAATAGTATAAATTATTGTATACTTCGCATGCTTAAAATGTGGTAGCAGAAGAAACTAGCTAGGAAGAAAGAGGGCAACGATTCATCGTCACAAAAGAAGAAAGATGAGGGCTATAACGTATGGCAAGTCAAATGAACGTATAGATTTTTGTTCATTTTACAGACTTAAATCATGGTAGCAAAACATATAATATAATACATATAATATTGTAATATAAACAGTACATTTATAAAAGATAAAAAGAAGATGGAAAGAAAAGAGAAATAAGAAAAAAAGAACTTCACAGACTTAATGCGTGGTAATAAAAGAAACTAGTATGTTCATGACAGCTAGAAAGAAGAAGAGGAGAGATTCATCTTCAAAGAAGAAGACAGGCTGTAATGTGCAGCATGAAGAACGAATCGTATAAATTATTGTCCATGTCACGGATTTAACGTGTGGTTGCAAACGAAATAACATATTCATAAATGCTGGAAAGAAGAATGTAGGGGCTCATTCTGGAAGAAGAAGAAAGATGAAGACAGTAATGTGCAGCAGGAAGAGAGAATTTCTCAGATTTAACGCGTGGTAGTAAAAGAAACTAGCATATTTACTAAAGCTAGAAAGAAGTAAGGAATTGACTCCTCCTCGGAGAAGAACAAAAATGACGGCTATAATGTTATGTGTGAAGAAATAATAGTATGCATTATTGTCTGTACGACAAATTTAAGAAGAAGAACGTAGAGATTGTAATGTGCAGTACAAAGAAAGAAGCGTATGCATTGTTGTCTATCTCACAGATCTAACGCGTGGCTGCAAAATGGGAAAGAACTCATTCTCAGAAAAGAAGAAAGATGATGGGTGTATAGTGTATAACAGAAAGAAAGAATCGTAGAGATTATTATCTATCTCACAGATTCAATGTTTGGTATCATAATAAAGTAGTATGATTATGAAAGCCAGGACGAAGATGGGGGAAGGAACGATCCTCGCAATTAGAAGAAGGATGGAAGCTGTGACGTGCAACAGGACGAAAGAATCCGCCAGATTTAACACGTGGTGGTATTACAAAAGAAACTAGCATATCTACAAAAGCAGGAAGGAGGAAGGGGATATCCACGTGTTGGAAAAAGTAGAAAGATGTGCAGCGGGAAGAGAGCTGGCACAAGTAACTGTAAAAGCGAGTGGAAAGGGAACGATCGGTATTCGGTGATCAAAACACGAGTGTTGAAGCTTGCTTGACCAATTGGTCGTACTTAGAGTCCCGTGAAAGGTGACGCTGCCTAGGAGGCTCGATGGCCATTCGGGCATAATGGGCTTCATGGACGAGGAGCGCCAGACAAAACACCGGCAACGAAAACAACGAGTTTCGCCGCAGTCGCCATTCTGGGGACGCGTGCAAAGAGACATGCAAATGGCTGGATGGTACAGCTGCGGCTCTCCCAACGATCGTGCGAGAACGATGAATGGAGGATTCCTCCCGTCGTCGTTTGGCAGCCGTTTTCCCGCTGGAAAATATTGTGCGGAGTTTATCGAACGAGGCGAGAAGACGGAGTGTCGAAAGCGGAAGTAAACACTTGAATTAATCGCCTCGTAGCCCACAACTATACGCTGTCCCATTTTCATTTTTTTTTTACCAGGGCGGTGGGTGGCGGGTCTTAAAGTGGCTGAATTATCCACTGTTCTGGTCTACCAATGGACGATTGAGGAAAGCGGTTAGATCGCCGAGGATAATTTCAGGTGAGAAATGGCGACACGCGTGGGGATAGGGACTCCGGTGCCAACAGCTATTTCAATTAAACCAGAGAGATATTGTCTTCCGTCGCATCGAATTATCCTCGTATCTTTCGCCCGGGGATTTTTTTATGACGGTTCTGTCGATGCTTACGCGGACTCTGCCAACTTGGTTGTTTTAGTGTGACCGGGGAACGCGATTGAAAATAGTGAAAGCCCTGGAGGAAGTAATGTGGGGTACACAGTTTTTCCTTGATAAGGAAGTGAAGGCACTAAAGAATGGATCAAAGAAAATATCTCTCTGGATATAAGACCAGTCTCGTCATATACCTAGTCCTTGAACCATTCTATAGTCTGTGCTTGCTCTTAGAAAAATAGAGAAGTAGAGGCTAGGAAGAAGTACGGACGAAAATTGGAAAGTGGGAAGACAATGAACTAGGAAAGGATATGGCAGGGTTCTACGGAATGAAACGAGGGAAAGAACCGAGGAAGAAATTATAAGAAACCAGGAAAGTTAACGGAAATTGAGGAGGAGTACTACTAGGAAAGGTTGAGGATAATTAGGGACGAAACTAGGAAAAGGAGGGAACTAGAGAAAGCACTAGGATAGTTAATGAAGTAATAATGAAAGGGAGGGTTTTGGAAAGAGCAGGAACTAGGAAAATGTAGGGGAGGCTTCTAGGGTAGAGAGCTAGGGAAAGAACGAGATAAGAAATTATATATAAAAAACTATGGAAGCTAACAGAAATTAAGGAGGAATGGTACTAGGAAAGGGTGAGGAGAATTAGGGACGAAACTAGGAAAAGAGGGGAACTAGAAAAAGCACTAGGATAGTTAATGAAGTAGGAGAGGAAAGTGGAGGGTTTTGGAAAGAGCAGGAACTAGGAAAATATAGGGGAGGCTTCTAGGGTAGAGAGCTAGAGAAAGAACGAGATAAGAAATTATATGAAAAAAAGGGAAGCTAACAGAAATTGAGGAGGAATGGTACTAGAAAAGGATGAGGAGAATTAGGGACGAAACTAGGAAAAGGAGGGAACTAGAAAAAGCACTAGGACAGTTAATGAAGTAGGAGAGGAAAGTGGAGGGTTTTGGAAAGAGCAGGAACTAGGAAAATATAGGGGAGGCTTCTAGGGTAGAGAGCTAGAGAAAGAACGAGATAAGAAATTATATGAAAAAAAGGGAAGCTAACAGAAATTGAGGAGGAATGGTACTAGAAAAGGATGAGGAGAATTAGGGACGAAACTAGGAAAAGGAGGGAACTAGAAAAAGCACTAGGACAGTTAATGAAGTAGGAGAGGAAAGTGGAGGGTTTTGGAAAGAGCAGGAACTAGGAAAATATAGGGGAGGCTTCTAGGGTAGAGAGCTAGAGAAAGAACGAGATAAGAAATTATATGAAAAAAAGGGAAGCTAACAGAAATTGAGGAGGAATGGTACTAGAAAAGGATGAGGAGAATTAGGGACGAAACTAGGAAAAGGAGGGAACTAGAAAAAGCACTAGGACAGTTAATGAAGTAGGAGAGGAAAGTGGAGGGTTTTGGAAAGAGCAGGAACTAGGAAAATATAGGGGAGGCTTCTAGGGTAGAGAGCTAG
The DNA here is from genome assembly GCA_913789915.3 of Sphecodes monilicornis. NCBI lineage: Eukaryota > Metazoa > Arthropoda > Insecta > Hymenoptera > Halictidae > Sphecodes > Sphecodes monilicornis. The sequence continues at coordinate 2,575,119 of OU565287.1, forward strand.
GGAAAGGACGAGATAAGAAATTATATAATAAAAACTATGGAAGCTAACAGAAATTAAGGAGGATTGGTACTAGGAAAGGGAGAGGAGAATTAGGAACGAAACTAGGAAATGGAGGGAACTAGAAAAAGAACTAGGAAAGTTGATAAACTGGGTTGCGGATGGGGTTCTGGAAAATACGACAAAGTAGGAAAAGATGGGGGAGGATTCTAGGAAAGACAATTACGGAATAAACAAGAGGAGGAACTAGATGAAAATGTAAATAATAAGAAACTAAAAAAGGTAATAGAATAGAGAAATGATACTAAGAAAGGGCGAGAGGATTAGGGAATGAACTAGGAAAGCTAAAGGAGTACGGAGGGCAAAGACCTAGGAAAGGAATGGGAAGCGTTCTAGGGAAGAGAAGGGACTAGGAAAGGGTAAGGACGGGTTTCATGCAAGTGAACTAGGAGAAGAACAAGAGGAGGAACTAGATAAGAAGGTAGAAAAACGAACTAGGGAAAAGAACTACGAGAGCCAAGGAAGTAGGAAATTAAGGAATTAATCTAGAAGAGGGAATGGTTCTACCGTAGGACAGGGATCTAGGTCAGGTAAAATGAAGAGTCTAAGGAATGTTTCTAAGTAAAGGAACTAGAGAAGAGATCTAGGAAATGAAAGGGATCTAGGCGAGGAAATGGTTCTCGGAAAAGATAAAGAATTAAAGAGAAGAGGAAGAAAGTGGTTCTGCTGGAAGAATCTAGGAAATCGAAAACAGGGGTAGAAAGTAGGAAAACAAAGAAACTAGGGAACGAACTAAAAAGCGGAATCAGGAAACGTTGGGATTTAGAGAATAGGGAGAAAGAAAGAGGGAGAGAACGTAAGATCCTGTGGATTATTTTGCAAACTTGCTAAAACGCACAGGTGTCTGCAAAAATCTCTTCTAGCAATCTAACTTTGCACTTACCTTTACGTTTGCTACAATTTTTTAACAATTAAATTATGAACATGTGTTTTAAAGAATAATAGTTGTAGAACAGTATAAAATTAGTAGTTTTATGATCGTAGAGAGAATCTTCCATTTTTTCAAAGGACGGAAAATATTTTGTGGAAATTATTGCGCGACACGAATCAAATCGTTAGACGATAGTCGAACGCTCGAATTTACTATAGTGGTTTATCTGCCAGACGAATTTAATGTATTCCTTCTTCCACTAGCTTATCGCCAGAGTGACCTGTCGTTGTAAAACGTTGCAATCGCTTTTAATTGCTCTCCGTATATACGTACGCCAAACCCGACGATTTTTTGTCTCGTAAACCTGTTGCGATTCACGCGACATGTTAAATAGTTTTAGCCGTGCATATATTTACACACACGGTGTTGCTCGTTTAATTGCCGCTACCGATGCATTCGTTGTTCTACGGCAAAGTAATCTCCGTTTACTTTTACGGTGCTCCGTCCGACACAAATTACGCCATTTTATTTTCCTTGCTACGATCTTCTTATTCTTTGTAGGGACATTCTGTTAGTTACACTGTGCTCCTACCTGAGTCCAATTAATTTGTTCTTTTGACGGCTCGGAGAAATATTTACAACCAATTTGTCGGCAATTATTTCTTATTTCCACCTATTAACATTTGTGTAACACTAACAAAAAAATGTTTATGTCAATAAAGTGCTGGATTTACTCGAATAATTTCTGGAATTGATAATTTGCCAGATCCTCGGAGTTTCAAAGAGAAAAGATACAATTATACCTGATTTACATATTTGTAAATTGTTTTAGAAAACCGTGCACTTGCATAACGTTCTCTAATTTAGTTCATCAGTATTCGAAACGCCAAACCGAACCGCATTGTTGCAAGTTACGGCCCATTAAATTCACAATTAAGAGTTATCTCCGGAACGTTACCTTGTTTCCCTAACGTTTTGAAATCAACTACCTTCTCGGAATACGGCTAAATAGTTTTATTTTCATGGCCGACACAGGGCACGCATCATGCGAAGAGGGTTTTTTGACGTTCACATTACTCCAAACAAAGTACCAAACGGCCTAGAATTCCGCAAGATTTCCGGCAATAAAGAGATAAAGAAACCGATAAACAACAGGAAATAAAGCTACGGTTCTAATCCTCCTCGCAGCATTTCTCCTATTATGCCTCGCATTTTCCCAGCATACCCTATCGCCCACCGGTTGCAAACTGTTTCACGCTTCTGCTACTATTTCGAGATACTCTTGGATTGATATCCCACGCGTGGGAGGATAGAGTTTACTCCGGAATTGTTCCGAGTACAAAAATCTGGCAGCACGAACTGAATAGAAATTATCATATAAATGTAGATCTCGATTTCGATTTTTAAGCGGCCCCTGCGGCCGTCCATTGTTTCATTAAACTGTGGCGAACGCATTTAGCACGACTCTACTTTTTCATCTTTCACGTTACAGGCGCGACCTTCGAACTTCGGCGAGCTTCCGCTATTTTACAAAATTAGGAACTCTGAAATAGACAGACAAATAGTAAAGATAGATACTACAAATAGAGTAAAAGACTCATTTACTGTCACCTACCCAATTACTGTTACCCTAAACTGTTTTACTTAAAATAACAAATATAGGCTATGAAGCTATAAAAAAAAGTTTGCTTTCAATTAAAACTGTAATACATACGATAGAAAAAGCTGCATTTCATTTCTTTTTTCCATTGATTTTTATAAGACCATCAAAAATTTGTAGTTGATTAGAAGAGTAAAAACAACGACTTCCTTACTAGTGAAAACGAAAAGAAGGTATTAAAGAAAAGGCTATAATTGCAATACTTGAGATTTATTACTTGACGATAGATTAACAATTCGTTACGTTTTTAATTTAATATTTGAGTGATTGTGATTGCTACAAGCATTTCGCTAACCTTACGCTATTCCTGTTACTCATACCGATTGCAGTCACGTGCAGCATAGCCATTTTATCTTACGACGTCCTCGACAAATAGATGTATAGTGGCTATAATGAGTACAAAAAAGAACAGATGTTAATATTCTAAAGAGGACGTACAAAATGCCACAATGTGTATCAAATCCTGAATATCTGTGAAAGTGGCTAGTCAAAAATGCAAGAGGTAGTGACAATATTTTGTTAGGTGATAGTAATTGGGGTGTCAATCATTCGATCAAATACGTTTTACAGGTGACAGTAATAGCTTTCGCAATATATGAACAGTGGCCCACAAAAGTGTTCGTACGCCCTTTAAATCAGAATAAGTTTCTTAAAATTTGACCAAACCACTTGACTTTTTTTTAGCAATTGGAAACATTGATTTAGTAAATCATGTGTAAAAAAGATTTTGAAGAAATTGCAATTAGTAGGAATTACATGAAAAAATAAAAATGCCACTTTTTGAAACTTCTTTATTTTAGCCCATAATGAAAATTTAAAATATGGCTTTGGTAGATCTATGTTAGTTATACATTTGCTGAAAATTTCATCGAAATCGATTGACGCAGAAAAAAACGACACGCATCGAAATATGTAAGAAACTATGGATTTCAAACAGAAACTGACCAAAAGTCGTGAAAAACTGCGATTATCACCACTTTTAACCATGTGTAGCTCATGTGTTTGTTAACTGATTTCGATGAAATTTTCAGCATATGTGGAAATAACATAGATCTACAAACCGCATATTTTGAATTTTCATTACGGGCTGAAATAATAAAGATTTAAAAAGTGTCATTTTTATTTATTCATGTAATTCTTACTAATTGAAATTTCGTCAAAATTTTTTTGCACGTGATTTACTAAATCAATGTTTCTAATTGCTCAAAAAGAGGGCAAGTGGTTTGGTCAAATTTTAAGAATGTTATTCTGATTTAAAGGGCGTACTAACACTTTTGTGGGCCACTGTATTTCTGAAACAAATGAATTTATAAACAAAAGCAGAGATTTAGAAAGTTACACCAAATTTTTCCTTCAATTTAATATATTGATTAATAATAAATACAAATAGAAACTTATGTTTTTGGTCAATTAATACAAAAACTATGCAACAATGTCTGTGTATTTTCTTAAAGTGTCAGTTATTGGATCTTTTACCCTAGATAGTAATTCATAGAATATTATTTGACGTAAATAAGCATTATTTTGGAATGATTGCGCATCAGTTCATTTAGAAATAAGTTTCTTCAAGATTGTTTCATTATTTTATTATCAAATGAAAGAATTTCTTATTGTATCCTGTTTTGGATTTCAATCAATTTTTACTTAGATCATTTTTGAAATACTTTCTAGTAAAAACTTTGCTTATGTACAATTCGATTGCTACAATGGTAGATTTATAATTCATTAGGGACCATTAATAGTGACTATTGTACAATATTTTATAAATATAACAAGAATGTGTCTATCCAAATGTTTGGCCACTGTTATTTTATAAGAAACACTCAAAGGAATAAATTTGTTGAATAATTCCTCAGAAATGAACGTTTCCTATCTGAATAAGTGTAAATGAAAAATATTAGAACCCGTTATTCTGACGGGTCCCGTAAATCTAGTGTTAAATATTTCTTGTGGTCAAGTACAAATAAACTCATTCAAATAAAATAACAGGTAACATCATCGCAATCTCTCATGTTAGACAATTTATAATTTTATTTGAACGATTTAATTAGCTCAAACACGGAATTACTTGAGGAAGTCGTATTTGTATGTCGCATAAAATAATGATACATTTTCTATAGGAGTTTGGCAATAGAAATAATAATTCGGTTGAAATAATTGGATGGTGATGAACAAATAACAAGACAATTTATAATAAAAATGAGTAGATATAATGCAAAATTGGAAACCATTTAACGAATTCAATAATGCTGTTGTATTATTTTCAACTCACAAAAATTATTTCAAAAAGAAACAAGTATACCTATGTAGCTCCTATATCTTGCATTTGATGCAAACAATGTTTATTTTGCATGAAAATTTGCAGCCTATAGATGATATGCAAGTAAACTTAAGTGCAAAAAGAAATAAAACGAACCCGCTATGTGTCGAACTAATCTTTTACGAGAAAATTAAATACTGATTGGCTTCGGAGCTCTTTAATTCATTATGTAAAATTGATCGAAATAAAATGCGCTCAGGCTTGGTATGGAACTGTGCGAATCTGTTCGGATTCCCGATCGAAGAGGAATCTCAGGATTGCGAGAGGGATAATCTGAGAAAGTTGGTGGCTGTTTCGCGCACTAATTTATTCGTCGGTGCACGGTGATAGCTCATTAAACCCGGAACGCAAGAAACGATCCACGCGAGCGGAGATTCGCGTGGTTCCGTTGCAGACTCGCTCCCAGGATAGAGCGACGCGACGCCCTTTTCTTAGAAGCACGCAATGGGAAAGAAAATATGGAAACGGACGGGGCAAGACAACGAGTTTAATTGCACAAGTGCTAGCGTCGGCTCGGAACAGTTACAAAGAAATACAGTGCCGACTATTGTCCCGGTAATTACGTAAAGTTACGCTACTCATGAAAGACCTGATTAACGGCTCGGCCCCTGGGTTCCGCCGCGAGCATAAATTTCTGAAGTTCCGCGCGCTATTAATGAGCATTTAAGGACTCGCAGTCGAGAAGCGACGCGTTGGGTCCCATGGATAAATTACCCCAGGTCAGGATAGTCGAAGACATCCCGTTTTTTCGTCTCGAAGATTCCTGGTAGCTACACTCAACGATAATACCATAAAACAATATACAGGGTGGGTTAGAAGTTCTAACATAGAACATGTGCAAAGCATAACAGAGGCTGACTTAGCATATTCAAATAAGAAAAGTTCGTACAAACCTATATACGGTGGCTCACAAAATTATTCGCTCGCCCTTTAAATCAGAATAACTTTCTTAAAATTTGACCAAACCACTTGACCTTTCTTGAGCAATTAGAAGTATTGATTTAGCAAATCACGTGCAAAAAAGATTTTGAAAAAATTGCAGTTAGTAGGAATTACATGAAGAGGTAAAAATGGCACTTTTCAAAATTTCTTTATTTTAGCTCATAATGAAAATTTAAAATATGTCTTTTGTAGATCTATGTTAGTTATACATATGCTGAAAATTTCATCGAAATCGGTTGACGCAGAAAAACACGACGCTCATTGAAAGATGTAAGAAACTATGGATTTTAAGCAGAAACTGGCCAAAAGTCGTGAAAAACTGCAATTATCACCACTTTCAACCGCTTGTAGCTCATATGTTGGTTAACTAATTTCGATGAAATTTTCAGCATATGTGGAAATAACGTAGATCTACAAAACAGATATTTCGAATTTTCATTACGGGCTGAAATAATAAAGATTTAAAAAGTGCCATTTTTATTTTTTCATGTAATTCCTACTAATTGAAATTTCTTCAAAATATTTTTTGCACGTTATTTATTAAATCAATGTTTTTAATTGCTCAAAAAGAGGTCAATTACGAATACTTTTGTGAGTCACTGTATACTGTTCGTAGTAAATTGGATCGGTGTTTTTCTCGTACACAGTAAGTATTTCAAAAAAGAATGAAAGGAGAAGAATTTACAGTATATATATATATATATATATATATATATATATATATATTATATATATTATATATATATATATATATATTATATATATTATATATATATATCTATAGTGGATCAAGAGATATTTACTCATATGTAACATAATGACTTCCAAGGTCATACAAGGTCAGAAATAAGAGAAAACATTATATTTGCTACTGCAACTATCGATAAGTAACTGTTCCAATGTTTGTTTATGTTTCCCAAAAATAATATTAACATATAATTAGACTGCAAATTTTGTGTATTTATAACAAAAATAAACAAGTGAAACTTGAAACAGTTGAATGATTAAAAAGATTTAAAAATACCGCTATATTGTGTTGGAATGATTGAAATTTGCGCGTCGTGTTGTGTTGGCGATTCTGTTGTGTGATCGGAATCGCGTTGTTTTTGTTTCTCCCGCGTCTTCTTGCGTTCGTTGGTTTGCCTCCGTACAGTGTGCACGTGTTTGATGCGATGTGCGTCCCGTATATTCCGATTAATGTATAAGAACATTCTGAAACTAACTCTAACATATTGTTTCCAAGTTATTAAAATCATTATGTAAAGAAGTACTTGAGTTCTCGTCCTTGTACTTGATGGAGAGCATTTTTATTTTGTATAAAGATCCGCAGTCTATTTATAATATTTGTTTACATACCTTCAGAGGAATTGCTCAAAATGATCACCTGCAGCTTCAATACACACTATCAGAAATTCACGATCATCGGCCTTCATCGAACGTATGTAGATGTTAATTACGACATTGTTTTTTAATTCCTCTTCAAATAAACAATAATGTATAATACACAAAAAGATCTTTCTTATATATTACAAATTATGGTAATTATTTACATTAAGGGCTTTCTCACCGATTTTGATGACCTTGAAATATGTTGTCAAGGTCATCATTCTGAACAACTTCTCCCTACACATGTGCCGCCCGGTTTTAGTTTTCGAGATATTCGCAAAAAAAATCGTATATCAGCATAGGCTTAACAGCGTTCGTAACGTATTCTGCTTCTTACAAATTTTATGTTCACGGCCGGCCCTCTCCGCCCCCTCCACGATCTAACCACAACTCATTCTATTCACATGATTGTTCTATTACTAGATCAAATTGTGGATGATAGCTACAATGCAAAGATTATGCGTTAGGCCGGCCCGACCACGCATACGACAATCGAAGAGTAGTCTTTCAAAATTGAAAGCTCACCTCATACATATATCACCAGCGTGAGACCCTGTTTTCTCCCTCATTTCCACAGCATGTTTCCAAGAAAAAAGTAAACAGACGCCGCGCCGGAACAGGCTTACGTTGCCACCGAGCGTGCAAGAATACGGAAAATTCAATACAGTATTAGCAACAGTTTTTTGCGAATATCTCGAAAACTAAAACCGAGCGGCGGTAACATATATAGGAAAAAGTTGTTCAGCATGATGACCTTGACAACATATTTCAACGTCATCAAAATCGGTGAGGAAGCCCTTAATGTAAATAATTACCCAAATTATGACTAGACAGCGGTTCTATATGCAATATAAAAATGTTCTACTTGAATTGCAACAAAGTGGAGTGAAATAGAAAATTATTTTCTGTTTTAATGTGTTTAATGGAAATAGTATAACAGCATTTTTAAGTTCTTCTAATGCCGGTACTATTTTAAATTATAGATTTATATGATTTTATAGAGTTTTATAGCACTCTGTTTTTTTAGCAAATAATCTTTGATTAGTCTCGAATCACTATATCTGATGCAATCTTTGACACCGCCCAGTGATGCCAGATCGGTTAAATTAAGGGGAATACAATTTACCACCTCTCTAGTGACCAGAGTAATATGTGACACGTTGCGCGGCACGTCACGTGACCAGTCTACGGTCTTAGTGGGGGACGTTGAAGTGTGCTCAGGTAGTGGAATGGGATAGTAGAAGGGGAAAAGGAGGAGAGGAAAATCCACTCAGTTTTGAGTGTATCCGGCATCGCTGACACCGCCTATCTTCGTTAATTTTCACGTTTTCCGTACCGAAAAAATATTGATCTAAAGACTAGACGTTACGCAATAAACCGGAGAAAATAAAATTTCAGAAGTCACGTTTATTTGTCCTGGACAAAATCTTAAAGCTGAAATGCCATAGCAGAAATTCAAAATATTTTTTCGTACTTGCTCGATGGTATTCGTGGTTTGGATTCAATTTACCGCTGCTGGTTTTCAGCATGTCGGAGAGGCCGCTGGTCGGAGAACTCATTAAACCAGGATTAAGGCTATGTAGAACAGGATTAAGAATAAGAGGAAACGAGCGCGGCCGCTCTTTATTCGGTGTTAAGGTCTTTCATTAAGCGTGTACTGGCGCGTATTATACGTACGCGCAATTATCGTTCATTAGATACGCGGGGGCTATTCAAGGACCGGGGAGAGTATGCGTGGAATTGCGTTAAGGAGGAGGAACCGAGGGATCAGGGAAACTGTAAATAAAATATAAGGAGCCGAGTAAATTGTTCGCCGGATCGTATCTCCGGAATGCGAAATTTCTGCGATCCCCACCAAACCCCCTCTAACCACACTGAGGATTATAGCGCGCGCGTGCACACACCTTCGATCATTCTTCTATCCCTTCCTCGGACCTTTAATCACCGGCCATACATTGTCGGTTTTTCTGCCGACAAACTGCCGCAGCTTTTCCGCGGAAACATCGCTTCCGGGTCACGAATATTCCTGGAATAACTGTGTCCTAAACCGGTATTATCATACTGAATTATTTACCTTACTGTCCTCCTGAATTATTTTAGACAAGTTTCTCTTACTTCGCTTCACGGGATACAATAAGAAATCTTTAGAATAAATAATTTTTATTACTCGTGAAACACATTGCATTATTTATACATCCATCCCTTACCTGAAATGAGAAGTGGAATTGATTAAAAATTATAAATAGTTCTTAGATAGCTATCGTTCGTTTCGAAGTGGTTGCAGTTTTAGACATTTTTTTCAGTTCGTTGTAAGATGACGGACAAAAATGAGAAATCTTTAAAATTAATCATTTTTATCATTAGTAAAATTCTTCGCTGTCCAAAATGAAAATTAGGTTTATTATATGATTTTCTTCACAGCTGTTTTATTTTCGCTTTTGATATACTTTTTAACATGCTTGATTGAGGTGAACATTAATCATTTGAACACATTATTAGAAAATTAGAATTTAGATGGAACGTTCGTATGGTCAAAATGGATTCAAGTTGCGCCATCGAAGGTATAAGACTTCTTTGTCGTCAATAATTCCTTAAAAAATAAAAAGGAAAATTGATATTTATTGTATGACTATAGTTGGACCCAATACAAGTGTCTAATGATTCGTGCAGGCTACTACAAAATTCGGATCTAGACAGAACGTTTCTAAATCCAAAATGGATCCACTATCCGCGAAATAAGACAGCTCTGTCGTTAATATCTCTTCGGAAAAAAGGGATATTAATATTTATAGTATTTCCGTATTTATATCTATATAATATCGATGACAAGGAAATACAAGAAAAATCTGGATAGTTGTGTATCGTTTGGAGAATCGATTTAAGTTTGTTTTACGGTTAGAAAGTGGTGTCCTAGAACGGCCGGTACTGAAACGCGACAACGGCGACAAACTATGTGATCTATCTCGGGAGCTCGCCAGCTGTGTTCACAGTCCCGATCCTATCTGTCCGCTTCTATCTGCTCGTATCCTTGTCGCCGTTAAAAATATTAATCGTCCTGACAGCAGGGACAGGATAGATCCCCGTCCGCATCCGTTCACGGTTCGCCTTTCGGACACAGAGAGGTGTCCCTTCAGTCGCCTGACTTCCGTTTGTAATTTTCTTTTCGCCGGCCGCCGGAGAATTATGACGGGGAATTTGTAATCAGTGATCGTGATAGCGGCCGATGGGACTTATCTCTCTCTCGCTCTCACTCTTTCTCTCCTTCCTTCTATCTCCATCTCCCTTTCGCCTTCTGTATCGCTTTCTTATCCGCCTCGTCGTGACAATGAATAACGTTGGATTCTTGCGCGAGTTGTAATTTGTTACGCAGTTGTTTATGGAATGGCTGACCCCGCCGCGCGAACCGTCCTACCATTAACAACGATTAGAATGTCGCCGATGATATCTGACATTTTATAAACGCGTGCAAGGGTGTATCTAATTGACATTCACATCTGATCCTCGACTTCTTTTACCGAGCGACGCGTACGGCGAATCTTCCCTTTTTCAAACTAGGTGAAAGCAGAATACTGCTTCGTATGAGCAGATATATTTCATTAAATTTAGCTAATTTCTAAATAGGTTTCATTTCATTTCAGAGACATCGGAAGGAAGACCTTTTCGAGGGGATTTCTCTGAAACGATTATGAAAATCATTCTTATGAATTTTTTTCCTTAAAATGATTGATGATATGGGAATAAACTCTTTTGAGATGTGTATAGATACATCCGTAAGCTTCGAGGAAAATATTTTTTCTAGCTACGTTTCTTTATTCATTTATTGAACAGCGTACTACATTGTAAAACTATTCGGCGCAAAATAAGAAGTATTTAATTTGCAACAGCTATAAAAGTTGCTTTTATGAATTTTTATCCTACAAATTATTAATGGTATGAGGAAAAGCTCTTTTGGCTTGTATGTAGACATCCTTGAGCTACAAGATAACATCTTTTTAGTTGCGCTTGTTTATTTATGTATTGAATACTGTATAATAATCTCATCCTATTCAATGTGAAAGTTTCCTCCAAAAATACGAGTTTTAACGTTGAAAGATGATCTTCTTCAACAGAAGTATGTGTGTTATACAAAGCACATATACGCATTTGAATTCAAAAAGCTCTAACTTTTCTGAAAACTGATTTTTTTTAAATCGACTACGGCTAGGACTAATTTTTTGGTCTACACTGTATTTTGCTGAGATGAGTTACGGAAAATGGCTGTCACGTTCTTCCAGTTTACGACATTTAGTTCAATTTTTCAGCAAATACCTCTTAAACACCATATAATAAGACGTGCTTATTGATTTTTTAATGAAACAATTTCATACATAAAAAAATTGTAACCGTTTAATGTGTAATGTTTCCATATACACTGGATCCAAAAAGTATTTGAACACGACATTTCCAATTCGCGAGAAATTGTCAATAAATGAACTATCATAATTTCGTTAAAAAAATAGTACGATAATAAATTTGAAATCATTTTAAAGCTCGGAGTTTGTACTTCTCTTATCCATCGTTCATTCATTCTAAGATTTCTTTCATAACGTAGCGCACGAGACACCGAAGACGCACTTTTTCTCAAAAATGCTATACATTAAAATGTCTCTGAAAATTTTTTTTCGTAACTGAAACCACCATAGATTTAAAGATTGACGCTTTCCCTTTACAACGAATGCTTGAAACTTAATCTACGATTTTTTTGCTGTCTTATAAAACAAAAATGGGGAGCAAGTTTAGTTGCATCAAACCTCCATTGTGTACCTTATATTATTGCAAAGATATGATTGTAAAGCTCATTAAATCGAGTTGGAGATACCATAGATCAAGCTTTAGGCATGCGTTGTAAATTGGAACCTTCAATATTTAAATCCACGATGGTTTAAGTCACAAGAAAAACTTTTCAATGTTTTTATATACAGTGGCCCGTATGATTTCTGACCTTGTATGACCTTGGAAGTCATTATGTTACATATGAGTAAATATCTCTTGATCCACGCTTTATATATACTATAAATTCTTCCCCTTCCATTCTTTTTTGAAATACTTACTGTGTACGAGAAAAACACCTATCCAATTTACTACGAACAGTCTACAGTGGCTCACAAAAGTGTTCGTACGCCCTTTAAATCCGAATAACTTTCTTAAAATTCGACCAAACCACTTGACTTTTTTTGAGCAATTAGTAGCATTGAATTAGTAAATCACGTGCAAAAAAGATTTTGAAAAAATTGCAATTACTAGGAATTACATGAAGAAATAATAATGGCACTTTTTAAAACTTCTTTATTTTAGTCCATAAAGAAAATTCAAAATGACTTTTGAAACTATGGATTTTAAGCAGAAACTGACCAAAAGTCGTGAAAAACTGCGATTATCACCACTTTCAACCGCTTGTAGCTCATGTGTTTGTTAACTGATTTCGATGAAATTTTCAGCATACGTGTAAATAACATACATCTACAAACCGCATATTTTGAATTTTCATTACGGGCTGAAATAATAAAGTTTTAAAAAGTGCCATTATTATTTTTTCATGTAATTCCTACTAACTGCAATTTCTTCAAAATCTTTTTTGCGCGTGATTTACTAAATCAATGTTTCTAATTGCTCAAAAAAAAGTCAAGTGGTTTGGTAAAATTTTACGAAAGTTATTCTGATTTAAAGGGCGTACTAACACTTTTGTGGGGCACTGTACGTTTCAATTTGTACCATTTTGTGGTAAAACGGCGTTTCCAGATCTCCAGTCGCTGTTTTATGCAAAAATATCTCAAACCGAAAGGAACGATGGATTGCAAAAGTAGATGCTTCAAGCTTTGAAACGACTTCAATTATAATGTTGTACTATTTTCTTAAAGAAATTGCCAGTTTCGATATCGACAATTTCTTGAGACTGGAAAAGTTCACGTACTTATTGGTTCCACTGTATTTCGACGTCCGTCCGTTAAGTTCATCTGGAAAACGATGTCGGTGAAACTGTCTGGGACAACCTAACGTTGGTTTGTTCGAAAGAAGATGTCATTGGCGATGTTGTAGCACAATGGGTGCTCCGTGACACACGACTCGACGTGCACGCGTGAATTCCAGCGCGCGGCTGGCCGCCGTAACAGAGGAATGATGTAAACTAGGATTCCAGTGTGTACTTTATGGTGGTACAAGCTAATGACGCTGCTCTCCGAGACACGCCATTAGCGTGGCACAGTAAAAACCGGCGTGACGAAAAAAAGATGTTGCGTGGCTCAAGTTAATAGGCATCTGAGTTGCGTGAACGTAAACACGAGTCTACATTGAATACTTTCCACCCGGGGTAGCCGCAATGATGATGGCTTGATTAGGCCAACGGTATAGGAGGAGAGCCGCAACGCTCTTCGAGATTTATCGACGACGATCGTTGGGAAACCCATGGGATCCGCGTTTCACGCGATTTTCCTTACTGTGCGAACGCTATACATGCTGCTACTGTTTTCGATTCGCGTGCAAGAACTTTGAAATATTGTCACGGACTAAATAATGGCTACTTAATGCCGAAGCTCGAGATAGGAAATAAAAGAACAGTGAAATTCTCTGATAGATTTAATACATGAGTATTATATGTGACCTTTCACGATGTTTATGGCCGCGCGCACATATTTACAGGTTCCTAGAAAACATTCGACGCACTGTTGGAAACACTTACGTGCACTTATATTGCAATCCCGGGGCCCGCTCACCAACAATGATTCCCGCGATTTGACTTGGTAATCAGTTTCTAGCTCGAAAGTGTAATACGTTTACGCTGCGGTAAACTGACGTATTATGACTGTAGACTATACACTAAGCGGCGTGTGCATAAGAGCGTTCACGAGTGCACCACGTTCTCCGGTCGCGATCTGCACGAAACCGAAAGTCGTACACTACCGTCCGTCGAACCCTTCGAGAATGCACGGATTTTCTTTTACAACAAATTGGAGGACGGACGATGCAAGTCTCTAGAACTCAATTTGTTCAGATTAGACACAAATTATATCTCGTGAGGACAAATGTTAATCTTCTCGTATGAACTAATAATTAATTCACAATTATTAACCGATTTGATTGTAAGGAAAACGGTTGGTAATTTTCAAATTTGTCACATGAACATTCAGGTCGACTTATATATAGAAATTTATAAGCAATTTGTATTAGATTGTATCTAACAAGAAGACACGGTCATGGGGTCTCAGATTTTCTCGAAACTTTGCATAATGGTAGACATCGTTCTCCCGTTTATGTAGCATTATTGGCGTCGATACTCAACAACTTTTGAGATACGTTGAGATTGATGAAGTTAGTGTTTCTTTCATATTATGTTCCTTTTCAATAAAATTTTTATATTTTTTTTCCTATAGATATTATGAGTGTATTTTTCATGTGCAAAATACAATTAATTAAAATAGATAAATTGAACAGAAAAAAAAGAAAATGGAAAAAATGGAAAAAGGGATTTGAACACTGGCTTTCCCGGTAACGAATCTAGTATGTTACCATCACGCCGTTTGGCACTTGAGAAAAACTTCAACCAAAACTGTACTTAACGGCTTAGCGGATATAATGAAATTTAAATAGTAAATATCTCAAAAATGATTGAGTATCAACGCCTATATTGCTATATTTTCATAAACAGGAGAACGAAATCTACCAGTATGCAAAGTTTCGAAAAAATCTAAGACCCGATGACCGCGTCTTCTCCTTGTAAGTTAAATAATTAGACAAAGATTATATCACAAGAAAACAAACACTAATCTTCTCTTATCAGCAAGTAATTTATTTAAAACTTTTGCAGATTCCATTATAAGAAATATTGTGTGTAACTTTGGAGTGATTTCTACATATCTGTAGCTTATTTTACACATGGTAATTTTTAAGCAATTTGTATTAGATTGTAACTGAAATGAGTTCGATTGAAAACATAAGGATATAATAATTGATTGAAAGATTAAATTAACTCTGTATTTAATGTTGTAGCCTTTAACCGAAATTAATTTCAAGTTCTACTTTTATATGTACTTCTGAACCCAGCAACATTACTCCTAGTCAACTAAATCAAAAATCATTTTCTCCATTTTTTGAGCAAATATTTGTCTTTATGCCAGATGCAGGCTTGACAAGTAAAAACTGATAACCAAAGTTATTCGTGCTACGTCTTAACATTTAAACAGAGACGAGCATCACAAAATTTTCAATGCATAATGAGTGAATAACGTGTTTCAGAGTTTTTAAGAAAATTACCTTTCTCAAAAATATTTTCTTTTCTACGACATTTTCTTAGAAAATTTCTTATAACATTGAACCTACCAGTGCCGATCAAATGGCGGGTCAGAAATAGTTTATTTTACAATTCATGAAATTATAGAGAAGATGCTTACAGTGGAGAATATTAAGTGCATTTTTTCGTTCAAGTAGATATTACAATAAAAATCACACAAACTCTAAATAAACTCAATTGTTTAATTTTTATAAGGCAACACGGACCTGTTGCTTTCAGTGCTCGGTAGGTTTAGTGTTAATGTAATATTCTCTAGTATCTGCTTCAGTGTCCCTATTAATAATAATTGCACAACATTGAGCAAATAACATATGCTGTTCTTCATCCAAGTCAAAGTCTAACAAACAATCATTGAAGCTATAATTATTAATGTTTCTTACCTTTTACTCGAAATTTACTATTCGATTCCTTGTTTCAGGCCTGCAACCACTTGTCTTATGATTTCTCTCACAAGTACAATAATTAGAACTACTTCATTCTCAATAATGTTCTATAAAATATTTATTATTATATTTACAATCAGTCTAATGGATAAATATTAATAACGCGAAAATAGAAGCGTGTTTCGTTTTAAAACAAATGAATGACATAAATATTTCGTAGATTCTGTTCGAAATTTTCGACACGAGTCTGATTCGATATTGTATAAGTGGTTTATACATATAATAGCATAAATAATATTTTCATAAACCAGCGTTATAGAAAGTATTCGCAGTGACGCCTACAGGTCTAGAAATGACGTAAGCATATTACACCAAAATGACAAATCATTATATAAATGCAAATAAAGAGGAAGAGTAACTACTGTACAAACCTTTGTAAGGATTTTATGATCATTTTAAAATTTATTGCTTTATAATCGCCACTTGTCCGCTGGGAACAAAATTACTCTGATGTGAGACAAAAACCACAGCACAGTATAAACAAACTCTTTAATTATGAATGCTGCAACGAACAGGTGTTGCATTAAGTGTCCGCGAAAAACTCAAATTACAGAGATAAATGAGCCATTCTCAGGCCAAATCCATTAATCAACTTTCGAGTTTTCTGACATTTAGCTAAAACACTTAGTGTCTCAAATTTTCCGTTCGAAATAAAAATCTTTAATAATTAAGTTTAATGCTACTATTATATGCATTGAAAGAACGTTTAAAAATGAATACAGGGTGGTCCTTTTAAGTAAGGCCACCTAAATATCTCTTCAGCTTACTGTGATGCAAAAAATATTTTTTACGTAATGTGTATAATATAATATATAATATAATGTGTATATAATAATATCAAGGTCGTATCAAGGTCATGTTATTATACATATCTGAATGTATTTTTCGATCAGCTACACGATGCAATAATAAAGAAATGTAGTTATGTGTAAAAAAATACCGATGATTTTGATAACTCCGAAAAAAATGGGTAATAAAATGTTCTTGCCAGATATTGGCCCTTTGACACCATGCACGTTACGTAGAAAATATTTCTGGCATCACAATAAGCTGAAGAGATATTTATGTGGCCTTATTTAAACGGACCACCCTGTACACAATATTTTGTTAGTGTTACGATAGAGATGTGGAAAACGTTTTAATGAATATAATATTTAATTAACATGACAGAATACATTGCCCATAACACAATCAGTGAACTCTTCTGCTAAATTGTTTTAGTACTTCGTAAAGGAGACGCGTTACATTTATTGAAACATTTTAATCAATTACAGACGAACAATATTAAAATTGTGAATCAATATGGTTGACTACATGGTCAATCTTTTTGCCGCTAAGGGCGCAGTTGGCGCGATATTACGCCCAATATATTTGTGGTTCTCAGGAACAACGCCGCATGTCGCATACTTTCACTTTCGAGATATTGCCGTTTAAAGTTTTGATCACTAATGCTTTGACATAGGACATCGGTTAAATTGCATTATTTTTGAGCCTTTCGAATTTGTTTTCATGAGACTCTTTCTCTGATAAATACTTAAATCCTATACTATAAAGCTCAATTAATGCATAAACTCAAATTTTTTAAGATTGTGACATGCGGCGTTTTTCCTTGCAACCACAGATATATTTGTGGTTCTCAGGAACAACGCCGCATGTCGCATACTTTCACTTTCGAGATATTGCCGTTTAAAGTTTTGATCACTAATGCTTTGACATAGGACATCTTTTAAATTGTATTATTTCTGAGCCTTTCGAATTTGTTTTCATGAGACTCTTTCTCTGATAAATACTTAAATCCTATACTATAAAGCTCAATTAATGCATAAACTCAAATTTTTTAAAATTGTGACATGCGACGTTTTTCCTTACAACCACAGATATAATAATATTTAAAAGGTACGACTTGAGCAACCTTACCCTACTATGTATGTGACGTACACCACTATGATCCTAAGCCCGACAAATGAATATGTAGAAAAATTGGGAATTCGTTTTTCGAGCACAGCGATTTTTGATTTGCGAACCGGGTTTGCTTCCCACATCGCGCGTGTCAACGTTAACTATCTAGCGGCGCGTAGGTAGTGACAAACGAGCATCGAATCGGGTGCCCGGCCGAATGGACGGTACGCGAACTGGCTGACCGAATAGCAAAGGTCGATTGCGTGCCAGGGATCGATTATAAGAGGTATCGGCTGTAAATCCAAAGAGCCGCGAGATAAATCACTGTGGTGCGAGGTTTACGCCCGTACGTGTAAACAGGCACGCAGTTTCCTCGGCATAGTCTGCGTTGCTTGGCTTCATCTTCCGGCGAGGAGGAATACTTTCCTGGTAGTTAACCTTCTGCGGTTCCAGCGTGCTTTGCAGCCGCGAAAGTTGACGGACACTGTGGTCAAAAGGGTACGGTATCGTCCATGTCACCTACCACTCGAGCCAATTAGCAGAAAATCACAATTGACGTTGGGCCACCTTTTGCTACATTTAAAACTACAGTAGACCTCTCTAAAGAATTTTACAGTAGCTAGTTGACTAATGGGGTTAGTTGACTAATTGCTTTTAACTTTTATAATGTTGCGACTTTTACTATTTCGCGTAGTACGCCGCGGCATCACGAAATATTTATTTACAAACTTTATTAATAATACAACTCTTATAACTTTATATAAATATATCGGTTTCAGAATACGTCTTTTCTGCTCGGCTGTCGATTTTGTCTCTCTCTTCTGTTCAACGATCAACAGTTCGTTGACAACCCCTATCTTCAATTATTCCCTGAGGGGTTGTTCATCACGGCATTACGGCGACTTCTCAATATTCACGCCGCCGTAACAATATTATACAATTGATGGAATCTCCATTAAAGATTTTGGAACATATGATTGTTTAGCCCACCATGTAATGCGATACCGTGATAGAAATTTGCGTGGTGTACCAGTGAGAACAAACATTTTACTAACATCAACTGTAAACAAATTTTTATCTATTGACAATTTATGAATTTTTGCCCATTAAGTCGTGCTTGATATTTTTTTGTAAATATTTCCTAGATGAATGATACGTTGACTATAATTTGTGGTACTTATCCGACACGTGAACCTTATAGACATATAGCTGCCAAAATGTTGAAAATATCGAATATTGTTCGCTATGTACACTATTGGTTATATTTGTTGCAGGCATCAATGTGATAAATTGTGAACGAAAAACTGAGAAGGTCAAAACATCAGCTGGTATCATTTTATCGAAAGTCCTAATTGTTATAGATGAAGGTAGAAGCGTTAACAGTGTCCTTAAAGACTTTTCGATCACGAAAAATGCACTAAATTAATAAAGCGTTTTATGCGTGCATTAATTGTGACCTGGATGATGTTTCTTAGATAAAATTCGCCATTATAAGAAATATATGTTAAAGAAGTAAATAATTAAAGTTAGATATTAATTAAAATAAATTCTAGAAATAATATGTATAAGAAATAAATCTCAAGTCGATTAACCCGAGACCCGGGGATTGTTGACGAATCAACGAATAGTACATTAATTAATCATCATATTTTGACCAGAAATCACATAATGCTGTCGTCAATATGTCATTTTTTGTAACATATAAAATGAATAAACGACAGTTACACTGATTGACGTTAAAATAAAATTTATTGAAATGGAAAATTAGACATCTGAATTAAAATTCAAGATATGATATTAAGGATTCGGTTTGTACCGCAACGTTTCATATAATAAACCTGTAGACTGTAATAGCATTTCTTGATCAAAACATTTTGTAAGATTTGCAATTTAAAATGGGACGTTTCATATGCAACAACCCAATAGACAACGTTCGACGGTCTCGAATATCTTTTCGATCCGCGAGCGGAGGAATTGCATACGGTGGAAGCAAATTGACGCATTCTCGGTTGCAACGTAGCGGCTTCTAATTACGATCTTCCCATAGCGTTCGCCGGAGCTGTCAGCCATCGCCGCTCCGCGCCGCGCCGGTTCCGTTTCGTTAGGTTCCTCGCTCGCGTGGAATGCTTTACGCGCAGTAAAACCGGACCAGGCCGCGGCTTTGTTGCCGCCGTTTACGATCCTAATTTAATTCTGGATAATTTCGTGTTTCGTTGAATTGCACGGCACGCGTTGCCCCGGTCCATCCGTAGACTAGAATTATTTCGTTATCCGTGAAACCCGCGGAGACGCGATGTTCGGGACATTCTCTCGGCGGCGCCGTGCCATTATCAAAAATCCCAGCCTCCGGTATTTTCGAGTGCATCCTTTTTCCTTTTTTCGAAGCTCCGGATATAAATTGCAGTGATTTTTATCGCCGCTAACTCCTTCGGCCCGCTTCGGTTTCGCTCCCGTGTGCGGTTTCCAGCCACGGCGAATCACCTGGCGTAATGTGCTCGCTCGTAAAACCTTAAACGCGCAATTACGCCCGTAACTTTCGCTCCACTCGATGGAAAACGCTCGAGCATATTCGGCGGCGGAGCGCACTACGCGTGATGTGATATTTAGCAAACAAAATGGGCGATCCTTAAACGCCGCGTATATATAGAGAAGGCCGGGGCTACTTGACTAATTATAACACGTCTAATTTTTATAAATAAACCACTGTTATTTGGTTGAGTTGTTGAATATCAAAAGTTGTCCAATTTGCTTAAGTATATAGGATTAATTTTGATCGCGTTAATTAAGTACAAGTTGAAGTTTTTATCACATTTACCATGGTGAATGCAATAAGTCAACGAACCCCGGGTTTCGGGTTAGTCGACTTGAGATTTATTTCTTATACATATTATTTCTAGAATTTATTTTAATTAATATCTAATTTCAATTATTTATACCTTTAACATACATATATTTCGTATAAATTTATAAATATTTCTGTAACAATTAATGCACGCATAAAATACTTTATCGAATTTAACGCTCGATGTGACGCATTTTTCGTGATTGAAAAGTCTTTAGCGACACTGTTAACGCTTTTACCTTTATCTATAACAATTCGGACTATCCATAAAATAATATCAGCTGATATTTTGACCGTCTCAGATTTTCATTTATAATTTCTCATATGGATGCCTGCAACAAATATAACCAATAAAACACATAGTCAATAGCGTCCGACATTTTCAACATTTTGGCAGCTGTATGTCCATAAGGTTCACGTGTCGGATAAAGAAAATACTACAAATTATAGTCGATGTAGCATCATTGGTCAAAAGAAAAATATTTACTAACAGTTGATATGTGTAGATTTTTTGTTCTCACTGGTGTACCACACAAATTTCTGGCACTGTAACGCATTACATGGTGGGGGCTAAACAATCATATATTTCAAAATCTTGAATGAAGATGTCATCAACTGTATAATATAAATGTTAAAAACAATTAGTCAATTAACCCCAATAGTCAACTAGCCCTGATCTGTCCTACTGCTCCGAGAAATTTGAGCTGAATGCACTGAATTACATTTTTGTGTTTTCGTGCGATGCAATATTGATCGAAACGAGATTGTA
Organism: Sphecodes monilicornis; assembly: GCA_913789915.3. Classification (NCBI taxonomy): domain Eukaryota; kingdom Metazoa; phylum Arthropoda; class Insecta; order Hymenoptera; family Halictidae; genus Sphecodes; species Sphecodes monilicornis. The sequence continues at coordinate 2,596,631 of OU565287.1, forward strand.
GGAACAAGATTATAGGGAATGGGATTTTTTAACATCGAACCTACCACCGTGCATGAACCCTTATGTCAATATTCGAGTACCTACTTTCAATTTGTCTTTATAATTTTTTGTATGTTCTTACTGACCAATAGCAAAATCGTTATACGTTTCTATTGGGTTATTCAGAAAGTAATTTTGTTTTCTCAAGGGGAAATGAAAGACGATTTTTCACTATTTAATTATATATCCGGTGATGTAGTGGCCATTCTGTTCTATGATCTTTTGTCGTCTTTCTGGCAACTGGCAGATCCGATGTTTGTAGAATTCTTGTTTGTTTTTTCATTAAAATTAGTTTGACACCTTCATTCACAATGATATTTACAGCGCCTAAAAAGTACTGAAGAGAACGAAATAAATAGTAATCCGATGGTATTTGCATTCTGTATGTGAATTGCACACAAATTTTTCCTTGCTCATATTGTATTTTCACCTTTGCGCTAATAAAAAAGTATAATGTGTTGCACACTTTGATTTTCCATATCTGATGCGATTACAAAAGAAATGCTTGGAAGGTTATAAAGCATTATAAGGCATGTAAATGACGACTGAAATGTCGGCTATCAATATTCGAAATAAGGTTAAGTGATAATAAGTGGAAGCGATGCCATCTCTACACGAAAAACGAAATTACCATTCGAACAACCTAATACTTTTTGGGATTATTGTAAATTAAAGTTACATTTGAGACATACTAATATGAGTTGAAGCTATAAAGTAGACTATAATGTTACTAAACGTCGTCGGGAATTTTAGGTAATGAAATAAGGGTTGAGAGTGACTGGTATGTGTTACTCTAGAAAAGTGACAAGATTGTATTTGTTTAGATTTTGTATAATTTTTATTACAATTTGAGCTTGAGTAACGAAATTTATGTAACTATCTCCTATAAATCTTTATAATTTCCATTCAATTGTGAAATTAGAAATTCGAAACCTATCATTTGACCAGAAATGATAGGTTTAGAGATAAAATACAATAATTTTACACAATTTTACGGTGTTCACAATTCTTGAAATTTTTCCCTGGTCTGACATAGAGAAAGAAGCTACTCACATTTGTTTTATTGGCCAAACGATCGCATGCATTGTCCACTGAGAATGAGTAACAAAGACAATAAAGAAATATTTCAGGACTAATTTTTTGGAGACAGATAATCTGGGATTAACATTTCATATTTTTACATCACCACTGTGCTAACTTTTAATGATAGAAGTTGCCTCATAACAATAAAGCAGTCACCCTTTGCGATATATTGTAGTTTTAGAGTTGAAACAACTCTTTCACGAGTTAAAATCTGTAGTGTATGCCGTACAAAATTTGTCGCTTGTGTTACTCTATAAGGTTTTTATGTCTGATCGCTTTCATGTGAAGAAATACTACACCACCACTTCAGTGCTTCAGTGAAGTCGAAAGCTTCAGCATTTAAAATTTTGGACATTTAGCATTTAGAATTTTATTTGGATAAAACTGTACTTTTTGATATGTAAAACAATTTTGCATGGTTTGAAGTGAATGATGAAATTTACTCACGTATGATTCTCACTTGTAAAATCAATTATGAGCATTACAATCAAAACAATCGAAAGAAAGATTTTTATAGAAAAATCAGCAAAACAAATTCTCGTAGATCTAATGGAAATTTGTGGAGGATGGAGAAACACTTGTACTAATGAAAATTAATGGTATTTACGAATAGATCATTTCATTTTACATGTAAGGAAGCTGCTTACAGCCTGGCCTTGTGAAATCGAACTTTCCTTTTAGTGTAACTATTCCAAACTGTTCCCTTATTATGCTATAATTTTTTTATGCGAATGTAGGGAAACAGAAATTAACCTGGAGACGGATTTTCCACATATTTTTCCAACTGAGACACAGTAGAAAGTGAAGTTATTGCTTGGTTATGGACGTTTTACTACACTTCTTGATCTAGAAAAGGATAACAACATAAATTGGACTATAAAATCGGGATTTCACATGAAATATATTTAGTCTAATTGGACTTTAGAAAGTTTATGAATAATATAATACTAGCGTATAATATGAACCTTTACTAGCATTAGGCCATTTTGTTCTTGCTTCCGACGGCAAGCCTCAAGCCACCGATATTTTCCTAATAACATGCAATAACAAACAATCCAGTATTTCTAGAACAAATCTGTTACAATTTGTCACTAATATATTATTATAATGTTTCAGCATATAAAAAGGTTTCAATTATTTCAGATATTATTAACTTCCATCAGTTATAATATAAGCTCAAATCATTCTTAATCCAATCTAGCCAGCACATGTGCACTTTCATTTGAACAAATGTTTTATCTCTAAAATTTATGTGTATTTATAATATTTGCAACATTATTTATTTCTATGAAAATTTAAATTCCCAAACAAGATATGAGCTTTGAAGTAGCTCAAGCACCGTCTCGACGAGTTTCTGAACTAAAAATTCAATTCCCACGTAAAAACTAGATACCATACTTTTGATCTGCAATTTATTTGCAATCGGAGGGTATCGAGCTTATCAATAAAACCGCTGCCTTATCGTCAGAGGTTGAAAATAGCAGGAATTCAAGCTTTCACTGTTTCCCTTGCCCGTTATTTGGCGCTGAGTTCGGTGCTGGCGGCTCAGCAAGTGGTTCCCTCTGCGGCAGAATATCGTACTTGTGCTCATCCTTGCCCCGTGTCCTGAAATGTCCTTTTATCCTGTCTCCCGACGAAATCGATCTTCCTCATAAAAATCAAAAAAATTCATCGCATTCGGTGATCTATGTCCGGACGAGGTAGATAAAATTGACACTGTATCACAGCTATGTCAGGATTAAAAAAAAAGCTTTAAAAAAATCGAAGCTCCTTGGCTCCAAGGATATCTTGGCAGGGATCTTCTTTTCCATCGGGATGATCCTGGGGTGTTCCACCGCGCGGTTCGAACGCGGGTTCAAAGGATTCTCTGTGAATCTATATACAAGCCTGTTTCAGTATATATCACTCGTAAGAAGAACACTTCACTCTGTGAAAGAATGATAGTTTTTGGAACTCGTTGATAGTACTTGTGGTTGCAAATCTATTAGCCTATTTCATAATTTAACATCCATAACCATTGTAATAAAATGAGGGTGCTCCATTCCATTAAAGAATGAAACGTCATGGATTGAAAATCACTCTTCATGAATTAGCACTCATCAAAATTGTAGCAGAATGAGGATGCTCCATTTCATTGAAGAATGACAGTCCCCGAAATTCGTTGATAGTCGTTGTTACATAAAAAAATTCTTAATGAGGGAATAATGCAAATCAGTTATGAATTGAAAATCGCAGGGTGAAGAGAATGGAAGGGATGTAAGAGGAAGGGGAGCTGCAAATTGGATTGTGTAGTGGCATTAATGGCGCCGTAGTAGCCACAATAACAGGCGCATTGCGATACGCGTTGAACGCACAGGGTTGTTCTCTTGTGTACGGCTACCAAATGTTGCAGACAACTAGAACAAAAAAGAAGAACTGCCGAACAACCCCGATCCCGTCCATTGTAACCAATAATTACGCCGTCCACGTATGTATTGTAATTAAACAAAGGAAGTGGCGCATGTGCAGCATGACCGTTGGCTAATAAAATTAACGGTCCGTGTACACGACGTTTGCATTACAAAATCTATCCATAAACGATAATCCAGTTACGCTATTTACCTTACAAACATTACTAAATTTCATTTCAATTAGCTATTAATTTTTCATACAAATTTTAGTAGAGAAAAATCCAAACATATTACCTCTTATGACCCTCTATGATTTTTATCAACTCAAAAAGCAGTACGTAACTTGAAAGGGGTTTGAAAAATGTATAGATAATGCAACTGTAACTGAGAATTCTTTTGTTAGGAAGAGGCGATGTAACAGTTAAAATGTTATATTAAATTCTAGCGAAAACGCGAAATCAGGCTTTGAAAAAGCAAATAATAAATGTATGATTTCATAATTATAAAGTGTAATAGAGAATTATTATACATTGACAAAATGAGATGTTTGTGAATATATAACTATTTTTGAGAAGGTGTTATATTTAAAGTGTGTTTTATTTAATAGTGTTCCTGTAGGAAGTCAACAGAATGTTTGCAAGGAATCGAACAAAGTTTCCCATGCATCGAAAGTTCCCAAAGAAAATTTGTGTGGTCTGGAAAAATTATGTCTACAAATATTAGTTTCATACGCGAGATCCGTCTCTGTCCATTTCGTGATGCAAACTGTGGCCACGGAGCCATTAACGCGCATGTGCTTATCATGCGCTTCCTCTCGTCTCTACGCGACGACCACGTACGAGCCACTTTACGTCGAGTGCAATACTGAACAACATCATACTTTTCCGTCTTTTCTTTTTCAACCCCGGCGTCATTTGCAACGGCCATTATCATCCGTACGGCCTGCAAAATTTTATTCCACCTTCGAGTTTGAGTCTGCATTTTAACATGTTGACTGCTGAACTACTGTAAAATGCTACTAAAACGGAACTATTTTAAAAGATATAATTGATTACAGTAATTATTTCATTAACCTTTTTAGATCATACATACAGTGTTTCGCATAATGGGTCACAGCCATTTTAAAGCAGAATAACTTTCTCATCTGGGCCTGTAATGAAAATTTAAAAAATGTGTTTTGTGTATGTAACACTTAACCAATTTCGAAATTGAAAATCGCAAAAACATAGTAAAAAATGCTGTTTAAAATCTTTTTATCTGGGCCTGTAATGAAAGTTAAAAAAATGTGTTTTGCAGATTCACATATGTTAAATACATGCTTAGAATTTCACCAAAATTGATTAATTTGCTTACGAGTTATAAGCGATTAAAGATGGTAAAAATCGTAGTTATGGGCCGAAAATTGTGAAAAACTAGTTTTCAAAACATTTTTAACCGTTCATAGCTTATAGCAACATTAAACAATTTCGATGAAATTTTCAACATTTTCGCAACGTACAGAATTCGACAAGACTTAGAATTAAAATTTTAATTACCCCTATTTTAACCATATTCCTAACGATATTGACTATCCTAACCATATATCACATTACACATATGAAGACGATAGTCGCAATATCGTCGGGAGTCTGCTGTGTGAGGGAGAGCATGTGTAGTCTAATTACCGGACTGATGTTCCGACTTCTGTTTCGAGGAAGGGTTCGGTAGTCATCTTCATGGTGAAATTGTTGGTTGCAGACGATCGACGATCGAAAGGGACACGCGTCTCTCCGGTTCAGCGACACTCAAAGCGCGCGGGCTGCTCGAAAATGGCCGATTCCAATCTGCGAAATTTATCCCTTTCGGGTTTAAGTGCAAGCTTCAACGTAAACTCGCACGACACGCGAATAAAATCACCTCTCGTAACCGGAGGCCGCTGTACGCCGAGCCGCCACTTAACCAGATACTGAAATACTGGGCCCTAAGGTCGCTTCCGGCTAACGATCGCTCTCCGGAGTGAATTGCCACTGTCGATTGATCCGGCAAAAATTCGATTCTCACGGATTCCGCCATTGTCAATTTATGTGAGCCGTTCTGTTTTCTTCTTCTTCTTCCCACTTCTTCTCTCTGTCGAAGGGATCTAGTCAAACTACATGTAATCCACGTTTTAGGTTAGTTTAGAAACTGATCCACACGAATTCTGCCATTGTCAATTTAGGTTTATTTATTTTGTTTCATTTAGAAATACGATTCTCACGGATTCCGCCATTGTCAATTTATGTGAGTCGTTCTTTCTTCTTCTTCATCTTGTTCTTCTTCTCTCGAAGGGATTTGGTTACAGAGCTCGCTAAAATACTATTTCGAATAGTGTATAGTCTGTTTTATTTGAAATCATCATCTGTTTGAAAAATAATATATTTTATTGGTTAGACAAAGTTTTTAAAATAATATTACACTTGAAGGGTTCTCAAAATAGTGTGAACTTTATTCGAGGTAATGTTCCAACATGGGAAATTAATCGGGATTATGAAATTCGTTCATTCATTTGACGCCTCGTTTTCGAGAAAACCGACTTCGAAATTATTATGGCTTCTTGCATTTTTATGTCACCCGTTTTCTCAATCTATTTTCATCGTCAAGAAATATTTTATATATTATTTAACATAAAATTCAAATATTTTATTTTGTTTTAGATTATCAAAATAAAAATATTTTATTTTCAGAATTTTTACTGTTTATTTAAATTGTGGAACAACGACTATTTAAAATTGAAATATTTTTTCTCCAAAATTTTACCCAGCTCTGACTGGTTCCACCGGAGGGAATCCACGTTTTAGTTTGGTTTAGAAACTCAATTTTCATGGATTTCGCCGTTGCAAATGTTTATTTATTTAATTTAATTTAGAAATTTGATTTTCACGGATTCTTTTTTAAAATTGGATCAAACGACTTCAATTATTTTGAGATGTTAGACGCATAAGTTTACTAGGTAGCGTGTAAATAATTTTTTTCTAAAAATATCTATTCGTCGGAATTGCAACGAAAATAGTAATGATCACAATTTTTAACTTTTTTATCTGTGCCTGTAATAAAAATTTATAAGACGCATTTTATAGGTCTAAGTAAGTTATGTATAAGTACAAAGTTTCATCGAAATCGGGTATCGTTGTTACGAGTTACAAACATTTAATGGTGATTACATAAGGACAAAATTCCCTGAAAAGACCTAAAATCTGCGATTTTCACCCTTAAACATTAATCTTGTAATGTTTTTAGCTCATAGCAACATTAACCGACTTCGATGAAACTTTGTGCATGTATGTACAGGGTGTCCCATTTAAGTTGAGATTGTAAATAATCTCAAACACATATGATTTATAAACAACAAACTGACACATGTCCTTTAGTGTTTCGAGTGGGGAGTCAAGTGGCACTACTAGTTTTCTAATTCGTGGGCGTTTTCAAGGTTATTTCAAGGTTATTTTGTCTTTTTTATCATAAACCCATATTTTTATTTCGGAATCATATTCTACGCAAAGAAATGCACAACTTTTGTTTGAAACATCCTTTTGTAAGGTTGTAAGAACTTTATTACATGAGTCTTTTATTAAACGAATTACTGTGTCTAGAAGTCGAGGGTAAAAATTTCGAGCATTTATTATGATGTTCTTAAATGAAATAAAAAATCTTCCAGAAGAAAGTAACGTTGTCATTTTAATAGAAAACAACAATTATCCTTGACATAAACATGAAAAATCAGCAAAATATCTTAAGAAGAAATATAAAATTATTTTATATTTATAGTTTATGATAAAAAAAGACAAATTGACCTTGAAATAACCTTGAAATCGCCCACGCATTAGAAAACTAGTAGAGCCATTTGACTCCCCACTCGAAACACTAAAGGACATGTGTCAGTTTGTTTGTTTTAAATCACATGTCTTCGAGATTTTTTACAATCTCAACTTAAATGGGACACCCTGTATAACATACGTAGGTCTACAATAGGCGTGTTTTAAATTTTCATTACAGGCAAAGATAAAGAAGTGAAAAATTGGGACCATTACTTTTTTCTTCTAAATTTCGACCAATAGCAATTTTTAGAAAAAATGATTTACACGTTACCTAGTAAACTTATCCTTCTAACATCTCAAAAGAACTGAAGTCGTTTGGTCTAATTAAAAAAAGTTATTTGATTTTTAAATGTGTACGAATACTTTTTTCACCCAGTGTATGTGATCTTCACGCCGCGTTCTTTTTCCTTCTTCTTCCTACACTCCTGCTCTCTCTGTCAAAGGGATCTAGTCGCGCTGGAGGGAATCGACGTTTTTAGTATAGTTTAGAATTACCGTGTCGGTAATACTAGTAGCCTGTTCAGCTTCCTAGCCCTTTGGGATCACGTTTCCATCGGTTTCGAAAACGCAGTTTTCTTGAGAAATGTGCATCGATACTCCTACCCTATCTCCTGCCACATAATTTTTAATTTCTTCCCGATGACGGTCACGATATATGTAGTTACGTTGTCAATCGATTCGTTGTGATAGAACTGCATTAACTATAAGGAAGTCTATCTCTGTTTAGGTATTATGATTTTATAAACAAAATTAAGTTACATTGCGAATCTATATACTTTTGGAAATCTAGTCTAGTGATGGCGCAGTTTCATTCCGTTGTCAGTCAATTCGTTGTAGTAGAATTGTATTCACAACATAAAAGTCTGTTTCTGTTTAGATATTATGAATTCATGAATAATACAGTATTCATCACTGATAATCATGTTTTCGGTTTGAAACTTTTACATTCTTTCTCTATTTGAGTGCATTTTAATTCCCAACTCTGATTGAGTTATACTGTAATTGAGATTATAGTTATGAGTGGCATTGTAATTTATTTGAATGGGAGATTCCACTTACGCGCTTCAATGTAGTTGAATTACTTTGTGAATATAATTTATGGAGCATTTCAATCGTAATTCAATACAACTAGGGACGTCGGTAACTTTTATACTGAAATTTTATCATTTTTAATTTTATCTTGGACATTGCGCAATGAAATGTATTAAGTGGATCAAATGGTAAGCTATCAAAACGTTATCAACAAAGTGGATGAACTTTTGGGAATGTTCATAGACGATATTCATAGATAATTCATAGATTCTTCAAGCGTGTACCTATGTTGTGACTATACATATGCAGCTATTTAACACTAAACCTACCAGCACCGTTCAAATGACTGCTTTCAGATTTTTTATTTTGCAATTATTGAAGTTACAAAGGTGTTTCCACTGATTATGCACACTTTTTCTATTCAAGTATACATTATAATACAACTGGCACAAAATCTAAATAAATTCGATCGTGCCATTTTTATAAAGGAACACATACTAGTCACTTTTATTGGTCGGTAGGTTTAGTGTTAAATGGAATTTTTAACATTTTTATAGTATTTTTAATTTTGTTTCTGTCCCAAAATACTCTGAAATGTCTAAAACCTGTTTTAGTTTTCGTAAAAACTTTTACCTAAATATCCAATGGTAAGTACTAAACTGGGGATCTTAATGCAAAATAAAATGTTTGTGCATCGGTTGTAACGAACAGGAGCCATGTAAAAAGTTCTTTCTTTAATAACTTCAGTGTAGGTGTTTCCTAAACGTAATAGTGGTAAAATCTTTATACATATACGTAACCATACCAAAAAAGTAACAACATCCCTATCCTAGACCAATACAAAAAATAACGAATATTATTTTCTGTGACTGTGTAATAGTGAATTATCACTTTAGTAAGAGGTAAAAATATGAAAGTGTTGTTTAGTAGAAACAAATAAATGCCTGTACTATAAAAATCCGGTCTTAATTGGCAATAAAACATTTGCTTAGAAACGGAAAGTTATATTAACATTCGAGACGCGCGAAAAGCTGACTGATACATTGCTTCAAGAGATTTGAACTTGACTATTATTTATTTAACAAATGTGATCAGTAGACCGCGGATTTTTATGCATTTCTGAAGAAATTGACTGGGTGGAATATAAAACAGCGAAAGATTAGAAAAATTTAAGAATATTGTGATGTTTAAATGTGAAAATGTCATTAAGGGATGAAATTAATTTTTATTTAACTCCTGCTCCTCAAATCAATGCAGAATAAAGATATTCTGAAACATATATGTAAGTCCGTGTTCTTGTCAGTCTGTCTCGATCAAGCATTACCTTTCAAAAAGTCATAGTTTTAATCTACTCCATGGCATGAACATTTCTCAGGAATACTTCGCGAGCTTGTTTCTTCGTGTCGAGTATACTCGTCGTCCAGATGAGAGCTTGAGATACCAAACTAAAATTTCTGGCGGAGCTCGAAAACTTATTGGAGCGTCGTTCAAAGGTTCAATTGCAAAGCAGTGGCTCGTGAATTGGGTGTCGAGGGTTGAAGGGATTCCGCTGGGGGGAGGGGATGAGGAAGAGGAGGAAGAGTAGAAGGCTAGGCGAGCGAAAACAGCGAAAAACCAAAGGACAGTGGAGAAGAACGAAAAGAAGGTACGCGCCAATGCGGACGCACGGGTTAGAGTCAAACGAGATAGAGAGGGTTGAAGAGGGGAACTCGAATGCATAAAAGAAAGAGAGAGAAAGAGAAAGAGAAAGAGAGGGCGAGAGGGAGGATGGAAGAGCAGATGGAGAGAGAACTGTTTATTTTGCTACCGGCGGTACGTATCGGTCAATATGTGCCCAGCCTCTGAGCACACAGACTGCATACGTAGGTACATAGGTTCCTACCTCTTCCTCCAGGCGTCATAGCGATGGCAGAGAGGGTGGGAGAGGAGGATGATGAGGCAGCAGAAGGACGCGGAGGTAGAAGAGGGAGGACGCCGGTAGTTGCCTGTGGACTGCACATTACGTAGCGCATTATGCGCGTACACAGGGAGCCTTATCTGCGCGGGCACGTCCGGGTAATTTAGTCTGGCACTCCTCACAACGATGCTTCTTCTTTTCCGAGTGGTTGTCCATCTTTCGATCTCTCTCCCCCCTCCCGCTCTCTGCCTCTTTTCCTCCAGTAAAAATTTGAACCGAAAAGATTGATGAAACGACTGTTGTCTAGGTATGGCAATAATTCTTGATTTGAAATAATTGCCCAGGGTACTCCGAATAGGCGTGGCTCATATGCTCTTCATTTCGAATGAGCTAGGACTGCCCTATGGGACAAGCTTTGACTATGCCCAATCTAGACTCTGTATCCCTTAACCGTTTGAGTCCCAAGCAGCGCGATCGCACTATTGAGATTTTATGTCGAGAAAACCCAGCACATTTCGAGCATTGTGGACAACTGACGGTGCGTTACCAATTGTCGAAGTCGCGCGCTCAGATTTATTGACGCAAGTACATCACACAGCTCCTTTTAATGTAAATAGTACATTTTACAATAGGTAGAATAATACTATAATAATGCAATTATACATTACAAAATAAAATAAAACAAGCGCTATCGCGCTGCTTGGGTCTTTTCGTAGTCGTTTAGAGAAAGCGCGGTTGCGCCGTTTGGGATTCTTCGACAGTGTTTTTTCAATACCCCCTGGGACTCAAACGGTTAAATACCTAACTCCTGAGACCATAGACAGTCTGAATATGTATACTTCTTACGAAAATTCTACAAATCTTGATACTATACGTACGATTACTGTTTCGACTATCAGGATCTCTCCAACCTTGGAAGGTGTCACTCCAACATCTAAGCTGTCTGAATTCTGCAGTTGATACGATGTATGTATGTGTTTTTGAAAGAACCTATGCAATTAAAAAATTGTCCTCGGTACTCACAACTTCTGGATCGATTTAGTCCTACTGTAACGATATCCTGAGCACTGTGCAATTATTAGACCGCGAATTTTTATACAAAATAAAAATTGTCTGTATCGATTGCAAGACATAAGAGCTACATATACATTTTGTTTTGATAATTATTTGATAAAAATAATATAACAGTATTTTTAAATTTGATGAATGCCCATATTCCGAAATGGATAGATCAAATGCAAAACTGTAAAAATACTTGAAGAGTTTAATAATACTGTTGCATTATTTTCAACTCTATGAAATTATTCAGAAAGGAAATACATGTCCGTGTATTACCTGTACCTTGACATTAATACAGACAATTTTTATTTTGCATAAAAATCCACGGTCTAATAATTATGGTCTTGACTATTGGGATGTCTCCAAACTTGAGAAGTGTTGTTCCAACATCTAGGATTGTGGCCTATGTATTTTGTGACAGTTCTACTTCTAAATCGTTCCACTTCTATTTCTAAATCGATTTAATTTTAATCTGATGAGCAGTGCAATATCGTGATTGGATCGTCATTTCATCAACATTTGTGTTTCGGCCCAGCGTGAGTTCAACGCATGCCTTAGAATGGGAATTTCAATCGGACGATGTGCTTTCTAGACGAACGAGAGTGTAGTGGCTCGTGTGTATCTAGGTTTAATTGATTGCCTTATCTCTTGTGTTCGAGATTCCAAGCGCTACTTGGCCCTTGACAGTGGAGCCACCTGATCTGGATGCTAATTCGGGGATGGTATAGGTTTTGCACTCCAAGTTCACTATTTCGCAGATCGTATTCATCTTTTCGTAGATCATATTTACCTTTTCCGCAAGTTAAATTCACCGTTTTGCAAATAAAGTTTCTCTACAATTTTCTTTAACAATTGTAACACAAATAAATTTAATTTAGTCTATGTGAGAGTTAATTTGTAGTGCAAAACCTGTAGTTAATTCTGGATGCACTTCCAGGTTGCCGGATCGCGATCGTTATTGAATTTAATATATGCAATTGCAGTTCGAGAGTTCGAACAATCACCCGAACAATCATTTCCATAATTTAAAATATGCCTTTTGTAGATCTATGTAAACTATACAGGGTGTTCACGCTATTACTAGCCAGCGTTTTGTTTTGCAAATAATAAATATTAGAAAAAAATGAAAGAGGAAAAAATAATAGTTTTTTCGTGAGTAACATAATGGCGTATGTAATTTTTTTGTATTTACACTATTTTCATGAAAATGTCGGTGACCTCTAATTTTTGTAAATGGAATGCTGTAAATTTTTTCATACTATATGAAAGCGTGTGTCAAGACAAATTCATTCGTATACGACACAATGACCTTCGAGATCATACAAGGTCAGAAATGGAAGAAACATTTTGAATATTTCGTACTAATGCGTTTACAAGTATACTTTATTGACGAGGCTATAGTAAATGTTCAATACATATAACTTCCTTGTGCATGACTACATATTTCGGCTCTATTAATTACATTCTTGTTAGCTTCTTCTAACGTTGTCTGAAATATTAATGCACATGATTGCGTTAGTTTCCTTTGCTAGTCGTTTACATTTCTTGGCGTTGCGTATCGTGAATGATATCTTTACGAAATATTACGTACGAAATATTCAAAATTTTGCTGCCATTTCTGACCTTGTATGTCCTTGAAGATCATTGTGTTGTATACGAATAAATTTGTCTTGATACACGCTTTCATATGATATAAAAAAATATATGGCATTTCATTTAAAAAATTGAAGGTCACCTTCATTTCTAAGAAAATAGTGCAAACCACAAGAAAGTTACATTCGCCATTATGGTACGTACCAAAAACAGTATTACTTTTTCTTCCATAATTTTTTTCTAATATTTATTATTTTTAAGAAAAACGCTGGCTAGTGATAGCGCAAATTCCCTATATACATGCACAAAGTTTCATCGAAATCGGTTAATGTTGCGCTACAAACATTACAAGATGAAAGCTTAAGGATGCGCCTTTTCAGCGAATTTCGTTCTTATGTAATCACCTTTAAATGTTTGTAACTCATAAGAAAGTTCACTGATTGCGATGAAACTTTGTGCATGTGTTATAATTTACTTGGTCCCAGAAACGGCACATTTTAAATTTTCATTGCATGCATAGATAAAAAGGTTAAAAATCGTGACCTTCACTTTTTCCTTCCAAATTACGAGCAATAGCAATTTCTAAAAAAATTTGGTGTACACATTGCCCAGTAAACTAATCCTTCTAACATCTCAAAAAAAAACTAAAGTCGTTTGGTCCAATTTTAAAAATGTTATTAGTTTTTAACGAGTGGCCAATCACATTTGCGGCTGACTATACATATGCCTCGGCCAATAACGAGGAGGGCTTCAAAACGAATTCATAGTGCACGCTTAATTATCCCAATCGTATCGGGATCGAGCTTAATTAATTTTCTTCCGCAAACGTCTCTCGGACGCCCGTATAGAATGAAACAGCAACGAAGAGTAATTACAATAATATTAACTTATGGTTACGCGGGCGTGTGCAGGAACTATAAGCGCATTACGCATGTACAAACGAGCCGTGCGCTCTATAATTGCATTTTCTGCGAGTGTATTTTTTTCAGAATACTTCCGATTACTGCGCATCTGTCTGAGTTTCCATTTAAACGGCTCGCTGTCAGCGATACCGCGAGAATTTATGAACCCACGATAGCAGTCTCGAGATAGATATTTCAGGAATGAAACGATAATGGAGCTTAGTGTGCGACGGTGATACTCGATTAACATTTTTCAGCAATCCCTGTCTGTCTTGATCAAAACGCCACCACGTGTCGGCGCCTTGTACCGATTGTCCTAAAGTGTTAATTATCGAGTTTTAACACGTTAACTACCGACTCAACAGTCAGTAAAGTTAGATAAGTTCAAAGTTATTTATCCAAACCCTTCTTTTATTATTTTTACACTGTACATTCTATGTCTTTAATACTTTTATAGAAAGAAACGAAAATTTATAATTATTGCATGTCTACATTTACTTTAACACAAACCGTACCGAGCACAAAATGTGACTGGTGTATGTTGGTTTATGAAAATTACGAGACTGAATTTACTTCGATTTTTAGCAATTTTGAAACCGGTCGTTTGACCGGTCTTGGTACGGTTAGTGTTAATGCTTAAATATTGGTAACAGAAAATTTTATTTTGATTTCAAAGAAATGGGGAATATTCATATTTAGTAGATTTTGTTTCAAATGTTCATCACTTGTTGTTATACTGCAAGGGGTTGTTATACTTTTAACAAAATAAAAACTGAGATCTTAAGATTTGTGATATTAATAACTGGACTGTGAATCCTTATGCGAAATTAAAATGTTTCGCAACGATTAGTAGGAGTTAAGTAATAATTAATTTCATCCCTGCATAGATTTTTTACAATAACAGTATTTAATTAACAATTACATCGTTAATTGTCGTGAAATTCTGAACGATACTTGTCGCAAAACAATCCCTCCTTCCGCGGGGTATACCCCGTGACGGGCACTGAAGCTCGAGAGGCCTCGGTCGCCGAGAAGTGTAACATAATACCGGTCGAGTATATCGGTGAGACCACTACTAATGCAATGACAAAACTTCTTTATTTTTTATTATTTTTTTATGGAACTTTCACCAACATATTCGTGGCATTTTTTAAATGAAAATGCTACCAAATAAGATATAATTCCGATGGTAGTTACTTGAGTGATGGACGATGAAAGTTTCGGCCGCAAGGAAGGACAGCGTATGGGAAAGAAAGAGACGCGGAGAGTCGCAGTCGGCGGCACAGTTCAAAGGCCCACGTGTCCTCCCAGTGTAATGCCAATAAAAAATCTTTTTTATTATTACTTTTTTTTGGAGACTTTCTCCAATATATTTGTGGCGTTTTTCTAATTAAAATAATACCAAAAACGACATAATTCGGATCATATTTACAATAATTTCCCGAAACTTTCACCGTCTATTACTCAGTAAATACCATCGGAATTATATCTTATTTGGTATCATTTTGATTAGAAAAATGCCACGAATACGACATACTCGATCCGTATTATGTTACACTTCTCGGCGACCGAGGCCTCTCGATCTTCGCTGTCCTTTTCTACGTTCGGCACAAGTCAAAGAATAGTATTATCTGAACGTTAATTGTCGCCGGCCGGACCCGTGGTGACGACGATTATCGATGAAATACTGTACATTGAAAACATAACAATATGCTTAGATTTTTCTAATTTTTTACTGTTTTGTATTTCAGCTAGCCATATTTTTTTCTAAATGCATGAAAAATCGCAGTCTATTAATTACTGTTTCAAACCTCCTCAATTTTGTAAACCGTAAGAAAATTTGGTACGCGTAATCTAGTTAAGTCAAAATCAATTTTTACTTAAATTAATGTTCGACGTTACAATTGGTATCAATGCGTTTTTTAATATAAATATTGTGAGTACAGATTATTATGAATTGACTATAGCACAGGCTATAGATACGAACACATTGTTCTATCATAATTGTTTATATTCTGATTATGGGAATAGACTGACTTGACATGTGACTCGTAATACTAGTTTAAATAACTACTTTCGTTAAAATCGTATTTTGTGTATTTTTCAATTAAATAAACCGAGAGGGACATGGTAATCAAAAGTGCTAATAATTGGAAAAATAAATTTGCTATTATAGAGAAATGCATTGGATGCTGTTCACGATAGGTTGCCTTGGTTGCCATCCTTCTCTTGGTAGTCTTAATTACGTTATTCGAGCGAAGCGTTACTTGCAAGGCAATCAGTTTTGTTTGCGTGCGACAAACGTATTAATTTCCGTGTATTTCCAGCAAGAGGCGGAGACACCTGCTCCCGCAATAATTTGTCCTTGTATAGGCACGGGCGTGCAGGTGACGTCGAATTGTAGAAATACGTTCAGGGACATCCTTTAAACAAGCACAAACGCGGCATTGAACCAAGAACGCTGCGTCTCGGGAAACAATCTACCCTTGGTCTGGGGCCGAAATGGACAGTTGTCTTTTGTTTCTAAACAAATTCTGTTCAAACAAAGTATATATCTGTAGTTGTTTAATTCTTATTGAAAGAAATGTTACCTTTGGGAACTTCTTTGAAAAGTGTTCTTATGGATCAGATATCGGAGGGACTATAAATATTCCATGGAAACGAGTTATGATGTTTATTGAAAAAAATTCCACAAAGAAGGTTGGACTGAGTGTATTCAAGACACACAGTAACAATTAGACTGTAGGTCTTTATGAAAAATATATATCATCCCAATTGTAAGGAACTGAAGTTAAAAGAAAATGTATTTCCTCTTTTACTCGCCTTAAGAGGTCGAAAATAATATAACAATCTCCATAAATCCTTCTAGTGTCTTTATATAAATGCATAAAATCCACAGTATAATAATAATAATTTTTTAATGTCGTTGTAGTATTCACTTTTTTTGTCCCAAGTTATTTCTTTTTAAAGGCTATGGTAATACCGTTTTTAGTCATTGTATTACAGATAGAGAAAACCGCGAATTTTGAAACTCGTTAGAACTTTGTGTTGCAGTTTTTTCTGTGGGAGTAGAAATACTATAATTGTAGTAATGTTTATATGCTTAATTGATGAATAAATCGTTACATCAATTTCGGAGAGTATCCTCTGCATTCTTTGTATGTCGTCGTTATTACCGCAATGATAAGTTTTGTCTTTTATAATGCGTAAACAGTATTTATCAAACACCGATAAATTCGAAGTCGGTGTCAGGATTTTGATTGCCGACTTCGCAGCCCTGATTTAATCGATCTCGTATGCGATCCGTTATTCAAGCAGCTTCTTCACGTTGTCCCGAACATTTTCACAGGGCTCGATTACGAGAGGCCTATGGGAACTAAGAAGCTTGTGCAGTTCCTGTTAATCTTGGGCCCCGCGTCGATTCACGAGCACCTTTCGGTAAAAGACGTTTCTCCCTGCTAGGAGAGAAGCATGTTTCCTTTTCTCATGCTAACTATCGTTTACAGCTCGAGCGGGGGCACGGAAGGACGACTTTTCAGATTTAAATCGAGACCGCGCGCAAAGATTTGCATCACAGTGAGCCGAAGCGCGGGTTCACGCACAAACTCACGGCCAGGAATAAATCTGAAGTGCGCTCTCCTTGTAGAACCAGAGAGTGGCTACCTGCGCGAGATCAACGGAAATGCGTGGAAGCAAGTGCCGGAACAAAGACAGCATCCGTATATCATTTTTCCATGTGATCTCTGTGCCACTTCAACTAGAGAGAAATTATATGTTGATCCGATTTGCTTGTCGCACCAGAGATCGAAAGAATTAGGTTACTCTTTAATGGGTTCCATTTTAAATGTGGAACGTGGAACTTTGAAAACTTCTTAAGACTACTCATAACACGATATCTTTCATCAACTTCGAAAAAATTCTTGACAAATACTGGACACTATATAGTGAACAATGAGATAATAATACAGTATTTCATCGTTCATTGTCGTAAACTTCTCTACGATATATCCGATAAATCCGTTCGCCAGAGGTCGAAAAATAGTATCTTCTACACGATAATTGACGCCGGCCGGACCCGTGGTGGCGACAATTAACGATGAAATATTGCATTCACACTAACCGTACCGAGCGTAAAATGTGACTTGTATACGTTGTTTTATAAAAATTACTAGATTGAATTTATGTAAATTTCTAACAATTTTTATAATGTGCTTGAAAGAAGAAATTTATTTCATAATTTTGAATGGTGGTATTTTTGTAATTTTAATAATTATATAATAAAAGTAATGATTATTTTTAATAGTTATTTCTATAATTGTATGATTAGGCTGTCTCTTAATTATTCCTTTGCAAACGACACTTGTAATTTATCGAACCTCATGGTACTGTGCAGTAATTCATAATATAATAAGTAGACTATGGATCTTATGCAGTTTTAATAAAAATGGGATGGCGCAATTTAAATTAGGAGAAAAATTAAGATAGTTTAATAACCAATAAACTATATTCAACGTGTTATAATTATTCAAGAAAGTATTAAATGTGTATCTAGCTCCCATCCCTTGCAATTGATGCAGAAAATATATATTTTGCATAACGATCCATAGTCTAGTAATGATGAATGAAGGAACAATTATATGATTTTGATTGTAGCGCGCAGTTCAACCTCGGATTGACGTCAATCGATGATCTTTTGGATTTCTGTGCACGAAAAACGCGGGCAAGCGTGGCGAATAAGTAGGAAGGATGATAATGCAATGACTGGAACGAATGATTCGATTCCGTGATCCAGCCACCTTTGTCCGATTCGGAGAAGGATAATCGAGGCTCGCGACGCCAATGACTTGCACCCATGGGCATCATTGCGCGGCAGTTGCGTAACAAAGAGCCAAAGAGAGTAGACACGTCGCCTCGCATCGTGATCCGATTGATTTTTCGTTGATAGTGCAGTTGCATTGTCACGATGCTGTTGCGCGTTCCAATTACAACGGACCGATGCTCCGACGCGTAATTAGCCTCGTTTCACGCCGCGTCATGACGCTGGCGCGCGTCCTCTTATGTCTTTATTAGGAGTTACGAAAAATCGGAATGATTTTAAACAACGTTTTGCACTATGAAGATCATAAAAATATTCTCTTGAGCGTATCTGATCGTATTAAACTGTGGAACAAATATATATTTTCATACATGCATTTGTAAGATATTTTATTTGAGTATTATTTAAAATCGATAGTAAAACAAGCTGAGACCAAAATCTAGATTGAAAGTGAAAATTAATTTTGTTAACTTAGTTGACGTTAACAGGATATTCTTGTAATTGAATCACTGGAATTGACGCTGGGAGAAACCGTCAAGAACTTACTCTAATGAGGACTCGCATATAGGATTTATTAAACTCAGATTATATCTGACAGTTACTTACGATCGATAAAAAATTAATTCCAGAAGAAAGTCTATCGGCGGTAAGTGAATGCTAGAAGGTCTACAGCTAGAAAGTGCAAAGCTAAAAAATCTAGAGCTAGGTGGTCTAAAGCTAGAAGGTTGAGAGCTAGAAGGCTAGAACTAGAAGGTCTAAAGCTAGCAGATCTAGAGCTAGATGGTCTGAAGCTAGAAGAATATCAATGTATTGATAATATATCGATATTTATCGGTAACAGTATCAATACTCATACCTAGCTAGAAGGTCTAAACTAGAAGATCTACAGCTAGAAAGTCTAACCTAGAAGGTCTAAACTAGAAGGTCTAAACTAGAAGGTCTAAAGCTAGACGATCTAAACCTAGCAAATCTAAACCTAGTTCGGCCTACAGCTGGAAGGTCTAAAACTACAAGAATGTCATGGCAACCAAATCCTCTGAAAATACGGTGCAACATCTAGAATCTACTTCAACATGTGGTTACCTATAAAAACGATTAGAATATGAAAATCATTTCAAATCGCCTGAGAACGAATTCAAGGGAAGAGTGCCGGCGGTTTCCGCTGGGCAGTTTATGGCTACATGGATATTGAGAAACCCATTGACGGTATTGCGCCCGGTGCTTTTCATGACAGTGGGAGATGATAAATCTCTCAACGAATCACTGTTTAGATGTTTAGAGATAAGCAAGCGGGTACAAACATACACACAGAGAGAGAGAGAGAGAGAGAGAGAGAGAGAGGGGGGGGGAGGGAGGAGGGGTCACGCTGTGTAGAAACATGGTCGGTCGGACGTGTGCATCCCCGCCTGGCGGGCGGCGGCTCGTGATTAATATAAATGCAGGAACTAACGAACCATAACGACGTTGATGCCTGACAGCCGGAAACAGAATTTTCTGCGTATTCTAACGCTCCGGCATTGTCTGTGACATTCCCGCACTTCAGGTACCCGCGTGTATACATATACATACATACACATGGAACCGCTAACCCACCTCCTGGAACATTGTCCCTAACGTGTACCGGGGCTGTCACGCGCATAATGCCGCAACTTCAGCATTAATGTCTCACGGGCCAGGTATATGTTCTCGCATAATTAGCGCCGGCTTTTTTATGCACCGCGCGGTGTCGTTGGAAAAAAGAAAACGGTCGGCCCGAGCAGCCGCACTCCTGGCTCTCCGACCACGGGTTACGCAATAACTTTTTTTCCCTTGCCCGATGTGTTTCTCGTCGGCACCTTGTTCGTTTAGGAACACCCGGGATCTGTCGCCGGACCCTTTCCTCTTAATTTGCATGTCGAAAGAGACTACGTCACGCGTCGATAAGCCCCGCAGATTTTTCTCAGGCCCCCGAGATGGAAAAATATCACAAACATAGTGGGGAGCCACTTTCGTACTGGGAAACCTCGTCTACGGCTCTTAGATTTCATTTTCGAATCTCTTTCCTATTATTTAACCTTCCGACAGCGGAATCTGGCACTATTTCACCCACAATATCAAAATCAACATTTCATTAAATGGACAGCTGTTACATTAAAAACAACAGGAAGACTACAAGAAATATCTTCGAAAATATGTTTCCAAGACTTGATAAATGAAGCAGTGAACAGTCACAAACATCATCTATTATACAGGGCGTTTCGTAAATGGTGGGCAAAACATTAGGAATAGATTCGCAATGCTTACAGAAGACAAAAAAGTTATATTAACATAGGTCTGGAAATGATTAGTTTCTGGGTTATTAAAGTTCTTGTGCCACAATTCTCGTCACATCGTATTATAAGGAGAAAACGCGGTCATCGGGTCTTAGATTTTGTCGAAACTTTGCATACTGGTAGATTTCGTTTATCTGTTGAATGAAAATATAGCATTATAGGCGTCGATACTCAATAATTTTTGAGATATTTACAATTTAAATTTCATTATACCTGTTAAGCCGTTAAGTACAGCTTTGGTTGAAGTTTTTGTCAAGTGCCAAACGGCGTGATGGTAATATACTAGATTCATTACCGGGAAGGCCAGTGTTCAAATCCCTTCCTTTTTTTCCATTTTTTCTACTTTTTCTGTTCAGTTTATGTATTTTAATTAATTGTATTTTGCACATGAAAAATACACTCATAATATCTAGAGGAAACAAAATATAAAAATTTTATTGAAAAGGAACATAATATGAAAGAAACACTAACTTCATCAATCTTAACGTATCTCAAAAGTTGTTGAGTATCGATGCCTATAATACTTTATTTTCATAAACGGGAGAACGAAATCTACCAATATGCAAAGTTTCGAGAAAATCTGAGTCCCCATGACCGCGTCTTCTTCTTGTTAGAAGAAATGTTCAATATATCCACCTCCTGTATCAGTACAAGCCTCGGCACGTCGTCTACAGTAACGTGTTCGTGTATACATGAAATACAGTATAAATTATAAACAAGAATTCTAGACCTCGATAACGTAAACATAGACCGGCGATTACTTCGAAAACGTTGTTGATGCCCTTAAACGGACCCTTAAGAGGATGTGACGAGAATTGTGGCACAAAAACTTTAATAACTTAGAAACTAATCTTTTCCGGACCTATGTTGATATAATTTTTTTTCTTCTCTAAGCACTAGGGATCTATTCCTAAAGTTTTGCCCACCATTTACGAAACACCCTGTATAGGTGTAAGAGTATTCCGTTGCCCAGAGATAAATAATAAATATTAAGACCAGTGCGAAATTTCACTCTTGAATTTCTTTCTTTCCAATATTTATTTTTTCGATACGTATTCCAGAATTTTTTAGATTGTTTGAAAGCCTAGATTAGTAAAAAAAATCAGTTGTGAACATAAACGACCCAAGTTACCCACGGTAGGTGCGAAAAACATACTTGCTTAGCTTTGTTTATTTTTTAATTTCTTACTTTTCGACCACAGTGACTAGTTATACATATACAGTGGCTCCAAGGAGTATCAGCACATTTCTGATATTTGCAAAATTGTCGATGTCTAAACGGCTATAATTTTGTAAACATAAGTCGCATGACAATCAATCTGGGCTTTAACTTCAAGCCTCTACTTTCGTAATCTAACATTCATCTTTTCCTGAAGCTGTGTTTGCATGATGTAGGGTGGGAAACAGGTGACGGGTTTTTCCTCTAAAATGCTGCAAACTGGAACATCTCCATAAAGGTTATTTTCCTTTTCATAGTTGACTTTGCCACAATTTTGAAGATTGAAGTATTCCCTTTGGTACAACCTCCTAAAACTTGATATATAATTTTTTTGGCAGTTTCACGTCGGTGTACCTTACGTGACTGTAAAATTAACGATACACCTTTCATTTAGAGCCAAGGTGAAACGATATAAAAAATATATTTTGTAATAGGTGACTTTTGGCAAGGATCATTGACGCACCACAGTGAGGAACTACAGTCCGTAGCGAGTAATTTAAGAAGATCTAATGCACCAATAATTACAGTAATTTTTTTAAATTCTTCCATTAATATCGTCCAAAATAACCCGCACATAATATGTCCAGCAAACGAAGATAGCCCGTCGCGTCCCGGTAACGGTGCAAGGATCGTAGAACGTTCTCTAGGTTTGTTTGCAATATTAATCAACGTTGCGCGGTGAACCGCTACTTTCAGTTTATGAGAATATATCGCGTCGCGTGGGTAAACGTGACACAGCTCGCGCACGCCACAATAAACGTGTATAACTGCTTCCAAGGGATTTTTCAATTTTTCATTCCTCAGAACTCGACCTCTTGCGTCGCGCACCGAAACCACTTACGCTGTGTTTCAAACCGAGACAAACCGACTATTACACCCGGGAATAATCTCCCGTTTCCTGTAGCTGAAACTGGCCAGAAAGCTCGCGATTGCATCGAGCAGAGTACTCGCGTATCGATCGCCAGCAAAAGAGACCTTTAAAGACATCTCGGTGCGATCGCCGATTACTATCGTTACACGGGGTAATATTGCGTCGTCATTATATCCATTACCGCAATCGGTGCCCGGTAATCGATCATGGACCATTAGATCGCGCCGCGTTGATCGCGACCAAGCCTACAAATCCGTTCTTGAATACACTTTGCGGAAGGGGGCGTACAAAAGAGGCGCGTCGCGCGTTCGAAAGCGGAGGAGAGCACCAGCCCCGGCAAACAGAAAAGAGAAAAGGGAAAAATACCACTTCCGCAAATCGGTTTAGTACCTGCGTATCGCTTTGCCAGGCCGCAGACTTTGATTTTCGGGGACGAGCGTTAACTTTTCAAGCCCCCTCCCCCCTTTTCTCCTCTACTCTGCAACGATGCCGACAATAGGGGTCGCGACGACAATCGAGCTGTAGAGTAAACAGAGAACGGAGAGCCGACTCTCCGACTCTCCACTCTTTCGATTCGTCAATGAAATATAGGATCGCGCGTGCTCTTCGCGAAGAGGTCGAGTGGGGATCAATAGATCACCGATCGAGAGCACCGGGTTAGGGACTGAATGCCATCGACTGCGCTTCGATTTTCGAGGAGGGGGCCGGCGCAGGTTCTACTACAGAGGGCACGATAAAACCCTAAGGGCGGGCCATTGCAACCCCTTCGCAGGTTGCCCAGGTGGAACGTGGACTACAAGATCAAGGGCCCGATCAGTTCCCCGCGAGAGCCTTACGAATCTCATGCTTCCGGCTCGCGAAAGCGCGTTTCTGTGAATTAACCTCTCGCACTACGATAGATTTTACAGTTACAGTGATCAGATCTTCTTTGTCGGCTATAATTTTCTGGAAGAGAAAGAAAATGTGTAGTTAACGCGTGCGTATATATTCACAAATGAATGTGTATTAACAACTAAATAAAATTTTATTTTATTAACGCACATATTTAGAAGATTTTTTTCGAAATCTTCATAACAAGTGTGACTCGTTGTCGTAGTGCAAGCGGTTAAACAATCATTTTTTTAACTCTCTAATCTCACTTGGTGGCTTATTATTCGGTTGTCTTGAATCTTTTGAGGTGGGAAGTGATGGCAGTTATCAAGGGAATACGCGAACCAAGTTGTGCTGTAATTATGCCGAGGCAAATATGCGTATTTTTCGCTTTGTTTGCGCATTTGTGACCTGTAATCTGGATAAGGATCATTGGGATCTTCAATCCATTTTAGCGGAGATTTGTAAGTGTTTGAATAGTGTTATATAAATTAATTCGTGTTGCAATGACCCTAGTAATCGTAAGACTGCGGATTTTATGCATTTATAATTCAACTGTGATGATGTCACAGAAATTTAAGACCTGTATTGAACTATTTGCGGTGTATTAAAATTTTAGAATTAAAGGAATATTTTTATTTAATTTTTGTTCGTTACAATTGACTCAGAAAATTTTTATTTTGCATTCAAATCCGTAGTCTTATAATCGGAAAGAATCTTATTAATACATTATCTTCCGGTGATTGTTTCACAATTTTTGAAACTATATGGTCCATGGCTAAAGTTTTCTTAATAGGTCATTCAGTAACAATAGCAACTTTAATCGTAAACCAACAAGTTATCCCCAGTAACGTAATTTAATTATTTCGTTAGATAGTATTATGTAAGAGGAGATTGTTAAGCCTCGTCCACGACCTAACCAGAACTCATTCTATTCACATGATTTTTCCATTACTAGTTCAAATTCTGGATGACAGCTAGAATACAAAGATTATGCGAATAAAATTTAATTTTCTACAAAAAAGGTCTCTTGATATTTTGCCATATTTCGCATAGTTACCGAGATATTTGCAAATTTATAAAAAACAGGAAATTACTTTACCGGCTAAACCAGGCCAATTTGGCAACATGTTCTTGAAATAACCCCAAGTACACAAATATAACCTCAAAACGAGGGGCCACGGAAATCGTACTCTCCCCGAAAATTCTATTAAAACATTATTTACCGGCGATTAGAAGAAGATTTTTTATGTTACTTTTAGTACAGCACAACTATTGAAAAGCCGACTACCGGTAGATAAAGTGTTGACAGGTCTTTTGACAGATATAGTGTTAAGTGAGTAAACTAGGTTTCTATACGATTGAATGCAAGAAATATGCAGTGCCAAAAATGCAGTTACGTATCATTGTAATATGTACATGTTATATATGAAATTTGAATTTATATTTAAGTTATTACTGTGATGTTTCAGGACATAAACTAATCGGAAAGAGTCCACTTCTATTTTACACCTGCTGGTTAGTTTGGTTCGAAATTAAGTAATTTATAAGTTATTAATAAGGAATGCACTGCGAGTAATATTCTTCCTGTCTGCTGTTAATTATGACACAATTAGTCGCAACAGACTTTGTGTCGCAACACAAAAATGTTTCAGCAAACTTTGTGAACGTTTTGATCGTATTAGGTCATTCCATAAATAATGCAAATTCTTTCATACCTTTAGAAGACAACGTGCAGAAACATAATTAAAACCACTAGTGTTCTATTATACATACATACAACAATGTTTCTTTATATTCGTATGTTTTAAGAGGTTGTTCGGTTTTCATTTTTTTAATGTTTAACCTGATTGAGGTTTAACTAATCGTTTAAGGAGTAACTTTGCAAAGTATTGTCAATTCGCTCAACAAACTGTGTCAACAATTAGCGGGTGCGAATATGTTAATAAACAAAATATGTTGGAGTATTTGTACCTATTCAACATCACTGATAACTAGACCACGGATCTTTGTGCAAAATAAGAATTATTTGGATCGATTAATAGTTTTAACAAGCTGAAACCAATATTAGTTTGTTGCATTTAAACTGCCCGATTTTAGTATGCAAATATTATAATATGTTTTGATCAAGAAATACCGTCTACAGGTTTATTGTATATCACTTTGAGGTATAAAGCTGATTCATAAGGTATTATCTCCAATTCTAATTCAAATATAGAATTTTAGATTTAAATCAATATTATTTCAACGTCAATCAATGCGACTGTCGTGCACTCTTTTTATGAGTGGAAAAACAATACATTGGCGATAGCATTATATAATATTTGTGTCAAAATGTGTTGATTAACCAACGCGCGAGAAAATTACAAAATGGAGATATAAATCTTGTAAATGAATCAATTGAATGACTAAAAAAATCAATATCTACCGTAATTAACTCTTTTAGTACTGACCGAAAGTATCGTACCTATGCGAAGAATACCGGATCAATTTGACGAATTTGCAAAGGTTTGGGAAAGAGCTCATATAAAACAAAGTAAGAATGATATTTACAAAATTCAAAAAGGAGTATTGCAATATTTGTTGAAAATCATACTAATAACATAAATATGAAACATTATTAAAAACATAAAAATTAATTTCTCTTTTCCAAACAATATTTGCACATAAGAAAAATCTTCGTTTGATCATAGCTTTATATAGACCACGTAGTATGAAGTATATACAGTATTTCATCGATAATTGTCCACAACACGGGTCTGCGGAGGGACAATTATACCCGAGAGATATCATTGTTTGAGGTTTGCCGAACGTAGAGAAGGACAGCCGAGCTCGAGAGGCCTTGGTCACCGAAAAATGTAAACATGCCTAATCCGAATTTCCAACTTCTTTATTATTCATTATTTTTTTATGTGACTTCGATGACCAGGACTTCTTTACTACATACTCTCTTTGTCTGTCACCAAAACTTACTCCATCGTCAATTAAAAAAATAGATATGTATGTATAATCAAAAAAATTGTGATCAGAGAAATATTACAAATATGATGGTAAAAGTCTCCTAAAAGATTAATTAAAAATGATGTCACAAATCTATTATCAGAAGTCTCATAAAAAAATAAGTAATAATAAAAAAGTTATTCCTTGGTAATACATTGTGAGGACGCGCGAGCCTTTGAACTGTGCCGCCGACTGCGACTCTCCGCGTCCCTTCTTTCCCATACGCTATCCTTCCTCGCGCCCGAAACTTTAATCGTCTATTACACAAGTAAATATCATCGGAATTATATCATATTTGGTATGATTTTTATTAGAAAAATGCCACAAATATGGTCATCGAAGTCCCATAAAAAAATAATGAATAATAAAGAAGTTGGAAATTCGGATTAGTGTGGTCTCGCCGATATACCCGTGCCGCATGGTGTCATATTTCTCGGTGACCGAGGTCTCTTGAGCTTCTTGGCCCCTCAAGGGGGTACACCCCGCACTAGTGGGGATATCTCAGGGACAATTTTGTCGGAGACATTTGGGACAATTACCGATGAAATACTATTGCATTTTCAATCATTTGTAATAAAATAACTGATATCGGACCACAAATATAATAACAAGTATAACGTTACTGAAATAAAATTTTAGTATTATTATAAACATTTATATTTAGTTATCTGGCTATAGAAAATGCGTAATGTTTACTTATTATTACTCACACAAATAATTAATTTAGCATTGATGCTTACTAATGCATACACCGTGTAATCCTTTATTGCACAGATTAAAAAATGTTCGTGATCTTCGCACAGGCCCACAATCCTTTCTACTGCAAACCATGCAAACTTTTTCCCTTCTTCCAGGAAGTTTTCGTATACCTGAGATTGCTGCATTTCTGGATGTTTCGCCCAATTATCTTTTCGGTTCTAATTTCTTTTCCGCTATCCATTCTGTGGTTATCGATTGAATTATCTCGCTTATAAATTCCAGTCGATTTATAATTTTGTCTTCCGTATTAATTTGATACAAGATGTATGCGTTATGTGCCACTCGTGTTTTAGAAAGAAATTAGACCATTTATAACGTTTTATTTTTTATATAGAGTTCTCTCCCAATGGGAATAGTAACGCGCCATCTCATACGCAACGATATATCGTCGTTGGCACTTTCCGCAAGTGTTGCGAACGACGATATATCGTCGTTCAGCACTAAAAGGGTTAAATCAAGAAATTTGAAATTTATTGGCAGTATACCTAATACACCGAAGGATTCACATTCTTTTAATCTGTCCACTATACTAATACTAATAATACTACTAACAACCTTTGCAGTTGATGCAACGTAAAACCACTACAAACAGAAATTCTCTTCCATAACACACAATTTGTATGGTTTTGCACGGTGTTTTATAGTGCGGTCGTGTAATTGCGAGTGTGCAGCAATGCGTGGCAGGGCTTCAAGTATCCAGATCGCCGGTTAGCAGCGAATTCGAAGAAGAGTAGGCTCGCTGGAAGCTCGAGAGCGTTGTTACGAGGGTCAGACGCGTTCACAGTGACATCCCGGAATCCCGTCCGGCGTTGCGAAAATACTGTTCCCATTCAGTCGTCTCACGGAGAAACGATTTTCTGCTCTGGTCCGGGAGAAGGTGTTCAGGGTATATCGGCGACACCGGTAGTTATCGTTCGATCACTTATCGATCGGCGTAAATAGACGTGGATTAGCTCTAACGAGCTCCTAAGCAAATAAACCGACGCTCTGCCAGTCAGCACCGGAAAAGCCTTACTCGGTGAGGATTGAGTTACTAACCGAATATACACCAGGATCAACCTAGCCCGAACGACCTGCGAGCCAGCCGTAAGGCAAGCCTACTCGAATCGAACACGGTATAATGAACAGGTAGCCTAACCGAGCTCCAATACTTGGATAACAAGAGGATGGACATTGTGCGGGACTGCGAATACTCGTGATATGACAATGATCGAGCGACCGTGCGATCGTTAGACTGTGGGATTTGTGCACACGTGGTATCCACGATCTTTGAAATTTTGATATGGCACCATATCTGCAATAGCAATTTTTTATTCATTTAATTTTGGAGTCTATGATACATTTGATGGCATATTCTGCGGGACAGCGAATGATCATAATATGACCAATGATCGAGCGACCAAGTAATTGCTAGGCTGTGGGATTGTGCACTCGTACTATCCACGATCTTTGAAATTTTTATATGGTACGATATACGGGGTGCTCGCGATAATTTGTACTGGCGTTTTTTTCGTAAACGTTAAACATAAAAATATGGAGGGGGAGGAAGTTGTAGTATATTTTACTAGCAACATGATAGCTGTCTCATATTTGTCGTGTTTTTAATATATTTCTAGAAGCAAAGATGACTTTCATTATTTTAAATGGAATGCTACATATTTTTTACATCATATGAAAGCGGGCATTAAGACGAGTTCAACCATGTAGTATACTATGGTCTTCAGGTTTATGCGAGGGCACAAATAAAATAAATAAATTTAACATTTTAATGTGACTTCCATTAGCAAGAATGCATTTCTGAGTTCTCCTGAACACACAGCTTGCAGTTTCTGTCAATGTTGTACTAGAAATGTTACATTTATTTCTTTTATTTCTGCCCTTGTAGGACTCTGAAGACCATAATATTCTACATGGTTGAACTCGTCTTAATGTCCGCTTTCATATAATGTCAAAAGTATGTAGCATTCTAGTACAGCATTGACAGAAACTGCAAGCTGTGTGTTCAGCAGAACTCAGAAATGCATTCTTGCTAATGGAAGTCACATTAAAATGTTAAATTTATTTATTTTATTTGTGCCCTCGCATATACCTGAAGACCATAGTATACTACATGGTTGAACTCGTCTTAATGTCCGCTTTCATATGATGTAAAAAGTATGTAGCATTCCATTTAAAATAGTGAAAGTCACCTTTGTTTCTAGACATATAGAGAGACTAGTTCTAGAAATATATTAAAAACACGAAAAATTTGAGGCAGCTATAATGCTGCTAGTAAAACATACTACAACTTCCTCCTCTTCCATTCTTTTTCTAATGTTTACCGTTTACGAAAAAACGCTGGTACAAATTATCGCGAACACCCTGTATATGATAAAAACCTTTTACTCATATTTAATTGT
Organism: Sphecodes monilicornis; assembly: GCA_913789915.3. NCBI lineage: Eukaryota > Metazoa > Arthropoda > Insecta > Hymenoptera > Halictidae > Sphecodes > Sphecodes monilicornis. The sequence continues at coordinate 2,626,705 of OU565287.1, forward strand.
GGAGTCTATGATACGTTTCATGAGATATTCTGTGGGACAGCGTATGATTATGATATGACTATGATCGAGCGACCAAGCAATTGTTAGGCTGTGGGATTGTGCACTCGTACTATCCACGATCTTTGAAATTTTTATATGGTACGATATATATGATAGCAGTTTTTTGTTCATAGTTTATTTTGGAGTATATGATATGATATGATACATTTGATGGGACATTCTGTGCGACAGCGAATGATGACGATATAATAATTATCGTGTGACCATGTGATTCACAATTTCATGAAAGCCGAAATACAGTAGGAAGTGAGAATTTCCTGAGGGTTTGCAGACCGTAAACTATGAAAAATTGCAAAAAGCATCAATTTTTCGAAAAGGTTACTTTAGAACACCCCCGTATGGATCGCGAGACTTGGGTTATTTCTGACTCAGAGGTACAAAAACATTGTTACTTACATACAGTGGCTTACAAAAGTATTCGTACGCCCTTTAAATCAGAATAACATTTTTAAAATTGAACCAAATGACTTGACTTTTCTTGGATAATTAGAAAGATCGATTTACTAAATGACGTGCAAAAGAGATTTTGAAAAAATTGCCATTAGTAGGAATTAAGTTTTTATTTCAGCCGGTAATGAAAATTTAAAATATGCGTTTGGTAGATCTACATATGTTAGTTATACATATTCTGAAAATTTCATCGAAATCCGTTGATTTTTTCATCGAAACTATTGTAACTAGAAAACCAAATGTGTCTTTCGATCTAGAATATTTCCACGTTATATAACTTTTTCATTTTATATGTATGAAACTGATGCAATTTACTCATGCAATACTTAAATGTTTCGTAATTTATAAAATGTAAACAAATTTAATAATGTAAAAAATATTTTGAATAATGATATAGCAATTTTCAGTAGTGCGTCATAGTCGCCACTCGAGTTCTAAGGGTTCATAAGAACAAGATTTCCATTTGATTTCAACTCAAATCACTTCCGCCATGAAAAGACCTCGAGCTCCTTTCCCAGCGAAACACACTTTCCAAAATAAACGTAAAGAAAGCGGGCGGAATAAAATGGATAAAAGTACATTAAAAGCTATGCGAAGAGGGTAACAAGAGGGAGGATTCGCGATAACTGGTCGAAATTAAATCTCCATTAGGCGGATCGTATGAATAATAAAGACACAGTCAGCAGGATCTTCGAAAGAAGAAAAAGAAAAATGTGGACGACAGCGGGAGGATTCGAACTTGCCGAAACGAGCGCCGAGAAAGAGAAGCGAGTAAATCCGTTGCACGGCTAGTTGCACAATGAGCACGGTTGCATGATTGATACGATCGGCCGCGAGATCCTCGAAGTTAGCGACCCGGCGACGTTGCGAAACCGGCGACAGACATATTGCATCGCCGTAGCGCGCTACGCCTACTATGATAGTCCCCCGAGTCGCCTACGGTTCCCTGGCAAAATGCGGCGCACGTAGATTAAATGCACGACGGCACTACTCCTCTGCTACTTTGCTACTCCTCGCCTCTGCCACTTTGTTCCTCTCCGGAGTTCTCGGAGCTGCGGAGCCGCGCAGGCATTCGCGTCTCTTTCTGCTGCCGCATGAACGGCATCGATGCTGCCGGCGATACGACTTTTGCATTTATAGCGGCGCCGCTTTCAGTTATGCGACTCCCGCTGACATAAATCCGGAAAGCACGATCGCCGGGCCGCGAGAATAAGAATACTGATGATCCCCCGTACGCCAGAACAACTTGTCTCGAAACTTTCCTGCGCGCTTCCACAAACCTAGAGTGCCTAAAAATATGTATTGGTACACCAATTAAAAAGGAACAATTTTTTAAAAATATGACCAACCGACTTGAATTTTTTTTAAATATTAGAAGAATTAGTTATATTCCATGTGCTATCTAATACTGTATAAACTTAATACACTGTAGGTCCCCGTCGCGAAATAACCTTAGAAAAGAGTTGAAAGCGACGTAAAAATAATAATAAAAAAAAAGAAGAATTAGTTTACTAGCTAATGTGAACAAAAGAATTTCTTTAAATTGCTATTGATCAGTATTGCGAAGAAAAAAGTGATGACCCCGATTTTTAACTTTTTTATCCGATCCAACAATCTAAATTTGATACATGCATATTGTAGATCTATTGTAAGTTAGTTATATACGTATACAAAGTTACATCGAAATCGGTTGACGCATGAAAAAGCTATAGGCATTGTAATATGTAGGAATCTTTGAATTTTGAGCTTACGATTGTTCTAAATCGCAGTTTCTCACGATTTTTGCCATTTCTAATCATTTGTAGCTCGTAACAACCTTAATCGATTTCAATGAAACTTTGTGCATATACATAACCTACTTAGATCTATAAACAGTATCTTTTAAATTTTGATTATATTACGGATAAAACAGTTAAAAATTGTAACCTTCATTGTTTTCCTCATAATTTTGTACAATAGCAGTTTTTAAATCATTTCTTTGCACATTCTCTAGTAATTAATCCTGCCGGCTTCTCAAAACAACTCAAGTCGTTTGGTCAACTTTTTAAAAAATTGTTCCTTTTCAAAGGGTATGCCAATACATCTTTTAGGCACTATATGTATGTTATCTTTCTTTATCTTTCTTACGTTCTCTATATGTTAATTTCTTTTAACCCCTTGTACTATGATTTATTTTACGGATACAGCGATTGCAACTTCTTCATCATGCAAAAGGTTCTAGAAGAAAGAGAAAATTGATTTCTATTGTGTGTCTGTATCTTCCCTAATGGTTAAATATCGATAACAGAAAAATCGAATTTTATCTCGGTTTGAAGGAAATTAATCAATTTTGATCGAAATTTTCAACGCGAGTCTGCCTCCACGTTGAAGGACAAGGGGTTCAATCGAAATAAAATTGTATATCATTGTTATCAATATTATAGCCACTGGAGAATACATGGGTATACGATAAATACATACTTCCTTCGTCCCAGAAATTATGAACGACCAAAAAGTTGTAATTACCGCAAACTGTAAAATAAATCGTAGTGCAAGGGTTTAATAGTCGGCCGTGGTAAATAATGGAGCGCTGGTTCTGTAACAGAATGGATTTTTCTGGGGTGAAAGAAAAAGTTCGGAGAACAATGTATTTTATTCGAATTGAATGGCGACACCCACTCGCGTGCTATCGAGAGAACACTCGAAGAGTGCCGAGCTCCGTTTTATTTTGGTATCTTTTGGGCGTGTATCGAGCGCATCGTCGTGTGCTACCTACGATTTTCAATCCGGGTCCGCGACTGTCTACGAGCGTGCTTGTCAAACCCGGGACCCGGGACAACGAGCTTTCAGCCTTTTATATACATACACGTGACGGGAAAGCGTGCCGTGGAACGATCCCGTGGGCGTGGGTTTGCAATTTGATTCCGACACGACGTGTTGTTGCATCCTCGATGAAAGTGAGTTGCAGCGGAACGGCCCCGCTCGCGCGGAAAAAATTGATGAACTCGTTCTGATTGAGAGGAAGTCGCACTCGAGTCGATTGAACGTGTAATTAAAATGAATTTTTCAAGGATCGCTGCCGACTCGATGCGTTTAGAAACGCGTACTTGTTTCGCCGAACCTTTCTTGAATTGATTTAAGATTATTCAAGACTGCTCTGAGACTTTTAATTTCTCCCACTGCAGTGCTGTGAAATGTACTGGTTTGTTCGGAAAGTAATTTCATTTTTCCAAGGGAAAATGAAGACGATGTTTCACTATTTTATTTATTTATTCGGTGATGCAGTGGCAATTTTGTTCTATGATCTTGTGCCATCTTTCTAGTAACTTGGAGATCCCATGTTCGTAAAATTCCTGTTTTTTATTAGTAAATAATTGAGTTGTATTACTTTTGACGTCTTCATTTATAATGATAGTTACACCGCTTAAAAAGTGTTGAAAAGAACGAAATAAATGGTAATACGACGGTACGCCCATCTCTGTAAACAACATACATCTTTTTCCCTGCTTGCATTGCGTTTTCACCATACCCGTAACAAAAAAGCGAAATGTGACGGATATGCTCACTTTGATTTTGCATATTTGATGCGATGACAAAAGAAATGCTTGAAAGATTATAAAGTTCTATAAGGCACGAAATGACGTCCGAAATGTCAGTTCTGAAAATATACAATGATTTTGCGACTTAGAATAATGTTAAGTAATAATAAATGGAAGCAATACCATCTATACACGAAAAACGAAATTGCTTTCCGAACAACCCAATATATTAGAATCGGTTATTTGTTTTACCGTACTTTATTAGATATTCAAGATTATCCGCGACTACTTCGACATTACATCCAACTCTTTCTTCACGTGGTAGATGTGTTCCTAAAAAAAGTAATGGAAACTTTACTATATAATTTTTGACAGTGAGATTTATAAATTGTGAGATATGTACAGTGCATATTTTTGCCTGTGGAAATTTTGTAAAAAACAATCGTACAGAAATAAACTCAGGCTCATCTTAAAGCTTGAAGATTCCACTTTCGCACACCATTATCCAATTTCCTCTAAGATATTTTTACATGATGTAACAGATGAGAAACTGAAGACTCATTTTTATTGGGAAATATTAGGTCGTTGCATATGAAATGTCCGATTCTTAACAGTAACGTTAAGCAAACATAATCTTTTTCGAAAAAACTTATGGATCAAAGTAAGCATCATTCTAATCAACGTATTCTGTGAATGAATTGCAAGATTCTTCATTGTACTAAGGTAGAAATCGGATTTTTGTTGTTGTTCACGTTCATCATTTACAAGATTCTCATCTCCATTTTGTAGTCTTCTTTACCGTCGACGAATGGGGCATTGATTAATCGACAAATTTTGACCAAACATCACATGATGCTATCGTTAAAATGTTATTTTTTGCACTCATATAATGTGAATATTCGACATTCACATTGATTGACATTGAAATAAAATTTACTTAAAAGTAAAACTGGACATCTAACTAAAAATTGAAGATAAGACCTTAAGATCAGCTTTGTATCTTAAAATGATGTATCCATACATTGTAATAGTATTTCTTGATCAAAACACTAAATAACATTTGCTTTCTAGAATCGGACATTTCATATGCAACAACCTAATATTATGCATTGTAACCTCTGTAGAAACATTAAACAACTTATTTCGTAAACGAATCTTCCACATATTTGAAAATTGAAGTCTCCCCTTTACAATGACACCTTAAAAATTGATGTCTAATTTTTTTTATCTTTTGATGGAGCAAAACTGACAAGGAGAAGACGCGGTCATGGGGTCTCAGATTTTCTCGAAACTTTGCATATTGGTAGATTTCGTTCTCCTGTTTATGAAAATGTAGCACTATAGACGTCGATACACAACAACTTTTGAGATACGTTAAGATTGATGAAGTTAGTGTTTCTTTCATATTATGTTCCTTTTCAATAAAATTGCTATATTTTGTTTCCTATAGATATTATGAGTGTATTTTTCCTGTGCGAAACACAATTAATTAAAATAGATAAACTTAACAGAAAAATAGAAAAAATGAAAAAAAGGAAAAGGGATTAGAACACTGGCCTTCCCGGTAATGAATCTAGTACGTTAGCATCACGCCGTTTGGTACTTGACAAAAACTTCAACCAAAACTGTACTTAACGGTTTAACGGGTATAATGAAATTTAAATTGTAAATATCTCAAAAATTATTGAGTATCGACGCATATAATGCTATATTTTCATAAACAGGAGAACGAAATTTACCAAATTACAAAGTTTCGACAAAATCTAAGACCGATGACCACGTCTTCGCCTTGTGAGACCCAAGTTCGGTTTTGTAAAGCCCTAGTGGTGTACTTTATACTCTACTACACTACACAGTCGGCTGTACACTTTTCATTGAAACCTTAACAAAACGACTATAAATGATCGTACATCAGGTTTTTTGTGTCATTGTAAAGGGAAGGCTGCAGCCTTTAAATTTCATAATGATTTACGAGTCACGAAAACATTTTTTTAATGTTTTTAGGGATGCTTTAATTGGTAGCATTTTCGAGAGAAAACATGTCTTCAGTTTTCCATCTGTCACCTTGCGAAATTGGCTTGGGCAAAAATGAATGATTGAATAATAGAATAATTGATGAATGAATGAATTTCATTCGAAATTCAAATAATGAAATAATATTGAAAGCATGATTTGGCTGTCCAAATAAACTAACATATGATTATGTCTAATGACATGTAGCCAAATATGATAATATATTATTTTAGCGATTATGTTGCAAATAGTTTACTTCGATAATGCCCAAGCCTGCAATAAAGCGAGTATTAGAATCGGTAGAATAGAAATCGAGGAGAGAAGTGTTCCCGTTGCAATCAACGATACAACAATGATTTTTTTCGACGCGACTCAATCGTGTGGGTGTGCGACGACGCACGCGGAATGCGCTTCATCGCGCACGCACGTGCGTTCGTGCGCAATTTATCACGGGAGATCGCGAGATGCCCCGCGGCGGCCTTGTCGGAGATAACGAGGAACTCTGTTTCATGGAAATCTTAGGTATCTTTATAGTTGCCCTTCACTCTGCACATCTCTCCGCGACGTAACAACAACACGAGTACACATTTTGTAACTCTTGTAGAACCAGCCGGGACCGCGCAACAACCAGAAATATCATTTGCCGACACGGACTCGTTCCCTTCCCTTTGATCCACAAGTTTTCACTCTGGTTTGCCCCCACCTTCTTTCGATCGCATTGATCTCGCCTCCACAATTCTTGTTAGGTTCAATGCAAATTATTTTTGAAGCGACTAAAAACTCATTTTAGAAAATGAACGAGTCGACTCGCACTTCTTGGATTCATAATTGGTCACTTCTTTTAATTATCACAACGATAAATTTGAAAACCATCCAGTTATTCCTTGCTTCTTTAATAGTGTTTCTTTTTCATTTATGAAGAATTATTTCAGAAATGTATTATTTCAGACATATAATAAAAATCGCTAAAAATCTGAATAAATACAGTCTTGTTATTGGTGCAATATAATATAAAATAGTCGCTTTTAGTGTTCCGTAGATGTAGTTTGAAAAGATCATAGTAATATGCGTGGTTGATAGTTTTAGATAATATTGACATAGACAAGCAGTCTGATTGTATCTTCGCCAATATCTTGTTAGTTTCTTAGCCTTCGTGTATTTAACCGTACAATTTGCTTGCTTAAGAAATTAATTTAAATTCACATCATGCTCATTAGTAGAGAACGAAACGAATTTTTAGGACAACCTGATATTATATATGAATTAGGAATTTTCAAGAGAAAGCTTTGACAATCCTGAAATTTTGGAAAATACGATCTTAGCCCTCGGACAGCGGGCCGTTCTTACAACTATATAATTGATAATATTTATTGCTATACAGTGCTTTACTTACCAATTTTTTGAAGCACATTTTTTAAGGTATTTTTTGTAACAACGTTTAGGTTTTTCTGTAGCAGCTCTCCATTTAAGTTAATCGTCAGAAAGTGAGTAATTAAATGTTGATTTCGATATTCTGGGTCAAATAGACCCAGATTCCGCTGTCGGAGGGTTAAGAAATGCGCCGTTTATTATGAAAGTGGCCTAAGTCCATTTGTCAATTATTTTCTGTTGACCGTAGTAACGTGTACATCATGAAGTTATCTGTCATAAACAACATTTGCTGTTAGGTATATTCAGAGTATACACGATAATTTTGTACACATAAGTTTTCGCAGTTAGTACAATAATTAAAACCATTACTTTGAAAGTGGCCTAAGTCCAATCAATTATTAATAATGTCCGAAAGTGCGGATTTTAAAATGCCCGAAGGCAGTGATGAAGGTAATTTTAATCAATTAGTATTTAACAAATTAATCTCAGTTTTTTGACACTTGCTTTAGTTGAATAATCAGTACGTTTAATTAATGCAGTGAAAAAAAATTCACGCAATACACACTTACAATTGAATATAAAATTTAAAATATTAAATTATAAAAATTATTACACTCGTGGGGAAGAATAAAACAACATGACCATTTAATTCAGATAGTGAAACGAATTCCTAACTAATGATTTCAACAACAAAAAGTTCGAAAATATTGTATTGACACCACTTTATAAAAATATAAGGCGAATTATAACAGCGAAATACAAGGACATGATGGACTTACTACGATATACACCGGTACACGATGACATCCCTCCCGCATAGCAAAATGTAGATGAGCAGTAAATTGTTATGTAATTTATGTAGTTAGAAAATTTCCCGAATTGCATAAATTGTGTTTTTGAAGTATTGTAAAGAAATATAAAATAAATTGAGTATTGTTTTTTCAATTTGAAGCATTTTAAATTATGTCGAATGGACTTGGGCTCTTTCAAATTTTATAACGAATCTGGTTGTTAACTTTGAAAGTGGCTTAACTCCATTTTTGGTAAGAAAACACATATTATTCACTTAATAATTGTTATTATTTTAATAGGAATTGTAAATTTGACTCTTTTAGATACACTTAAGCAGTATGACACATTGGTATCCTATATTTATATTTTTAATTTTATTGAAACGCGAGCACTTAAATATCTGAATTTAAGTATAAATGGACTTAGGTCACTTTCAAAATAGAAGGCTCAAATAATCTTTTTGGTCTCGGTAACTATCCCTCTCAAGAAAACTTTCTTTCTGAAGACAATTTCTCGTAAAACGAAGGAGATATTTCAGCAAACGCATGGGATTGCTTAGGAATTAGAAACGCCGGTTAGCAGAGACGTTGGTACTTAGCATTCAAGCGTTTCTACACGTTCGAGCGGATCGCACAAAGCAAAATGGTACTCGTTAGCATCGCGTTACGTTCCTCCACGTGTCTGTGGCAGCGTGTCGAGGAGAAATGGCAGCAGGCGAGAGGGGTACGCGCGCAGATTTGTTTTTAAGGTTCGTTAAATGACCGGGGCTTTTTGCCGGGCCCGAGAATGATTACGGAGCACGCAACTCGTGACTGGTGACTCGGTAACAAGGGCTCTCCTTGTATACGCCACACGACGAACGACGTCGAGGTCTTCGTCTTCGTCTTCGTCGTCGTCGCACCGAACGTCTCAATCGTACGTTCACGAGGACCACGCGGAGGAATGTCCAACCATTTGATTCTAGCTCCTTATGGAGAAAAGATCCTCCACACGACGGGCTGTGCAAATCATTTCTACTCATTAATCACGCTAGACATGTCTCCAGCATACTTCCAGGCCTGTAGGACCCTTTACGTTCCTCAGAACAAACCTGGGAAAATTTTATTTGAAATGAAAATAAGAAATGACTATTTGGAAATAAGAATAATATTGATTTAGTTGACATAATAGCAATTTCAAGTGATATATTACCTCTATATTTCTGTATTTCAAGTTTGACAGTGGAAATAATCTTTAAAATAATACGCAAGAGAAGGTGCCGTTATAAACCAAACTCAAACCTGATAATTAGGTAATCTGCTATAACTTTGAAGAAGAATTTGAGAATTCTCTCAAATAATTATAAAATATAATAACATTTCAAGACATGTTATTTTAAAAGTGAGCACAAGCATGGAATTACGTATAAAAGGAAATAACATGATACTCGAAATAACATTTCAAATAATGTTATTTCAGAAGGGCACAGGTCTACTTCAGAATAGGCCTTCGTTTTTGAGAATTTAGGGAATACACACTAGTAGTAGATATTTTATGGGAATTAAAGGGACCTAACTCTCTCTTTTACTTCTTGATTTATGAGAAAAATACTTAGAGTTACACTACATATTTTAAGAATCATATTTAATAATGGTGGAACGAATTTTTACGATTCTTGACGAAATAATTTCTAGATCAATTGTGTTCGATTTCGGCGCACAGGTTCGATCAATGATACAAATTAGCAATATTGCAAATTAGAAACCTCTTCGGAAACTCAACGTTTCGACCCAGATGTGGGTCTTTCTCAAGAGATGAGATTTTTTTGCGTCTGTAACATAAGAAAGACCCACAACTGGGTCGAAACGCTGAGTTTCCGAAGAGGTTTCTAATTTGCAAAATTGCTAATTTGTATCATTGATCGAACCTGTGCGCCGAAATCGAACACAATTAATCAAAAATTTCGATCGATAAACACATTTAATATAATTTCTAGATCATTTATTCTTTCTAAATTGAACCCTATATACTTTCTTCGATATTTCTATAGAGAATAGAAAAATAAATTCAGCGATCATAGCACACAGATACGTATCATAGCATACATCTATTGGTGGTATCAAAAAACTTTTCAGTGAATTATATAGCATGTTAAGGGACGTACCGAATGAGTACAATTTGATTTTTATATATGTATATCATTTTTTCTAAGATATCAAGGTGACTTTGAGCTTTATCAAAGATTTAATCAAGGTCAACTCGAGGTTATCATATTATAGGTTGTTGAATACGTCCTTCCACCGACAACGACGTCGTATTAAACGACGGTATATTGATTTTGAAAAAGCTCAAGGTCACCTTGATATCCCTGAAAGAATGAGATATAAAGGAATCAAATTGTACTCATCCGATGTGTACCATAAAATGCTACATAATTCATTAAAAAGTTTTTTACTCGCCCTGTATATTCAAATACATGCATAAAATTAATCATTCAACCACAAGTCACATTACGTGTTAGTCATATTATAGTTGACACCAAATAAGAAGGAACCTGTTTCGCGCATCTTATTGCGCGGTTGCCTTGTTGTCAAGTTTCTGTCCCCCCACACGATCACCCACAACGTCATGAATTTTCATGTACCGGGAAACAAGTGATTTGAGATTTGTATCGTTAAGCGCGAGTGGGGGATTAGCCAATGAACGAGTTCTGGGTTGGGTCAAGGCTGAGGATTTGTTGTGACATCTGCGCAGATAAAGCCTCCTTATTTGTCCTCCTTATTTGGTGTCAGGTTACTTATTTATGCCTCGTAGTAAATAAAATAGTCCATGAACAGTAACGAAGTTGAAATCACAAATTACTAGAATATATAAGAAACAACAGAAAGATGAACAAAAAAAAACTGCTGGTTGGATATGTGTTAATAAACAAATTGTCCAGATCATTTAATCTCGTGTCTGAATTTGTGTCTGAAGATAATTAAAACATTCTAGAGATTTACTGACTTCTAGTGATTTATTTACTTACCGTTACATTTCATTGTAAGAAATTCTATCTATCATCATCAGATGTGTTTCTCAAAACAGTACAACGTTGTGCATAACACTTTGTTCGTAAAAGAAAAACTAATGCAGATATTTATACTCATATGTATATGTACATTTATTTAATATATTAACAAAGTACGTATGTGTATTTATTAGTTATTTGCCATTTGCAACCGCGAACACAGCACTTGCGGGCATCGACTTTCGTCGATCACGGTGTCCGTTCGCTCACACCATGGACGACTATAATTTCTTACAATCAGACAAGAAACAAAATTGCAGATCACAGAGTTTCCGCATAACCAGAAGAAAGGATAATTTACATCCCATTCGTCATACGTATTGTACCGTTTTGTTGTAAATACATTACCGATATTTGCCTCTCGCTCGCATAACGAATCCTCGTCGATTGCCATTCGTCTTGCTCCTAACAATTCGAATCCTGAGGGTGGAACGGTGGCCCCGTTTTGCAATATTGAAAGCCGTCCGGTAAGATGCGCTCAAGCCAATTTACTTTTTTTTTCGTCCACGTGTATCGTTCGCGGGTCGAGCGTGCTTGGAAATTGCGAATTTCCTGTGTAATAACGTGGTACGTTAAACCATTCCCGCACTACTTGTTAAATTATTACGCTAACGATCGTTTTACCGATCCTTTTTTTCGTTCCCATGTCACCTTGAACCTCACTAAACGTTCCCGACGTTTAAAGATATTATTATTAGACTGCGGATCTCGTTATACAAAATAAAAATCATCTGTGAGTCAGTTGTAAAAAAGAGACTTTGCATTCAAACGTATTGCCTCTATTAATTTTTAAAAAACGGACTAAAAAGTATAAAATAATTTGAAAATAAAAACAAAAATTTGAAATTGTGAATTTTGAATAGCTGTGAAAATACTTGTAAGATTTAAAACGAAAAACGTGGGGCGCAAGATAATAGTAAGGAGTGTAGGGAGCAGCAGCCGTTGAGAAAACTGATACAACAGTTTATATCATTTGCGGAGCAATAAAATTTTTAGTAATTTAGGTGAACTATTCATGCATCAATTATCTATTGCATGCGCCCCACGTTTTTCGTTTTAAATCTTACAAGTATTTTCACAGCTATTCAAAATTCACAATTTCAAATTTTTGTTTTTATTTTCAAATTATTTTATACTTTTTAGTCCGTTTTTTAAAAATTATTTTATACTTTTTAGTCCATTTTATTTTTATTTTTTCAAATTATTTTATACTTTTTAGACCGTTTTAAAAACGTGGTATTTTTAAAAATTTATTTTTATTTAAATAATTATTTTCTGCTTTTTAATCTTGTGTATGTGAAGTTTTTTTAAACATACTCAAATGGATGGCTGCGTTGATGATATAATACTTTCAACAAATTTTGTAATTTTTTCAAGAAAATATTTAATGCAAAATATGCAATGACATACCTGGTGAATTGGCGGCTTCCCTGTAAAAATCATTGTTAACGAACTGCTCTTTTTTTTTTGTAGACATTATTTTTGACACTTTCAAACATAGATTTTTGTTGATTTCTAATCTCGTATACGATATTATTATTACCTATATCATACATGCTCCCCAACGTCAAAAGGCTTCCTCTCCTACTTCTTGCACGTATATTTCAGTCGATTTTAAAAATTTTGATGAAATTATAACAGAAAGGTGTAACGGTTCTTTCACTTGGTAAACAAAGCGATGATGTACTACCGATCGTCTATCGTATACTAAGCTCGGCCGGGGCGAAGTGGGTTCGTGGCGTGGGGACGAGTCAGAGTGCGTACGCATAGTAAAGTAGAGAGCGTTGTCGCGCAGAGTGGGGATCGCTGAACGCGATGACCGCGGTGTAATGGTAAAAATATTTAATTGTTATTTCTCTTAAACGGATAGACTTTTCAAAAAAATTTTGAATATTGCATTGTCATCCAGTTCTGAGTTACGCTTCCAATTTCAAGTCTCTAGCTCATCGGGAAGTTAGTTTAAAATCAATTGCAAGATTTCTACCGAACAAACAAACAAGAAAGCGAGCTAATAAAAACGTGGTAAAAACTAGTCTAGTCATCTTTTCCATAAATGCACACAATTCGTACTCTAATTATAACAAAATTTATTATTTTATACAAGACATTTTTAGAAATACCTGTGAGTGGTGATTGTTTGTATTGCATGTGAGAGTTGAGAACGAATGGTATAGATGGAAGAGTGAGCGAGAGGCCAGAATGAGAAGAAGAGAGACTATTTGAGGTTACGGTTTTGCTGGTAGATATACAGGGTGTTACGTAATTGGTGGGCAAAACTTTGGAAATAGATTCCTAATGCTTAGAGAAGACAAAAAAGTTACACATATTAACATCGGTCCGGAAATGATTAGTTTCTGTTAGTCTCTCGTATCAGCATCTCTCTCATATTTGTTGTTTGTTATGTATTATTTTAATATTATTATTGTTTTATAATTATTATCTTTTGTGTATGTAGTAATAGATCTAGTGTTTCTTCTATAAAATAATAAGTATCATTTTCAATTAGCCCTTTAGCGAATAAAAATATTTTATTTAAAATTTATTTAACATTGAAAATGCATTTTTGTACGTAAAAAAAAAGAAGAAAGATTACCACGAAGGGATTCGAACTCGGGCCTGCGGCGTAGAAGTTCAGCTTTATGTCGCTACGCCACAACACTGCTTGATAAGAAACTAAACTGCCATTTTACGGTTGTGAAACTTTAATTGCAAATATCTCGAAAACTATCGAGTGTCTGCCCCTATAATGGAGTATTTTCGTAATCAGGGAACGAGATCTATAACTCTGTAAAATCTCAACTAAATCCGTGAGGGACAGGCTGTGCGATGTCCTTGTGAGACAGGTGGTGGGCATATTGAACATTTCTTGCAAGACGATGTAACGAGAATTGTCAGAAACTAATCATTTCCGGACCTATGCTAATATAACTTTTCTGTCTTCTCTAAGCGTTAGGAATCTATTCCTAAAGTTTTGCCCACCATTTACGAAACACTCTGTATATGCACGATGCATGGCGAGCACGTGTGAGAGTTAGAGTATCACAATATCCTGTATTATAAGCGTTATGGATTAAAGCATATAAGTAAACAGCATGTGTTTCCACTCGTTTATTCATCACAATAACATGGTGTGTTGACTCCATCTAAAATTATTATTTAAAACGAAATTATTGAGCTTCCTTTATTGAACTCAATTAGGTTCCTGGATAGATTCATTTATATTCTGACGGGTCCATTCTATTTACATATTTTTTAACCTACTTTGGGATTAATGTCTTCTTCTTGGATTTAAATATAAATAGTTAATGATTTGATTACTAAAAAATTAGAATTTAGATAGGACGTTTGTAATTCTGGTTTAGGTATATAAATAGTTAATGATTTCTGTTAAACTTATGGTGTACGTGGTTAAATAAAGCCAATATTTGGATGAATATATAACAGAGTGTTCAATAAAAGAATACGAATAATAATTATACACTGCCCAGTTTCTACGGTGTCTTGAGACATACAAAGAAACAACGCTCCGCAAGAGTTAGATGCGCCACCTGGCTGTAACACAATGCACACACACACACACACGCGCGCGCGCGCGAGTGGCCCCGCCAAGCTCAAATCACCACTCATTATTCCAACAATTTCAATTGACTGTTAAAAATTAGAATTTAGGTGAAACGTTTGTAATAATTTTGTGAGCACTTGGACCCTGATTCCACCATCCAAGGGTTAAATGGCTCCCGGTAGATTAAACGTTTTATTCTGATCAAATCAGAATATTATGACAGAATTTTTAGTTCCCTTAAATGTTTCTATTGCGCAATTAATTTATTAATTCTTGTCGTAGATGCTCAATATCTATAGTCTGGCCGTAACTTTTTCTCCTTAACATAGTTGGCTAATTATTTGGGAAAGTCCTTGTACATGTGGCAACACTGTATAAAATTACCTTTAGGTATAGCGAACAGCTTCCTTGTGGTATTTCGTTTCATTGCTTCAGCGTCTGCAGATCTTGTTCCTTTGCGAGAATTTTTCATTTTGAAGAACAACCAAAAGCCACAGGGAGCTGTTCACCAGGACTGTACGGAGACAGACGAAGTTGCAAAATGCCATGTTTCACAAAAAATTAATGAAATCGATGGAAACCTATTATAAAGATTTGTACCATAAATGCTCAAAATCGGCTGCCTAGCCATAACCTTTTTCTCGTTAAAGTAGTCGGCCAATTATTTGGGAAAGTACTGCACTTTGTGCAGTGCAGAAAATCTGTAGTCGCAGTGGATAGATCGGCGGCGCGGCGACCATGTTGTGTATTTAAAAGGGAGGGTTCGGACGATGGTGGTCAATCGAGCGATTTTTTTGCAGTGGAATAACAAGAGATTTCGATGGGAAGAGGGATCGCTGCGGTTCCCGATTGACCGTGGTGTTTTGGCAGCGATCCTGCGCTGCCACCGTATTCATACTTTGTAAACGACCCCACGCGCTCGCATCGGCGCGGCTGAATTGCACGCGACACGAGCATGATTCACGTAACCCACTCAGTTCATAACCTGTTTGCGGCACAGGTACCTCGCATCTTTTTATACTAATTGTGCTCCGGTAAACTTATCGACGCACCGCATAACTGCCACACACGAAGACACGCTGGGGAAGGTGGAGGGGTGGACTAAGGAGACACGCATCGTCCTTATTTCTGTTTCTTCATCCCCCTACCAATCGATTCGGCGAATAACTCAGCTTCTTCCACTCCGGCTCTTTCTTTGATGCATTATGCCGGCGCAGCGTTATCATTCCTGTTGCTCGTACCACATTCTGAAACGTTCGCTAACTCTTCTTGCCGCGCTGCCACGCATTCGGCTGCTCTCCCCCCCCCCCCCATTTATTCATGACAGTTTGTTCAACTTATTTGTTATACCGGAATGCCAATTTCCTCCGGATAAAGTTCGCACGGAACTTATTTCCCTTTTCTGCCCGTTTCTTAATTGTGAATATACAGTGACAAGCGTATGTGTTCACATATTTTTTTCGCCATTAAAAAGAATACAGTTATGTCACCGTATATGTGCAATATTTATCGCTGTCACCGCGAGGTGTACCCTTTGAGCGACAATAGCGATGTGACAATACTGATCCAGTGACGAAACGTTGTTGGTTTTAATTATGTTTTTATGAAACGTTTACTAACACACTTGTGACATTTTTCTGATTAAAATGAGACCAAACACGACGTAAGTCGATTCATTGTTTGCTTGTTTAATTGACTTTTTAGTAGAACCTCGATTATCCGAACCGCTAATATCAAATTTCTCACGTATATGTATATGTGAAGATTTATAATATCAAGCGATCCGTGCAAGATTGTTCTTCAATTGTACAAATCAGTAACTATTTCATTTAGCACTGTAGTAACTAAGTAACTGCTCTGTTATTCGAACACTCAAGTTCCATCGGTCAGTTCGGATAATGGAGTTTCTACTGTATCGTGAATTAAACGCCCAAATATGATCCAAAATGTGTCATGTTTGGTATCGTTTTAACCAGAAAATTATCACGAATATGCCAGTAAAGTCTGCATTAAAAACATCTTCAAAAAATAATAATGTTTTATTCTTATTTTGCGTTGCTTCTGTAGTGTATTTTTCACATTTAAGTTTCCATCTTCGCATGAAAATTTATCCTATATTTACACGAAAAACATTAAGTTGAAATGTTCGTCGTCTCGCTTAGCGATTGTATGCGTCGGCTCTGTGGCGTTTGGATTCTTTAAATATTCGACATCTCGACGAAGCGACTCGTGGTGGTTCGATCCTCGAGTTGAAGGGTCGAAGCCACAGTGATTCAGTTGTTTCTTGCCTTCGTGATCGGTTGATTCTTACCAAACCGGTCCTGCAACGGGTCCTGTACCATCGCGGCGAGGATGTTAAGGAGTGGATTACGGCAAGAAAAGGAAGAAGCATCTTCGAACTTCGTTTGACGTCACGGCGGAGGTCAATATCACCTGGTCGAATCAGAGCAGAAGCATCACGGCCTCTCGCGGTGCAAACAAACCCTTTTTTTCCTTGCTGCCAAACCGCGCTCAGAATATACGAGATATTATTGAACCTTGCTGCATCGTTTAGGCAGTGGCAGCGATGTTTTGTCCTTCGAAGTGGATCGAACTTGATATTCGGTGAAAGGAAAAGGCTTTCTTACTTCAACTCTTATACGATCCTCCAAAATGTAGTTGTGCAAATGATCTTCCTGTGATTTTATCTCATTTTCGTTTTATACTTCAATTCGACCAATCGTGTTTTATTCATAATCTTATCTTTTAAACAGATACATCAAATTATAACATAATCGTAAAGAAATAAAATTATTTACGTGGATCATAAACATATATTGAGTGATTTTTCACTCAAGAATTCGAATTTAATTGTAAGTTTAATGCTTTATACTTTGCAAATGTGTAAACTGTAACAAAGTGGGGAACAAATTTTACAGAACTAGGTTTTGTGAAATATACACAGTTCAGAGTAGTGTACAGATTTATTTCAACTTGATTATGATAAAGCAATTCTCATAAGCTTTATTATACACTGCAACAATTTTAAACAGTTATTACATTAATTCTTTTATTAGACTGAAGCGACTAAGTTTTAACTATCTAGAAACATTTCGACGTTTCCTAAAATTATTTACGTGGCTCATAGACATAAATTGAGAGATATTTCACTCAACAATTCGAATACAATTGTAAGTTTAATACTTTATACTTTGCAAACGTGTAAACTGTAACAAAATGGGGAACAAATTTTACAGAACTAGGTTTTGTGGAATATACACAGTTCAGAGTAGTATACAGATTTATTTTAACTTGATTATAATAAAACAATTCTCATAAGCTTCATTATACACTGCAACAATTTTAAACAGTTATCACATTAATTCTTTTATTAGAGTGAAGCGACTAAGTTTTAAATATTTAGAAACATTTCGACGTTTTCTTGTTCTTCACAATGAGATTCTTATTTTCGCTATAGCAATTATTAAATTATCGATTGTTTTAACCAGTTACAGTGACTTCCATGCGGATATCGTGCTGCAACAATGCTTGTGCCTTTATACTAAGGACTACTGCAGTCAAAGGGTTAAGTACATTCCGTTTTAAATTGTCAATTTCTACTCGAAAATTACTTTTAAGCCCTTGCCTTAACACTAAACCTACCACGGTCGAATGATCGGTTTCTCATTTTACAATTAATAAAATTATCAAAATGCTTTCATGAAAAATTATTGAAGAGCCTTCTTTGCTGAAGTATACATTTCAATAGAAATTGCGCAGAACCGGAATAAATTCACTCTTGCTATAATAATTTTAGGAAGCAATATATACCGCTCATTTTTCATGTTTGGTAGGATTAGTGTTAAAATCACGTCTCGGAGACATCGTCGTATTCAAACGCCAAACACGATTATTTTTAACCATTTTACATTGATTTTAAAGAAATCCATAGTACGCTTCAATTTGAAATCTTGGAATTAACCCTTTGAATACGAATGCTATCATATTGTCGACATGAGGTCTACGTACTTCATTCTTGAAGTTGCAAACAATTATCTTAATATTTTCAACAACAAAACATGGATATATATTTTGATCTTTCCGGAGAATAGAAGACTATGATATGGGATTTAGCTACTTGAGGAAAAAATTTTTCAATAAATTTTTGCTCAGATTTAATAAATCCCCGCTTGCAAAGGGTTAAAATTCCTGAAATCTCGTTTTAAATTTTCAGCAATCATTTAAAAAAATACTCTGATACCTAAAATAGAGTGCAGATATTTTTCCGGAGCGTGGTTCGATTAGCAGCAAACAAACGTGGAATCAGCGCGTCATCGCATCGCGCAGCGTGCGGAATCATTGCGAGGTAATAGCGATCGATAGCGGCGTAATGGCGTGCGATTCAAAATTATCGGATCGCTGCGCGTTTTCGTCAACCCTTTGATCCGAGATACTCGTTACACGGCGTTGTCGCTTCGGCGAGTTCGTTGACCTACTTTCAACCCTCTCCTTGGCTCCGAAAAGTTGAGGGTCTGAGTCTCTTCTCTCTTCTGGTCCAGCCTGTACCCTTTTCCGATCCTCCGCGAAAAGAGTTCCGCCGGGGCGAAAGACGAGGGGAAAAGAGGATGAGGGACCGATGCTGGTCTGGGAGGGGTATTCGGAGGAACCACCCCCGCGATCAATACAGTAATGACGCCCCGCGCTCGCCGATGTTACTATGCTAAGCGTTCCGCTGTTTTATGCCCGCGAATATACTGCCGCCCGAATCTTCCAGGCTCTTTGAACTCGACTACGGTGTCTCTTATCGGAATTCACCCTCGTCTTTTTCCGCTGTTTCCTATCCGACGTCGCCGCCGTTTAATACACCTCCTTCCAAGACCAAGAATCCAATTCCAAGACGATCATTCTTGAATTAACCCCCATACGGTCTTCATTTAAAACAACATAATGGCATTCATGGCCACTTTTGACCATTTAGATTAACACAAGGTTTACGGAGCACTCAAATTGATTATTTTACATTGCTTTATAAAAATAATATAGGTTTATTGAAAATTAATTAAACAGTATTTAAATACAAAGGAAATAATTAGCAATTGGAAACGTTCAACGCTGTGTCTTTTACACAGTTCAAACCCGAACTCTGCCGATTTGTTTCTCCGCTCGCGATTCGCAATTCCCATCGCCGCCCTTGTCTTACACACACTTGTACATACACATATATCACCGCAGCTGGACACTTCACACGCACACGTACATGCTCATTCATTCACACAACTCGCCTAAAATACCTACAATAATAGAATTGTATTTACTTAGATCTTCAGCGATTTTTATTGTAATATGACACAAAAAAATAAATCTATTTAATAATTCCTCACGAATGCCTCCTTACACTCTTAATAATCGTAAATTAAAAATTTTTGAATCCGTCATTTTGACGGGAACCGTAAATCTAGTGTTAAATGAAGGGAAAAAACATTTGGAAAACAAAAAAATAATTGTACTTTATTATATGTATACTAATGAATTATAACACTGATAACTTACTTTGCACAGCTTTTGCAAATAATAAAAATTATTTCGAGTCTATATTAAGACTTTAAATTACGTACTCCGTATCCTCGAATTATTCCGAGGATACTAATTGCGAGTTTGTTCTTGAGTTGCACACGCTTGTATCTTCTTTATGTATCATGCAATAATACAATACGCTAAACTGAATATGTGAGATGGTGCAATAATTGATAAAGTGTTAGAATATTTTAGTTTTTTCCTAATTATAGTGCAACCGGAGAATTATAATTTGAGTTTTGTTTAACGGCCAGTTTTGATCACGTAGACCTTTAACGCAACAATTTTTGTTTCGTGGAAACGATACGCGTTAGGAAACATTTTGTTTGCCATTTCTTCAGAATCGAGAATAAGCTTATGAAATTTGAGGAAATTCTTTTCAGAAACCAATTGTACAACTAAAATAATTTTTTAATTAGACAGAAATGACCAAAACACCGCATGAAGGTTAAAATTATTTTGACGAATATTTGGCAAACTTTTGATTATACAAACATAGCGTGAGTTGTCCAAAAATTAGCCGATAGAATCTCACTTAATATAGTTGTTCGAAATCCGCGTTGTAAAATGTTGCGTCTTCCTTCAATAATTTTAGTTAGTTCTCTTAATCTATTCACAATTTTAAATGGTATCTACCCATCTTTGTCATGAATGCATAAAATCCGCAGTCTACCTATAATTATCTCTCCTCGAAAATGAAAAATAGTGCGTACTTTGATTAGCTGTATTTTATAAACGAACTCGAGGACAGCAAAATAATGACAAACTCCTCATCATTTCTTGTGAACGGTTTTGTCATTGTTTTCTTACTTCTCAATATAAGAGATCTGTCCGGAAGCTGCCCCATCTTGTGATGTACAAACAATAGGCTGTAGCGCTGTCATTTTATAACTAATATAATAAATTAATTTCGTCATACTCCAAAGTCTGTTCAATGAAGACCTGAAAATAGATTTTTTATTTCTTCCATTACATTTCTGTGAAAGATTCTCAAAATTACACTTGTTCTTCGTGGTTTAGAGTGGCCATACCCCTTAACCCCTTGTCCTACCCGCTATCTCCCGATTGCTCGGGCAATAATAAACAAGAAGGTCGGCCACGCGTCAGCCATTTAGCTGTTTAGCGGAGTGCTCGAACTTGCGCAAAATGTATGCGTTTTATGATGTGTATATTTCGTCGCAACGAAAGGAATTGTGAAATAATAAACACGTTTGGACACAACTAATACTTTTAATATGTTTGATATTTTTTGAGAGATATTCATTCTTTTAAAAATGATCAGCATTCACAGAACGGTAAAATCGTTTGGGCAACTATCAGCAGACCCACATCTGCAAAGATTTATTACTAAACCTACCACTACGGGTCAAATGTCCCGTTTCAGATTTGTTAATTTACAATTATTGATGTTATCAAAATGCTTCCACTGGAAATGATTACACACGCAGCTTTATTAAAGTATCCATTATTATAAGAATCGCACAAAATCTAAATAACTTAAATCGTGCCATTTTTATAAGGCAACATATTCTAGTCAACTTTAATGGTCGGTAGGTATATTGTTAAAATACAAAGCACTTGCGACGCATCCAAGACAAACGTCACATCAAAAACCATTCAAACTATTCGGAAGCTGATTGAGCAGCCGTTTCAACACAAGAAAAATTTTGAGAACTGTACTGGACTATTCTTAACCCCTTGTCGTACCCGCTATCTCCCGATTGCTCGGGCAATAATAAACAAGAAGGTCGGCCACGCGTCAGCCATTTAGCTGTTTAGCGGAGTGCTCGAACTTGCGCAAAATGTATGCGTTTTATGATGTGTATATTTCGTCGCAACGAAAGGAATTGTGAAATAATAAACACGTTTGGGCACAACTAATACTTTTAAGATGTCTGGGAAGTAATTATGATCAATTCATGGGTGAACAAAAATGATTTACAATTTGAAAGTGGATAATGTATCAGTAACAATTTGTAAATTAATATTTAATTTAAATTAATAATGTTTTATGAAAATTCGTAGAAAATTAGTAATCTTCGAGTTAGTGTTGCTTACGTTTGTCACGAATGAAGTACCACGAGCCAGGCTCGCGTTGTTCACGTTTGGTCCGAACGAAGTTCCACGAGTCTGGCTCGTCCTTATTGTTTTTGGCCCAAATTTCTTACCACGAGTCTCACTCGTTATTGTAGGCCAAGGGATTAATAAACTGCGGATCACGTTCAAATGAAGATATGCAGGGATCTGTCACATAGTTAGCTCACTTATTAAGGCTTTACCTCTAATATAAACGCGCGTTATGTACAATAGCCCACTCAGTAACGAAGATATATATATATATATATATATATATATATATATATATATATACATACAACAATTGTATACTTCCCAGGACGGATCTTGAATCTCGCTGTAGGATTCTGGCTATCGGATAAGGAAAGATCGTAGGATCCTTGCTATGTGAAAAGATAAAATCGCAGGTTTAATAGAGAAGCCCAATGAGCCTGCAGGTAGCCAGCTCTGGTTTTCTCCCTTGAAGCGAATTCCACGGTGATCTCCGGCAAGTTTGGAGCGAGCTGGTCATATTTTATCCGCCGCGAAGGCGTCGTAGATGGAGTGGCCGTCGTAGAATGTCAGGTGAGCTTCATCCCCGGCAAATAGGCCCGATAAAAATGCGCTACCCGATCAACATTTCCAACGAGGTGGCGCGATCCGTGCCGTTGTTGATGCCACCCGGCCCACCTTCGAACTCGAAGCCCAGGGCCGAGTCCGTCGGGTCTCTCTTCCTCCGGGCAAACGATAAAGCGTCTCCTTTTTACGGGCAATGAGGCGAAAAATTACTGACCTCCTCCCTCTGCCCGGCGCCTAGCGCTCTCGTCGAGAGTCACCTACCTCGGTGCACCCCCTATACGATTTTCCAATAACTCGTTTACTACCCTGGCTGGCTTCCTGCAACCCCTCCCCTGCCTCTTCCACCGTGCTCTCTGCCCGGGCTCTTCAGCAGTCTCATCACGTCATCGACCCTCCAATCGCTGACACGACATCTATATACCCGACGCTCCAAGTGAAATATTTTCTTGGCGTCCTTTGAACGCGTTACCCCTTGGAACGATGACGCGATTCCGGCCGACCATCGAATCAAAAATGGACTTAGCACCTTCTTTACAAATTGACCTAGCAACGCTATTGGAAGACTTTCTGCATCGGCTCCGTCAGAATGGGGTATCTGTGAGATATTTATTCAGCACCTAACAAAAATTAGTCCATCAAATAAAAATGGGCTACTTTCAGGAACTTGTTTAGGAAATGAACCAGACGACATGCTTGGGAGACCTACTGGATCCATCAAATCACTCAGAATGGGCTATCTGTGAGACCATTATTTATTCAGCGACCACCAACAATTAGTCAATCGAACTGACGACAATCGAATCAAAAATTTGGCGATCTTCGGGACCTTGTCTAGACAATGAATCACATAACACATGACTATGAGTTTTTTCTTTCCTCTACAATATGAAATCGAGTGTATTTACTTCGTCATCATGGAAAGGGCCAAATATGATAGGAACGAATGAAATAATATGTATGATGAACAAAATAATTTATATTTTAATAATATAAATGCATATTATGTGGACGAAATTATTCAATATAACAGCATGGAGAAATATGGATTCAATTCCTCACAAGTTAATGATCGGCACATAGTGAGTGCATATCGTATGAGAAAGAATATATGTGCGATTTCTGTGTGTAAAGAAAACAGTATGTTTTATTCATTTTCCGTCGATGTTAAAATGTTACCAAAAACACTAATTTTATGTGATCTCTGTTAGGGAGCTTATATTACCCCCACTTTTGCAAGAGGTCCAAAACTGACTGATTTTCAAAATACATATTAAATTCAATGATTATTTTTCTTTTGCTCCCGCCTTTTGTCACATGTAACCTTATTAGTTTACTTACATTTGAACCCTCGGGCAGTCTATGACTATTCACTGATTTAATTATCAATTTTTGGAAACATATTTTTGAAATTATTTCACTTGTAGACACGCTAATGTACCTTTTTTCTCATGTAACAGAGCTGTCTATTAAACTTAATCGCCAGAAAATGAGTAATTAAATATCAATTTAATCAGGTTCCACTGTGGGTAGGTCAAGGAAAAATGTCAATAAATCTGAGTTAAGAATTAGATTTTAAGAAAAAAGATAGGACGGGGGAGCCGCATCACTACTCTTTCCTCTAATAATTTTTGGTAGTTCCTCGCAGGGAACGATCGAATGCAGAGAGTTTCCATTGTGGTAGAGTATTAACGATGTCGCTGACTGGCCGATGAGTTTCCGTGGCGAGTTGTCGGTCCATTCTAACGGAAGGTCACGGTCGCGAGGAATAAACCCGAAGTAGGTCTGGAGCACGGTTGTTGGATGAAAGGAAACGATCCTTGGACGCGGGCGAGCGAGATAGGGGATAGTTCCAGTTAATTTTCTGGTGGCTTACCTTCATCGAGGTTCGTCGCGTAGAAAGCCAGCAGCGCCAGCTTGGGGGTGGGGGGAGGTGGTTTGCAGGGGTGGTTCGGGGGCTAGTCCAAGGGGGTAGAGGACGAAGGGTGATTAGCAGCATCCGCATGCGCCGTGGGCTCGGTTCTCGCAGTGGTAGCAGTCGGCAGCTAAGACCAGGGGCAACCCGGAACCCCCCTTTTCGTGCGGATGCTCGAGGAAGGGACCAACGAGCGAGGGGGATAGGGGGCAGAGGGGGTTAGGAGTGTCGACGGGGGTAGAGGAGGAGGAAGCAAATTAATACGGGCGAGCAAGAGGGTCCAGCTAACGAACGAACCGACGCCAAGTCTAGTGCCGACCAGCGCCGCGACGCCTTCCAATCCTCTGTCTTTCCACTTCAGCTACCGTTCCTCCCGTTGTCGTCGTTCTCGTTGTCTTCAGGACACTCTCACGCTCGAATCCTATCGACGAGCTCGTTCGACGATCAGGACGCACAGTGTGTATGGATCAATTTTTGTATAGAGGCGTCCGCGAATCCGCTGGCTCCAACGGTGAAGTGTGAACAAGCCTTAACTCTTCAGGAACGACGACCGATTCTTGGTTTCTTTCGACGTTGTGTAGTGTCACGGTTCTTACCATAATATGTTGATTAATTAGACTCCTTCAAACGTTTCGTAGCTATTTTCAAATCTAATAAGCAATCGTAGATGAATATCGTACTTAATAGTTGTGGTGTAAGAACTTCTAAAACATTTGTTATTGTTAGTACTGTGCACAGACGTCGTCCTTGAACGGTTAATGGCCACGTGACGGTGTCGCTGGCCATAACAGTGAACGTTAGATTTTGTTTTCTGCTTTATCGGTATTCGACGGATCTGTGGAGGACGGATTAGGACGTCTTCAGAGCTCTTCTTGGTGCAACAGTTGTTATCGAACAAGGATCCTCTTGTCACGTTGCACAATCGTTTCTCCACGTTGAAAGTCCTCGCAGTGTTTCGATTCACGGCCGATCAGTGATTCCGAGGATCTGCTTTGCTACCGATCAGCTGTCGATAATCGAAATAGCCTGAGTGGATCGTTAGCCTTGTCCTGTGCAGTTCGAATACTGTTAATTTGATTCTTTCTGTAGGAGACATTGAAGCTTCCAGTGTCTAAATTGTTCATGTTATCTAATATTGTCTACGGAGAAATTAGTGATTCGATTTAGAGGAACTTGTTCTGCTATCCATCTGCTGTTTGCTGCGCACAGTCTGAATAATATACTAACTTTACCCAGTGG